>CM062288.1:29981233-31315734 GCA_031216915.1 Pictodentalium vernedei | reverse complement strand
ACGTCCGGAGTCCATTGGCCTCGTGTCCCTGGCTACCGGATGGTGTGACCTGGTTGCCGAAGAATCCCTGATCGGCGAAGCTGGTAAAATATCGGCGGTCACATAGCCAAGGTACGGTCGTGTGTGCTGACGAGAGGAAGAAGCCTGAGCAGTCTCCGCGGACTGCCTATACAACGGAGAGTCCCGAGCGACGGACGTCTGCTCCGCTTGCGACACATTTTGTACCACAACATCTGGTCCCAGATGTTGTTGTACGAAAGAGGGGCCTCTCTCGCTCGCGGCCCGGCTGGACCTGGACGAGCTAGGAACCGGACTCAAAGGCTTCCTCCGATCTCGCCTACTATCCGCCGTCACTGGGTGTGCACGTTGAATGTTTATAGTGCTCGCATCACCCAACATTTCCTCCTGGACCGCATCGGACGAACCCGGCTGCCGAACCATTCAGTGAATGGACGCTACACCGGGCGAGCTAGCGGACGAACTTTGTTTAATCTCCATGACCACTTTTGCCGCTAGCTCTGTATTTATTTGTGATGACGGAAGCGCACTTGCGGAAGATAACATGGAAACATCACCCTGTTCTTGTTCCTCTGAAACAGAAACTGAGAGAGTGGAGTGACCCTGCGGAGAAAGAGCCGGCATAGCCCTTTCTCCACTAACAACATATCGTGACACACGTTTCCAATGTTTGTCATCCCAATATTGACATATAGAACAGGGATTAGTGCGAGAACACTGACTACAATTAATGCAATGATCATGAAAGTCAGAGGAAGATTTCTTCCTATTACAATTTGAACAATATCCTTTCATTGTGAAAAGTCAACAACAAGTCCTAGTTACTCGCACAAACCCCTGACACAAAGATACATAATAACATGATCCATTAATAATGAAAAAACAATAGCAAATCAAAATAATTTTTGAAAAATATTTTTTCAGCGAAGCCCAAGTTTCTGAAAAGTAACGTTGAGCCCCGATGGATCCGATGGCTAAGTGTGGTCAAAAATTTTAAATTTATATTAAATAATTAATGCAACACTTACGGATAATAAAAATGTATCTTATAGTGAGATAAACTACACCAAAGGCAAACAGCCCCCCTCAAAAGAGACTGTTGCCAATGTAAACAAACACCAGAAAACATGACTCCAGGCACTGACAAAACTGGCCCGAAATCAGTCATCAAAATTACACTCTATCTGATGCAAGACAGAGACTCCCAGGGGAGAATCTGCAGAACATCAGATGGAAGATGCAGAACACAACGTTTATACACCCATGGGTGAAAATGTAACTATGGGGAAAATAACAGAAAACATTCTGTAACCAAGCAACTCTCCCAAGAGAGTTTAGAAATGATATTTCTCAAAAATATGCCAAAAGCATGGGAGAATTGCAAGGGGGGACTTAGAAGACCAGGGGAGAGGAAACACTGAATAAGCAGTGCAACTTTTTAGCAAGAATGACAACAAGAGGCCCATGCCTCGAAAATAGGCAACTTAACATAATTTCATAAAAATTTTTAAGTACAGCCCTGATTATTTTTTGTCACTCCTTTTTCCTCTCCTCCTTCTATATCCTCCTTAGAATCACCATTTCTCCAATAATTACGTGTCTGGCATCCTTTAAACTGAGATTTACAAGCACAAAGATCAGTGAGATGTTGACTGATGAAGGGCCAAACAGAGAATGATAATTGGCGCCAATTTCGGAACGTCCTTGACACTGCGCATGCGCAGTAGGGGTGAAGTATGGAGGTCCTATAGGACATGATTTCTTTTGGTTTTGGATGCAAATTTTGGGGATTTTTTAGAGTTAGCACCAGCTAAGTCTGGGTCATTGGTACAGTATAAAAATATATGATTTCCAATAGGGCTTCTATGATAACTATAAGCCGCAATTGCGGCCATGTTTGAAACCTGATCAACATTAAATGAGGATAGTTGGTAGAGGGGGTCTCAGAAATCTATCATGCAAAGTTTCAAAACATTTGGCTTCGTAGTTTCAGATAAGATTTTTGAAAATCCACCAATGAGAAACAAAGAATGCCTCTGTCAACCATGTTTCTCATCCGAAGGGAACAAAATGAGGATCGTTTATATATAGAGAGACCTCCCATAGACTACTCCTGCCAAGGCTGGTTCACACCGGCTTATCAGTTCCAGAGATGAAGATGAAAATGTGAAAAGTTTACGGAAGACAACGGATGCCAAGTGATAGAAAAAGCTAACATAGCCTTTTTGGTCAGGTGAGCTAAAAAAGGCCTTAAAAATGGCTAATGGTTTGGGAATAACAATGCAAATGGTTTGTACAGAAGCACAGATGGACTATCTAAATCAATTAACTCCTTGCATTAGTACTGAAATGGTTAACCAGATAAACGGTTTGAAACCGGCTACATACCTAACCGATTAAAAAAAAAACATCAATCGGTTATCCAAAATATCGATAATGATCATCATTCCATAGTTAAAAGGTAGTAAATCTGCCGCGTCTCCTTTGGGATAGATTACACCTCGAAGCAGCGCTACAAATATTGAGAAATAATTGACTTTGGCGTTCAAGACTTCGTTAATGATCGGCAATTTCCGTGAGTACTGAGTAACTGCAGAAACTATTCCGTAGTATGTATACAAACGAATGTTGTCGAGTACTCGACAACGTTCATTTGTATACACACTACGGAATAGTTTCTGAGAATACTGCTTTCCAATTCCTATAGTTTTGATCCCAGATTCGGTGAAATAATGGCTATCATTAACCGGATATTATCCGGTTATCGCTCTCGGTCAGTCGGTTGTGAAAATGAGCCAACCCTTTCAGCCCAACCTTGCATGTTGCTGGCAGATATTCCTGGCAAAGACACAATATCTCTTGCCATTGAAATAAGTATGATTCGGGCATATTTAACTAAATTTCACTCCTGTCAATTGAATGAACTTCTTGACTAAAGATTTGTGTAGTTAAATTTAGATGAATTTTTCATTAAATCTAGTTGGAGCAGCCATGACAAGATTTAACTGGTAGAGTGCTGGAAGCCCATATTTGGGCTTTAATCTGAACTGCAGGTAGCCCAACTTAACGACTTCATATTCAGTTGATGTACTTCATAGTGGCTTTGAAGAGCAATTATTTAGTCTTTAAAGATTTGCCTTGTTACAATTTATGGGAGAGTGCCTATGGGCACTCTCCCAAAAATTTTAACACGGCAAAGACAGGTTGATAACTTTTGATGACCAAAAATAATTTAATGAAAAATATTTTGAAAAATATTCAGTGGGTTAAAAGTTAAGTCCCATTTCTCTTCCATATCAAGGTACATGTATATGATAATTACCTGATCCACGATTTTCAAAAGCAACTGCATAACATTTTGTAAGGCCTTGGCGTAACTGTCGCAATACTTCTTCATACCAGTTTTCCCTAAACCACACCATCTAATAAAAACAAAATCAACTGTTATGTGAGAATTTAATGAAAGTGTCAATGACACTGTAGCTCAAATTGTCAAGACAAAGACATGTACATGTATAGTATGTGACACAGCAATGACAAACATCTAGGTAATGACCTGATAACAAAGGTACATATAAAGTATTGTAACGGTCTGTACATAATACTGACCATTGCCTGTAACAAATGTATAGGTAAAGTATTGTAAAGGTGGGTGACAGTCAGATGCTAAACTAGAAAAGAAATCTTTGAGTCCCAGAGTGGGTCTGGCTGAACCCCAAAATATTTGTTCTCATAGCACAGTGATAACAAAGGCACCCCAAAACACACTCATTCCTGTCCCAAGGTGAAAACAAAGGTACCCAAGAAGTTTCGTGAAGATCAGTTCACAAATATGAGCTGTGTAGAAGTTGTGACAAAAAACTGATTGGACCTAATTTCGGAACAAAATGGCCACTGGCAGCCATCTTGATTTTTGGACCGCACCCAGAAACACTCTTTCTTGTCCCAAGGTGATAACAAAGGTACCCAAGAAGTTTTGTGAAGATCGGTTCATAAATACAGCCTCTAGCCCGAGCCGTATTGACATGTGCACTTACTGTGTATAAGTAGCACTGAATAAATCAAAGTTCATCTAATTTGCATAATTTCTGCACGAGAAAAAAACCTGTACTATATGTGATGTATTCCATGTTACTAAACATTCATACAAAAATTTATTCAAATCAGAACTTTCATACAGAAGTTCTGTACAAAAGACTGATTGCACTAATTTTGGTACAAAATGGCTGCTGGTGGCCATCTTGAATTTCGGACCACACCCAAAAACACTCGTTCTCATCCCATGGTGATAACAAAGGTACCCAAGAAGTTTTGTAAAGATCGGTTCATAAATACGGCCTCTAGCCTGAGCCGTATAGAAGTTGTGTACAAAAAACTGATTAGACCTAATTTCGGTACAAAATGGCCACTGGCAGCCATCTTGAATTTTGGACCGCACCCAGAAACACTCGTTCTCGTCCCAAGGTGATAACAAAGGTACCCAAGATGTTTCGTGAAGATCGGTTCATAAATACAGACTCTAGCCCGAGCCGTATTGACATGTGTACTCACTGAGTGTAAGTAGCACTGAAAAAATCAAAGTTCATCTAATTTGCATAATTTTTGCACGAGAAAAAAACCTGTATTATATGTGATGTATCCCATGGTACTAAACATTCACACAAAAAATTATTCAAATCAGCGCTTTCATATGGAAGTTCTGTGCAAAAATCTGATTGCACCAAATTTTGTACAAAATGGCTGCCATCGGCCATCTTGAATTTCGGACCGGACCCAAAAACACTCGTTCTCGTCCCACGGTGATAACAAAGGTACCCAAGGAGTTTTGTAAAGATCGGTTCATAAATACGGCCTCTAGCCCGAGCCGTATTGGCATATACATTTACAGTGCTGAAAGTAACACCAAAAAACATCAAAGTTAGTCTAATTTGCATAATTTACGCACGAGAAAAAACCCCGTATTATATGTGATGTATCCCATGGTACTAAACATTCATACAAAAAATTATTCAAATCAGAGCTTTCATATGGAAGTTCTGTACAAAAAACAGATTTCTGCATCGTCGGTACAAAATGGTGGCTGGCAGCCATCTTGAATTTCGGACCGCACCCAAAAACACTCGTTCTAGTCCCACAGTCATAACAAAGGTACCCAAGAAGTTTCGTAAAGATCGGTTCATAAATACGGCCTCTAGTCCGAGCCGTATCCAATTGTTGACGGACAGACGGTTGAGCTAAAAATGTACATTGAAAAAGATTTCAAAGAGAATGATGCAGCCTGTACAGACATCCTGTATTTATACCACAATTATTGTATGTACAGTAGGTGGAGAGTGTATTATCATTAAATCACCCACAGAGTGGAGATTCCACCCAAGCAATAATTGCAAATTTGCTGCAAAGCATAACCATCACAAGCAAAGTTCCAGCCAATGGACCTCCGGGTTAAACCCAGAGGTCCATTGGCTGAAACTTTGCTTGTGTTTTTTGTCCATATGTACAGAATTTGAAAGTGATACTTTGGGTGATACTCCACTCTGTGGGTGTTTTAGTTACAATCCACTCTGCACGTACTGTATTTGACATTAGGCCCCACAAAGTTAAAAAATTTATAGTAATTTCTATATTTTTTATACTGACCAATGACCCAGACATAGCTGGTGCTAACTCTTAAAATATAGGGCCAAACACAAATTTTGCCCCCCAATCCCCAAAATTTGCATCTAAAACCAAAGAAAACATGTCCTGAATGGCCCTCCACACTTCACCTCTACTGCGCATGTGCAGTGTCAAGGACGTTCCAAAATTGGCGCCATTAATCATTCTAATAACCAGTGCCTGGTAAGCGCTATGTACTCAGCGGGGGAGGCAAGAGTTCCCAACTCCTGGGAGGGCCATCCCCGTCTGGGTCATTGGTAAGTATAAAAAATATAGAAATTACTATAAATTTTTTAACATTTTTATACTGTACCAATGACCCAGACATAGCTGAATAGTAAAAAGGCTGGTGGGCCAAGGACATAGAGCAAGATGGAATACGCTCAGTAATATAAAATAGTCATCCCCTCTAGGGAAAAAGAAGTAATAGGCCTTACATGTATCTTTCTTATTTATGATAAATTAGAAACAACACCTTCCAAAATTGAGCAACATACATCCATGTACTCTATTAATATCCAATATAATCTTTATACTAATAATTTTTAAAGTAAGCCAATAAATAAAGTAAGTCTAGAGAATAGAGACTCTTATACTCCTTAAAAGTGTCTGAGGAATGCATAATCATGTCCGTTGACACATGCTATATTCAAAAGCTATACTTTAAAAACTAAGACTTGAATGAATTTTTAAAACATAAACTTCTCACTAAACAACCATCCCAATAACAGCTCAGAATTACTAACTCCGGAGGAGGTATCCCCTTGTTTTCATAGTAAAACAGGTGACCCTCCCCCCCCCCCCCCTTTCTCTTGCCCTGGGTCAAATAGCCCAGAGCGAAGAGGGCAGCAGAACGGAGTCACTGCCGAAACAGACAGCCTACCTAGCTATAGTAGCAACTGTTAAGTGAATGACATTCTGAGCAGTAGATAATAGACCTAACAATAGAGGCCTCCAGAAATGGACTCGATATTTCTGAGATAAAAAATCATGAATGTGGATGGCTGAGCGCAATGAGCAGCCTTCAAAAATCTATAATAGCGACACTATTAATGTAAGCCCAAGATGTAGAAGAACTCTTACTTCATGAGCTGAAATCTTAAGCACAACTGCTGAGTCAATGATATACCATAAGCAGTACCGATAGTTAATTGAATCCATTAGCAATAGAATGGAGCGTAACGTCCTTCTATTAGGCATCAAAGACAGAAGAAGCTTACGCCCGTAGTAATAAACAGAAATCTGTTTATAAATACATAAACTCTAACCGGACCGAGTAAAGGCCTATGCCCGTACGAAGACGGAAGGACCTTAATAACAATAGGTTCCGGATAATAGGAGCCTAACTCTTATGCAAAAATCCAACCTAAATAGTAAAGGAAGTAGTGATTCCGAAACTACGAAAGTGAAAATCATCCATCGATAGTGCATGAAACTCACTGACTCTTCAGTAAAAGAGAAGCCAACAGAATTACTGTCTAAAAGGTCAGAATTTGAAAACTACTGTTTCCAGAGGCTCAAATGATTACTTAGCTAAATAAGAACCGAAGTTAAATTCCATATAGGAATTTAATCTAAAGATTCTAAGTCTATTTATCAAAAAGTTACTAACTGACTTAGATAAAGAGACATAAGACTCAATTGTAAACTATCATAGAGTGCATAGGTATGAGGTAACATAAACCTATAACCTTAATAATAACAGGCTACAGTAGATCTTGTCAAACAAGTATACTAAAAAGTTGCAATGAATAGTATGGAGGGATCAACAATATGAACATAATGATCCCTACACCAACGACGGAAGAGCCTCCACTTTAGCCGCAAAGAATAGCGAAGAAGAGGATCTCCTATAGTAAGAAATCGCGTCCAAAGCTCGTCCAGTACAATGCTTACAATGCAATACGGACCACACAACGGAATACGTGAAGGTTGCGACCTTGCGGGTTGTGATAAAGATGACACGATTTACCCAGCGAAAAAAGATCCTCTCATTGAGGAAGATTTCACGTTAAGTCCCACAGTAGACAACAGAGTAAATTACCCACGGTCTCTGTGAAGATAGAGATGCTATCAACAGAAATGTATTGTGGTTGTTTATCTTAGCAATACCTGCTGAAACAACAGTGCCGGAGGATACGCGTATCCTATCATTCCGTCCTATTAGATCAATAGAGCGTTAACAACATTAGCTCAGAGATCCTGACAAGCCAACACATACGTCTGCAATTGATTAGCAAGCTTTGTCGTAAATAAATCATCATTGGGCGCTCCCATAGATAGCAAATCTGATTGAATACTTGTTTGTTGAGAGTCCATTCTGACGGCAACAAGCGACCCCTAAGTGAACGGGAGTCTGGAAAAAACAATCAGACGACCCGGAATATGACGGACCAAAACAGAACTTGGTGTACTATAACCAACAGACGGATTCTTTCCATTAAATTGAATAACGGAAATGAATGAGTGCCTCCCTGGTTCCGAAGATACGCCACTACTGTCGAATTAACGGACAGGATTTGGACATGCGTTTCTGAATAATGTTCATGCAATGACATAAAGCAAGCCTAAAAAACATTATTCCGCGGAAGATAATTGGTTGCTTAGAGACTGCGGAACCCAAAGACCCTGGCACTTCAAATCCGTTGGGATCAATATTATATCCCAATCTGTTTGACTGGCAACCGTCATAACTACAACACTCGGGTCCGGCAACTGAAGTGGCACTCTCTGAGTCAACCACCGAATGTTTGCCCCAGTCTGAATCTCTTGTAACACTAGATAGCCAAGAGAACGTGTAAATCGAGCAATTCATGGATTGCTGAAAAGTTGCCGTCGAAGAGAAGCTTCTCCGAGAACGAAGTGACTCTGAGAGAGTTCTTAACCTTACTATCCACGCGCGTGGATGTAGCTAGGGCTGCGTCACGTCTAACCAACTCCAATCAGCCACTGAAGGGCGGAGTTATACGTGAACAAACTACTGCCCTCAAAAGAAATCACATTGAGAATAATATCCCGTAAATCTTTTCTTGAAGACGTAATGATAACGCCTCAGTAAGGTGGATTACGTATGATAAAGCGTCTAAGTTAAGTCTACTAGACATCATTGTCGTTTCCAACATTGTGGTTGGAAAAGACATAGATGGCGAAAAAGAATATTTCCAGTCTTTAACCACGCCGTCTAGACGCATATGAACTCTCGGTATGCCCTGCTCTGCCAAAATAAATTATTCGTATAAATGATAAAACGGCAGAAATGAGCAACGCAGACAAGAAACTAAACTATCATGCTTGGTAGCAGGCTTGTATGCATATATAGCGTCGAAAAATAAAACACATGTTGTAATGAAATTATTGGACTGCGTCGGTAAGTCAGGGACAATGTCCCTGAACCGATCCAAAATTCCGTGTCCAATGATGCTATAAGTCTCTTATCCAACATCGCAGCAATGTAGTCCGAACTAACAATCACTGGAAGATAATGCCAGAAGATATGAATGGCAGCTTCCGATACTACGAAAGGGAAAACTCGAAATCTTTCGAATCCCTTTCGCCATCCTGTCGGACCCTATAAAGCGTTCGGTCGTCCGTACCTGATGCAACCGCGGACCGCACCGACCCAGCGCCGTCGGATAATTCCTGATTCGACCAAGAAACTGTCGATTGCTGGGATGCTGCGAAACAACTGTGCTAACTCGGATAGCACGTCCGTCACTGAGGCTTGAGGAGAAGCGGTCCTACAATGCATTGCCGCTGGAAGCTCCGTGATCGTTACCCCGTGCATACTACCAATATGCGAGCGAACGGAGTGTATAGGCCTCGTGTCCCTTGGCTACCGGATGGCATGACCTATTCACCGTGGAATCACTGAATGACGAAACTGATCGGATACTCGAGGTCACGTAGCCAATGTGAGGTCGTGTGCCCTGCTGTGAGGATGAGGAAGCATTATGGACAGTCTCTCGGACTGTCAATATAACGGAGCGTCCCGACCGACAGACATATGCTCCGAATGTAAAATATCTGAACCACAACATGCGGTCCCCTATGTTGTTGGACGAGAGAGGGACCTCTCTCGCTCACAGCCCGGACGGACCTGGACAAGCCAGGAACCAGACTAACAGGCTTCCTCCGATCTGTCCTCAATCTGCCATCACTGGGTGAGTAATAAAGTAATTAAAGTGCTCGCATCACCCAAATCTCCTTCCTAGACCGCAACGGACGAACCCGGCAGCCGAACCATTCGATGAATGCACGCTACACCGGGTGAGCTAGCGAATGTCACTCCGTCGATCCTACAAGGGATCTCTTAGGCGATAGACATATTCCATGAGCACTTATTGCCGCTAGCTCTTCATTAACTATGACGACAGAGGTACACTTTTGAAAGACATCTCCGTAACTTTGCGAACAAGAAACCAGAAATGCTTGGTTATAGCAAGCATATAATAATAATATATATAGCGTCGTTCAATAATTCGAAAGTTTGTGTGACATTATTGGACTATGTCGGAACTGAGGGACGATGTCCCTGAACCGAACCAAAAATTTCTAAGTCCACCGACGCTATCAGTTTCTTATCCGGCATCGCAGAATTCTGGTCCGACGAAAGAAAAGAAGCTGTAGAAGATCAAGTCAGATGACATACACAACAGCATATGTTGTTCCGAAAGGGAAAGCTCGAAATCCTCCAAATCCCTTTCGGTATCCCGTCGGACCGGATGAAATTTTCGGACGTCCGTACCCGCTTCCGCGGAGCGTCCCGACCCAGCATCGTCGGATAAAAAATATGCGACAGATTCAGTTGATGATGGGATGCTGTGATAAGCAGTGCTATTTAGGAAAGCACGTCCGTTCCCGAGGCCTGTGCAGTAGCGGTCTTACGATGCATTGCCGCCGGAAGCTCCGTGCATGTTGACTCCCGCACACTTCCTATGCGAACGTCCGGAGTCTGCAGGCCTCGTGTCCCTGGCTACCGGACGGTGTGACCTGGTCGCCGATGATTCTCTGACTGGCGAAGCTGACTGGATATCCGAGGTCATGTAGCCAAGAGCGGTCGTGTGCGCTACCATGAGAATGAGGAAGCCTTATTGACAGTCTACTCCGGACTGACTATATGTCGGAGCGTCCCGAGCGACGGACGTATGCTCCGAATGCGAAACATTTTGTACCACAACATCTGGGGCCAGATGTTGTTGTACGAGAGAGGGGCCTCTCTCGCTCGCCGTCCGGATGGACCAGAACGAGCTATGAACCGGACTAAAAGGCTTCCTCCGTTCTCCCTCTAATCCACCGTCACTGGGTGTGCATTTGGTTGATTTATAGTGCTCGCATCACCCCAAAATTCCTTCTAGACCGCAACGGACGAACCCGGCTGCCGAACCATTCGATGAATGGATGCTACACCGGGCGAGCTAGCGGACGTCAATGGCCGTCAAACCTACTAGGGTCCTCTTAGGCAATTGGTGTATTTACATGAGCACTTTTCCGCTAGCCCTTCATTAATTGTGACGACGGAGGCACACTGTTGGAAGACATCACAGATACATCACCCTAATCTTGATCGTCTGAAATAGAAATTGATAAAGTAGAGTGACCCTGCAGGGAAAGGACCGGAGTGTCCAATTCCCCACTAACATACCGTGACATACGCTTCCCATATTGTCATCGAAATCATACGATACAGAACAGGAGTTAATGCGAGTACACTGACCACATATAGAATGATTATAAAAGTCAGAGGAAGACTTCCTCTTATTACAATTGATCAAAATCCTTTCAATGTGAAAAGAAAACAAGTCCTGGTACTCGCACTAACCCCTGGCAATCAAAATACATAATAATAATATGATCCATTAATATAGAAAAAATAATTGAAATCAAAATATTTTGAAAAAATATTTTTTCAGAACAGCCCAAGTTTCTGAAAAGTAACGTTGAGCCCCAATGGATCCCAAGCCTAAGTGTGGACAAAAATTTTAAAAATATTTTAAACAATTTATTCAACACTTACGAACCATAATAATGTATCTAGTTATGATTAAAATAACATCAAGATATTATTTTCCAGAAATCCCCCCCCCTCACACAGAGGGCTGTTGTAAATGTAAACAATGAATGTAAAAACACTAAAATAAGACTCCAGGCACCCAGGCCCGGAATCAGTTACCAAAAATACACTATCTGATGCAAAACAGAGACTTCCAGGGAAGAAACTGCAGAACATCAGATGGTAGATGCAGAACACAACGCCTAACCACCCGTAGGTGAAGACGTAAACATGGGGAAAAGAACAGAATTCATTCTGTTATTCAGCTAAAACTCCCAAGAAAATTTAGTAATAATAATTACAAAAACTATGCCAAAAGCATGGAAGAATAGCAAGGGGGGACTTAAAGGACAGGGAGAGAGGAAAACACTGAAAAATCAGTGTAACTAAATAATCAGAATGACAACAAAATGGCTGCTGCCTCGAAAATAGGTAACTTAACATAATTTCATTAAAAAATTTTAAGTTACAGCCCTGATAATATTCTGTCACACATTTTTCCTCTCCTCCTTCTCTATCCTCCTTAGAATCACCATTTCACTAATATTTATGTGTCTGGCATCATTTAAACTGAGATTTACAAGCACAAAGATCAGTCAGATGTTAACTGATGAAGGGCCAAACTTAGAATAATTAATGGCGCCAATTTCGGAACGTCCTTGACACTGCGCATGCGCAGTAGAGGTGAAGTGTGGAGGGCCATTCAGGACATGTTTTCTTTGGTTTTAGATGCAAATATTGGGGATTGGGGGGCAAAATTTGTGTTTGGCCCTATATTTTAAGAGTTAGCACCAGCTATGTCTGGGTCATTGGTATAGTATAAAAATATAGATTTTCTGTTTCTCATGCCATTTTTTGTAAAACTGCAAGTGGGTGGACGTTTTTTTATTTTATTTTTCATTTTTTAATTATTTCTTTGCCATCAAAAGTTCATATTTTTGGTTTGTTTTGTATTTTAGGCTAAAGCAAAGCTAAGCCTTGTTGCACTCAAGGGACAAATTCATCAATTTTATTAACTTGGGTAAAATATTAGACATAAACCATTTAATTTTTGTTTTTCAAGTTTCAATTGGTAAAAAAAGAGAGCATGTGGCAGCCAAAAGGAACATGTGAGAGGGCCTGAGAAACAAATTTTTCCCTTTTTTAGGCCTAACCTGAGACAATACAGACAATGCAAGTTTTCTTATAATGAAAGTGTCAATGACACTGTACCTCAACTTGACAAACTTGAACTTGGTAAGTTATAAATGAAATGGCAAAATTGAAGATCATTGGGACCAATGTCAGTTTTTTTGCCAGTGGCAACATTTTTTGACAGAAACCGAAGAAAATCGATAGCTCCCATCTAGAGGTCACCGTAAATAAGCATACCAGGTTTAAAAGCAATCTAATCATAAATCAGTCCTGTAGGGTGAGCCAAAGGGAAATATTGTGGTCTGACTAAACTAAGTTCTAAGAATGTTGGCCGCGGCAACATTTTTTGACAGAAATTGAAGAAAATCGATAGCTCCCATCTAGAGGTCACCCCAAACAAGCATGCCAGGTTTCAAAGCAATCCGATCATAAATGTACCCTGTAGGGTGTGCCAAAGGGAAATATCGAGTCTTCTGACTAAACCAAGTTCTAAGAACGTTGGCCGCGGCAACATTTTTTGATGGAAATTGAAGAAAAATGATAGGTCCCATCTAGAGGGCTCCCCAAACAAGCATACCAGGTTTCAAAGCAATCAAATCATAAACGTGCCCTGTAGGGTGTGCCAAAGGGAAATATTGTGGTCTGACTAAACTGAGTTCTAAAAACATTGGCCGCGGCAACATTTTTTGATGGAAATTGAAGAAAATCGATAGCTCCCATCTAGATGTCACCCCAAACAAGCATGCCAGGTTTCAAAGCAATCCGATCATAAATGTACCCTGTAGGGTGTGCCAAAGGGAAATATTGAGTCTTCTAACTAAACTAAGTTCTAAGAACGTTGGCCGCGGCAACATTTTTTGACAGAAATTGAAGAAAATCGATAGCTCCCATCTAGAGGTCTCCCCAAACAAGCATACCAGGTTTCAAAGCAATCTAATCATAAATGGGCCCTGTAGGGTGTGCCAAAGGGAAATATTGAGGTCTGACTGAACTAAGTTCTACAAACGTTGGCCGTGGCAACATTTTTTGCCGGAAATTGAAGAAAATCGATAGCTCCCATCTAGAGGTCACCCTAAATAAGCATACCAGGTTTCAAAGCAAACAAATCATAAATGTGTTCTGTAGGGTGTGCCAAAGGGAAATATTGTGGTTTGACTAAACTAAGTTCTAAGAACGTTGGCCGCGGGAACATTTTTTGACAGAAATTGAAGAAAATCGATAGCTCCCATCTAGAGGTCACCCCAAACTAGCATGCCAGGTTTCAAAGCAATCCGATCATAAATGTACCCTGCAGGGTGTGCCAAAGGGAAATATTGAGTCTTCTGACTAAACTAAGTTCTAAGAACGTTGGCCGCGGCAACATTTTTTGACAGAAATTGAAGAAAATCGATAGCTCCCATCTAGAGGTCTCCCCAAACAAGCATACCAGGTTTCAAAGCAATCTGATCGTAAATGTACCCTGTAGGGTGTGCCAAAGGGAAATATTGAGGTCTGACTAAACTAAGTTCTACGAACATTGGCCGTGGCAACATTTTTTGCCGGAAATTGAAGAAAATCGATAGCTCCCATCTAGAGGTCACCCTAAATAAGCGTATTAGGTTTCAAAGCAATCAAATCATAAATGTGCCCTGTAGGGTGTGCCAAAGGGAAATATTGTGGTTTGACTAAACTAAGTTCTAAGAACGTTGGCCGCGGCAACATTTTTTGCCGGAAATTGAAGAAAATCGATAGCTCCCATCTAGAGGTCACCCCAAACAAGCATAAGAAGTTTCAAAGTAATCTGATCATAAATGCGACCTGTGAGGTGTGCCAAAGGAAATTGTGGACGTACGTACTAACGTACGTACGCCGACGGACGAGAAGTGATGGCAATAGCTCAGCTTGACTTTGTCAAGTTGAGCTAAAAACCATGGGTGTAATCGGATCTATATGTAGAAATATGATGTAAGGACGTTCCTGATTGGTTGTTATGCATCTGATTCACATTTTGCCTTTGTACAAAATAACAGTGTCACATAAGAAAGTATAAACAGACTGCAGATGGTGATATTTTTTTTTTAAAATCTAAGCTTCAATCACTTAATTCAAGTTTAATAGTGGTAGAGTACAGCCACTGTGGACTGGTCACTTTCCACGGATGCAATAATATTAGATTCCGGGTACAACCCAGTGCTTCATTAATTAAAATTTTGCTGATGATTTTTATTACCTGGTAAATGCATGCGCGGACATCACTGCCCAGGCATGTATTAAAACCAATCAACGGCAACTGTACTGTTTAAATACAGAACACAACTCAGAATAAATGACCTACATTGAAGTTTTTCTCATTTTTCACCCATGCAAATAACACTCATGAAACACTCGAAAAACTCCAATTTGGGTCGTTAATTCCTATCCCACATACTCCACCCTCATTTTTTGTGTCTTAATATCCCATGTATCAAATTGCCAAGGGTAACTGGATTTTCAGATGGACTTCATCAGGAAGCCCACAAAGTTTGCTCAGATATGGTCTTATGGGATATTACAAAACAGCTTCCTGCCGGCAATTGAAAAGATAGATCAAGCTCTTTGTTACAACTCAGAAATACATCAAGACACGGACACCTTTTTCATCTTGAGCCAGACTTAAATGGATATGTCTTAACTAAACAACCCCAATAATTCTAAATAACAAACCATTTTCCAAATCTTCAGTACAAATTTGGCTTGTTTATAATAATTGCGTAGGAGTTACAGAGTAAACTCCTGTCAACTGAATTCAAAATCTTGTAATCTATTGAAGGATTACTCTGATATCTACCGAATGTTAAAAAATTTATAGTAATTTATATATTTTTTATACTTACCAATGACCCAGACTTAGCTGGTGCTAACTCTAACAAAACCAGGGCCAAACACAAATTTTGCCCCCCAATCCCCAAAATTTGCATCCAAAACAAAAAGAAATCATGTCCTAAAGGACCTCCATACTACGCCTCTACTGCGCATGCGCAGTGACGCAGACGTCCCGAAATTGGCGCCAATTATCATTCTTACTGGCAGTGCCTGGTCAGCGCTATGTACTCAGCGGGGAGGCAAGAGTTCTCAACTCCAGGGAGGGCCATCCCCGTCTGGGTCATTGGTAAGTATAAAAAATATATAAATTACTATAAATTTTTCAACATTTTTATACTGTACCAATGACCCAGACTTAGCTGAATAGTAAACAGGCTGGAGGGCCTAGGACATAGAGGAAAATCCAATAAGCTCAACTATATAGTAAAGAGGTAACCCCTTAAGGAGAAAAGGAGTATTAGGCTTTACATGTATCTTTCTTATTTAATATTAAATTAGAAAGATACACTACCCTTAATAATTGAGCACAATAACATTCATGTTCTCTATTAACATCCAGTATAACCCTTATACTAATTATTTTTAAAGCAAGCCAATAAATAAAGTAGTCCAGAGAACTGAGACTCTTTATAGTCATTTAAAAGTGTCCGAGTATTGTATATTAAAGCCCGTTTGACACTTGACATATACAAATGCTTCACACCGAGCTACACTTTAAAAATAAGACATGAATGAATTTTAACATTAATATTACACTTTAAAACCATCCCGGAAGCGACTCAGAAATACTGACTTGGAGGAGGCATTCCCTTACTTTTCACTATAAAGCAGGTGACCTAAGGGAACACCCCCCCCCCCCCCCCCCCCCTTCCCCTTGCCCTGGGTCAAATAGCCCAGAGCGAAGAGGGCAGCCGGACGGAGTCACTGCCGGAACAGAAAGCCTGCATAACTATAGTTGCAACTGTTTAGTGGACGACATTCTGAGCAACAGATAACGGACCTAAACAATGCAGGTCTCCAGAAATGGACTCAATATTTCTGAGATAAAAATTCGTAAATGTGGATGGCTGAGACCAATAAGCAGCCTTCATTAAATCTGTAATAGCAACACTATTAGCATAAGCCCAGGAAGTAGAAAGAGCTCTTACTTCATGAGCAGAAATCTTAAGCACAGACTGCTGAGAAGAAGATAAATCTTCATAAGCAGTACGGATAGTTAATTGAATCCATCTAGCAATAGAATGGACTGAAATGTCCTTTCTATTAGGCATCAAAGACAGAAAGAAACGTTTCCGTCCCTTTCTAATAAACTGAGATCTCTGTTTATAGATACGTAATGCTCTAACAGGACAGAGTAAAGGCCTACGCCTGTCTGAAGATGGAACAGCCTTAATAACAATAGGTTCTGGATATTTATTAGGAGCCTGATTCTTAGCTAAAAAACCCACATTAGTAGTGAAGGTGATAGTGTTCCCAACACTATGATAATGAGAATCATCCACCGATAGTGCATGAAGCTCACTGACTCTTCTAGCCGAAGAGAAAGCTAAGAGAAAAGCTGTCTTATAAGATAAGAATTTGAAATCTACTGTCCCAAGAGGTTCAAATGGCTTTTCCTTCAATTTAAGAAGAACCCAAGCTAAATTCCACTTAGGAATTAATCTAAGAGTTCTGGGTCTATTTATCGAAAAGTTTCTAACCAACTTAGATAAAGAGACATTAGATCCAATTTGTAAACTATCATGATGTGCATAGGTATCAGATAACATAGATCTATAACCCTTTATAGTAACAGGCTGCAGTTTGATTTCGTCAAACAAGTATACTAGAAAGTTTGCAATGTCTGGTATAGAGGGATCGAATATATCTACAGAATGATCCCTACACCAACGACGAAAAACCTTCCACTTAGCCGCATAGTTTAGCGAAGAGGAGGTCCTCCTACAGTTAGAAATCGCGTCCACTGCTCGTCCTGTAAAGTGCTTGCCATGCAAGAAGGACTGCACAACGGAAAAACGTGAAGGTTGAGACCTTGCGGGTTGTGATGGAGTTGGCGCGATTTCCCCTGCGAAAGAAGATCCTCCCGTGGAGGAAGCTTCCGCGGTAGGTCCCACAACAGACACCTGAGTAGATTTATCCACGGTCTCTGTGGCGACAGAGATGCTACCAACAGAATCTTGCATTGAGATTGTTTTATCTTTAGCAATACTTGTTGAATTAACGGCGCTGGAGGATACGCATACCCTATCATTCCGTCCCAAGGGATCGACAGAGCGTCTACTGCAAATGCTCTTGGATCCGGACACGGAGACACATACGTCTGCAACTGATGGTTGAGATGTGTCGCAAATAAGTCTATCATTGGCCGTTCCCATTGGTAGCAAATCTGATTGAATACTTGTTTGTAGAGAGTCCACTCCGACGGCAACAAGCGACCCTTTCGTGAAAGGGAGTCTGCTAGCACATTCAGACGACCCGGTATGTGACGGACCGAAAGAAGAACGTGGTGTTCTAGCGCAAACAGAAGGATTCTTTCCGTTAGATTGAACAACGGAACTGAATGAGTGCCTCCCTGATTCCGTATATACGCCACTACTGTCGTATTGTCGGATAGGATTTGGACATGAGCATCGTGAATAATGTCCATCCAGTGACGTAACGCAAGCCAAATTGACATCATTTCCTTGATGTTTATGTGCTTGCACAGGAATTGCGGATCCCAAAGACCCTGGCATCTCGAATCCGTTGGGATTAATGATGCACCCCAACCTGTTTGACTGGCATCCGTCATAACGGTAAAACTCGGATCCGGCAACTGCAGCGGAACTCCCTGAGTTAACCACTGAATGTTTGCCCAAGTCTGAATCTCTTGTTTCACTTGATCTGACAAGAGAACGTCTACATCGAGCGAATGAATTTTCACACTCCAATTCTGAGTCAAGAAAATTTGAAGAGGACGTGTGCGTAACCGCCCCATCGGAATGAGATCCGCGGCGGCTCCGCACAGACCTATCAGTCTCATAAATTCTCTCGCCGTGACTTTGTCTGCGTGCAGACAATAGCGAGCGTAACAACTGACTAATTTCGCTCTGGTTAACGGCAGACGAACGAGATTGTTGTGCATCTCGAAGCTCATTCCCAGATGAGTGAATGACTTGGACGGCACCAGATCCGACTTCTCCTCGTTTACTATAAAACCGAGACGTCGGAGCAATAGAAGAAGATTCTGAACATCGTTCTGAAGCGTTAACTCGTTGCCGTACCTCTGAAGAATGTCGTCCAGGTAGGCCGACGTTACCGCAGACGAATGAGCTCGGAAGTAGATCATTACCGAGTTCATTACCCGAGTGAAAGCCCAGGGTGCTAGATTCAATCCGAAGCACATCGCCCGGAATTGATACACCACTCCTAGGACTGCGAAGCGTAGATACTTTCGGAATGTCGGATGTACCATGACGTGAAAGTATGCATCTTTGAGATCTATGCTCGTTGCATAATCGTTCACCCGAATACTCGCTCTGACCGATCGAATCGTCTCCATATAAAACTTCGGAGCGACGATCAGCTTGTTTATCCAGCTCAAATCTATGACTGGACGGAACGAGCCACCTGGTTTCGGAACCAGAAACAGATGGCTGTAGAATCCTGGAGATTCCTGGTTTTCTACGTCCTCTACCGCGTTCTTCATTAAAAGAGACTGCACCTCTGATAACAGAGCGTCTCTTTTCTGCGGATTTGACGGAAGATGAGTCCACTTTGGACTTCGAGTTAATGGAGGCTTTCGTTTGAAGGATATCTTTAGACCTTCCGAAGTTACTCCTCTCACCCAAGGGTCGTCCGTAATCGACGCCCATTCTTGTGAAAAGCTCGACAACCTTCCGCCAACCGGAACGCGATAGAGGTTTAAGCCATCACCTCCTGGACCTGCGAGGCCTGCGGTAGGAGAAACCACGTCTTCCACGGCCCGCACCTCGCCCCGTCGTCCTCGGGGCGTCCGACCGATTGTCCCGGCCTGAAGGACGTCCCGAACGAGAGTCGCTATCCTGACGGTCTCTCGAATAAGACCAAGAGGACGCACCGGAACCTCTATAGGAACCTCTCTTGGGCGCATTAAATCCAGAAGTGCCTGTCTTATTCGTGTCTGCTGTATCCGACTTCTTAGGAGCAGATTTGAACAACAGAGAATCCTTAGCTTTCTTTGTAATTTTATCATAAATAGCGGAAAGCTTGCCGTCAAAGAGAAGTTCTCCTGAGACCGAAGCGACTCTAAGAGAGTTCTTCACCTTAGAATCCACTAGTGTGGATGTAGCTAGGGCTGCGTCACGTCTAACCAACTCCAGATTTGCCACTGAAAGGGCGGAGTTACACGTGGAATAAGCTACTGCCCTTGAAAGAAGTCTTAAAGAGGATTGTATATCCTGAAACTCTTTCCCCTGAAGGCGCAGTGATAACGCCTTAGTAAGGTGATCTGCGTAAGATAAGGCATCTAAATTGGCTCTGTTAGACGCAATAGCTGTTTCCAACACCGCGGTTGGAATAGAAGCTGACGACGGTAATGATAGCTCTAAGTCTTCCGCCTCGTCGTCCATACGCAGAGGAACTCTCGGTATACCCTGTCCTGCCGTATCGAATTTATTCCTTGCATTAATGAAAGGCAGGTTGAGAGTATTAGCGGACAAGAAACCTGCTTTCCCCGTCCTGGAAGCAAGTTTAAATATAGCGTCGTTCAATAATTCAAATGTTCTTGCAACATTATTGGACTGCGACGGAAACTCGGGAGTGATGTCCCTGAACCGCTCAAAAAATTCAGAGTCCAATGACGCTATAATTCTTTTGTCCGGAACCGCAGCAGTCTGGCCCGACGGAACAACTTGAGGGAGAAAGTGCCGGATGAAGTCCACGGCAGCTTTATGTTGTTCCGAAAGGGATAGCTCCAAGTCATCCGTATCCCTTTCACCATCCGGTCGGACCTCATGATGTTCCCGGTCGTCCGCCCCCGATGCTTCGGCGGAGCGTACCGACCCAGCGCCGTCGGATAATTCTCGATCCGACACCGTTTCTGTCGGCTGCTGGGATGCTGCGATAAGCTGTGCTATCTGCACAAGAATGTCCGGCGTCGAGACCTGCGGAGGCGCAGTCTTTCGCTGCTTCGCCGAGGGCAGCTCCGCATCAGATGGCTCCCGCATACTTTTCCTATGCAAACGTCCGGAGTCCATCGGTCTCGAATCCCTGGCTGCCGGATGGTGTGACCTGGTCGCCGAAGAATCCTTGATCGGCGAAGCTGGTAATATATCGGCGGTCACGCAGCCAAGGTGCGGTCGTGTGCGCTGACGAGAAGAGGAAGCCTTAACAGTCTCTGCGGACTGCTTATACAACAGAGCGTCCCGAGCGACGGACGTATGCTCCGCTAAAGACACATTTTGTACCACAACCTCTGGTCCCAGATGTTGTTGTACGAGAGAGGGGCCTCTCTCGCTCGCGGCCCGGCTGGACCTGGACGAGCTAGGAACCGGACTCAAAGGCTTCCTCCGTTCTCGCTTACTATCCGCCGTCACTGGGTGTGCATCTATTATGTTTATAGTGCTCGCATCACCCAAAACTTCCTCTTGGACCGCATCGGACGAACCCGGCTGCCGAACCATTCGGTGAATGGACGCTACACCGGGCGAGCTAGCGGACGACATTTGTCTAATCTCCATGAGCACTTTTGCCGCTAGCTCTGAATTCATTTGTGACGACGGACGCACACTGGTAGAAGATAACATGGAAACATCACCCTGTTCTGGTTCCTCTGAAATAGAAACTGGGAGAGTAGAGTGACCTTGCGGAGAAAGAGCCGGCATCGCCCTTTCTCCAGAGACAACATATCGTGACACACGTTTCCAATGTTTCTCATCCCAATATTCACATATAGTACAGGGATTAATGCGAGAATACTGACTACAATTAATACAATGATCATGAAAGTCAGAGGAAGATTTCTTCCTATTACAATGTGAACAACGTCCCTTCATTGTGAAAGAACAACAATAAGTCCTAGTTACTCGCAAAAACCCCTGACACAAAGATACATAATAACATGATCCATTAATAAATGAAAAAACAATTGCAAATCAAAATAATTTTGAAAAAATATTTTTTCAGCGAAGCCCAAGTTGCTGAAAAGTAACGTTGAGCCCCGATGGATCCGATGGCAAAGTGTGGTAAAAAATTTTAAATTTATATAAAATAATTAATGAGACACTTACGGATAATATAAATGTATCTTATAGTGAGATAAACTACAGCAAAGGCAAACAGCCCCCCTCAAAAAAGGCTGTTGCCAATGTAAACAAACAGTATAAAAACCCCAGAAAACATGACTCCAGGCACTGAAAAAACTGGCCCGGAATCAGTCATCAAATTACACTCTATCTGATGCAAAACAGAGACTCCCAGGGGAGAATCTGCAGAACATCAGATGGAAGATGCAGAACACAAACGTTATACACCCATGGGTGAAAACGTAACTATGGGGAAAATAACAGAAAACATTCTGTAACCAAGCAACTCTCCCAGGAAATTTTAGAAATGAAATTTCTAAAAAATATGCCAAAAGCATGGGAGAATTGCAAGGGGGGGACTTTAGAAGGCTAGGGGAGAGGAAACACTGAATAAGCAGTGCAACAATTAGCAAGAATGACAACAAGAGGCCCATGCCTCGAAAATAGGCAACTTAACATAATTTCATCAAAAAATTTTAAGTACAGCCCTGATTATTTTTTGTCACTTCTTTTTCCTCTCCTCCTTCTATCCTCCTTAGAATCACATTTTCTCCAAAAATTACGTGTCTGGCATCCTTTAAACTGAGATTTACAAGCACAAAGATCAGTGAGATGTTGACTGATGAAGGGCCAAACAGAGAATGATAATTGGCGCCAATTTCGGGACGTCTGCGTCACTGCGCATGCGCAGTAGAGGCGTAGTATGGAGGTCCTTTAGGACATGATTTTTTTTTGTTTTGGATGCAAATTTTGGGGATTGGGGGGCAAAATTTGTGTTTGGCCCTGGTTTTGTTAGAGTTAGCACCAGCTAAGTCTGGGTCATTGGTACAGTATAAAAATCTCTCATGTTTGTGGTATCATCCCAGGCCACATCGATTACATCCCTTTGCACGCTATGTCTAAATATAAAAAAAAAAATCAACCTGCAAATGTTTCACATAATGCAACTTGAAATTTAACCATTGGAGAAATGCAGTATACCGTAAATACCATTTATTATTGGTATCGTGCCAATACCGATTTACTACACTGATGGAATCTTGAAATGCAGAAGCATTGGTGTTGAAAAATATTCCTGACATAAGCTAAATAAATAAAGATCCAACTGCTGAACATTATCCAATATGGCTTCTAAGAGCCCACGGGTACACACACGGTATTTTCTCTTAGCTTTATCATGACTGGTGGTGAGTGTCCATGTTATTTCCACCATTTTGACAAATTTATTAATTTATTTATTAGGGTTTAATGGGACATTAACAGCCAAGGTCATATCGTGTTGGTGACAGTTTTACGGGTGGAGGAAGCCGGAGTACCTGGAGAGAACCACCAAGCAATGAGCAGCTGCCAGCTCCCCAACAACGAAACTCCACATTGCAGCACATGCAGGGTTAGATTGGTTGAAGACATGCACACCATCGATGTGCAGTACGCCATAGTACACGGCTTCATCGTGCCCCCATGTGGATAATCTTGGTGAAGTGCCTTGCCCAAGAACCTAACAATTTTGACAAATAATACAGTGCTTATTTGTTATAATACATCAACCTATACTTTCCTCATGAGTCTATAAGCTAAATATGAGCATTCTGAGTCTTTGACTACTGTAGAAAGGTGACCTGCAGCTGGGCAGTGTACCAAAAGTACCAATCAATATGGGCATTTGTATGTTGTTGACACTGAAAACTGGATCGATACCGAGGTAAATCAGCTTAAAAATATTGCTAAGGAACTTCATGTTACACTAGCATTCAGCTGTATTAACCAACTGAATCTTGTTAGACACAGCGTACTTTTGCGATGATTGAACTGTTGAACAAAGAACGAAGGGACCACATTAAACATAAACATTACCTGATCAACAATTCCTTCCAGTGATGAAAGTACAGTTGGATGAAGCTCTCTTTGAACATGCATGATACGACTGCATCTCCACATTGGAGCAGGTGCCCTGATTGGACCTGCATCAGACTGTCCAGACTGTGATTGCTGCTTACTAGATGAACTGCTTGAAGTCTGGGTAGTCGAAGTTAAATCTGAAAAAATCCATCATTGCAGTAGTGATAATATTGTTTATTGAAGAACATTTTAGATTCATCTATGTATCAGTGTTTAAGGTTACTTTCAGCATCTGTGGTTATATCATGACAGAAACATATGTACCAAGTCAAGTGTAATTAATTGCCTTTTTCCTATTTATGTATATTTATGTACTGGTGTTTAAGGTCACATACTTATGCACAATGGCTAATCGTGACCGTTGCCTTTTTCCTACACTGCCCAATTTAGAAGGTACTGATTTCTATGTTATTTATTTATTTAATTATTTATTTACTGGGGTTTAATGACACTTTTGACAGCCAGGGTCTTCTCGTGTCAAACAGTTTTACGGTGGAGGAAGCCAGAGTACCTGGAGAGAATCATCGGGCAGTGGCAAGCAACTGTCAGACTTCTCAACATACTAACTCTGCACAAGCAAGATTAGCATTGGTTGAAGACAAGTGCACCATCTACGTGCAGTATGCCTTAATACACAGTGCCAACGTGACCTCACCTGGGCAATCAGGATTAAGTGCCTTGCCCAAAGACACAACGCAGCTACCCCTGGTGGGGACTGAACCGTGAACCTTTCAGTTTAACATCCAATGCCTTAACCACTGAGCCACAATGCTGATTTCTATGTTGCAATTAAAAAAGAACTTGTTTACCACAGAAAACAAACACCGTTCTGTGGCCTGGGGTTCCCACAGAAAATAACATTTATTACAAAGACTTTTAACTAGCAGAGTGCAAGATTACTTAAGAAACTGTTATCTTAGAGGTCATTTAGGCACTCTCCGATTAATTGTAACAAGACAAATTCATATAGACAAAGATTTTGCTGCTAAGGGAATATTTATGATGTGCATGCACAGACCAAGAGACCTCTTAAGTGTGGTACATAGTTGTTTCAACAGAATCCAAATGTGGAATTCTCGTTAAAAATCACTTCTGGGGAATACATCACTAATGTTGATGCTCAAAGTCACACTGAACTAAGTGAAGTAGAATAAAAGAAAAAAGATGCATTGACATGGGAAATATCCAACAAACCAACACAATGTTATTCTAACACTGGCCTTAATCTCATAATTGTTAACCTCTCCCTGACCACAGCATTACATTTGCTAAAACTTTTCTTGAAAAAGTAAACATTTTTATTTTCTGCCTCAAAGCATGATCCCTCATTGGAACAAACCTCATCAGCTTGTTCCAAAGAGGGGTCATCAGCTATGTTTTGGAAACAAAATTTGGAAAAATAATAAAATTTAATATCTATTTTTTTGTGAAGAGTTCTGGATGGATACGGCCATTACATTAGGCAAAAGGTTAACTCTCAAAGGACTAATTCTGATTTTTATAACTGTTCACTACAACAAAACAGGTGCACCTTAACAGGCAGCCAAGATTTAACTACAACTCATTGCTAAGCTATTAGACGAAAAGAGACTGTGCAATGGTGGGAATTCAAGATCCTTGTCCAGTTCCTTAACTGGCAAAGTTCTGGAAGCCCATATTTGGGCATTATTCTGAAGTGCATAAACTGAAACTTGAAGGATTCAAATTCAGTGGCTGTGCTTCATATTATCTTTGAAGTGATATTATTTAGTCTGTTAAGGTTTGCCTTGTTACAATTTATAGGAGAGTGCCCACAGGCACTCTCCTATAAATTGTAACAAGGCAAAGACATGTGAACAAATTTTGTTGGCCAAATAAAATTTAGCACTAAGGGTTAAAAAACTCCTGGCCTTAAGGGTTAAAACACATGAATTACCAATCTAATCTGCATTGGTAGCTGAATAAAAAACAGATTAATCAGAAGCTCTAAATAATATTTTGGTACTAAGGGTATTTTATCCATCGTTATTTACACAAGGAATATTTTACACCATTAAGACCTTTTGAAAATCAATTTTAAAATTATCAAAGAGTATCAGCTGTATTATACCGCTGTAATGTCAGATCAGCTCTTTTCAACACAAAATAAAATCGTGAAAAAATTATAACTATTTAATATTTTTGTGGTGCCCCAAGAAGCAGATATGAACAAGGGCTAAGCAAAGCATGAGCCACTGTACCCGACCTTCAGGCATGTTTGAAATAGCCTTAAAGGTATTGTAGGACAGAAAAAGTCAGAAGAGTGAAAACAGAAAATTTTTCTAAGTCCAAAAAATTAAAAAGTGCCATAACTCTGGGAAAAATTATTGGATGGAACCCATTCCTTGTGCATATCCGTTCCCCCATGTGGGTCTATCAGCATACAAAAGGATATCCAAATCTAGCCAATGGTTTTGATATTACAATGCAAAATGTTTGTATGGACAGATGGATGGACAGAAGTATGGATGGACTGACAGATGGATGCGTGGGCAAACAGATGGGTGGAGGGCGTCACTAGATACTCCCAAACCCTTCTTTGGGCATAAAAAGTACATTAGGCCTAAAAAAATTAAAAATCTGTTTCTCAGGCCCTCCCGCATGGTCCTTTTGGCTGCCGCATGCTCTCTTTTTATAGCCAATGTAAATTTTAAAAAATGTTAAAAAATTTATAGTAATTTATATATTTTTTATACTTACCAATGACCCAGACTTAGCTGGTGCTAACTCCACAAAAACCAGGGCCAAACACAAATTTTGCCCCCCAATCCCCAAAATTTGCATCCAAAACAAAAAGAAATCATGTCCTAAAGGACCTCCATAGTACGACTCTACTGCGCATGCGCAGTGACGCAGTCGTCCCGAAATTGGCGCCAAATATCATTCTTACTGGCAGTGCCTGGTCAGCGCTATGTACTCAGCGGGGAGGCAAGAGTTCCCAACTCAGGGAGGGCCATCCCCGTCTGGGTCATTGGTAAGTATAAAAAATATATAAATTACTATAAATTTTTTAACATTTTTATACTGTACCAATGACCCAGACTTAGCTGAATAGTAAACAGGCTGGAGGGCCTAGGACATAGAGGAAAATCCAATAAGCTCAATTATAAAATAAAGAGGTAACCCCTTAAGGAGAAAAGGAGTATTAGGCTTTACATGTATCTTTCTTATTTAATATTTAAATTAGAAAGATACACTACCCTTAATAATTGAGCACAATAACATTCATGTTCTCTATTAACATCCAGTATAACCTTTATACTAATTATTTTTAAAACAAGCCAATAAATAAAGTAGTCCAGAGAATTGAGACTCTTTATAATCATTTAAAAGTGTCCGAGTATTGTATATTAAAGCCCGTTTGACACTTGACATATACAAATGCTTCACACCGAGCTACACTTTAAAAATAAGACATGAATGAAATTAAACATTAATATTACACTTTAAAACCATCCCGGAAGCGACTCAGAAATACTGTCTTGGAGGAGGCATTCCCTTGCTTTTCACTATAAAGCAGGTGACCTAAGGGAACACCCACCCCCCCCCTTCCCCTTGCCCTGGGTCAAATAGCCCAGAGCGAAGAGGGCAGCCGGACGGAGTCACTGCCAGAACAGAAAGCCTGCATAACTATAGTTGCAACTGTTTAGTGGACGACATTCTGAGCAACAGATAACGGACCTAAACAATGCAGGTCTCCAGAAATGGACTCAATATTTCTGAGATAAAAATTAGTAAATGTGGATGGCTGAGACCAATAAGCAGCCTTCATTAAATCTGTAATAGCAACACTATTAGCATAAGCCCAGGAAGTAGAAAGAGCTCTTACTTCATGAGCAGAAATCTTAAGCACAGACTGCTGAGAAGAAGATAAATCTTCATACGCAGTACGGATAGTTAACTGAATCCATCTAGCAATAGAATGGACTGAAATGTCCTTTCTATTAGGCATCAAAGACAGAAAGAAACGTTTCCGTCCCTTTCTGATGAACTGAGATCTCTGTTTATAGATACGTAGTGCTCTAACAGGACAGAGTAAAGGCCTACGCCCGTCTGAAGACGGAAGAGCCTTAATAACAATAGGTTCCGGATATTTATTAGGAGCCTGATTCTTAGCTAAAAAACCGACATTAGTAGTGAAGGTGATAGTGTTCCCAACACTACGATAATGAGAATCATCCACCGATAGTGCATGAAGCTCACTGACTCTTCTGGCAGAAGAGAAAGCTAAGAGAAAAGCTGTCTTATAAGATAAGAATTTGAAATCTACTGTCCCAAGAGGTTCAAATGGCTTTTCCTTCAATTTAAGGAGAACCCAAGCTAAATTCCACTTAGGAATTAATCTAAGAGTTCTGGGTCTATTTATCGAAAAGTTTCTAACCAATTTCGATAAAGAGACATTAGATCCAATTTGTAAACTATCATGATGTGCATAGGTATCAGATAACATAGATCTATAACCCTTTATAGTAACCGGTTGCAGTTTGATTTCGTCAAACAAGTATACTAGAAAGTTAGCAATGTCTGGTATAGAGGGATCAAATATATCAACAGAATGATCCCTACACCAACGACGGAAAACCTTCCACTTAGCCGCATAGTTTAGCGAAGAGGAGGTCCTCCTACAGTTAGAAATCGCGTCCACTGCTCGTCCTGTAAAGTGCTTGCCATGCAAGAAGGACCGCACAACGGAAAAACGTGAAGGTTGAGACCTTGTGGGTTGTGATGCAGTTGGCGCGATTTCCCCTGCCAAAGAAGATCCTCTCGTGGAGGGAGCTTCCGCGGTAGGTCCCACAACAGACACCTGAGTAGATTTATCCACGGTCTCTGTGGCGACAGAGATGCTACCAACAGAATCTTGCATTGAGATTGTTTTATCTTTAGCAATACTTGTTGAATTAATGGCGCTGGAGGATACGCATATCCTATCATTCCGTCCCAAGGGATCGATAGAGCGTCTACAGCAAATGCTCTTGGATCCGGACACGGGGACACATACGTCTGCAACTGATTGTTGAGATGTGTCGCAAATAAGTCTATCATTGGCCGTTCCCATTGGTAGCAAATCTGATTGAATACTTGTTTGTTGAGAGTCCACTCCGACGGCAACAAGCGACCCTTTCGAGAAAGGGAGTCTGCTAGCACATTCAGACGACCCGGTATGTGACGGACCGAAAGAAGAACGTGATGTTCCAACGCAAACAGAAGGATTCTTTCCGTTAGATTGAACAACGGAACTGAATGAGTGCCTCCCTGATTCCGTATATACGCCACTACTGTCGTATTGTCGGATAGGATTTGGACATGAGCATCGTGAATAATGTCCATCCAGTGACGTAACGCAAGCCAAATTGACATCATTTCCTTGATGTTTATGTGCTTGCACAGGAATTGCGGATCCCAAAGACCCTGGCATCTCGAATCCGTTGGGATTAATGATGCACCCCAACCTGTTTGACTGGCATCCGTCATAATGGTAAAACTCGGATCCGGCAACTGCAGCGGAACTCCTTGAGTTAACCACTGAATGTTTGCCCAAGTCTGAATCTCTTGTTTCACTTGATCTGACAAGAGAACGTCTACATCGAGCGAATGAATTTTCACACTCCAATTCTGAGTCAGGAAAATTTGAAGAGGCCGTGTGCGTAGCCGTCCCATCGGAATGAGATCCGCAGCGGCTCCGCACAGACCTATCAGTCTCATAAATTCTCTCGCTGTGACTTTGTCTGTATTTAGACAATAGCGAGCGTAACAACTGACTAATTTCGCTCTGGTTAACGGCAGACGAACGAGATTGTTGTGCGTCTCAAAGCTCATTCCCAGATGAGTGAATGACTTGGACGGCACCAGATCCGACTTCTCCTCGTTTACTATGAAACCGAGACGTCGGAGCAATAGAAGAAGATTCTGAACATCGTTCTGAAGCGTTAACTCGTTGCCGTACCTCTGAAGAATGTCGTCCAGGTAGGCCGACGTTACCGCAGACGAATGAGCTCGGAAGTAGATCATTACCGAGTTCATTACCCGAGTGAAAGCCCAGGGTGCTAGATTCAATCCGAAGCACATGGCCCGGAACTGATACACCACTCCTAGGACTGCGAAGCGTAGATACTTTCGGAATGTCGGATGTACCATGACGTGAAAGTACGCATCTTTGAGATCTATGCTCGTTGCATAATCGTTCACCCGAATACTCGCTCTGACCGATCGAATCGTCTCCATATAAAACTTGGGAGCGATGATCAGCTTGTTTATCCAGCTCAAATCTATGACTGGACGGAACGAGCCGTCTGGTTTCGGAACCAGAAACAGATGGCTGTAGAATCCCAGCGATTCCTGGTTTTCTACGACCTCTACCGCGTTCTTCATTAAAAGAGACTGCACCTCTGATAGCAGAGCGTCTCTTTTCTGAGGGTTTGACGGAAGATGAGTCCACTTTGGACTTCGAGTTAATGGAGGCTTTCGTTTGAAGGATATCTTTAGACCTTCCGAAGTCACTCCTCTCACCCACGGGTCGTCCGTAATCGACGCCCACTCTTGAGAAAAACTCGACAACCTTCCGCCAACCGGAACGCGATAGAGGTTTGAGCCATCACCTCCTGGATCTGCGAGGCCTGCGGTAGGAGAAACCACGTCTTCCACGACCCGCACCTCGCCTCGTCGACCTCGGGGCGTCCGACCGATTGTCCCGGCCTGAAGGACGTCCCGAACGAGAGTCGCTATCCTGACGGTCTCTCGAATAAGAGCTAGAGGACGCACCGGAACCTCTATAGGAACCTCTCTTGGGCGGATAAGACCCAGAAGTGCCCGCCTTATTCGTGTCTGCTGAATCCGACCTTTTAGGAGCGGATCTAAACAACAGAGAATCACTAGCTTTCTTTTTAATATTATCATAAATAGCGGAAAGCTTGCCGTCAAAGAGAAGATCTCCTGAGACCGAAGCGACTCTAAGAGAGTTCTTCACCTTAGAATCCACTAGTGTGGATGTAGACAGGGCTGCGTCACGTCTAACCAACTCCAGATTTGCCACTGAAAGGGCGGAGTTACACGTGGAATAAGCTACTGCCCTTGAAAGAAGTCTTAAGGAGGATTGTATATCCTGAAACTCTTCCCCTTGAAGACGCAGTGATAACGCCTTCGTAAGGTGATCTGCGTAAGATAAGGCATCTAAATTGGCTCTGTTAGACGCAATAGCTGTTTCCAACACTGCGGTTGGAATAGAAGCTGACGACGGTAATGATAGCTCTAAGTCTTCCGCCTCGTCGTCCATACGCAGAGGAACTCTCGGTATACCCTGACCTGCCGTGTCGAATTTATTCCTTGCATTAATGAAAGGCAGGTTGAGAGTATTTGCGGACAAGAAGCCTGCTTTCCCTGTCCTGGAAGCAAGTTTAAAAATAGCGTCGTTCAATAATTCAAATGTTCTTGCAACATTATTGGACTGCGACGGAAACTCGGGAGCGATGTCCCTGAACCGCTCGAAAAAATCAGAGTCCAATGACGCTATAATTCTCCTGTCCGGAAGCGCAGCAGTCTGGCCCGACGGAACAACTTGAGGAAGAAAGTGCCGGATGAAGTCTACGGCAGCTTTGTGTTGTTCCGAAAGGGATAGCTCCAATTCATCCGTATCCCTTTCACCATCCGGTCGGACCTCCCGATGTTCCCGGTCGTCCGCCCCCGATGCTTCGGCGGAGCGTACCGACCCAGCGCCGTCGGATAATTCTCGATCCGACACCGTCTCTGTTGGCTGCTGGGATGCTGCGATAAGCTGTGCTATCTGCACTAGAATGTCCGACGTCGAGACCTGCGGAGGAGCGGTCTTTCGCTGCTTTGCCGAGGGCAGCTCCGCATCAGATGGCTCCCGCATACTTTTCCTATGCGAACGTCCTGAGTCCATCGGTCTCGAATCCCTGGCTGCCGGATGGTGTGACCTGGTCGCCGAATAATCCTTCATCGGCGAAGCTGGCAAGATATCGGAGGTCACGCAGCCAAGGTGCGGTCGTGTGCGCCGGCGAGAAGAGGAAGCCTTAACAGTCTCTGCGGACTGCTTATACAACGGAGCGTCCCGAGCGACGGACGTATGCTCCGCTAAAGACACATTTTGTACCACAACATCTGGTCCCAGATGTTGTTGTACGAGAGAGGGGCCTCTCTCGCTCGCGGCCCGGCTGGACCTGGACGAGCTAGGAACCGGACTAAAAGGCTTCCTCCGTTCTCGTTCACAATCCGCCGTCACTGGGTGTGCATCTATTATTTTTATAGTGCTCGCATCACCCAAAATTTCCTCTTGGACCGCATCGGACGAACCCGGCTGCCGAACCATTCGGTGAATGGACGCTACACCGGGCGAGCTAGCGGACGACATTTGTCTAATCTCCATGAGCACTTTTGCCGCTAGCTCTGTATTTAATTGTGACGACGGACGCACACTTGAAGAAGATAACATGGAAACATCACCCTGTTCTGGTTCCTCTGAAATAGAAACTGAGAGAGTAGAGTGACCTTGTGGAGAAAGAGCCGGCATCGCTCTTTCTCCAGAAACAACATATCGTGACACACGTTTCCAATGTTTCTCATCCCAATGTTCACATACAGGACAGGGATTAATGCGAGAACACTGACTACAATTAATGCAATAATCATGAAAGTCAGAGGAAGATTTCTTCCTATTACAATTTGAACAAGTTCCCTTCATTGTGAAAGAACAACAGTAAGTCCTAGTTACTCGCAAAAACCCCTGACACAAAGATACATAATAACATGATCCATTAATAAATGAAAAAACAATTGCAAAACAAAATAATTTTGAAAAAATATTTTTTCAGAGAAGCCCAAGTTGCTGAAAAGTAACGTTGAGCCCCGATGGATCCGATGGCAAAGTGTGGTCAAAAATTTTAAAATTATATAAAATAATTAATGAGACACTTTCGGATAATATAAATGTATCTTATAATGAGATAAACTACCTCAAAGGCAAACAGCCCCCCTCAAAAAAGGCTGTTGCCAATGAAAACAAACAGTGTAAACACAGAAGAAAACATGACTCCAGGCACTGAAAAAACTGGCCCGGAATCAGTCATCAATTACACTCTATCTGATGCAAAACAGAGACTCCCAGGGGAGAATCTGCAGAACATCAGATGGAAGATGCAGAACACAAACGTTATACACCCATGGGTGAAAACGTAACTATGGGGAAAATAACAGAAAACATTCTGTAACCAAGCAACTCTCCCAGGGAATTTTTAGAAATGAAACTTCTCAAAAATATGCCAAAAGCATGGGAGAATTGCAAGGGGGGACTTTAGAAGGTTAGGGGAGAGGAAACACTGAATAAGCAGTGCAACAATTAGCAAGAATGACAACAAGAGGCGTTTGCCTCGAAAATAGGCAACTTAACATAATTTCAACAAAAAATTTTAAGTACAGCCCTGATTATTTTTTGCCACTTCTTTTTTCCTCTCCTCCTTCTATCCTCCTTAGAATCACATTTTCTCCAAGAATTACGTGTCTGGCATCCTTTAAACTGAGATTTACAAGCACAAAGATCAGTGAGATGTTGACTGATGAAGGGCCAAACAGAGAATGATATTTGGCGCCAATTTCGGGACGACTGCGTCACTGCGCATGCGCAGTAGAGTCGTACTATGGAGGTCCTTTAGGACATGATTTCTTTTTGTTTTGGATGCAAATTTTGGGGATTGGGGGGCAAAATTTGTGTTTGGCCCTGGTTTTTGTGGAGTTAGCACCAGCTAAGTCTGGGTCATTGGTACAGTATAAAAATTTAAAAATTAAATGGTTTATGCCTGATATTTTACCAAAGTTGAAAAAATTGATAAATTTGTCCCTTGAGTGCAAGAAGGCTTTGCAATGCTTTAGCATTGCAAGGCCTTCTTGCTCTCAAGGGATGAAATACACCACCACCCATGCTATTCTGTAGATTATGGGGCCTAAAACTTGAACCAAGAACATGAACTTTGATGGCAAAGAAATAATTTCAGAAATAAAAAATAAAATAAAAAAACGCTTGCCTGCATGCAATTTTACAAATAATGGCCCGAGAAACAGAAGATCTACTTTGTGTGGCCTTAGGGTATTCCTTCTTATATTTGATTATAGAGGGCACTGCAGAATTGATCCAATTTGTTATAAACCTTTTATCCAATATAGATGAAATCAAAATATATTATTTTAATTATTTACTTTTTTCAAATTTATCAAAAAATTTCCACAAAACCATATCATGTGACCCCTCATTGGAATGAGCTTGGCAAGCTTGTTCCAATAAGGGGACATGTGATATGGTTTTGTTGAAATTTTTGGAAAAATAATGTTCCAACTGCTAAATTTGTAATTATATGGGTGGATTCATTAGTTAATGGGTCAAATACTGTTTCTTGGTGACTTTACATCATGTGTGAAGCACTTGCGGTTATAGAAAGCAACATTTTCAAGCATGTGATAGAATATTTAACCCTTTACCCAACGAATCGCCCACATCAGCCCGCATAATATGCAAATTTAGCATCTGAAAAAACATTATTTTTCCAAAAATTTCAACAAAACCATATCATGTGACCCCCCTCTTTGGAATTTGCGCGCGTTTTCACTGAGGGGTCACATATGGTTTTGTTGAAATTTTTTGAAAAATGTTAAAAAATGATTTTTCAAATAATAAATTTTGATATCGTCTGCATTGGGTAAAGGGTTAATTGTTTACTTAACCCTTTACCCAACGAATCGCCCACATCAGCCGCGTAATATGCAAATTCAGCAGTTGAAAAAATATCATTTTTCAAAAAATTTCAACAAAACCATATCATGTGACCCCTCATTGAAACGAGCTCGTTGAGCTCGTTCCAACAAGAGGTCACATGATATGGTTTTGTTGAAATTTTTTGAAAAGTTTGAAAAAATGATATTTAAAATAATAAATTTTTATATCATCTCCGTTGGGTAAAAGGGTTAATGTGACTAGTAGACACAATGTTTTCTTTAATAACTGAATTTTTTTACTTTTGTCTTTTGCCTGAAAACAGAGCCTATAAACCCCCATTCATTTTGTTTTGGAGGAAAACCTTTTAAAAAAACTCAAATCTGAAAATCAATTTTCATGAATAGCACTGATCCGATATGGCTGTTACATTAAATGAAAGTTAAAATGCTTTCCAATACATTTTTACTAAAATCAGTACACTTTCACATCATACGCATCTTATGTGGATATGGGAAATTAATTTTGTTTACCTGCTGTTGTAATGGCTGATGACAACAGTCCAGAATCTGATGCAGACATCATCAGTGGGCTACTTAATGCCAGTGTGGAACTAGCTAGAGATGAAGAACTGGATGTACTGATTGTAGAAGGAGTTGACACTTGAGGGCTGCTGCTTCGAGCAGTGGCACTGGCACTCAAATCACCACTCTTATCTATCAAAATACACAAAAATACACAATCATATTTTAAAAAGATTTATTCCTGATTATGAACTGCAATACCTGTTAGGTAGCCTTTTTTTTGACTAAATATACGACCCCAATATGAACTCTGGCCTTTGTTTTGTGGGCTTGCAGGAAACCACACTTTCTAAAGCATTAGTTGCAAGACCAGAAAACAGGAACTTTTAACTCTTAGCTTGCTGAGTATGTCAAATATATTTTTCATTAAATCTAGTCATGGCTGCTGTAAAGCAGCCATGACTAGATTTGATAAAAAATCGCGGAAATTTAACTGCTGAAATCATTGGTCCTAAAGTATATTCAATTGACAGCATAACCTTTGGTTTAATTGCTCACATATTTGAGATTTATGATGGTAAGACATTTCCTGCCTTGGACAGGGATATCCACCAGCAGCATGCAAGGAGTTAATTATTTATTGGTGTTTAATGACACTTTCATCTTCTCTGCCTACATGATGACAACACAAGTATAAGGTCAAGCTTCAACAATCAATTATACTTAAGTTGGCCAATTTCGAGTAGTTGCAGGCAGAAGTTGTCTACCTAAGCAAAGAAGCACTGCTCTACTCTATGCTTGCAAATTATAGGCAAGTAGCTGTATAATCTGACTCCACTTATAACAGGTAAAATTGCAACAAATTTATTGATGAAAGCGAGCACAGACATGCCCGTTACTATCTTCTTATCACCGAAACAGGTTACTCCTATCGACATTTACTGGATTATTCAATTTAGTACAGTGGAACCCAATTAATTGGATATTTCTTAACTGAATAACCATGTTATTTGAATATACTTTCCCAACACAAAACCATTTACCATTCCTCTAGTACAAATTTTACCTGTTAATTGAACATAGGTTATAGAGTAAACTCCTGTTAATTGAATAAAAAATCTTGTAACCTGTCGAAAAACTGCCTTGCCTCTCCCCAGTTTTCCTTTGTTTATAGACCTATTTGGCCTCAGTAGATACAATACAGGCATTTAATCTATTATATCTTGTTTGACAGAGCTCATTGAGCTCTGTCAAACAAGATATAATAGAATAAATGCTTAGTTTATCTCTAGAATACAGGAAAGTGACACAATCCCTGTTAATTGAATACACCTGTTAATTGAATATTTTTCATTGGCAAAGTGGCTATTCACTTAACAGGGTTCCACTGTAATATCAAAATCACGTAGGATCCATAGGGCTGCACGGTATATCGATAAACCTATATTTTCTTGGTATTCAAACCAATATCGATCGAATACTGGTGTAATTACAAATATATTGGTTTATCATCATTATTTACTTATCCACAATTTAATTTTCAAGATGTCTTGAGTTTTTTAACTGTAGCTCCGAATGAATAATATTATCCCTCTATCCAAGCAATCTTCTGTTTGAGCCCTCGTAATATACAAAGTCAGCAGTTGAAAAAATAATTTTCAAAAGTTACAACAAAACTATATCATGTGACCCCTCATTGGAACGAGCTCGTTGAGCTCGTTCCAATGAGGGGTCACGTGATATAGTTTTGTTGAAATCTTTGGTTAAAACACGATAAACTAATTCTGAAAATAATAAATTTTGGCATCGCCTGCTTTGGGAAAAAGTATTTCGAACCACATAATCAAGGCATGCTAATTTGTTCCGACTGTGATGCCTCGCGTCTCGATTGTGGTACTTGTGTTCATATATCTAAAGAGTTTTCGATATACCGGTATACTGCGGTATTTTTTTGAATACCGATACCGGTATTCAGTTTTGAATATCGTGCAGCCCTAAGGATCCAGTATATTCACTTTATTGGTAATTAACTTACATCGTTCCCTCTGTTCAATCTTCAAGGTTAAGTACAGAGTTCTAATAGGAAAGTACACTGCCTGTGGATAAACACGCCCAACCTGACTGAGTAAGTTCATAATCAAACGACCTTCACTCCGAACAAGGCAAGTCAACAGCTGTGGAATCCTGTTATAGAGAAAAAAAAAAAATGTAACAATATACCCCATGCACACGATGTCAATATCTATTGTTTTAATTAATTTCAACAAAACCACATCATATGACCCCCTCATTGGAATGAGCTCAGTGAGTGTGATCCAATCAGAGGTCACATGATATGGTTTTGCTGAAATTTTTTGAAAAAAACTTTTTTTTTCACCTGCCTAATTTGTAAATTTCGCTGGCAGATCCAGCCGATTCACTAGGCAAAGGGTTAATATGTATTGAGAAGAGCAAAAAGATACATTTGTGATTATACCATTGTGAGTGTAACGATAACTACAAACATCATAAAATCATAAAGAGGAGATTCAAATGATTTATCTCAGACTGATTGTCTATATCATTTTAGGTTCAGTTGCTACATCATATACAGACATTTTTTCATTCATTTTTAGACATGGGCTGAAGCTGAAAAGCGATTATACAGTAGAAGCCTGTTAATTGAATATTCATATTGCTACTGGAAATTATTCAATTAACTGGTTGAGTGCTGGAAGCCCATATCTGGGCTTTATTCTGAAGCACAGGTACCCAAAATTAAAGGCTTTATGCTCGATGGGTTTACTTTGGACAGTGTTACCCACTTAATTGGATATCTCTTAATTGAATAACCCTGTTAATTGAATATAATTTCCAAACACAAAACAATTTACCATACCCCCAGTACAAATTTGATCTGTTAATTGAATATGGGTTATAGAGTAAACTCCTGTTAAGTGAATAAAAAATCTTGCAACCTGTCAAGAAATTATCCTGACTCTCCGCAGTTTTCCTTTGTTTATAGACCTCTTTGGCCTCAGTACATCCAATGCAGGCATTTAATCTATTATATCTTGTTTGACAGAGCTCATGGAGCTCTGTCAAACAAGATATAATAGAATAAATGCTAAGTTTATCTCTAGAATACAGGAAAGTGACACAATCCCTGTTAATTGAATAATCCTGTTAATTGAATAATTTTCATTGGCAAAGTGGCTATTCAATTAATAGGGTTCCAATGTATTTGATGTGTAAGGTTATTTAATAAAATATGATTGTTTCTCAAGCACCTCTCTCATCCTTGAAAATCTGCCAAATCTCTTCATTGATACTATTTTGCACTTCCAGGGTTTATACAGCTCTTGAAAAACCCTTGAAAATGAGTTTTTTCTTGAAAAACCCTGAAATTTGAAATTAGCCCTTGAGAAACCCTTGAACTTTCAGAAATCTCTTGAAAAACCCTTGAATACCAAGTTTTCAGTGGCAATGTGGCTGTATTATAAGGTTTGGTGTGTAGTTTTCACACTGTCAGGTTCGTATGGCACAAATTACACTAAAAAAATTTGTTTGGTACCAAAAATATAGCATTTGGCACCAAAATTTGGTAAAAATTTACTTTTGGTAGGTCTCAAAGGCTTTGTGGTGTATTATTTCAGTGCACTGTTTTCGATGAATACACAGAATGGCACATGCGTGGATTAGGCTGTTACTCCTGTTAACTGAATAATTTCCATTGGCAAAGTGACTATTCAGTTAACAGTGTTCCACTGCATTATCTTTGAAGCAAAATTACTTAGCTTGTAAGTGCTGGCACTCTCCCATCAATTATGAGAAGGCAAAGACCCATGAAGCAACTGAGATGACCAAAAATAATTTAGCACTCTACCAGTTAACAGGAATATTCAATAAACAGGGATTTAGTGACTTTTCTGTACTCTACAGAAAAACTGAGCATTTAATCTATTATATCTTGTTTGACAGAGCTTCATGAAATACTAGCTTAAATGCCTGTACTGGATGTACTGAGGAAAAGAGGTCTATAAACAGGGGAAATTTGGGCAATTATCAGGGCAATTTTTTGACATATTACAATATCGGTAACGATTCAAATTGTAAATCCGTTGCACGATTTATTCAATTAACATCAGTTTGCTCTGGAACCAATATGCAAGTAACAGGTCACATTTGTACTGATGTATAGTAAATGGGTTTGTGTTTGGAGGTTATATTCACAGGATAATTTAATTGAGAGATATACATTTTGTTTTGTCCGAGGGGGTTTTGTCCTACATTCAATGATCTCTGCATGCAGCACATTGTTAAAGTGTCATTGGTTCAGAACAAACCTGTAGGACACACAAGAAGCAATTGCTGTAGAAAATATCACAGAACATTATGCCTCTACTATGTTGCAGTGGAAAATATTGTTGTGTTAGATTATGCATACGAATTGGAAAAATAACCATCATAAATACAGTGGAATGCACTTAAATGTGAATATAGGACAAAACCCCCTCGGACAAAACACCCTCGAACAAAACCCCCTCAGGACAAAACCCCCTCGGACAAAACCCCCTCACTTTTACTGACAAAATGGACAAAACCCCCTCACTTGAGAAAAAAATGATGCTGAAAAAAATGAGGTGATAAATGTTGAAGTGAATAAATAAAAAGAATATTTAAACAAATATAGAGTTTTATTAAATTTGTTTGCAGGTAATTGTAATTAATATTTAATGACATATATATATATAATACTGACAACATGTAACAGCTAGCGATCTTTTTCACACAGAACTATAGAACATACAAATATTATATTAATTAGGATCATCTTGCCTTACAAATTACAACATCTATAAAGTAATTATCCAATGATAATAAATCTAATTGACACTCACAAAAATTTAATGTGGTTCAAGTCGCGTTTTTGAGTTACCCTGGATCATGTAATAAATAGAATCTACAACGGATCCCTATTTTGTAGCTCTATTTACAAAACTCGTCCAGTAAATTAGGTCTTGGCCTCGCTAAAGCTCGGCCAATACCTAATTTACTGAACTCGTTTTGTAAATAGAGCTATAAAATAGGAACCCGTTGTAGATCCTCTATTTATTACACAAATCTAACCTGTGATATGGATACCATGTAATGTTTTTACTGTGTTGACGGACGGACGTATAGGTGAAGCACTATATTTTTAAAACTGTTTCATATATATGAGTGAAGTTTCTAAAACCGAATACAATAACCAACATATTTCAAGAAGTCTGCCACATTGAGTTTACCCTCACGCCTATCCTCACACAGTTTTACAAGTTTCTTCTGAAGTTTAACTGTGTGTTTTCTTTGACGTTTTGATGGAGGTTCACCTCGTTCATGTCTAAGGAGAGTTGTAGAGACCAATACCTGGTCTTTCTTGAGACTGTCTATTACTCTCCAGACTGTTGGATGTGCATGGCCTACAAGTTTCATAAACCCATTATTCCAACCTTCACAAATGTTATTTGTGCGAGCATTACCACAAACTGTTATGTCATGCACATTCCAAACTGGAGGTGGAAACGTAGGCGGTAAGTGCCTGACTTTAATTGGGACAAGTGTTCCATCAGGTCGAGATGGTGGTTTGATAGTTCTATAAGACCCAGTCACATATGTATTGTTAAAATAGGCCAAGAGAGGTTCTAGTCCATCAGGGGTGACATCTCGCAGATGTGACATGCCTTCATGAATGTCATCTACTGGCAGAAAGGCTAGACTGTCCAACATTCCACAAAAATGCTTAACATTGTCATCCTCCCTGTAACAGGTTACCAAACCCAAACTCTGAATTTTGCGCCATGTACTTTGAGTCAAATGATAAAAACATCCATGTATAACAAGTTGTGGACCAAATATTTCTGTCGCTGCCTTCATTGCAGCCATTTCAAAGTCCATTGTAATGGTCGTTGGGTCTACTTGGAATCCTAAAGTTTCACAATAGTCCTGAATTGCCCCAAACAGTTCTTCATATGTAGATTGTTTTTTGTCCACCAACAGAGCATACACACAAGCCACTGAACTTTCACCAAGGGCAGCATGGATTACATACAGCTGGTTAAAGAGTTTTGGTGCCACATTAAAAGTTCCATCCATAAACCAAGATGAGGAATTAGCGAGATGTCTTAACCCTTCATTGGTAGCAAACACCAACATACGGTTGGTACTGTCAACACCATTATCATATATTAGAAAAGAGTCTCCATCTGATGATAATGCCCACTCTCCCTCAACTATCAACTCTGATAAAGTCTTTGGGCTCTGTGGCAAATATTTAGCTCGTTCACGACGGAGAGAACGCTTCACGGAGTTGATATCCCCAATGGCAGCTCGTACGGAAACGGGAGCTGTTGCAATAGTGTCTGTCAGGAGCTGGCTGTTTGTACCTCTTGAACCTGGCGCCCGCTCATTCATCTCTGCACGTAGTTTTGTTGCCTCAACGCCGCCGTTTTTAGGATCATGCGAATGTTCGGTGGAACTAAAAACAGAGTTCATTTCAACATTTGTAGTAACAGCTGCCTTACACAAAAATGCTGATATGTTTGAGCACTCCCATCGGATTTTATTTTGACGTGTGTATTTCTTAGTATACATGTAGCCATCAAGCACAAGTTTCAGACCACCTTTGTGGTTTTTGATAATCTCCATAATATAGCACTAATTGACAATATTTTGAATACTGAGAAAGCATCACAAAACTGGCATATTTATAACATTATGACAGAGAATGTTGTTCTAAAACTTTGTCATGCCAGTGTAATAAAACAACATAAATGGTTACTGAAGTCAGCAAAATTAAAAAATTGAAAGTGCAGATAGTTTGCAAAATGGTATTACTAAAACAACAAAGCTATACCTCAAAGAAGTAATGGAACAGAAGACACAAGCTAGTATCCCAGCAATTTGAGCAAAATTGAAAAATTGAAAGTGCAGATAGCTTGCAAAACGGTATTACTAAAACAACAAAGCTATACATCAAAGAAATAATGGAACAGAAGACACAAGCTAGTATCCCAGTACTTTGGAGATTTGTTGTTATAACAACAACAACAGCCATCTGTACTTTTAATGGTTAAGTACAGATGACTTGCAAAATGGTGTTACTGAAACACAAGACACAAGTTAGTATATATATAATGTCTGAGGGGGTTTTGTCCTGAGGGGTTTTTTCCCTGAGGGGTTTTTGTCCTACGATGCAAAAAATGAGGGGGTTTTGTCTGATGGGGTTTTGTCCTGAGGAGGTTTTGTCCTGTTACCGAGATCATTATGTGTTATTTTAAAGAGAGGAGAACTAATTCCCCACATTACACCTATGAAAACACGGACAAAACACACAATACTGTTAATGATTTTCTTGTGTTGTGTAAAACAACAGCACAATGACATGCAAGGAATTTGTTTAGCAAAAGTGACACACAAAAAAGTTAACGGTTTTGATCTGAGTATTTTTTTTTCTTCACAAGGAAGCAAAATATTATTTCATGATACAAAGCATGGTGAAAAAAGTCTAGAATTTGATTAACACTTGTATTATTCAGATTTTCTTGCAATTTTTCATCTGCCTTTTAACTATTACAGACCTGAAGAGTTTTTCAGACATACCAGTAACAACAGTCTAGTGGCTCAGCATCAATTTCTAGTCATGTCTTGTCTACCCATGGGGGTTGGCAATACATGACTAGAAACCACTGACATGACAGTTTCACTACTGTGTTCTTGACTTCATGATTGCATTTAGGGTACCTGATAGGAGACCATAAGTGTCAGAAATAGGCCTTTAACAGTAAAGTGCAATTTATGCATAATCAAGCTAGAAAATAAGACTATCATCTGCAAAATGAGGTCCCTGGAGGGTGAATTTAGTGATACTACCCTGCATAGCAACACTAAATTTACCCTCTTTGAACCTCAATCTGAATCAGGGTCTCAAAACTAAACAGAAAGATGTACCCAGAGGATAAACTGGCCCACTGTATGGGATAGCATCATCAAAATTCACCCTTTGGGGACCTCAGACTGCTTATTTTCAGGCCTGCACATAATCTATCAGAACACACTCAACATTTCATATCATAAACAGCCTGTCAGTATAATACGATCTGGGAGATGAATACCATTTTTATTGACTGACACATATGGATTCCAGTGTGTTTAATGTATAAAATGTTGTAAGTATTGACAAAGTATCAAAATTTAACAGACATTATGGAGGGAAAAGTAGGACAAATAGAACAAAACTGTGTGTTCATGTTGAAATGTTAAAAAATTTATAGTAATTTATATATTTTTTATACTTACCAATGACCCAGACTTGGCTGGTGCTAACTCTAACAAAACCAGGGCCAAACACAAATTTTGCCCCCCAATCCCCAAAATTTGCATCCAAAACAAAAAGAAATCATTCCTAAAGGACCTCCAAACTACGCCTCTACTGCGCATGCGCAGTGACGCAGTCGTCCCGAAATTGGCGCCAATTATCATTCTTACTGGCAGTGCCTGGTCAGCGCTATGTACTCAGCGGGGAGGCAAGAGTTCCCAACTCCAGGGAGGGCCATCCCCGTCTGGGTCATTGGTAAGTATAAAAAATATATAAATTACTATAAATTTTTTAACATTTTTATACTGTACCAATGACCCAGACTTAGCTGAATAGTAAACAGGCTGGAGGGCCTAGGACATAGAGGAAAATCCAATAAGCTCAACTATATAGTAAAGAGGTAACCCCTTAAGGAGAAAAGGAGTATAAGGCTTTACATGTATCTTTCTTATTTAATATTAAATTAGAAAGATACACTACCCTTAACAATTGAGCACAATAACATTCATGTTCTCTATTAACATCCAGTATAACCCTTATACTAATTATTTTTAAAGCAAGCCAATAAATAAAGTAGTCCAGAGAATTGAGACTCTTTATAGTCATTTAAAAGTGTCCGAGTATTGTATATTAAAGCCCGTTTGACACTTGACATATACAAATGCTTCACACCGAGCTACACTTTAAAAATAAGACATGAATGAATTTAAACATTAATATTACACTTTAAAACCATCCCGGAAGCGACTCAGAAATACTGACTTGGAGGAGGCATTCCCTTGCTTTTCACTATAAAGCAGGTGACCTAAGGGAACACCCGCCCCCCCCTTCCCCTTGCCCTGGGTCAAATAGCCCAGAGCGAAGAGGGCAGCCGGACGGAGTCACTGCCGGAACAGAAAGCCTGCATAACTATAGTTGCAACTGTTTAGTGGACGACATTCTGAGCAACAGATAACGGACCTAAACAATGCAGGTCTCCAGAAATGGACTCAATATTTCTGAGATAAAAATTCGTAAATGTGGATGGCTGAGACCAATAAGCAGCCTTCATTAAATCTGTAACAGCAACACTATTAGCATAAGCCCAGGAAGTAGAAAGAGCTCTTACTTCATGAGCAGAAATCTTAAGCACAGACTGCTGAGAAGAAGATAAATCTTCATAAGCAGTACGGATAGTTAACTGAATCCATCTAGCAATAGAATGGACTGAAATGTCCTTTCTATTAGGCATCAAAGACAGAAAGAAACGTTTCCGTCCCTTTCTGATAAACTGAGATCTCTGTTTATAGATACGTAGTGCTCTAACAGGACAGAGTAAAGGCCTACGCGGAAGAGCCTTAATAACAATAGGTTCCGGATATTTATTAGGAGCCTGATTCTTAGCTAAAAAACCCACATTAGTAGTGAAGGTGATAGTGTTCCCAACACTACGATAATGAGAATCATCCACCGATAGTGCATGAAGCTCACTGACTCTTCTGGCAGAAGAGAAAGCTAAGAGAAAAGCTGTCTTATAAGATAAGAATTTGAAATCTACTGTCCCAAGAGGTTTAAATGGCTTTTCCTTCAATTTAAGGAGAACCCAAGCTAAATTCCACTTAGGAATTAATCTAAGAGTTCTGGGTCTATTTATCGAAAAGTTTCTAACCAACTTCGATAAAGAGACATTAGATCCAATTTGTAAACTATCATGATGTGCATAGGTATCAGATAACATAGATCTATAACCCTTTATAGTAACAGGCTGCAGTTTGATTTCGTCAAACAAGTATACTAGAAAGTTTGCAATGTCTGGTATAGAGGGATCAAATATATCTACAGAATGATCCCTACACCAACGACGAAAAACCTTCCACTTAGCCGCATAGTTTAGCGAAGAGGAGGTCCTCCTACAGTTAGAAATCGCGTCCACTGCTCGTCCTGTAAAGTGCTTGCCATGCAAGAAGGACCGCACAACGGAAAAACGTGAAGGTTGAGACCTTGCGGGTTGTGATGGAGTTGGCGCGATTTCCTCTGCGAAAGAAGATCCTCCCGTGGAGGAAGCTTCCGCGGTAGGTCCCACAACAGACACCTGAGTAGATTTATCCACGGTCTCTGTGGCGACAGAGATGCTACCAATAGAATCTTGCATTGAGATTGTTTTATCTTTAGCAATACTTGTTGAATTAACGGCGCTGGAGGATACGCATATCCTATCATTCCGTCCCAAGGGATCGACAGAGCGTCTACTGCAAATGCTCTTGGATCCGGACACGGAGACACATACGTCTGCAACTGATTGTTGAGATGTGTCGCAAATAAGTCTATCATTGGCCGTTCCCATTGGTAGCAAATCTGATTGAATACTTGTTTGTTGAGAGTCCACTCCGACGGCAACAGACGACCCTATCGTGAAAGGGAGTCTGCTAGCACATTCAGACGACCCGGTATGTGACGGGCCGAAAGAAGAACGTGATGTTCTAATGCAAACAGAAGGATTCTTTCCGTTAGATTGAACAACGGAATTGAATGAGTGCCTCCCTGATTCCGTATATACGCCACTACTGTCGTATTGTCGGATAGGATTTGGACATGAGCATCGTGAATAATGTCCATCCAGTGACGTAACGCAAGCCAAATTGACATCATTTCCTTGATGTTTATGTGCTTGCACAGGAATTGCGGATCCCAAAGACCCTGGCATCTCGAATCCGTTGGGATTAATGATGCACCCCAACCTGTTTGACTGGCATCCGTCATAACGGTAAAACTCGGATCCGGCAACTGCAGCGGAACTCCTTGAGTTAACCACTGAATGTTTGCCCAAGTCTGAATCTCTTGTTTCACTTGATCTGACAAGAGAACGTCTACATCGAGCGAATGAATTTTCACACTCCAATTCTGAGTCAGGAAAATTTGAAGAGGACGTGTGCGTAACCGCCCCATCGGAATGAGATCCGCGGCGGCTCCGCACAGACCTATCAGTCTCATAAATTCTCTCGCCGTGACTTTGTCTGCGTGCAGACAATAGCGAGCGTAACAACTGACTAATTTCGCTCTGGTTAACGGCAGACGAACGAGATTGTTGTGCGTCTCGAAGCTCATTCCCAGATGAGTGAATGACTTGGACGGCACCAGATCCGACTTCTCCTCGTTTACTATAAAACCGAGACGTCGGAGCAATAGAAGAAGATTCTGAACATCGTTCTGAAGCGTTAACTCGTTGCCGTACCTCTGAAGAATGTCGTCCAGGTAGGCCGACGTTACCGCAGACGAATGAGCTTGGAAGTAGATCATTACCGAGTTCATTACCCGAGTGAAAGCCCAGGGTGCTAGATTCAATCCGAAGCACATCGCCCGGAATTGATACACCACTCCAAGGACTGCGAAGCGTAGATACTTTCGGAATGTCGGATGTACCATGACGTGAAAGTACGCATCTTTGAGATCTATGCTCGTTGCATAATCGTTCACCCGAATACTCACTCTGACCGATCGAATCGTCTCCATATAAAACTTCGGAGCGACGATCAGCTTGTTTATCCAGCTCAAATCTATGACTGGACAGAATGAGCCGCCTGGTTTCGGAACCAGAAACAGATGGCTGTATAATCCCGGAGATTCCTGGTTTTCTACGACCTCTACCGCGTTCTTCATTAAAAGAGACTGCACTTCTGATAACAGAGCGTCTCTTTTTTGTGGATTTGACGGAAGATGAGTCCACTTTGGACTTCGAGTTAATGGAGGCTTTCGTTTGAAGGATATCTTTAGACCTTCCGAAGTCACTCCTCTCACCCAAGGGTCGTCCGTAATCGACGCCCACTCTTGTGAAAAGCTCGACAACCTTCCGCCAACCGGAACGCGATAGAGGTTTAAGCCATCACCTCCTGGACCTGCGAGGCCTGCGGTAGGAGAAACCACGTCTTCCACGACCCGCACCTCGCCTCGTCGACCTCGGGGCGTCCGACCGATTGTCCCGGCCTGAAGGACGTCCCGAACGAGAGTCGCTATCCTGACGGTCTCTCGAATAAGACCAAGAGGACGCACCGGAACCTCTATAGGAACCTCTCTTGGGCGCATTAGACCCAGAAGTGCCTGTCTTATTCGTGTCTGCTGTATCCGACTTCTTAGGAGCAGATCTGAACAACAGAGAATCATTAGCTTTCTTTTTAATTTTATCATAAATAGCGGAAAGCTTGCCGTCAAAGAGAAGTTCTCCTGAGACCGAAGCGACTCTAAGAGAGTTCTTCACCTTAGAATCCACTAGTGTGGATGTAGCTAGGGCTGTGTCACGTCTAACCAACTCCAGATTTGCCACTGAAAGGGCGGAGTTACACGTGGAATAAGCTACTGCCCTTGAAAGAAGTCTTAAAGAGGATTGTATATCCTGAAACTCTTCCCCTTGAAGGCGCAGTGATAACGCCTTAGTAAGGTGATCTGCGTAAGATAAGGCATCTAAATTGGCTCTGTTAGATGCAATAGTTGTTTCCAACACCGCGGTTGGAATAGAAGCTGACGACGGTAATGATAGCTCTAAGTCTTCCGCCTCGTCGTCAATATGCAGAGGAACTCTCGGTATACCCTGTCCTGCCGTATCGAATTTATTCCTTGCATTAATGAAAGGCAGGTTGAGAGTATTAGCGGACAAGAAACCTGCTTTCCCCGTCCTGGAAGCAAGTTTAAATATAGCGTCGTTCAATAATTCAAATGTTCTAGCAACATTATTGGACTGCGACGGAAACTCGGGAGCGATGTCCCTGAACCGCTCAAAAAATTCAGAGTCCAATGACGCTATAATTCTCTTGTCCGGAAGCGCAGCAGTCTGGCCCGACGGAACAACTTGAGGGAGAAAGTGCCGGATGAAGTCCACGGCAGCTTTATGTTGTTCCGAAAGGGATAACTCCAAGTCATCCGTATCCCTTTCACCATCCGGACGGACCTCATGATGTTCCCGGTCGTCCGCCCCCGATGCTTCGGCGGAGCGTACCGACCCAGCGCCGTCGGATAATTCTCGATCCGACACCGTTTCTGTCGGCTGCTGGGATGCTGCGATAAGCTGTGCTATCTGCACAAGAATGTCCGGCGTCGAGACCTGCGGAGGCGCAGTCTTTCGCTGCTTCGCCGAGGGCAGCTCCGCATCAGATGGCTCCCGCATACTTTTCCTATGCGAACGTCCGGAGTCCATCGGTCTCGAATCCCTGGCTGCCGGATGGTGTGACCTGGTTGCCGAAGAATCCTTCATCGGCGAAGCTGGTAAAATATCGGCGGTCACGCAGCCAAGGTGCGGTCGTGTGCGCTGACGAGAAGAGGAAGCCTTAAGTCTCTGCGGACTGCTTATACAACGGAGCGTCCCGAGCGACGGACGTATGCTCCGCTAAAGACACATTTTGTACCACAACATCTGGTCCCAGATGTTGTTGTACGAGAGAGGGACCTCTCTCGCTCGCGGCCCGGCTGGACCTGGACGAGCTAGGAACCGGACTAAAAGGCTTCCTCCGTTCTCGCTTACTATCCGACGTCACTGGGTGTGCATCTATTATGTTTATATTACTCGCATCACCCAAAATTTCCTCTTGGACCGCATCGGACGAACCCGGCTGCCGAACCATTCGGTGAATGGACGCTACACCGGGCGAGCTAGCGGACAACATTTGTCTAATCTCCATGAGCACTTTTGCCGTTAGCTCTGAATTCATTTGTGACGACGGACGCACACTTGAAGAAGATAACATGGAAACATCACCCTGTTCTGGTTCCTCTGAAATAGAAACTGAGAGAGTAGAGTGACCTTGCGGAGAAAGAGCCGGCATCGATCTTTCTCCAGAAACAACATATCGTGACACACGTTTCCAATGTTTCTCATCCCAATGTTCACATATAGGACAGGGATTAATGCGAGAACACTGACTACAATTAATACAATGATCATGAAAGTCAGAGGAAGATTTCTTCCTATTACAATTTGAACAACGTCCCTTCATTGTGAAAGAACAACAATAAGTCCTAGTTACTCGCAAAAACCCCTGACACAAAGATACATAATAACATGATCCATTAATAAATGAAAAAACAATTGCAAAACAAAATAATTTTGAAAAAATATTTTTTCAGCGAAGCCCAAGTTGCTGAAAAGTAACGTTGAGCCCCTATGGATCCGATGGCAAAGTGTGGTCAAAAATTTTAAATTTACATTAAATAATTAATGAGACACTTTCGGATAATATAAATGTATCTTATAGTGAGATAAACTATAGCAAAGGCAAACAGCCCCCCTCAAAAAAGGCTGTTGCCAATGAAAACAAACAGTGTAAAAACACCAGAAAACATGACTCCAGGCACTGAAAAAACTGGCCCGGAATCAGTCATCAATTACACTCTATCTGATGCAAAACAGAGACTCCCAGGGGAGAATCTGCAGAACATCAGATGGAAGATGCAGAACACAAACGTTATACACCCATGGGTGAAAACGTAACTATGGGGAAAATAACAGAAAACATTCTGTAACCAAGCAACTCTCCCAGGAAATTTTAGAAATGAAATTTCTCAAAAATATGCCAAAAGCATGGGAGAATTGCAAGGGGGGACTTTAGAAGGCTAGGGGAGAGGAAACACTGAATAAGCAGTGCAACAATTAGCAAGAATGACAACAAGAGGCCCATGCCTCGAAAATAGGCAACTTAACATAATTTCATCAAAAAATTTTAAGTACAGCCCTGATTATTTTTTGTCACTTCTTTTTCCTCTCCTCCTTCTATCCTCCTTAGAATCACATTTTCTCCAAAAATTACGTGTCTGGCATCCTTTAAACTGAGATTTACAAGCACAAAGATCAGTGAGATGTTGACTGATGAAAGGCCAAACAGAGAATAATAATTGGCGCCAATTTCGGGACGACTGCGTCACTGCGCATGCGCAGTAGAGGCGTAGTATGGAGGTCCTTTAGGACATGATTTCTTTTTGTTTTGGATGCAAATTTTGGGGATTGGGGGGCAAAATTTGTGTTTGGCCCTGGTTTTGTTAGAGTTAGCACCAGCCAAGTCTGGGTCATTGGTACAGTATAAAAATATTCTAATTCCTCAACCTGCAACTAGAAAATTCATTCAATTCATCAGAAAGCATGGCAAAAAAACCAGTGGCAGTTCAACAATACTTTTCTCTGTCTTTTCTTGTTTCTCTTTGTTATGTAATACAACAGCAATGTGATGTACTGTTGTGTTTTGGGTGGACTGACTAAAAGTAAACTATTTTATTACACGCCTGTTCTATGAAAACCCCATCTACAGCAACACTAAACCGTGAGGAAAGTTAAAAAATTTATAGTAATTTATATATTTTTTATACTTACCAATGACCCAGACTTAGCTGGTGCTAACTCCACAAAAACCAGGGCCAAACACAAATTTTGCCCCCCAATCCCCAAAATTTGCATCCAAAACAAAAAGAAATCATGTCCTAAAGGACCTCCATAGTACGACTCTACTGCGCATGCGCAGTGACGCAGTCGACCCGAAATTGGCGCCAAATATCATTCTTACTGGCAGTGCCTGGTCAGCGCTATGTACTCAGCGGGGAGGCAAGAGTTCCCAACTCAGGGAGGGCCATCCCCGTCTGGGTCATTGGTAAGTATAAAAAATATATAAATTACTATAAATTTTTTAACATTTTTATACTGTACCAATGACCCAGACTTAGCTGAATAGTAAACAGGCTGGAGGGCCTAGGACATAGAGGAAAATCCAATAAGCTCAATTATAAAATAAAGAGGTAACCCCTTAAGGAGAAAAGGAGTATTAGGCTTTACATGTATCTTTCTTATTTAATATTTAAATTAGAAAGATACACTACCCTTAATAATTGAGCACAATAACATTCATGTTCTCTATTAACATCCAGTATAACCTTTATACTAATTATTTTTAAAACAAGCCAATAAATAAAGTAGTCCAGAGAATTGAGACTCTTTATAATCATTTAAAAGTGTCCGAGTATTGTATATTAAAGCCCGTTTGACACTTGACATATACAAATGCTTCACACCGAGCTACACTTTAAAAATAAGACATGAATGAAATTAAACATTAATATTACACTTTAAAACCATCCCGGAAGCGACTCAGAAATACTGTCTTGGAGGAGGCATTCCCTTGCTTTTCACTATAAAGCAGGTGACCTAAGGGAACACCCGCCCCCCCCCCTTCCCCTTGCCCTGGGTCAAATAGCCCAGAGCGAAGAGGGCAGCCGGACGGAGTCACTGCCGGAACAGAAAGCCTGCATAACTATAGTTGCAACTGTTTAGTGGACGACATTCTGAGCAACAGATAACGGACCTAAACAATGCAGGTCTCCAGAAATGGACTCAATATTTCTGAGATAAAAATTAGTAAATGTGGATGGCTGAGACCAATAAGCAGCCTTCATTAAATCTGTAATAGCAACACTATTAGCATAAGCCCAGGAAGTAGAAAGAGCTCTTACTTCATGAGCAGAAATCTTAAGCACAGACTGCTGAGAAGAAGATAAATCTTCATACGCAGTACGGATAGTTAACTGAATCCATCTAGCAATAGAATGGACTGAAATGTCCTTTCTATTAGGCATCAAAGACAGAAAGAAACGTTTTCGTCCCTTTCTGATGAACTGAGATCTCTGTTTATAGATACGTAGTGCTCTAACAGGACAGAGTAAAGGCCTACGCCCGTCTGAAGACGGAAGAGCCTTAATAACAATAGGTTCCGGATATTTATTAGGAGCCTGATTCTTAGCTAAAAAACCGACGTTAGTAGTGAAGGTGATAGTGTTCCCAACACTACGATAATGAGAATCATCCACCGATAGTGCATGAAGCTCACTGACTCTTCTGGCAGAAGAGAAAGCTAAGAGAAAAGCTGTCTTATAAGATAAGAATTTGAAATCTACTGTCCCAAGAGGTTCAAATGGCTTTTCCTTCAATTTAAGGAGAACCCAAGCTAAATTCCACTTAGGAATTAATCTAAGAGTTCTGGGTCTATTTATCGAAAAGTTTCTAACCAATTTCGATAAAGAGACATTAGATCCAATTTGTAAACTATCATGATGTGCATAGGTATCAGATAACATAGATCTATAACCCTTTATAGTAACCGGTTGCAGTTTGATTTCGTCAAACAAGTATACTAGAAAGTTAGCAATGTCTGGTATAGAGGGATCAAATATATCAACAGAATGATCCCTACACCAACGACGGAAAACCTTCCACTTAGCCGCATAGTTTAGCGAAGAGGAGGTCCTCCTACAGTTAGAAATCGCGTCCACTGCTCGTCCTGTAAAGTGCTTGCCATGCAAGAAGGACCGCACAACGGAAAAACGTGAAGGTTGAGACCTTGCGGGTTGTGATGCAGTTGGCGCGATTTCCCCTGCCAAAGAAGATCCTCTCGTGGAGGGAGCTTCCGCGGTAGGTCCCACAACAGACACCTGAGTAGATTTATCCACGGTCTCTGTGGCGACAGAGATGCTACCAACAGAATCTTGCATTGAGATTGTTTTATCTTTAGCAATACTTGTTGAATTAACGGCGCTGGAGGATACGCATATCCTATCATTCCGTCCCAAGGGATCGATAGAGCGTCTACAGCAAATGCTCTTGGATCCGGACACGGGGACACATACGTCTGCAACTGATTGTTGAGATGTGTCGCAAATAAGTCTATCATTGGCCGTTCCCATTGGTAGCAAATCTGATTGAATACTTGTTTGTTGAGAGTCCACTCCGACGGCAACAAGCGACCCTTTCGAGAAAGGGAGTCTGCTAGCACATTCAGACGACCCGGTATGTGACGGACCGAAAGAAGAACGTGATGTTCCAACGCAAACAGAAGGATTCTTTCCGTTAGATTGAACAACGGAACTGAATGAGTGCCTCCCTGATTCCGTATATACGCCACTACTGTCGTATTGTCGGATAGGATTTGGACATGAGCATCGTGAATAATGTCCATCCAGTGACGTAACGCAAGCCAAATTGACATCATTTCCTTGATGTTTATGTGCTTGCACAGGAATTGCGGATCCCAAAGACCCTGGCATCTCGAATCCGTTGGGATTAATGATGCACCCCAACCTGTTTGACTGGCATCCGTCATAATGGTAAAACTCGGATCCGGCAACTGCAGCGGAACTCCTTGAGTTAACCACTGAATGTTTGCCCAAGTCTGAATCTCTTGTTTCACTTGATCTGACAAGAGAACGTCTACATCGAGCGAATGAATTTTCACACTCCAATTCTGAGTCAAGAAAATTTGAAGAGGCCGTGTGCGTAGCCGTCCCATCGGAATGAGATCCGCAGCGGCTCCGCACAGACCTATCAGTCTCATAAATTCTCTCGCTGTGACTTTGTCTGTATTTAGACAATAGCGAGCGTAACAACTGACTAATTTCGCTCTGGTTAACGGCAGACGAACGAGATTGTTGTGCGTCTCGAAGCTCATTCCCAGATGAGTGAATGACTTGGACGGCACCAGATCCGACTTCTCCTCGTTTACTATGAAACCGAGACGTCGGAGCAATAGAAGAAGATTCTGAACATCGTTCTGAAGCGTTAACTCGTTGCCGTACCTCTGAAGAATGTTGTCCAGGTAGGCCGACGTTACCGCAGACGAATGAGCTCGGAAGTAGATCATTACCGAGTTCATTACCCGAGTGAAAGCCCAGGGTGCTAGATTCAATCCGAAGCACATGGCCCGGAACTGATACACCACTCCTAGGACTGCGAAGCGTAGATACTTTCGGAATGTCGGATGTACCATGACGTGAAAGTACGCATCTTTGAGATCTATGCTCGTTGCATAATCGTTCACCCGAATACTCGCTCTGACCGATCGAATCGTCTCCATATAAAACTTCGGAGCGATGATCAGCTTGTTTATCCAGCTCAAATCTATGACTGGACGGAACCAGCCGTCTGGTTTCGGAACCAGAAACAGATGGCTGTAGAATCCCAGCGATTCCTGGTTTTCTACGACCTCTACCACGTTCTTCATTAAAAGAGACTGCACCTCTGATAGCAGAGCGTCTCTTTTCTGAGGGTTTGACGGAAGATGAGTCCACTTTGGACTTCGAGTTAATGGAGGCTTTCGTTTGAAGGATATCTTTAGACCTTCCGAAGTCACTCCTCTCACCCACGGATCGTCCGTAATCGACGCCCACTCTTGAGAAAAACTCGACAACCTTCCGCCAACCGGAACGCGATAGAGGTTTGAGCCATCACCTCCTGGATCAGCGAGGCCTGCGGTAGGAGAAACCACGTCTTCCACGACCCGCACCTCGCCTCGTCGACCTCGGGGCGTCCGACCGATTGTCCCGGCCTGAAGGACGTCCCGAACGAGAGTCGCTATCCTGACGGCCTCTCGAATAAGAGCTAGAGGACGCACCGGAACCTCTATAGGAACCTCTCTTGGGCGGATAAGACCCAGAAGTGCCCGCCTTATTCGTGTCTGCTGAATCCGACCTTTTAGGAGCGGATCTAAACAACAGAGAATCACTAGCTTTCTTTTTAATATTATCATAAATAGCGGAAAGCTTGCCGTCAAAGAGAAGATCTCCTGAGACCGAAGCGACTCTAAGAGAGTTCTTCACCTTAGAATCCACTAGTGTGGATGTAGACAGGGCTGCGTCACGTCTAACCAACTCCAGATTTGCCACTGAAAGGGCGGAGTTACACGTGGAATAAGCTACTGCCCTTGAAAGAAGTCTTAAGGAGGATTGTATATCCTGAAACTCTTCCCCTTGAAGACGCAGTGACAACGCCTTCGTAAGGTGATCTGCGTAAGATAAGGCATCTAAATTGGCTCTGTTAGACGCAATAGCTGTTTCCAACACTGCGGTTGGAATAGAAGCTGACGACGGTAATGATAGCTCTAAGTCTTCCGCCTCGTCGTCCATACGCAGAGGAACTCTCGGTATACCCTGACCTGCCGTGTCGAATTTATTCCTTGCATTAATGAAAGGCAGGTTGAGAGTATTTGCGGACAAGAAGCCTGCTTTCCCTGTCCTGGAAGCAAGTTTAAAAATAGCGTCGTTCAATAATTCAAATGTTCTTGCAACATTATTGGACTGCGACGGAAACTCGGGAGCGATGTCCCTGAACCGCTCGAAAAAATCAGAGTCCAATGACGCTATAATTCTCCTGTCCGGAAGCGCAGCAGTCTGGCCCGACGGAACAACTTGAGGAAGAAAGTGCCGGATGAAGTCTACGGCAGCTTTGTGTTGTTCCGAAAGGGATAGCTCCAATTCATCCGTATCCCTTTCACCATCCGGTCGGACCTCCCGATGTTCCCGGTCGTCCGCCCCCGATGCTTCGGCGGAGCGTACCGACCCAGCGCCGTCGGATAATTCTCGATCCGACACCGTCTCTGTCGGCTGCTGGGATGCTGCGATAAGCTGTGCTATCTGCACTAGAATGTCCGACGTCGAGACCTGCGGAGGAGCGGTCTTTCGCTGCTTTGCCGAGGGCAGCTCCGCATCAGATGGCTCCCGCATACTTTTCCTATGCGAACGTCCGGAGTCCATCGGTCTCGAATCCCTGGCTGCCGGATGGTGTGACCTGGTCGCCGAATAATCCTTCATCGGCGAAGCTGGCAAGATATCGGAGGTCACGCAGCCAAGGTGCGGTCGTGTGCGCCGGCGAGAAGAGGAAGCCTTAACAGTCTCTGCGGACTGCTTATACAACGGAGCGTCCCGAGCGACGGACGTATGCTCCGCTAAAGACACATTTTGTACCACAACATCTGGTCCCAGATGTTGTTGTACGAGAGAGGGGCCTCTCTCGCTCGCGGCCCGGATGGACCTGGACGAGCTAGGAACCGGACTAAAAGGCTTCCTCCGTTCTCGTTCACTATCCGCCATCACTGGGTGTGCATCTATTATTTTTATAGTGCTCGCATCACCCAAAATTTCCTCTTGGACCGCATCGGACGAACCCGGCTGCCGAACCATTCGGTGAATGGACGCTACACCGGGCGAGCTAGCGGACGACATTTGTCTAATCTCCATGAGCACTTTTGCCGCTAGCTCTGTATTTAATTGTGACGACGGACGCACACTTGAAGAAGATAACATGGAAACATCACCCTGTTCTGGTTCCTCTGAAATAGAAACTGAGAGAGTAGAGTGACCTTGTGGAGAAAGAGCCGGCATCGCTCTTTCTCCAGAAACAACATATCGTGACACACGTTTCCAATGTTTCTCATCCCAATGTTCACATACAGGACAGGGATTAATGCGAGAACACTGACTACAATTTATGCAATAATCATGAAAGTCAGAGGAAGATTTCTTCCTATTACAATTTGAACAAGTTCCCTTCATTGTGAAAGGACAACAATAAGTCCTAGTTACTCGCAAAAACCCCTGACACAAAGATACATAATAACATGATCCATTAATAAATGAAAAAACAATTGCAAAACAAAATAATTTTGAAAAAATATTTTTTCAGAGAAGCCCAAGTTGCTGAAAAGTAACGTTGAGCCCCGATGGATCCGATGGCAAAGTGTGGTCAAAAATTTTAAAATTATATAAAATAATTAATGAGACACTTTCGGATAATATAAATGTATCTTATAATGAGATAAACTACCTCAAAGGCAAACAGCCCCCCTCAAAAAAGGCTGTTGCCAATGAAAACAAACAGTGTAAACACAGAAGAAAACATGACTCCAGGCACTGAAAAAACTGGCCCGGAATCAGTCCTCAATTACACTCTATCTGATGCAAAACAGAGACTCCCAGGGGAGAATCTGCAGAACATCAGATGGAAGATGCAGAACACAAACGTTATACACCCATGGGTGAAAACGTAACTATGGGGAAAATAACAGAAAACATTCTGTAACCAAGCAACTCTCCCAGGGAATTTTTAGAAATGAAACTTCTCAAAAATATGCCAAAAGCATGGGAGAATTGCAAGGGGGGACTTTAGAAGGTTAGGGGAGAGGAAACACTGAATAAGCAGTGCAACAATTAGCAAGAATGACAACAAGAGGCGTTTGCCTCGAAAATAGGCAACTTAACATAATTTTAACAAAAAATTTTAAGTACAGCCCTGATTATTTTTTGCCACTTCTTTTTTCCTCTCCTCCTTCTATCCTCCTTAGAATCACATTTTCTCCAAGAATTACGTGTCTGGCATCCTTTAAACTGAGATTTACAAGCACAAAGATCAGTGAGATGTTGACTGATGAAGGGCCAAACAGAGAATGATATTTGGCGCCAATTTCGGGACGACTGCGTCACTGCGCATGCGCAGTAGAGTCGTACTATGGAGGTCCTTTAGGACATGATTTCTTTTTGTTTTGGATGCAAATTTTGGGGATTGGGGGGCAAAATTTGTGTTTGGCCCTGGTTTTTGTGGAGTTAGCACCAGCTAAGTCTGGGTCATTGGTACAGTATAAAAATATAAAACTCTGTTCCTCACATATGTGCGGAACGGAAATCGTTGACGGACTATTTTTAAATAGAACTGACATTTTACTGGGAATTTATACAAATCGTGCAACGGATTTACAATTTGAATCATTAGCCATAGCTGAAAATCGTCCCCTGAGTTCCAATGTGTTCTATGTGCCAGTAGACACATAGAACACATTGCAACTCAGAGGACGAAATATTGACACAGATTCCCCTCGCAAATTTGGTTGGCGATAAAATGTGTTGTCTGTGTTAATAGTTGTCAAATGAATTGCCGAGTGTCCTTCTAATAATTGTCAAGGCATGTAAAAAACACAGAACGACACACGCGTGTGAATGGGTTAATCGATATGGCACTTGTGTCATCGTGGAAGGATAAAACTCAAGGCTTGTGGCCTCTCGTTCTATCCTGCCGTGCTGACACTCATGCCATATCGATTTACCCGTTCACATGTGTGTGCCGTTCTGTGTATTTCCAAGATTTTTGTTTCCGAAATAAAAACTGTATGGGATAATGATATCTTACCAAGGCAACCCTTGTATTGTTTTATAGATGCCAAGGCATGTAATAAACACGGAATAACACACGCGTGTAAATGGGTTAATCGATATGGCAATTGTACCATCGCGGAAGGATAAAACTCAAGGCCTGCAGCCTCTTGTTTTATCCTTCCATGCTGACACTCGTGCCATATCGATTAACCCATTCACACGCATGTGTCGTTCTGTGTATTCACAAGATTTTTGTTTCCCAAATAAAAACTGTATGGGATAATGATATCTTACCAAGGCAACCATTGTATTGTTTTATAGACGTCAAGGCATGTAATAAGTACAGAACGACACAGGCGTGTGAATGGGTTAATCGATATGGCACTTTTGCCATCGTGGAAGGATAAAACTCAAGGCCTGCGGCCCCTCGTTCTATCCTTCCACGCTGGCACTCGTGCCATGTCAATTAACCCATTCACACGCGTGTGTCATTCTGTGTATTTGCAAGATTTTTGTTTCCGAAATAAAAACTGTATGGGATAATGATATCTTACCAAGGCAACCATTGTATTGGTGGAACTCCATTTGAGTACTTGTCAACTGCTTCAGCTAAAACTGATTTATCATCATCATATGTCAACAGCCATAACACTTTTGCTAGATATTTTCTTGATTTGCTTTCATTCTGATGTCGACAGGCATGTAGAAAGCATGTGATGGCAGAAACTCCATGGCTCATTTGTCTGGCTTCTGGAGATCTAAAATGTAATAAAAAGAAAATGCAACTTAAAATGTTGGGATGGGCTTCAACTGTCTGGATACAATAATCTACATTACAATGATGACACAAGCTGCTTGGTAGTGTTTTTTCTATGCTGATGCAAAGTGGTTTTGTGCAGTAGTGTTAGAGAGGACTCTCAAAAACACTGTATACCATATAGAGCTTATTACAACAGTAAGTTAATCTGGGTTAATGTAGACATTGTGTTTGATCTGGTTCCATCAATGAGACAGAATATGACAAACCAAATTAACCATTAAGGGCCTAATTCTCACTTTGATAACTTTTGAATGCAAAGGAACAGGTGCACCAACATGGTTTGTTTGGGTAAACTCAAAACTTGTTTTCTAAGTACCTTGTCAGTTGTTTCAAGACCAGCCTTGGCTGCCGCTGCAGGCAGCCAAGACTTGACTAGAAACAGCTACAAAGCCACTTGAGGTAGACTTTTAAAGTTTAACGAAAGTTAAAAAATTTATAGTAATTTATATATTTTTTATACTTACCAATGACCCAGACATAGCTGGTGCTAACTCTTAAAATATAGGGCCAAACACAAATTTTGCCCCCCAATTCCCAAAATTTGCATCTAAAACCAAAGAAAACATGTCCTGAATGGCCCTCCACACTTCACCTCTACTGCGCATGCGCAGTGTCAAGGACGTTCCGAAATTGGCGCCATTAATCATTCTAATAACCAGTGCCCGGTAAGCGCTATGTACTCAGCGGGGAGGTAAGAGTTCCCAACTCCTGGGAGGGCCATCCCCGTCTGGTTCATTGGTAAGTATAAGAAAAATATATAAATTACTATAAATTTTTTAACATTTTTATACTGTACCAATGACCCAGACATAGCTGAATAGTAAAAAGGCTGGAGGGCCAAGGACATAGAGCAAGATGGAATACGCTCAATTATATAAAATAGAGTCATCCCCTCTAGGGAAAAAGAAGTATTAGGCCTTACATGTATCTTTCTTATTTATGATAAATTAGAAAGATGCAACACCTTCCAAAATTGAGCATCATACATCCATGTACTCTGTTAATATCTAGTATAATCCTTATACTAATAATTTTTAAAGTAAGCCAATAAATAAAGTAAGTCTAGAGAATAGAGAATCTTTATACTCCTTAAAAGTGTCTGAGGATTGCATAATCATGTCCGTTGACACATGCTATATTCAAAAGCTATACTTTAAAAACTAAGACTTGAATGAATTTTTAAAACATAAACTTCTCACTAAACAACCATCCCAATAACAGCTCAGAATTACTAACTCCGGAGGAGGTATCCCCTTGTTTTCATAGTAAAACAGGTGACCCAAGGGAACACCCTCCCCCCCCCCCCCCATTTTCTTGCCCTGGGTCAAATAGCCCAGAGCGAAGAGGGCAGCAGAATGGAGTCACTGCCGAAACAGACAGCCTACCTAGCTATAGTAGCAACTGTTAAGTGAATGACATTCTGAGCAGTAGATAATAGACCTAACAAAACAGGCCTCCAGAAATGGACTCAATATTTCTGAGATAAGAAATTCATGAATGTGGATAGCTGAGCGCAAAGAGCAGCCTTCAAAAACTATAATAGCGACACTATTAATGTAAGCCCAAGATGTAGAAGAACTCTTACTTCATGAGCCGAAATCTCAAACACAACTGCTGAGTCAAGATATACCATAAGCAGTATCGATAGTTAATTGAATCCATTAGCAATAGAATGGAGCGTAACGTCCTTCTAATAGGCATCAAAGACAGAAGAAGTTTACGCCCGTAGTAATAAACAGATATCTGTTTATAAATACATAAACTCTAACCGGACCGAGTAAAGCCCTATGCCCGTACGAAGATGGAAGGACCTTAATAATAATAGGTTCCGGATATTAGGAGCCTAACTCTTATGTAAAAATCCAACCTAAATAGTAAAGGAAGTAGTGATTCCGAAACTACGAAAGTGAAAATCATCCACCGATAGTGCATGAAACTCACTGACTCTTCAGTAAAAGAGAAGCCAACAGAATTACTGTCTAAAAGGTCAGAATTTGAAAACTACTGTTTCCAGAGGCTCAAATGATTACTTAGCTAAATAAGAACCGAAGTTAAATTCCATATAGGAATTTAATCTAATGATTCTAAGTCTATTTATCAAAAAGTTACTAACTGACTTAGATAAAGAGACATAAGACTCAATTGTAAACTATCATAGAGTGCATAGGTATGAGGTAACATAAACCTATAACCTTAATAATAACAGGCTGCAGTAGATCTTGTCAAACAAGTATACTAAAAAGTTGCAATGAGTAGTATGGAGGGATCAACAATATGAACATAGTGATCCCTACACCAACGACGGAAGAGCCTCCACTTTAGCCACATAGAATAGCGAAGAAGAGGATCTCCTATAGTAAGAAATCGCGTCCAAAGGTCGTCCAGTACAATGCTTACAATGCAATACGGACCACACAACAGAATACGTGAAGGTTGCGACCTTGCAGGTTGTGATAAAGATGACACGATTTTACCCAGCGAAAAAAGATCCTCTCATTGAGGAAGATTTCGCGTTAAGTCCCACAGTAGACATCAGAGTAAATTTACCCACGGTCTCTGTGAAGACAGAGATGCTATCAACAGAAATGTATTATGGTTGTTTATCTTAGCAATACCTGCTGAAACAACAGCGCCGGAGGATACGCATATCCTATCATTCCGTCCTATTAGATCAATAGAGCGTTAACAACATTAGCTCAGAGATCCGGACAAGCAAACACATGTAAACGTCTGCAACTGATTAGCAAGCTGTGTCGTAAATAAATTATCATTGGGCGCTCCCATTGATAGCAAATCTGATTGAATACTTGTTTGTTGAGAGTCCATTCTGACAGCAACAAGCGACCCATAAGTGAACGGGAGTCCGGTAAAACAATCAGACGACCCGGAATATGACGGACCGAAACAGAACTTGGTGTACTATAACAAACAGAAGGATTCTTTCCATTAAATTGAATAACGGAAACGAATGAGTGCCTCCCTGGTTCCGGAGATACGCCACTACTGTTGAATTAACGGACAGGATTTGGACATGCGTTTCTGAATAATGTTCATCCAATGACATAAAGCAAGCCTAAAAAAACAATATTCCGCGGAAGATAAGTGCTTGCTTAGAGACTGCGGAACCCAAAGACCCTGGCACTTCGAATCCGTTGGGATCAATATTATATCCCAACCTGTTTGACTGGCAACCGTCATAATTATAAAACTCGGATCCGGCAACTGCAGTGGCACTCTCTGAGTCAACCACCGAATGTTTGCCCCAGTCTGAATCTCTTGCAACACTAGACAGACAAGAGAACGTGTAAATCGAGCAATTCATGGATTGCTGAAGAGTTGCCGTCGAAGAGAAGCTTCTCCGAGAACGAAGCGACTCTGAGAGAGTTCTTCACCTTACTATTCACGCGCGTGGATGTAGCTAGGGCTGCGTCACGTCTAACCAACTCCAATCAGCCACTGAAGGGCGGAGTTATACGTGAACAAACTACTGCCCTCAAAAGAAATCACATTGAGGATAATATCCCGTAATTCTTTTCTTGAAGACGTAATGATAACGCCTCAGTAAGGTGGATTACGTATGATAAAGCGTCTAAGTTAAGTCTACTAGACATCACTGTCGTTTCCAACATTGTGGTTGGAAAAGACAAAGACGGCGAAAAAGAATATTTCCAGTCTTTAACCACGCCGTCTAGACGCATATGAACTCTCGGTATGCCCTGCTCTGCCAAAATAAATTATTCGTATAAATGATAAAAAGGCAGAAATGAGCATTGCGGACAAGAAACTAAACTATCATGCTTGGTAGCAGGCTTATATGCATATATAGCGTCGATAAATAATACACATGTTCTAATAACATTATTGGACTGTGTCGGTAAGTCAGGGACGATGTCCCTGAACCGATCCAAAATTCCGTGTCCAATGACGCTATAAGTCTCTTATCCAACATCGCAGCAATGTAGTCCGAAATAACAATCACTGGAAGATAATGCCAGAAGATATGAATGGCAGCTTCCGATGCTACGAAAGGGAAAACTCGAAATCTATCGAATCCCTTTCGCCATCCTGTCGGACCCTATAAAGCGTTCGGTCGTCCGTACCTGATGCAACCGCGGACCGCACCGACCCAGCGCCATCAGATAATTCCTGATTCGACTAAGAAACTGTCGATTGCTGGGATGCTGCGAAAAAACTGTGCTAACTCGGATAGCACGTCCGTCACTGAGGCCTGTGGAGAAGCGGTCCTACAATGCATTGCCGCTGGAAGCTCCGTGATCGTTACCCCGTGCATACTACTAATATGCGAGCGAACGGAGTGTATAGGCCTCGTGTCCCTTGGCTACCGGATGGAGTGACCTATTCGCCGTGGAATCACTGAATGACGAAACTGATCGGATACTCGAGGTCACGTAGCCAATGTGTGGTCGTGTGCCCTGCTGTGATGATGAGGAAGCATTATCGACAGTCTCTCGGACTGTCAATATAACGGAGCGTCCCGACCGACAGACATATGCTCCGAATGTAAAATATCTGAATCACAACATGCGGTCCCCTATGTTGTTGGACGAGAGAGGGACCTCTCTCGCTCACAGCCCGGACGGACCTGGACAAGCCAGGAACCGGACTAACAGGCTTCCTCCGATCTGTCCTCAATCCGCCGTCACTGGGTGAGTACTAAAGTAATTATAGTGCTCGCATCACCCAAATCTCCTTCCTAGACCGCAACGGACGAACCCGGCAGCCGAACCATTCGATGAATGTACGCTACACCGGGTGAGCTAGCGAATGTCACTCCGTCGATCCTACAAGGGACCTCTTAGGCGATAGACATATTCCATGAGCACTTATTGCCGCTAGCTCTTCATTAACTATGACGACAGAGGCACACTTTTGAAAGACATCTCCGTAACTTTGCGAACAAGAAACCAGAAATGCTTGGTAATAGCAAGCATATAATAATAATATATATAGCGTCGTTCAATAATTCGAAAGTTTGTGTGACATTATTGGACTATGTCGGAACTGAGGGACGATGTCCCTGAACTGAACCAAAAATTTCTAACTCCACCGACGCTATCAGTTTCTTATCCGGCATCGCAGCATTCTGGTCCGACGAAAGAACCTGTAGAAGATCAAGTCAGATGACATACACAACAGCATATGTTGTTCCGAAAGGGAAAGCTCGAAATCCTCCGAATCCCTTTCGGTATCCCGTCGGACCAGATGAAATTTTCAGACGTCCGTACCCGCTTCCGCGGAGCGTCCCGACCCAGCATCGTCGGATAAAAAATATGCAACAGATTCAGTTGATGCTGGGATGCTGCGATAAGCTGTGCTATTTAGGAAAGCATGTCCGTCCCCGAGACCTGTGCAGTAGCGGTCTTACGATGCATTGCTGCCGGAAGCTCCGTGAACGTTGACTCCCGCACACTTTCCTATGCGAACGTCCGGAGTCTGCAGGCCTCGTGTCCCTGGCTACCGGATGGTGTGACCTGGTCGCCGATGATTCTCTGACTGGCGAAGCTGACTGGATATCTGAGGTCACGTAGCCAAGGGCAGTTGTGTGCGCTACCATGAGAATGAGGAAGCCTTATTGACAGTCTACTCCGGACTGCCTATATGTCGGAGCGTCCCGAGCGACGGACGTATGCTCCGCATGCGAAACATTTTGTACCACAACATCTGGGACCAGATGTTGTTGTACGAGAGAGGGGCCTCTCTCGCTCGCCGTCCGGATGGACCAGAACGAGCTATGAACCGGACTAAAAGGCTTCCTCCGTTCTCCCTCTAATCCGCTGTCACTGAGTGTGCATTTGGTTGATTTATAGTGCTCGCATCACCCAAAATTCCTTCTAGACCGCAACGGACGAACCCGGCTGCCGAACCATTCGGTGAATGGATGCTACACCGGGCAAGCTAGCGGACGTCAAAGGCCGTCGAACCTACTAGGGTCCTCTTAGGCAATTGGCGTATTTACATGAGCACTTTTCCGCTAGCCCTTCATTAATTGTGACGACGGAGGCACACTGTTGGAAGACATCACAGATACATCACCCTAATCTTGATCGTCTGAAATAGAAATTGATAAAGTAGAGTGATCCTGCGGGGAAAGGACCGGAGTGTCCAATTCCCCCCTAACATACCGTGACATACGCTTCCCATATTGTCATCGAAATCATACGATATAGAACAGGAGTTAATGCGAGTACACTGACCACATATAGAATGAAAATAAGGTCAGAGGAAGACTTCCTCTTAAAACAATTGATCAATATCCTTTCAATGAAAAGAAAACAAGTCCTGGTACTCGCACTAACCCCTGGCAATCAAAATACATAATAATAATATGATCCATTAATATAGAAAAAATAATTGAAATCAAAATATTTTGAAAAAATATTTTTTCAGAACAGCCCAAGTTTCTGAAAAGTAACGTTGAGCCCCAATGGATCCCAAGCCTAAGTGTGGACAAAAATTTTAAAAATATTTTAAACAATTTATTCAACACTTACGAACAATAATAATGTATCTAGTTATGATTAAAATAACATCAAGATGTTATTTTCAAGAAATCCCCCCTCACACAGAGGGCTGTTGTAAATGTAAACAATGAGTGTAAAAACACTAAAATAAGACTCCAGGCACCCAGGCCCGGAATCAGTTACCAAAAATACACTATCTGATGCAAAACAGAGACTTCCAGGGAAGAAACTGCAGAACATCAGATGGTAGATGCAGAACACAACGCCTAACCACCGGTAGGTGAAGACGTAAACATGGGGAAAGAACAGAATTCATTCTGTTATTCAGCTAAAACTCCCAAGAAATTTTAGTAATAATAATTACAGAAACTATGCCAAAAACATGAGAGAATAGCAAGAGGGGACTTAAAGGAAAGGGAGAGAGGAAAACACTGAAAAATCAGTGTAACTAAATAACCAGAATGACAACAAAATGGCTGCTGCCTCGAAAATAGGTAACTTAACATAATTTCATTAAAAAAATTTAAGTTACAACCCTGATAATATTCTGTCACACATTTTTCCTCTCCTCCTTCTCTATCCTCCTTAGAATCACCATTTCACTAATATTTATGTGTCTGGCATCATTTAAACTGAGATTTACAAGCACAAAGATCAGTCAGATGTTAACTGATGAAGGGCCAAACTTAGAATGATTAATGGCGCCAATTTCGGAACGTCCTTGACAATGCGCATGCGCAGTAGAGGTGAAGTGTGGAGGGCCATTCAGGACATGTTTTCTTTGGTTTTAGATGCAAATTTTGGGGATTGGGGGGCAAAATTTGTGTTTGGCCCTATATTTTAAGAGTTAGCACCAGCTATGTCTGGGTCATTGGAACAGTATAAAAATATGTATAAATTTTGTGGTTCTTAATAAAAAACGTCAGGCATCCTCCACATTCCGGTAGAAATATTGAAATAGTCAATAGAAAAATTCTTACTTTTCTCTTGTAAAAATGGTTTCCAGATAATCTCCCCATAATGCCCAGGCTTTCAATAGTGTATCATGCATTTGTACAGCTGCCGAGAAGGCTTTGTTGGCATCATCTGATCTTCCAATCTGTGCCAAAAACATTCCCTTCAAAGCATAAAACTCTGCAGTCATTTCTTGTGTGAAATACTTCAAGTTGGTTGATTCAATAACCTCTAGACCCTACAATGAAACAAATGCAAAATGAAAGTTGACTATACAATACATTCCACTTAATGGAATATTGATTAAAATGGTATCCTTGTAAACGGTATTTTTTCGTATCTTACATGTGATAGACATTCTATCTTATAATTGCACACTGGTTACAGAACAAATCCTTTCAACCTTCAAGGGCCTATTTTTGTCATTGACTCTGCAGATGCAATCAAAAGTTCTAACATGCTGTCAACAGGAGTCTTCTGGAACAAAAGAGACTTACATTAGCTGTGTTATTTAGTAAAGTTTTGATATAGACAGCCAAAAATTACCCAGAAACACACCACCACAGTCCCCTACACATGCACACACTTGTAGGATATAATGCAGTGGGAATTCTTAAAATTTATCTTCGTCTTTAAGAGTTAACCCTCCAAATGTCGAACATAAAATTTCAATCTGCAAGTTCTTCCCACAATGCAACTAAGAATTTAACCAATTCAATCTTGCTTGACAGGGCTCATTGCTCTGCCAAACAAGATTGCTTGTTTAAATTCCAAGTTTTCAAAGTTTTGTAGAAACGATCAATTTTACACTTTCCAGTAACACAATCTGGCTTCAAAGTAAGAGTTAGTATAACATGATTTTTTAGGGTGTTGCACTAGAATATATTTATTCAAATTCAAGGAGTTTCCTGGAAATTCAGAAAGTATGGGAACCATACTATTCACACTTAAGTTCTTACCTCATTCAGTTCTGTTTTTCCCATAACCCCAGACATTTGTAAGTAACATTTCACTTGTTGTCTTATCTTCTGGAAGCAGTCAACTATAGGTACACTTGGAATAGTGTGAATCCTGAAAATCAGAAGAATCGTAAACGTGATACAAACTGTCCATAAGGGTTGAAAACTAAGACAGAAAACAACAAGGTTGGAGTATGGGGGACTGGAGTCAACGACCCGAAGGCACACATGAAATGAAGGAAAAATTCCAACAAAAGTAATTAATTCCTTTCTCCCTGTTCTGTATTTATGGAATGATTCAATTTGAATTAAGTGAATGATGCTGATATTTTTAACCCTTTACCTAACATGAAAAGCAGACGACACTTGCAAAGAAAATTCTTAAATAACTATTTTTTTTCATTTTTTGTCTCAAAAACATAGGTTATGACCCCTCTTTGGAACGAGCTCAACGAGCTCGTTCCAAAGAGGGGTCATAACCTATGTTTTTGAGACAAAAAATGAAAAAATAATGAAAATTAATTGACGACTTTTATGAAAAGCGCTGGCAGGTTTTGGCCGTTACATTAGGTAAAGGGTTAAAGAAAAGTACCCCTCTGGCAGGGGCAGCAGAGCCAAGGGGCGGGGGGGTTAGGGGTAGGGGGCACAGGGAGCATGTGCCCCCCCCCCCCCCCCACACACACACACAGTCTTGTGTACCCTACATACCGAGGTACCCCATTGTTTGTCCTTTGTGTGGACTAACGGTTTCAACCTCGTTTTGCCGGTACAGTTCTGGGAAAACAACCGAGGTAAAGGGTTTCTTTTGTCTTTTGTACCTCGGTAAGGCGAAACACGCAAACTCTTTTGTCTAGTTACCTCGTCAAGTTGGTAAGACAAACCCACACACACACACACACACACACACACTTTTTTCACCAATTATGGGTACCCTAACAGGACATATTCTGACATAACATACACAACCCCTATGGCCATATTGACTGTGGGAGATAGTAATATAGTTCTATCAAAAATAGCAACATAATACTATCTGTGTCACTGTCCATTTTATATACTGAGATATTGCACATCGCAAGTTCGCAACTAGCCATAATAAGCACAGACTACATGTATAGTAATAGTAAAACAAGTCCAAACTTGGACCCAAAGTCTGTAATGTAATTTTTTCGTTTGGTACGTCCTTTGGACGTAAAACATGTGCATGTGTACACCGCTGCAGTTACCCAGAAAAAAAATTGTGCCCCCATCCCCCCCCCCCCCCCTCCCTAGTTTTTGGAGCTTCCGCCACCCATGCCCTCTGGTAATCCGTTTACATTCTTGCTTGACATTGTTTTATGTCAAAGTATTTCAATCATGTCATAACATTACTCAGATGCATTTCAACCAATCAGATGTCTTCTTACATGTTCTTACAGGGAGGGGAGATTGCATGTGTGATGTTCCAAACACTTTTCTCAATGCTTATACACTATCGGGTAAGGTTGAATACACCACAATTATGGTATAATAAACTTGAGCTAAACATTCATACAGGATTCATACTAAATCATTCTTGATCGCAATTGCACTAACCAGGAAATCCAGGCAGATGGAAAAATGGCAGATGCATGCAGTCACAGAGATGGACCCCATTTGTACAAGACAAGAAGAAGTGGAATACATATCACATGTTCATATCTTATGAGTGTCATCAGAATCCAAGAATAACTAGAGGTGTGACTGTCCCAGATGGGCCTTTGATACCCCCTGCCGCCATATTTTAAGATGAAAAGAAGCATAACTCTGGCAAAAAAAAAGGTCCAATCAAAACTATAATTGCAGGTGCACAGGCTCCCATGGAAGTGAACATCCATACCAAGTTTCAAAGAAATCAACCCATAAATGTCTGAGAGTATCTCCTGGGGCCCGGTTGATTCACTCTCGGCACAGCACAAATTGTAACAAAGTTATGACGTCACTTGTACCGGTGAATCAACCAGGACAGCTCAGTTGTAAGCGAAAGTAAACAAAAAATGATGGAGTCGCATTGAAACATCGTCTGTCTGTCAGACATTTTGTTGAATGACGTCACCGCACAAATCTTGCACCACCTCGCGAGGTGTAAATTTGTGCCGGCCGGCACAATCCCGTCACATGTTCTGTTTGTGGTTGATTGTGGGGAATCCCTGTCCCGTCACAGTTTGTGCTGTGCCGAGAGTGAATCAACCGGGCCCCACACAAAAATATTCTAAGATGAAAAGGGACATAACTCTGGCAAAAAAAGTCTGATCCAAACTATAATCGCAGGTGCACAGGTTCCCATGTTACTGAACATCCATACCAACTTTCAAAGAAATTGGTCATAAACAACCGAGAAAAGCTCTTGACAAAATAATTATGTCCACGATATTCTAAGATGGAAAGGGGCATATATCTCTGGCAAAAAATGTCTGATCAAAACTATAATCGCAGGTGCACAGGTTCCCATGGTAGTGAGCATTCATACCAACTTTTAAGAAAATTGGTTAATAATCAACCGAGAAAAGCCCCGGAGAAAATTATGTCCATGGACAGATAGATGGACTATTCTAAGATAGAAAGGGGCATAACTGTGGTAAAAAAAAATTCCAATCGAAACTATAATCACAGGTGCACAGGTTCCCATGGTAGTGAGCATTCATACCAACTTTCAAGAAAATTGGTTAATAATCAACCGAGAAAAGCCCCAGACAAAATTATGTCCATGGACAGGCGGATGGACTATTCTAAGATAGAAAGGGGCATAACTGTGGTAAAAAAAATTCCGATCGAAACTATAATCGCAGATGCACAGGTTCCCATGGTAGTGAACATCCATACCAACTTTCAAAGAAATTGGTTCATAAACAATCGAGAAAAGCTCCGGACAAAATATTATGTCCATGAACAGACTATTCTAAGATGGAAAAGGGGCATAACTGTGTCAAAAAAAGTCCGATCAAAACTATAATCACAGGTGCACAGGTTGCCATGTTAGTGAAGATTCATACCAACTTTCAAAGAAATTGGTTCATAAATAACTGAGAAAAGCTCCGGAAAAAATTATGTCCACGGACAGACAAGCTGATACCAGTATACCCCCCCCCCCCTCCCCCACCCCATCGCTCCCTCCCACAAACAATTAAGTTGTTAATGCCTTCCTTTCTAACAATTGAGGTAAATCAGAAAAATAAAAAGCAGACAGATTAACTAAAGGAATCATAACTTTGTTAACTGGTAGAGTGTTGGAAGTCCATTTACTTTGAAGTGCAGATATAAAAACTTAAAGGCTGCAATCTTCAGAGGATATGCTTCATATTATCTTTTAAGTGAAATTATTTTATCTGTGTGTATTTGCCTTGGTATAATTTAAGGGAGAGGGCCTATATAGTCACTCTCCCATAAATTGCAACAAGGCAAAGACATGTGAGCAAATTTAGGGTGATTAAAAATAATTTAATACTCTACCAGTTAACTGGTTGAGTGAGATATTATTTTTGATGGACTGAATTTGTTATTCAAAATTTGTTTTAATAATTTGTAATAAAATAAACTTATATAAACAAAATATTATTTGCGTTTGACGGAGTAGGAAACACAGGCAAGGAAAATGTTGGCTTTTGCTCTGGTACTTTCATATTTTTTAAAGCCCTGATAATGACTTCTAGCACTTAACCAGTTAATAATCATTGAAAATTGTCTGATATCAAACTTGAACAAGGTTCTCAGCATCAACACATATACCTAATTTCATCAACAAATTTTCCGAGACAGTGATGACAGGTTCAGTTTTTACTCTAACAAGAGCACCGCCTAGCGGGAAAACATATGCCCATAGTGATCACCATGTGTGCAAAGTTTGAACAATACAACATGTAAAATGTTGAAGGAGTAGGAGACACAATACTGTAATGTTTTAAGTACTGAAAGGGGCATAACTCTGTAAATACATAATGGAGTTACCTGCTCTTGTCACATGCACAACGGCAACTGGTAAACACCATGTGTGAAAAGTTTGAACAATATAGCATGTAAAATGTTGAAGGAGTAGGAGACACAATACTGCAATGTTTTAAGAATTAAAGGGGGCATAACTCTGGAAATACAAAACAGAGTTACCTGCACCTGTCACATGCACAACAGCAATTACTGATCAACATGTGTGCAAAGTTTGAACAATGTAGCATGTAAAATGTTGAAGGAGTAGGCGACACAATAGTGTAATGTTTCAAGTATTAAAAGGGGGAATAACTCTGGAAATACAAAACAGAGTTACCTGCTCTTGTCACATGCACAACGGCAATTGGTGATCAACAGGTGTGCAAAGTTTGAACAATATAGCATGTAAAATGTTGAAGGAGAAGGCGACTCAATACTGTAATGTTTTAAGTACTAAAAGGGGCATAACACTGGAAATGCAAAATGGAGTTATCTGCCCTTGTTACATGCACAATGGCAATTGGTCATCACCATGTGTGCAAAGTTTGAACAATATAGCATGCAAAATGTTGGAAGAGTAGGCGACACAAAACTAATGTTTTAAGTACTAAAAGGGGGCATAACTCTGTAAATACAGAAGAGAGTTACTTGCTCTTGTCACATGCACAATGGCAATTGGTGGTCAACATGTGTGCAAAGTTTGAACAAAATTGCATGTAAAATGTTGAAAAAGAAGGCAACACAATACTGTAATGTTTTAAGTACAAAAAGGGGCATAACTCTGGAAATACAAAATGGAGGTACCTGTTCTTGTCACATGCACAATGGCAATTGGTGATCACCATGTGTGCAAAGTTTGAACAATATAGCGTGTAAAATGTTGATGGAGTAGGCGACACAATACTGTATTGTTTTAGGTACTAAAAGGGGGAATAACTCTGGAAATTCAAAATGGAGTTAGCTGCACTTGTCACATGCACAACGGCAATTACTGATCAACATGTGTGAAAAGTTTGAACAATGTAGCATGTAAACTTTTGGAGGAGTAGGCGACACAAAAGTTAAAAAATTTATAGTAATTTATATATTTTTTATACTTACCAATGACCCAGACTTAGCTGGTGCTAACTCTAACAAAACCAGGGCCAAACACAAATTTTGCCCCCCAATCCCCAAAATTTGCATCCAAAACAAAAAGAAATCATGTCCTAAAGGACCTCCATACTACGCCTCTACTGCGCATGTGCAGTGATGCAGACGTCCCGAAATTGGCGCCAATTATCATTCTTACTGGCAGTGCCTGGTCAGCGCTATGTACTCAGCGGGGAGGCAAGAGTTCCCAACTCCAGGGAGGGCCATCCCCGTCTGGGTCATTGGTAAGTATAAAAAATATATAAATTACTATAAATTTTTTAACATTTTTATACTGTACCAATGACCCAGACTTAGCTGAATAGTAAACAGGCTGGAGGGCCTAGGACATAGAGGAAAATCCAATAAGCTCAACTATATAGTAAAGAGGTAACCCCTTAAGGAGAAAAGGAGTATTAGGCTTTACATGTATCTTTCTTATTTAATCTTAAATTAGAAAGATACACTACCCTTAATAATTGAGCACAATAACATTCATGTTCTCTATTAACATCCAGTATAACCCTTATACTAATTATTTTTAAAGCAAGCCAAAAAATAAAGTAGTCCAGAGAATTGAGACTCTTTATAGTCATTTAAAAGTGTCCGAGTATTGTATATTAAAGCCCGTTTGACACTTGACATATACAAATGCTTCACACCGAGCTACACTTTAAAAATAAGACATGAATGAATTTAAACATTAATATTACACTTTAAAACCATCCCAGAAGCGACTCAGAAATACTGACTTGGAGGAGGCATTCCCTTGCTTTTCACTATAAAGCAGGTGACCTAAGGGAACACCCGCCCCCCCCTTCCCCTTGCCCTGGGTCAAATAGCCCAAAGCGAAGAGGGCAGCCGGACGGAGTCACTGCCGGAACAGAAAGCCTGCATAACTATAGTTGCAACTGTTTAGTGGACGACATTCTGAGCAACAGATAACGGACCTAAACAATGCAGGTCTCCAGAAATGGACTCAATATTTCTGAGATAAAAATTCGTAAATGTGGATGTCTGAGACCAATAAGCAGCCTTCATTAAATCTGTAATAGCAACACTATTAGCATAAGCCCAGGAAGTAGAAAGAGCTCTTACTTCATGAGCAGAAATCTTAAGCACAGACTGCTGAGAAGAAGATAAATCTTCATAAGCAGTACGGATAGTTAACTGAATCCATCTAGCAATAGAATGGACTGAAATATCCTTTCTATTAGGCATCAAAGACAGAAAGAAACGTTTCCGTCCCTTTCTGATAAACTGAGATCTCTGTTTATAGATACGTAATGCTCTAACAGGACAGAGTAAAGGCCTACGCCCGTCTGAAGACGGAAGAGCCTTAAAAACAATAGGTTCCGGATATTTATTAGGAGCCTGATTCTTAGCTAAAAAACCCACATTAGTAGTGAAGGTAATAGTATTCCCAACACTACGATAATGAGAATCATCCACCGAAAGTGCATGAAGCTCACTGACTCTTCTAGCAGAAGAGAAAGCTAAGAGAAAAGCTGTCTTATAAGATAAGAATTTGAAATCTACTGTCCCAAGAGGTTCAAATGGCTTTTCCTTCAATTTAAGAAGAACCCAAGCTAAATTCCACTTAGGAATTAATCTAAGAGTTCTGGATCTATTTATCGAAAAGTTTCTAACCAACTTCGATAAAGAGACATTAGATTCAATTTGTAAACTATCATGATGTGCATAGGTATCAGATAACATAGATCTATAACCCTTTATAGTAACAGGCTGCAGTTTGATTTCGTCAAACAAGTATACTAGAAAGTTTGCAATGTCTGGTATAGAGGGATCGAATATATCTACAGAATGATCCCTACACCAACGACGAAAAACCTTCCACTTAGCCGCATAGTTTAGCGAAGAGGAGGTCCTTCTACAGTTAGAAATCGCGTCCACTGCTCGTCCTGTAAAGTGCTTGCCATGCAAGAAGGACCGCACAACGGAAAAACGTGAAGGTTGAGACCTTGCGGGTTGTGATGGAGTTGGCGCGATTTCCCCTGCGAAAGAAGATCCTCCCGTGGAGGAAGCTCCGCGGTAGGTCCCACAACAGACACCTGAGTAGATTTATCCACGGTCTCTGTGGCGACAGAGATGCTACCAACAGAATCTTGCATTGAGATTGTTTTATCTTTAGCAATACTTGTTGAATTAACGGCGCTGGAGGATACGCATATCCTATCATTCCGTCCCAAGGGATCGACAGAGCGTCTACTGCAAATGCTCTTGGATCCGGACACGGAGACACATACGTCTGCAACTGATTGTTGAGATGTGTCGCAAATAAGTCTATCATTGGCCGTTCCCATTGGTAGCAAATCTGATTGAATACTTGTTTGTTGAGAGTCCACTCTGACGGCAACAAGCGACCCTTTCGTGAAAGGGAGTCTGCTAGCACATTCAGACGACCCGGTATGTGACGGACCGAAAGAAGAACGTGATGTTCTAACGCAAACAGAAGGATTCTTTCCGTTAGATTGAACAACGGAACTGAATGAGTGCCTCCCTGATTCCGTATATACGCCACTACTGTCGTATTGTCAGATAGGATTTGGACATGAGCATCGTGAATAATGTCCATCCAGTGACGTAACGCAAGCCAAATTGACATCATTTCCTTGATGTTTATGTGCTTGCACAGGAATTGCGGATCCCAAAGACCCTGGCATCTCGAATCCGTTGGGATTAATGATGCACCCCAACCTGTTTGACTGGCATCCGTCAAAACGGTAAAACTCGGATCCGGCAACTGCAGCGGAACTCCTTGAGTTAACCACTGAATGTTTGCCCAAGTCTGAATCTCTTGTTTCACTTGATCTGACAAGAGAACGTCCACATCGAGCGAATGAATTTTCACACTCCAATTCTGAGTCAGGAAAATTTGAAGAGGACGTGTGCGTAACCGCCCCATCGGAATGAGATCCGCGGCGGCTCCGCACAGACCTATCAGTCTCATAAATTCTCTCGCCGTGACTTTGTCTGCGTGCAGACAATAGCGAGCGTAACAACTGACTAATTTCGCTCTGGTTAACGGCAGACGAACGAGATTGTTGTGCGTCTCGAAGCTCATTCCCAGATGAGTGAATGACTTGGACGGCACCAGATCCGACTTCTCCTCGTTTACTATAAAACCGAGACGTCGGAGCAATAGAAGAAGATTCTGAACATCGTTCTGAAGCGTTAACTCGTTGCCGTACCTCTGAAGAATGTCGTCCAGGTAGGCCGACGTTACCGCAGACGAATGAGCTCGGAAGTAGATCATTACCGAGTTCATTACCCGAGTGAAAGCCCAGGGTGCTAGATTCAATCCGAAGCACATCGCCCGGAATTGATACACCACTCCTAGGACTGCGAAGCGTAGATACTTTCGGAATGTCGGATGTACCATGACGTGAAAGTACGCATCTTTGAGATCTATGCTCGTTGCATAATCGTTCACCCGAATACTCGCTCTGACCGATCGAATCGTCTCCATATAAAACTTCGGAGCGACGATCAGCTTGTTTATCCAGCTCAAATCTATGACTGGACGGAACGAGCCGTCTGGTTTCGGAACCAGAAACAGATGGCTGTAGAATCCCGGAGATTCCTGGTTTTCTACGACCTCTACCGCATTCTTCATTAAAAGAGACTGCACCTCTGATAACAGAGCGTCTCTTTTCTGCGGATTTGACGGAAGATGAGTCCACTTTGGACTTCGAGTTAATGGAGGCTTTCGTTTGAAGGATATCTTTAGACCTTCCGAAGTCACTCCTCTCACCCAAGGGTCGTCCGTAATCGACGCCCATTCTTGTGAAAAGCTCGACAACCTTCCGCCAACCGGAACGCGATAGAGGTTTAAGCCATCACCTCCTGGACCTGCGAGGCCTGCGGTAGGAGAAACCACGTCTTCCACGACCCGCACCTCGCCCCGTCGACCTCGGGGCATCCGACCGATTGTCCCGGCCTGAAGGACGTCCCGAACGAGAGTCGCTATCCTGACGGTCTCTCGAATAAGACCAAGAGGACGCACCGGAACCTCTATAGGAACCTCTCTTGGGCGCATTAGACCCAGAAGTGCCTGTCTTATTCGTGTCTGCTGTATCCGACTTCTTAGGAGCAGATTTGAACAACAGAGAATCCTTAGCTTTCTTTGTAATTTTATCATAAATAGCGGAAAGCTTGCCGTCAAAGAGAAGTTCTCCTGAGACCGAAGCGACTCTAAGAGAGTTCTTCACCTTAGAATCCACTAGTGTGGATGTAGCTAGGGCTGCGTCACGTCTAACCAACTCCAGATTTGCCACTGAAAGGGCGGAGTTACACGTGGAATAAGCTACTGCCCTTGAAAGAAGTCTTAAAGAGGATTGCATATCCTGAAACTCTTTCCCCTGAAGGCGCAGTGATAACGCCTTAGTAAGGTGATCTGCGTAAGATAAGGCATCTAAATTGGCTCTGTTAGACGCAATAGCTGTTTCCAACACCGCGGTTGGAATAGAAGCTGACGACGGTAATGATAGCTCTAAGTCTTCCGCCTCGTCGTCCATACGCAGAGGAACTCTCGGTATACCCTGTCCTGCCGTATCAAATTTATTCCTTGCATTAGTGAAAGGCAGGTTGAGAGTATTAGCGGACAAGAAACCTGCTTTCCCCGTCCTGGAAGCAAGTTTAAATATAGCGTCGTTCAATAATTCAAATGTTCTTGCAACATTATTGGACTGCGACGGAAACTCGGGAGCGATGTCCCTGAACCGCTCAAAAAATTCAGAGTCCAATGACGCTATAATTCTCTTGTCCGGAAGCGCAGCAGTCTGGCCCGACGGAACAACTTGAGGGAGAAAGTGCCGGATGAAGTCCACGGCAGCTTTATGTTGTTCCGAAAGGGATAACTCCAAGTCATCCGTATCCCTTTTTCACCATCCGGTCGGACCTCATGATGTTCCCGGTCGTCCGCCCCCGATGCTTCGGCGGGGCGTACCGACCAAGCGCCGTCGGATAATTCTCGATCCGACACCGTTTCTGTCGGTTGCTGGGATGCTGCGATAAGCTGTGCTATCTGCACAAGAATGTCCGGCGTCGAGACCTGCGGAGGCGCAGTCTTTCGCTGCTTTGCCGAGGGCAGCTCCGCATCAGATGGCTCCCGCATACTTTTCCTATGCGAACGTCCATCGGTCTCGAATCCCTGGCTGCCGGATGGTGTGACCTGGTCGCCGAAGAATCCTTGATCGGCGAAGCTGGTAATATATCGGCGGTCACGCAGCCAAGGTGCGGTCGTGTGCGCGGACGATAAGAGGAAGCCTTAACAGTCTCTGCGGACTGCTTATACAACGGAGCGTCCCGAGCGACGGACGTATGCTCCGCTAAAGACACATTTTGTACCACAACATCTGGTCCCAGATGTTGTTGTACGAGAGAGGGGCCTCTCTCGCTCGCGGCCCGGCTGGACCTGGACGAGCTAGGAACCGGACTCAAAGGCTTCCTCCGTTCTCGCTTACTATCCGCCGTCACTGGGTGTGCATCTATTATGTTTATAGCGCTCGCATCACCCAAAATTTCCTCTTGGACCGCATCGGACGAACCCGGCTGCCGAACCATTCGGTGAATGGACGCTACACCGGGCGAGCTAGCGGACGACATTTGTCTAATCTCCATGAGCACTTTTGCCGCTAGCTCTGAATTCATTTGTGACGACGGACGCACACTTGAAGAAGATAACATGGAAACATCACCCTGTTCTGGTTCCTCTGAAATAGAAACTGAGAGAGTAGAGTGACCCTGCGGAGAAAGAGCCGGAATCGCTCTTTCTCCAGAAACATATCGTGACACACGTTTCCAATGTTTCTCATCCCAATGTTCACATATAGGACAGGGATTAATGCGAGAACACTGACTACAATTAATACAATGATCATGAAAGTCAGAGGAAGATTTCTTCCTATTACAATTTGAACAATGTCCCTTCATTGTGAAAGAACAACAAGTCCTAGTTACTCGCAGAAACCCCTGACACAAAGATACATAATAACATGATCCATTAATAAATGAAAAAACAATTGCAAAACAAAATAATTTTGAAAAAATATTTTTTCAGCGAAGCCCAAGTTGCTGAAAAGTAACGTTGAGCCCCGATGGATCCGATGGCAAAGTGTGGTCAAAAATTTTAAAATTATATTAAATAATTAATGAGACACTTTCGGATAATATAAATGTATCTTATAGTGAGATAAACTACAGCAAAGGCAAACAGCCCCCCTCAAAAAAGGCTGTTGCCAATGAAAACAAACAGTGTAAAAACACCAGAAAACATGACTCCAGGCACTGAAAAAACTGGCCCGGAATCAGTCATCAATTACACTCTATCTGATGCAAAACAGAGACTCCCAGGGGAGAATCTGTAGAACATCAGATGGAAGATGCAGAACACAAACGTTATACACCCATGGGTGAAAACGTAACTATGGGGAAAATAACAGAAAACATTCTGTAACCAAGCAACTCTCCCAGGAAATTTTAGAAATGAAATTTCTCAAAAATATGCCAAAAGCATGGGAGAATTGCAAGGGGGGACTTTAGAAGGCTAGGGGAGAGGAAACACTGAATAAGCAGTGCAACAATTAGCAAGAATGACAACAAGAGGCCCATGCCTCAAAAATAGGCAACTTAACATAATTTCATCAAAAAATTTTAAGTACAGCCCTGATTATTTTTTGTCACTTCTTTTCCTCTCCTCCTTCTATCCTCCTTAGAATCACATTTTCTCCAAGAATTACGTGTCTGGCATCCTTTAAACTGAGATTTTACAAGCACAAAGATCAGTGAGATGTTGACTGATGAAGGGCCAAACAGAGAATGATAATTGGCGCCAATTTCGGGACGTCTGCGTCACTGCGCATGCGCAGTAGAGGCGTAGTATGGAGGTCCTTTAGGACATGATTTCTTTTTGTTTTGGATGCAAATTTTGGGGATTGGGGGGCAAAATTTGTGTTTGGCCCTGGTTTTGTTAGAGTTAGCACCAGCTAAGTCTGGGTCATTGGTACAGTATAAAAATATTATTTATGGACGAAGACAGACAGACAACGCAATAACATAATACTCCCGTTTTTTCAAAACAGGCGTATAAGTATAAAAAGGTGTTCCTGGTACAATTTTTGGCATGAAAAGAAGCAGACATCTGTCAAAAATCCTTGAAATCTGGTGAACTTAATTTGTGATTCATATCCTACACACAACTGCGGAGTTTAATGAAAATTTTGATAACACTTAACTGAGTTATAATATTGACAGTATTCAAGTCCATCATTTGCATTAAAAGGCAATAGCTGTGAAAGAAATTGCTGGAAACTGAAATATTCCAGGCAAGGGAATCTAAACAGGTGATGACCTATTTGTGAGCTAGACTGGTTCACGTTCATAATGGCATCAAATTTCTTACAGAATTAGACTGGAGGCCTGAGTGCAGGGCAGTCATGTTATTCGAGTGTTTCTTCAAGGGTAAACCCTAACCAAGACTAACAGTGACTGCACGGACACAGATGCACCCAAACTATGACCTTGATCTGTGACCTTGACATCCATAGAACAAATGAAAATTTTGTTTATGACACATCGTCTCCCAATAAGCATCATGTATGCCAAGTTTCAACAAAATCCAACAAAGCATATCAGAGTTATGGAGTGGACATGAAAATCTTCCTGATGGACAGACAGATGGACGAATAGACAGACAGACGGATGGATGGAAATGACAAACAGTATATAACCCCGAAAACATTTTCGGGATAAAAACCAAGAAAAGTTAAAATGACTAAAAAATTAACCAAATATTCTATTTTTTCAAGGTTCATTCTTGAAAAATACTCAAAATTGCTATTTTCAAGAAGGGAGGTTCATAAGGAGGAGGCAGATTGTGTTTGTGTGGTAAGTTGTCACGAAATGATTGCCTGTAATCTGTGATCCAAAAGATTAAGTTTCGGTAGGATTATCTGAAAAAAATTACATTTTATTTTAACAAAGTCTTACCTGCTCAGTGTATCTAAACAAACTCCAGTCAAATTATGCTTCCTCCCAATCTTACCAAAGTGAATAATAGCTTGAGCAGATGCATGAACACCAAGCATGGCATGATTATTTTGCTGAAACAAGAAAATTATCGAAAATTAATTTAAAATTTTAAATTATATCTTTGACATATATGGAAAGTTAAAAAATTTATAGTAATTTATATATTTTTTATACTTACCAATGACCCAGACATAGCTGGTGCTAACTCTTAAAATATAGGGCCAAACACAAATTTTGCCCCCCAATCCCCAAAATTTGCATCTAAAACTAAAGAAAACATGTCCTGAAAGGCCCTCCACACTTCGCCCCTACTGCGCATGCGCAGTGTCAAGGACGTTCCGAAATTGGCGCCATTAATCATTCTAATAACCAGTGCCTGGTAAGCGCTATGTACTCAGCGGGGAGGCAAGAGTTCCCAACTCCTGGGAGGGCCATCCCCGTCTGGGTCATTGGTAAGTATAAAAAATATATAAATTACTATAAATTTTTTAACATTTTTATACTGTACCAATGACCCAGACATAGCTGAATAGTAAAAAGGCTGGAGGGCCAAGGACATAGAGCAAAATGGAATACGCTCAATAAAATAAAATAGATTCATCCCCTGTAGGGAAAAAGAAGTAATAGGCCTTACATGTATCTTTCTTATTATGATAAATTAGAAAGATACAACACCTTCCAAAATTGAGCTACATACATCCATGTACTCTATTAATATTCAATATAATCCTTATACTAATAATTTTTAAAGTAAGCCAATAAATAAAGTAATTCTAGAGAATAGAGACTCTTATACTCCTAAAAGTGTCTGAGGATTGCATAATCATGTCCGTTGACATATGCAATATTCAAAAGCTATACTTTAAAACTAAGACTTGAATGAATTTTAAAAACCTAAACTTCTCACTAAACAACCATCCCAATAACAGCTCAGAATTACTAACTCCGGAGGAGGTATCCCCTTGTTTTCATAGTAAAACAGGTGACCCAAGGGAACACCCTCCCCCCCCCCCTTTTTCTTGCCCTGGGTCAAATAGCCCAGAGCGAAGAGGGCAGCCGAACGGAGACACTGCCGAAACAGACAGCCTACCTAGCTATAGTAGCAACTGTTAAGTGAATGACATTCTGAGCAGTAGATAATAGACCTAACAATAGAGGCCTCCAGAAATGGACTCGATATTTCTGAGATAAAATTCATGAATGTGGATGGCTGAGCGCAATGAGCGGCCTTCAAAAATCTATAATAGCGACACTATTAATGTAAGCCCAAGAAGTAGAAGAACTCTTACTTCATGAGCCGAAATCTTAAGCACAACTGCTAAGTCAATGATATACTATAAGCAGTACCGATAGTTAATAGAATCCATTAACAATAAAATGGAGCGTAACGTCCTTCTACTAGACATCAAAGACAGAAGAAGCTTACGCCCATAGTAATAAACAGAAATCTGTTTATAAATACATAAACTGTACCCGGAAAGAGTAAAGGCCTATGCCCATACGAAGACGGAAGGACCTTAAAATAATAGGTTCCGGATAATAGGAGCCTAACTCTTATGCAACAATCCAACCTAAATAGTAACGGAAGTATTGATTCCGAAACTATGAAAGTGAAAATCATCCATCGATAGTGCATGAAACTCACTGACTCTACAGTAAAAGAGAAACCAACAGAATTACTGTCTAAAAGGTCAGAATTTGAAAACTACTGTTTCCAGAGGCTCAAATGATTACATAGCTAAATAAGAACTGAAGTTAAAATCCGTATAGGAATTTAATCTAAAGATTCTAAGTCTGTTTATCAAAAAGTTACTAACTGACTTAGATAAAGAGACAAAAGACTCAATTGTAAACTATCGTAGAGTGCATAGGTATGAGGTAACATAAACCTATAACCTAAATAATAACAGGCTGCAGTAGATCTTGTGAAACAAGTATACTAAAAAATAGCAATGAGTAGTATGGAGGGATCAACAATATGAACATAATGATCCCTACACCACGACGGAAGAGCCTCCACTTTAGCCGGATAGAATAGCGAAGAAGAGGATCTCCTATAGTAAGAAATCGCGTCCAAAGCTCGTCCAGTATAGTGCTTACAATGCAATACGGACCACACAACGGAATACATGAAGGTTGCGACCTTGCAGGTTGTGATAAAGATGACACGATTTACCCAGTGAAAAAGATCCTCACATAGAGGAAGATTTCACGTTAAGACCCACAGTAGACAAGAGAGGAAATTACTCATGATCTCTGTGAAGATAGAGATGCTATCAACAGAAATGTATAGTGGTTGTTTATCTTAGCAATACCTGCTAAAACAACAGCGCCGGAGGATACGCGTATCCTATCATTCCGTCCTATAGATCAATAGAGCGTTAAGAATATTAGCTCAGAGATCTGGACAAGCCAACACATACGTCTGCAATTGATTAGCAAGCTGTGTCATAAATAAATCATCATTGGGCGCTCCCATAGATAGCAAATCTGATTGAATACTTGTTTGTTGAGAGTCCATTCTGACAGCAACAAGCGACCCGTAAGAGAACGGGAGTCCGATAAAACAATCAGACGACCCGGAATATGACGGACCAAAACTGAACTTGGTGTACTATAACCAACAGACGGATTCTTTTCATTAAATTGAATAACGGAAACGAAAGAGTGCCTCCCTGGTTCCGGAGATACGCCACTACTGTCGAATTAAAGGACAGGAATTTGGGCATGCGTTTCTGAATAATGTTCATGCAATGACATAAAGCAAGCCTAAAAAACAATATTCCGCGGAAGAAAACTGATTGCTAAAAGACTGCGGAACCCAAAGACCCTGGCACTTCAAATCCGTAGGGATCAGTATATATCCCAATCTATTTGACTGGCAACCGTCATAACAGCCACACTCGGGTCCGGCAACTGCGGCGGCACTCTCTGAGTCAACCACCGAATGTTTGCCCCAGTCTGAATCTCTTGTAACACTAGATAGACAAGAGAACGTGTAAATCGAGCAATTCATGGATTGCCGAAAAGTTGCCGTCGAAGAGAAGCTCCTCCGAGAACGAAGCGACTCTGAGAGAGTTCTTAACCTTACTATCCACGCGAGTGGATGTAGCTAGGGCTGCGTCACGTCTAACTAACTCCAATCAGCCACTGAAGGGCGGAGTTATACGTGAACAAACTACTGCCCTCAAAAGAAATTACATTGAGAATAATATCCCGTAAATCTTTTCTTGAAGACGTAATGATAACGCCTCAGTAAGGCGGATTACGTATAATAAAGCGTCTAAGTTAAGTCTACTATACATGATGTCGTTCCCAACATTGAAATTGGAAAAGACATAAACGGCGAAAAAGAATATATGCAGTTTTTAATCACACCGTTTAGACGCATATGAACTCTCGGTATGCCCTGCTCTGCTAAAATAAACTATTTGTATAAATGATAAAATGGCAGAAATGAGCAACGCGGACAAGAAACTAAACTATCATGCTTAGTAGCAGGCTTGTATATATATATATAGCGTCGAAAAATAAAACACATGTTGTAATGACAATATTGGACTGCGTCGGTAAGTCAGGGACAATGTCCCCGAACCGATCAAAAAATCTGAGTCCAATGACGCTATAAGTCTCTTATCCAAGATCGCAGCAATGAAGTCCGAAATAATAATCACTGGAAGATAATGCCAGAAGATATGAAAGGCATCTTCCGATACTACTAAAGGGAAAACTCGAAAACTTTCGAATCCCTTTCGCCATCCTGTCGGACCCTATAAAGCGTTCGGTCGTCCGTACCTGATGCAAGCGCGGACCGCACCGACCCAGCGCCGTCGGATAATTCCTGATTCGACTGAGAAACTGTCAATTGCTGGGATGCTGCGAAACAAGTGTGCTAACTCGGATAGCACGTCCGTCACTGAGGCCTGAGGAGAAGCGGTCTTACGATGCATTGCCGCTGGAAGCTCCGTGATCGTTACCCCGTGCATACTACCAATATGCGAGCGAACGGAGTGTATAGGCCTCGCGTCCCTTGGCTACCGGATGGCGCGACCTATTCGCCGTGGAATCACTGAATGCCGAAACTGATCGGATACTCGAGGTCACGTAGCCAATGTGCGGTCGTGTGCCCTGCTGTGAGGATGAGGAAGCATTAAAGACAGTCTCTCAGACTGTCAATATAACGGAGCGTCCCGACCAACGGACATATGCTCCGAATGTAAAATATCTGAACCACAACATGCGGTCCCCTATGTTGTTGGGCGAGAGAGGGACCTCTCTCGCTCACAGCCCGGACGGACCTGGACCAGCCAGGAACCGGACTAACAGGCTTCCTCCGATCTGTCCTCAATCTGCCGTCACTGGGTGAGTACTAAAGTAATTAAAGTGCTCGCATCACCCAAATCTCCTTCCTAGACCGCAACGGACGAACCCGGCAGCCGAACCATTCGATGAATGTACGCTACACCGGGTGAGCTAGCGAATGTCACTCCGTAGGCGATAGACATATTCCATGAGCACTTATTGCCGCTAACTCTTCATTAACTATGACGACAGAGGCACACTTTTGAAAGACATCTCCATAACTCTTCGAACAAGAAACCAGAAATGCTTGGTTAGCAAGCATAAAAAAAAAAAAAAATATATATAGCGTCGTTCAATAATTCAAAAGTTGTGTGACATTATTGGACTATGTCGGAACTGAGGGACGATGTCCCTGAACCGAACCAAAAATTTCTAAGTCCACCGACGCTATCAGTTTCTTATCCGGCATCGCAGCATTCTGGTCCGACGAAAGAAGCTGTAGAAGACCAAGTCAGATGACATACACAACAGCATATGTTGTTCCGAAAGGGAAAGCTCGAAATCCTCCGAATCCCTTTCGGTATCCCGTCGGACCGGATGAAACTTTCGGACGTCCGTACCCGCTTCCTCGGAGCGTCCCGACCCAGCATCGTCGGATAAAATATATGCGACAGATTCAGTTGATGCTGGGATGCTGCGATAAACTGTGCTATTAAGGAAAGCACGTCCGTTCCCGAGGCCTGTGCAGTAGCGGTCTTACGATGCATTGCCGCCGGAAGCTCCGTGTACGTTGACTCCCGCACACTTCCTATGCGAACGTCCGGAGTCTGCAGGCCTCGTGTCCCTGGCTACCGGATGGTGTGACCTGGTCGCCGAAGAATCCTTGATCGGCGAAGCTGGTAATATATCGGCGGTCACGCAGCCAAGGTGCGGTCGTGTGCGCTGACGAGAAGAGGAAGCCTTAGCAGTCTCAGCGGACTGCCTATACAACGGAGCGTCTCGAGCGACGGACGTATGCTCCGCTTACGACACATTTTGTACCACAACATCTGGGGCCAGATGTTGTTGAACGAGAGAGGGGCCTCTCTCGCTTGCCGTCCGGATGGACCGGAACGAGCTATGAACCGGACTAAAAGGATTCCTGCGTTCTCCCTCCAATCCGCCGTCACTGGGTGTGCATTAGGTTAGTTTATAGTGCTCGCATCACCCCAAAATTCCTTCTGGACCGCAACGGACGAACCCGGCTGCCGAACCATTCGGTGAATGGACGCTACACCGGGCGAGCTAGCGGACGTCAAAGGCTGTCGAACCTACTAGGGTCCTCTTAGGCAATTGGCGTATTACATGAGCACATTTCCGCTAGCCCTTCATTAATTGTGACGACGGAGGCATACTGTTGGAAGACATCACAGATACCTCACCCTAATCTTGATCGTCTGAAATAGAAATTGATAAAGTAGAGTGACCCTGCGGGGAAAGGACCGGAGTGTCCAAATCCCCAACAACATACCGTGACATACGCTTCCCATATTGTCATCGAAATCATACGATACAGAACCGGAGTTAATGCGAGTACACTGACCACATATAGAATGATAATAAAGTCAGAGGAAGACTTCCTCTTAAAACAATAGATCAATATCCTTTCAATGTGAAAAGAAAACAAGTCCTGGTACTCGCACTAACCCCTGGCAATCAAAATACATAATAATAATATGATCCATTGATATAGAAAAAATAATTGAAATCAAAATATTTTGAAAAAATATTTTTTCAGAACAGCCCAAGTTTCTGAAAAGTAACGTTCAGCCCCAATGGATCCCAAGCCTAAGTGTGGACAAAAAGTTTAAAAATATTTTAAACAATTTATTCAACACTTACGAACAATAATAATGTATCTAGTTATGATTAAAATAACATCAAGATATTATTTTTTAGAAATCCCCCCCTCACACAGAGGGCTGTTGTAATGTAAACAATGAGTGTAAAAACACTAAAATAAGACTCCAGGCACCCAGGCCCGAAATCAGTTACCAAAAATACACCATCTGATGCAAAACAGAGACTTCCAGGGAAGAAACTGCAGAACATCAGATGGTAGATGCAGAACACAACGCCTAACCACCCCTAGGTGAAGACGTAAACATGGGGAAAGAACAGAATTCATTCTGTTATTCAGCTAAAACTCCCAAGAAAATTTAGTAATAATAATTACAAAAACTATGCCAAAAGCATGGGAGAATAGCAAGGGGGAACTTAAAGGACAGGGAGAGAGGAAAACACTTAAAAAAACAGTGTAACTAAATAATCAGAATGACAACAAAATGGCTGCTGCCTTGAAAATAGGTAACTTAACATAATTTCATTAAAAAATTTTAAGTTACAGCCCTGATAATATTCTGTCACACATTCTTTTCCTCTCCTCCTTCTCTATCCTCCTTAGAATCACCAATTCACTAATAATTATGTGTCTGGCATCATTTAAACTGAGATTTATAAGCACAAAGATCAGTCAGATGTTAACTGATGAAGGGCCAAACTTAGAATGATTAATGGCGCCAATTTCGGAACGTCCTTGACACTGCGCATGCGCAGTAGGGGCGAAGTGTGGAGGGCCTTTCAGGACATGTTTTCTTTAGTTTTAGATGCAAATTTTGGGGATTGGGGGGCAAAATTTGTGTTTGGCCCTATATTTTAAGAGTTAGCACCAGCTATGTCTGGGTCATTGGTACAGTATAAAAATATATTGCTGCGACCTATTGGCTCCAGTGGATTAATAAATAGCCTTTTACCTAACATATTGGCAAATACCAGACAGCACTAATCACAAAAAATGCCATTCGAATTTCAATTTTTACCTCAAAAACAAAGCTTACAACACCTCATTGGAATGAGCTCCCTGGGATCATTCCAATGAGGGGTCATAACCTATGTTTTTGAGACACAAAATGAAAAAAAGTTAAAAGATTTATAGTAATTTATATATTTTTTATACTTACCAATGACCCAGACTTAGCTGGTGCTAACTCTAAAATATCTAGGGCCAAACACAAATTTTACCCCCCAAACCCCAAAATTTGCATCTAAAACTGAAAATCACATGTCCTATATGGTCCTCCATACTTTTACTCCAATGTGCATGCGCAGTGTCAAGGAGGTCTCGAAATTGGCGCAATTATCATTCTTACAACCAGTGCCTGGTAAGCGTTATGTACTCAGTGGGGAGGTATGAGTTCCCAACTCATGGGAGGGCCATCCCCGTCTGGGTCATTGGTAAGTATAAAAAATATATAAATTACTATAAATTTTTTAACATTTTTATACTGTACCAATGACCCAGACTTAGCTGAAAAGTAAAAAGGTTGGAGGACCTAGGACATAAAGAAAATCCAATAGACTCAACTACATATACAGAATTATCCCCTCAAGGAGAAAGGAGAAATAGGCTTTACATGTATCTTTCTATTTGCATCAAAATGAGAAAAACACAACACCATTCTGTACTTGAGCACAATAACATCAATGATCTCTATTAACCTCCAGTATAACTTGTTATGCTAATTCTTTTTAAAGGAAAGCCAATAAATAAAGGAAGTCCAGAGAAATAGACTCTTTATACTCATTAAAAGTTTCCGAGGATTGTATATTAACGCCCGTATGACATGTGACATATACAAATGCTTCACACCGAGCTACACTTTAAAAATATTACATGAAACAGTAAACATTAGCTTTACACTTTAAAATCATCCCAGTACCGACTGGAATTACTGACACCAGGGGAGGTATTCCTTTGCTTATCACTATAAAGCAGGTGACCTAAAGGAACACCTGTGCCCCCCCCCCCCCCCCCCCCTCCCCTTGCCCTAGATCAAATACTCCAGAGCGAACAGGGCAGCAGGACAGAGTCACTGCCGGAATTGAAAGCCTACACAACTATAGTTGCAACTGTTTAGTGGGCGACATTCTGAGCAACAGATAATGGACCTAAACAATGCAGATCTCCAGAAATGGACTCAATATTTCTAAGGTACAGATTCGTGAAAGTGGAAGGCTGAAACCAATATGCAGCCCTCATTAGATCTGTAATAGCAACACTATTAGCATAAGCTCATGATGTAGAAAGAACTCTTACTTCATGAGCTGAAATCTTAAGCACAGACTTTGAGTTGAAGATATTATCATAAGCAGTACTGATAGTTAATTGAATCCATCTAGCCATAGAATGGACCGAAATGTGGAGGAAGCTTCCACGGCATGTCCCACAACAGACACCTGAGTAGATTAATCCACAGTCTTTGTGGAGATAGAGATGGTACCAACAGAATTTTGCATTGAGATTATTTAACTTGAGCAATATCTGCTGAATCAACGGTGCTGGAGGATACGCATATCCTATTATTCCGTCTCACGAGATCGATAGAGCGTCTACTGCAAACGCTTGAGGATCCGAACATGGTGACACATACGCCTGCAACTGATTGTTGAGATGCTTCGCAAAAAAGTTCATCATTGGCCGCTCTCATTGGTAGCAAATCTGATTGAATACTTGTTTGTTGAAAGTCCATTCTGACAGCAACAAGCCGCCCCTCCGTAAAAGGGAGTCTGCTAATACGTTCAGACGACCCAGAATATGACAGACCGATAGGAGAACTTGATGTTCTAGTACAAACAGAAGGATTCATTCCGTTGACTTGAATAACAGAATGGAATGAGTGCCACCCTGGTTCCGAATATATGCTAATACCGTCGAATTGTCGGACAGAATTTGCACGTGAGCATTCTGAATAACTTTCATCCAATGACGTAGCGCAAGCCAAATTGACATCATTCCTTGATGTTTATGTGCTTGATTAGGAACTGCGGATCCCAAAGACCCTGGCATTTCAATTCCATTGGGCTCAATGTTGCGTCCCAACCTGTTTGACTGGCATCCAACAAAACTGTAAAACTCTGATCCGGCAATTGCAGTGGAACTCCTTGAGTTAACCACTGAATATCTGCCCAAGTCTGAATCTCTTGTTCACTTGATTTGACAAGAGGATGTCCGTATCGAGCGAATGAATCTTCACCCTCCAATTCTGGGTCAGAAAAATTTGGAGAGGACGAGTGCGTAGCCACCCCATTGGAATAAAATCCACAGCAGCTCAGCACAAACCTATCAGTCTCATGAAATCTCTTGCTGTAACTCTGTGAAGACAATAGCGAGCGTAACAACTGATTAAATTTCGCTCTAGTTAACGGCAGACGAACAAGATTATTGTGCGTCTCAAAGTTCATCCCCTGGTAGGTGAATGACTTGGACGACACCAGATCCGACTTCTCCATGTTTACTTATGAAACCGAGACGTTGGAGCAATAGAAGCAGATTCTGCACATCGTTCTGAAGCGTTAACTTATTGCCATACCTCTGAAGAATGTCCTCCAGGTAGGCCGACGTTACCGCTGACGAATGAGCTCAGAAATGAGTCATTACTGAGTTCATTATTCGAGTGAAAGCCCAAGGCGCTAGATTCAGACCGAAACACATTGCTCGGAGCTGATACACGACTCCTGTGACGGCGAAGCGAAGATACTTTCTGAACGCCTGATGTACCATGATGTGAAAGTACGCATCTTGAGATCTATGCATATAGCATAGTCATTCACCCGAATACTCGCTCTGACCGATCGGATGGTCTCCATATAGAATCTTGGAGCCACGATCAGCCTGTTTATCCAGCTCAGATTTATGAGTGGACGGAACGAGCCGTCTGATTTCGGGATCAGAAAAGGATGGTTGTAGAAACCTGGAGATTCCTGGATTTCTACGATCTCTATCGCGATCTTGTCCAGAAGAGACTGGACTTCTGATGGAAGCGAGCCTCTTTCCTGCAGACTTGACGGAAGCTGAATCCATCTTGGACTTCGAGTTAACGGAAGTTTTCGTTTGAAGGACAATTTAGTCCTTCCGAAATCACCCCTTGAATCCAAGGGACGTCCATAATCTACTCCCAATTGATTGAGAAACTTGACAGTCTTCCGCTCATTGGTACACGATAGAGGTTAATGCCATTACCTCCTGGTCCTGCGAGGCTTGGGGAAGGAGAAACCATGTCCTCCACGGCCCACACCTCACCCCGTTGACCTAGGGGCGTCTGACCGGATGTCTTGGCCAGTATTACGGTCCCTTCCTTGAGTCGCTACCCTGTCGGTCTCTAGAGTAAGACCTAGAGGATGCATAGGAACCTCTATAGGAACTTCCCTTGGATGTATTCGCCCTAGAAGTGCCTGTCCTACTTTTCTCCGCTGAATCCGACTCTATGGAAGCGGATTTGAATAGCAGAGAGTCTGAAGCTTTCTTAGTTATCTGATCATAGATTGCAGAAAGCTTGCCGTCAAAGAGAAACTCTCCGGAGACCAGAGCGACTCAGAGAGAGTTTTTCACCTTACTATCCACATACGTGGATGTAGCCAGGGCCGCGTCACATCTAACCAACACCATATCGCCACTAAAACGGCAGAGTTATACGTGAGACCCTTGAAAGAACTCTTAAGGAGGTTGTATATCCTGGAATTCTTTTTCCTTTGAGAGGTAATGATAACACTCTGGTAAGGTGATCTGCGTACGATGATGCGTCTAAGCTAACCCTTCTAGACGATATTGTCGTTTCCAACATCGTGGTTGGAACTGACATTGACGATGGTATAGACAACACAAGGTCTTTGGCCTGATCGTCTAGACGCAGAGAAAATCTCGGAATGCTCTGTCCTGATGTTTCGAAATTATTCCTCGAACTGATGAAAGGCAGATGTAGAGATTTGCCGATAAGAATCGGACTTGCCCGTTTGGGTAGCAAGTTACATATAGCATCATTCAATAGTTCAAATGTCCATGAGACATTTCTGGACTATGTCAGAAACTGAGGGACGATGTCAATAAACCGATTAAGAATTCTGAGTCCAGTGGCACTACCAGTCTCTTATCCGGCAAGGCAGCATATTTTGGTCCAGAGAAACAACGTCAGATGATAATGCCGGATGTACTCTACGGCAATTATGTTGTTCCGAAAGGGAAAATACAACTCCTCCGTATCCCTTTCGCCATCCTGTCGGACCACTTGTAATTCTTGGTCGTCCGTGCCTGAACCTGCAGCAGAACGTACCAACCCAGCTTCCTTGGATAATTCCTGATCAGACAGAGTTACTGTCCGTTGTTGGGATGCTGCGATAATTTGTGCTATCTGCGATAGCATGTCTGTCACGGAGGCCTGTGGAGCTGCGGTCTTACAGGTTTTAGCCGCTGGAAGCTCCTTGGACGTTGACTCCTGCATACTTCTTATATGCGAACGTCCAGAGTATGAAGGCCTCGTATCCTTGGCTATCGGATGGCGTGACCTGGTCGCCGTAGAATCCCTGGTCGGCGATGTTGGTTGAATATCACTGGTCACGTAGCCAAGGTGCGGTAGCATGTGCTGCCGTGAGGATGAGGAAGCTGAAAGAGCAGTCTCTCAGGACTGTCTATATAACGGAGCGTCCTGAGCGGTGAACGTATGCTCCGATTGAGGAACGTTTTGTATCACAACATCTGGGTTTAGATGTTGTAGTACAAGAAAGGGACCTCTCTCGCTCGCAGCCCGGACGGACCTGGACGAGCTAGGAACTGGACTAATAGGCTTCCTCCTTACCATCCTCGAATTCGTCGTCACTGGGTGTGCACATTGTATTTTATAGTGCTCGCATCACCCAAATCTCCTTCCTGGACCGCAACGGACGAACCCGGTTGCTGAGCCATTCGGTGAATGGTCGCGACACCGGGCGAGCTAGCGGACGCCAGAGCCATCGATCCTACTAGGGAACTCCAGGCAATTGATGTATATGCATGAGCACTTTTACCGCTAGCTCTTCATTTGACTGTGATGACGGAAGCACACTTACGAAGACATCACGGTAACATCACCTTGTTCATGTTACTCAATGAGACCTGTGGAGCCGCGGTCCTACGTAATTATCCGCTGGAAGCTCCAGGGACGTTCATTCCTGCATTTATATAATATGCGAACGTCCCAACTGGAAAGGCCTCGTGTCCTTGGCTAGCAGATAGAGTGACCTGGTCGACGTGTATTCCTTGGTCGGCGAAGCAGGAGCACCAGGGACGTTCAATCCTGCATTTATATAATATGCGAACGTCCCCTGGAAATCTGTGGTCACATAGCCAAGGTGCGGTCCTGTGTGTGGACGTGAGGATGAGGAAGCCAATATAACATCCGCGTTGGACTGTCTATGCAACGGAGCGTCCCGAGCAGGAGGAGTGGACGTAAGCTCCGACTAACGAACAAACATACAACAACATCACGACGCAAATGTTGATGTAAGAGAGAGGGGGCCTCTCTCGCTCGCAGTCCGGGTGGACCTGGACGAGCTAGCTACCGGATTGACAGGCTTCCTCCATACTATCCTCGGATCCATCGTTGCTGGGTGTGCACATTTGATGTTTTATAGTGCTCGCATCACCCAATCTGCTTCCCTGGACCGCAACGGATGAACCCGGATGCCGATCCATTCGACACCGGGCGGACTAGCGGGCGATCAATGCCTTCGATCCTACTAGGGAACTCCCGGCAATTGTCGTAATACCTTGAGCACTTCCCGCTAGCCCTAATATTGCAACGAAGGAGACACACCTGTTGAAGACATCATGGAAACATCACTGAATTCTGAAAAAGAGACTGATAAAGTAGAGTGACCCTGCGGAGAGAGGACCGGAATGGACCCCTCACCGCAAACAAAATACCGTGACACACGTCTCCAATGTTGTCATTCCAATCAACACACACAGAGCAAGGATTGGTGCGAATACACTGACTATATGAAACACAATGAACCGGAGAATTAGAGGAACATATCCTCGCATTACAATTTGAACAATATTTTTTCATAAAGAAAAAATATAGACAGTCATATTACTCGCATTAACCCTTGAAATAAAGATACATAATAATAATATAATCCATTATAACATTTTGAAAGAAAATAATTTACCAAAAAAAATTTTTGAAAAAATTTTCAGAAGAGCCCAAGTTCCCAATGGGAACAATGAGCCCAAATGGATCCCAAAAAAGTCTAAGTGTGGACAAAAATTTTAAAACCGTTTCAAGAAATTAATGAACACTTACGGACAATATTAATGTATCTTGCTATGAACTGAACTAAGCAGAGGACAAGTAATCACTCTCAGAAGTAACAGTTGTCAACACAAACAAAAAGTGTACACAACCGGAAACAAGACTCCAGGCACTGATAAACATGGCCCAAAATCAGTTACCAATTTAAACACTATCTGATGCAAAACAGAGACTTCCAGAGAAGAAACTGCAGAACATCAGATGGTAGATGCAGACCAAAATGCCTAAACACCCAAGGGTGAGGACGTAAACATGGGGAAAAAACAGAATATTATTCTGTTACCAAGCCAAAACTCCCAAGAAATTTTAGTAATGAACATTACAAAAAATATGCCAAAAGAATGGGAGAATAGCTAGGGGGAATAAAGGAAAGGGAGAGAGGAAACACTGATCAAACAATGGAACATTCATAGCAAGAATGACAACAACAGGGTCATGCCTCGAAAATAGGAAACATGAAATAATTTCGTAAAAAAAAATTATAAGTTACAGCCCTGAACATTTCCTTCCACTGATTCTTCCTCTCCTCCTTCTATTTCCTCTTTAGATCCACCATTTCTCTCATAATTATGTGTCTGGCATCATTTAAACTGAGATTTACAAGCACAAATATCAGTCAGTTGTAACTAAATTGAGGGCCAAACAAAGAATGATAATTGCACCAATTTCGAGACCTCCTTGACACTGCGCATGCGCATTGGAGTAAAAGTATGGAGGACCATATAGGACATGTAATTTTCGGTTTTAGATGCAAATTTGGGGGATTGGGGGGTAAAATTTGTGTTTGGCCCTAAATATTTTAGAGTTAGCACCAGCTAAGTCTGGGTCATTGGTACAGTATAAAAATTTAGTAATTCGAGTATTTTTTTTGCAAGTGTTGTCTGATTTTCATGTTAGGTAAAGGGTTAAAAGTTTAGTCCGAGAAGTGCAAATAGTATCAATGAAGAGATCTAGCAGATTTTCAAGGATGAGAGAGATGCTTGAGAAACAATCATATTTTTTTTAAATAACCTTACACATCAAATACAGTGGAACTCTATTAAGTGAATAGTAAATTATTCAATTAACAGGAGTATTCAATTAACTGGGATTGTGCCACTTTCCTGTATTCTAGAGATAAACTTAGTATTTATTCTGTTATATCTTGTTTAACGGGGCGCGGTGGCTCAGTTGGTAGAGGTGCAGGCTGCAAGCCGAGAGGTCCTCGGTTCGAATCCCACCTGCGGCAGCCACGTTGTGTCCTTGGGCAAGACACTTCACCCCGATTGCCTACATGGGGGCACGATGACGCTGTGTACTGGGGCGTACTGCACGTCCATGGTGCGCATGTCTTCAACCAATCTAACCCTGCCTGTGCTGCGGTGCAGAGTTCAGAGTTACGATGTTGGAGAGCTGACAGCTGCTCGTCGTTGCTCGGTGGTTCTCTCCGGGTACTCCGGCTTCCTCCACCCGTAAAACTGTCACGGTCACGATTAGCCATTGTGCATAAGTATGTGACCTTAAACACCAATAAATAAATAAATAATCTTGTTTAACAGAGCTCCATGAGTGCTGTCAAACAAGATATAATAGATTAAATAGCTATGTACTGAGGCCAAATAGGTCTATAGACAAAGGAAAACTGGGGAGTCAGGGTAATTTCTTGAAAGGTTATGAGATTTTTTATTCAATTAACAGGAGTTTACTCTATAACCTATATTCAATTAAAAAGTTAAATTTGTACTGGAGGTATGGTAAATGGTTTTGTCTTTGGAAATTATATTCAATTAACAGAGTTATTCAGTTAAGAGATATCCAATTAAGTGGTCTCCAGTGTATATACAATTTTCAAGGACCGTCTGTGGCTTTTCTGAAAAATTTCAATTTTCAAATACTTTCATGGACCTGGAATTTCAATAAAACATTTCAAGCACTTTTGTGAACCCACACAAACCCTGATACATTACATGTCGGTCATAAACATAAAGTCCTTGAGTGAGATGATAACAAGCAGTTAATTGATATACTGTTGAAAAGAGCTCCGAAAGCCCTTTTCAACAGTGTATCAAATAACAGCACTATGGAAGTAACAATAAATAAACAGAGAGATGTTCTTATGCCAGAATAGAACATTGGACTCATACAGTTCTCAGTCAATATTTTTTCAATAGAAGAGTTTCACCCATTCTTTGTGGATCTGGAGTTTGTTACTTTTAAGAACATACGAGAACCACCTCTGGATCTGAAAGCCCTTTTCAACAGTGTATCAAATAACAGCACTTTGGAAGTAACAGTAAATAAACAGAGAGATGTTCTTAAGCCAGAATAGAACATTGGACTCAAACAGTTCTCAGTCAATATTATTTCAAGAGAAGAGTTTCACCCATCCTTTGTGGATCTGGAGATTCGTTACTTTTAAGTACATATGTGATCCACCTCTGGATCTGAAAGCCCTTTTCAACAGTCTATCGAAAAACAGCACTATGGAAGTAACAGTAAATAAACATAGAGATGTTCTTATGCCAGAATAGAACATAGCACTCAAACAGTTCTCAGTAAATATTTTTTCAATAGAAGAGTTTCACCCATCCTTTGTGGATCTGGAGATTCGTTACTTTTAAGAACATACCTGATCCACCTGTGTCTGTGTTTCATATTGATTTACAATGAACTGATAGTGGTGTTGTCGCCAAGTGAATATATCACTCCAATGAGACAAGTCATCTGATATCATTGGCAATCTGTTCCTGTAATAACAGAGAGTACAGCTGCAGTCAAAAAGAATGAAGTCATTTAATTATTCAGTTAATATACAAGTTCAAACTTAACACAGGTGGCCTCTAATCAAGGTCGGAATCAAATGGGATTGTCAAATGAGTGGTATCGATTTACTGAAACTGACTCAATCAACGTTTATTATGAATTTGTTTGCAATGATTATCTTTTGATAAGGCCACACAAAGTATATCTTGTTTCTCAGGGCATTATTTGTAATATTGCATGTTCAGGTGTACATGGGTGGTGGTGTATTTCGTCCTTTGACAGCTAAAGCATTGCAAAGCCTTCTTGCACTCAAGGGATAAATTTATTAATTTATTAACTTGGGTTAAATATCAGACATAAAACCATTTAATTTTAATTTTTTTAAGGTTTACATTGGTTATGAAAAGAGAGCATGTGGCAGCTAAAAGGACCATGCGAGAGGGCCTGAAAAACAGAATTTTAATTGTTTTAGGCCTAGTTCAAGAAAATTAATTATTTTACATTGAAAGTCATTTATTTGCTTTTGTGTTTTGTCAAAATTATTATTATTTATTATTTATTGGTGTTTAAGGTCACATATTTATGCACAATGGCTAATCATGACCGTGACAGTTTGATAGGTGGAGGAAGCCGGAGTACACGGAGAGAACTGAGCAACGACGAGCAGCTTCCAGCTCCCCAACATCGTAACTCTGCACTGAAGCACAGGCAAGGTTAGATTGGTCAAAGACATGTGCACCATCGCCTTAGTACACGGCATCATCGTGCCCCCATGTGGACAATCGGGTTAAGTGCCTTGCCCATGGACACAACATGGGAGTCTGAATCGATCGCTCAGATGGTCACCCATCCGAGGATTAACCGGGCTTGACGATGCTTAATGTTTTGTTAAAAGCTTGTACCCTTGTCATCAACAATACCTTCAGTTAATACATTTATAGATCCATGACAAGTTAAAAGCACAGGTCAGTTCCATAAGGTCCAGATAAAGGGACCAAAGTATTAAATGGAGATATTGCTCTATAAAAAGCTTCCGGCCAAAGACCTTCATCAGTTTTGCTAGCTTCATAAAATACTACACACTCAATTGAATGCAAATTTGACAATGAAGGCAGAGAAAGAACGCCCTCACTGTGAAATTTGCATTCAACTGAGTATATAGTATTTTCTGAAGCTAGCAAAACTGATGAAGGCCTTTGGCCGAAAGCTTTTAACAGAGCAATTTCTCCATTTAAAAGCAGAGTTTATTTCCAAAGTTAATGACATATCTTATATTGATAAAAAATTAAAACCAAAAGCCAGAATATATTTCATTTCCACAATTTGTTTTCAAATAGATGCATAAAAATATAAATTAACCCATAAGGGCCTAATTCCGACTTTGATAACTTTTTAATGCAAAGGAACAGGTGCCCCAACATGCATTGTTTGCGTAAACTCAAAACTTGTTTTCTAAGTACCCTGTCAGTTGTTTCTATGCAAGTCTTGGCTGCCTCTGTAGGCAGCCAAGACTTTACTAGAAACAACTACTAAGCCTCTGGTGGTAGACGTTCAAAGTATAGCAAAAATGTATAAAAATCTTCAGGCCCTTAAGGATTAAACATCACAGTAACTGGAATTTCTATTTCGACGACATTTATTTCCTGGGTGGGACAATGGTCTTTCAGGCATATTTTAAAAATTACTCTTTCATTTCATGCCAGAAGTTTTTTGCCCAAAATCTTTAACCCTTTATCCAACGTAACGGCCAAAACCGGCTAGCGCTATTCTAAAAAAATTGCAAATTAATTTTTTCATTTTTTGTCTCAAAAACATAGGTTATGATCCCTTGTTGGAACGAGCTCAAAAAGCTTGTTCCAAAGAGGGTTCATAACCTATGTTTTTGACACAAAAAATGAAAAAAATTCGTTATTCAAGAATTTTGTTTGCAAGTGTCATCTGCTTTTTCATGTTAGGTAAAGGGTTAATACATGAGAATTTGGGTAAAAATAATCTTCCAAACATTTGTCTTTTAATTTGAAAAAAAGAATATGCAATTAATTTTGTCATGGAGCTATATACAATAAACACAATTTGTCTGCACCTATATCATTGTAAGATTGCTGTATGAAGGTACAGGGCTCAGTTGGAGGTCTCAGGGTGTGGTTGCTGGTCACGTTAGACAGTTGGTCACTTAACCAAGGCTCAATATAGAGCAATTTTATATTGGGGGATCCCAGGTGGTCATTAACTGAAGTTGATTGCTTAATCAAAATAGCTGCATGACCAGGTTTGACTGAGGGAAGAAAAAACTTCAAATGTTACCTGCAATTTGTATAAAGGAAAGGGGCAAATCAATTGAACAAACAATAATTTAATTACACTTTACTGAAAATTCTAAATTACCTCCAAGTTTTCACTATTGCCTTCATATCATGCAGACTAGAACTCCTGGATATATTTGCTGGCTGCAAACCTTGATTTATCTGAGCTGCTTCTTGTAATTCCATAATCTGTTGGGCAGCCTAAAAACATGAATCATGGAACTTAATTAACAAGCTAATCTATAAGAACATTTTACTCAAATTTAATTTATTGGAGATTTCCAACAAACTGAAACAAGACAGTTACTGATAAACAGTTTCTACTTAACCAAAAAAACTAGCACTCTACACATTAAGCATTTAATTCACTGTGGAGTGGAAATGTCCTAATTGGATAATGCAGATTTTAATAAAGTTAATTGCATATAATGTGAGAACACCAAACCATTTACCACTTTTGGAGTACAAATTTGATCTGTTAATTGCATATAGATTATAGACTACTGTTACAATTAATAAAGATTTTGTGATCTACCAAAGAATTATCTAATTCAAGCAATTATTTTATTAGATTTTCTTTGACATTTATTTATTTATTTATTAAGGATTAACGACACTTTAACAGCCAAGGTCAAATCGTGTCGGTGACAGTTTTACGGGTGGAGGAAGCTGGAGTACCCGGAGAGAACCACCGAGCAACGATGAGCCGCTGCCAGCTCCCCAACATCGTAACTCTGCACTGCAGCATAGGCAGGGTTAGATTGGTTGAAGACATGCGCACCATCGACGTGCAGTATGCCTTAGTACACGGCATCATCATGCCCCCATGTGGCCAATCAGGGTTAAGTGCCTTACCGAAGGACACAACACTGGAGACTAACTGGGCTCGACATTGCTTAACTTCGGTGATCTGACGAGAACCGGTTACTGCAATGCCACCGCACCCACCTTTTCTTTGACAGAGCTCTTTGAATAAATGCTCAGTTTACTACTAGAATGAGCACTGTCAAACAAGATATAACAGAAAAGGGTTCATAGAGGCAAGGACTGATAAAATTCAATACTATTCAAGGTTGTTTCTTGAAATTTTTCTGCCTTTTTCAAGGCCCTACAGTAGCCAAATTCAAGGCTTTTCAAGGCACTGCATTCAATAATTCTAACTAGGAACCTCTGCAGGGAAGTGGGAGGAGGGAGTAATGACCGGAGGGGCCTAGTTGGCACTACTGGAGGGGCCTAGTTGGCACTACTGGAGGAGCCTAGTTGGCACGACTAGAGGAGCCTAGTTGGCAAGACTGGAGGAGCCTAGTTGGCACTACTGGAGGGACCTAGTTGCCACTACTGGAGGGGCCTAGTTGGCGCTACTGGAGGGGCCTAGTTGGCACTACTGGAGGGACCTAGTTGGCACTACTGGAGGGGCCTAGTTGGCACTACTGGAGGGGCCTAGTTGGCACTATATCTTCACAAATTCTGGCATATAAAACTATATAGTTATTTGCTTCATCAGCATGTTTGTTTCATGAATATTCCAGGGTTTTTAAGGTCTCCTGGTCCATTTTTCAGGTTTTCAAGGCCTTGAATGGCCCCAGTCAAATACAAGGCTGTTCCTTGAATCCAAGGCTCTGTGGAAACCCTGTATAATAAATGGTGAGTAAATCACTAGAATATGGGAAAAGGACTAAATTACTATCAATTGACTACTCCTGTTAACTAAATATTTTTACTGGACAAGTGACTTTTGAATTCATAGGGTTCCATTGTACCTTATTGTACATTAAGATCTCCAAAACAAGATCTTTCTTATTAACTGAATATTTTTGCTAGCCAAATTGCTTTTCAATGAAAAGGATTCCATTACACCTTGTTTGACATCACAATCTTTCAAGATCGTTCTTGTCCTGTTACTTGCAAAGCTGCTTTTCAATTAACTCATTTGCTGCCAGACACCACCAGAAACAGACTCCTCAGTGGCATGCATTTTGTGGTAATATTCATGTATTTAGAGTATACATGGGTAATAATAATAACAATAATAATAATAATAAGGAAATTTTATAAAGGGTAAATTCACAAAGTGCTCTAAAACGCTGTACAGTTAAATAAACAATGCGCTCATGACTATCAAGGCAATATACAGACTGAGAAAGGTGTGAAGGTCAGCAAGTTACATACTGTCAAAAAGCCTCTCTGAAAAGATGTGATTTTAAATTTTTTTTGAATTGGTTGAGATCTTTTGATGCCTGAACCTGAAAATGGTAAATTATTCCAAAGTGCAGGTCCAGCGAAAAAAGAAAGCTGTGTTATTCACAACAGTGGACCTAGAGAAGGGCAACTGAAGTTTGATTTGTGAGGAGGAGCGCAAGTTCCTTTCAGGTTTTTTAATTGCCAGAAGGTCTTGTAGGTACTTAGGTGCCGAGCCATGAATACATTTAAGTACCAAAACCAAAATTTTGAAAATACTCCACTGTCGTACAGGGAGCCAGTGCAATTTTTAAGTAGTGGTGTTATATGATCATAGCATTAAGAGCCTGTGATGATAGTGCAGCTGTATTTTGCTGTATTTTGAACATTCTGTACTTTTGAAATATATGACTGCGGCAACTCAATAAGAAGTGAGTTGGAAAAATCCACAATAAAAGCATGAACTACAGTTTCCAATGACTTAGGGGAGAGGTAACGATGAAGATAGCTCAGGTGGCTAATTTGCCTGAAACAGCGTTTGCAAGTAGTATTGACATTTTCCTCCATTGATAGATGAGAGTCAAATATTCCACCAATGTTACAAGCACTGTTTGATACATTTTGTGTAGAATTCCGATAACAAGGGACTTGATTTGCAAATTTGATGGACTCTTTGAATGCGATATGACTAGTACCTCAGTCTTAACGTCATTCATTTTAAGTCTATAACAGGCCATCCAGTCCCGAGCCTTGTCTACACAGCCTTCCATCATTGAGTTCCAAAAGGCAATTTGTTGAGAGGTATTGCATAAGTTGTTTGGCAACCATCTTTTCTAAAATTTTAGATATAAAGGGTAGATTGGAAACAGGACGATAATTTTTCAGGATATCTGGATCAAAAAGTTAAAAAATTTATAGTAATTTATATATTTTTTATACTTACCAATGACCCAGACTTAGCTGGTGCTAACTCTAACAAAACCAGGGCCAAACACAAATTTTGCCCCCCAATCCCCAAAATTTGCATCCAAAACAAAAAGAAATCATGTCCTAAAGGACCTCCATACTACGCCTCTACTGCGCATGCGCAGTGACGCAGACGTCCCGAAATTGGCGCCAATTATCATTCTTACTGGCAGTGCCTGGTCAGCGCTATGTACTCAGCGGGGAGGCAAGAGTTCTCAACTCCAGGGAGGGCCATCCCCGTCTGGGTCATTGGTAAGTATAAAAAATATATAAATTACTATAAATTTTTTAACATTTTTATACTGTACCAATGACCCAGACTTAGCTGAATAGTAAACAGGCTGGAGGGCCTAGGACATAGAGGAAAATCCAATAAGCTCAACTATATAGTAAAGAGGTAACCCCTTAAGGAGAAAAGGCTTTACATGAATCTTTCTTATTTAATATTAAATTAGAAAGATACACTACCCTTAATAATTGAGCACAATAACATTCATGTTCTCTATTAACATCCAGTATAACCCTTATACTAATTATTTTTAAAGCAAGCTAATAAATAAAGTAGTCCAGAGAATTGAGACTCTTTATAGTCATTTAAAAGTGTCCGAGTATTGTATATTAAAGCCCGTTTGACACTTGACATATACAAATGCTTCACACCGAGCTACACTTTAAAAATAAGACATGAATGAATTTTAACATTAATATTACACTTTAAAACCATCCCGGAAGCGACTCAGAAATACTGACTTGGAGGAGGCATTCCCTTGCTTTTCACTATAAAGCAGGTGACCTAAGGGAACACCCGCCCCCCCCCCCCCCCCCCCTTCCCCTTGCCCTGGGTCAAATAGCCCAGAGCGAAGAGGGTAGCTGGACGGAGTCACTGCCGGAACAGAAAGCCTGCATAACTATAGTTGCAACTGTTTAGTGGACGACATTCTGAGCAACAGATAACGGACCTAAACAATGCAGGTCTCCAGAAATGGACTCAATATTTCTGAGATAAAAATTCGTAAATGTGGATGGCTGAGACCAATAAGCAGTCTTCATTAAATCTGTAATAGCAACACTATTAGCATAAGCCCAGGAAGTAGAAAGAGCTCTTACTTCATGAGCAGAAATCTTAAGCACAGACTGCTGAGAAGAAGATAAATCTTCATAAGCAGTACGGATAGTTAATTGAATCCATCTAGCAATAGAATGGACTGAAATGTCCTTTCTATTAGGCATCAAAGACAGAAAGAAACGTTTCCGTCCCTTTCTGATAAACTGAGATCTCTGTTTATAGATACGTAATGCTCTAACAGGACAGAGTAAAGGCCTACGCCCGTCTGAAGACGGAAGAGCCTTAATAACAATAGGTTCCGGATATTTATTAGGAGCCTGATTCTTAGCTAAAAAACCCACATTAGTAGTGAAGGTGATAGTGTTCCCAACACTACGATAATGAGAATCATCCACCGATAGTGCATGAAGCTCACTGACTCTTCTAGCAGAAGAGAAAGCTAAGAGAAAAGCTGTCTTATAAGATAAGAATTTGAAATCTACTGTCCCAAGAGGTTCAAATGGCTTTTCCTTCAATTTAAGAAGAACCCAAGCTAAATTCCACTTAGGAATTAATCTAAGAGTTCTGGGTCTATTTATCGAAAAGTTTCTAACCAACTTAGATAAAGAGACATTAGATCCAATTTGTAAACTATCATGATGTGCATAGGTATCAGATAACATAGATCTATAACCCTTTATAGTAACAGGCTGCAGTTTGATTTCGTCAAACAAGTATACTAGAAAGTTTGCAATGTCTGGTATAGAGGGATCGAATATATCTACAGAATGATCCCTACACCAACGACGAAAAACCTTCCACTTAGCCGCATAGTTTAGCGAAGAGGAGGTCCTCCTACAGTTAGAAATCACGTCCACTGCTCGTCCTGTAAAGTGCTTGCCATGCAAGAAGGACCGCACAACGGAAAAACGTGAAGGTTGAGACCTTGCGGGTTGTGATGGAGTTGGCGCGATTTCCCCTGCGAAAGAAGATCCTCCCGTGGAGGAAGCTTCTGCGGTAGGTCCCACAACAGACACCTGAGTAGATTTATCCACGGTCTCTGTGGCGACAGAGATGCTACCAACAGAATCTTGCATTGAGATTGTTTTATCTTTAGCAATACTTGTTGAATTAACGGCGCTGGAGGATACGCATATCCTATCATTCCGTCCCAAGGGATCGACAGAGCGTCTACTGCAAATGCTCTTGGATCCGGACACGGAGACACATACGTCTGCAACTGATTGTTGAGATGTGTCGCAAATAAGTCTATCATTGGCCGTTCCCATTGGTAGCAAATCTGATTGAATACTTGTTTGTTGAGAGTCCACTCCGACGGCAACAAGCGACCCTTTCGTGAAAGGGAGTCTGCTAGCACATTCAGACGACCCGGTATGTGACGGACCGAAAGAAGAACGTGATGTTCTAGCGCAAACAGAAGGATTCTTTCCGTTAGATTGAACAACGGAACTGAATGAGTGCCTCCCTGATTCCGTATATACGCCACTACTGTCGTATTGTCGGATAGGATTTGGACATGAGCATCGTGAATAATGTCCATCCAGTGACGTAACGCAAGCCAAATTGACATCATTTCCTTGATGTTTATGTGCTTGCACAGGAATTGCGGATCCCAAAGACCCTGGCATCTCGAATCCGTTGGGATTAATGATGCACCCCAACCTGTTTGACTGGCATCCGTCATAACGGTAAAACTCGGATCCGGCAACTGCAGCGGAACTCCCTGAGTTAACCACTGAATGTTTGCCCTGATCTGACGAGAACGTCTACATCGAGCGAATGAATTTTCACACTCCAATTCTGAGTCAAGAAAATTTGAAGAGGACGTGTGCGTAACCGCCCCATCGGAATGAGATCTGCGGCGGCTCCGCACAGACCTATCAGTCTCATAAATTCTCTCGCCGTGACTTTGTCTGCGTGCAGACAATAGCGAGCGTAACAACTGACTAATTTCGCTCTGGTTAACGGCAGACGAACGAGATTGTTGTGCGTCTCGAAGCTCATTCCCAGATGAGTGAATGACTTGGACGGCACCAGATCCGACTTCTCCTCGTTTACTATAAAACCGAGACGTCGGAGCAATAGAAGAAGATTCTGAACATCGTTCTGAAGCGTAAACTTGTTGCCGTACCTCTGAAGAATGTCGTCCAGGTAGGCCGACGTTACCGCAGACGAATGAGCTCGGCAGTAGATCATTACCGAGTTCATTACCCGAGTGAAAGCCCAGGGTGCTAGATTCAATCCGAAGCACATCGCCCGGAATTGATACACCACTCCTAGGACTGCGAAGCGTAGATACTTTCGGAATGTCGGATGTACCATGACGTGGAAGTACGCATCTTTGAGATCTATGCTCGTTGCATAATCGTTCACCCGAATACTCGCTCTGACCAATCGAATCGTCTCCATATAAAACTTCGGAGCGACGATCAGCTTGTTTATCCAGCTCAAATCTATGACTGGACGGAACGAGCCGTCTGGTTTCGGAACCAGAAACAGATGGCTGTAGAATCCCGGAGATTCCTGGTTTTCTACGACCTCTACCGCGTTCTTCATTAAAAGAGACTGCACCTCTGATAACAGAGCGTCTCTTTTCTGCGGATTTGACGGAAGATGAGTCCACTTTGGACTTCGAGTTAATGGAGGCTTTCGTTTGAAGGATATCTTTAGACCTTCCGAAGTCACTCCTCTCACCCAAGGGTCGTCCGTAATCGACGCCCATTCTTGTGAAAAGCTCGACAACCTTCCGCCAACCGGAACGCGATAGAGGTTTAAGCCATCACCTCCTGGACCTGCGAGGCCTGGGGTAGGAGAAACCACGTCTTCCACGGCCCGCACCTCGCCCCGTCGACCTCGGGGCGTCCGACCGATTGTCCCGGCCTGAAGGACGTCCCGAACGAGAGTCGCTATCCTGACGGTCTCTCGAATAAGACCAAGAGGATGCACCGGAACCTCTATAGGAACCTCTCTTGGGCGCATTAGACCCAGAAGTGCCTGTCTTATTCGTGTCTGCTGTATCCGACTTCTTAGGAGCAGATTTGAACAACAGAGAATCCTTAGCTTTCTTTGTAATTTTATCATAAATAGCGGAAAGCTTGCCGTCAAAGAGAAGTTCTCCTGAGACCGAAGCGACTCTAAGAGAGTTCTTCACCTTAGAATCCACTAGTGTGGATGTAGCTAGGGCTGCGTCACGTCTAACCAACTCCAGATTTGCCACTGAAAGGGCGGAGTTACACGTGGAATAAGCTACTGCCCTTGAAAGAAGTCTTAAAGAGGATTGTATATCCTGAAACTCTTTCCCCTGAAGGCGCAGTGATAACGCCTTAGTAAGGTGATCTGCGTAAGATAAGGCATCTAAATTGGCTCTGTTAGACGCAATAGCTGTTTCCAACACCGCGGTTGGAATAGAAGCTGACGACGGTAATGATAGCTCTAAGTCTTCCGCCTCGTCGTCCATACGCAGAGGAACTCTCGGTATACCCTGTCCTGCCGTATCAAATTTATTCCTTGCATTAATGAAAGGCAGGTTGAGAGTATTAGCGGACAAGAAACCTGCTTTCCCCGTCCTGGAAGCAAGTTTAAATATAGCGTCGTTCAATAATTCAAATGTTCTTGCAACATTATTGGACTGCGACGGAAACTCGGGAGCGATGTCCCTGAACCGCTCAAAAAATCCAGAGTCCAATGGCGCTATAATTCTCTTGTCCGGAAGCACAGCAGTCTGGCCCGACGGAACAACTTGAGGGAGAAAGTGCCGAATGAAGTCCACGGCAGCTTTATGTTGTTCCGAAAGGGATAGCTCCAAGTCATCCGTATCCCTTTCACCATCCGGTCGGACCTCATGATGTTCCCGGTCGTCCGCCCCCGATGCTTCGGCGGAGCGTACCGACCCAGCGCCGTCGGATACTTCTCGATCCGACACCGTTTCTGTCGGCTGCTGGGATGCTGCGATAAGCTGTGCTATCTGCACAAGAATGTCCGGCGTCGAGACCTGCGGAGGCGCAGTCTTTCGCTGCTTCGCCGAGGGCAGCTCCGCATCAGATGGCTCCCGCATACTTTTCCTATGCGAACGTCCGGTGTCCATTGGTCTCGAATCCCTGGCTGCCGGATGGTGTGACCAGGTCGCCGAAGAATCCTTGATCGGCAAAGCTGGTAATATATCGGCGGTCACGCAGCCAAGGTGCGGTCGTGTGCGCTGACGAGAAGAGGAAGCCTTAACAGTCTCTGCGGACTGCTTATACAACGGAGCGTCCCGAGCGACGGACGTATGCTCCGCTAAAGACACATTTTGTACCACAACATCTGGTCCCAGATGTTGTTGTACGAGAGAGGGGCCTCTCTCGCTCGCGGCCCGGCTGGACCTGGACGAGCTAGGAACCGGACTCAAAGGCTTCCTCCGTTCTCGCTTACTATCCGCCGTCACTGGGTGTGCATCTATTATGTTTATAGTGCTCGCATTACCCAAAACTTCCTCTTGGACCGCATCGGACGAACCCGGCTGCCGAACCATTCGGTGAATGGACGCTACACCGGGCGAGCTAGCGGACGACATTTGTCTAATCTCCATGAGCACTTTTGCCGCTAGCTCTGAATTCATTTGTGACGACGGACGCACACTTGTAGAAGATAACATGGAAACATCACCCTGTTCTGGTTCCTCTGAAATAGAAACTGAGAGAGTAGAGTGACCTTGCGGAGAAAGAGCCGGCATCGCCCTTTCTCCAGAAACAACATATCGTGACACACGTTTCCAATGTTTCTCATCCCAATATTCACATATAGGACAGGGATTAATGCGAGAACACTGACTACAATTAATACAATGATCATGAAAGTCAGAGGAAGATTTCTTCCTATTACAATTTGAACAACGTCCCTTCATTGTGAAAGAACAACAATAAGTCCTAGTTACTCGCAAAAACCCCTGACACAAAGATACATAATAACATGATCCATTAATAAATGAAAAAACAATTGCAAATCAAAATAATTTTGAAAAAATATTTTTTCAGCAAAGCCCAAGTTGCTGAAAAGTAACGTTGAGCCCCGATGGATCCGATGGCAAAGTGTGGTCAAAAATTTTAAATTTATATTAAATAATTAATGAGACACTTACGGATAATATAAATGTATCTTATAGTGAGATAAACTACAGCAAAGGCAAACAGCCCCCCTCAAAAAAGGCTGTTGCCAATGTAAACAAACAGTGTAAAAACACCAGAAAACATGACTCCAGGCACTGAAAAAACTGGCCCGGAATCAGTCATCAAATTACACTCTATCTGATGCAAAACAGAGACTCCCAGGGGAGAATCTGCAGAACATCGGATGGAAGATGCAGAACACAAACGTTATACACCCATGGGTGAAAACGTAACTATGGGGAAAATAACAGAAAACATTCTGTAACCAAGCAACTCTCCCAGGAAATTTTAGAAATGAAATTTCTCAAAAATATGCCAAAAGCATGGGAGAATTGCAAGGGGGGACTTTAGAAGGCTAGGGGAGAGGAAACACTGAATAAGCAGTGCAACATTTAGCAAGAATGACAACAAGAGGCCCATGCCTCGAACATAGGCAACTTAACATAATTTCATCAAAAAATTTTAAGTACAGCCCTGATTATTTTTTGTCACTTCTTTTTCCTCTCCTCCTTCTATCCTCCTTAGAATCACATTTTCTCCAAAAGTTAAAAAATTTATAGTAATTTATATATTTTTTATACTTACCAATGACCCAGACATAGCTGGTGCTAACTCTTAAAATATAGGGCCAAACACAAATTTTGCCCCCCAATCCCCAAAATTTGCATCTAAAACTAAAGAAAACATGTCCTGAGAGGCCCTCCACACTTCGCCCCTACTGCGCATGCGCAGTGTCAAGGACGTTCCGAAATTGGCGCCATTTATCATTCTAATAACCAGTGCCTGGTAAGCGCTATGTACTCAGCGGGGAGGCAAGAGTTCCCAACTCCTGGGAGGGCCATCCCCGTCTGGGTCATTGGTAAGTATAAAAAATATATAAATTACTATAAATTTTTTAACATTTTTATACTGTACCAATGACCCAGACATAGCTGAATAGTAAAAAGGCTGGAGGGCCAAGGACATAGAGCAAAATGGAATACGCTCAATAAAATAAAATAGAGTCATCCCCTGTAGGGAAAAGAAGTAATAGGCCTTACATGTATCTTTCTTATTTATGATAAATTAGAAAGATACAACACCTTTCAAAAATTGAGCTTCATACATCCATGTACTCTATTAATATCCAATAATCCTTATACTAATAATTTTTAAAGTAAGCCAATAATAAAGTAAGTCTAGAGAATAGAGACTCTTATACTCCTAAAAGTGTGTGAGAATTGCATAATCATGCCCGTTGACATATGCAATATTCAAAAGCTATACTTTAAAAACTAAGACTTGAATGAATTTTATAAACTTAAACTTCTCCCTAAACAACCATCCCAATAACAGCTCAGAATTACTAACTCCGGAGGAGGTATCCCCTTGTTTTCATAGTAAAAACAGGTGACCCAAGGGAACACCCTCCCCCCCCCTTTTTCTTGCCCTGGGTCAAATAGCCCAGAGCGAAGAGGGCAGCCGAACGGAGACACTGCCGAAACAGACAGCCTACCTAGCTATAGTAGCAACTGTTAAGTGAATGACATTCTGAGCAGTAGATAATAGACCTAACAATAGAGGCCTCCAGAAATGGACTCGATATTTCTGAGATAAAATTCATGAATGGATGGCTGAGCGCAATGAGCAGCCTTCAAAAATCTATAATAGCAACATTATTAATGTAAGCCCAAGAAGTAGAAGAACTCTTACTTCATGAGCCGAAATCTTAAGCACAACTGCTAAGCCAATGATATACCATAAGCAGTACGCTAGTTAATAGAATCCATTAACAATAAAATGGAGCGTAACGTCCTTCTACTAGACATCAAAGACAGAAGAAGCTTACGCCCTTGTAATAAACAGATATCTGTTTATAAATACATAAACTGTACCCGGAAAGAGTAAAGGCCTATGCCCATACGAAGACGGAAGGACCTTAAAATAATAGGTTCCGGATAATAGGAGCCTAACTGTTATGTAACAATCCAACCTAAATAGTAACGGAAGTATTGATTCCGAAACTATGAAAGTGAAAAACATCCATCGATAGTGCATGAAACTCACTGACTCTACAGTAAAAGAGAAACCAACAGAATTACTGTCTAAAAGGTCAGAATTTGAAAACTACTGTTTCCAGAGGCTCAAATGATTACTTAGCTAAATAAGAACCTGAAGTTAAAATCCGTATAGGAATTTAATCTAAAGATTCTAAGTCTATTTATCAAAAAGTTACTAACTGACTTAGATAAAGAGACAAAAGACTCAATTGTAAACTATCGTAGAGTGCATAGGTATGAGGTAACATAAACCTATAACCTAAATAACAACAGGCTGCAGTAGATCTTGTGAAACAAGTATACTGAAAAATAGCAATGAGTAGTATGGAGGGATCAACCATATGAACATAATGATCCCTACACCACGACGGAAGAGCCTCCACTTTAGTCGCATAGAATAGCGAAGAAGAGGATCTCCTATAGTAAGAAATCGCGTCCAAAGCTCGTCCGGTACAGTGCTTACAATGCAATACGGACCACACAACGGAATACATGAAGGTTGCGACCTTGCTGGTTGTGATAAAGATGACACGATTTACCCAGTGAAAAAAGATCCTCACATAGAGGAAGATTTCACGTTAAGATCCACAGTAGACAAGAGAGTAAATTACTCATGATCTCTGTGAAGATAGAGATGCTATCAACAGAAATGTATTGTGGTTGTTTATCTTAGCAATGCCTGCTAAAAACAACAGCGCCGGAGGATACGCGTATCCTATCAATCCGTCCTATAGATCAATAGAGCGTTAACAATATTAGCTCAGAGATCTGGACAAGCCAACACATACGTCTGCAATTGATTAGCAAGCTGTGTCATAAATAAAACATCATTGGGCGCTCCCATAGATAGCAAATCTGATTGAATACTTGTTTGTTGAGAGTCCATTCTGACAGCAACAAGCGACCCGTAAGAGAACGGGAGTGCGAAAAAACAATCAGACGACCCAGAATATGACGGACCAAAACTGAACTTGGTGTACTATAACCAACAGACGGATTCTTTCCATTAAATTGAATAACGGAAACGAAAGAGTGCCTCCCTGGTTCCGGAGATACGCCACTACTGTCGAATTAAAGGACAGGAATTTGGGCATGCGTTTCTGAATAATGTTCATGCAATGACATAAAGCAAGCCTAAAAAACATTATTCCGCGGAAGTTAACTGATAGCTAAAAGACTGCGGAACCCAAAGACCCTGGCACTTCGAATCCGTAGGGATCAGTATATATCCCAATCTGTTTGACTGGCAACCGTCATAACAGCCACACTCGGGTCCGGCAACTGCGGCGGCACTCTCTGAGTCAACCACCGAATGTTTGCCCCAGTCTGAATCTCTTGTAACACTAGATAGACAAGAGAATGTAAAAATCAAGCAATTCATGGATTGCCAGAAAGTTGCCGTTGAAGAGAAGCTCCTCCGAGAACGAAGCGACTCTGAGAGAGTTCTTAACCTACTATCCACGCGTGGATGTAACTAGGGCTGCATCACGTCTAACCGACTCCAATCAGCCACTGAAGGGCGGAGTTATACGTGAACAAACTACTGCCCTCAAAAGAAATTACATTGAGAATAATATCCCGTAAATCTTTTCTTGAAGACGTAATGATAACGCCTCAGTAAGGCGGATTACGTATAATAAAGCGTCTAAGTTAAGTCTACTATACATAATGTCGTTCCCAACATTGAAATTGGAAAAGACATAAACGGTGAAAAAGAATATATGCAGTCTTTAATCACACCGTCTAGACGCATATGAACTCTCGGTATGCCCTGCTCTGCCAAAATAAACTATATGTAAAAAAGATAAAATGGCAGAAATGAGCCACGCGGACAAGAAACTAACTATCATGCATAGTAGCAGGCTTGTATATATATATAAATATACAGCGTCGAAAAATAAAACACATGTTGTAATGACAATATTGGACTGCGTCGGTAAGTCAGGGACAAAGTCCCTGTACCGATCGAAAAATCCGAGTCCAATGACGCTATAAGTCTCTTATCCAAGATCGCAGCAATGAAGTCCGAAAAATAATCACTGGAAGAAATGCCAGAAGATATGAAAGGCATCTTCCGATACTACTAAAGGGAAAACTCGAAATCTTTCGAATCCCTTTCGCCATCCTGTCGGACCCTATAAAGCGTTCGGTCGTCCGTAGCTTGATGCAACCGCGGACCGCACCGACCCAGCGCCGTCGGATAATTCCTGATTCGACCGAGAAACCGTCAATTGCTGGGATGCTGCGAAACAACTGTGCTAACTCGGATAGCACGTCCGTCACTGAGGCCTGAGGAGCAGCGGTGTTACGATGCATTGCCGCAGGAAGCTCCGAGATCGTTACCCCGTGCATACTTCCAATATGCGAGCGAACGGAGTGTATAGGCCTCGTGTCCCTTGGCTACCGGATGGCGCGACCTATTCGCTGTGGAATCACTGAATGCCGAAACTGATCGGATACTCGAGGTCACGTAGCCAATGTGCGGTCGTGTGCACTGCTGTGAGGATGAGGAAGCATTAAAGACAGTCTCTCGGACTGTCAATATAACGGAGCGTCCCGAGCAACGGACATATGCTCCGAATGTAAAATATCTGAACCACAACATGCGGTCCCCTATGTTGTTGGCTTCCTCCGATCTGTCCTCAATCTGCCGTCACTGGGTGAGTACTAAAGTAATTAAAGTGCTCGCATCACCCAAATCTTCTTCCTAGACCGCAACGGACGAACCCGGCAGCCGAACCATTCGATGAATGTACGCTACACCGGGTGAGCTAGCGAATGTCACTCCGTAAGCGATAGACATATTCCATGAGCACTTATTGCCGCTAACTCTTCATTAACTATGACGACAGAGGCACACTTTTGAAAGACATCTCCATAATTCTTCGAACAAGAAACCAGAAATGCTTGGATAGCAAGCATAAAATAATAATATATATAGCGTCGTTCAATAATACGAAAGTTTGTGTGACATTATTGGACTATGTCGGAACTGAGGGACGATGTCCCTGAACCGAACCAAAAATTTCTAAGTCCACCGACGCTCTCAGTTTCTTATCCGGCATCGCAGCATATGTTGTTCCGAAAGGGAAAGCTTGAAATCCACCGAATCCCTTTCGGTATCCCGTCGGACCGGATGAAACTTTCGGACGTCCGTACCCGCTTCCGCGGAGCGTCCCGACCCAGCATCATCGGATAAAATATATGCGACAGATTCAGTTGATGCTGGGATGCTGCGATAAACTGTGCTATTAAGGAAAGCACGTCCGTTCCCGAGGCCTGTGCAGTAGCGGACTTACGATGCATTGCCGCTGGAAGCTCCGTGTACGTTGACTCCCGCATACTTCCTATGCGAACGTCCGGAGTCTGCAGGCCTCGAGTCCCCGGCTACCGACCCAGCGCTGTCGGATAATTCTCGATCCGACACCGTTTCTGTCGGCTGCTGGGATGCTGCGATAAGCTGTGCTATGTGCACAAGAATGTCCGGCGTCGAGACCTGCGGAGGCGCAGTCTATCGCTGCTTCGCCGAGGGCAGCTCCGCATCAGATGGCTCCCACATACTTTTCCTATGCGAACGTCCGGAGTCCATCGGTCTCGAATCCCTGGCTGCCGGATGGTGTGACCTGGTCGCCGAAGAATCCTTGATCGGCGAAGCTGGTAATATATCGGCGGTCACGCAGCCAAGGTGCGGTCGTGTGCGCTGACGAGAAGAGGAAGCCTTAGCAGTCTCAGCGGACTGCCTATACAACGGAGCGTCCCGAGCGACGGACGTATGCTCCGCTAACGACACATTTGTACCACAACATCTGGGGCCAGATGTTGTTGAACGAGAGAGGGGCCTCTCTCGCTTGCCGTCCGGATGGACCGGAACGAGCTATGAACCGGACTAAAAGGCTTCCTCCGTTCTCCCTCCGATCCGCCGTCACTGGGTGTGCATTAAGTTAAGTTTATAGTGCTCGCATCACCCCAAAATTCCTTCTAGACCGCAACGGACGAACCCGGCTGCCGAACCATTCGGTGAATGGACGCTACACCGGGCGAGCTAGCGGACGTCAAAGGCCGTCGAACCTACTAGGGTCCTCTTAGGCAATTGGCGTATTACATGAGCACTTTTCCGCTAGCCCTTCATTAATTGTGACGACGGAGGCACACTGTTGGAAGACATCACAGATACATCACCCTAATCTTGATCGTCTGAAATAGAAATTGATAAAGTAGAGTGACCCTGCGGGGAAAGGACCGGAGTGTCCAAATCCCCAACAACATACCGTGACATACGCTTCCCATATTGTCATCGAAATCATACGATACAGAACCGGAGTTAATGCGAGTACACTGACCACATATAGAATGATAATAAGGTCAGAGGAAGACTTCCTCTTAAAACAATTGATCAATATCCTTTCAATGTGAAAAGAAAACAAGTCCTGGTACTCGCACTAACCCCGGCAATCAAAATACATAATAATAATATGATCCATTAATATAGAAAAAATAACTGAAATCAAAATATTTTGAAAAATTATTTTTTCAGAACAGCCCAAGTTTCTGAAAAGTAACGTTGAGCCCCAATGGATCCCAAGCCTAAGTGTGGACAAAAATTTTAAAAATATTTTAAACAATTTATTCAACACTTACGAACAATAATAATGTATCTAATTATGATTAAAATAACATAAAGATATTATTTTTTAGAAATCCCCCCCTCACACAGAGGGCTGTTGTAAATGTAAACAATGAGTGTAAAAACACTAAAATAAGACTCCAGGCACCCAGGCCCGAAATCAGTTACCAAAAATACACCATCTGATGCAAAACAGAGACTTCCAGGGAAGAAACTGCAGAAAATCAGATGGTAGATGCAGAACACAACGCCTAACCACCCGTAGGTGAAGACGTAAACATGGGGAAAGAACAGAATTCATTCTGTTATTCAGCTAAACTCCCAAGAAATTTTAGTAATAATAATTACAGAAATTATGCCAAAAGCATGGGAGAATAGCAAGGGGGAACTTAAAGGACAGGGAGAGAGGAAAAACACTTGAAAAAACAGTGTAACTAAATAATCAGAATGACAACAAAATGGCTGCTGCCTTGAAAATAGGTAACTTAACATAATTTCATTAAAAAATTTTAAGTTACAGCCCTGATAATATTCTGTCACACATTCTTTTCCTCTCCTCCTTTTCTATCCTCCTTAGAATCACCATTTCACTAATATTTATGTGTCTGGCATCATTTAAACCGAGATTTAAAAGCACAAAGATCAGTCAGATGTTAACTGATGAAGGGCCAAACTTAGAATGATAAATGGCGCCAATTTCGGAACGTCCTTGACACTGCGCATGCGCAGTAGGGGCGAAGTGTGGAGGGCCTCTCAGGACATGTTTTCTTTAGTTTTAGATGCAAATTTTGGGGATTGGGGGGCAAAATTTGTGTTTGGCCCTATATTTTAAGAGTTAGCACCAGCTATGTCTGGGTCATTGGTACAGTATAAAAATATTACGTGTCTGGCATCCTTTAAACTGAGATTTACAAGCACAAAGATCAGTGAGATGTTGACTGATGAAGGGCCAAACAGAGAATGATAATTGGCGCCAATTTCGGGACGTCTGCGTCACTGCGCATGCGCAGTAGAGGCGTAGTATGGAGGTCCTTTAGGACATGATTTCTTTTTGTTTTGGATGCAAATTTTGGGGATTGGGGGGCAAAATTTGTGTTTGGCCCTGGTTTTGTTAGAGTTAGCACCAGCTAAGTCTGGGTCATTGGTACAGTATAAAAAAATGGTTTCTTGATTAATGGTGAAATCAAGGCTATTTTCAGCTTTGTTGGTACACAACCTTCCTGGAGCGATGATTGAATAATGCTAGTAATGGAAGGAGATAGACAATGTTGAGTAATGTTGAGGATCTCGCCAATCACTTTGAGCAGAGAGTTGAAACTTCCCAGGTGGTTACATATAGCTATGGCCTATGCAAAGCCGTTTTTGCTGACATCACATGGGCCACATCACGCCTTATGGCCATCTTGGATTTTACAAATATTTTGTGATTTTTACCAATTATTGGGGTATAATATGAGCAGTGGGTCAATATCATCCAAAATGTGTCTGAGATGTTTTAGTTATAAACTTAGATCAATGATGGACAATAAAATGATATATTAGGAAGATAAGTGTTGTCATTTATATCAACTGCCACTTCATATGGACCTCCCCCTTAGTCAACAAATTTGCTTATATGAACTTGCATTGTGGGTTTGAATGGGCAATGAGTGGTTTCTCCGGTACCAAATGGACTACATTGCTGAAACTTCCCAGGTAGTTACATATAGCAATAGCCTATGCGTAGCCACTTTGCTGACATCACATAGGTCACATGGCCATCTTGGATTTTACAAGAATTTAGGGATTTTTCGCATTTTTGCCATGGGATATCCAAAATCTTGAATGTGGACGAAGCTCCACCACGGGACTATCAAAATACTGTTCCGTGTACTTGTTAGTTTCATTACATATGAGTTCTATTGATGTTTCCGGGAAAAAACAGCTTGAAGAAATCAATTTGGTCCAGACCATTGGTGTCTACCAACACACTAGGGTGATGGGCACGCTGGGGTAACCAACAACTTTCAAAAGGATCACATTCAGGATATGTCTCCCACTCCAATACAGAAGCAACCTTCAGTGCATTTCCCTAACTACTTTGTAAATCTCCCACGCTACCAATGTAAGCTGTCCCCTGACTGCGACAGAAGAGGGTCCATCATCATCATCATCATCACTGTCATCATCCACATTCGAGTCTTTGTTGCTGAGATCATCACTGTCTGAGTCATGATACAGACAAAAGCTTCCTCCAGGCTCAATCATTTGCAAGAAGACATTTCCGAAACAACGCACGTGGAAAACAAAACGCTAGGAATGCTCCCGAGAAGTTATCTCGCTCTAGCATGGATGGATGATTTGACCTTGACTGACAACTCCTGGATTGACCTTGACCTTTTTTGATGTGAAATCGCCTGCTGCCAAAGGCAGAATGCATACACATCACATACGAAAAAAGACACCAGAAAACAATACAGTTGCTTCCCTTAGACCACAGTTCACCATAGACACATCGAAATTCATCATTAGGCGAGAGAGTGGCATTGGTCCGAACTTCGCATTTATGCAAGAGTGGCAGCGAAAGAGCTGACAGGGTTCCACTGTGCCTTGTTCAAATCTACTATCTTTCAAACAAGATCATTCCTGTTTAGTGAATACTCCTTTTAATTTAATATTTTTACTGGCAGTCACTTCTAAATTAACGGGATCATTCTTCCATTTTGATTCTTAGTGTTGTAGTATAGAAAATTAAATATTTTCCGAACAGATTAACAGATGACATGATATATATCATAACAATTTTACAGTCGGTTTAGAGTTGACTATGCCAAAATAGTTGTTCTCAAAAAAGAATAGTGCACACTTTGGAGACGAGTGGACTATTCTTCCTCAAGACCCATTATTTGGAAAAGTTAATGACATGCCATGCAATAATTATTATATCAAGCAAACCAAGGAAGAATCCAAATTTTATGTGTGACACATTGGGATTCCAATTCTAAGTATACTCCCCATTATCATGGAGATTGCCCATGACAGATCCTTTCATTCTTAAACTTAGAAATAACAAAACATTCCGGAAAAAATCTTGCAAAAAGGGAGCATTGTGTTTTGCCAGTCAAACGTCCAAGAATGTTCCACAACTATTTTCAGAAAATGCATAGTATATGGCTATTTTTTAGAACACTCAACAGGTAAATCTATTGGAATAGTACATTACCCCCTAGCCAATCAGAGGAAAAAAAAAGTCACGAGAGATCTAGTATATCTTATTAATAGGGGTGTCTATAAACAATATCCCATTCACAGATCATTGAATGTTCTGTTGTATATTTTATAAATAAATAGCACCTCTCAGCCAATCAGAGGAAGGGAAAATCATGAGAGATATATCTTTTTAACCCCATGAATACAGGTGGTATCTTCCATGTCAGTTCAATGGCAGCAATTGGAAAGTCCATATTATTTGGGGGTAGACCAATTAATAATTTCAATGTGCTGCACGTTGAAGATATTGAATGGTCTACACTTCACATTCACTTACCAGCCATGCCACTTAATGATATTATAACATATATTCCTGGGCCGGAAAAACGTCCACTCGGGTTCAAAGGGTTAATGGGGATGTCTTTAAAACAATATTCCATTCACAGGTCACTGAATGTTCTGCTGAATACAGTACAGTCGCCATGGAATGGTTGCGTAATCCATGTGTGGGCAGTGATGTTCGTGCATGCATTTACCAGGTAATCAAAATCATTGTCAGCAAAATTTTAATTAATGAAGCAGCGGGTTGTACCCGGTGCTTCTTTAATTAAATTTTTGATGATTATTCCTATAATTAGTGTTTGGAATCTAATATTATATTATGGAAATATTGCCCAACTGTGGAAAGTGACTAGTCCATGGTGACTGTACTGTACTTTATAAATAAACTGGATTTGATTAAATAACAATTAAAACAGTTATTTTATTATTAAGCATATTATTAACTGGTGACAATGTGCTAAATTATTTTTGGTCATCAAAAATTATTCAACATCTTGGACTTTTACAATTTATGGGATAGTGCCTGTACGCACTCTCTCATAAATTGTAACAAGGCAAAATCCACACAGATCAAATCATTTTACTTCAAAGATAATATGAAGCACATCCACAGAATATGAAGCCTTCAAGTTGCAGTGCCTGCACATTATTTTAAAGTACAAATACAGTAAAACCTGTCTTGAGAGACCACTGTCTTGAGAGACCACCTGTCTTGAGAGACCACATCTACAGGCACCGATTGGTTTTACTCTATAATGGACCTGCTATGGGAGACCACTTGTCTTGAGAGACCACTGTGGCCTGGTACCAACTTGTATTTTTATGCCATAATAGACCTGTCTGGAGAGAACGCTCCTTTGAAGACTGAAACCATTACAAAAACTTTCTACCTGTTCTGGAATTGGAATATCCTTTGTGGTTATACTAACATAATTAAAAGTATTAAAAGCTGTGTGAAAAGATTAGGATTACTGCTGAATAAACAATTTCATACATACCTGAAATGTGACAGATCGGAATAAAAAAAAATTTGTGTTGAAAATCTTTTTGTAACAAATGAAATGGACTGTTATAAAAATAAATTAGTGTTGAAAATCTTCAAGGAAGATTTTCAACACTAATTTATTTTTATAATTTTTATAACAGTCCATTTCAATTTGTTACAAAAACTTCATAAAAAAGAGCAACTACAAAGTAATTACAAAAATCCATTCTTCTCCATTTCTGAATTTTGTGGTTGGTTATTCACTGACTTGAGAAAACATGAAACCTGTTATGAGCACCTGTCTTGAGAGACCACTTTTGTGTGGCCCAAAGGCCGGTCTCTCAAGACAGGTTCTACTGTATGGCCTTCCACCACTCAACCAGTTAAGTGGAGCATATCAAACCCATACAACCTGCATCTACATAGAGAGAGATGAATATAAAACCAGGAGTAAATTTACAAATGTCAGATAGTTCAGCTTTTATCAAACGAGGAAACAACTTTCTGTGGTACAGAATGGCAAAAAAAAACCCTGAAATAAATGCGGGGGCATTTCAGAAAAGTTAAAAAATTTATAGTAATTTCTATATTTTTTATACTTACCAATGACCCAGACATAGCTGGTGCTAACTCTTAAAATATAGGGCCAAACACAAATTTTGCCCCCCAATCCCCAAAATTTGCATCTAAAACCAAAGAAAACATGTCCTGAAAGGCCCTCCACACTACACCTCTACTGCGCATGCGTAGTGTCAAGGACGTTCCGAAATTGGCGCCATTAATCATTCTAATAACCAGTGCCTGGTAAGCACTATGTACTCAGCGGGGAGGCAAGAGTTCCCAACTCCTGGGAGGGCCATCCCCGTCTGGGTCATTGGTAAGTATAAAAAATATAGAAATTACTATAAATTTTTTAACATTTTTATACTGTACCAATGACCCAGACATAGCTGAATAGTAAAAAGGCTGGAGGGCCAAGGACATAGAGCAAAATGGAATACGCACAATAAAATAAAATAGAGTCATCCCCTGTAGGGAAAAAGAAGTAATAGGCCTTACATGTATCTTTCTTATTTATGATAAATTAGAAAGATACAACACCTTCCAAAATTGAGCTTCATACATCCATGTACTCTATTAATATCCAATATAATCCTTATACTAATAATTTTTAAAGTAAGCCAATAAATAAAGTAAGTCTAGAGAATAGAGACTCTTATACTCCTAAAAGTGTCTGAGGATTGCATAATCATGTCCGTTGACATATGCAATATTCAAAAGCTATACTTTAAAAACTAAGACTTGAATGAATTTTAAAAACCTAAACTTCTCACTAAATAACCATCCCAATAACAGCTCAGAATTACTAACTCCGGAGGAGGTATCCCCTTGTTTTCATAGTAAAACAGGTGACCCAAGGGAACACCCTCCCCCCCCCCCCCCCCCCCCTTTTTCTTGCCCTGGGTTAAATAGCCCAGAGCGAAGAGGGCAGCAGAACGGAGACACTGCCGAAACAGACAGCCTACCTAGCTATAGTAGCAACTGTAAAGTGAATGACATTCTGAGCAGTAGATAATAGACCTAACAATAGAGGCCTCCAGAAATGGACTCGATATTTCTGAGATAAAAATTCATGAATGTGGATGGCTGAGCGCAATGAGCGGCCTTCAAAAATCTATAATAGCGACACTATTAATGTAAGCCCAAGAAGTAGAAGAACTCTTACTTCATGAGCCGAAATCTTAAGCACAACTGCTAAGTCAATGATATACCATAAGCAGTACCGATAGTTAATAGAATCCATTAACAATAAAATGGAGCGTAACGTCCTTCTACTAGGCATCAAAGACAGAAGAAGCTTACGCCCATAGTAATAAACAGATATATGTTTATAAATACATAAACTCTATCCGGAAAGAGTAAAGGCCTATGCCCATACGAAGACGGAAGGACCTTAAAAATAATAGGTTCCGGATAATAGGAGCCTAACTCTTATGCGAAAATCCAACCTAAATAGTAACGGAAGTAGTGATTCCGAAACTACGAAAGTGAAAATCATCCATCGATAGTGCATGAAACTCACTGACTTTACAGTAAAAGAGAAACCAACAGAATTACTGTCTAAAAGGTCAGAATTTGAAAACTACTGTTTCCAGAGGCTCAAATGATTACTTAGCTAAATAAGAACCAAAGTTAAAATCCATATAGGAATTTAATCTAAAGATTCTAAGTCTATTTATCAAAAAGTTACTAACTGACTTAGATAAAGAGACATAAGACTCAATTGTAAACTATCGTGGAGTGCATAGGTATAAGGTAACATAAACCTATAACCTTAATAATAACAGGCTGCAGTAGATCTTGTGAAACAAGTATACTAAAAAATTGCAATGAGTAGTATGGAGGGATCAACAATATGAACATAATGATCCCTACACCAACGACGGAAGAGCCTCCACTTTAGCCGCATAGAATAGCGAAGAAGAGGATCTCCTATAGTAAGAAATCGCGTCCAAAGCTCGTCCAGTACAGTGCTTACAATGCAATACGGACCACACAACGGAATACATGAAGGTTGCGACCTTGCGGGTTGTGATAAAGATGACATGATTTACCCAGTGAAAAAAGATCCTCACATAGAGGAAGATTTCACGTTAAGACCCACAGTAGACAAGAGGGTAAATTACCCATGATCTCTGTGAAGATAGAGATGCTATCAACAGAAATGTATTGTGGTTGTTTATCTTAGCAATACCTGCTGAAACAACAGCGCCGGAGGATACGCGTATCCTATCATTCCGTCCTATAGATCAATAGAGCGTTAACAACATTAGCTCAGAGATCTGGACAAGCCAACACATACGTCTGCAATTGATTAGCAAGCTGTGTCGCAAATAAATCATCATTGGGCGCTCCCATAGATAGCAAATCTGATTGAATACTTGTTTGTTGAGAGTCCATTCTGACAGCAACAAGCGACCCGTAAGAGAACGGGAGTCCGGTAAAACAATCAGACGACCCGGAATATGACGGACCAAAACAGAACTTGGTGTACTATAACCAACAGACGGATTCTTTCCATTAAATTGAATAACGGAAACGAAAGAGTGCCTCCCTGGTTCCAGAGATACGCCACTACTGTCGAATTAAAGGACAGGATTTGGGCATGCGTTTCTGAATAATGTTCATGCAATGACATAAAGCAAGCCTAAAAAACATTATTCCGCGGAAGAAAACTGGTTGCTAAGAGACTGCGGAACCCAAAGACCCTGGCACTTTGAATCCGTAGGGATCAGTATTATATCCCAATCTGTTTGACTGGCAACCGTCATAACAGCCACACTTGGGTCCGGCAACTGCGGTGGCACTCTCTGAGTCAACCACCGAATGTTTGCCCCAGTCTGAATCTCTTGTAACACTAGATAGACAAGAGAACGTGTAAATCAAGCAATTCATGGATTGCCGAAAAGTTGCCGTCGAAGAGAAGCTCCTCCGAGAACGAAGCGACTCTGAGAGAGTTCTTAACCTTACTATCCACGCGTGTGGATGTAGCTAGGGCTACGTCACGTCTAACCAACTCCAATCAGCCACTGAAGGGCGGAGTTATACGTGAACAAACTACTGCCCTCAAAAGAAATACATTGAGAATAATATCCTGTAAATCTTTTCTTGAAGACGTAATGATAACGCCTCAGTAAGGCGGATTACGTATGATAAAGCGTCTAAGTTAAGTCTACTATACATCATGTCGTTTCCAACATTGAAGTTGGAAAAGACATAAACGGCGAAAAAGAATAAATCCAGTCTTTAACCACACCGTGTAGACGCATATGAACTCTCGGTATGCCCTGCTCTGCCAAAATAAACTATTCGTATAAATGATAAAATGGCAGAAATGAGCAACGCGGACAAGAAACTAAACTATCATGCTTGGTAGCAGGCTTGTATATATATATATATATAGCGTCGAAAAATAAAACACATGTTGTAATGACCATATTGGACTGCGTCAGTAAGTCAGGGACAATGTCCCTGAACCGATCGAAAAATCCAAGTCCAATGACGCTATAAGTCTCTTATCCAAGATCGCAGCAATGAAGTCCGAAATAACAATCACTGGAAGATAATGCCAGAAAATATGAAAGGCAGCTTCCGATACTATTAAAGGGAAAACTCGAAATCTTTCGAATCCCTTTCGCCGTCCTGTCGGACCCTATAAAGCGTTCGGTCGTCCGTACCTGATGCAACCGCGGACCGCACCGACCCAGCGCCGTCGGATAATTCCTGATTCGACCGAGAAACTGTCAATTGCTGGGATGCTGCAAAACAACTGTGCTAACTCGGATAGCACGTCCGTCACTGAGGCCTGAGGAGAAGCGGTCTTACGATGCATTGCCGCTGGAAGCTCCGTAATCGTTACCCCGTGCATACTACCAATATGCGAGCGAACGGAGTGTATAGGCCTCGTGTCCCTTGGCTACCGGATGGCGCGACCTATTCGCCGTGGAATCACTGAATGACGAAACTGATCGGATACTCGAGGTCACGTAGCCAATGTGCGGTCGTGTGCCCTGCTGTGAGGATGAGGAAGCATTAAGGACAGTCTCTCGGACTGTCAATATAACAGAGCGTCCCGACCGACGGACATATGCTCCGAATGTAAAATATCTGAACCACAACATGCGGTCCCCTATGTTGTTGGACGAGAGAGGGACCTCTCTCGCTCACAGCCCGGACGGACCTGGACAAGCCAGGAACCGGACTAACAGGCTTCCTTTGATCTGTCCTCGATCTGCCGTCACTGGGTGAGTACTAAAGTAATTAAAGTGCTCGCATCACCCAAATCTCCTTCCTAGACCGCAACGGCCGAACCCGGCAGCCGAACCATTCGATGAATTACGCTACACCGGGTGAGCTAGCGAATGTCACTCCGTAGGCGATAGACATATTCGATGAGCACTTATTGTCGCTAGCTCTTCATTAACTACGACGACAGAGGCACACTTTTGAAAGACATCTCCGTAACTTTGCGAACAAGAAACCAGAAATGCTTGGTTATAGCAAGCATAAAATAATAATATATATAGCGTCGTTCAATAATTCGAAAGTTTGTGTGACATTATTGGACTATGTCGGAACTGAGGGACGATGTCCCTGAACCGAACCAAAAATTTCTAAGTCCACCGACGCTATCAGTTTCTTATCCGGCATCGCAGCATTCTGGTCCGACAAAAGAAGCTGTAGAAGACCAAGTCAGATGACATACACAACAGCATATGTTGTTCCGAAAGGGAAAGCTCGAAATCCTCCAAATCCCTTTCGGAATCCCGTCGGACCGGATGAAACTTTTGGACGTCCGTACCCGCTTCCGCGGAGCGTCCCGACCCAGCATCGTCGGATAAAAAATATGCGACAGATTCAGTTGATGCTGGGATGCTGCGATAAACTGTGCTATTTAGTAAAGCACGTCCGTTCCCGAGGCCTGTGCAGTAGCGGTCTTACGATGCATTGCCGCCGGTAGCTCCGTGTACGTTGACTCCCGCACACTTCCTATGCGAACGTCCGGAGTCTGCAGGCCTCGTGTCTCTGGCTACCGGATGGTGTGACCTGGTCGCCGAAGAATCCTTGATCGGCGAAGCTGGTAATATATCGGCGGTCACGCAGCCAAGGTGCGGTCGTGTGCGCTGACGAGAAGAGGAAGCCTTAGCAGTCTCCGCGGACTGCCTATACAACGGAGCCAGATGTTGTTGAACGAGAGAGGGGCCTCTCTCGCTTGCCGTCCGGATGGACCGGAACGAGCTATGAACCGGACTAAAAGGCTTCCTCCGTTCTCCCTCCGATCCGCCGTCACTGGGTGTGCATTAGGTTGATTTATAGTGCTCGCATCACCCCAAAATTCCTTCTAGACCGCAACGGACGAACCCGGCTGCCGAACCATTCGGTGAATGGACGCTACACCGGGCGAGCTAGCGGACGTCAAAGGCCGTCGAACCTACTAGGGTCCTCTTAGGCAATTGGTGTATTTACATGAGCACTTTTCCGCTAGCCCTTCATTAATTGTGACGACGGAGGCATACTGTTGGAAGACATCACAGATACATCACCCTAATCTTGATCGTCTGAAATAGAAATTGATAAAGTAGAGTGACCCTGCGGGGAAAGGACCGGAGTGTCCAATTCCCCAATAACATACCGTGACAATACGCTTCCCATATTGTCATCGAAATCATACGATACAGAACAGGAGTTAATGCGCGTACACTGACCACATATAAAATGACTATAAAGTCAGAGGAAGACTTCCTCTTAATACAATTGATCAATATCCTTTCAATGTGAAAAGAAAACAAGTCCTGGTACTCGCACTAACCCCTGGCAATCAAAATACATAATAATAATATGATCCATTAATATAGAAAAAATAATTGAAATCAAAATATTTTTTCAGAACAGCCCAAGTTTCTGAAAAGTAACGTTGAGCCCCAATGGATCCCAAGCCTAAGTGTGGACAAAAATTTTAAAAATATTTTAAACAATTTATTCAACACTTACGAACAATAATAATGTATCTAGTTATGATTAAAATAACATCAAGCTATTATTTTCCAGAAATCCCCCCCTCACACAGAGGGCTGTTGTAAATGTAAACAATGAGTGTAAAAACACTAAAATAAGACTCCAGGCACCCAGGCCCGAAATCAGTTACCAAAAATACACTATCTGATGCAAAACAGAGACTTCCAGGGAAGAAACTGCAGAACATCAGATGGTAGATGCAGAACACAACGCCTAACCACCCGTAGGTGAAGACGTAAACATGGGGAAAAGAACAGAATTCATTCTGTTATTCAGCTAAAACTCCCAAGAAAATTTAGTAATAATAATTACAAAAACTATGCCAAAAGCATGGGAGAATAGCAAGGGGGGACTTAAAGGACAGGGAGAGAGGAAAACACTTAAAAAACAGTGTAACTAAATAATCAGAATGACAACAAAATGGCTGCTGCCTCGAAAATAGGTAACTTAACATAATTTCATTAAAAAATTTTAAGTTACAGCCCTGATAATATTCTGTCACACATTTTTTCCTCTCCTCCTTCTCTATCCTCCTTAGAATCACCATTTCACTAATATTTATGTGTCTGGCATCATTTAAACTGAGATTTACAAGCACAAAGATCAGTCAGATGTTAACTGATGAAGGGCCAAACTTAGAATGATTAATGGCGCCAATTTCGGAACGTCCTTGACACTACGTATGCGCAGTAGAGGCGAAGTGTGGAGGGCCTTTCAGGACATGTTTTCTTTGGTTTTAGATGCAAACTTTGGGGATTGGGGGGCAAAATTTGTGTTTGGCCCTATATTTTAAGAGTTAGCACCAGCTATGTCTGGGTCATTGGTACAGTATAAAAATATTACTTTACAATCATGCCAGAAATGTTGATATAGTAAGTTTGATGCATTATGCTGACATATAATTTCATTGTAACAGTTTTCACACAATACAATAATTTTTTTTTTAGCTGGTAAAGGGCTAATTTATTTTTCGAAGGTGATTTGTAACATACATTTTTTTCAAAGATATTATGCCACCAACAAGGGAAGTCTTAGTGAGCAAGATTTTGTTCATAAATAATTGTTTGGTAACAATTTATTGGAGAGTGCCCTCTGGCAATCTCCAATAAATTGCAACTAAACAATTTATTATTGCTACTGCTTAGCAAACATCAAGCTAATGCATACAGAATAAAGCCACTATTTGAGACTCCCGGGTTACCAAGACCACAACTAGGTTTCGGTTGTGAAAAAAAAAACGCGAGTTGCACCGAAATTGCAGTCATACAACCAATGTTATGTTTTTTTTAATGAATCATTAATACAACTCATAATCTATGTATCCTGGAACAACGGTCAAGCTAATTTGAAAACGCAGGTGTTATTTCTTAGAGCTAACCCATATCATTCATGATCAGGTGAGGGGAGGGGGGGTTTGGTTGGGGTGAATGCGCCAAGTGACACGAACGGATTTCTACTGATTATAGAAACGAAAGTAGAACTTGGTAACCAACTGTGTGTACCACGTGAGAGTTACAAGTTTTCTTGAGTTACAAATGGCGACTAAAGATCCAAGTCCTGTGTACTATAGTCGAAATGACCTGAAATCAAAATTTTGCACCTGCGATATTTGCAAAAGAGAACTAGCTTCCAAACACCTAAATATGAGCAACCTAATTCGACATATAGAGTCGAGACATAAAAATTTACCCAAAGCTTAAAATGTTACTGGATGAGAGATCGTCTACAAGAAAACAGAGAAAACGATCATCTGCAGTAAGCTATAAATTAAAGTTCACCCGAATGTATGCACACACAACGTGTAAACCCAGATGTGCTAGTGGTAAGATAGTAAAATGAAATATATAAGAGTTTTACTACAACATTCTACGCTAAAATTGTCTCTGAACCCCTTGTCATACATTGCGTGTATATATTTATTTATAGCACAAAAGCACATGGAGATATGTTTTGTATATGCACTGATTGAAGGAGAATAATTTTCTTTCTATAAAGACCTATGAAGTAATGGTTACAATACTCTAAATGATTTGCATAGGTGACGGTGTTAAAATTTTCCCGTCTCGGAATCTTATCAAGCTTATAACAGTACTTGAAAGTTAAAAAATTTATAGTAATTTATATATTTTTTATACTTACCAATGACCCAGACTTAGCTGGTGCTAACTCCAACAAAACCAGGGCCAAACACAAATTTTGCCCCCCAATCCCCAAAATTTGCATCCAAAACAAAAAGAAATCATGTCCTAAAGGACCTCCATACTACGCCTCTACTGCGCATGCGCAGTGACGCAGTCGTCCCGAAATTGGCGCCAATTATCATTCTTACTGGCAGTGCCTGGTCAGCGCTATGTACTCAGCGGGGAGGCAAGAGTTCCCAACTCCAGGGAGGGCCATCCCCGTCTGGGTCATTGGTAAGTATAAAAAATATATAAATTACTATAAATTTTTTAACATTTTTATACTGTACCAATGACCCAGACTTAGCTGAATAGTAAACAGGCTGGAGGGCCTAGGACATAGAGGAAAATCCAATAAGCTCAACTATATAGTAAAGAGGTAACCCCTTAAGGAGAAAAGGAGTATTAGGCTTTACATGTATCTTTCTTATTTAATATTAAATTAGAAAGATACACTACCCTTAATAATTGAGCACAATAACATTCATGTTCTCTATTAACATCCAGTATAACCCTTATACTAATTATTTTTAAAGCAAGCCAATAAATAAAGTAGTCCAGAGAATTGAGACTCTTTATAATCATTTAAAAGTGTCCGAGTATTGTATATTAAAGCCCGTTTGACACTTGACATATACAAATGCTTCACACCGAGCTACACTTTAAAAATAAGACATGAATGAATTTAAACATTAATATTACACTTTAAAACCATCCCGGAAGCGACTCAGAAATACTGACTTGGAGGAGGCATTCCCTTGCTTTTCACTATAAAGCAGGTGACCTAAGGGAACACCCCCCCCCCCCCCCCTTCCCCTTGCCCTGGGTCAAATAGCCCAGAGCGAAGAGGGCAGCCGGACGGAGTCACTGCCGGAACAGAAAACCTGCATAACTATAGTTGCAACTGTTTAGTGGATGACATTCTGAGCAACAGATAACGGACCTAAACAATGCAGGTCTCCAGAAATGGACTCAATATTTCTGAGATAAAAATTCGTAAATGTGGATGGCTGAGACCAATAAGCAGCCTTCATTAAATCTGTAATAGCAACACTATTAGCATAAGCCCAGGAAGTAGAAAGAGCTCTTACTTCATGAGCACAGACTGCTGAGAAGAAGATAAAACTTCATAAGCAGTACGGATAGTTAACTGAATCCATCTAGCAATAGAATGGACTGAAATGTCCTTTCTATTAGGCATCAAAGACAGAAAGAAACGTTTCCGTCCCTTTCTGATAAACTGAGATCTCTGTTTATAGATACGTAGTGCTCTAACAGGACAGAGTAAAGGCCTACGCCCGTCTGAAGACGGAAGAGCCTTAATAACAATAGGTTCCGGATATTTATTAGGAGCCTGATTCTTAGCTAAAAAACCCACATTAGTAGTGAAGGTGATAGTGTTCCCAACACTACGATAATGAGAATCATCCACCGATAGTGCATGAAGCTCACTGACTCTTCTGGCAGAAGAGAAAGCTAAGAGAAAAGCTGTCTTATAAGATAAGAATTTGAAATCTACTGTCCCAAGAGGTTCAAATGGCTTTTCCTTCAATTTAAGGAGAACCCAAGCTAAATTCCACTTAGGAATTAATCTAAGAGTTCTGGGTCTATTTATCGAAAAGTTTCTAACCAACTTCGATAAAGAGACATTAGATCCAATTTGTAAACTATCATGATGTGCATAGGTATCAGATAACATAGATCTATAACCCTTTATAGTAACAGGCTGCAGTTTGATTTCGTCAAACAAGTATACTAGAAAGTTTGCAATGTCTGGTATAGAGGGATCAAATATATCTACAGAATGATCCCTACACCAACGACGAAAAACCTTCCACTTAGCCGCATAGTTTAGCGAAGAGGAGGTCCTCCTACAGTTAGAAATCGCATCCACTGCTCATCCTGTAAAGTGCTTGCCATGCAAGAAGGACCGCACAACGGAAAAACGTGAAGGTTGAGACCTTGCGGGTTGTGATGGAGTTGGCGCGATTTCCCCTGCGAAAGAAGATCGTCTCGTGGAGGAAGCTTCCGCGGTAGGTCCCACAACAGACACCTGAGTAGATTTATCCACGGTTTCTGTGGCGACAGAGATGCTACCAACAGAATCTTGCATTGAGATTGTTTTATCTTTAGCAATACTTGTTGAATTAACGGCGCTGGAGGATACGCATATCCTATCATTCCGTCCCAAGGGATCGACAGAGCGTCTACTGCAAATGCTCTTGGATCCGGACACGGAGACACATACGTCTGCAACTGATTGTTGAGATGTGTCGCAAATAAGTCTATCATTGGCCGTTCCCATTGGTAGCAAATCTGATTGAATACTTGTTTGTTGAGAGTCCACTCCGACGGCAACAAGCGACCCTTTCGTGAAAGGGAGTCTGCTAGCACATTCAGACGACCCGGTATGTGACGGACCGAAAGAAGAACGTGATGTTCTAACGCAAACAGAAGGATTCTTTCCGTTAGATTGAACAACGGAACTGAATGAGTGCCTCCCTGATTCCGTATATTCGCCACTACTGTCGTATTGTCGGATAGGATTTGGACATGAGCATCGTGAATAATGTCCATCCAGTGACGTAACGCAAGCCAAATTGACATCATTTCCTTGATGTTTATGTGCTTGCACAGGAATTGCGGATCCCAAAGACCCTGGCATCTCGAATCCGTTGGGATTAATGATGCACCCCAACCTGTTTGACTGGCATCCGTCATAACGGTAAAACTCGGATCCGGCAACTGCAGCGGAACTCCTTGAGTTAACCACTGAATGTTTGCCCAAGTCTGAATCTCTTGTTTCACTTGATCTGACAAGAGAACGTCTACATCGAGCGAATGAATTTTCACACTCCAATTCTGAGTCAGGAAAATTTGAAGAGGACGTGTGCGTAGCCGCCCCATCGGAATGAGATCCGCGGCGGCTCCGCACAGACCTATCAGTCTCATAAATTCTCTCGCCATGACTTTGTCTGCGTGCAGACAATAGCGAGCGTAACAACTGACTAATTTTGCTCCGGTTAACGGCAGACGAACGAGATTGTTGTGCGTCTCGAAGCTCATTCCCAGATGAGTGAATGACTTGGACAGCACCAGATCCGACTTCTCCTCGTTTACTATAAAACCGAGACGTCGGAGCAATAGAAGAAGATTCTGAACATCGTTCTGAAGCGTTAACTCGTTGCCGTACCTCTGAAGAATGTCGTCCAGGTAGGCCGACGTTACCGCAGACGAATGAGCTCGGAAGTAGATCATTACCGAGTTCATTACCCGAGTGAAAGCCCAGGGTGCTAGATTCAATCCGAAGCACATCGCCCGGAATTGATACACCACTCCTAGGACTGCGAAGCGTAGATACTTTCGGAATGTCGGATGTACCATGACGTGAAAGTACGCATCTTTGAGATCTATGCTCGTTGCATAATCGTTCACCCGAATACTCGCTCTGACCGATCGAATCGTCTCCATATAAAACTTCGGAGCGACGATCAGCTTGTTTATCCAGCTCAAATCTATGACTGGACGGAACGAGCCGTCTGGTTTCGGAACCAGAAACAGATGGCTGTAGAATCCCAGAGATTCCTGGTTTTCTACGACCTCTACCGCGTTCTTCATTAAAAGAGACTGCACCTCTGATAACAGAGCGTCTCTTTTCTGTGGATTTGACGGAAGATGAGTCCACTTTGGACTTCGAGTTAAAGAGGCTTTCGTTTGAAGGATATCTTTAGACCTTCCGAAGTCACTCCTCTCACCCAAGGGTCGTCCGTAATCGACGCCCACTCTTGTGAAAAACTCGACAACCTTCCGCCAACCGGAACGCGATAGAGGTTTAAGCCATCACCTCCTGGACCTGCGAGGCCTGCGGTAGGAGAAACCACGTCTTCCACGACCCGCACCTCGCCTCGTCGACCTCGGGGCGTCCGACCGATTGTCCCGGCCTGAAGGACGTCCCGAACGAGAGTCGCTATCCTGACGGTCTCTCGAATAAGACCAAGAGGACGCACCGGAACCTCTATAGGAACCTCTCTTGGGCGCATTAGACCCAGAAGTGCCTGTCTTATTCGTGTCTGCTGTATCCGACTTTTTAGGAGCCGATCTGAACAACAGAGAATCATTAGCTTTCTTTTTAATTTTATCATAAATAGCGGAAAGCTTGCGGTCAAAGAGAAGTTCTCCTGAGACCGAAGCGACTCTAAGAGAGTTCTTCACCTTAGAATCCACTAGTGTGGATGTAGCTAGGGCTGCGTCACGTCTAACCAACTCCAGATTTGCCTCTGAAAGGGCGGAGTTACACGTGGAATAAGCTACTGCCCTTGAAAGAAGTCTTAAAGAGGATTGTATATCCTGAAACTCTTCCCCTTGAAGGCGCAGTGATAACGCCTTAGTAAGGTGATCTGCGTAAGATAAGGCATCTAAATTGGCTCTGTTAGACGCAATAGCTGTTTCCAACACCGCGGTTGGAATAGAAGCTGACGACGGTAATGATAGCTCTAAGTCTTCCGCCTCGTCGTCCATACGCAGAGGAACTCTCGGTATACCCTGTCCTGCCGTATCGAATTTATTCCTTGCATTAATGAAAGGCAGGTTGAGAGTATTAGCGGACAAGAAACCTGCTTTCCCCGTCCTGGAAGCAAGTTTAAATATAGCGTCGTTCAATAATTCAAATGTTCTTGCAACATTATTGGACTGCGACGGAAACTCGGGAGCGATGTCCCTGAACCGCTCAAAAAATTCAGAGTCCAATGACGCTATAATTCTCTTGTCCGGAAGCGCAGCAGTCTGGCCCGACGGAACAACTTGAGGGAGAAAGTGCCGGATGAAGTCCACGGCAGCTTTATGTTGTTCCGAAAGGGATAGCTCCAAGTCATCCGTATCCCTTTCACCATCCGGTCGGACCTCACGATGTTCCCGGTCGTCCGCCCCCGATGCTTCGGCGGAGCGTACCGACCCAGCGCCGTCGGATAATTCTCGATCCGACACCGTTTCTGTCGGCTGCTGGGATGCTGCGATAAGCTGTGCTATCTGCACAAGAATGTCCGACGTCGAGACCTGCGGAGGCGCAGTCTTTCGCTGCTTCGCCGAGGGCAGCTCCGCATCAGATGGCTCCCGCATACTTTTCCTATGCGAACGTCCGGAGTCCATCGGTCTCGAATCCCTGGCTGCCGGATGGTGTGACCTGGTCGCCGAAGAATCCTTCATCGGCGAAGCTGGTAAAATATCGGCGGTCACGCAGCCAAGGTGCGGTCGTGTGCGCTGACGAGAAGAGGAAGCCTTAACAGTCTCTGCGGACTGCTTATACAACGGAGCGTCCCGAGCGACGGACGTATGCTCCGCTAAAGACACATTTTGTACCACAACATCTGGTCCCAGATGTTGTTGTACGAGAGAGGGACCTCTCTCGCTCGTGGCCCGGCTGGACCTGGGCGAGCTAGGAACCGGACTAAAAGGCTTCCTCCGTTCTCGCTTACTATCCGCCGTCACTGGGTGTGCATCTATTATGTTTATAGTGCTCGCATCACCCCAAATTTCCTCTTGGACCGCATCGGACGAACCCGGCTGCCGAACCATTCGGTGAATGGACGCTACACCGGGCGAGCTAGCGGACGACATTTGTCTAATCTCCATGAGCACTTTTGCCGCTAGCTCTGAATTCATTTGTGACGACGGACGCACACTTGAAGAAGATAACATGGAAACATCACCCTGTTCTGGTTCCTCTGAAATAGAAACTGAGAGAGTAGAGTGACCTTGTGGAGAAAGAGCCGGCATCGCTCTTTCTCCAGAAACAACATATCGTGACACACGTTTCCAATGTTTCTCATCCCAATGTTCACATATAGGACAGGGATTAATGCGAGAACACTGACTACAATTAATACAATGATCATGAAAGTCAGAGGAAGATTTCTTCCTATTACAATTTGAACAACGTCCCTTCATTGTGAAAGAACAACAATAAGTCCTAGTTACTCGCAAAAACCCCTGACACAAAGATACATAATAACATGATCCATTAATAAATGAAAAAACAATTGCAAAACAAAATAATTTTGAAAAAATATTTTTTCAGAGAAGCCCAAGTTGCTGAAAAGTAACGTTGAGCCCTGATGGATCCGATGGCAAAGTGTGGTCAAAAATTTTAAATTTATATAAAATAATTAATGAGACACTTTAGGATAATATAAATGTATCTTAAAATGAGATAACTACCACAAAGGCAAACAGCCCCCCTCAAAAAAGGCTGTTGCCAATGAAAACAAACAGTGTAAACACACTAGAAAACATGACTCCAGGCACTGAAAAAACTGGCCCGGAATCAGTCATCAGTTACACTCTATCTGATGCAAAACAGAGACTCCCAGGGGAGAATCTGTAGAACATCAGATGGAAGATGCAGAACACAAACGTTATACACCCATGGGTGAAAACGTAACTATGGGGAAAATAACAGAAAACATTCTGTAACCAAGCAACTCTCCCAGGAAATTTTAGAAATGAAATTTCTCAAAAATATGCCAAAAGCATGGGAGAATTGCCAGGGGGTACTTTAGAAGGCTAGGGGAGAGGAAACACTGAATAAGCAGTGCAACAATTAGCAAGAATGACAACAAGAGGCCCATGCCTCGAAAATAGGCAACTTAACATAATTTCATCAAAAAATTTTAAGTACAGCCCTGATTATTTTTTGCCACTTCTTTTTCCTCTCCTCCTTCTATCCTCCTTAGAATCACATTTTCTCCAAAAATTACGTGTCTGGCATCCTTTAAACTGAGATTTACAAGCACAAAGATCAGTGAGATGTTGACTGATGAAGGGCCAAACAGAGAATGATAATTGGCGCCAATTTCGGGACGACTGCGTCACTGCGCATGCGCAGTAGAGGCGTAGTATGGAGGTCCTTTAGGACATGATTTCTTTTTGTTTTGGATGCAAATTTTGGGGATTGGGGGGCAAAATTTGTGTTTGGCCCTGGTTTTGTTGGAGTTAGCACCAGCTAAGTCTGGGTCATTGGTACAGTATAAAAATATCATGGTCAGAGGCCTAAAGGTGCTTAAATTTGATTGTCTGATACCCTGCAATAATAATTTTGAATTATGAACAACAAATGAATTCAAGTTCACCTGGAAAAAAACATTCGGAGACCATCACTTCATACTTGAACACAAGTTCACTGGTTCTTCACTTCCAAATTCCCAAATTTAGTTGAGAATGCATAAAGTAGAAAACAAATGTAACTGAAACTGAAACCTGGGTCTTCACCCCCCAAAAACTGAAACCGAAGTGAAAAAATCACAACCGCCAATCTCTAGCCACTATAGTGGCTTTCAGCACTTTTCAATAAAGCCATGACAGTGGCTTCTAGCACTCGACCAGTTAAAAATATTACCTGAAGTAAAGGTACATGTATGTGTGACACAATACTTGGTAGTCTTCTCCACTCTTTGATGGCTAAATTACTTGACACCTCTACAAGTCTCTCAATCTGCAAACATAAATTTAGAATAATCGGATCCTGCACATGCATGAATAGCCAATTCTGGGAGTTTCCAGGATCTGACAGGTATATTTTCGTGGACTTTCAAGGAGCTAGAGACGAAAAATTCATGGATTTTTAAGGATGATCCAGAGCAAAAACAAGGGCACTCCAAAACCAAGAGCTGTACAGAGAGCATTTGTATTCAATATGACCAAATTTAATGCAAAATCTGAAGCATGTCCATGATTCATATTCATCGAGAAGAGATTCTAGTTGGCGAAGATCCATTCCAGCAATATTCAGGTAGATGTTTGGCGAGCTGAATAGTTCAAAAATGAAACTCTTCGGATTGCTTGAGATCTACAGTTAAAACTAAAAATCCTGTCATGAAATGCGCACAAATAGCACGTTGATATGCGTGTTAATGTACGCGTTATGGCCCAAATAAAGCTACCAAATTCTGAACATATGGCCTGTGCACAAGCAATGTTTCAGCCAATGGACCTCCGGGTAACCCGGAGGTCCATTGGCAGAAACATTGCATGTGTTTGCTATGAGTAACCAGGAGAACCTGCCGTGATTTGGATACCATTCGATATGGCAATTGCGCACAATTCCAACGCACAATTAAGCCTAGATAAGCGCACTATTGGTGACAGGACTTCTAGTTTTAACTGTATACTTCAAGGGTTTGCAAGGAATGTTCCAATATCCAAAGATTTTCTAGATCCTTAGCAAGGGATTTCAATATTCAAGGACTTCCAACAAATTAAAGAGGGTACAAGAACCCTGGATATAATCAATGATGACAGATTTCTGTGTACCTGTTGTAGTCCTGTATAGTTGATGAAGGCTTGATTAGAAATCCAGTAACTAGTTTAGAAGAGTTTCTGCTGTCTGTATGCTCAAGCACCTGTTTTATTTATATGTATACAGATATCCGTAATTGGTTCAGAGAGCACCTATTATGTACAAAATTAAGTATTTTTACTGGTTTTGTCCCATTCATTTTTCAAATCCTATATTATAATGTTTTCCATTTATTTTCGAGAGATCCTACACATTTGTGAAATAGAAACATTGGATTTTCAAATACAACAAACGAAGGATGTGTTAACTGTTTTCAACATAAACACTACCGTCACTGGTTTTAAAATTAATACATAGTACATAAAAAATTATGTACATTGTCCAGCACTACCTCCCACATAACCATCACCACCATAATATAACCCTGATTGTTAACTCCTCGCATGCTATCAGCAGATATTCCTGCTGAAGCAAATCTCTGGTCAGAAGTGTAAGCATGATCAGTCTTTCTCCTTGTGAATTTTACCTTTTCACTAATGATTTCTTGAGTTAAATTTTAATTTTTTTTTTATAAAATTCAGTCAAGGATGCTTTGCTCAAAATATTATTTTGAAATATTCATTGGGTTATGAGATAAATGTGTTAAGAAAAACATCAATAAAACTAGAGATACTGTGAGCAAGCTCACAAAGTGATACCCCCCGCGCCTCAGTTGTAGCCGTTTTGGTACATTAAAATGTATAAGTTAGATTATCTTCCCTTGGAAATGTCAGAACGGAATTATATTGCTTCATGCACATCTTCATATGGAGTTCTTCCACTGCGTAGTGTTTCATGAAAATTCTTCAAACCGTTTAGGAGGAGTTGCACTTATAAGGATGGACAGACGGACAGACAGACAGTGTGATCCAGACAGAGGGGGGGGGGGGGGGGTATAATAATGAAACAGAGTATAACAAATAAATTCAAGAAATAAAATCTTACCATGTTGACTAGATTCATGTGCTGATCATCTGGGTGACAAATAGCAATGTATCCTCTATACATATTCACTTTCCAAGCCATTTCCTTCGGACAGCTCAATTCAACTTGTGCTAAAGCATCTTTCATTAAAGCCCAGTTTGGTGTTCTCCATGCACTTTCTAACACTAAATATGGGTTTGTATTTCCCTTTGAGTTGGCATATTCAAGTAACAGATCCCACTGGTTGAGTTCTTTGGAACACCTAAAAAAATAAAGTAGGATAAAATAAACAAATTACATAAGAAGTTTATTGAATGAACAAATCTGTCTGAGGAAACTATTTTCTTATCTCCCTTCCTTTTGAAGGTCAATTTCTGGAACCATCAGACACCTGGTTCAGTTGATGTATCAGAAAAATAGTCTATTAGATTTTCATTCTAAAAGTCTACTGTACAACAAGAAAACAGATTCAGTGCATGTATAAAAGATGGTTGCCTAAAGATTAACTTCTCTTGTCATGAAGACAAATAAATATAAAAAGGTCTTTAACTCTGGTAAGAATAAGTGGATGTAACCCAGCTTGTATTAATAGACTTTCCCTCATACTGGTCTATCACTACACCAAAGTAAAGCGAAGTTGCACTAACTCCCAAATGGACCGGGTGCCTGAAATAAGTTTAATGCCAAAAAGCAATAAAGTAAACAAACCAAAATCTAGAAGACTAAAGTCAAATGAGCCCTGACATTGTGTTTGATCACTTCTTGGGGTTTAATGACATTTTTACAGGCCACGATAATCCAGCTAGTGATCTAGTGGTCATTAGTTCAGATTCTACCCATGTCCCTTGTAATGTATTCTTGAGCAAGACACAACCTCACTTGTTATATTTGGAGGATGGTGGTAGATTGCCTTCAATTGATATGACCTGAAATTCAGGCCTTGCTTGAGCTCAGTTGGCCTGTGCTGAAAAGTCTGAACTGTTGATATTGCTCTCCATATACTCAAGCCACATTTACTCAAAATTGAAATACAGAAAATAATGGCAGTGGCAATTACTTGGGACCAAGACCCCTCACAAAGACCCGCCCCAACAGGCCAGCAGCTCATAAAAACTCTTCAACATCCATCCTTGAAATTAAAATCAACATTAGTTGATAACATATTTAGTGTGTTAAAACATGAGGAGAAATGTTTGAAAGCCTCAAATTCACCATAAAACCAAAAACAATACTACCCACTAACAATTAAATAAATGTGTTCAGCCATAATTTGAGTCTGATGAAATATTTTTTGAACGACAAACTTTAAAACATTATATGTAATACAACATAACAAAATAGTTAAAATATTTGTCAAAACTCTCTCTTACCTGATCCAGTGTTCCTCCCAAAGTTTATACTCAGGCAATACAGATGGAGCTGCTGATGCCGAATTGTGCTCTTGGCGAGCTTTTGTCATTGCCTGGAAATTAGAAATTTAGTCTTTTAACATTTTACCCAACGAATTGCCCGCATCTGCCCGCGTAATAAGCAAATTCAGCTGTTGAAAAAATATTATTTTTAAAAAAATTTCAAGAAAACCATATCATGTGACCCCTTATTGGAACGAGCTTGACGAGCTCGTTCCAACGAGAGGTCACATGATATGGTTTTATGGAAATATTTGGAAAAATTAAAAAAAATGGTATTTAAAATAATAAATTTTGGTATCGTCTGTGTTGGGTTATGGGTTAACTATCTGAGTACTTGGAGACACTATTGTGGCTCTATTGAAAAGTAATGAAAGCCACTTTTGTGTCTTCACAATCTATGCAACATAGCTCGTTGTTTTCTCAGCATTAGAAAAAAAAATCTTTACATGAAATTGCATTATTACAATTTACTGGAGGGTGCCAACAGGCACTTGGAGGTGAGGGTGTGGAGGAGGAGGGGCAGTAAGCCACCCCATCCCTGTCATCACATCCGTGGTTGATATAAAATACATTCGTATAAAGAAAATAATATACACTTTCCAAAATCATTTTCCTTGAGCATCTCTGTTGTACACTAGTATGATGTTGTTGAGCATGATGTTTTTGTATTTGAATATAGTGGAGCCCACTTAATTGGATATCTCTTAACTGAATAACCCTGTCAATTGAATGTTAAAAAATTTATAGTAATTTATATATTTTTATACTTACCAATGACCCAGACATAGCTGGTGCTAACTCTTAAAATATAGGGCCAAACACAAATTTTGCCCCCCAATCCCCAAAATTTGCATCTAAAACTAAAGAAAACATGTCCTGAGAGGCCCTCCACACTTCGCCCCTACTGCGCATGCGCAGTGTCAAGGACGTTCCGAAATTGGCGCCATTTATCATTCTAATAACCAGTGCCTGGTAAGCGCTATGTACTCAGCGGGGAGGCAAGAGTTCCCAACTCCTGGGAGGGCCATCCCCGTCTGGGTCATTGGTAAGTATAAAAAATATATAAATTACTATAAATTTTTTAACATTTTTATACTGTACCAATGACCCAGACATAGCTGAATAGTAAAAAGGCTGGAGGGCCAAGGACATAGAGCAAAATGGAATACGCTCAATAAAATAAAATAGAGTCATCCCCTGTAGGGAAAAGAAGTAATAGGCCTTACATGTATCTTTCTTATTTATGATAAATTAGAAAGATACAACACCTTCCAAAAATTGAGCTTCATACATCCATGTACTCTATTAATATCCAATAATCCTTATACTAATAATTTTTAAAGTAAGCCAATAATAAAGTAAGTCTAGAGAATAGAGACTCTTATACTCCTAAAAGTGTGTGAGAATTGCATAATCATGTCCGTTGACATATGCAATATTCAAAAGCTATACTTTAAAAACTAAGACTTGAATGAATTTTATAAACTTAAACTTCTCACTAAACAACCATCCCAATAACAGCTCAGAATTACTAACTCCGGAGGAGGTATCCCCTTGTTTTCATAGTAAAAACAGGTGACCCAAGGGAACACCCTCCCCCCCCCCCCCTTTTTCTTGCCCTGGGTCAAATAGCCCAGAGCGAAGAGGGCAGCCGAACGGAGACACTGCCGAAACAGACAGCCTACCTAGCTATAGTAGCAACTGTTAAGTGAATGACATTCTGAGCAGTAGATAATAGACCTAACAATAGAGGCCTCCAGAAATGGACTCGATATTTCTGAGATAAAATTCATGAATGGATGGCTGAGCGCAATGAGCAGCCTTCAAAAATCTATAATAGCAACACTATTAATGTAAGCCCAAGAAGTAGAAGAACTCTTACTTCATGAGCCGAAATCTTAAGCACAACTGCTAAGCCAATGATATACCATAAGCAGTACGCTAGTTAATAGAATCCATTAACAATAAAATGGAGCGTAACGTCCTTCTACTAGACATCAAAGACAGAAGAAGCTTACGCCCTTGTAATAAACAGATATCTGTTTATAAATACATAAACTGTACCCGGAAAGAGTAAAGGCCTATGCCCATACGAAGACGGAAGGACCTTAAAATAATAGGTTCCGGATAATAGGAGCCTAACTCTTATGCAACAATCCAACCTAAATAGTAACGGAAGTATTGATTCCGAAACTATGAAAGTGAAAATCATCCATCGATAGTGCATGAAACTCACTGACTCTACAGTAAAAGAGAAACCAACAGAATTACTGTCTAAAAGGTCAGAATTTGAAAACTACTGTTTCCAGAGGCTCAAATGATTACTTAGCTAAATAAGAACCTGAAGTTAAAATCCGTATAGGAATTTAATCTAAAGATTCTAAGTCTATTTATCAAAAAGTTACTAATTGACTTAGATAAAGAGACAAAAGACTCAATTGTAAACTATCGTAGAGTGCATAGGTATGAGGTAACATAAACCTATAACCTAAATAACAACAGGCTGCAGTAGATCTTGTGAAACAAGTATACTAAAAAATAGCAATGAGTAGTATGGAGGGATCAACCATATGAACATAATGATCCCTACACCACGACGGAAGAGCCTCCACTCTAGTCGCATAGAATAGCGAAGAAGAGGATCTCCTATAGTAAGAAATCGCGTCCAAAGCTCGTCCAGTACAGTGCTCACAATGCAATACGGACCACACAACGGAATACATGAAGGTTGCGACCTTGCTGGTTGTGATAAAGATGACACGATTTACCCAGTGAAAAAAGATCCTCACATAGAGGAAGATTTCACGTTAAGATCCACAGTAGACAAGAGAGTAAATTACTCATGATCTCTGTGAAGATAGAGATGCTATCAACAGAAATGTATTGTGGTTGTTTATCTTAGCAATACCTGCTAAAAACAACAGCGCCGGAGGATACGCGTATCCTATCATTCCGTCCTATAGATCAATAGAGCGTTAACAGTATTAGCTCAGAGATCTGGACAAGCCAACACATACGTCTGCAATTGATTAGCCAGCTGTGTCATAAATAAAACATCACTGGGCGCTCCCAAAGATAGCAAATCTGATTGAATACTTGTTTGTTGAGAGTCCATTCTGACAGCAACAAGCGACCCGTAAGAGAACGGGAGTCCGATAAAACAATCAGACGACCCGGAATATGACGGACCAAAACTGAACTTGGTGTACTATAACCAACAGACGGATTCTTTCCATTAAATTGAATAACGGAAATGAAAGAGTGCCTCCCTGGTTCCGGAGATACGCCACTACTGTCGAATTAAAGGACAGGAATTTGGGCATGCGTTTCTGAATAATGTTCATGCAATGACATAAGGCAAGCCTAAAAAACATTATTCCGCGGAAGTTAACTGATAGCTAAAAGACTGCGGAACCCAAAGACCCCGGCACTTCGAATCCGTAGGGATCAGTATATATCCCAATCTGTTTGACTGGCAACCGTCATAACAGCCACACTCGGGTCCGGCAACTGCGGCGGCACTCTCTGAGTCAACCACCGAATGTTTGCCCCAGTCTGAATCTCTTGTAACACTAGATAGACAAGAGAATGTATAAATCAAGCAATTCATGGATTGCCGGAAGTTGCCGTCGAAGAGAAGCTCCTCCGAGAACGAAGCGACTCTGAGAGAGTTCTTAACCTACTATCCACGCGTGGATGTAGCTAGGGCTGCCTCACGTCTAACCAACTCCAATCAGCCACTGAAGGGCGGAGTTATACGTGAACAAACTACTGCCCTCAAAAGAAATTACATTGAGAATAATATCCCGTAAATCTTTTCTTGAAGACGTAATGATAACGCCTCAGTAAGGCGGATTACGTATAATAAAGCGTCTAAGTTAAGTCTACTATACATAATGTCGTTCCCAACATTGAAATTGGAAAAGACATAAACGGTGAAAAAGAATATATGCAGTCTTTAATCACACCGTCTAGACGCATATGAACTCTCGGTATGCCCTGCTCTGCCAAAATAAACTATATGTAAAAAAGATAAAATGGCAGAAATGAGCCACGCGGACAAGAAACTAAACTATCATACTTAGTAGCAGGCTTGTATATATATATAAATATATAGCGTCGAAAAATAAAACACATGTTGTAATTACAATATTGGACTGCATCGGTAAGTCAGGGACAAAGTCCCTGTACCGATCGAAAAATCCGAGTCCAATGACGCTATAAGTCTCTTATCCAAGATCGCAGCAATGAAGTCCGAAAAATAATCACTGGAAGAAATGCCAGAAGATATGAAAGGCATCTTCCGATACTACTAAAGGGAAAACTCGAAATCTTTCGAATCCCTTTCGCCATCCTGTCGGATCCTATAAAGCGTTCGGTCGTCCGTAGCTTGATGCAACCGCGGACCGCACCGACCCAGCGCCGTCGGATAATTCCTGATTCGACCGAGAAACCGTCAATTGCTGGGATGCTGCGAAACAACTGTGCTAACTCGGATAGCACGTCCGTCACTGAGGCCTGAGGAGCAGCGGTCTTACGATGCATTGCCGCAGGAAGCTCCGAGATCGTTACCGCGTGCATACTTCCAATATGCGAGCGAACGGAGTGTATAGGCCTCGTGTCCCTTGGCTACCGGATGGCGCGACCTATTCGCTGTGGAATCACTGAATGCCGAAACTGATCGGATACTCGAGGTCACGTAGCCAATGTGCGGTCGTGTGCCCTGCTGTGAGGATGAGGAAGCATTAAAGACAGTCTCTCGGACTGTCAATATAACGGAGCGTCCCGAGCAACGGACATATGCTCCGAATGTAAAATATCTGAACCACAACATGCGGTCCCCTATGTTGTTGGCTTCCTCCGATCTGTCCTCAATCTGCCGTCACTGGGTGAGTACTAAAGTAATTAAAGTGCTCGCATCACCCAAATCTCCTTCCTAGACCGCAACGGACGAACCCGGCAGCCGAACCATTCGATGAATGTACGCTACACCGGGTGAGCTAGCGAATGTCACTCCGTAAGCGATAGACATATTCCATGAGCACTTATTGCCGCTAACTCTTCATTAACTATGACGACAGAGGCACACTTTTGAAAGACATCTCCATAATTCTTCGAACAAGAAACCAGAAATGCTTGGATAGCAAGCATAAAATAATAATATATATAGCGTCGTTCAATAATTCGAAAGTTTGTGTGACATTATTGGACTATGTCGGAACTGAGGGACGATGTCCCTGAACCGAACCAAAAATTTCTAAGTCCACCGACGCTATCAGTTTCTTATCCGGCATCGCAGCATATGTTGTTCCGAAAGGGAAAGCTTGAAATCCACCGAATCCCTTTCGGTATCCCGTCGGACTGGATGAAACTTTCGGACGTCCGTACCCGCTTCCGCGGAGCGTCCCGACCCAGCATCGTCGGATAAAATATATGCGACAGATTCAGTTGATGCTGGGATGCTGCGATAAACTGTGCTATTAAGGAAAGCACGTCCGTTCCCGAGGCCTGTGCAGTAGCGGACTTACGATGCATTGCCGCTGGAAGCTCCGTGTACGTTGACTCCCGCATACTTCCTATGCGAACGTCCGGAGTCTGCAGGCCTCGGGTCCCCGGCTACCGACCCAGCGCTGTCGGATAATTCTCGATCCGACACCGTTTCTGTCGGCTGCTGGGATGCTGCGATAAGCTGTGCTATGTGCACAAGAATGTCCGGCGTCGAGACCTGCGGAGGCGCAGTCTATCGCTGCTTCGCCGAGGGCAGCTCCGCATCAGATGGCTCCCGCATACTTTTCCTATGCGAACGTCCGGAGTCCATCGGTCTCGAATCCCTGGCTGCCGGATGGTGTGACCTGGTCGCCGAAGAATCCTTGATCGGCGAAGCTGGTAATATATCGGCGGTCACGCAGCCAAGGTGCGGTCGTGTGCGCTGACGAGAAGAGGAAGCCTTAGCAGTCTCAGCGGACTGCCTATACAACGGAGCGTCCCGAGCGACGGACGTATGCTCCGCTAACGACACATTTGTACCACAACATCTGGGGCCAGATGTTGTTGAACGAGAGAGGGGCCTCTCTCGCTTGCCGTCCGGATGGACTGGAACGAGCTATGAACCGGACTAAAAGGCTTCCTCCGTTCTCCCTCCGATCCGCCGTCACTGGGTGTGCATTAAGTTAATTTTATAGTGCTCGCATCACCCCAAAATTCCTTCTAGACCGCAACGGACGAACCCGGCTGCCGAACCATTCGGTGAATGGACGCTACACCGGGCGAGCTAGCGGACGTCAAAGGCCGTCGAACCTACTAGGGTCCTCTTAGGCAATTGGCGTATTACATGAGCACTTTTCCGCTAGCCCTTCATTAATTGTGACGACGGAGGCACACTGTTGGAAGACATCACAGATACATCACCCTAATCTTGATCGTCTGAAATAGAAATTGATAAAGTAGAGTGACCCTGCGGGGAAAGGACCGGAGTGTCCAAATCCCCAACAACATACCGTGACATACGCTTCCCATATTGTCATCGAAATCATACGATACAGAACCGGAGTTAATGCGAGTACACTGACCACATATAGAATGATAATAAGGTCAGAGGAAGACTTCCTCTTAAAACAATTGATCAATATCCTTTCAATGTGAAAAGAAAACAAGTCCTGGTACTCGCACTAATCTCTGGCAATCAAAATACATAATAATAATATGATCCATTAATATAGAAAAAATAATTGAAATCAAAATATTTTGAAAAAATATTTTTTCAGAACAGCCCAAGTTTCTGAAAAGTAACGTTGAGCCCCAATGGATCCCAAGCCTAAGTGTGGACAAAAATTTTAAAAATATTTTAAACAATTTATTCAACACTTACGAACAATAATAATGTATCTAGTTATGATTGAAATAACATAAAGATATTATTATTTAGAAATCCCCCCCTCACACAGAGGGCTGTTGTAAATGTAAACAATGAGTGTAAAAACACTAAAATAAGACTCCAGGCACCCAGGCCCGAAATCAGTTACCAAAAATACACCATCTGATGCAAAACAGAGACTTCCAGGGAAGAAACTGCAGAACATCAGATGGTAGATGCAGAACACAACGCCTAACCACCCGTAGGTGAAGACGTAAACCTGGGGAAAGAACAGAATTCATTCTGTTATTCAGCTAAACTCCCAAGAAATTTTAGTAATAATAATTACAGAAATTATGCCAAAAGCATGGGAGAATAGCAAGGGGGAACTTAAAGGACAGGGAGAGAGGAAAAACACTTGAAAAAACAGTGTAACTAAATAATCAGAATGACAACAAAATGGCTGCTGCCTTGAAAATAGGTAACTTAACATAATTTCATTAAAAAATTTTAAGTTACAGCCCTGATAATATTCTGTCACACATTCTTTTCCTCTCCTCCTTTTCTATCCTCCTTAGAATCACCATTTCACTAATATTTATGTGTCTGGCATCATTTAAACTGAGATTTAAAAGCACAAAGATCAGTCAGATGTTAACTGATGAAGGGCCAAACTTAGAATGATAAATGGCGCCAATTTCGGAACGTCCTTGACACTGCGCATGCGCAGTAGGGGCGAAGTGTGGAGGGCCTCTCAGGACATGTTTTCTTTAGTTTTAGATGCAAATTTTGGGGATTGGGGGGCAAAATTTGTGTTTGGCCCTATATTTTAAGAGTTAGCACCAGCTATGTCTGGGTCATTGGTACAGTATAAAAATATAATTTCCCAGCACAAAACCATTTACCATACCTCCAGTGCAAATTTGACCTGTTAATTGAATATAGGTTAAAGAGTAAACTCCTGTTAATTGAATAAAAGATCTTGCAAGCTGTCGAGAATTACCCTGACTCTCCCCAGTTTTCCTTTGTTTATAGACCTATTTGGCCTCAGTACATCCAATACAGACATTTAATCTATTTTATCTTGTTTGACAGAGCTCAGACAGCTCTGTCAAACAAGATATAATAGAATAAATGGTAAGTTTATCTCTATAAGATGGGAAACTGACACAATCCGTTAATTGAATACTCCTGTTAAATGAATAATTTTCATTGGCAAAATGGCTATTCAATTAACAGGGTTCCACTGTACTCCAATGTGAAGAACTTGCATTAGGCTAAAAAACTAGTCTCAGAGAGAGAGAAAAAAGAGATCACAAGCTTTGTTTTGGAAGAACCCGCTGCCTCCCTCAACTAGAGCCCTGCAAATCCTCATTTTTGGCTCAAATCGAATACTGAATCGAATCTTGCAAAATATTCAAACCCAAATCAAATCCATTACTACAGCAAATAAAACTGTCAAGAAGCTCTATGGGACTTCTCTGCACTGTATATCCAAACTACATCCATAAGTGCAGAAACGAACGGACATCGGAGCCATCGAAGTATTTCAGCATTTTGCTCTATCATAGGGAAAGGGGAAGAATCCAATACGAAACAGATATGTATAACATTCTTAATTCCAAGGTTTAAGGGATAAAGTCAGTACTATGACATATAGTTTATAACATCAGGTTCAAAGGCAGAGCTGACTCTGAGGTATTCAGCTTAGTCCGTTGTGATTTTATCCAACATCAACAAAATCGAATAGTGGCAGTAAAAGTCAACACTCTCTCCTTCACCTGCCTATTGACTTTTAAGTCCTTTCATTTGACACAGTCTATTTCCACATGATTGGTCAGTACTTCGAATGCATATAATGAGTGGGAGAAAACCCAGTGTCTTTCTAATTTCATATATCCTGCTGTTAATACGTGTGGCAATGGTAATTTGCCGACTTCGCAGATGAAATACACTGAAACAATAATGTTTCCTCTGAATGAGTATGTTCAAACTTTGAAGGATTCGAAAAGTCGAATCTGTGATAATGGATTTGAATCTAATAGAATCCCAATAAAAAATTCAAATCCAAAATGAATCTCAAAGCTTTGCAGGACCCTTCCTTCATCCAAGAAAACTAGACCTGCTCATAAGCACAGCTAAGGAAATACCCCCACAATGTGCAGGCCAACCCAAAATAAAGATTGCTATCAAGTCGATTTTTAAAAATATGTTAGCACATTGTATAGGTGTTTCATTTTGATACTCAGAAAAGGAAAGGAAAATAAAGTGTCACCATACAGTGACACAAAAAGATACCCCCGCTTATTTAACATTGCAAACCTGACCATAGGTGATACAGTTTGGGTTTTTTTACAAATACTAAGTCCATAAAGGGCAATGACTCTGGGAATGAAATCTCTAACGACACCTGCATTTCACTGTGGGTATACAGCAATGGGATACACTTGCATACCAAATATCAAGTCACTCAACCAAGTACTTTACAAGTTATTCATGGTTGAATTTCGGGACGGATGGAAAGACAGGCAATGACTCTGGCAATAAAATCACGAATGACACCTGCATTTCACTATTGGTATACAACAATAGGATACACTTGCAGACCAAATATCAAGTCACTCAACAAGTTATTCATGATTGAATTTTGGGATGGATGGACAGACGGACGGGCAATGACTCTGACAATAAAATCTTGAATGACACATGCATTTCACTACAGGTATACAGCAATGGTACTTTACAAGTTATTTATGTTTGAATTTCAGGACAGATAGATGGATGTATGAATGGACAGATGGATGGATGGACAGATAGACTGAGAGACAGACGGACCTTGTACTGTGGCTAGACATCAATAAGATAGAGTTGCACATCAAATATGAAGTCATTCCATTGAGTACTCTGCAAGTTATTCATGAATTAATTTCAAGGAGGACAAATTCTCAATCCATAAAGGGCAATGGCTTTGGCAATAAAATCTCGAATGACACATGCATTTCACTATGGGTATACAGCAATAGGATACAATTGCATACCAAATATCAAGTCACTCAACCAAGTACTTAACAAGTTATTCATGACTGAAGTTCAGGAAGGACGGCTGTATGGACGGACAGATGGAGAAGGCGATTCCTATATACCCCGGTGGGAGTATAAAAAATGTTGAACAACAAAATTTCAACAGAAAAAAGGTACTTCTGCAGAATGTCTTAGATCAGAGAGATAAATATTTGCACTTCAATATGTTGTACATTCAACCCTTTGCATACCGAGTTTCCCAATGGGATTACCGTCAACAATACTGGCTATAGAGATTGAGAAAATGTGAATTGTAAGGAGATTCTGCACAGGGTTCATTGCCTCAAGTATGAGGTTAATTCAAAGATGTTCATGGACCTATTCAAGCCATTTTCAAGTAGTATTTACACAATTTCTGAAACTTTTCCTTACTATTTTCACACAGTTTTTGAGTAAACTTATGATAAAGGTCTGTTCTCAATCATAAATAAAAAACTTCTTTACATATCATGTAAAATGTCTGATAAAACAATGAAACAGATTCTAGCTGGCAAAATCCTGAATTTTTAATAATGCTTAAAAGTTTAATTTCTGTTACACAGCATGAAATGGTGTGCAACAGAAATTAAAATTTTGATTATGAGTCTTTAAAAATCACGTTTTTTTCAGGGCTAATGCACAAAATCCAAGTATTCTCAAGGCCTTGAAATCATATTTTTCAATTCAAGGACTTTCAAGAGCAACAAAGAATCCTGCAGTATGGGGCTACTGGATTTAAATGGTACTGACCCTTCTCAACTATTGTCCTTGACCTTTGGCCCACTAAATCACTAGGGTCATTCTTTTCCCATTGGCAGTGTACTCATGAAGTTTTATGATCCAAGGCCAAAGTGTTTTCAAGTTCACAGACTTTTCAGGGCCACAATGAACCCTGCAGTATGAGGATGTTGGATATTTAATTGGCACTCACCCTTCTCATCTACTGACCTTAACCTTTGGACAGCCAAATCTATAGGGTAATCTCTTTCCGCTATACAGTGTACTTGTGAAGTTTCATGATCCAAAGCCAAATGGTGGTCAAGTTCATGATTCTCAAGGTCCACAATGAACCCTGCTGTATGGGGCTGATGGATTTGATATTAGTACTCTCCTTTCTCAACAAATGACCTTGACCTTTGGACCACCAAACCAATAGTGTCATGCTTTACCCCAGACCGTGTATTTGTGAAGTTTCATGACCCAAGGCCAAATCAGTTTCAAGTTCAAGATTTTCAAAGACCACAATGAGCCCTGCAATATGAGGCTGTTGGAATAAATTAGTACTGACCTTTATCAATTATTGACCTTGACCTTTGGACTGCTGAATCAATAAGGCCATCCATTTTCCCTAGGCAGTGCAAGTTTCATGATCTAAGGCCGAAGCATTTTCAAGTTCAAGGACTTTCAAAGTTTTCAAGGACCACAATGGGCACTGCAGTATGGGGATGTTGAATTAAATTAGTACCGACCTTTCCCAACTACTGACCTTGACCTTTAGACTGCCAAATCAATAAGGTCATCCCTTTCCCCTAGACAGTGTACTTGTGATGTTTTATGATCCAAGGCCAAAGCATTTTCAAGTTCAAGGACTTTCAGGATTTTGAAGGACCACAATGAGCCATGAAGTACTGGGCTGTTTGACTAAGGCCTATTTCTGAGTTTTACAACCTCAGAACAGGTGACCTCAACATGCCATCATGAGGAAGTCCTGCTAACAATAGACAAATTATCTAGCAGTGATTTCTAGAGAAGATTTGTCTAGAAATCACTAAGCCACTGGATGCGTACAGGTTGTGGTCAGGTGTGAATTCAAGACAATTATTCAGTGCATTTAGGGTTAAATTAGCAATGCTCGTCTCAACCATTATATTGTTTGCTAATGGATCATAGAATTTTCCTCTATGCAAAATTTTATGAATACCATTTTGAAAGGGTTAACACTTGTGTAGTTGAAATAAAATTAACATTGACTTGAAATATGTGGGAATGAATGCTAGTAAATATTAGAGAAGATATACTGAAAAAGAAATGACGTACATTCTCATAACTGTTTTGAGCTTGCTCAAAGAACCCATGTTGCTCGTATGAAATGGCAGTGTTGGTTTCGGAAATCTTCGATCTTTTCTGCCAAAGACCAGCCCACATGTCTTCTTCCTTCAAAAGTGCAAATAAATCGCACAAAGAGTCTAAGGTTTCCTAAAAAAAAAAAATGAACAATCAGGAAAGACGTCTTGAATATCTCCTTCACATATCTGATTTCTAGTATTTAACACTTTACCTAACATGAAAAGCAGACGACACTTGCAAACAAAATTCTTGAATAACTAATTTTATTTGTCTCAAAAACATAGGTTATGACCCCTCACTGGAATGAGCTTGTCGAACTTGTTCCAACGAGGAGTCATAACCTATGTTTTTGAAACAAAAAATGAATAAAATAATGAAAATTAATTGCCGATTTTTCAGAATAGTGCTGGCCTGTTTTGCCGTTACGTTGAGTAAAGGGTTAACCCTTCATCTTATCTAATCGAACTCATCCATTGAGAGGTCACATGATATGGTTTTGTTGAAATTATTTGAAAAAATGGTATTTAAAAGAATAAATTTGATATTTCAGCATTGGGTAAAGGGTTAAAACGTAAACTCTATTCTGAAGAATCTATTTTTGGTCATATGCCTGAAAAGAACAACTCACAAACAGGACTCTGAAACAGCTAATTACCACTTATTGGAATGAGTTTTAGATTGTTCTAATGAGGAGTCATATGCTATATATTTGAAGTAAATTTATTCATTTATGTACTGTGGTTTAATGACACTTTTGACCATCAGGGTCATCTCAGGTCAGACAGCTTTACCAGTGGAGGAAGTCGGAGTACCCCGAGAGAACCCCGAGCGAAGAGTTCCCAACATACTAACTCAAGCAGAGTTAGCACTGATTGAAGACAAATGCACCATCGATATTTATTGGAGTTTAACGACACTTTCAAAAGCCAGGATCACCTCATGTTGGACAGTTTTATGGGAGGAGGAAGCTGGAGAGAACCACCAAGCAATGACAAGCAACTGTCACACTCCCCAATGTACCTACACCACACAAGCAGGGTTAGCACTGGTTGAAGACAAATGCACCATCGATGTGCAGTACACCTTAGAACACAGCACCACCATACCCCCACATGGGCAATCAGGATTAAGTGCCTTACCCAAGAACACAACACAGTTAGTCCTTGCGGGGATCAAACCATGGACCTTTTGGCTTGAAGTCCAATGGCATAGCCACTGAGACATCATACTCCCTGTTTGAACTAAAAAAGAAACTTTTTAGGTAATTCAAGAGAAACTTTTACAAGTGTTGTCGGTTGTTTTTCACAGAAAAGAAAGTTATAAGCTATTGAAATACATAAATAAACTTAAAAGTGAGTTTTATCCTTAACTCTTATAAGCCGGGGAATCAGAATGAATTTATTGAACATGACATACCGCGATAAACTTACAGTAAAGCAGGTGCTTCTAGTCAAGTGTCGTCTGCCTATTCAGGCAGACGACACTTGACTAGAAGCACCTGCTCAGTGTTTAATTCTCCCCCAGCCCAAAGATAGTCGAACCGTCAGTGACAGATTACCTGCCGCATTACATCACAGGCAAGAAAACTCGACAATCGGCTTCTAAGAGTTAACTGGTAGAGATCTAAATTATTTTTCAGTAGTAATTTATAATGCAACTATTTTTTTCAAGGATATCACACTTCCAGCAAGAGGAACCTTAGTTTAGCAATATATTATTCATAAATAACTGTGTTGTTACAAGAGAGAGTGCCAGTTGGCATCAGTTGACACTCTCCAATAAATTGTAACAAAACTAATTTATATTAATATAATTTTTCTACTGCTGACCCAACAACAAACTTGTCAAAACAGAATGAACACATTAAAATATCTTTCTGCACTTTTCAATACAGCAATGATAGTGGCTTCTAGCACTCAACCGGTTAAAACTATTTATTTATTTTGAGGGGGGGGGGGGGGGGGGGGTTCAATAACACATCAAGCAGTTTTATGGGTGGAGAACCACTGAGCAGTAGTGAGTAACTGTCAAACTCTTCCATCTTACTCTCACAGTTTGATATCCTAAACATTTTTACACAATATTTTTTTATTTTTCTGCTTCATGATGATCTTAGTTATCTGCTTTTCAGTAGGTTTTAGTAAAGTCAAAGTTAACCATTGTGGTGGTATCTTGTCGAGTCTTGGCTGCCTATATAGGCAGCCAAGACTCGACTAGATACCACCACAATAGTACTTGCAATATTACAATTATCTGAAATGCTTCATGTTTGAGTCCCTGTTCTCAGGTAGCAAAATTACCAAAAATTTGCATCCAGGCCTCTTGGGGTAATGTGACGATATATTTGAATTTGACTTTAATTTATGTATTTATTAACTGGGGTTTAAGGTCACATACTTATGCACAATGACAAATCATGACCGTGACAGTTTTACAAGTGGAGGAAGCCGGAGTACCCAGAGAGAACCACCGAGCAACGATGCTGCCAGCTCCCCAACATCTTAACTCTGCACTGCAGCACAGGCAGGGTTAGATTGGTTGAAGACATGCACACCATCAACATGCAATACACCTTAGTACATGGCGTCATCATGCCCCCATGTGGACAATCAGGTTTAAGTGCCTTGCCCATGGACACAATGCGGGAGTCCAAATCGATCGCTCAGGTGGTCACCCATCCGAGGACAAACTGGTCTCGACGTTTCTTAACTTCGGTGATCTGACAAGTACCGGTAACGCCACCACGTCTCCAAATTCAACTTTAACGTCAGACTGCCGAAAAAAAGTAAAAGCCACACACACATACAGAGTTACTTTTCAGTTATACTATAAGTCAGAATGAGTATTTTCAAGTGAATGATATCTAAAAACTAATGACTTTTTTCATAAAGAAAGTTATCAGTTTCATCAACAGAACATATTTTTTTAAAATTAGAGGCATACAGTCCCTTTAAGGAATTGATACTGGAATCCTGTACTTGTAAAACATTAAATTACCTGCTGTGGTGTGGTAGATGATGGCTCAAACTCATATTCACTTGCTGGTTTACATTTTAAAGGCAGGAGTGGCATGTTTTCAAAAGCCATTTGTTCCAGTAAGAGACATGCTCTGTGCCATAAGTTATGGGTTCTTCCCAAATACTGAAATGATACAACAATAATATTTATAACATTGAGTCTTCTAAACCCACTTGCTTCGGAGACAGAAAGTCGATCTTCTGTTTCTAAGGCCATTTGGGGAGGCATTTTTTATTTTTCTGTTTTTTTTTGGTAATTATTATTCCTTTTCCCTCACAGGATTATAACGCACTGTAACTAATAATTAGGGGCGTCATATACAGGGGTGGCAGAACGATTTTCAAAGTGTGTGGGGGGGAGGGGGGGCTGGATCGGGCGATGGGTGGTCGTCGGTATGACGGGCTGATCATGGTTTAAATTTTAAATTCAGAGTCCCAAACTCCCCATTTCCAAGCATCTGAGCGAATATTTTGATTTTTCAGATGTATCTGAATGATTTCAAACTTTGAGAGCCGTTAAAAATAACGTCAGTAAAGCCTACAGGTGAGGTCTATTTATCAGCTTTGGTCATAACGACCAAAGCTGATAAATAGACCTCACCTGTATGCTTTACCAGACGTTAACAGCAATTATACTGTCTGTGGATTATCTTGTCTGGGGTAGATTTGGTACTTGTATGTCTGTAAGATTACGATCTGCTTCAGTTAACCGATTTTTTAACAGACTGTATACATTTTAGTGTTTGCTGCCACTTACTGAAAAAATGATCCAAAATCCATTGAAACTGAACCAGTACGAGAGAAATATAGCTGGCAAAAAAATGGGGGGGGGGGGGGGGGGGGGGGGGGGGGGGTGAGGGGCCTCTGGATCTGTGCCTGGTTTCACTAGTCATTGGTTGTGTTAAAATATAAGTATACAAAAAAAACATGGCCAGGCAAAAAAAGTGGGTGGGCTGAAGCCCCTCACCACCCCAGCTCCTCTGCCCCTGATAAATACAGATGCGATGGAACAAATTAGGCAAGACAAACAAGATACTGAGATCTGGTATGGCTCCATTCTTCCACATTGGGAGACCAGTATACTTTGGTTCCCTCCACTTTTGGACAACAAAGTGCATCTCAGATGAGGCATTTTCATTGATTAAGTAATTGTATATTTTAATTTGTACAAGTGTTAATCACAATGAAAAGCATAATTTCTATGTAAGAACAAACACTCTATATAAAATAGCTACATGAAGGGGTGTGGCCAAGCCAAATGAAGTGGGGAGGACAAAATATTTTATATAACCCAAGCCACCCACCCCGCCCTCCCATTTCATTTCACCTCATGCTGGGTTAAGATTGTGTTTTTCTCAAAAGTGAAAGTCTTTCCTGCTCAATCCAATTGGAGCACAATTGGTACTTTTGACAGTTTAACCCTTTAGCCAACGTAATGGCCAACACTGGTCAGCGCTATTCACAAAATCGCGAATTAATTTTTATTATTTTTTTGTTTTTTGTCTCAAAAAACATAGTTTATGACCCCTCTTTGGAATGAGCTTGTTGAACTCGTTCCAATGAGGGGTCATAACCTATGTTTTTGAGAAAAAAAATAAAAACAAGAGGCCCCAAGGGCCTTAATCCCCCCCCCCCCCCCCCCCCCCCCCACACCCCCCATCAGAAAAAAAAAAAAAAAAAAAAAAATATGAGCCATGGCGGCAAATCTAGGCATCCAACTGTGGGTGGAAGTATGACATTTTCATCCTCATCAAACTGTCATCCTGCTTGAGTTTCAAGAAACTGGTCCATAAATGCTACCTGTAGGGTGTGCTGAATAAATCCAACAGGGCTGCTATGGCAGCTATTGTGTGTAGCTGACTGTGACTAACACCGGACATTCTCATCTACTCATCATACTGAGGAAGCTGGAGGAGTGTCAAGAACACTGATGTATAAATATGACTGCAAGGTATTCTAATGAAATACAAGATGGCTGCCCCTGGCAGTCAATATGGAAAGCCAACCATAAACAAAATAAGATTTTTTTTTTTTTGTATTGGGGTTTAATGACACATTAACAGCCAGGGTCATATCATGTCGGTGACAGTTTTACGGGTGGAGGGAAGCCAGAGTACCCGGGAGAGAACCACCGAGCAAAGACGAGCAGCTGTCAGCTCTTCAACATCGTAACTCTGAACTCCGCACCGTGGCACAGACAGAGTTAGAGTGGTTGAAGACATGCGCACCATCGACGTGCAGTATGGCTTAGAACACAGCGTCATCATGCCCCCATATAGGCAATCGGGGTTAGGTGCCTTGCCCAAGGACACAATGCGGGAGCACGAATCAGTAAACAAACAAAATATGATGCTCTTATAAACTCACCAAACTAAGTTACCCTACCAAATTTCAGGAAAGCTGACATGTAAATGTGCTCCGTATCCTATGTTGAAGAAATTCAAGCTGGCTGCTATGGCAGTCATCTTGGGCAGCTGAATATGACCATAATATAACGTTCTGATCAAGGTATGAATGTGATCATGAATATGAAATTTGGTGATGTTGATGCACTAACCAATGAGCCACAACGTTTCCAGTTACATAATAAAATTTCAGAAAAAATCCCGCATCCTTGGGGTAAAACAATGCTACTTCGATGACTGACTTAGAAGACAAACTTGAGCTCTGTCAAACAACTCATTCTGTTTGAGATATACCAGAAAATAAGTAGTCAGACAAGGACATTGTCAGGTACAAAAAGACCAATATCTGACTGAGGTTTAAAGTCATCAGTCCAAAATGTCTAATGCCAAAATTATCATCAAAGTTCTGTGAACAGAATAGCATGCATGCTGGAAATCATTTACATAACTACATGTACATGTAGCAAGCCTAAAGTTAATGATTATTATGAGTTCTAGTCCTGGTAATTTGGGATGTATGAAGAAAGTGACTGTACAGCTCATCAATATTAGCAGCATGTGGAGGAATTTAATTTGATATAGCCACACATGCACCTAAATTGTGTTTGAAGGGTAGATCAGTCTCAATTCAGAATGTCATCAATCATACCTTGTTTGACAGGGCTCATTGAGCCCTGTCAAACAAGGTATGGTTGGATGAATTCTGAACAGTTTTAAGATGAAGGTACATGTACACCTAAAACACATTATTTCAAATATTCAAACTCCATTTTGTAATATGTCAGATATCATTCTTAAATGTCAGACATGATTCATTTCATGTCTAACATTTTCTCTGGAAGCACAACGAAAATTATTTTCAGGCTTGATTTGAGATGGAGAGTAAAATGTGTGAGATAATTTGTTGACTTACCTTCAGCACACAGGGCCTAATTGGAATTGGTGGAACAGAAAGTGATACAGCTTCCACAAAGGTATGTATAGCACTCGGATGGCAGTCTTTTTGTACAACATGACTTCCACTACACAGGAATGGTATTAATTCACCAGATAACATCTGAAACATTAAATCATTTCTACCCTTTAAAATATATCACTAAATCAGTAGTAAAATCAGAAAATACTTCTCAATTAAAATTAATTTTACTCGATAATCTATATGTAATTATAGGTTAATTGTGTACTGTACGTGTGGACAAAAATATGCAGTTAACAGGACTATTCCATTAACTAACGAAGAATTAACCCTTTGAACCCTGGTGATATCTTCCATGTTAGTTCAATGGCAGTAATTGAAAAAGTCAATTTACATTATTTGGGGTTAGCGCAATTCATACTTGCAATGTGCAACCCCCAAAATATTTATTGATGTACCCCACACATTCACTTGGCAGCCATCCTGCTTAATAAAATTATGACGTATCATGTCCGTGGGCCAGAAAAGTGACCTCTTGGGTTCAAAGGCATCCTCTGTATTACTAATCTATTGATCTTTTCAACAATGTGAGCATCAATTTTCGTATACATGAATATTTAGTGAGGAGCTGTAGGTTAACCGAAACCGAACCAAGGTTTTTAGTTTTTTTTAAAAACCGAAACCGTCGACATCCCGTAATCTAAGGTTTTTCGTTTTTTATTAAATACTCTTTTGCTGCAGAAATTCACAGAATGTAGCCATCCCAGAGTAGTGATAGTACCCAGACACTGCCAATGGCAGTGTCTGGGTACTCTCACTACTCTGGGAAGGCTACATTCTGTGAATTTAAGACATTTCAGTTTAGTTGTGTTTGCAGCTTTCTTCAAGTTGCGTGTAGGTGTCAAACCTCGAAAAATGGCAAAGCACAATAAAAGTTCTGTATATTTAGGTAATTATTATATTGGTCTTCCTGATTCTTCATGTATTATAGCTTATTTTGGGCATTCATTGAGTTTCACTCAGTTTCACTGCCATTCAATTATGACTCCGGACATAAGAATGAGTTTTATTGAATTTTATTTGGCCTCATGAACAAACCGAAAACCGAACCGAACCGAGGGTTTACTCCACCTGAAAAACCAAAACCGAAACCGAACAAGAAATTTAAAAACCTACAGTTTTAATTTGGTGGACAGTAAACAAACAATATAATAGATGACCAATAGTTATGGAGGGCAAGTACATACATAGAATGACATGCATGTGTGAATGGGCTAATCGATATGGCAGGAGTGCCAGCATGGAAGAAAAAGAGGCCACAGGCCTCAAGTTTTTATCCTTCTGTGATGGCACAAGTGCCATATCGATTAACTGATTCACACACATCTCATTTGACACATGCACTCTCCCATAAATTTTAACAAGGCAAATACTTCCAAACTGAATAATTTCACTTCACAGATATGAAGCAGAATACTGTATATTAACCCATTAAGTTAGAGAATCTGTGTTTAAGAACATATTCAAACTTGGCCTGTATTACTAGCTGGAAAATACACATATCAACTTTGTTAGAAATAAAATAATCCAAACAGGAGTTAACGGTCGGGAGGGGGAAGGGTATAGACATGGTTACATCCCCCAACCTAATACTGAGGAGAAACTAATGCTAACTCCAACCCTTAACTGACCCTAATCCTTAATATAAACCCTGAAAATTCGCAATTTGCTTCATAAGTCTCATATCTTAGTAATTAAGCTCATAATATATCAAATTAGCTCATAATATTTCGGTAAGCTTATAATGCCTGTCTGGACAAAAAAAACCTCGTAGCTCCCATATTATAGCGCGTACAGATGGACGATCAGATGGACGGACAGACCATTTACATAATATGAGTGTTTTTTTTTACAAATGGGCATTTAAAAAAGTGATATCAAATTAGAAGAGAATCGTATAATTAGAACTTGATTTATCTTCTGGATAACGTGGGGAGGAGGGGGGAGGTGGATTGAATACACCCATCTCCCTTAAAGTTTTGGAGACAACATCAAAGTCCCTCACTCCCATTTCCTTCCAATCTGTATTACTTTTGTAAAACAACAGAAGTATGCTGCAGAAGGCATTTCTTTATATTTCAAACTGAGACACTCAGGTACCGAGGAAAAAAAGCTGCATACAAGTAAAAGAAATCATGTCTGTAAATGCAATTATTAAAAGTTGTATTGATCATGCAAGAACAAAAAATGACAAAGTATGTGTTAGTGGCCCAGTGTCAAATTTAAAGAAACTAATTTCGAAAACCATTTTGAAAAAGGTTAATTTAAAGCAAATATTAATTGAAACCACTGTATACAGTGTCTGTTGACCTTGCCCCAAATGAAAAACAACGATGTTGTAACAGTGTTTGGAGACTGAAAGGTACAACCTTGAAAAGCAAAACTTTAATCCAAAACTTTAAGGGTTAAAAATGTCTCCGAATAACATAAAACATAATGAGAATGATGCAATATTACTTAAAAACCAAAAAACTCTAACCTTCACTAAAAAACTTTAACCACAAACTTTAACCAAAACTATAAATGTTAACAGATGGACAAATGGACGGATGGGTGGATGGACAGATGGACGGATGAAAGTCATGACTATAGTCCTAACGGTAAACAGTCTGGCTAAATATGCCTAATTGGCACCCCAATTTTTCTGCATGTAGTCACTCTAAATCCTTCAAAATAAATTTTGGACCAAAGAAAAAATATCGCTTAGTTGGACCTGGGGGAGGAGGAGCAGGTAATAGGGGGTGGGTGTGGGGGGTTGGGGCTGTTATAGGAGTCAATTTTTTTTCTGCATGTAGTCACTCTAAATCCTTAAAAATGCATTTTGGACCAAAGAAAAAAAAGTGCCTAATTGCACAGGGGGAGTGGGGGTGGGCGGTGGTGGGGGTATAAGAGTTAAAAGAAAGTTCTGCATGTTGTCACTCTTAAATACTTCAAATGCATTTTGAAGCAAAGAAAAAAATGCTTATATTGGTGGGGTGGGGGGGGGGGGGCGGCAGGGCAATAACTTCAACAATTTTCATTGGATAATGGTGGTCATCGAACTTGACATAGACATTGCTGCTGTAGAGACATGTACTGAAAAGAATTGAAATCCGCTAATTATTGTTCCAGTTGTGCCATAAACAAAGTTCGGACAGACGAATGGATGGACAGATGGATTGACAGAGCTCTATGTTATATCCCTCCCTTGTGGGGGGATAAAAAGTAACAAAGTTTGTGGTAGAAACCTAATTTGAAATTTAGAGAAACTAAGTTCGAAAACCATTTTGAAAAGGGTTAAATTAGTGCCAATATTATTTGAAACCACTTTATATAGGTTCAGTAGACCTTGTCTCAAATGAAAAACAATAACACAGTGTTTGACAAATGAAAGGTACAACCTTGAAAAGCAAAACTTTAATCCAAAACTTTAAGCTGAGAATACTAAATAAAACTGACTGCCAAAAAAGGGTTCAATATTTCCTAAAACCGATAAAAGAAATCATTGATGTAAATGCAATCATTAAGTTGTATTGACTATGCAAGAATTAAATTAAGAAAGTATGTGGCAAAGCCTAATTTCCAATACAAAGAAACTAAGTCTGAAAACATGTTTAAAAGGGATTAAAATCATGCCAATATTAATGAAAATCACTGTAGAAAAGTTAAGTAGACAGTAGACATTGTCCCAAATGAGAAACAGTGACACTGCACTAAACTGTTTGAAGAATTAAAGATGTAATTGTAAACACCCCCTCAAAAAAAAAACTTTAACCTGGAAGTTTTAAGTTAAATTGCCATACAAAAAAGGGTTAAATATTTCCAAAATAACATGAAACAGACGGACAAATGGACGGACAGATGGACGAAAGGCATGACTATACCCCTGACTGTAAACAGTCAGGATAATAATGAGAATGATACAATCAATAGTAATTAATATTAATTTAAAAGAAAAAAAACTTTAACCTTGACTAAAAAACTTAAACTGCAAACTTTTAACCCATACTCCAAATGTTAACAGACAGACAGACAGACGAAAGTCATGACTACAGACTGACTGTAAACAGTTGGGCTAAATATGGGAATTTATCTCATAATGTACTAATTGCACACAGTATCATTCCAGCTTGACAGTCTGGGGAGATTTTTAAACTCTGATGTACTTAAATATTGAAAAGTTCATAACTTCATGAACAAATATCAGATGACCAAAGGGGTTGATTTAAAACAAGTTTGATAAAATATATATGCACCTGCTGTTGTCGTTCTGTAAGTATTTTCCAAATTCTTGGAAACAGATCCAACCAAGTTGTGTGTGATAAATCCACTGAACTGTGAGAGAGCTGGGATAATGCATTAAGATAAGAGACAGTCTGCAAAAGAAATTTATGGAAAAAAAATATCAAAAGAAGTTATTGTTGACTGGAACTGTTATTTACACAAAGATACAATACTCAAGATAGAAGGTTTTTATTTATTGGTGTTTAAGGTCACATATTTATGCACAATGGTTAATTGTGGCCACAACATGTGTATGATGTCAAGTCCAGCCAATAGTTTGTACCAATGTTGCTAATTTTTGATGATTTCCGACCCAGGCAGTGGTCACCAGACCCTATTTCACCAGTAAATCAGAGCTTATCACAGTAAACAAGCACTCCTTCACTTCCCAGGGTTTAAACATGAAAAGATATACACAGAACGACACACGTGTGTGAATGGGTTAATCGATGTGGCACTGCCTGCGGCCTCTCATTCTATCCTTCCGCGATGGCATAAGTGCCATAGCGATTAACCCATTCACACGCGTGTGTCATTCTGTGTTTATTACACATCTTCACGTCTATAAAAAAAACCCAATTATTAGAAGGACACTCGGCAATTCATTTGACAACTATCAAAACAAAGAACACCTTTTATCGCCAACCAAATTTGCGAAGGGAACCCGTTGTTACTATTTCGTCCCCTGAGTTCCAATGTGTTCTGTGTGCCTATTGGCACACAGAACACACTGGAACTCAGGGAACGATTTTCAGCTATCGCTAGAGATTCAAATTTTAATTGCGTTGCAAGATTTGTGGAAAATTCCAGTGAAATTTCGCTTTTATTTAAAAATAGTCCATCAACGATTTCCGTTCTGCGCATATGTGCGGAACAGATTTTCATTTTCCGCACGGTTTACTGTTGCTGTAGATGGGGATTTCATAGAACAGGCGTGTAATAAAGAAGATGATACATACACATTATTAAAATAGTCAACTGATTTGGATTGCCATATTTTGTTAAGTTAATGGGGGGGGGGGGGGGGGGGCAATACTATAAAGTGTTACAATTGTATTTTCTAGAATTGTATTTTCTAATTAGGACTTTAAATGGGCTGAAATGAACCATTAGCATTTTCAAAGATGTGTCAATTTGCCAGTTGGCAAGCAAATTGCCATATCTTTTAACATGCTAATGATTTATTTTAGTTAGTTCAATTAACTGGTGGAAAATGCAATTCTAGTAAATACAATTGCACAAGTTTTATAGTATTGGCTCAAGATCAAACACGATTCCATAGGCCTAAAAAGATAAAAATCGGTTTCTCAGGCCCTCCCAGGTGGGCCTTTTGGCTGCTGCATTCTCTTTTTATTACCAATGCAAACTTAAAAAAATACAAATTAAATGGTTTATGTCCGATATTGTACCCAAGTTAATAAAATTTACAAATTTGCCTCTTGTGTACAAGGCTTTAGCATTGCAAAGCCTTCTTGGACTTGAGGGACAAAATACACCACCACCCATGCTATTATGTAGATTATGAGGCCTAAGACATAAAACAAACATAAGAACATGAACTTTTGATGACAAAGAAATAATTACAAAAATAAAAAATAAAACAAAAAACTGCCTGCCCACATGCAATTTTACAAAAGGATAAACAGGAGATCTACTTTGTGGGGCCTAAACTAACAAAAATTAATTTAGAGATATACTTTTTTAAGTTTATATATTTGTGTATACATGAATATTAATAGATAAATTATTTAACTGTTTACCTAATGAATCAGCTGCATCCTTTCGTGTAATATGCAAATTCAGCAGTTGAAAAAAAAATTATTCAAAACATTTCAATAAAACCATATCATGTGACCCCTCATTGGAACAAGCTTGTCAAGCCTGTTCCAGTGAGGGCTCACATATGGTTTTGTTGAATGTTTTTGGAAAAATTGAAAAATTAATATTTTATTATATGTCGACTCATCCTAAAGGACTTATCAATATATGCCCAGAGACAAGGTCTTGACTTTAATACCACCTTGGAAAGCCACATGGTGGTATTAATCTATATTTATACCTTGATTAACTATTCTACTATATATGAAAAGCCTATGACATAAATTTTAGCTTTATACACCAACCGTGAAGAACATGCCAGTAATGGGATTTCAGTAGTAAAAATTTACACCTACAGTAGAACGACATCCAAGTTGACTTTTGGTGACGTCGATCTGAATGCAAGCTTGTCTAAATTTATCGCATGTCGCCTCGCGAAGAGTGAAATGAAAGTGGCAATTATTTATTTCGTTTTTAAATGGGTTTACCTCATAAGTTGCCAAAAGTTAAAAAATTTATAGTAATTTATATATTTTTTATACTTACCAATGACCCAGACTTAGCTGGTGCTAACTCCAACAAAAACCAGGGCCAAACACAAATTTTGCCCCCCAATCCCCAAAATTTGCATCCAAAACAAAAAGAAATCATGTCCTAAAGGACCTCCATAGTACGACTCTACTGCGCATGCGCAGTGACGCAGTCGTCCCGAAATTGGCGCCAAATATCATTCTTACTGGCAGTGCCTGGTCAGCGCTATGTACTCAGCGGGGAGGCAAGAGTTCCCAACTCAGGGAGGGCCATCCCCGTCTGGGTCATTGGTAAGTATAAAAAATATATAAATTACTATAAATTTTTTAACATTTTTATACTGTACCAATGACCCAGACTTAGCTGAATAGTAAACAGGCTGGAGGGCCTAGGACATAGAGGAAAATCCAATAAGCTCAATTATATAATAAAGAGGTAACCCCTTAAGGAGAAAAGGAGTATTAGGCTTTACATGTATCTTTCTTATTTAATATTAAATTAGAAAGATACACTACCCTTAATAATTGAGCACAATAACATTCATGTTCTCTATTAACATCCAGTATAACCCTTATACTAATTATTTTTAAAGCAAGCCAATAAATAAAGTAGTCCAGAGAATTGAGACTCTTTATAATCATTTAAAAGTGTCCGAGTATTGTATATTAAAGCCCGTTTGACACTTGACATATACAAATGCTTCACACCGAGCTACACTTTAAAAATAAGACATGAATGAAATTAAACATTAATATTACACTTTAAAACCATCCCGGAAGCGACTCAGAAATACTGTCTTGGAGGAGGCATTCCCTTGCTTTTCACTATAAAGCAGGTGACCTAAGGGAACACCCGCCCCCCCCCCCCCCCCCTTCCCCTTGCCCTGGGTCAAATAGCCCAGAGCGAAGAGGGCAGCCGGACGGAGTCACTGCCGGAACAGAAAGCCTGCATAACTATAGTTGCAACTGTTTAGTGGACGACATTCTGAGCAACAGATAACGGACCTAAACAATGCAGGTCTCCAGAAATGGACTCAATATTTCTGAGATAAAAATTAGTAAATGTGGAAGGCTGAGACCAATAAGCAGCCTTCATTAAATCTGTAATAGCAACACTATTAGCATAAGCCCAGGAAGTAGAAAGAGCTCTTACTTCATGAGCAGAAATCTTAAGCACAGACTGCTGAGAAGAAGATAAATCTTCATACGCAGTACGGATAGTTAACTGAATCCATCTAGCAATAGAATGGACTGAAATGTCCTTTCTATTAGGCATCAAAGACAGAAAGAAACGTTTCCGTCCCTTTCTGATGAACTGAGATCTCTGTTTATAGATACGTAGTGCTCTAACAGGACAGAGTAAAGGCCTACGCCCGTCTGAAGACGGAAGAGCCTTAATAACAATAGGTTCCGGATATTTATTAGGAGCCTGATTCTTAGCTAAAAAAACGACATTAGTAGTGAAGGTGATAGTGTTCCCAACACTACGATAATGAGAATCATCCACCGATAGTGCATGAAGCTCACTGACTCTTCTGGCAGAAGAGAAAGCTAAGAGAAAAGCTGTCTTATAAGATAAGAATTTGAAATCTACTGTCCCAAGAGGTTCAAATGGCTTTTCCTTCAATTTAAGGAGAACCCAAGCTAAATTCCACTTAGGAATTAATCTAAGAGTTCTGGGTCTATTTATCGAAAAGTTTCTAACCAATTTCGATAAAGAGACATTAGATCCAATTTGTAAACTATCATGATGTGCATAGGTATCAGATAACATAGATCTATAACCCTTTATAGTAACAGGCTGCAGTTTGATTTCGTCAAACAAGTATACTAGAAAGTTTGCAATGTCTGGTATAGAGGGATCAAATATATCTACAGAATGATCCCTACACCAACGACGGAAAACCTTCCACTTAGCCGCATAGTTTAGCGAAGAGGAGGTCCTCCTACAGTTAGAAATCGCGTCCACTGCTCGTCCTGTAAAGTGCTTGCCATGCAAGAAGGACCGCACAACGGAAAAACGTGAAGGTTGAGACCTTGCGGGTTGTGATGGAGTTGGCGCGATTTCCCCTGCGAAAGAAGATCCTCTCGTGGAGGAAGCTTCCGCGGTAGGTCCCACAACAGACACCTGAGTAGATTTATCCACGGTCTCTGTGGCGACAGAGATGCTACCAACAGAATCTTGCATTGAGATTGTTTTATCTTTAGCAATACTTGTTGAATTAACGGCGCTGGAGGATACGCATATCCTATCATTCCGTCCCAAGGGATCGACAGAGCGTCTACTGCAAATGCTCTTGGATCCGGACACGGGGACACATACGTCTGCAACTGATTGTTGAGATGTGTCGCAAATAAGTCTATCATTGGCCGTTCCCATTGGTAGCAAATCTGATTGAATACTTGTTTGTTGAGAGTCCACTCCGACGGCAACAAGCGACCCTTTCGTGAAAGGGAGTCTGCTAGCACATTCAGACGACCCGGTATGTGACGGACCGAAAGAAGAACGTGATGTTCCAACGCAAACAGAAGGATTCTTTCCGTTAGATTGAACAACGGAACTGAATGAGTGCCTCCCTGATTCCGTATATACGCCACTACTGTCGTATTGTCGGATAGGATTTGGACATGAGCATCGTGAATAATGTCCATCCAGTGACGTAACGCAAGCCAAATTGACATCATTTCCTTGATGTTTATGTGCTTGCACAGGAATTGCGGATCCCAAAGACCCTGGCATCTCGAATCCGTTGGGATTAATGATGCACCCCAACCTGTTTGACTGGCATCCGTCATAATGGTAAAACTCGGATCCGGCAACTGCAGCGGAACTCCTTGAGTTAACCACTGAATGTTTGCCCAAGTCTGAATCTCTTGTTTCACTTGATCTGACAAGAGAACGTCTACATCGAGCGAATGAATTTTCACACTCCAATTCTGAGTCAGGAAAATTTGAAGAGGCCGTGTGCGTAGCCGTCCCATCGGAATGAGATCCGCGGCGGCTCCGCACAGACCTATCAGTCTCATAAATTCTCTCGCCGTGACTTTGTCTGCATTCAGACAATAGCGAGCGTAACAACTGACTAATTTCGCTCTGGTTAACGGCAGACGAACGAGATTGTTGTGCGTCTCGAAGCTCATTCCCAGATGAGTGAATGACTTGGATGGCACCAGATCCGACTTCTCCTCGTTTACTATGAAACCGAGACGTCGGAGCAATAGAAGAAGATTCTGAACATCGTTCTGAAGCGTTAACTCGTTGCCGTACCTCTGAAGAATGTCGTCCAGGTAGGCCGACGTTACCGCAGACGAATGAGCTCGGAAGTAGATCATTACCGAGTTCATTACCCGAGTGAAAGCCCAGGGTGCTAGATTCAATCCGAAGCACATGGCCCGGAACTGATACACCACTCCTAGGACTGCGAAGCGTAGATACTTTCGGAATGTCGGATGTACCATGACGTGAAAGTACGCATCTTGAGATCTATGCTCGTTGCATAATCGTTCACCCGAATACTCGCTCTGACCGATCGAATCGTCTCCATATAAAACTTCAGAGCGATGATCAGCTTGTTTATCCAGCTCAAATCTATGACTGGACGGAACGAGCCGTCTGGTTTCGGAACCAGAAACAGATGGCTGTAGAATCCCAGCGATTCCTGGTTTTCTACGACCTCTACCGCGTTCTTCATTAAAAGAGACTGCACCTCTGATAACAGAGCGTCTCTTTTCTGAGGATTTGACGGAAGATGAGTCCACTTTGGACTTCGAGTTAATGGAGGCTTTCGTTTGAAGGATATCTTTAGACCTTCCGAAGTCACTCCTCTCACCCACGGGTCGTCCGTAATCGACGCCCACTCTTGAGAAAAACTCGACAACCTTCCGCCAACCGGAACGCGATAGAGGTTTAAGCCATCACCTCCTGGATCTGCGAGGCCTGCGGTAGGAGAAACCACGTCTTCCACGACCCGCACCTCGCCTCGTCGACCTCGGGGCGTCCGACCGATTGTCCCGGCCTGAAGGACGTCCCGAACGAGAGTCGCTATCCTGACGGTCTCTCGAATAAGAGCCAGAGGACGCACCGGAACCTCTATAGGAACCTCTCTTGGGCGCATAAGACCCAGAAGTGCCCGCCTTATTCGTGTCTGCTGTATCCGACCTTTTAGGAGCGGATCTGAACAACAGAGAATCACTAGCTTTCTTTTTAATATTATCATAAATAGCGGAAAGCTTGCCGTCAAAGAGAAGTTCTCCTGAGACCGAAGCGACTCTAAGAGAGTTCTTCACCTTAGAATCCACTAGTGTGGATGTAGCCAGGGCTGCGTCACGTCTAACCAACTCCAGATTTGCCACTGAAAGGGCGGAGTTACACGTGGAATAAGCTACTGCCCTTGAAAGAAGTCTTAAAGAGGATTGTATATCCTGAAACTCTTCCCCTTGAAGGCGCAGTGATAACGCCTTAGTAAGGTGATCTGCGTAAGATAAGGCATCTAAATTGGCTCTGTTAGACGCAATGGCTGTTTCCAACACTGCGGTTGGAATAGAAGCTGACGACGGTAATGATAGCTCTAAGTCTTCCGCCTCGTCGTCCATACGCAGAGGAACTCTCGGTATACCCTGTCCTGCCGTGTCGAATTTATTCCTTGCATTAATGAAAGGCAGGTTGAGAGTATTTGCGGACAAGAAACCTGCTTTCCCCGTCCTGGAAGCAAGTTTAAAAATAGCGTCGTTCAATAATTCAAATGTTCTTGCAACATTATTGGACTGCGACGGAAACTCGGGAGCGATGTCCCTGAACCGCTCAAAAAATTCAGAGTCCAATGACGCTATAATTCTCCTGTCCGGAAGCGCAGCAGTCTGGCCCGACGGAACAACTTGAGGAAGAAAGTGCCGGATGAAGTCCACGGCAGCTTTATGTTGTTCCGAAAGGGATAGCTCCAATTCATCCGTATCCCTTTCACCATCCGGTCGGACCTCCCGATGTTCCCGGTCGTCCGCCCCCGATGCTTCGGCGGAGCGTACCGACCCAGCGCCGTCGGATAATTCTCGATCCGACACCGTTTCTGTCGGCTGCTGGGATGCTGCGATAAGCTGTGCTATCTGCACTAGAATGTCCGACGTCGAGACCTGCGGAGGCGCGGTCTTTCGCTGCTTCGCCGAGGGCAGCTCCGCATCAGATGGCTCCCGCATACTTTTCCTATGCGAACGTCCGGAGTCCATCGGTCTCGAATCCCTGGCTGCCGGATGGTGTGACCTGGTCGCCGAAGAATCCTTCATCGGCGAAGCTGGCAAAATATCGGAGGTCACGCAGCCAAGATGCGGTCGTGTGCGCCGACGAGAAGAGGAAGCCTTAACAGTCTCTGCGGACTGCTTATACAACGGAGCGTCCCGAGCGACGGACGTATGCTCCGCTAAAGACACATTTTGTACCACAACATCTGGTCCCAGATGTTGTTGTACGATAGAGGGGCCTCTCTCGCTCGCGGCCCGGCTGGACCTGGACGAGCTAGGAACCGGACTAAAAGGCTTCCTCCGTTCTCGTTTACTATCCGCCGTCACTGGGTGTGCATCTATTATGTTTATAGTGCTCGCATCACCCAAAATTTCCTCTTGGACCGCATCGGACGAACCCAGCTGCCGAACCATTCGGTGAATGGACGCTACACCGGGCGAGCTAGCGGACGACATTTGTCTAATCTCCATGAGCACTTTTGCCGCTAGCTCTGAATTCATTTGTGACGACGGACGCACACTTGAAGAAGATAACATGGAAACATCACCCTGTTCTGGTTCCTCTGAAATAGAAACTGAGAGAGTAGAGTGACCTTGTGGAGAAAGAGCCGGCATCGCTCTTTCTCCAGAAACAACATATCGTGACACACGTTTCCAATGTTTCTCATCCCAATGTTCACATATAGGACAGGGATTAATGCGAGAACACTGACTACAATTAATACAATGATCATGAAAGTCAGAGGAAGATTTCTTCCTATTACAATTTGAACAATGTCCCTTCATTGTGAAAGAACAACAATAAGTCCTAGTTACTCGCAAAAACCCCTGACACAAAGATACATAATAACATGATCCATTAATAAATGAAAAAACAATTGCAAAACAAAATAATTTTGAAAAAATATTTTTTCAGAGAAGCCCAAGTTGCTGAAAAGTAACGTTGAGCCCCGATGGATCCGATGGCAAAGTGTGGTCAAAAATTTTAAAATTATATAAAATAATTAATGAGACACTTTCGGATAATATAAATGTATCTTATAATGAGATAAACTACCACAAAGGCAAACAGCCCCCCTCAAAAAAGGCTGTTGCCAATGAAAACAAACAGTGTAAACACACTAGAAAACATGACTCCAGGCACTGAAAAAACTGGCCCGGAATCAGTCATCAATTACACTCTATCTGATGCAAAACAGAGACTCCCAGGGGAGAATCTGCAGAACATCAGATGGAAGATGCAGAACACAAACGTTATACACCCATGGGTGAAAATGTAACTATGGGGAAAATAACAGAAAACATTCTGTAACCAAGCAACTCTCCCAGGAAATTTTAGAAATGAAACTTCTCAAAAATATGCCAAAAGCATGGGAGAATTGCAAGGGGGGACTTTAGAAGGCTAGGGGAGAGGAAACACTGAATAAGCAGTGCAACAATTAGCAAGAATGACAACAAGAGGCCCATGCCTCGAAAATAGGCAACTTAACATAATTTCAACAAAAAATTTTAAGTACAGCCCTGATTATTTTTTGCCACTTCTTTTTTCCTCTCCTCCTTCTATCCTCCTTAGAATCACATTTTCTCCAAAAATTACGTGTCTGGCATCCTTTAAACTGAGATTTACAAGCACAAAGATCAGTGAGATGTTGACTGATGAAGGGCCAAACAGAGAATGATATTTGGCGCCAATTTCGGGACGACTGCGTCACTGCGCATGCGCAGTAGAGTCGTACTATGGAGGTCCTTTAGGACATGATTTCTTTTTGTTTTGGATGCAAATTTTGGGGATTGGGGGGCAAAATTTGTGTTTGGCCCTGGTTTTTGTTGGAGTTAGCACCAGCTAAGTCTGGGTCATTGGTACAGTATAAAAATATTAACAAACATGCATTTTCTCATGTTAATAAAGCATCCATAACTTGAAATAGTATGTTACTATGTTATTAAAATAAAAAAGGCTCAATTTCTTTTTCCATTTTGTTTTGGCAATGAAACTGACAGTGGAAGTACCGCCCACCGATGCTCATGTAAATAAAAACAGATTTGCACATTTGTACGTCTGGTGCTCAGTAAAATCATGAAAAAATAATAGCAACTCTTAATAATCTGACGATCATGATATAAATAAAATATACCCAAAGTAGCTTGGTGTACCAAATGTTCACCACTCATGGTGAAGTGGTGTTAACCGCGTGCCAAAGGCTCGCGGTTAACACCACTTCACCACTTGTAGTGAACATTTGGTACACCAAGCTACTATGGGTATATTCTATATGTATCAACAAAAATGAAGTCTATTCAAGCTTCAGTCAAAAAGAAAAAAATGTAGCAAAATAAATTAATTTTAATTTTACCTTCACTTCACGGCATGTCTCTAAAAATTTGGCCTGCCTTTGTAATAATGTTTGTAAATTTTGTTTGGGATCCTGACTCTCTTTCTTGGGAGGTTCTTTAGGAATATTCTCATCAGATGAGACACCTGATAATTCTATATCAATTTCCTCCTGAAAAAAAATTCTTTTCATTTAGTTGGCAAGTTTTCTATAACCAATACACCAAATTTTTATTTACATAAATGGAATTTGCTCTGACCATTGCCTGATAAAAAAAAATGCAACAAAGATGCAACAAGAGATTGCATCAGAGGTTCAAGCATACCCCCACCAGTGCCAAGTAGAGGAATGGGTTTGTGTCAGGGTGCACAATATTTCTAAATGAAAAAGTCCATAACTCATCGGTGTAATTTGTGAGTAGCATAACATGATGTGTGTCTGAAAGTGTTAGTGATGAACCAATTATCAAAAATTGCTATCAACCGATTACCGGTTATTTCTCTGACGATTATGCTGATTCCGATGGTTGAAGTAGGACACTGAAGAAAATCTTTTGGTGCCTGTTATACTACAAAATTTTGTTGATAAATCATCATTTACAAAAGCTTAATACCACATAAGTTCTCAGAGTATGCATATTTATTGATGGGCAATATTAGCCAAAATAATATTTGCATTTGGTTGGGATGTGGGGAAAAGATTGTTATTAACGATACAATCGCACGATATTGTTCCCGTGAAGATTGTGTTTTATTCCGGTAAATAGTGTTAATATGGTTTTGTGTAAGGATACAACACACTTGGCTGTATTAACCAGGAATATACTGAGCACACATACTTTGTGTCTTAAATGAATAATAATTTTGATGTTAATGTGTGTTGTGAAGTCGTATGATGCATGGTTTACACGTATGTCAGTATGTATTATTCAATGTTCTTTTTTCAACTTGTTACCTCCCCTGATGTGTTTCTCTAATGTTATATGATCTCTACAATCTTCGGGAAATGGTGGCGATCTCGTACCGATTACAGTTGGTAAATTCTGTAATATCTCTGCTCTGCAAATCCCTAAATTTTCTGCTATGCACTACACACGTTTTTAATGGGGAAACTTTACTGAAATGGCCAGATATCAAAGGGATTTTTAATAGTCAGTGTTAAATATAGAATAACCGGAAACTGCCGTTTTTTAACTGCCAGTTGTCATAATCAGCCAATGCCCCATAACCAGTCGGTTCCGATTGCCAATTCCGATTATCGGTTCATCACTAGAAAGTGCATGTCATGTTGGATATCAATGTTAAGATTTAATTAAAATCTGACTGCTATCAAATGAGTTATGGATGTTTATGGACAAAAAATGTCTATTGGTGAATAAAAAAGGATATAACCCTAAAGGGCCTGGAGATTTTTATACATTTTCACTATAAACCAGGGGTCAGTCTGGCAGCTGATTTTAAGAAATGACTTCTCCCTCCAGAGATTTTATGGAGAAGTCAGGGGCCAGGAGGGAGATGTCAGTGGACATGAGGGAGAAGTCAGAATGTTCACCGTTACACGTCATGTAACAGCACTATGATGTAGATTAGTACAGTACATGGAGAGTGTATTATCACTACATCACCCATGGGGTGGAGATTCCACCGAAGCAATAATTGCAAATTTGTTACAAAGCATAACCAGTACAAGCAAAGTTTCAGCTAATGGACCTCCAGGTTAAACCCGGAGGTCCATTGGATGAAACATTGCTTGTGATTTTTGTCGATATGTACAAAATTTGAAAGTTATAGCTTGGGTGATAACTCCACTCTGCAGGTGATTTAGTTACAATCCACTCTCCACGTACTGTAGACTGACTGTCACATGAGCAATCTAAAATTTGAAATCTGCTGCCTCCAGACTGTACATTTCAAATTTTAAAGTCTCACCCCTTCATATTAGTTATTTGATACCATGTGTAATTCGAAGCTTGGAAAAAATTGTCATCACTGGTAGGGAAAGAGTTAAGGAAAATCCTCATCCATGCATATAGTGTTCAATTGGACATATAATATGCCAGGAGGTAATAGGTGGTCAAGGTGAAAATAAACTGACAACTTAAAATTAATTAACTGTTAAAGTGCTGAATTATTTTTACCTTTGAACAAACCATGTAATGTAATCTGTAACCAATGAACCATATTGTTCATAAATATCAAATTGATTTAGTTTACTAGAGAATGCCTGGATTTAAATTTGTCTCAAAGCAGTGGATTTGGTGAAGAATGGTTTTGGCGTGCCAAAGGCACATGGGGACACTGTAGGATCTTCACCCCTTTCAACTCAGTTGGCAGTGTTCTTGTATTGTCTGACACAGCATGTGGAGCTAGTGACTTCAGACAAGTATAGTCTGCCACTTAACTTTACTTGTAGGGGCTGTCATAAGCAAGTATAGTCTGTTTCTGGCCTTGTGTTACGCATTTGAAGAGAGAAGGCAGCTGAGTCCAGATGAGGATGATGATGATCACGATGATGAAGGTGGTGTAGTGGATTTGAAATTTATAATTGCTTATTGTGGGAGTGTTCTTCTTTGTCACAGAAGGTATATTCTTTGAAAAAGTATTTAAATAGATTTTAAGTTCACATCAGAAAGTTAAAAAATTTATAGTAATTTATATATTTTTTATACTTACCAATGACCCAGAAATAGCAGGTGCTAACTCTTAAAATATAGGGCCAAACACAAATTTTGCCCCCCAATCCCCAAAATTTGCATCTAAAACCAAAGAAAACATGTCCTGAATGGCCCTCCACACTTCACCTCTACTGCGCATGCGCAGTGTCAAGGACGTTCCGAAATTGGCGCCATTAATCATTCTAATAACCAGTGCCTGGTAAGCGCTATGTACTCAGTGGGGAGGTAAGAGTTCCCAACTCCTGGGAGGGCCATCCCCGTCTGGGTCATTGGTAAGTATAAAAAATATATAAATTACTATAAATTTTTTAACATTTTTATACTGTACCAATGACCCAGACATAGCTGAATAGTAAAAAGGCTGGAGGGCCAAGGACATAGAGCAAGATGGAATACGCTCAATTATATAAAATAGAGTCATCCCTTCTAGGGAAAAAGAAGTATTAGGCCTTACATGTATCTTTCTTATTTATGATAAATTAGAAAGATACAACGCCTTCCAAAATTGAGCATCATACATCCATGTACTCTATTAATATCTAGTATAATCCTTATACTAATAATTTTTTAAAGTAAGCCAATAAATAAAGTAAGTCTAGAGAATAGAGACTCTTTATACTCCTTAAAAGTGTCTGAGGATTGTATAATAATGTCCGTTGACACGTGCTATATTCAAAAGCTATACTTTAAAAACTAAGACCTGAATGAATTTTTAAAACATAAACTTCTCACTAAACAACCATCCCAATAACAGCTCAGAATTACTAACTCCGGAGGAGGTATCCCCTTGTTTTCATAGTAAAACAGGTGACCCAAGGGAACACCCTCCCCCCCTCCCCTCCCCTATTTTCTTGCCCTGGGTCAAATAGCCCAGAGCGAAGAGGGCAGCAGAACGGAGTCACTGCCGAAACAGACAGCCTACCTAGCTATAGTAGCAACTGTTAAGTAAATGACATTCTGAGCAGTAGATAATAGACCTAACAATAGAGGCCTCCAGAAATGGACTCAATATTTCTGAGATAAAAATTCATGAATGTGGATGGCTGAGCGCAATGAGCAGCCTTCAAAAATCTATAAAAGCGACACTATTAATGTAAGCCAAAGATGTAGAAGAACTCTTACTTCATGAGCCGAAATCTCAAACACAACTGCTGAGTCAAAGATATACCATAAGCAGTATCGATAGTTAATTGAATCCATTAGCAATAGAATGGAGCATAACGTCCTTCTATTAGGCATCAAAGACAGAAGAAGCTTACGCCTGTAGTAATAAACAGATACCTGTTTATAAATACATAAACTCTAACTGGACAGAGTAAAGGCCTATGCCCGTACGAAGACGGAAGGACCTTAATAACAATAGGTTCCGGATATTAATTAGGAGCCTGACTCTTATGCAAAAATCCAACCTAAATAGTAAAGGAAGTAGTGATTCCGAAACTACGAAAGTGAAAATCATCCACCGATAGTGCATGAAACTCACTGACTCTTCAGTAAAAGAGAAGCCAACAGAATTACTGTCTAAAAGGTCAGAATTTGAAAACTACTGTTTCCAGAGGCTCAAATGATTACTTAGCTAAATAAGAACCGAAGTTAAATTCCATATAGGAATTTAATCTAATGATTCTAAGTCTATTTATCGAAAAGTTACTAACTGACTTAGATAAAGAGACATAAGACTCAATTGTAAACTATCATAGAGTGCATAGGTATGAGGTAACATAAACCTATAACCTTAATAATAACAGGCTGCAGTAGATCTTGTCAAACAAGTATACTAAAAAGTTGCAATGACTAGTATGGAGGGATCAACAATATCAACATAGTGATCCCTACACCAACGACGGAAGAGCCTCCACTTTAGCCGCATAGTATAGCGAAGAAGAGGTTCTCCTATAGTAAGAAATCACGTCCAAAGCTCGTCCAGTACAATGCTTACAATGCAATAAGGACCACACAACGGAATACGTGAAGGCTGAGACCTTGCGGGTTGTGAAAAAGATGACACGATTTTACCCAGCGAAAAAAGATCCTCTCATGGAGGAAGATTTCGCATTAAGTCCCACAGTAGACATCAGAGTAAATTTACCCACGGTCTCTGTGAAGACAGAGATGCTATCAACAGAAATGTATTGTGGTTGTTTATCTTAGCAATACTTGCTGAAACAACAGCACAGGAGGATATGCATATCCTATCATTCCGTCCTATTAGATCAATAGAGCGTTAACAACATAAGCTCAGAGATCCGGGCAAGCAAACACATACGTCTGCAATTGACAAGCAAGTTGTGTCGTAAATAAATTATCATTGGGCGCTCCCATTGATAGCAAATCTGATTGAATACTTGTTTGTTGAGAGTCCATTCTGACGGCAACAAGCGACCCATAAGTGAACGGGAGTCGGGTAATACAATCAGACGACCCGGAATATGACGGACCGAAGCAGAACTTGGTGTACTATAACAAACAGAAGGATTCTTTCCATTAAATTGAATAACGGAAACGAATGAGTGCCTCCCTGGTTCCAGAGATACGCCACTACTGTCGAATTAACGGGCAGGATTTGGACATGCGTTTCTGAATAATGTTCATCCAATGACATAAAGCAAGCCTAAAAAAACATTATTCCGTGGAAGATAAGTGCTTGCTTAGAGACTGCGGAACCCAAAGACCCTGGCACTTCGAATCCGTTGGGATCAATATTATATCCCAACCTGTTTGACTGGCAACCGTCATAATTATAAAACTCGGATCCGGCAACTGCAGTGGCACTCTCTGAGTCAACCACCGAATGTTTGCCCCAGTCTGAATCTCTTGCTACACTAGATAGACAAGAGAACGTGTAAATCGAGCAATTCATGGATTGCTGAAAAGTTGCCGTCGAAGAGAAGCTTCTCCGAGAACGAAGCGACTCTGAGAGAGTTCTTCACCTTACTATCCACGCGCGTGGATGTAGCTAGGGCTGCGTCACGTCTAACCAACTCCAAGCAGCCACTGAAGGGCGGAGTTATACGTGAACAAACTACTGCCCTCAAAAGAAATCACATTGAGGATTATATCCCGGAATTCTTTTCTCTTGAAGACGTAATGAAAACGCCTCAGTAAGGTGGATTACGTATGATAAAGCGTCTAAGTTAAGTCTATTAGACATCATTGTCGTTTCCAACATTGTGGTTGGAAAAGACATAGACGGCGAAAAAGATTATTTCCAGTCTTAACCACGCCGTCTAGACACATATGAACTCTCGGTATGCCCTGTTCTGCCAAAATAAATTATTCATATAAATGATAAAAGGCAGAAATGAGCATTGCGGACAAGAAACTAAACTATCATGCTTGGTAGCAGGCTTATATATATATATATATAGCGTCGATAAATAATACACATGTTCTAATGACATTATTGGACTGTGTCGGTAAGTCAGGGACAATGTCCCTGAACCGATCCAAAATTCTGTGTCCAATGACGCTATAAGTCTCTTATCCAACATCGCAGCAATGTAGTCCGAAATAACAATCACTGGAAGATAATGCCGGAAGATATGTATGGCAGCTTCCGATGCTACAAAAGGGAAAACTCGAAATCTTTCGAATCCCTTTCGCCATCCTGTCGGACCCTATAAAGTGTTCGGTCGTCCGTACCTGATGCAACCGCGGACCGCACCGACCCAGCACAGTCAGATAATTCCTGATTCGACCAAGAAACTGTCGATTGCTGGGATGCTGCGAAAAAACTGTGCTAACTCGGATAGCACGTCCGTCACTGAGGCCTGTGGAGAAGCGGTCCTACGATGCATTGCCGCTGGAAGCTCCGTGATCGTTACCTCGTGCATACTACTAATATACGAGCGAACGGAGTGTATAGGCCTCGTGTCCCTTGGCTACCGGATGGCGTGACCTGTTCGCCGTGGAATCACTGAATGACGAAACTGATCGGATACTCGAGGTCACGTAGCCAATGTGCAGTCGTGTGCACTGCTGTGAGGATGAGGAAGCATTATCGACAGTCTCTTGGACTGTCAATATAACGGAGCGTCCCGAGCGACGGACATATGCTCCGAATGTAAAATATCTGAACCACAACATGCGGTCCCCTATGTTGTTGGACGAGAGAGGGACCTCTCTCGCTCACAGCCCGGACGGACCTGGACAAGCCAGGAACCGGACTAACAGGCTTCCTCCGATCTGTCCTCAATCCGCCGTCACTGGGTGAGTACTAAAGTAATTATAGTGCTCGCATCACCCAAATCTCCTTCCTAGACCGCAACGGACGAACCCAGTAGCCGAACCATTCGATGAATGTACGCTACACCGGGTGAGCTAGCGAATGTCACTCCGTCGATCTTACAAGGGACCTCTTAGGCGATAGACATATTCCATGAGCACTTATTGCCGCTAGCTCTTCATTAACTATGACGACAGAGGCACACTTTTGAAAGACATCTCCGTAACTTTTGCGAACAAGAAACCAGAAATGCTTGGTAATAGCAAGCATATAATAATAAATATATAGCGTCGTTCAATAATTCGAAAGTTTGTGTGACATTATTGGACTATGTCGGAACTGAGGGACGAAGTCCCTGAACCGAACCAATAATTTCTAAGTCCACCGACGCTATCAGTTTCTTATCCGGCATCGCAGCATTCTGGTCCGACGAAAGAACCTGTAGAAGATCAGTCAGATGACATACACAACAGCATATGTTGTTCCGAAAGGGAAAGCTCAAAATCCTCCGAATCCCTTTCGGTATCCCATCGGACTGGATGAAATTTTCGGACGTCTGTACCCGCTTCCGCGGAGCGTCTCGACCCAGCATCGTCGGATAAAACATTATGCGACAGATTCAGTTGTTGCTGGGATGCTGCGATAAGCTGTGCTATTTAGGATAGCACGTCCGTCCCCGAGACCTGTGCAGTAGCGGTCTTAGGATGCATTGCCGCCGGAAGCTCCGTGTACGTTGACTCCCGCACACTTTCCTATGCGAACGTCCGGAGTCTGCAGGCCTCGTGTCCCTGGCTACCGGATGGTGTGACCTGGTCGCCGATGATTCTCTGACTGGCGAAGCTGACTGGATATCCAAGGTCACGTAGCCAAGAGCGGTCGTGTGCGCTACCATGAGAATGAGGAAGCCTTATTGACAGTCTCTCCGGACTGACTATGTGTCGGAGCGTCCCGATCGGCGGACGTATGCTCCGAATGCGAAACATTTTGTACCACAACATCTGGGGCCAGATGTTGTTGTACGAGAGAGGGGCCTCTCTCGCTCGCCGTCCGGATGGACCAGAACGAGCTATGAACCGGACTAAAAGGCTTCCTCCGTTCTCCCTCTAATCCGCCATCACTGGGTGTGCATTTGGTTGATTTATAGTGCTTGCATCACCCCAAAACTCCTTCTAGACCGCAACGGACGAACCCGGATGCCGAACCATTCCATGAATGGACGCTACACCGGGCGAGCTAGCGGACGTCAAAGGCCGTCGAACCTACTAGGGTCCTCTTAGGCAATTGGCGTATTTACATGAGCACTTTTCCGCTAGACCTTCATTAATTGTGACGACGGAGGCACACTGTTGGAAGACATCACAGATACATCACCCTAATCTTGATCGTCTGAAATAGAAATTGATAAAGTAGAGTGACCCTGTGGGGAAAGGACCGGAATGTCCAATTCCCCACTAACATACCGTGACATACGCTTCCCATGTTGTCATCGAAATCATCAGATACAGAACAGGAGTTAATGCGAGTACACTGACCACATATAGAATGATTATAAAAGTCAGAGGAAGACTTCCTCTTATTACAATTGATCAAAATCCTTTCAATGTGAAAGAAAACAAAGTCCTGGTACTCGCACCAACCCCTGACAATCAAAATACATAATAATAATATGATCCATTAACATAGAAAAAATAATTGAAATCAAAATATTTTGAAAAAATATTTTTTCAGAATAGCCCAAGTTTCTGAAAAGTAACGTTGAGCCCCAATGGATCCCAAGCCTAAGTGTGGACAAAAAATTTAAAAATATTTTAAACAATTTATGCAACACTTACGAACAATAATAATGTATCTAGTTATGATTAAATAAACATCAAGATATTATTTTCAAGAAATCCCCCCCTCACACAGAGGGCTGTTGTAAATGTAAACAATGAGTGGAGTGTAAAAACACTAAAATAAGACTCCAGGCACCCAGGCCCGAAATCAGTTACCAAAAATACACTATCTGATGCAAAACAGAGACTTCCAGGGAAGAAACTGCTGCACATCAGATGGTAGATGCAGAACACAACGCCTAACCACCCATAGGTGAAGACGTAAACATGGGGAAAAGAACAGAATTCATTCTGTTATTCAGCTAAAACTCCCAAGAAATTTTAGTAATAATAATTACAGAAACTATGCCAAAAGCATGGGAGAATAGCAAGAGGGGACTTAAAGGAAAGGGAGAGAGGAAAACACTGAAAAATCAGTGTAACTAAATAACAAGAATGACAACAAAATGGCAGCTGCCTCAAAAATAGGTAACTTAACATAATTTCATTAAAAAATTTTAAGTTACAGCCCTGATAATATTCAGTCACACATTTTTCCTCTCCTCCTTCTCTATCCTCCTTAGAATCACCATTTCACTAATATTTATGTGTCTGGCATCATTTAAACTGAGATTTACAAGCACAAAGATCAGTCAGATGTTAACTGATGAAGGGCCAAACTTAGAATGATTAATGGCGCCAATTTCGGAACGTCCTTGACACTGCGCATGCGCAGTAGAGGTGAAGTGTGGAGGGCCATTCAGGACATGTTTTTTTTGGTTTTAGATGCAAATTTTGGGGACTGGGGGGCAAAATTTGTGTTTGGCCCTATATTTTAAGAGTTAGCACCAGCTATGTCTGGGTCATTGGTACAGTATAAAAATATGGGCCTTTTATGGTTTCTGAGTGTCTTAATTAAATTGAAAAGTGTAGTTGAAAAAAGTTTTCAATATCCTTCGTTAATTAAGCATTATTAAGAATATGAGTTGATTTATTTCTGAGGTAAATCACAAAATATTTCAGTTGTTTCCCTTCCCTTCTGCGCTGGATAATAATACAATAGACTGCACAGAAAAATGACAATTTCTGCCGACCATGCTACATTGATCTGTGCGATTGGTGCTATGAAGGCCTGCCATTCTTATCCATCCAAATATTTGTGATTTATGTTGTAGACTTATTACATTTACCACCCCACCCCCCTCCGACACAAGTTTTCCAAAAAAAAACTTTCCAATCCAATGCAAATTGCAGTGCAGATTTCCAATGGAACTAATTTTTCAATGGAAAGGAGTGTAATTATAAGCAACTTCTCCTTTTTCTGGATAACCTGTCAACTACATAATTTTTTTCTTCAAGCAGTGGTTTATTTTAATAAATACTTACATGATGCATGCCTTGTAGGATTTGACTTGGCCATTACAACTCTTTTGAGAAATATAAAATTGGGCTATTTTAGTCTTTTTTCAGAGCCATAGGACAGATTTTAATAGCAACTGCAAAAGTGTTTTGTTATGAACATCAGAATGTGGAAGCGTTTCTATTTGGAAATAAAACATTAGAAAATGCACAAAACTGCCATGTCTCCCAAGGAATTTTTGGAGGGCAACCTGAATTTTGCTCCCAATCAAAGATGAAAGTGGCAGATGTCAAAAATCACTGGAAGTGTAAATCGCAGTGAAGCGAGACAAATATGACTAAGGCCAGGGACCAGGGGCAGCTCTAGGATTGTAGATGCTCCAAGATTGATTCACACATTTTTTTACCTGGAACTGAAAAATGTTGATGGCAGTGATTGATTTGAATTTATGTAGGAATGTTTTCTGAAATGTACTTTCATTTTTGCATGTTGTTTTAATTAAGAATTGAAAGCAGTTTTTATAATCTTTATTGGAGTATTAACGTGTGGGAATGGGTACAAATTATGTATGAATCCTGTACCCATTCCCAAATGTTCATACTCCAATAAAGATTATAAAAATTGCATTCAATTCTTATAATTACATTCCGTAACTGTTTAAACTATTTTTTACCAAACAACAAAGCAGAAAGATGAAATAAAACGTACGAACGAACGAGGTGAAAAACCACCCTCACACAAAAGAGAAAGTGCACAACTCTTGAGTTGAGCGCCAGTTTTCGGCATTGACCCATCCAGCTGACCAATGGGAATTGAGTATTTGGACCCAAAACGTATAACTACATTAACAATGTAATTAATACTTTTTAGCCATCATTTCCATAGTCGATTTCTTTTGCACACCAAGTACACTTCACTTTTCCAGCGCGATTTATTTTCCTTATGAAGTCAGATAGAAAGTCATTATTAGAATCCTTTCCTTATAACCAGCCCCAACAAAACTTATGTTTGATTCCATATCAACAAGTGATATATCTGCCTGTCTCTTCCATTGTTCACATTGAAAAGCATGGTCTTCATTGAGCACTGAATACACACCAGAAACAAGAAATTCCATTGACTGAAGTCTCACACAATTTCACTTATTGAATATGGCTGTTCAATCAGCATTTAGTACACATACGAACTTGGTTTGACTTTCAACAATTGCTAAAATATGAAAAATGGAAATACAAGTGAAATGGAAAAGTTGATTATCGGATAAAACAGACTTTGGGTTGCATAAAAAAATAAAATTCGGAACACAAAAAATGGCTTAGGAAATTCCTAAATTCTGGAATTCCATCAAATTCATGACAACTTTTATCCCTGCCCCCAATGTAAGCCAAAGCGACTTCAGAAATGACAAGGAGACTTCTTCACACTTGTCATCCACTCGGCTGACCCCTGGTATACATAGAAAGTATACCTCCTGTGGCTAAGCACTTGTTTCTAGTCAAGTCTTGGCTGCCTACAGAGTCAGCCAAGAATTGCCTAGAAACAACTGGCAAGATAATAAGAAAACAAGTTTTGAGTTCATTCAAACAATGCGTGTTGGGGCGCCTGTTACTTTACATTAAAAAGTTATCAAAGATGGAATTAGATCCGTTAAGGGTTAACGCACAAGTGGAATGTGTAGACAGAATAACTTGATATGTCTGAAAGGTATGTCATAGAGGACATTCATGTAAGATTTCATTAAGATCTGAAAATTATCAACTCAGTCACAGACTCATACAGACAAAATGTCTATATGTGAATGAAAAAAAAGAGGGCATAACTCACAAGTGGAATGTGCAGACAGCGTAACTTGATACATGTCTGAAAGGGCATGTCATGCTGGATATTAATGTAAGATTTCATTAAGATCTGACTGCTATCTACCGAGTTACAAATCATATGAACATACATGCAGATATCCAGATGGGTTTAATCCTGGGGATGGGAATTTTCTGGTTATCATTTCTGAAAGTCAGTCACAATACCACAAATTTTCTGGTTCTCATTCCTGAATATCCAGGGTTCAAAATAAGCGGTGCCGCGTCGCTTTTTGCTATGCAAAAATTGCAAAAAGCTACACAATGTTAAATTATGTATAGCATTTTGTGATACAAGATAATCAACTGCAGCCTGCAGTTGATTATCTTGTATCGCAAAATGTAAATGAAAATTTGCAAACAAATTTGAAAACTAGTTCACTGATGCTTTACTTCTGATTGTGGAACATTCCATCAAGCATCATTAGCAACTTCATATTCAAGATGAGTTCTGTTGGTTTAAATACTTCCTGTTTTTACAACATTTTGCAAAAAATGTCCATTAAAAAATAAAAATAACTACAAGCCCATCAAATTAAAAATCCCAACTTCCATTTTGAGAACTCTATTAAACAACCAAGACGCCATTTATAACAGTATACAAGTCCATGCAACCCTTAAAGGCAGTTCAGTTAAAAAAAACATAGTAAATGTTTCATGTGTTGCAGATCATTTGGAAATGCCCAGAAATGGATGGAAACTATTCTATCTACTTAGAAGAATTCAATATAAAACAGCATAACATAACTCTGGTATACAAAAATAGCTATGTAATTTTTACAAAATGCTATTCATTTTTTTAAAATGCGTAGCATTTTGCTACGCAAAGAAAAAAAGTTATTTTGAGCACTGTGAATATCAGTTCTGATACCCGGTAAATTCATAGGACAGAACCGGGAATCAAACCTGGTGTTCCACAACCTTTGATTCCTGATTCTAGTTTATGAATTTCCCAGGCATTAGCACTGATCTTTAGAACTGGTAACTGGAAAGTTAAAAAATTTATAGTAATTTATATATTTTTTATACTTACCAATGACCCAGACATAGCTGGTGCTAACTCTTAAAATATAGGGCCAAACACAAATTTTGCCCCCCAATCCCCAAAATTTGCATCTAAAACTAAAGAAAACATGTCCTGAGAGGCCCTCCACACTTCGCCCCTACTGCGCATGCGCAGTGTCAAGGACGTTCCGAAATTGGCGCCATTTATCATTCTAATAACCAGTGCCTGGTAAGCGCTATGTACTCAGCGGGGAGGCAAGAGTTCCCAACTCCTGGGAGGGCCATCCCCGTCTGGGTCATTGGTAAGTATAAAAAATATATAAATTACTATAAATTTTTTAACATTTTTATACTGTACCAATGACCCAGACATAGCTGAATAGTAAAAAGGCTGGAGGGCCAAGGACATAGAGCAAAATGGAATACGCTCAATAAAATAAAATAGAGTCATCCCCTGTAGGGAAAAGAAGTAACAGGCCTTACATGTATCTTTCTTATTTATGATAAATTAGAAAGATACAACACCTTCCAAAAATTGAGCTTCATACATCCATGTACTCTATTAATATCCAATAATCCTTATACTAATAATTTTTAAAGTAAGCCAATAATAAAGTAAGTCTAGAGAATAGAGACTCTTATACTCCTAAAAGTGTGTGAGAATTGCATAATCATGTCCGTTGACATATGCAATATTCAAAAGCTATACTTTAAAAACTAAGACTTGAATGAATTTTATAAACTTAAACTTCTCACTAAACAACCATCCCAATAACAGCTCAGAATTACTAACTCCGGAGGAGGTATCCCCTTGTTTTCATAGTAAAAACAGGTGACCCAAGGGAACACCCCCCCCCCCCCCCCCCCCTTTTTCTTGCCCTGGGTCAAATAGCCCAGAGCGAAGAGGGCAGCCGAACGGAGACACTGCCGAAACAGACAGCCTACCTAGCTATAGTAGCAACTGTTAAGTGAATGACATTCTGAGCAGTAGATAATAGACCTAACAATAGAGGCCTCCAGAAATGGACTCGATATTTCTGAGATAAAATTCATGAATGGATGGCTGAGCGCAATGAGCAGCCTTCAAAAATCTATAATAGAACACTATTAATGTAAGCCCAAGAAGTAGAAGAACTCTTACTTCATGAGCCGAAATCTTAAGCACAACTGCTAAGCCAATGATATACCATAAGCAGTACGCTAGTTAATAGAATCCATTAACAATAAAATGGAGCGTAACGTCCTTCTACTAGACATCAAAGACAGAAGAAGCTTACGCCCTTGTAATAAACAGATATCTGTTTATAAATACATAAACTGTACCCGGAAAGAGTAAAGGCCTATGCCCATACGAAGACGGAAGGACCTTAAAATAATAGGTTCCGGATAATAGGAGCCTAACTCTTATGCAACAATCCAACCTAAATAGTAACGGAAGTATTGATTCCGAAACTATGAAAGTGAAAATCATCCATCGATAGTGCATGAAACTCACTGACTCTACAGTAAAAGAGAAACCAACATAATTACTGTCTAAAAGGTCAGAATTTGAAAACTACTGTTTCCAGAGGCTCAAATGATTACTTAGCTAAATAAGAACCTGAAGTTAAAATCCGTATAGGAATTTAATCTAAAGATTCTAAGTCTATTTATCAAAAAGTTACTAACTGACTTAGATAAAGAGACAAAAGACTCAATTGTAAACTATCGTAGAGTGCATAGGTATGAGGTAACATAAACCTATAACCTAAATAACAACAGACTGCAGTAGATCTTGTGAAACAAGTATACTAAAAAATAGCAATGAGAAGTATGGAGGGATCAACCATATGAACATAATGATCCCTACACCACGACGGAAGAGCCTCCACTTTAGTCGCATAGAATAGCGAAGAAGAGGATCTCCTATAGTAAGAAATCGCGTCCAAAGCTCGTCCAGTACAGTGCTTACAATGCAATACGGACCACACAACGGAACACATGAAGGTTGCGACCTTGCTGGTTGTGATAAAGATGACACGATTTACCCAGTGAAAAAAGATCCTCACATAGAGGAAGATTTCACGTTAAGATCCACAGTAGACAAGAGAGTAAATTACTCATGATCTCTGTGAAGATAGAGATGCTATCAACATAAATGTATTGTGGTTGTTTATCTTAGCAATACCTGCTAAAAACAACAGCGCCGGAGGATACGCGTATCCTATCATTCTGTCCTATAGATCAATAGAGCGTTAACAGTATTAGCTCAGAGATCTGGACAAGCCAACACATACGTCTGCAATTGATTAGCCAGCTGTGTCATAAATAAAACATCATTGGGCGCTCCCATAGATAGCAAATCTGATTGAATACTTGTTTGTTGAGAGTCCATTCTGACAGCAACAAGCGACCCGTAAGAGAACGGGAGTGCGATAAAACAATCAGACGACCCAGAATATGACGGACCAAAACTGAACTTGGTGTACTATAACCAACAAACGGATTCTTTCCATTAAATTGAATAACGGAAACGAAAGAGTGCCTCCCTGGTTCCGGAGATACGCCACTACTGTCGAATTAAAGGACAGGAATTTGGGCATGCGTTTCTGAATAATGTTCATGCAATGACATAAAGCAAGCCTAAAAAACATTATTCCGCGGAAGTTAACTGATAGCTAAAAGACTGCGGAACCCAAAGACCCTGGCACTTCGAATCCGTAGGGATCAGTATATATCCCAATCTGTTTGACTGGCAACCGTCATAACAGCCACACTCGGGTCCGGCAACTGCGGCGGCACTCTCTGAGTCAACCACCGAATGTTTGCCCCAGTCTGAATCTCTTGTAACACTAGATAGACAAGAGAATGTATAAATCAAGCAATTCATGGATTGCCGGAAAGTTGCCGTCGAAGAGAAGCTCCTCCGAGAACGAAGCGACTCTGAGAGAGTTCTTAACCTACTATCCACGCGTGGATGTAGCTAGGGCTGCCTCACGTCTAACCAACTCCAATCAGCCACTGAAGGGCGGAGTTATACGTGAACAAACTACTGCCCTCAAAAGAAATTACATTGAGAATAATATCCCGTAAATCTTTTCTTGAAGACGTAATGATAACGCCTCAGTAAGGCGGATTACGTATAATAAAGCGTCTAAGTTAAGTCTACTATACATAATGTCGTTCCCAACATTGAAATTGGAAAAGACATAAACGGTGAAAAAGAATATATGCAGTCTTTAATCACACCATCTAGACGCATATGAACTCTCGGTATGCCCTGCTCTGCCAAAATAAACTATATGTAAAAAAAGATAAAATGGCAGAAATGAGCCACGCGGACAAGAAACTAAACTATCATGCTTAGTAGCCGTCTTGTATATATATATAAATATATAGCGTCGAAAAATAAAACACATGTTGTAATGACAATATTGGACTGCGTCGGTAAGTCAGGGACAAAGTCCCTGTACCGATCGAAAAATCCGAGTCCAATGACGCTATAAGTCTCTTATCCAAGATCGCAGCAATGAAGTCCGAAAAATAATCACTGGAAGAAATGCCAGAAGATATGAAAGGCATCTTCCGATACTACTAAAGGGAAAACTCGAAATCTTTCGAATCCCTTTCGCCATCCTGTCGGACCCTATAAAGCGTTCGGTCGTCCGTAGCTTGATGCAACCGCGGACCGCACCGACCCAGCGCCGTCGGATAATTGCTGATTCGACCGAGAAACCGTCAATTGCTGGGATGCTGCGAAACAACTGTGCTAACTCGGATAGCACGTCCGTCACTGAGGCCTGAGGAGCAGCGGTCTTACGATGCATTGCCGCAGGAAGCTCCGAGATCGTTACCCCGTGCATACTTCCAATATGCGAGCGAACGGAGTGTATAGGCCTCGTGTCCCTTGGCTACCGGATGGCGCGACCTATTCGCTGTGGAATCACTGAATGCCGAAACTGATCGGATACTCGAGGTCACGTAGCCAATGTGCGGTCGTGTGCCCTGCTGTGAGGATGAGGAAGCATTAAAGACAGTCTCTCGGACTGTCAATATAACGGAGCGTCGCGAGCAACGGACATATGCTCCGAATGAAAAATATCTGAACCACAACATGCGGTCCCCTATGTTGTTGGCTTCCTCCGATCTGTCCTCAATCTGCCGTCACTGGGTGAGTACTAAAGTAATTAAAGTGCTCGCATCACCCAAATCTCCTTCCTAGACCGCAACGGACGAACCCGGCAGCCGAACCATTCGATGAATGTACGCTACACCGGGTGAGCTAGCGAATTTCACTCCGTAAGCGATAGACATATTCCATGAGCACTTATTGCCGCTAACTCTTCATTAACTATGACGACAGAGGCACACTTTTGAAAGACATCTCCATAACTCTTCGAACAAGAAACCAGAAATGCTTGGATAGCAAGCATAAAATAATAATATATATAGCGTCGTTCAATAATTCGAAAGTTTGTGTGACATTATTGGACTATGTCGGAACTGAGGGACGATGTCCCTGAACCGAACCAAAAATTTCTAAGTCCACCGACGCTATCAGTTTCTTATCCGGCATCGCAGCATATGTTGTTCCGAAAGGGAAAGCTTGAAATCCACCGAATCCCTTTCGGTATCCCGTCGGACCGGATGAAACTTTCGGACGTCCGTACCCGCTTCCGCGGAGCGTCCCGACCCAGCATCGTCGGATAAAATATATGCGACAGATTCAGTTGATGCTGGGATGCTGCGATAAACTGTGCTATTAAGGAAAGCACGTCCGTTCCCGAGGCCTGTGCAGTAGCGGACTTACGATGCATTGCCGCTGGAAGCTCCGTGTACGTTGACTCCCGCATACTTCCTATGCGAACGTCCGGAGTCTGCAGGCCTCGAGTCCCCGGCTACCGACCCAGCGCTGTCGGATAATTCTCGATCCGACACCGTTTCTGTCGGCTGCTGGGATGCTGCGATAAGCTGTGCTATGTGCACAAGAATGTCCGGCGTCGAGACCTGCGGAGGCGCAGTCTATCGCTGCTTCGCCGAGGGCAGCTCCGCATCAGATGGCTCCCGCATACTTTTCCTATGCGAACGTCCGGAGTCCATCGGTCTCGAATCCCTGGCTGCCGGATGGTGTGACCTGGTCGCCGAAGAATCCTTGATCGGCGAAGCTGGTAATATATCGGCGGTCACGCAGCCAAGGTGCGGTCGTGTGCGCTGACGAGAAGAGGAAGCCTTAGCAGTCTCAGCGGACTGCCTATACAACGGAGCGTCCCGAGCGACGGACGTATGCTCCGCTAACGACACATTTGTACCACAACATCTGGGGCCAGATGTTGTTGAACGAGAGAGGGGCCTCTCTCGCTTGCCGTCCGGAAGGACCGGAACGAGCTATGAACCGGACTAAAAGGCTTCCTCCGTTCTCCCTCCGATCCGCCGTCACTGGGTGTGCATTAAGTTAATTTTATAGTGCTCGCATCACCCCAAAATTCCTTCTAGACCGCAACGGACGAACCCGGCTGCCGAACCATTCGGTGAATGGACGCTACACCGGGCGAGCTAGCGGACGTCAAAGGCCGTCGAACCTACTAGGGTCCTCTTAGGCAATTGGCGTATTACATGAGCACTTTTCCGCTAGCCCTTCATTAATTGTGACGACGGAGGCACACTGTTGGAAGACATCACAGATACATCACCCTAATCTTGATCGTCTGAAATAGAAATTGATAAAGTAGAGTGACCCTGCGGGGAAAGGACCGGAGTGTCCAAATCCCCAACAACATACCGTGACATACGCTTCCCATATTGTCATCGAAATCATACGATACAGAACCGGAGTTAATGCGAGTACACTGACCACATATAGAATGATAATAAGGTCAGAGGAAGACTTCCTCTTAAAACAAAAGATCAATATCCTTTCAATGTGAAAAGAAAACAAGTCCTGGTACTCGCACTAACCCCTGGCAATCAAAATACATAATAATAATATGATCCATTAATATAGAAAAAATAATTGAAATCAAAATATTTTGAAAAAATATTTTTTCAGAACAGCCCAAGTTTCTGAAAAGTAACGTTGAGCCCCAATGGATCCCAAGCCTAAGTGTGGACAAAAATTTTAAAAATATTTTAAACAATTTATTCAACACTTACGAACAATAATAATGTATCTAGTTATGATTGAAATAACATAAAGATATTATTATTTAGAAATCCCCCCCTCACACAGAGGGCTGTTGTAAATGTAAACAATGAGTGTAAAAACACTAAAATAAGACTCCAGGCACCCAGGCCCGAAATCAGTTACCAAAAATACACCATCTGATGCAAAACAGAGACTTCCAGGGAAGAAACTGCAGAACATCAGATGGTAGATGCAGAACACAACGCCTAACCACCCGTAGGTGAAGACGTAAACATGGGGAAAGAACAGAATTCATTCTGTTATTCAGCTAAACTCCCAAGAAATTTTAGTAATAATAATTACAGAAATTATGCCAAAAGCATGGGAGAATAGCAAGGGGGAACTTAAAGGACAGGGAGAGAGGAAAAACACTTGTAAAAACAGTGTAACTAAATAATCAGAATGACAACAAAATGGCTGCTGCCTTGAAAATAGGTAACTTAACATAATTTCATTAAAAAATTTTAAGTTACAGCCCTGATAATATTCTGTCACACATTCTTTTCCTCTCCTCCTTTTCTATCCTCCTTAGAATCACCATTTCACTAATATTTATGTGTCTGGCATCATTTAAACTGAGATTTAAAAGCACAAAGATCAGTCAGATGTTAACTGATGAAGGGCCAAACTTAGAATGATAAATGGCGCCAATTTCGGAACGTCCTTGACACTGCGCATGCGCAGTAGGGGCGAAGTGTGGAGGGCCTCTCAGGACATGTTTTCTTTAGTTTTAGATGCAAATTTTGGGGATTGGGGGGCAAAATTTGTGTTTGGCCCTATATTTTAAGAGTTAGCACCAGCTATGTCTGGGTCATTGGTACAGTATAAAAATATTCCCATTCATGGGATTAAACCATAGCTTCAATGATGATTCTCGTCTCGGAAGAAATTGATATTCGCCGTGATCTCATAAACTATAATACGCAATCATTGATACCATGGTCTAGGAATTTCCAGGGTATATTGATGGATTTTCAGAACCGAGAGCTGCAGTGTCATGAAATGCCCATTCGCAATATTAAACCTTAAAGATAACACACTTTTCTTTTAATATGGGGGTACAGTGGAACCCTGTTAATTGAATAGCTACTTTGCAAATGAAAATTATTCAGTTAACAGGAGTATTCATTTAACAGGGATTGTGTCATTTTCCTGTATTCTAGAGATAAACTTTGCATTTATTCTATTATATCTTGTTTGACAGAGCTCCATGAGCTCTGTCAAACAAGATATAATAGATTAAATGCCTGTATTGGATGTACTGAGGCCAAATAGGTCTATAAACAAAGGAAAACTGGGGAGAGTCAGGGTAACTTCTCGACAGTTTACAAGATATTTTATTCAATTAACAGGAGTTTATTCTATAACCTATATTCAATTAACAGGTCAAATTTGTACTGGAGGTATGGTAAATGGTTTTGTGTTGGGAAATTATATTCAATTAACAGGGATATACAATTAAGTGGGCTCCACTGTATAAGAAATTTAGATCAGTCAATATTTCTAATCCAGAAACAAGGTTGAGTTGCAAGACAAAAATGTTGCAAGACCAAATTTATTTATTTTGAGCAAGATTTGGCATATTCCATTAACTTTCACTTAGGAAAGCAAAGATTACTGACATACACTGTAGTCAAGTTGCCGTTTAATCTTACGACTGTCTTAAGAAAGTGACAAATATATTTTATATTCCAAGATTCCAGATTAAAATTAGATACAACTTGATAAAAAAAATAAATAAATCACCTCTTCTTTATTGGTATCTACTGATTCAATGTCCATTGGTTCTTCCTTCACTTTCATTATCACAGCAAAAGCAGCTCGTTCTTGGCTGTCGGCAAGATTTACAACAGATGATGCTGATGGTAGGAGATTCATTGGTGAAGAACTCTGAATTGACAATCCACTAACAGCAACTGATAATAGTAACTATAAAACAAATAAAATAAAATAACATGAGTTTTAATTGCATTGCACATCAGTGACTGGTAACCTTATAGTCATTAATGGCTTGTTGCTTTGCTGAGGGCATTCACTAGCTTTTGGGCTGCGAATCACTGATAGAGGTCCGATAACGAGTGGCACTCCTGATAATTTGTGTTATCAATAATGTTATCAAAAAATCTGAAGACATTCTGTAGGTTTAACCTTTAAAAGCCTGGAGATTTTTATATATTTTCACTAAACTCTAGACGATTTTAATTTATTTATTTATTGGTGTTTACTGACACTTTCAGCATCTTTGGCATCATGGCTTTACAGTCTTGCAGCCAAGACTTGCCTATAGGGTTTGTACCCCAAATCAAGATTGAAATTCAAGGACTTTTCCAGGACTTTCAAGGACCAAAAAAGCGAATTTCCATGACCAACATTTGTATCTGTAATAACAAAAAATATGCGATATATTTACCACACATGTGGCTAATCAGAGCCGACTCGCCCATACTTCTATGTCGAACGACTTTACACACGCTCAACATTTTGCCCTATGTTTGTCTTTCGAATCACTTGTAACCCATTCTTTATATTCCTTCTTATCGATCCATTTTTCTTGAAATACACACTTTCCCGGTATTTTAATATCAAACTGAAAGACTTCACAAGCAAACACAAGATAATTGTTTTCCAAAACGCACAGAAAAATACGTCAACACGCGACCGGAAACAAAAAAGCAGGTGGTGAATTTGAGCACATTCAACAGTGCCCCTAAAATTTTGACCGGGTTTTCCAGGACTTCAAGGACTGGCCTAATAAAACATTCATTTTCCATGACTTTCCGGTCTGGAATTTAAAACGGAAATATTCCAGGACTTTCAAGGTTCAAGGACCCACCTGCGAACACTGTGCCTAGCAACAAACTACCATGGTATTTAGTCAGAATTAGGACTTCAAGATTTATTTTCTAGAGGTCATTAACCCTTTACCTAATGAATCACCCGCATCCGCCCGCGTAATATGCAAATTGAGTAGTTGAAAAAATTAAATTTTTCTAAATATTTCAACAAAACCATATCATGTGACCCCTCATTGGAACGAGCTCATTGAGCTCATTCCAATGGAGGGTCACATGATATGGTCTTGTTGAAATTTTATAAAAAATTCTAAAAAATGATATTCAAAATAATAAATTTTGATATCGTCTGCGTTGGGTAAAGGATTAATACTTTTCATCTGTGTGCTGGCAGACATTGTGTCAAATTTCACTTTTATCCTGCCAAACACCATTTTTTTTAAATATTGCGGCATGTTCCATTAGTTTCAGTTAAATCTGTAAATGATTTTCACAGGCAACATCAGATAAAACTAGACCTGTTCGTAAGCACAGCTAACGAAATAACCCCACAATGTGCAGGCCAACACAAACTAAAGATTGCTATCAAGTAGATTTAAAAAAATATGTTAGGCCACACAAAGTAGATCTTCTGTTTCTCAGGCCATTATTTGTGAAATTGCATGCGGACGAGCGGTTTTTTATTTTATTTTTTATTTCAGTAATTACTTCTTTGCCATCAAAAGTTCATGTTCTTGGTTCAAGTTTTAGGCCTCATAATCTACAGAATACCATGGGTGGTGGTGTATTTCATCCCTTGAGTGCAAGAAGGCTTTGCATTGCTAAAGCATAATATACAGAATACCATGGGTGGTGGTGTATTTCATCCCTTGAGTGCAAGAAGACTTTGCATTGCTAAAGCATTGCAAAGCCTTCTTGCACTCAAGGGATAAATTCATCAATTTTTTTAACTTGGGTAAACTATCAGACATAAACCATTTAATTTTTATTTTTTTGAAGTTTAAATTGGTTATAAAAAGAGAGCATGCGGCAGCCAAAAGGACCATGCGGGAGGGCCTGAGAAACAGATTTTTTATTTTTTTAAGCCTTAGCATATTGTATAGGTGCTTCATTTTGATACTCAGAAAAGGAAAGGAAAATACTAAGTCCATAAAGGGCAATGACTCTGGCAATAAAATCTCGAACGACACCTGCATTTCACTATGGGTATACAGCAATAGGATACACTTGCATACTAAATATCAAGTCACTCAACCAAGTACTTTACAAGACAGATGGACGGACAAGGCAATTCCTATATACCACCGGTGGGGGGTATAAGAAATATACTGGATGATTATGTTATGTCTCGCTCTTACAAGCTGAGTGGCAGGGACTTAATGGCCATTAGCACCTTGCTTGGATTTCCAGAGTCTGTTTCAAAGGTATTACACTTCCTTAAAGTCGATGTAATTTTTCTTGTGTTCAACTGATTACCAAATATGACCGCTGACAGATTACAGATTATTTGAGCTCACAATTGACTGCCGACTGATTACAGATTATTTGAGCTCACAATCAGCCAATTCCGATGCAGTTTATGATTGTCATGCTGTGTACTACTGGACAAATCGAGGCTCAAAAGAACTACACTGAAATGAATTTATTTTACAGGTTTCACTATGAGATAAGTCGAGACCTGAAAGAATTACATTAAATTGAACATATTTCACAGTGTTAAACTGTTGACTCAGGTCCAGTAAGATTACCAGTCATGCACACTTGGGTGGTAAACATGGCTCTCAGAGCCACGTTTACCACCCAACTGGACGCAACTGGTAATTTTTACGTCAGCCTGAGTCAATATTCACATTAACGGTATGAACTGGCGATTGTCACAAGTATACTCAATTAGCGATTGCCACAAATTCACTCAATTGTAAGATTTACGTGTCGTTTAACTTGTATATCTCATAAAGGGGCGTCTAGAGAAATTAAGAATACACATTGTGGTGGTTTTTCAACTTTATTGAATTGTATCATTGACATCATTTTACATCAATAATGGAACAATTGCAGAAGATAATAAAATGTGGTTAATGAATCATCACAACAAAAAGCTTGGCGACAATCAGCTGAACCGATGTTCCAGGAGCTGTTGCTGTTGTCATCCGATTGCCCACAATTGACCGATTAGGGCGGCCAATTCCAATCATCAGTTGAACACTACAGTATGCCTTAGAACACAGCACCACCATGCACCCACATAGGCAACTTGGATTACAATGCAGATTTTTTTTAAATAGCTTTAAACAGGGTACCATGGCAGTTTTGAAAACAAAACTGAAAAAATAACAAGAAGCTTCGGAAGAGGAATTTAAGGAATTTCAAGGATGTTTTGAAAATAAATGCACAAACTTTAGTTGTCTTAGGTAAGCTGTCCATATTTAATTATTTCTAATAAGTACAGTGGAATGAATGATCCTTGTAAAAAATAACAATGTTTTCTGTTCTGATACTCACTTGTTTATCACTTAGGTAATATGTAATATTCCTAGGTAATATGTAATATTTGCATTCAAGAGCTGACAATTTAACCAAGATATAATTGGTCTCTTGACATCTAGTGTAAAAGAACAACACACTGCAATCATTTTTAACAACAAATATTTAGGCAGTATAGTTTCAAGACACCCAAAGAATATGAAAGATTGAAATATTTCCACAATACCTCTATACACTGTTTTATCCAAAAGTGAACACCCATAGCTTCCCAATTCTGTGAGCATGTCATGTACAGTAATCTATCAAATCCTCGTCTTGGAATGCTGTTTTCAAATACCTGAAGTTAGACAGAAAATATATCTTAGTCTATAAATATAGAGAGGATATCTACGCTGTTTTAGTGAATATAGAGAATTATCTCATGAGTGTGGACATGGAAGTTTTATTTTTCATGAGCGCTTGCGCGAGTGAAAAATAATACTTTCAGGTCCATACGAATGAGATAATTCTCGATATTCACTAAAATAGTGTAGATTTTCTTTTTATTATATGCTACGTGACATTTTACTTTGCAATATTCAGCCAATTCCACAGCAAACATATACGTTTCAAAACAATAACAAAGATCAAAGAAGGCAATGTTCAAGGCAATGTCATGCACCAAAGCGTAACATCATTTAGAAAACTGCATGCTGAAAAAAAATTCATCATGTGGACTTGAAGATATTATTTTTCACTTGCGCAAGTGCTCATGAAAAATAAAACTTTCCGGTCCACATTCATGAGATAAATCTGGATACTGACTAAAATAGAGTAGACTTTCTTTTTATTATATGCTACAAGACATTTTATTGCACAATATTCAGCTCAATTCGACCGTCCAATGTGTACGTTTCAAAACAATAACAAAGATCAGCTGATCATTCCTTCAAGGGGGCGTCATGTGCCAAAGCGTGACGTTATTTAGGAACCTACTGAGGGATATTTCTAAAAGGATATCGAGCAGTATCTTTTCGATAATTTGCGTAATTCAGAGGTTAGCATATAATGGCTTTATAATAAATTAATAACAAACATTTTAAAATTTGATGTCCATCAGCGTATGATATAGAAAATTTGTAGAACACTATCGATTAGCCATTTGATGGTGACAAATATACAATTGACATTTATTGGTCAAAAGCTAGAAGCCACTAACCTAACTCTATTGAGAAGTGCCGAATGTCACTTTAGTGGCTTTACATTGAATGCAAAAATTGACCGGGTAAAAAAAATTGTTTACCCTTTATCCAACACACACAATATCGAAATTTGTTTTTTAAGTTATTTTTTCACATATTTCACAAAACTACATAAAAAAAAAAAACAGATATCATGTGACCCCGTCACTGGAACAAGCTTGATGAGCTGATTCCAGTGAGTGGTAACATAAAATGATTTTGAAGAAATGTTTTGAAACATTTTTTTTTCAACTGATCATTTTACAGATTTTGTGGGCAGGTGTAGCTGTAGCAGATTCATAAGGGAAAGGGTTAATGAAACAGAATCATATGGGAGGTGCCTGAGAAAGTCAGGTTTTTATTGATTTATTTATTGGGGTTTTAATGACACTTTCGACAGCTAGAGTCACCTCCTCATGTTGGGGCAGTTTTGTGGATGGAGGAAGCTGGAGAGGACCACTGAGCAGTGGCAAGCAACTGTCAGACTCCCCAACATGCTAACTCCACACAAGCAGGGTTAGTATTGGTTGAAGGCAAATGCTCCATTGTAGGGCTGTCATGATTTTTTAATTTAGGAATCGATTGTCGCAAATAATCGATAATAATCGATTAATCGTACCTAGATGACCCCCCCTCCCTCTCTTTAAAGTCGTTAAAAATGAAGTTCAAGTCAGTTGACCTACCTCAAGAAAACAACGAAGATGATCGTCTTTCAGGTACGTTCAAAACTTTGATGTTCTGAACTTTTTAACTTGTGAAGTTCGCAACTGCTGACCGGTCTTGATTATTACACTGGCAGTTCAAAAGTTTAGAACATCAAAGCTTGAATGCACCTAAAAGACAAATGCTTCTAACGACTTCTTGAGGTTTATCGTCGACATTCTTGATGTTTTACCTTTAGAAACAATAGTTTTTGCAGCATTTTATTTTTAATTATTAAATGTCCCAAATGAGGTAAAATTTATCGATTCTTCACCAACGAAAAATACTAATCGATTTCAGCATGACCGATCGACAATCGATTAATTGTGACAGCCTTACTCCATTGATTAATACACAGCGCCACTATGTCCCTTTGATATCGTCTGCTTTAGGTAAAGGGTTAATCAAGATATAGTTGGTTAAACTTGTAACTTTTTTCTTGAAAGTTTTCATTGCAGAAAACATTAGTTCTGCCACATAATAGTTTGAGGAATTAAATTTCTAATTCCAGCTATTTTCCGGATTATTATTTATTTATTTATTTATTGGTGTTTAAGGTCACATATTTCTGCACTATGGCTAATCATGACAAGTTTTACGGGCGGAGGAAGCTGAAGCACCCGGAGAGAAATACCGAGCAACGGCAAGCAACTGTCAGCTCCCCAACAACATAACTTCACACAAGCAGGGTTAGTATTAGTTGAAGACAAGTGCACCATTGACGTGCAGTATGCCTTCACCCCACTTGGGCAATGAAGGTGAAGTGCCTTGCCCAAGGACACAACAAGGTTGCCGCAGGAGAGATTCAAACCAATGACCTCTCGGCTTGCAGCCTGCACCTCTACCAACTGAGCCACCATGCCCCCTTCACGATTATGTGGTGGTTTAACAAAAAATTAGAAAAATGCCTCCCTCTCTCGTCATAAAATTGAGGAAAAAATGACTAATAAATAAGAATTTTTTTTTTTCTAGGCCTTACATTCATTAAATTATTTACAGTTGATAAATGATAAATAATATATTATGGATGTGAATAAAAGATTAAACTTTTAATACTGAAATAGTTGAGCCGTTCTTGTATTATTAATCTTTAATTGAGAGATATCCAATTAAGTGGATTTCACTATACCATAATACCAAAGCTCTGTAGGATTCAATGTTTAATGTATTACTGACAGTGTTCACGCTGTTGGGTGCCAAATGCACTAAAAATTTTGATATGGCACCTAACAATCTTCACTGGCTAAAATTTTGGCACCCAAAAAGTTCTTCACACTTGTGAAGGAAAGCCATTTTATCAGTAAAGAGTGCGAGCAATGATGAAACCCCAAAAAAAACACACATTGAAACCCAGGGTTTTTGTCTAGGTCTTAGAAATTGGGTTGGACAAACTTTGAACGTAAATTGTTAGTGAGTGGTAATGGGGCATTGTATTTTTTTTTTTCAATAAAACACTAGGTTACCAAGTTTACAAAAGGCAGCATTCAATTACGTAAATACTTCATAGTGTTGCGAGTGACTCATGATGGAATGAAGCATTTATCTAATTAAATTCTGTCTTTTGTCCGGGCTTATATTTCGTCTAAATTTGTGAGAATCCATTTGGATTCTCGTGAAAATGGTTGCGAGAATTCATACCTTCTATGAGTATCCCAGGATCTCATGACGCCACCATGGTTGAACCACTGTTGTATACTGATAACACATATTAACATTTTACCCAACACATCTTTTTAATTTTTAAAACTAAATTTGATAATTTTTAAACAATAAATAGACGATAAAATAATTAAATGAACAATATTTACCAATAAAATCTTACAAATATGGCTGTCGTTGGAACCGGCTCAATGAGCCGGTTCCAATGACAGCCATATTTGTAAGATTTTATTGAGACAGTATCAGGATATTTCAGGTCATGTCAGCCTTCTGCTGGTTAATTTGTTGCCGCTGTGTTATATAAAGGGTTAAATTGACTCAATTCTTTTCACGCGAATCCTAGCAGAGGTGCAGCGAGAATCTACATGGATTCTCGCTGGTTTTATTGCGCGAATCTTTGTGCGAATCGATTCTCGGATTCTTGTCGAGGGGGCGCGGTGGCTCAGTTGGTAGAGGTGCAGGCTGCAAGCCGAGAGGTCCTCGGTTCGAATCCCACCTGCGGCAACCGCGTTGTGTCCTTGGGCAAGACACTTCACCCCGATTGCCTACATGGGGGCACGATGACGCTGTGTACTGAGACGTACTGCACGTCGATGGTGCGCATGTCTTCAACCAATCTAACCCTGCCTGTGCTGCGGTGCAGAGTTCAGAGTTAGGATGTTGGAGAGCTGACAGCTGCTCGTCGTTGCTCGGTGGTTCTCTCCGGGTACTCCGGCTTCCTCCACCCGTAAAACTGTCACGGTCACGATTAGCCATTGTGCATAAGTATGTGACCTTAAACACCAATAAATAAATAAATAAATAAATAGATTCTCGTCGAAATTTTAGCCCTGTTTGTAAAAACTCACAAACAGCTAAACCCGGTGGATTAACAGTAATTATTACTTTCCAAAGTGTGATTTACTAGGATTTCTGGGTTTGACTGTAAATGATAACTTCACAAGTGAACTATGCAATCAACAATTGGGTTATGTATCCATGCGCGCAAACGAAGACGCTTTGCCGTGAGTGTAATGGGGACTTCATTGTTTTTTTAACCCTTTACCTAACATGAAAAGGAGACGACACTTGCAAAAAAATTCTTGAATAACTATTATTTTAATTTTTTATTTAAAAAACATAGGTTATGACCCCTCATTGGAACGAGTTCATTCCATTGAGGGGTCATAACCTATGTTTTAGAGACAAAAATGAAAAAATAATGAAAATTAATTGGCAATTTTTTAGAACAGCACTGGCCGGTTTTGGCCATTACCTTACGTAAAGGGTTAAATAATATAATTATTGTTAATGAAAAGTAATAAACAGAGTAATCGCTTGATTGGACTGGTTACTTGAAATAATTCATTCGAGGAGAGGGACTATATTGTAAAACACTCATGCGCATTTGCGCACTTGTGTTTGTACAACCTCCCTCACCTCTCATAAATTATTTCACGTAACCAGTCCAGTCAAGTGATTACTCTCTATAAATTCTGTTTTTTGTAAAAACTCACAACCAGCTAAACCCAGTGGATTAACAGTAATTAGTTAAAATTTATTTTGTCAGAACTTTTATGTTCTGTCAGGTTTTTTTCTGCGACCAATTGTCTGTTCACTCTTAAGTAACTGCCAGTTCATTTTTCAAAACTCAATCAATTTATTTGGTTTAGACAGCAAAGAAACAACCCCTTGGGCACCAAAACACTTTGTTTGGCACCAATATATCAAGAATGGATAAAAAAAATTTGGCACCAGTATTGGGACAGCGTGAATACTGATTACTTTTTTTGCTGGGGTTTAACAGCACTTTTGGAAGCAAGGGTCACCTGGTGTTGGACAGTTTTATGTGTGGAGGAAGTCAGAATATTCAGTGAGAACCACCAAGCATTGGTGTGTAACTGTCAGATTACTCAACGTACTAACTTTGCACAGGCAGGGTTAGCATTGGTTGAAGACAAGTGAACCATCAACATGCAGTATGCTGTAGTACACAGTGCCTCCATAAAGGCAATCGGGATTAGATGACTTGCCCAGATGCACAATGCAGTTACCCTTAGTGAGGATTAAACTGTGAACCTTTTGGTTTGAAGTCTGATGCCATAGCCACAGTTACTATGCTCCTGACACTGTTTACTGAATACCTCACCAATCTGTAGCTGTTATTATCTGTTCACATTTCTGATCATATATTTATTTTCATCTGGTAAATAATATAAGTTATCTCCGCCAACATGTATGATAGATGGAGATTTAATACCTGGATGTCGGTTTTTAAACACCGAGCCACAGGCAAGGTATTTAAATGAGACATCCAGGTATTAAATTTCCATCTACCATACATGTTGGGGGAGGTAACATTTTTGTCGGATTTGAAACACAATACAAACAGAGTGGAAATAAATTTGTGGACACATTTCTCAGCTTCACAAACACTTGGACCAAATTCATGATAATTATTTTGTTTTTATAATCGCAGAAGACAACAGACAGAATTACATCCCTTGGGTTGTTAAGGAAACCAGTAAACAGTATTTTGTTGACATATCGTCCCCTGAGTTACAATGTGTTCTGTGTGCCTACTGACACATAGAACACATTGGTACTCGGGGGACGAATTATTTACTCTTATTTTATTTTTATGATTGAACTGTCGGAAATCTGATGATATCTGTGACTATTTTGGGGTTTTTTGGTTCGATTTTTATTTCGAGGTGAACAAAAGTGGAAAGCTTTCATTTAAACCATATACCCCCACGATGTTTTGTGTGCGCTTATACCCTGGATGTTGCATGCTCTCATATACCTTGGATGTTGGGTGCACCCTTTGTCATGGCTATTTGTCCAAGGCATTCTGACCAATCAAAAAACAGAATTTAACGGGATATAGGGACAATATGATACAGACATAAATGAAAGATGAAACTAATGATGCTAGAATGGTTGACCTATCCTTGTCACCGGCTAATCACAGGCTATAAATTAATAATAACTGGTTATCCAGTGTGATTCTTTCTTTGACTTTTAGACAGAAGGATTTACTCCCAGTAGGTTATTTATTTATTTATTTATTTATTGGTGTTTTAAGGTCATATATTTCTGCACAATGGCTAATCATGACCGCGACAGTTTTATGGGTGGAGGAAGCCGGAGTACCCGGAGAGAACCACCGAGCAACGGCGAGCAACTGTCAGCTCCCAAACATACTGACTCCACACAAGCAGGGTTAGCATTGGTTGAAGACAGGTGCACCATCGGCGTGCAGTACGACTTAGTACACAACGTCACCGTGCCCCCACGTGGGCTATGGGGACTCCCAGTAGGTAGTGGAGTTGTTTACACTGGACAGGAAAAATCTTCCTGGAGCAGGAAAAATGTTGAATAAGAGTTGCGTGTTGGGTGTAGGACATTAACACAGAGACTGTTCAATTTCAGAACCAGGGATTACTTCAGTGGGACAATGTTGCATAGTTGGAACCAGAGATATAAATGTGTACTACACAAAACTGTACCTCAACAAATTTCTGTCTTATGTGATGTTGATTACATCGGAGTCCAGCTAAGAAAGCTGGTTCCATCTTAGATGTTAATTCACTTCCACTCAAACTGTCATCTCTACAATGAAAATAAAATCGTTGTTTACTACTAACAATGTGACTCTTCATTTCAGAAAAGTGTATTTATTTCTGTCAAGCGTTTTAGAGCACTATTTGTGGTTTTAAGCTCTAGAAAATCAATTATTATTATTATTATTATTACTAAACATGTATCAATGGTACATCTTTAAGTAAAATCTGTGTATTCATGTAAACAAACTACATGCAGTTAAACACAATATATTCACATATCTGATATGTCGACAATTGCCCACCATCATCTCCAAATGAATTTAATGATATCTAGGACAAATCAAACGTAGAGTCCTCAAAGGGCACTTTCCTACAATGTGTCAAATAACTGTATTCTATCTGCAGAAGAAATGATACATAGACGCTGTTATCATTTTACCAGCTTAAGTTCTAATACACAAAAAAGGCATCATAATTTTTTCAGTGGAAGGAAAGACATGCAAAGTAGGGCTGAAACGGTTGGCTCATTTTCACAACCGACTAACCGAGAGCTATAACCAGTTAATATCCGGTTATCCATAGCCATTATTTCACCGAATCTGGGATCAAAATTATAGGAATTGGAAAGCAGATTCTCAGAAACTATTCCGAAGCATGCACACAAACGAACGTTGTCGAGTACTCGACAACGTTCGTTTGTATGCATACTACGGTATAGTTTTTGTGGTCACTCAGTACTCACGGAAATTAACTTGAAGTCTTGAAGCCTGAGTCGATTATTTCTCAATATATACAACGTGGCTTAGAGGTGTATCTATCCCAAAGGAGAAGTGGCAGATTTACTACATTTTAACAGAGGAATGGCGATCGTTATCGATATTTGAGATAACTGGTTGACGTCTTTTCAAATCAGTTAGGTAGGTAACCGGTTTCAAACCGGTTATCTGGTTAACCATTTCAGTTCTAATGCAAAGGAGAGGTCATGAATACTGGATCTGAACAGTTATGTTATCAATGTTTTTCACACAGCTAACATTTATTTCTGTGTGATGTTAAGAGATTGTCTGTAGCCCACAAAACAATGAAAAAATAAGTCTTTTATATTGCTGCTGAATAAGAAAGCGTAAGCATGTGACCTTAAACACCAATAAATAAATAAATATAAATAGAATAAGAAAAGTTCCAAGAAAAAGTTTGGGCATCGTGTTTTCTTAGATCTACTCTGGCATTTAATCAGTTAGGAGAAATAGATGTCAATGCAAAATTAATCGAATTTTGTGATCTTCTAAATGAGTTAACTTGTAGAGTGCTGGAAGCCCATATTTGGGCTTTATTCTGAAATGCAGGTGCTTCAGCTTAAAGGCTTCTTTTTTGGAGGAGGAGCTTCATATTACCTTTGAAGTTCAATAATTTGGTCTATTAGGATTGCCTTGTAACAATTCATGAGAGAGTGCCTATTGGCACTCTCTCATGAATTGTAACAAGGCAAAGACACATGAACAAATTTTGATGACCAAAAATAATTCAGCACTCTACCAGTTAAGAAAGATAATTTTTCAGTCAGCTGGTAAACTGCTCAATTGTTTTGGTCACAAACATTTTTTTCACTTGTCTTTACCTTGCTATAATGAAAATTAAGCCAATTCTGTGATCTTCTAAATGAGTAAAAAAATTTTTCAGTTAATTTTCAGTTAGCTGTTAATGTGAAATTGTTTTGGTCACAAACATTTTCTTCACTTGTCTTTGCCTAGATACATGCACAGAACGACACGCATGTGAATGCGTTAATCAATATGGCATGAGTGTCAGTGTGGAAGGATAAAACGAGAGGCCTCAGGCCTCGTTTTATCCTTCCGCGATGGCACAAGTGCCATACTGATTAACCCATTCCCACACGTGTCATTCTGTGTTTATTACATGCCTTCATGTCTATAAACACAATTATTAAAGGACACTCATTTGACAACTATGAACAAAAATAAAACATTTTATCGCCACCCCAAAATTTTCGAGGGCTAGTGGCACTTAGAACACATTAGAACTCATGATATTTAGCTATCGCTAGCAATCCAAATAGTAATTGTGGTGCACGACTTGTAGAAAATTCCAGTTAAATTTTGTTTCTTTATAAAAATAGTCTGTCAACGATTTCCATTCCGCACATAGGTGCGGAACAGATTTTCATTTTCAGAATGGTTTAAGTTACTATAGATACAGGCCTATATATACGATTGACAAGACCCTACCAGTCACTATAGATGTGGACATATATATATGATTGACAAGGCCCTACCAGTTACTATAGATACAGGCCTATATATATGATTGACAAGACCCTACCAGTTACTATAGATATGGACCTATATATATGATTGACAAGGCGCTATCAGTTACTATAGATATGGACCTATATATATGACTGACAAGACCCTACCAGTTACTATAGATACAGGCCTATATATTTGATTGACAAGACCCTACCAGTTACTATAGATATGGACCTATATATATATATGATTGACAAGACCCTACCAGTTACTATAGATAGGGACCTATATATTTATGATTGACAAGACCCTACCAGTTACTATAGATATGGACCTATGTATATGATTGACAAGACCTTACCAGTTACTATAGATATGGGCCTATATATATGATTGACAAGACCCTACCAGTTACTATAGATATGAACCTATATATATGATTGACAAGACCCTACCAGTTACTATAGATATGGACCTATATATATGACTGACAAGACACTACCAGTTACTTTAGATATGGACCTATATATGATTGACAAGACCCTACCAGTTACTATAGATACAGGCCTATATATATGATTGACAAGACCCAACCAGTTACTATAGATATGGACCTATATATATGATTGACTAGACCATACCAGTTACTATAGATAGAGGCCTATATATATGATTGACAAGACCCTACCAGTTACTATAGATATGAACCTATATATATGATTGACAAGACCCTACCAGTTACTATAGATATGGACCTATATATATGATTGACAAGACCCTACCAGTTACTTTCGATATGGACCCATATATGATTGACAAGACCCTACCAGTTACTATAGATACAGGCCTATATATATGATTGACAAGACCCTACCAGTTACTATAGATATGGACATATATATATGATTGACAAGACCATACCACTTACTATAGATAGAGGCCTATATATATGATTGGGAGCGCGATGGCTCAGTAGGTAGAGGTGCAGACTGCAAGCCGAGAGGTCCTCGGTTCGAATCCCACCTGCGGCAACCGCGTTGTGTCCTTGGGCAAGACACCTCATCTCCATTGCCTGCGTGGGGGCACGATGACGCTGTGTACTAAATATGTGACCTTAAACATCAATAAATAAATACTAAATAAATAAATAAATAATATATATGATTGACAAGACCCTACCAGTTACTATAGATATAGACCTATATATATGATTGACAAGACCCTACCAGTTACTATAGATACAGGCCTATATATATGATTGCCAAGACCCTACCAGTTACTATTAGATATGGACCTATATATATGATTAACAGGACCCTACCAGTTACTATAGATACAAGCCTATATATATGACTGACAAGACGCTACCAGTTACTATAGATACAGGCCTATATATATGATTGACAAGACCCTACCATTTACTATAGATACAGGCCTATATATATGATTGACAAGACCGTACCAGTTACTCTAGATATGGGCCTATATATATAATTGACAAGACCCTACCAGTTACTATAGATACAGGCCTATATATATATGATTGACAGGACCCTACCAGTTACTATAGATACAGGCCTATATATATGATTGACAAGACCCTACCAGTTACTATGGATATGGATTTATATATATATATGATTGACAAGACCATACCAGTTACTATAGATACAGGCCTATATATATGATTCACACGACCCTACCAGTTACTATAGAGATGGACCTATATATATGATTGACAAGACCCTCAATTACTGGCTCAAATTCTCAATGTTACTCAATTAGTGATTAGCAGGTTGTGGTCACGCTACCGTCAGACAGGCAATGTTGATGACAGACGTTGGTCAGGTCGTCCAAGGGTGACAACTGCGAACAAGGATTGTTTCATCTGAACCACAGCACTGCATAACTGCCATCAAAGTGCCTCAGACAATGGACGGCAGCTGCGAGCGACAGATGTGTGAGTCAGTGGTCAGACTATCTGAAATCGCCTACACAGCTGGAATTTGTATGCTCGATGACCTCGAATAATTCCACGATTGACTGAATGTCACATCGCAGCAAGGCGTAATTGGTGTGGAGCACGACAGTGCCGGGACAATCGTCGATGGAGCAGCGTATTGTTTTCTGATGATTCAAGGTTCACTCTCGACTTCCACGACACGTGAAACAAAGCGTGGCGGCGGCAGAACGAATGATACAATGATGTAACCATTAGGCAGCACGATCGTTTTGGTGGAGGATTGGTTATGGTGTGGAGAGGCATAATCATGACAAGCAGAACAGCATTACATGTCATCCAAGGGCATGTCACAGGGCAGTACTACCGTGACAACATGTTAGCAGCTCATGTGGTGCCATTTGTGCGATGTCACGGCCGTCAATTCATTTTCCAAAATGAGAATGCAAGAGCACACAGGGCCCATGATGCAACAGAGTTCCTCCAGGAGCAAAACATCACTGCACTGCCTTGGCCAGCACTAAGTCCAGACCTTTCACCAATTGAACACGTCTGGGATATGTTTGGCAGGCACCTACGACAAGGCCAACAGCCCCCTACCAATGTCCAGGAACACGCTACTGCACTGCAGGGAGAATGGAACAACATCAGTTAAGCTGATATTGGATGCTTGGTGAGGAGTATGCCACACAGGATTTGCACTTGTCTCGAGAACCGAGGAGGATTTACAAGGCATGGAGGTTTTGGACTGAATGTGGTATATTCTCTGACTTACCGTCCATGTTTTCTACACCTCAGTACATGGAATGTGTGCTTGTCAGACACCCAACTATCGCTGAAATCATTCACCAGATATCACAGTGGAATGCCTCAACTGTCTTTCTGATGAAAATATAAATATATTTCATCATATTTCTCACTTTTATTAAATATACCCTTCTTTTTTGAATAGTATATATGATTGACAAGACCCTACCAGTTACTATAGATACAGGCCTATATATATTATTGGCAAGACCCTACCAGTTACTATTAATACAGACCTATATATATGATTGACAAGTTCTAAAAACTGTGCATTTAGCTCTTGATCTTCAGGAAACCTCTTCTCTACATTCTGCATTAATTTCACCAGTAATATCGCCTTCTCCCTTATAGAAGGAGATTGGTTGATTGCAATAGGAGTCTGGAATGAAAAATGAAAAATAATAGTTAAGTCAATCAATCTAGAAGGAGACTGGATGATTGAAATAGGAGTCTGAAATGAAAAATAAAAGTTAAGTCACTCAATTTATATTTTTATCATATCACTCGTCCGTTCTGTTCATTTTAAAACATTTGATATTTTGCTATCATATTAATCAGTGATAAATAAAGCCTTCCGTCGATTTCATTGGTCAATTTCAAAACTAGACAATTTGATTGGCTGAACAAAATAAAACTGGGCCACATTTCCATAATTTGCATAATTAGAGTGGGGAGCTTTCATTGGTCAATCTCAAAACTGGACAATTTGATTGGCTAAACAAAACACAACTGGGTGACATTTGCATAATGTCAGTAGAGAGAACTTACATTATCTGTCCTATTTAGGGTGGGTTATATTGTATTAATCTTTTACCTACAAGAAAAACGGCATTCATTTTTTTTTATATTTTCACTTTTTGCTTCCAAAACATAGGTTATGACCCCTCATTGGAATGAGCTCGACGATCTCGTTCCAATGAGGGGTCATAACCTATGTTTTGGAAACAAAAAGTGAAAATTTTTAGTTATATGAGGATGTTTTTTCCAAGTGCCGTCTGCAACTCAAGTTAGATGATGGGTTAAAAAGTCATACTAAGTGGCTAATTTGGGCGTGTGTGTGTCATATGATAAATAGAATATGAAATGAGTGTTTTTATCATATAATATTTATGAAACTCGTCCGAATTTTCCATTTGGGCTCGCCAGAGAGGCGAGCCCAAACGGAAAATTCGGACGAGTTTCATAAATATTATATGATAAAAACACGCATTCCATATCCTCTATGTATGTGATAAAGAATTCACATATTTTACCTTTATCTTCTATTACAAAAGTTTTATCAAATTTATTTATTGATGTTTAAAGTCACATATTTCTGCACCATGGCTAATCGTGATGGCAAGATGGATATGAAGTCAAGTCCAGCTGACTGTTTATATCTCTGTTGCCCACTTTAGAGGACTTCCACCCCAGGCACTGCTTACGGGTCCTATTTTACCAGTAACACTGATAGAGTGGAGTCCACTTAATTGGATATCTCTTAATTGTACGTCCCTGTTAATTGAATATAATTTTTCAACACAAAACCATTTACCATAGCTCCAGTACAAATTTGACCTGTTAATTGAATATAGGTTATAGAGTAAACTCCTGTTAATTGAATAAAAAATCTTGTAACCTGTTGAGAAATTACTCTGACTCTCCCCAGTTTTTCTTTATTTATAGACCTATTTGGCCTCAGTACATCCAATACAGGCATTTAATCTAATATATTTTGTTTGACAGAGCTCATGGAGCTCTGTCAAACAAGATATAATAGAATAAATGCTAAGTTTATCTCTAGAATACAAGATAGTGACACAATCCCTGTTAATTGAATACTCCTGTTAATTGAATAATTTTCATTGGCAAAGTGGCTATTCAATTAACAGGGTTCCACTGATATTGTTTACCACAGTATGCAAAGCAATGTTTCACTTCCCAAGGTTTCCACAAGAAGGTCTATCCAATACAAAGGGAAAAAGTCAAAACTGGTTTGTAAAGCTGGTTAGGTCAGTTATCTTCCATTATGAGAATCCAAATTTCCCAGCCAACTATCACATTTATTTAGCCAAGCTTGCGTTATCTCAACCAAAATGTACCCAACAGTAATATCAATATATCAAGGCTACAAATAAGACTTTTAATTACCAGACAATCCCTCATTGAAATTGTACCCCCTTGTTGAATGTTTTTATTGGTTTGAAATGTTTTCTACATTACTTTAATGAGACTTTAAAATTTTATCCTTTTGGATTGGTATACAGTAGAACCTGTCTTGAGACACAGAAGTGGTCTTGTAAGAAAAAGTGGAATTGTACAATAAGGGACACACACACGGTGTGTGCACGGTGGCCTATATCTATGTATGTATATTATATATATATGTAGGTATGGGTCTGTGTGTACATATCGAGTGTGTGTTTGCCCGCTTCAGTATTGAAAGTGCTAAAATACTCTGAGGTGGCCTTAAATTGTTACATTGATCATTAACTGATAGCGTTATGGATCAGTGGTTCTTACTTCATTGACCACTATTGTGAGAGACATGTAGTTTCTCGTGCTCGGCGGTGTTGACTTCGCACGAAATAATTGCGTCTGCAATATTATATTATTCTGAATCGGAGTCTAGTGGATCAGAACCGTGTGGAGCTTCCTATAGGTGAGTCGAATATTTATTTCTCCGTAGTTGTACCCTGCCGGGACCGGTCATATTTTATGTAATTTACCGATCCTCGCCGTAAGCCGAAATATGTTATAAATGGCTATATTAAATTGGTTCTAGGATTATTCACGATTGATCCAGGGCATCTTATTGCTGTTGCGATAGGATGCTATGGCCTAATCGTGATCTTTCGGCTTGGGGCGAGTTTCGGTGGCCCGATGGATTGTACCCCCCCCCCCCCCTCTCCTTTTATGGCATTAGCTTGAATGTACAGACGTGAATACTGAGATAACGCTACCCTCAGTGAATATTTAGCAATATTTAGGAGGGTAGGTGGGTCACAAATAATGATGTAACCCTTCTGCTGGGTGACATGTGAAAGTAAATATTTGGTATTGCCGTATCTTGGACTCCCCTTCTTTAGTTAAGGGTAGTAGTCATGTAGTCTGGTGTGCATATTTTAAGGCGGCATAAGTGCCAGATTGTAGGGTTTTTCCCCCTCTTTAGTAGGGGACGTAACTATTTTATGAGGAATTATGATCTCACCTTGAAGGGTGAATGAAATGAGTTGGTCTGTACAACTTGAATGTAAATCTGAATGTACTGCTGAATTGTGGGAGGGTAGAGACGATTTGGGGATTTGTGAATAAATTTGCTAATAATTTAGTGGAATTGTTTTTTTTTTTTGTATTTTTAATTCCTATTCTGTTTCAGAGTCCTAGTCCTAACATATATCTTACCACAAAACACGGTTTAAGGGTGGATTGGAATCATAGGAAGATGTTTGTTCCTTGGTTGACTGTTGTGGCGAGGTTCTCGGTAAGGGCTCACTTATTGTAAGTGAGTCCGGCCCGAGAACAGCGGCACAGCATGGGTGCCAGGGTAGTCTGGAATAATTTTGTAGAGGTTCTAGGTGATTGATTACGCTAACTAATTTTCGGTTTGAAATTGCGAACTTGTAACTAACCCCTCCACAACAAATCTGTGCTATGGCTAGACCTTGTTTGGCTTTGTGGCGTGGCTCTCGGCCGGAACTCACTTCATGTAAGTGAGTTCGGGGCCGAGAGACTCGACACAAAGTGAGAGCAGGGCGGGGTGGGTCGAGTTTCGCTACAGATTTTTGGCGTCGCCGACAGGATAATTTTTGTATTCGACAGGATAATTTTTGTATTCGACAGGATAATTTTTATTTTCAACAGAATATAATTTTAACCGATTAAATTTGGTTTGGCAGAGTAAATTTGAACCAACGTTTTGGATTGAAGGGTTGTGTGATTGAATCCGAGATATTTATATCCTAGTGACCATAATTTGTTAGGAATGTTGTAGGACTAAAATTGGACTCCTTGTTGTGAATTAATGTAATTGTTGGGGGTGTGGTCCTTACATATATAAAATGGCTAGTGGAATTAGTAAAGAGCTAGGTGATTATATGTATGCCTCGGAGGCCTTGACCGCTGATATGACCTCCAAAGGTGCTAGATCGAAGAAATTACGTAATATTCCTCCTACTCCTGATCCTACCCCTGATGGGAAGTTTAATAAGGTTAATGAAGTTATGTTGAAATGTCAACAGTTGAGTGACGAATTGCAGAATTCTATTGTTGAGTTAGGTGACCAAACGGAGGATTACGCTGCAATCTTTGATACACCTGGGACGGTTTCGACAGGGGCCTCTGTGCGTCGAACTTCTGCAGGGCGTGCGGTTGATATGATGGGATTGCCCAGGGTGGTTCAACCTAAGAAAATTCCTGGGGAGAATCCGAAAGTATCGAGTTTGCCTAGACATCAGCATGGGGCAAGAGTTATACAGTCTGACGATAGGCATGGTGAGCAAGCTTATCCACGTAAACCGATTGTTACGCCCGATACGTTTAATGGAACCACCAGTGTAGCTGATTGGTTATCCCATTTTGAGAAATGTGTTGGGATTAACCAGTGGTCTGAAGACCGGGCTCGTCAATTTTTAGTGGTATCTTTAAGGGGCGCTGCCTTGCAGTTTTATGAAGATTTGGACCCGGAAATCAAATCCAATTCTCATAGAGTTATGCAGAGTTTGCGCGATCGTTTTGATCCATTTAAGGGGACTGCAATATATAGGGCCCAATTAAGGTCTAGACGTAGGTCACAGCGAGAGACTTTGCCTGAGTTAGCGGGAAGTATTAGACGCTTGGTGAGAAAGGCGTATCCAGGGGTTCCCCTCGATGTTAGGGATGACTTGAGTAAGGATAGTTTTATTTCCGCGTTGACGGGCAATGAAGTTAGGATGCAAGTGTTGAGGGCTAAGCCTGAAACCCTTGATGCGGCAGTGCGTACTGCTTTAGATGAGGAGTCGTACAAGAAGGTAGAGGTACCTTCTTCAGTTGGTGTAGTTGGGGAATCGGAAATTTCTAGTGAAATTGGTGCATTAACCCAGGCGGTCGAAAGTTTGCAGGAACAATTGAAAGAAATGCAGGTTGAGCAAAATAAATTGCGAGAAGAACTTTTCAGGCAGGATCGTGGTCAGGATAGGGATAGTTTTTATAGAGGTCGTTTGGGCCGAGGTGGTTATGGAAATGGTAGAGGTAGGAATAGAGGTAGAGGTAAAGGTGACTGGTCCCATAGGTCCAATTTAGATAACAATCAGGATTTAAACGGGTAAAGACTGAGGTAGGGGTCGAACCTCAGTCTGTGATAGAAAGGACCCTCCCATCAGAGAGTATCGGTCATAGTTATCTGACTCTTAAGGTCTTGAATGAAAATGTTAAGTTCCTACTGGATACTGGTTCAGCGGTAAGCTTAATCAGTACCAGAGTGTTGCATGAAACTTTAGGTATTGAGCAGTCTCGAGTTAGAGAGGCTCCTCGTAGTGTTTTGGGGGCGAATGGGCAGCCCCTTGATTTAAAGGGGTTGGTGGATTTGCCTGTAACTGTTGGTAAGTATCAATATGTTCAAACATTTTACGTGGTTAATCTGTCCTTTGATGCAATTTTGGGAATTGACTTTATGAATAAAACTAATTCAGTGATTTCTTTGCCGGACAAAACTGTTATGATCCAAGGGGTTAAATTTTCCCTTGAGTTTTTGAAAGAAAGTTAAAAAATTTATAGTAATTTATATATTTTTTATACTTACCAATGACCCAGACATAGCTGGTGCTAACTCTTAAAATATAGGGCCAAACACAAATTTTGCCCCCCAATCCCCAAAATTTGCATCTAAAACTAAAGAAAACATGTCCTGAAAGGCCCTCCACACCTCGCCCCCACTGCGCATGCGCAGTGTCCAGGACGTTCCGAAATTGGCGCCATTTATCATTCTAATAACCAGTGACTGGTAAGCGCTATGTACTCAGCGGGGAGGCAAGAGTTCCCAACTCCTGGGAGGGCCATCCCCGTCTGGGTCATTGGTAAGTATAAAAAATATATAAATTACTATAAATTTTTTAACATTTTTATACTGTACCAATGACCCAGACATAGCTGAATAGTAAAAAGGCTGGAGGGCCAAGGACATAGAGCAAAATGGAATACGCTCAATAAAATAAAATAGTCATCCCCTGTAGGGAAAAGAAGTAATAGGCCTTACATGTATCTTTCTTATTTATGATAAATTAGAAAGATACAACACCTTCCAAAAATTGAGCTTCATACATCCATGTACTCTATTAATATCCAATAATCCTTATACTAATAATTTTTAAAGTAAGCCAATAATAAAGTAAGTCTAGAGAATAGAGACTCTTATACTCCTAAAAGTGTGTGAGAATTGCATAATCATGTCCGTTGACATATGCAATATTCAAAAGCTATACTTTAAAAACTAAGACTTGAATGAATTTTATAAACTTAAACTTCTCACTAAACAACCATCCCAATAACAGCTCAGAATTACTAACTCCGGAGGAGGTATCCCCTTGTTTTCATAGTAAAAACAGGTGACCCAAGGGAACACCCTCCCCCCCCCTTTTTCTTGCCCTGGGTCAAATAGCCCAGAGCGAAGAGGGCAGCCGAACGGAGACACTGCCGAAACAGACAGCCTACCTAGCTATAGTAGCAACTGTTAAGTGAATGACATTCTGAGCAGTAGATAATAGACCTAACAATAGAGGCCTCCAGAAATGGACTCGATATTTCTGAGATAAAATTCATGAATGGATGGCTGAGCGCAATGAGCAGCCTTCAAAAATCTATAATAGCAACACTATTAATGTAAGCCCAAGAAGTAGAAGAACTCTTACTTCAAGAGCCGAAATCTTAAGCACAACTGCTAAGCCAATGATATACCATAAGCAGTACGCTAGTTAATAGAATCGATTAACAATAAAATGGAGCGTAACGTCCTTCTACTAGACATCAAAGACAGAAGAAGCTTACGCCCTTGTAATAAACAGATATCTGTTTATAAATACATAAACTGTACCCGGAAAGAGTAAAGGCCTATGCCCATACGAAGACGGAAGGACCTTAAAATAATAGGTTCCGGATAATAGGAGCCTAACTCTTATGCAACAATCCAACCTAAATAGTAACGGAAGTATTGATTCCGAAACTATGAAAGTGAAAATCATCCATCGATAGTGCATGAAACTCACTGACTCTACAGTAAAAGAGAGACCAACAGAATTACTGTCTAAAAGGTCAGAATTTGAAAACTACTGTTTCCAGAGGCTCAAATGATTACTTAGCTAAATAAGAACCGAAGTTAAAATCCGTATAGGAATTTAATCTAAAGATTCTAAGTCTATTTATCAAAAAGTTACTAACTGACTTAGATAAAGAGACAAAAGACTCAATTGTAAACTATCGTAGAGTGCATAGGTATGAGGTAACATAAACCTATAACCTAAATAACAACAGGCTGCAGTAGATCTTGTGAAACAAGTATACTAAAAACTAGCAATGCGTAGGATGGAGGGATCAACCATATGAACATAATGATCCCTACACCACGACGGAAGAGCCTCCACTTTAGTCGCATAGAATAGCGAAGAAGAGGATCTCCTATAGTAAGAAATCGCGTCCAAAGCTCGTCCAGTACAGTGCTTACAATGCAATACGGACCACACAACGGAATACATGAAGGTTGCGACCTTGCTGGTTGTGATAAAGATGACACGATTTACCCAGTGAAAAAAGATCCTCACATAGAGGAAGATTTCACGTTAAGATCCACAGTAGACAAGAGAGTAAATTACTCATGATCTCTGTGAAGATAGAGATGCTATCAACAGAAATGTATTGTGGTTGTTTATCTTAGCAATACCTGCTAAAACAACAGCGCCGGAGGATACGCGTATCCTATCATTGCGTCCTATAGATCAATAGAGCGTTAACAGTATTAGCTCAGAGATCTGGACAAGCCAACACATACGTCTGCAATTGATTAGCAAGCTGTGTCATAATAAAACATCATTGGGCGCTCCCATAGATAGCAAATCTGATTAAATACTTGTTTGTTGAGAGTCCATTCTGACAGCAACAAGCGACCCGTAAGAGAACGGGAGTGCGATAAAACAATCAGACGACCCCGAATATGACGGACCAAAACTGAACTTGGTGTACTATAACCAACAGACGGATTCTTTCCATTAAATTGAATAACGGAAACGAAAGAGTGCCTCCCTGGTTCCGGAGATACGCCACTACTGTCGAATTAAAGGACAGGAATTTGGGCATGCATTTCTGAATAATGTTCATGCAATGACATAAAGCAAGCCTAAAAAACATTATTCCGCGGAAGTTAAACTGATAGCTAAAAGACTGCGGAACCCAAAGACCCTGGCACTTCGAATCCGTAGGGATCAGTATATATCCCAATCTGTTTGACTGGCAACCGTCATAACAGCCACACTAGGGTCCGGCAACTGCGGCGGCACTCTCTGAGTCAACCACCGAATGTTTGCCCCAGTCTGAATCTCTTGTAACAGTAGATAGACAAGAGAATGTATAAACCAAGCAATTCATGGATTGCCGGAAAGTTGCCGTTGAAGAGAAGCTCCTCCGAGAACGAAGCGACTCTGAGAGAGTTCTTAACCTACTATCCACGCGTGGATGTAGCTAGGGCTGCATCACGTCTAAACACTCCAATCAGCCACTGAAGGGCGGAGTTATACGTGAACAAAATACTGCCCTCAAAAGAAATTACATTGAGAATAATATCCCGTAAATCTTTTCTTGAAGACGTAATGATAACGCCTCAGTAAGGCGGATTACGTATAATAAAGCGTCTAAGTTAAGTCTACTATACATAATGTCGTTCCCAATATTGAAATTGGAAAAGACATAAACGGCGAAAAAGAATATATGCAGTCTTTAATCACACCGTCTAGACGCATATGAACTCTCGGTTTGCCCTGCTCTGCCAAAATAAACTATATGTAAAAAAGATAAAATGGCAGAAATGAGCCACGCGGACAAGAAACTAAACTATCATGCTTAGTAGCAGGCTTGTAAATATATATATAATATATAGCGTCGAAAAATAAAACACATGTTGTAATGACAATATTGGACTGCGTCGGTAAGTCAGGGACAAAGTCCCTGTACCGATCGAAAAATCCGAGTCCAATGACGCTATAAGTCTCTTATCCAAGATCGCAGCAATGAAGTCCGAAAAATAATCACTGGAAGAAATGCCAGAAGATATGAAAGGCATCTTCCGATACTACTAAAGGGAAAACTCGAAATCTTTCGAATCCCTTTCGCCATCCTGTCGGACCCTATAAAGCGTTCGGTCGTCCGTAGCTTGATGCAACCGCGGACCGCACCGACCCAGCGCCGTCGGATAAATTCCTGATTCGACCGAGAAACTGTCAATTGCTGGGATGCTGCGAAACAACTGTGCTAACTCGGATAGCACGTCCGTCACCGAGGCCTGAGGAGCAGCGGTCTTACGATGCATTGCCGCAGGAAGCTCCGAGATCGTTACCCCGTGCATACTTCCAATATGCGAGCGAACGGAGTGTATAGGCCTCGTGTCCCTTGGCTACCGGATGGCGCGACCTATTCGCTGTGGAATCACTGAATGCCGAAACTGATCGGATACTCGAGGTCACGTAGCCAATGTGCGGTCGTGTGCCCTGCTGTGAGGATGAGGAAGCATTAAAGACAGTCTCTCGGACTGTCAATATAACGGAGCGTCCCGAGCAACGGACATATACTCCGAATGTAAAATATCTGAACCACAACATGCGGTCCCCTATGTTGTTGGCTTCCTCCGATCTGTCCTCAATCTGCCGTCACTGGGTGAGTACTAAAGTAATTAAAGTGCTCGCATCACCCAAATCTCCTTCCTAGACCGCAACGGACGAACCCGGCAGCCGAACCATTCGATGAATGTATGCTACACCGGGTGAGCTAGCGAATGTCATTCCGTAAGCGATAGACATATTCCATGAGCACTTATTGCCGCTAACTCTTCATTAACTATGACGACAGAGGCACACTTTTGAAAGACATCTCCATAACTCTTCGAACAAGAAACCAGAAATGCTTGGATAGCAAGCATAAAATAATAATATATATAGCGTCGTTCAATAATTCGAAAGTTTGTGTGACATTATTGGATTATGTCGGAACTGAGGGACGATGTCCCTGAACCGAACCAAAAATTTCTAAGTCCACCGACGCTATCAGTTTCTTATCCGGCATCGCAGCATATGTTGTTCCGAAAGGGAAAGCTTGAAATCCACCGAATCCCTTTCGGTATCCCATCGGACCGGATGAAACTTTCGGACGTCCGTACCCGCTTCCGCGGAGCGTCCCGACCCAGCATCGTCGGATAAAATATATGCGACAGATTCAGTTGATGCTGGGATGCTGCGATAAACTGTGCTATTAAGGAAAGCACGTCCGTTCCCGAGGCCTGTGCCGTAGCGGACTTACGATGCATTGCCGCTGGAAGCTCCGTGTACGTTGACTCCCGCACACTTCCTATGCGAACGTCCGGAGTCTGCAGGCCTCGAGTCCCCGGCTACCGACCCAGCGCTGTCGGATAATTCTCGATCCGACACCGTTTCTGTCGGCTGCTGGGATGCTGCGATAAGCTGTGCTATGTGCACAAGAATGTCCGGCGTCGAGACCTGCGGAGGCGCAGTCTATCGGTGCTTCGCCGAGGGCAGCTCCGCATCAGATGGCTCCCGCATACTTCCTATGCGAACGTCCGGAGTCCATCGGTCTCGAATCCCTGGCTGCCGGATGGTGTGACCTGGTCGCCGAAGAATCCTTGATCGGCGAAGCTGGTAATATATCGGCGGTCACGCAGCCAAGGTGCGGTCGTGTGCGCTGATGAGAAGAGGAAGCCTTAGCAGTCTCAGCGGACTGCCTATACAACGGAGCGTCCCGAGCGACGGACGTATGCTCCGCTAACAACACATTTGTACCACAACATCTGGGGCCAGATGTTGTTGAACGAGAGAGGGGCCTCTCTCGCTTGCCGTCCGGATGGACCGGAACGAGCTATGAACCGGACTAAAAGGCTTCCTCCGTTCTCCCTCCGATCCGCCGTCACTGGGTGTGCATTAAGTTAATTTTATAGTGCTCGCATCACCCCAAAATTCCTTCTAGACCGCAACGGACGAACCCGGCTGCCGAACCATTCGGTGAATGGACGCTACACCGGGCGAGCTAGCGGACGTCAAAGGCCGTCGAACCTACTAGGGTCCTCTTAGGCAATTGGCGTATTACATGAGCACTTTTCCGCTAGCCCTTCATTAATTGTGACGACGGAGGCACACTGTTGGAAGACATCACAGATACATCACCCTAATCTTGATCGTCTGAAATAGAAATTGATAAAGTAGAGTGACCCTGCGGGGAAAGGACCGGAGTGTCCAAATCCCCAACAACATACCGTGACATACGCTTCCCATATTGTCATCGAAATCATACGATACAGAACAGGAGTTAATGCGAGTACACTGACCACATATAGAATGATAATAAGGTCAGAGGAAGACTTCCTCCTAAAACAATTGATCAATATCCTTTCAATGAGAAAAGAAAACAAGTCCTGGTACTCGCACTAACCCCTGGCAATCAAATACATAATAATAATATGATCCATTAATATAGAAAAAATAACTGAAATCAAAATATTTTGAAAAAATATTTTTTCAGAACAGCCCAAGTTTCTGAAAAGTAACGTTGAGCCCCAATGGATCCCAAGCCTAAGTGTGGACAAAAATTTTAAAAATATTTTAAACAATTAATTCAACACTTACGAACAATAATAATGTATCTAGTTATGATTAAAATAACATAAAGATATTATTATTTAGAAATCCCCCCCTCACACAGAGGGCTGTTGTAAATGTAAACAATGAGTGTAAAAACACTAAAATAAGACTCCAGGCACCCAGGCCCGAAATCAGTTACCAAAAATACACCATCTGATGCAAAACAGAGACTTCCAGGGAAGAAACTGCAGAACATCAGATGGTAGATGCAGAACACAACGCCTAACCACCCGTAGGTGAAGACGTAAACATGGGGAAAGAACAGAATTCATTCTGTTATTAAGCTAAAACTCCCAAGAAATTTTAGTAATAATAATTACAGAAACTATGCCAAAAGCATGGGAGAATAGCAAGGGGGAACTTAAAGGACAGGGAGAGAGGAAAAACACTTGAAAAAACAGTGTAACTAAATAATCAGAATGACAACAAAATGGCTGCTGCCTTGAAAATAGGTAACTTAACATAATTTCATTAAAAAATTTTAAGTTACAGCCCTGATAATATTCTGTCACACATTCTTTTCCTCTCCTCCTTTTCTATCCTCCTTAGAATCACCATTTCACTAATATTTATGTGTCTGGCATCATTTAAACTGAGATTTAAAAGCACAAAGATCAGTCAGATGTTAACTGATGAAGGGCCAAACTTAGAATGATAAATGGCGCCAATTTCGGAACGTCCTGGACACTGCGCATGCGCAGTGGGGGCGAGGTGTGGAGGGCCTTTCAGGACATGTTTTCTTTAGTTTTAGATGCAAATTTTGGGGATTGGGGGGCAAAATTTGTGTTTGGCCCTATATTTTAAGAGTTAGCACCAGCTATGTCTGGGTCATTGGTACAGTATAAAAATATGATAAAATTCACGTATTATTGATTGAGGGATTGACAGTACCTCCCTTTTCTGAAGTTATAGTGCAGGGCCGAGTTGACGGTCCACCGGTTGGACAGAGCCTGTGTGAACCCGACCCAGGGTTCATGAAAGGTCATCACGGATTAATGTTGGGACGAAGTGTTGTTGATGTTAGTCAGCCGGAAGTTCCTGTTAGGCTGATAAATGTTTCTCAGACCCCTCAAAAGTTAAAAGGTGGTGAGTCTGTGGCTGTTCTTGAGAATGTTGACATTTTAGGTGAACAAATTAAGGAGGCTTCCCCTTCGGATGATGGGAAGTTCTCTTTGTTACAAACCTATGACAGAGCGGTTTTGACTGGAAATCAAGCGGAACAGGTCAATGATTTTTTAGAGAAGAACCGCGACGTATTTATACAGTTCGAAGGTGATTTGGGCCGCACTGATCTCATTCGGCATGATATTTGTACGGGTGACCATCTTCCTATTAAACAGCGGGCATATCGGCTCCCTTTTCACAAAAGGCGCGAGGTTGAGCAGCAGATAGATGTTATGCTTAAGCAAGGGGTAATTCAACCTTCCTCTAGTCCTTGGGCGGCTCCTATAGTTTTAGTTAAAAAGAAAGACAATAGTTTTCGTTTCTGCGTGGACTACCGTAAATTAAATGCCATTACAAAAAAAGATGCCTATCCTTTGCCCCGTATAGATGAGAGTTTAGAGGGTATGGCGGGGGCACAGTGGTTTTCCACTCTAGATTTGGCTTCTGGATACTGGCAAATGGAGCTAACTCCTGATGCCCGGGAGAAAACGGCTTTTACTACTGGCGTTGGGCTCTATCAATTCACGGTCCTCCCTTTTGGGCTCTGTGGCGCTCCTGGGTCCTTCGAGAGGCTCATGGAGCTAGTTCTCAAAGGGCTACACTGGAAGACTTGTCTCATATATCTTGATGACGTCATCATATATGCGCGGTCTTTCCAGGAGCATATTGAACGATTACAAGAGGTTTTTACTAGAATAAGGTCTGCAGGATTAAAATTGAAACCTTCTAAGTGTGCGTTGTTTAGACGTCAGGTTTCATATTTAGGTCACATTGTTTCCGCGTCGGGTGTGTCAGCTGACCCGGAGAAAATTGCGCGTGTAAAAGATTGGCCTGTTCCGACTTGCTTGAAAGATCTTCGAAGTTTTATCGGGTTATCCGCGTATTATCGAAAATATGTCTCACACTTTTCTACTTTGGCTAGTCCTTTGACCAAATTGACTCGTAAGAATGAAAAATTTGTTTGGGGCGAGGCCCAACAGGAGGCTTTTGAGATATTAAAAGACAAATTGTGTCAAAGTCCAATTTTGGCTTACCCAAATTTTGAGCACGAATTTATTCTTGACACGGATGCGAGTGATTTTGCCTCTGGTTCGGTTTTGTCACAGATTATAGAAGGCAAGGAGCAAGTAATAGCTTATTTCAGTAAAACTCATTCCCAACAAGAGAGAAATTATAGTGTTACTAGGAAGGAGTTACTGGCAGTAATTAAAAGTGTTAAACACTTTAGACATTTCCTCATTGGCAAGCATTTTACGCTGCGAACCGACCATGGGTCCCTGCAGTGGTTGTTTAATTTTAAGGAACCGGTTGGGCAGGTGGCGCGTTGGCTGGAATATCTCAGTGGGTTTGATTTTATGACGGTTCATCGTCGCGGTGAACAACATAAGAACGCAGATGCGCTGAGTAGGATTCCTTCCTGTAACAAACATGATATTAACACTGTTGAGTTTGAGTCTGCAATTCAATTGACTAAGGAAAGTCAGGGAGCTGATCCCCTTATTAAAAAATTTCTCGAAATGAAGAAAACGGGCGAGAAACCTGGACTTGAGAAATTAAAAGGAGAATCCCCGGAGCTTCAGAGGTATGTGAGTCAGTGGGAACAATTTTTAGTGGAAAATGACATTCTTCTTCGAGAGTGGACACAAATAGGGTCCCCCAGCAAATTTTTGTGGGTGGTCCCAAAAGACTTAAGAAGTCAGGTATGTAAGGAGCATCATGACTCTTTAGTGGGTGCACATTTGGGCGTTCATAAGACATATTCTAAAATTCGAGAGCGTTTCTTTTGGATAGGTTTGCGTCGGGATGTAGAACTCTGGGTTCAGTCTTGTCCGAATTGTCAGTGTCGTAAGCCACCGGGCAAGACCAGTCGAGCTCCTATGGTAACAGATAAAGTTTCGGAGCCTATGGAACGAATTGCTTTGGATATTTTGGGGCCATTACCTGAATCCGTTCAGGGTAATATTTACATTTTAGTTATATCAGATTATTTCTCCAAATGGACGGAGGCTTTTGCTATCCCCAATCAAAGGGCAAGTACAGTAGCCGATGTGGTAATTCGAGAGTGGATTAGTCGGTACGGAATGCCGAAATTTATTCATTCAGACTAGGGGTCAAATTTTGAATCTGATTTGTTTCAGGAAGTTTGCCGCTATTTTGAAATTAAAAAGACTCGTACCTCTCCCTATATGCCCCAAAGTGATGGCCAAGTTGAGAGGTTTAATAGAACTTTGGCGGCTATGTTAGCTTGCTTTATAGAGGATAATCATGGCGACTGGGAATACTATCTTCCATTCGCCATGATGGCCCATAGAAGTGCCAAACATGAGACGACTGGGTTTACTCCCTTTAGTGTCATGTTTGGTAGAGAAATTACTTTACCTACAGAGTTAATCGCTGGTAAGATTCCTGATAGGGATTGGGCTCCCTCTCAATATGTTAGCGATTTGGAAAGTCGTCTAGCCCAAATATTTCAATTGGTATCGTTGAAATGTGAATCCGAGATTAAGAGAAGAAAGAAAATATATGACAAGCGAGTTTTCGGCAAACCTTTTACCGTTGGGGATAGGGTCTGGCTTTATTTACCTAGAGTAAATAAAGGTCAGACCTCAAAATTTGCAAAATTTTGGGTTGGTCCCTACATCATAAAAAGCAAACTCTCGGACGCAAATTACCTTGTGGTTCGCGTCGGAGGAGGTAAACCCCAGGTTGTACATTTCAACCGGTTGAAGAAGTGTTTTTCACGTAATTTAAATTTGGGTGCCCCCATTGCTCCCACACCTGATAGTTCTATCGAGAGTAATGTTGACCGGCCCTCGGTGGGAGATCCTGAGGGGAGAGAGACGTTCGACGGGGAAGCTCCGACTAGTAGGCATGGTCGTACCCTCCGGCGACCACGTCGACTAGGTTCTCGCGACCACGTCGACTAGGTTCTCAAGACTTTGTTTTTTTTTAAGTATTTTTTTTCTTTCTCTCTGCCTGACACCACACTTGGTATTTGAGTTAAGTGGCAGTTCTCGGGGGCCTGAATATATATATATTTTGTTGAGCGCAATAAAATGTAAAAATTTGATATTATATTTAGCGCTTATGTATTGGCCTCCGAGGTGGTGCTGCCTTTGAAGTGTATTTAGTGTGGAACCAAATTTTCATGTAGATAATGGATAGATGAGCATTATTGGCTTGTCCATAATACGAGCTTTGTTGCATTATTTTAAATTGCGTCATTTCCCTGGTGTGGGGAGTTGCCGTATTGTATTGGTTCCGAGAAATTGGGTTTTTTTTTATTGGCTGTTGGAAATGGCAAATACAAGTGTGGTCGTCAAATTTCTATACCTGTTAAGATTTTTCTTAAACCCGCTGACCGGTTTGTTTTTTTATTTCGGTACGCAGGAGGGTTGGGATGTTAATAATTGGGGGGTTTTCGTGCGCGTGTGTATGGAGGGCGGTGAGAGTTATATGTTAGGGTATGATTCGGAATATAAGAGTTATGGAAGTTAAGGCACCGGTGCCAAGTATAATTGGATTTTTTTTTTTTCGCGAGAGATGTGTCCGTGGTAGAAAATAAATCAATTGACGGGTCAGCTTGGTTGGAGAAATTATCTTTCGGGAAATATTGAAATGGTTGTCCTTTTTAGTTGCTGGGTCCTCATCTTATCTATGTAGAATTATTGTATGAACAAAGATACTGTTCTGTTTGTAAATTTTCTTCTTGTAGCATTATGGCTTTAATAATGGGCCATTCCTTTATAAGAAGATTGCAGCATGGTCAGGGGAAATACCTGGACGTCTGAGTTCGCTGGAAGCATATGGTGTTCCTGGTGCAACTATCCAACAACTTGAATGGATTTGTGTGGAGAGTGCAGAGACCGTACTTGTGCAGGTTGGCGAAAATGACATTGACTGTGATACTTTTTGTTTTTCACATTTTAAACTTTCTGTCGAAAGACTTTTAGAGAATTTGTTACGCCAAGGCGTTAAAAAAAATTATCATTCTAGGACTGTTTCCTCGTGTGAAGACCAGAGTGTCTGGTATTGTGTACGAACTCCGTAGGGTGGCTGTCACCCAGTTTTACGAAACACTTAGAAGGTCTAATGTATTTTATAAAGCCTTATTTAAGGTGTCACGTTTACATTTTGCACGAGATGGTGTGCATTTGAATAACCTGGGTCAATGTCAATACCTAAAATACCTTGCTTTGGTCTTGGAGGAGCAGTGCTCCGTTGAATAAAGGTTCTACAAATAATCTTACCAATTTCCCGGGGAAATTGTGTGAAAGCTGAATGCTTTAGAATAAATGACATAAAAAGAATTGTATGTGCCTGATAAAGGTCATTACATCCAGAAAGTGAGATGAGTTCCTTGAGAACTTTCAGTTGTAATAGAAAAGATTTAATATTCCTTTGTTTTGGAAAGATAACCTTGAACTAAACTGGGTTCTAGATGGGACCATTATAAATATTGTCATCGTTTTATGCTTGAATGAGCTCAATCTGACGCTTACATCTCCTGTTGCATGACCTCGTCGGCTTCAGGCAGTGCAGACCCTGTACGTGGGTCAGTGCTGGTCGGGGACTCATTTCGGCCTAAAGCTATGACTGATTTCCTAAACGGAACCCCAGTTGGATGGATTTAAGGTGAATTATTTAAATAGTGATTTATTAATTTTTTTAAAACGAAAATACATAGAAATTATGAAGAAAAATTTATGTGTTTTATGAGGAACCAGCGACTACTTTTATTCAGCCAACAACTATTTCAATTCAACTAGCAATTATCTGGCTATTTTTTTTTAAGTGGCCAGTATGACAAAATCTACTACCTTTGTTTGCGGAGGGGTGTATATATCTTTCCCCTTTTCCTTTTTCCTCTCCTATCTTTTTCAACAGGGACGTTGAATCTCGGGGTGGGGGTGGTGTAAGAAAAAGTGGAATTGTACAATAAGGGACACACACACGGTGTGTGCACGGTGGCCTATATCTATGTATGTATATTATATATATATATGTAGGTATGGGTCTGTGTGTACATATCGAGTGTGTGTTTGCCCGCTTCAGTATTGAAAGTGCTAAAATACTCTGAGGTGGCCTTAAATTGTTACATTGATCATTAACTGATAGCGTTATGGATCAGTGGTTCTTACTTCACTGACCACTATTGTGAGAGACATGTAGTTTCTCGTGCTCGGCGGTGTTGACTTTGCACGAAATAATTGCGTCTGCAATATTATATTATTCTGAATCGGAGTCTAGTGGATCAGAACCGTGTGGAGCTTCCTATAGGTGAGTCGAATATTTATTTCTCCGTAGTTGTACCCTGCCGGGGCCGGTCATATTTTATGTAATTTACCGATCCTCGCCGTAAGCCGAAATATGTTATAAAAGGCTATATTAAATTGGTTCTAGGATTATTCACGATTGATCCAGGGCATCTTATTGCTGTTGCGATAGGATGCTATGGCCTAATCGTGATCTTTCGGCTTGGGGTTGGTCTGTACAACTTGAATGTAAATCTGAATGTACTGCTGAATTGTGGGAGGGTAGAGACGATTTGGGGATTTGTGAATAAATTTGCTAATAATTTAGTGGAATTGTTTTTTTTTTTGTATTTTTAATTCCTATTCTGTTTCAGAGTCCTAGTCCTAACATATATCTTAACACAAAACACGGTTTAAGGGTGGATTGGAATCATAGGAAGATGTTTGTTCCTTGGTTGACTGTTGTGGCGAGGTTCTCGGTAAGGGCTCACTTATTGTAAGTGAGTCCGGCCCGAGAACAGCGGCACAGCACGGGTGCCAGGGTAGTCTGGAATAATTTTGTAGAGGTTCTAGGTGATTGATTACGCTAACTAATTTTCGGTTTGAAATTGCGAACTTGTAACTAACCCCTCGACAACAAATCTGTGCTATGGCTAGACCTTGTTTGGCTTTGTGGCGTGGCTCTCGGCCGGAACTCACTTCATGTAAGTGAGTTCGGGGCCGAGAGACTCGACACAAAGTGAGAGCAGGGCGGGGTGGGTCGAGTTTCGCTACAGTCTCTCAAGACAGGTGGTCTCTCATAACAGGTTTCAGGTTTTCTCAAGTCAGTGAATAACCATCCACAAAATTCAGAAATGGAGAAGAATGGATTTTTGTAATTACTTTGTAGTTGTTCTTTTTTATGAAGTTTTTGTAACAAATTGAAATGGACTGTTATAAAAATTATATAAATAAATTAGTGTTGAAAATCTTCATTGAAGATTTTCAACACTAATTTATTTTTATGTATGAAATTGTTTTTTCAGCAATAATCCTTATCTTTTCACAGGGGTCTTATAAGAACATCTTAATCTTTAATGAGTTAGCAATTGAAACCCAATTAAGAGCTTTCAATACTTTTTTAATTATGTTAGTATAACCACAATGGATTTTCCACTTCCAGAACAGGTAAAAAGCTTTTGTCATGGTTTCAGTCTTCAAAGGGGCGGTCTCTCAAGACAGGTCCATTATGGCATAAAAATACAAGTTGGTACCAGGTCACAGTGGTCTCTCAAGACAGGTGGTCTCTCAAGGCAGGTGGTCTCCCATAGCAGGTCCATTATAGAGTAAAACCAATCGGTGCCTGGCAGATGTGGTCTCTCAAGACAGGTGATCTCTCAAGACAGTGGTCTCTCAAGACAGGTTTTACTGTATATTTATTTGCATGTGTTGCAACAAGACATGATTAATCCATTATCCAACGAATCAGACACATCTGCACATATAAGCTACAAATTGAGCATTTACAGTAAGCATTAGTTCTCAAAAATGTCAATAAAACCATTTCATGTGATTCCCCATCGGAATAAAAGGACACCCGGTCACACGTCCCCTGAAAAAGTGTGCAATTTGAAGTATTTGAAAAAAAATGGAATTTTTCGAAGCCGATTTGAACTTGACCTGTGGTTTATGTTGATACACCTATATACCAAATTTTATTTGAATCAGTCAACAGCAACTAAAGTTATCATCGGGAAACAAAAAAAAAGAGTTTTCGAAGGCAAAAAAGGGACATAATTCCGTAAAAATTGTTGGACCACGCCCCAATTTCAATTTGACCTGTATATTTTATGTTGATACACCTACATACTAAATTTCATTTGATTTAGCAAACTATAACTTCGGTTATCGTCAGGAAACAAAAAAAAAAGAAAAAAATTTTGAAGTCGAAAAAGGGGCATAACTCTGCCAAAAATTGTCGGACCACACCCTGATTTGAACCTGACCTGTATTTTATGCTGATACACCTATATACCATATTTTGTTTCATTTAGCCAACTTTAACTGAAATTATCATTGGGAAAGCATAAAAAATTAATTTTTGAAGTAGAAAAAGGGGCAAAACTCAGGCAAAACGTTAAAATTTGGGCTCCAATAAAGAGCCCAAATATTCATCCAGGGATCCCATTTGAACAAACTTGAATCTAACCCACCTAAAGATGCTGCATACCAAATATCAAAAGAATCTGACTGGTGGATCTGAAGAAGAAGATTTTTAAAGAATATCCCATATTCCACCAAGTTAATAATCAGGCTCCCACAGGAAGCTCAAATATTAACCCAGGGAGTCGATTTGAACAAATTCAAATCTTACACCTCTAGAGATGCCACATACCAAATATGAAAGGATTCTCACTAGTGGGTCTCAAAAAGATTTTTAAAGAAATTTTCTCATATTACACCAAGTTAAAAGTTGAGCTCCAATAAAGAGCCCAAATATTCATCCAGGGATCCCATTTGAACAAACTTGAATCTAACCCCCCCTAGAGATGCTGCATACCAAATATCAAAAAAATCTGACTGGTGGATCTGAAGAAGAAGATTTTTAAAGATTATTCCCCATATTGCACCAGGTTAATATTCGGGCTTCCATGGGACGCATGGACACCAGCTATTTTAATAGTCCCCCGAAAAATTTTTTTTGGGGGAGTGGGGGGGGGGGGGGGGGGGGGGGGACAACCAGCTTATGAGTCACATGATCTGGCTCTGTTGAAATTAAAATATACACAGAATGACACACACTTGTGAATGGGTTAATCAATATGGCACTCGGGCCTATGTGGAAGGATAAAATGAGAGGCTGAAGGCCTCTTGTTTTATCCTTCCGCACTATCACTCATGCCATATCGATTAACCCATTCACATACGCGAGTTGTTCTGTGTTTATTACAAAATTATTATAAAATTATTATAAAAGCAATAATTAGAAGGACACCCAGCAATTCATTTGACAATTCGTCCCCCGAGTTCCAATGCATTCTCTGTGCAAGTAGGCACATAGAACACACTGGTACTCAAGGGACAAACCATCAACAAATAGAAAACATTTTATCACCAACAAAATTTTCGGAGGAACCAGTGTTATTATTTTAGTTACTGCTTGTGATTCAAATTGTAATTGCAGTGTATGAACTGCAGAAAGTTAAAAAATTTATAGTAATTTCTATATTTTTTATACTTACCAATGACCCAGACATAGTTGGTGCTAACTCTTAAAATATAGGGCCAAACACAAATTTTGCCCCCCAATCCCCAAAATTTGCATCTAAAACCAAAGAAACCATGTCCTGAATGGCCCTCCACACTTCACCTCTACTGCGCATGCGCAGTGTCAAGGACGTTCCAAAATTGGCGCCATTAATCATTCTAATAACCAGTGCCTGGTAAGCGCTATGTACTCAGCGGGGAGGCAAGAGTTCCCAACTCCTGGGAGGGCCATCCCCGTCTGGGTCATTGGTAAGTATAAAAAATATAGAAATTACTATAAATTTTTTAACATTTTTATACTGTACCAATGACCCAGACATAGCTGAATAGTAAAAAGGCTGGAGGGCCAAGGACATAGAGCAAGATGGAATACGCTCAATAATATAAAATAGAGTCATCCCCTCTAGGGAAAAAGAAGTAATAGGCCTTACATGTATCTTTCTTATTTATGATAAATTAGAAAGATACAACACCTTCCAAAATTGAGCATCATACATCATGTACTCTATTAATATCCAATATAATCCTTATACTAATAATTTTTAAAGTAAGCCAATAAATAAAGTAAGTCTAGAGAATAGAGACTCTTATACTCCTTAAAAGTGTCTGAGGATTGCATAATCATGTCCGTTGACACGTGCTATATTCAAAAGCTATACTTTAAAAACTAAGACTTGAATGAATTTTTAAAACATAAACTTCTCACTAAACAACCATCCCAATAACAGCTCAGAATTACTAACTCTGGAGGAGGTATCCCCTTGTTTTCATAGTAAAACAGGTGACCCAAGGGAACACCCTCCCCCCCCCCCCCCTTTTTCTTGCCCTGGGTCAAATAGCCCAGAGCGAAGAGGGCAGCAGAACGGAGTCACTGCCGAAACAGACAGCCTACCTAGCTATGGTAGCAACTGTTAAGTGAATGACATTCTGAGCAGTAGATAATAGACCTAACAATAGAGGCCTCCAGAAATGGACTCAATATTTCTGAGATAAAAATTCATGAATGTGGATGGCTGAGCGCAATGAGCAGCCTTCAAAAATCTATAATAGCGACACTATTAATGTAAGCCCAAGATGTAGAAGAACTCTTACTTCATGAGCCGAAATCTTAAGCACAACTGCTGAGTCAATGATATACCATAAGCAGTACCGATAGTTAATTGAATCCAAATAGAATGGAGCGTAACGTCCTTCTATTAGGCATCAAAGACATTAGAAGTTTACGCCCGTAGTAATAAACAGATATCTGTTTATAAATACATAAACTCTAACCGGAGAGAGTAAAGGCCTATGCCCGTACGAAGACGGAAGGACCTTAATAACAATAGGTTCCGGATATTAGGAGCCTAACTCTTATGCAAAAATCCAACCTAAATAGTAAAGGAAGTAGTGATTCCGAAACTACGAAAGTGAAAATCATCCATCGATAGTGCATGAAACTCACTGACTCTTCAGTAAAAGAGAAGCCAACAGAATTACTGTCTAAAAGGTCAGAATTTGAAAACTACTGTTTCAAGAGGCTCAAATGATTACTTAGCTAAATAAGAACCGAAGTTAAATTCCATATAGGAATTTAATCTAAAGATTCTAAGTCTATTTATCAAAAAGTTACTAACTGACTTAGATAAAGAGACATAAGACTCAATTGTAAACTATCAGAGTGCATAGGTATGAGGTAACATAAACCTATAACCTTAATAATAACAGGCTGCAGTAAATCTTGTCAAACAAGTATACTAAAAAGTTGCAATGAGTAGTATGGAGGGATCAACAATATGAACATAGTGATCCCTACACCAACGGCGGAAGAGCCTCCACTTTAGCCGCATAGAATAGCGAAGAAGAGGATCTCCTATAGTAAGAAATCGCGTCCAAGCTCGTCCAGTACAATGCATACAATGCAATACGGACCACACAACGGAATATGTGAAGGTTGTGACCTTGCGGGTTGTGAAAAAGATGACACGATTTACCCAGCGAAAAAAGATCCTCTCATTAAGGAAGATTTCACGTTAAGTCCCACAGTAGACATCAGAGTAAATTACCCACGGTCTCTGTGAAGATAGAGATGCTATCAACAGAAATGTATTGTGGTTGTTTATCTTAGCAATACCTGCTGAAACAACAGCGCCGGAGGATACGCGAATCCTATCATTCCGTCTTATTAGATCAATAGTTCATTGGGCGCTCCCATAGATAGCAAATCTGATTGAATACTTGTTTGTTGAGAGTCCATTCTGACGGCAACAAGCGACCCCCTAAGTGAACGGGAGTCCGGTAAAACAATCAGACGACCCCGAATATGACGGACCGAAACAGAACTTGGTGTACTATAACCAACAGACGGATTCTTTCCATTAAATTGAATAACGGAAACGAATGAGTGCCTCCCTGGTTCCGGAGATATGCCACTACTGTCGAATTAACGGACAGGATTTGGACATGCGTTTCTGAATAATGTTCATGCAATGACATAAAGCAAGCCTAAAAACATTATTCCGCGGAAGATAATTGCTTGCTTAGAGACTGCGGAACCCAAAGACCCTGGCACTTCGAATCCGTTGGGATCAATATTATATCCCAATCTGTTTGACTGGCAACCGTCATAACTATAACACTCGGATCCGGCAACTGCAGTGGCACTCTCTGAGTCAACCACCCAATGTTTGCCCCAGTCTGAATCTCTTGTAACACTAGATAGACAAGAGAACGTGTAAATCGAGCAATTCATGGATTGCTGAAAAGTTGCCGTCGAAGAGAGGCTTCTCCGAGAACGAAGCGACTCTGAGAGAGTTCTTCACCTTACTATCCACGCGCGTGGATGTAGCTAGGGCTGCGTCACGTCTAACCAACTCCAATCAGCCACTGAAGGGCGGAGTTATACGTGAACAAACTACTGCCCTCAAAAGAAATCACATTGAGAACAATATCCCGTAAATCTTTTCTTGAAGATGTAATGATAACGCCTCAGTAAGGTGGATTACGTATGATAAAGCGTCCAAGTTAAGTCTACTAGACATCATTGTCGTTTCCAACATTGTGGTTGGAAAAGACATAGACGGCGAAAAAGAATATTTCCAGTCTTTAACCACGCCGTCTAGACGCATATGAACTCTCGGTATGCCCTGCTCTGCCAAAATAAATTATTCATATAAATGATAAAACGGCAGAAATGAGCATTGCGGACAAGAAACTAAACTATCATGCTTGGTAGCAGGCTTATATGCATATATAGCGTCGAAAAATAAAACACATGTTGTAATGACATTATTGGACTGTGTCGGTAAGTCAGGGACAATGTCCCTGAACCGATCCAAAATTCCGTGTCCAATGACGCTATAAGTCTCTTATCCAACATCGCAGCAATGTAGTCCGAAATAACAATCACTGGAAGATAATGCCAGAAGATATGAATGGCAGCTTCCGATGCTACGAAAGGGAAAACTCGAAATCTTTCGAATCCCTTTCGCCATCCTGTCGGACCCTATAAAGCGTTCGGTCGTCCGTACCTGATGCAACCGCGGACCGGACCGCACCGACCCAGCGCCGTCAGATAATTCCTGATTCGAGTAAGAAACTGTCGATTGCTGGGATGCTGCGAAACAACTGTGCTAACTCGGATAGCACGTCCGTCACTGAGGCCTGAGGAGAAGCGGTCCTACAATGCATTGCCGCTGGAAGCTCCGTGATCGTTACCCCGTGCATACCACCAATATGCGAGCGAACGGAGTGTATAGGCCTCGTGTCCCTTGGCTACCGGATGGCGTGACCTATTCGCCGTGGAATCACTGAATGACGAAACTGATCGGATACTCGAGGTCACGTAGCCAATGTGCGGTCGTGTGCCCTGCTGTGAGGATGAGGAAGCATTATCGACAGTCTCTCGGACTGTCCATATAACGGAGCGTCCCGACCGACAGACATATGCTCCGAATGTAAAATATCTGAACCACAACATGCGGTCCCCTATGTTGTTGGACGAGAGAGGGACCTCTCTCGCTCACAGCCCGGACGGACCTGGACAAGCCAGGAACCGGACTAACAGGCTTCGTCCGATCTGTCCTCAATCTGCCGTCACTGGGTGAGTACTAAAGTAATTATAGTGCCCGCATCACCCAAATCTCTTTTATAGACCGCAACGGACGAACCCGGCAGCCGAACCATTCGATGAATGCACGCTACACCGGGTGAGCTAGCGAATGTCACTCCATCGATCCTACAAGGGATCTCTTAGGTGATAGACATATTCCATGAGCACTTATTGCCGCTAGCTCTTCATTAACTATGACGCCAGAGGCACACTTTTGAAAGACATCTCCGTAACTTTGCGAACAAGAAACCAGAAATGCTTGGTTATAGCAAGCATATAATAATAATATATATAGCGTCGTTCAATAATTCAAAAGTTTGTGTGACATTATTGGACTATGTCGGAACTGAGGGACGATGTCCCTGAACCGAACCAAAAATTTCTAAGTCCACCGACGCTATCAGTTTCTTATCCGGCATCGCAGCATTCTGGTCCGACGAAAGAAGCTGTAGAAGATCAAGTCAGATGACATACACAACAGCATATGTTGTTCCGAAAGGGAAAGCTCGAAATCCTCCAAATCCCTTTCGGTATCCCGTCGGACCGGATGAAATTTTCGGACGTCCGTACCCGCTTCCGCGGAGCGTCCCGACCCAGCATCGTCGGATAAAAAATATGCGACAGATTCAGTTGATGCTGGGATGCTGCGATAAACTGTGCTATTTAGGAAAGCACTCCATTCCCGAGGCCTGTGCAGTAGCGGTCTTACGATGCATTGCCGCCGGAAGCTCCGTGTACGTTGACTCCCGCACACTTTCCTATGCGAACGTCCAGAGTCTGCAGGCCTCGTGTCCCTGGCTACCGGATGGTGTGACCTGGTCGCCGATGATTCTCTGACTGGCGAAGCTGACTGGATATCCGAGGTCACGTAGCCAAGAGCGGTCATGTGCGCTACCATGAGAATGAGGAAGCCTTATTGACAGTCTACTCCGGACTGACTATATGTCGGAGCGTCCCGAGCGACGGGGCCAGATGTTGTTGTACGAGAGAGGGGCCTCTCTCGCTCGCCGTCCGGATGGACCAGAACGAGCAATGAACCGGACTAAAAGGCTTCCTCCGTTCTCCCTCTAATCCGCCGTCACTGGGTGTGCATTTGGTTGATTTATAGTGCTCGCATCACCCCAAAACTCCTTCTAGACCGCAACGGACGAACCCGGCTGCCGAACCATTCGATGAATGGACGCTACACCGGGTGAGCTAGCGGACGTCAAAGGCCGTCAAACCTACTAGGGTCCTCTTAGGCAATTGGCGTATTTACATGAGCACTTTTCCGCTAGCCCTTCATTAATTGTGACGACGGAGGCACACTGTTGGAAGACATCACAGATACATCACCCTAATCTTGATCGTCTGAAATAGAAATTGATAAAGTAGAGTGACCCTGCGGGGAAAGGACCGGAGTGTCCAATTCCCCACTAACATACCGTGATATACGCTTCCCATGTTGTCATCGAAATCATACGATACAGAACAGGAGTTAATGCGAGTACACTGACCACATATAGAATGATTATAAAAGTCAGAGGAAGACTTCCTCTTATTACAATTGATCAAAATCCTTTCAAAGTGAAAAGAAAACAAGTCCTGGTACTCGCACCAACCCCTGGCAATCAAAATACATAATAATAATATGATCCATTAATATAGAAAAAATAACTGAAATCAAAATATTTTGAAAAAATATTTTTTCAGAACAGCCCAAGTTTCTGAAAAGTAACGTTGAGCCCCAATGGATCCCAAGCCTAAGTGTGGACAAAAATTTTAAAAATATTTTAAACAATTTATTCAACACTTACGAACAATAATAATGTATCTAGTTATGATTAAAATAACATCAAGATATTATTTTCAAGAAATCAACCCCTCACACAGAGGGCTGTTGTAAATGTAAACAATGAATGTAAAAACACTAAAATAAGACTCCAGGCACCCAGGCCCGGAATCAGTTACCAAAAATACACTATCTGATGCAAAACAGAGACTTCCAGGGAAGAAACTGCAGAACATCAGATGGTAGATTCAGAACACAACGCCTAACCACCCGTAGGTGAAGACGTAAACATGGGGAAAAGAACAGAATTCATTCTGTTATTCATCTAAAACTCCCAAGAAAATTTAGTAATAATAATTACAGAAACTATGCCAAAAGCATGGGAGAATAGCAAGGGGGGACTTAAAGGACAGGGAGAGAGGAAAACACTGAAAAATCAGTGTAACTAAATAATCAAAATGACAACAAAATGGCTGCTGCCTCGAAAATAGGTAACTTAACATAATTTCATTAAAAAATTTTAAGTTACAGCCCTGATAATATTCTGTCACACATTTTTCCTCTCCTCCTTCTCTATCCTCCTTAGAATCACCATTTCACTAATATTTATGTGTCTGGCATCATTTAAACTGAGATTTACAAGCACAAAGATCAGTCAGATGTTAACTGATGAAGGGCCAAACTTAGAATGATTAATGGCGCCAATTTCGGAACGTCCTTGACACTGCACATGCACAGTAGAGGTGAAGTGTGGAGGGCCATTCAGGACATGTTTTCTTTGGTTTTAGATGCAAATTTTGGGGATTGGGGGGCAAAATTTGTGTTTGGCCCTATATTTTAAGAATTAGCACCAGCTATGTCTGGGTCATTGGTACGGTATAAAAATATTCCAGTGAAATTTTGCTTCAATCTAAAAATAGTCAGTCAACGATTTCCATTCGGAACATTAGTGTGAATGGATTTTCATTTTCTGCATGGTTTAGTGTTGCAGTAGATGGGGATTACATAGAACACGTGAGTAATAAAACAAATTATGATATAATGTACATTGCTTGAAAAAGGTGCATAAACATAAGAAACAAAATAAAAAAAATAATGAAATTGTCAATGACACTGTAGCTTAACTTGTGTGTTGTGTTTGATGAAAAGGATAATGCTCAATGTTTATGAAAGGATTATGAAATAAGACAAGAATTGTGATAATTGGGAATATGTTCATTTCTGTTCCCTGTATACTATGTTTTTGATAAAAATAATATGTACACTGTACTAAAGAGCTGAGTGGTGGGTTAATATGACCTCACAGTTAATGTATGTGGCCCTCACAGTTAACGTATATCAACGAAAGTTACCAAGTTACAGTGAAATTATTCCAAAACGAGTCATCCTATCAAGTTACATTAAAATCCCTTCATAAATATGGCCTGTAGACTGTGCTCAAGGTTTTTGGGCTTCCGGCACCTGTAGCCATCACAGTTGACCAATCATGACAAAAAGGGGATGTCATCATCTAGGCATTATATGGAGTCAACCTAACTGGTTACAAAGAAATCCTTCCATAAATATGATCTTTTGCCTATGCTAAAGGTTTTTGGGCTCGGGCACCCATCAAGGCTGAATGATCGCGATCAAAATGGGACGTTCTCATCTAGACATTATTTGGAGCCATCCTACCAAGTTACAATGAAATCCCTTCATAAATATGACCTGTAGATTGTGCTAAAGGTTTTCGGGCTTCGGACCCCTGCAGCCGTCACAGTTGCCCAATCACGTCCAAAAGGAGACTTTCTCATCTAGACATTATATGAAGTCAACCTACCAAGTTACAATAAAATTCCTCAATAAATATGACCTGTAGACTGTGCTAAAAGTTTTGGGGTTTTGGGCTCGGGCAGTCGTCACGGTCGACAGATCATGCCCAAATGGGGAAATTCTCATCTAGACATCATAAGGAGTCATCCTACCAAGTTACAATGAAATCCCCCCATATTAAACATGACCTGCAGACTGTGCTAAAAGTTTTTGGGTTTCGGACTTGGGCAGCCATCACAGTTGACAGATCATGCCCAAAAGGGGATGTTCTCATCTAGGCATTATACAGAGGCATCCTACCAGGTTACAATGAAATCCCTTCATAAATACGACCTGTAGACTGTGCTAATGGTTTTCGGGTTTTGGGCTCGGGCAGCCATACTGGTTGACCGATCGTGACCAAAAGGGGACATTCTCATCTAGACATGACTTCAAACCTGCATATGAAATTGCGTGATGATCAGACAAGAACTGCGGAGTGTAGCCCGTGCTAAAGGAAAATGTGAACAGACTCACAGACTAACAGACTTCTGCACGCGTGATGGCAATAGCTTATCTTGACTTTGTCAAGTTAAGCTAAAAAGAAATGCCTCACTTCCTCGGAGTCCCTCACTGATTTGAAAAAGTAATTGCTTGTGAAACATATGCATTTTTTGTTTGGCCTTACAGGACTATTATGGGGGGGGGGGGTGGTTCCAGTCTCCATCCTTTTATCTGTTGCTTTGGAGGTCAAATGACACAGGTTGGGTCACTGCAATATGAATGAAAGTGTCAATGACACTGTAGCTCAACTTGTTAAGACATGTACATGTATAGTATGTGACACAGCAATGACAAACATCTAGGTAATGACCTGATAACAAAGGTACATATAAAGTATTGTAAAGGTCTGTACATAAATACTGACCGTAGCCTGTAACAAATGTATAGGTAAAGTATTGTAAAGGTGGGTGACAGTCAGATGCTAAACTAGAAAAGAAATCTTTGAGTGCCAGAGTGGGTCTGACTGAACCCCAAAATATTTGTTCTCATAGCACAGTGATAACAAAGGCACTCCAAAACACACTCCTTCCTGACCCAAGGTGAAAACAAAGGTATCCCAAGAAGTTTCGTGAAGATCAGTTCATAAATACGAGCTGTATAGAAGATGTGACAAAAAACTGATTGGACTTAATTTTTGGTACAAAATGGCCATTGGCAGCCATCTTGAATTTTAGACCGCACCCCAAGGTGAAAACAAAGGTACCCAAGAAGTTTCGTGAAGATCGGTTGATAAATACAGCCTCTAGCCCGAGCCGTATTGACATGTGCACTTACAGTGTATAAGTAGCACTGAATAAATCAAAGTTCATCTAATTTGCATAATTTCTGCACGAGAAAAAAACCCGTACTATATGTGATGTATTCCATGTTACTAAACATTCATACAAAAATTTATTCAAATCAGAACTTTCATACAGAAGTTCTGTACAAAAGACTGATTGCACTAATTTTGGTACAAAATGGCTGCTGGTGGCCATCTTGAATTTCGGACCACACCCCAAAACACTCGTTCTCAACCCACGGTGATAACAAGGGTACCCAAGAAGTTTCGTAAAAATCGGTTCATAAATACGGCCTATAGCCTGAGCCGTGTAGACGTTGTGTACAAAAAACTGACTAGACCTAGTTTCAGTACAAAATGGCCACTGGCAGCCATCTTGAATTTTCGACTGCACCCAGAAACACTCGTTCTCGTCCAAGGTGATAACAAAGGTACCCAAGACGTTTCGTGAAGATCGGTTCATAAATACAGACTCTAGACCGAGCCATATTGACATGTGTACTTACTGTGTGTAAGTAGCACTGAAAAAATCAAAGTTCATCTAATTTGCATAATTTCTGCACGAGAAAAAACCCCGTATTATATGTGACGTATCCCATGGTACTAAACATTCACACAAAAAATTATTCAAATCAGCGCTTTCATATGGAAGTTCTGTGCAAAAATCTGATTGCACCTAATTTTGTACAAAATGGCTGCCATCGGCCATCTTGAATTTTGGACCGGACCCCAAAACACTCGTTCTCGTCCCACGGTGATACCAAAGGTACCCAAGAAGTTTCGTAAAGATCGGTTAAAAAATACGGCCTCTAGCCTGAGCTGTATTGGCATTTGCACTTACAGTGCTGAAAGTAACACTAAATACATCAAAGTTAGTCTAATTTGCATAATTTACGCACGAGAAAAAAACCTGTATTATATGTGATGTATCCCATGGTACTAAACATTCATACAAAAAATTATTCAAATCAGAACTTTCATATGGAAGTTCTGCGCAAAAATCTGATTGCACCTAATTTTGTACAAAATGGCTGCCAGTGGCCAACTTGAATTTCGGATCTGACCCAAAAACACTCGTTCTCGTTCCACGGTCATAACAAAGGTACCCAAGAAGTTTCGTAAAGATCGGTTCATAAATACGGCCTCTAGCCCGAGCCGTATTGAATTGTTGACGGACAGATGGACAGACGGCCAGGCGGACGATTGGCCATGGCATAAGCTCCAATTTGGCTTCGCCAAAGTTGAGCTAAAAATTATGAAATGTGATCAGCGTGTGATCCGATTGAAATTTGTTGGCCAGGCCATATTTTGTGAGATTGCATTTAACAATCACTGTTTCATTTTCAATGTTCATCTTTTCAAGTTCACGATGCCAGAAAATTTAAAAGAGGTGGATAGTGTCAAGTAATTTTGTCAGCATTTTATGTCCACAACTGTCAATCTGATTCATGAAAAATTGAAGTTCCATTGTCTCAGGTGTCAGGATATAGTGTTTGAGACGAATAAAATCAATAAAATCTTCTTTGCGCAGCATACTCCATGAAGTGTGATTTGCAAAGAAGATTTTTTGGTTTTATTAAATCCTGATTTTCCCCATGGGTTGGCCTCACAGGGTTTTTTTTGTAGAAGAAATCATGCTGTAGCTCATTCTGGCTTTCAAGTAAGCAAAAAAAAAAACCCATTGTGAATACGCTGCAATATTCTAGACTCCTTAGCTTTGGCTGTCTATTAAAACAAGACAATAAAAATAAAAGAAAATTAGATGTAGGCTATTAAATTTTTTTTTTATTTCATACACACCTCCCTCGTTACTGAAAATCTGCCTCATCACTTTATTATTTACCTGGAAATCGCTTCACTGATACCATTTTGCACTTGTTGGCCTCTAAAAAGTTAACCAACATATCTTGTTTGACAGAACTCAGTGACCTCAAACAAGATATAGTTGGCTAAATTTGCAACATATCTTGTTTGATAGAGCGGAGTAAGCTCTGTCAAACAAGATATAGATGGTTAAATTTTCACTGTTGCTGGCTTCTCCATAAAATAGTATAAGGCATTAAATTTCCTAATATTTTCTGGAGTGTTTTGTAGATTAACCAAAAAAAGCCTCCCTCCCTCATCATAAAATTGAGAGAAAATTGCCTGAGAAACATCTGTGAGAAACAAGAAATTTTGTGTAACTCTTTACCTAATGAATTGGTCGCATCTGCCCACACAATTTTCAAATGTGGGAGTAGAAAAACAATTATTTTCCAAAAATTTGAACAAAACCATATCATGTAACCCTTCATTAGAACGAGCTCATCAAGCTCGTTCTAATGAAGGGGTCACATGATATGATTTCATTGAAAATTGTTTAAAAATTTGAAAAAAGAATATCTGAAATAGTAAATTTTGATATTGTCTGCAATGGGTAATGGACTATAAAAGGCCATAGTTCTTTAATAGTTAAATCAAACAAGTTTTATGGCATCTCACCTTTATCTTTACCCAGTCTTCAACCATTTTAGTAATTGCTTTCATAACTTTGTTATCTGGTGTTTTTTCAATGAGTCCAACAAGAATCTGACCAATGAAACTCTTTCTCATTTCCATACTCATCACACCAACACGGTTCTTGACCAAGTCCAGACTAATGATCAGTAGTTCACTCGCAACTGTAACATAATAAAAAGAAATATTTCATCTTTTTCACAATCACTTATTTACTTATTAGGGTTTAATGGCACATTAACAGCCAAGGTTATATCGTGATGGTGACAGTTTTACAAGTGGAGGAAGCCGGAGAGAACCACCATGCAGCTGTCAGCTCCCCAACATCGTAAATCCGCACAGCAGCACATTCAGTGTTAGACTGGCTGAAGACATGTGCAACATCAACGTGCAGTATGCCTTGGTACACAGCGTCATCGTGCCCCCATGTGGAAAATTGGGGTTAAGTGCCTTGCCCAAGGACATAAGGAAGAAGTCCGAATCGATCGCTCTGACATCCAAGGACTAACCAGGCTCGACACTGCTTAACTTCGGTGATCTGACGAGAACTGGTTACCGCAACGCAACTGCACCCCCTTTCACAACTACATCATGCCACCTATATTTGAGCTTGGCCTGTATTAATAGCTGGGTAATACACATAGCAACATTGGTTGAGATCAAATAATCCAAACTGAAGTTATCGGTCGAAACCAAAAATGTTAACGGATGGACAGACTGATTGCATAATACAACCATTTTTCAAATGGGCATATAAAAAGTCTATTCAATTTGGAGTGGAAAATTTTATATTTCTGGTGGCATGAGAATTGCCGACTCTGCCAGGAATATCTGCTAACAGCATGCACAGAGTTAAACAGACACTCTGTCAGTGAAAAATGTTAAATTAACAGGAGTATGTAATTAACAGAAAGTTTGTCATATTCCTGTATTCTCGTGATAAACTGTGCATTTAATAAATTAACAGGTTAAATGGTTGTATTGGAAATACAGAGGTTGAATAAAAATATAGGGAATGCAGTGATTGTCAAAGTAATTCTCAATACATCACAAGATTTTTATTCATTTAACAGTCATTTACTCTGCAACATATATAAAAAAAATTAACAACCAAAATTTGTACTGAATATATGGTAAATGGCATGGTGTTTGAAAGTTATATGATATCAGAGTTGTCCAGAAAGAAATATTCAAGAAAGAAGATTCCAACATATCAAGGATCACTAACAGAACTCTTAAGATTCCATATCAGATGGTTTATTTATTTATTTATTTATTTATTTATTTATTTATTTATTTACTGGGATTTAACAAAACTTTTGACAGCCAGGGTCACCCTGTGTTGGACAGTTTTACAAGAGGAGGATGCCGGAGTATCTGGAGAGAACCACCGAGCAACTGCCAAACTCCCCCAATGTACTAACTCTACAAAGCAGGGTTAGCACTGGTTGAAGACAAGTGCACCATCGCTGTGCAATACGCCTTAGTATGCAGTGCCGTGCTCCCATGTGGGTAATCGGGATTAAGTACCTTGCCCAAGGACACAATGCAGCAACCCCTGATGGGGATCGAAACATGGACCTTTCAGTTTGAAGTCCAATTCCTTGACTCAGATGGTTTGTCTAAGAATGAAGGTGGAACGGAACGTCAATCAGATCCACCATTTTTTGTAAATCCACAAATTCTCACAATTTAACTTTCTATTTATTTATTTATTTATTTATTGATGTTTAAGGTCACATGTTTATGCACAATGGCTAATCATGACCGTGACAGTTTTACGGGTGGAGGAAGCCGGAGTACCCGGAGAGAACCACCAAGCAACGACGAGCAGCTACCAGCTCCCCAACATCGTACCTCCGCACTGCAGCACAGGCAGGGTTAGATTGGTTGAAGACATGCGTACCATCGACGTGCAGTACACCTTAGTACACTGCGTCATCGTGCCCCCACATGGCCAATGGGGGTGAAGTGTCTTGCTCAAGGACACAACGTGGTTGCCGCAGGTGGGATTCGAACCGATTTAACTTTCTAATATTATAATTAACCAATTTTAGTCATATTACTAATTTATCATCATTTTGACATGATTTAACCCTTTACCTAAAGAATCGCCCGTGTAATATGCAAATTCAGCAGCTGAAAAAATATTATTTTTCAAAAAATTTCAACAAAACCATATCATGTGACCCCTCTTTGGAACGAGCTCGACGAAATGGACAATGAACATCAGATGAAAATTAACATAATTCTGTTTTTTTCTACCCCTGGACTAATATCCCCTGAGAAAGATTTCTAAAAGAACACTCCAAAAAAGTGTAACAAAACGAGTCCATATTAACACAAATTATTGTTTGCTTCTAGCTGGAGATAGAGCAAATGTTAAGAAAATAAAAACTTTATAAAGGCACTTGTACTTTTCAATGAAGCCTAAACGAGGGCTAATTACACTTTATCAGTCAAGAAATCCACTGCAGTGGAGACCACTTAATTAGATATAATTTTCCCAACACAAAACCATTTACCATACCACCAGTACAAATTTAACCTGTTAATTGCATATTAACTATAGGTAAACTCTTGTTAATTGAAAAAAAATCTCATAACCTTTTGAGAAATTACCCTCACTCTCCCCAGTTTTTCTTTGTCTGCAGACCTATTTGGCTTCAGTACATCCAATACAGGCATTTAATCTATTGTATCTTGTTTGACAGAGCTCATGGAGCTCTGTCAAACAAGATATAATAGAATAAATGTTAATTTTATCTCTGGAATACAGGAAAGTGACACAATTACCGTTAATTGAATACTCCTGTTAACTGAATAATTTTCATTGGCAAAGTGGCTATTCAATCAACGGTGTTCCACTGTATTATTTATTTTTTATTTATTTACTGGTGTTTAAGGTTATATACTTATGCACAATGGCTAATCATGACCGTGACAGCTTTACAGCTGGAGGAACCCAGAGAGAACCACCGAGAAATGACAAGCAGCTGCCAGCTCCCCAACATCGTCACTCCGCATTGCAGCACAGGCAGGGTTAGACTGGTTGAAGACATGCGTACCATCGACGTGCAGTATGCCTTAGTACACAGCTTCATCGTGCCCCCATGTGGACAATGGGGTTTAAGTGCCTTGCCCAAGGACACAATGTGGGGGGTCTGAATTAATCGCTCAGACGGTCACCCATCCAGTAATTAACTGGGCACGACGTTGCTTAACTTCAGTGATCTGATGAGAACCGGTTACCGCAACGCCACCGCGCTTCCAGTTTCACTGTACTGAAATATCAAAGTGTAAATAATGATTTGTTTCCTCACCTGGACTGGTTTCTTGAGATGTAGGTGCGAGATGTTCTCTAGCCATTTTATGTAGCACTCTCATAAATGATGTTATTAATCTGTCAATATAGCATTGATTGTTCATACAAGCTGCTTTCAAAATCATCAAGGTACTGAACAATTGAGAAGGTGAGCCATTAGCTGCCCTGTAACAAAAAGAACTTGATTAGTGAGTCTGGTTGAATAATAAGGCCTCAGAAAAAACAAAAAATCTGAAACTATCTATATACGGGGAGCACTGGTGAAGCAAGACCGGTTCTCGTTAGATCACCGAAGTTAAGCAACGTCAAGCCCGGTTAACCCTTTACCCAACATAACAGCCAAAACCGGCCAGCGCTATTCTCAAAAACTGCCAATTAATTTTCATTTTTTGTCTCAAAAACATAGGTTATGACCCGTCTTTGGAGCAAGATCAAAAAATTAAAAAAAGTTAAAAAATTTATAGTAATTTATATATTTTTTATACTTACCAATGACCCAGACATAGCTGGTGCTAACTCTTAAAATATAGGGCCAAACACAAATTTTGCCCCCCAATCCCCAAAATTTGCATCTAAAACTAAAGAAAACATGTCCTGAAAGGCCCTCCACACTTCGCCCCTACTGCGCATGCGCAGTGTCAAGGACGTTCCGAAATTGGCGCCATTTATCATTCTAATAACCAGTGCCTGGTAAGCGCTATGTACTCAGCGGGGAGGCAAGAGTTCCCAACTCCTGGGAGGGCCATCCCCGTCTGGGTCATTGGTAAGTATAAAAAATATATAAATTACTATAAATTTTTTAACATTTTTATACTGTACCAATGACCCAGACATAGCTGAATAGTAAAAAGGCTGGAGGGCCAAGGACATAGAGCAAAATTGAATACGCTCAATAAAATAAAATAGAGTCATCCCCTGTAGGGAAAAGAAGTAATAGGCCTTACATGTATCTTTCTTATTTATGATAAATTAGAAAGATACAACACCTTCCAAAATTGAGCTTCATACATCCATGTACTCTATTAATATCCAATATAATCCTTATACTAATAATTTTTAAAGTAAGCCAATAATAAAGTAAGTCTAGAGAATAGAGACTCTTATACTCCTAAAAGTGTCTGAGAATTGCATAATCATGTCCGTTGACATATGCAATATTCAAAAGCTATACTTTAAAAACTAAGACTTGAATGAATTTTAAAAACTTAAACTTCTCACTAAACAACCATCCCAATAACAGCTCAGAATTACTAACTCCGGAGGAGGTATCCCCTTGTTTTCATAGTAAAACAGGTGACCCAAGGGAACACCCTCCCCCCCCCCCCCCCCTTTTTTCTTGCCCTGGGTCAAATAGCCCAGAGCGAAGAGGGCAGCCGAACGGAGACACTGCCGAAACAGACAGCCTACCTAGCTATAGTAGCAACTGTTAAGTGAATGACATTCTGAGCAGTAGATAATAGACCTAACAAAAGAGGCCTCCAGAAATTGACTCGATATTTCTAAGATAAAATTCATGAATGTGGATGGCTGAGCGCAATGAGCGGCCTTCAAAAATCTATAATAGCGACACTATTAATGTAAGCCCAAGAAGTAGAAGAACTCTTACTTCATGAGCCGAAATCTTAAGCACAACTGCTAAGTCAATGATATACCATAAGCAGTACCGATAGTTAATAGAATCCATTAACAATAAAATGGAGCGTAACGTCCTTCTACTAGACATCAAAGACAGAAGAAGCTTACGCCCTTGTAATAAACAGATATCTGTTTATAAATACATAAACTGTACCCGGAAAGAGTAAAGGCCTATGCCCATACGAAGACGGAAGGACCTTAAAATAATAGGTTCCGGATAATAGGAGCCTAACTCTTATGCAACAATCCAACCTAAATAGTAACGGAAGTATTGATTCCGAAACTATGAAAGTGAAAATCATCCATCGATAGTGCATGAAACTCACTGACTCTACAGTAAAAGAGAAACCAACAGAATTACTGTCTAAAAGGTCAGAATTTGAAAACTACTGTTTCCAGAGGCTCAAATGATTACTTAGCTAAATAAGAACCGAAGTTAAAATCCGTATAGGAATTTAATCTAAAGATTCTAAGTCTATTTATCAAAAAATTACTAACTGACTTAGATAAAGAGACAAAAGACTCAATTGTAAGCTATCGTAGAGTGCATAGGTATGAGGTAACATAAACCTATAACCTAAATAATAACAGGCTGCAGTAGATCTTGTGAAACAAGTATACTAAAAAATAGCAATGAGTAGTATGGAGGGATCAAGAATATGAACATAATGATCCCCACACCACGACGGAAGAGCCTCCACTTTAGTCGCATAGAATAGCGAAGAAGAGGATCTCCTATAGTAAGAAATCGCGTCCAAAGCTCGTCCAGTACAGTGCTTACAATGCAATACGGACCACACAACGGAATACATGAAGGTTGCGACCTTGCTGGTTGTGATAAAGATGACACGATTTACCCAGTGAAAAAAGATCCTCACATAGAGGAAGATTTCACGTTAAGACCCACAGTAGACAAGAGAGTAAATACTCATGATCTCTGTGAAGATAGAGATGCTATCAACAGAAATGTATTGAGGTTGTTTATCTTAGCAATACCTGCTAAAACAACAGCGCCGGAGGATACGCGTATCCTATCATTCCGTCCTATAGATCAATAGAGCGTTAACACTATTAGCTCAGAGATCTGGACAAGCCAACACATACGTCTGCAATTGATTAGCAAGCTGTGTCATAAATAAATCATCATTGGGCGCTCCCATAGATAGCAAATCTGATTGAATACTTGTTTGTTGAGAGTCCATTCTGACAGCAACAAGCGACCCGTAAGAGAACGGGAGTCCGATAAAACAATCAGACGACCCGGAATATGACGGACCAAAATTGAACTTGGTGTACTATAACCAACAGACGGATTCTTTCCATTAAATTGAATAACAGAAACGAAAGAGTGCCTCCCTGGTTCCGGAGATACGCCACTACTGTCGAATTAAAGGACAGGAATTTGGGCATGCGTTTCTGAATAATGTTCATGCAATGACATAAAGCAAGCCTAAAAAACATTATTCCGCGGAAGTTAAACTGATTGCTAAAAGACTGCGGAACCCAAAGACCCTGGCACTTCGAATCCGTAGGGATCAGTTTTTATCCCAATCTGTTTGACTGGCAACCGTCATAACAGCCACACTCGGGTCCGGCAACTGCGGCGGCTCTCTCTGAGTCAACCACCGAATGTTTGCCCCAGTCAGAATCTCTTGTAACACTAGATAGACAAGAGAACGTATAAATCGAGCAATTCATGGATTGCCGGAAAGTTGCCGTCGAAGAGAAGCTCCTCCGAGAACGAAGCGACTCTGAGAGAGTTCTTAACCTTACTATCCACGCGTGTGGATGTAGCTAGGGCTGCGTCACGTCTAACCAACTCCAATCAGCCACTGAAGGGCGGAGTTATACGTGAACAAACTACTGCCCTCAAAAGAAATTACATTGAGAATAATATCCCGTAAATCTTTTCTTGAAGACGTAATGATAACGCCTCAGTAAGGCGGATTACGTATAATAAAGCGTCTAAGTTAAGTCTACTATACATAATGTCGTTCCCAACATTGAAATTGGAAAAGACATAAACGGCGAAAAAGAATATATGCAGTCTTTAATCACACCGTCTAGATGCATATGAACTCTCGGTATGCCCTGCTCTGCCAAAATAAACTATTTGTAAAAATGATAAAATGGCAGAAATGAGCAACGCGGACAAGAAACTAAACTATCATGCTTAGTAGCAGGCTTGTATATATATATATATATATAGCGTCGAAAAATAAAACACATGTTGTAATGACAATATTGGACTGTGTCGGTAAGTCAGGGACAATGTCCCTGTACCGATCGAAAAAACCGAGTCCAATGACGCTATAAGTCTCTTATCCAAGATCGCAGCAATGAAGTCCGAAATAATAATCACAGGAAGATAATGCCAGAAGATATGAAAGGCATCTTCCGATACTACTAAAGGGAAAACTCGAAATCTTTCGAATCCCTTTCGCCATCCTGTCGGACCCTATAAAGCGTTCGGTCGTCCGTAGCTGATGCAACCGCGGACCGCACCGACCCAGCGCCGTCGGATAATTCCTGATTCGACCGAGAAACTGTCAATTGCTGGGATGCTGCGAAACAACTGTGCTAACTCGGATAGCACGTCCGTCACTGAGGCCTGAGGAGAAGCGGTCTTACGATGCATTGCCGCTGGAAGCTCCGTGATCGTTACCCCGTGCATACTTCCAATATGCGAGCGAACGGAGTGTATAGGCCTCGTGTCCCTTGGCTACCGGATGGCGCGACCTATTCGCCGTGGAATCACTGAATGCCGAAACTGATCGGATACTCGAGGTCACGTAGCCAATGTGCGGTCGTGTGCCCTGCTGTGAGGATGAGGAAGCATTAAAGACAGTCTCTCGGACTGTCAATATAACGGAGCGTCCCGAGCAACGGACATATGCTCCGAATGTAAAATATCTGAACCACAACATGCGGTCCCCTATGTTGTTGGGCGAGAGAGGAACCTCTCTCGCTCACAGCCCGGACGGACCTGGACAAGCCAGGAACCGGACTAACAGGCTTCCTCCGATCTGTCCTCAATCTGCCGTCACTGGGTGAGTACTAAAGTAATTAAAGTGCTCGCATCACCCAAATCTCCTTCCTAGACCGCAACGGACGAACCCGGCAGCCGAACCATTCAATGAATGTACGCTACACCGGGTGAGCTAGCGAATGTCACTCCGTAAGCGATAGACATATTCCATCAGCACTTATTGCCGCTAACTCTTCATTAACTATGACGACAGAGGCACACTTTTGAAAGACATCTCCATAACTCTTCGAACAAGAAACCAGAAATGCTTGGATAGCAAGCATAAAATAATAATATATATAGCGTCGTTCAATAATTCGAAAGTTTGTGTGACATTATTGGACTATGTCGGAACTGAGGGACGATGTCCCTGAACCGAACCAAAAATTTCTAAGTCCACCGACGCTATCAGTTTCTTATCCGGCATCGCAGCATATGTTGTTCCGAAAGGGAAAGCTTGAAATCCTCCGAATCCCTTTCGGTATCCCGTCGGACCGGATGAAACTTTTGGACGTCCGTACCCGCTTCCGCGGAGCGTCCCGACCCAGCATCGTCGGATAAAATATATGCGACAGATTCAGTTGATGCTGGGATGCTGCGATAAACTGTGCTATTAAGGAAAGCACGTCCGTTCCCGAGGCCTGTGCAGTAGCGGACTTACGATGCATTGCCGCCGGAAGCTCCGTGTACGTTGACTCCCGCACACTTCCTATGCGAACGTCCGGAGTCTGCAGGCCTCGTGTCCCCGGCTACCGACCCAGCGCCGTCGGATAATTCTCGATCCGACACCGTTTCTGTCGGCTGCTGGGATGCTGCGATAAGCTGTGCTATGTGCACAAGAATGTCCGGCGTCGAGACCTGCGGAGGCGCAGTCTATCGCTGCTTCGCCGAGGGCAGCTCCGCATCAGATGGCTCCCGCATACTTTTCCTATGCGAACGTCCGGAGTCCATCGGTCTCGAATCCCTGGCTGCCGGATGGTGTGACCTGGTCGCCGAAGAATCCTTGATCGGCGAAGCTGGTAATATATCGGCGGTCACGCAGCCAAGGTGCGGTCGTGTGCGCTGACGAGAAGAGGAAGCCTTAGCAGTCTCAGCGGACTGCCTATACAACGGAGCGTCCCGAGCGACGGACGTATGCTCCGCTAGCGACACATTTTGTACCACAACATCTGGGGCCAGATGTTGTTGAACGAGAGAGGGGCCTCTCTCGCTTGCCGTCCAGATGGACCGGAACGAGCTATGAACCGGACTAAAAGGCTTCCTCCGTTCTTCCTCCGATCCGCCGTCACTGGGTGTGCATTAAGTTAATTTTATAGTGCTCGCATCACCCCAAAATTCCTTCTAGACCGCAACGGACGAACCCGGCTGCCGAACCATTCGGTGAATGGATGCTACACCGGGCGAGCTAGCGGACGTCAAAGGTCGTCGAACCTACTAGGGTCCTCTTAGGCAATTGGCGTATTACATGAGCACTTTTCCGCTAGCCCTTCATTAATTGTGACGACGGAGGCACACTGTTGGAAGACATCACAGATACATCACCCTAATCTTGATCGTCTGAAATAGAAATTGATAAAGTAGAGTGACCCTGCGGGGAAAGGACCGGAGTGTCCAAATCCCCAACAACATACCGTGACATAAGCTTCCCATATTGTCATCGAAATCATACGATACAGAACAGGAGTTAATGCGAGTACACTGACCACATATAGAATGATAATAAAGTCAGAGGAAGACTTCCTCTTAAAACAATTGATCAATATCCTTTCAATGTGAAAAGAAAACAAGTCCTGGTACTCGCACTAACCCCTGGCAATCAAAATACATAATAATAATATGATCCATTAATATAGAAAAAATAACTGAAATCAAAATATTTTGAAAAAATATTTTTTCAGAACAGCCCAAGTTTCTGAAAAGTAACGTTGAGCCCCAATGGATCCCAAGCCTAAGTGTGGACAAAAATTTTAAAAATATTTTAAACAATTTATTCAACACTTACGAACAATAATAATGTATCTAGTTATGATTAAAATAACATCAAGATATTATTATTTAGAAATCCCCCCCTCACACAGATGGCTGTTGTAAATGTAAACAATGAGTGTAAAAACACTAAAATAAGACTCCAGGCACCCAGGCCCGAAATCAGTTACCAAAAATACACTATCTGATGCAAAACAGAGACTTCCAGGGAAGAAACTGCAGAACATCAGATGGTAGATGCAGAACACAACGCCTAACCACCCGTAGGTGAAGACGTAAACATGGGGAAAGAACAGAATTCATTCTGTTATTCAGCTAAAACTCCCAAGAAATTTTAGTAATAATAATTACAGAAACTATGCCAAAAGCATGGGAGAATAGCAAGGGGGAACTTAAAGGACAGGGAGAGAGGAAAACACTTGAAAAAACAGTGTAACTAAATAATCAGAATGACAACAAAATGGCTGCTGCCTTGAAAATAGGTAACTTAACATAATTTCATTAAAAAATTTTAAGTTACAGCCTTGATAATATTCTGTCACACATTCTTTTCCTCTCCTCCTTCTCTATCCTCCTTAGAATCACCATTTCGCTAATATTTATGTGTCTGGCATCATTTAAACTGAGATTTAAAAGCACAAAGATCAGTCAGATGTTAACTGATGAAGGGCCAAACTTAGAATGATAAATGGCGCCAATTTCGGAACGTCCTTGACACTGCGCATGCGCAGTAGGGGCGAAGTGTGGAGGGCCTTTCAGGACATGTTTTCTTTAGTTTTAGATGCAAATTTTGGGGATTGGGGGGCAAAATTTGTGTTTGGCCCTATATTTTAAGAGTTAGCACCAGCTATGTCTGGGTCATTGGTACAGTATAAAAATTTAGTTATTCAAGAATTTTGTTTGCAAGTGTTGTCTGCTTTTCATGTTAGGTGAAGGGTTAATCCTTAGATGGGTGACCATTCAGCGATTGATTCGGGTGCTTCCCGTAGTAGTGGCTGGTGTGCGATCGGCGAAGTTTGAGTGTGTGTTTCTGCGACATTGCATCCCATGCCAGCTGTGGACGTTGGGTATGTTAACCAGTACTACGCAATCCCCACCGTACCTAGGTGTAAAATAGGGAGCTGTTGAGGTGCTTGCCTTGTGTGTCCGTCTGTGGAGCACAGGCAGTATGCTCCGTTGAGTTGAGCTGAGAATGTTGTAGAATGAACAAAGGGTGGGAACACCTGTGATACGGGGTAATAATATAAGTCAGAGAGCACTGTGGTGGATTCTAGACGTTAACATTGCATTATTATTATTATTGTTAACTATCTACAACTTGACTAGGGCTATGCACAAATACCAGTGTTCAAATACTGTCACTTTCAAATTTTTTGTTTCATAACTTTTGACCTCTCATTGGAAAGAGCATATTTTGGAAGCTTAGGCCCCACTAAGTAGATCTTTGGATTCTCAGGCCATTTTTATAAAATTAGATGTGGGCGGACGATTTTTTATTTTATTTTTGTAATTATTTTTTTGGTTTGTGTTGTTTTAGGCCTTATAATCTACAGAATAGCATGGGTGGTAGTGCATTACATTCCTTGAGTGCAAGAAGGCTTTGCAATGCTAAAGCATTGCGAAGTCTTATTGCAATCAAGGAACAAATTTATCAATTTTATTAACTTTGGTAAAATATAACATAAACCATTTAATTTTTATTTTTTTAAGTTTGCATTGGTTATAAAAAAAGAGCATTCGGCAGCCAAAAGGGCCACACGTGAGGGCCTGTGAAACTATTTTAGGCCTAAAAGGGGAATTTTTTAGAGATTTAGAAAAAAATATAGTTGGTATCACTGTAACACGACGTGTTCATATGGAGCTGAAAATAATCTAATAAAGAATTCTTACTTCTCATAGTTTGTAAGTCCTTCATATACAACTTTGCTGACACAGGCATATAGACACTCCAGTTCTTCATATTTTGAAGCAACGTTTGACGTGGCAGGCTCTGTAGGGAAAAAACTCATCAATCTGGATAATAGGCTGTGAACAGCTCTGATAACTTTTGAGTTTGGACAAGTCATGCAGGCTGCAATTCCTCTCTGTAAAGGCTTAAAGCTTGATAAAATTGTCTCTTTTCTCTGAAAATAAATTGTAAAATAAAAATATAATTTACTGAAAGCAGTTTACTAAAACATGTACAAGTATCATGGTCAGTCACTGATCTCTGCTCAACTGGATTGATGAAATGCGTTATTTGGGTATAATGACACATTTGGCAGCCAAGGTCACCGGTGAGCAACTGTCAGATTCCCCAACATACAAGCTCCACACAAGCAGGGTTAGTGTTGGTTGAAGAAACATGTACCATTGATGTGCAGTACGCCTTAGTACACAGCACCGCCGTGCACCCACATGGGGCAAGTGGGATGAACTGCCTTGCCCAAGGACACAATGCAGTTACCCCTGGCAGGAATCAAACTGTGTACCTTTCGGTTTGAAGTTCAATGTTATAACCACTGAGCCACCTCTCTCCCTGCAATGCCGAAAAGAGCCTCTACTGCCATCATCTTAGGGAGGGGGAAGATGTTGTTATAAACATTAAAAAATTTATAGTAATTTATATATTTTTTATACTTACCAATGACCCAGACTTAGCTGGTGCTAACTCCAACAAAACCAGGGCCAAACACAAATTTTGCCCCCCAATCCCCAAAATTTGCATCCAAAACAAAAAGAAATCATGTCCTAAAGGACCTCCATAGTACGCCTCTACTGCGCATGCGCAGTGACGCAGTCGTCCCGAAATTGGCGCCAATTATCATTCTTACTGGCATTGCCTGGTCAGCGCTATGTACTCAGCGGGGAGGCAAGAGTTCCCAACTCCAGGGAGGGCCATCCCCGTCTGGGTCATTGGTAAGTATAAAAAATATATAAATTACTATAAATTTTTTAACATTTTTATACTGTACCAATGACCCAGACTTAGCTGAATAGTAAACAGGCTGGAGGGCCTAGGACATAGAGGAAAATCCAATAAGCTCAACTATATAGTAAAGAGGTAACCCCTTAAGGAGAAAAGGAGTATTAGGCTTTACATGTATCTTTCTTATTTAATATTAAATTAGAAAGATACACTACCCTTAATAATTGAGCACAATAACATTCATGTTCTCTATTAACATCCAGTATAACCCTTATACTAATTATTTTTAAAGCAAGCCAATAAATAAAGTAGTCCAGAGAATTGAGACTCTTTATAATCATTTAAAAGTGTCCGAGTATTGTATATTAAAGCCCGTTTGACACTTGACATATACAAATGCTTCACACCGAGCTACACTTTAAAAATAAGACATGAATGAAATTAAACATTAATATTACACTTTAAAACCATCCCGGAAGCGACTCAGAAATACTGACTTGGAGGAGGCATTCCCTTGCTTTTCACTATAAAGCAGGTGACCTAAGGGAACACCCGCCCCCCCCCCCCCCCCCTTCCCCTTGCCCTGGGTCAAATAGCCCAGAGCGAAGAGGGCAGCCGGACGGAGTCACTGCCGGAACAGAAAGCCTGCATAACTATAGTTGCAACTGTTTAGTGGACGACATTCTGAGCAACAGATAACGGACCTAAACAATGCAGGTCTCCAGAAATGGACTCAATATTTCTGAGATAAAAATTCGTAAATGTGGATGGCTGAGACCAATAAGCAGCCTTCATTAAATCTGTAATAGCAACACTATTAGCATAAGCCCAGGAAGTAGAAAGAGCTCTTAATTCATGAGCAGAAATCTTAAGCACAGACTGCTGAGAAGAAGATAAATCTTCATAAGCAGTACGGATAGTTAACTGAATCCATCTAGCAATAGAATGGACTGAAATGTCCTTTCTATTAGGCATCAAAGACAGAAAGAAACGTTTCCGTCCCTTTCTGATAAACTGAGATCTCTGTTTATAGATACGTAGTGCTCTAACAGGACAGAGTAAAGGCCTACGCCCGTCTGAAGACGGAAGAGCCTTAATAACAATAGGTTCCGGATATTTATTAGGAGCCTGATTCTTAGCTAAAAAACCCACATTAGTAGTGAAGGTGATAGTGTTCCCAACACTACGATAATGAGAATCATCCACCGATAGTGCATGAAGCTCACTGACTCTTCTGGCAGAAGAGAAAGCTAAGAGAAAAGCTGTCTTATAAGATAAGAATTTGAAATCTACTGTCCCAAGAGGTTCAAATGGCTTTTCCTTCAATTTAAGGAGAACCCAAGCTAAATTCCACTTAGGAATTAATCTAAGAGTTCTGGGTCTATTTATCGAAAAGTTTCTAACCAATTTCGATAAAGAGACATTAGATCCAATTTGTAAACTATCATGATGTGCATAGGTATCAGATAACATAGATCTATAACCCTTTATAGTAACAGGCTGCAGTTTGATTTCGTCAAACAAGTATACTAGAAAGTTTGCAATGTCTGGTATAGAGGGATCAAATATATCTACAGAATGATCCCTACACCAACGACGAAAAACCTTCCACTTAGCCGCATAGTTTAGCGAAGAGGAGGTCCTCCTACAGTTAGAAATCGCGTCCACTGCTCGTCCTGTAAAGTGCTTGCCATGCAAGAAGGACCGCACAACGGAAAAACATGAAGGTTGAGACCTTGCGGGTTGTGATGGAGTTGGCGCGATTTCCCCTGCGAAAGAAGATCCTCTCGTGGAGGAAGCTTCCGCGGTAGGTCCCACAACAGACACCTGAGTAGATTTATCCACGGTCTCTGTGGCGACAGAGATGCTACCAACAGAATCTTGCATTGAGATTGTTTTATCTTTAGCAATACTTGTTGAATTAACGGTGCTGGAGGATACGCATATCCTATCATTCCGTCCCAAGGGATCGACAGAGCGTCTACTGCAAATGCTCTTGGATCTGGACACGGGGACACATACGTCTGCAACTGATTGTTGAGATGTGTCGCAAATAAGTCTAATATGAGGTGTACACTGTACTAAGGAGCTGAGGGGTGGGTTAATATGACCTCACAGTTACTGAATGTGGCCCTCACAGTTAACGTATATCAACGAAAGTTACCAAGTTACAGTGAAATTATTCCAAACGAGTCATTCTATCAAGTTACATAGAAATCCCTTCATAAATATGGCATGTAGACTGTGCTAAAGGTTTTCAGGCTTCGGGCCCCTGTAGCCGTCAGTTTCCCAATTGCGTCCAAAGGGGACGTTCTCATCTAGACATTATATGAAGTCAACCTACCAAGTTATGATGAAATCCCTTCATAAATATGACCTGTAGACTGTGCTAAAGGTTTTTGGGCTTTGGGCTCTGGCAGCCATCATGGTTGAATGATCGCAACCAAAAGGGGATATTCTCATCTGGGCATCCTCTGGAGTGATCCTACAAAGTTACAATGAAATCCCTTCATAAATATGACCTGTAGACTGTGCTCAAGGTTTTCAGGCTTCAGGCACCTGTAGCCATCACAGTTGACCAATCACGACCAGAACGGGATGTCATCATCTAGGCATTATAGGGAGTCAACCTAACAGGTTACAATGAAATCCTTCTATAAATATGACTTTTTGCCTATGCTAAAGGTTTTTGGGCTCGGGCACCCATCAAGCCTGAATGATCACAACCAAAATGGGACGTTCTAATCTAGACATTATTTGGAGTCATCCTACCAAGTTACAATGAAATCCCTTTATAAATATGACCTGTAGACTGTGCTAAAGGTTTTCAGGCTTCGGGCCCCTTTAGCCGTCACAGTTGCCCAATCATTTCCAAAAGAGGACGTTCTCATCTAGACATTATATGAAGTCAACCTACCAAGTTACAATGAAATCCTTTCATAAATATGACCTGTAGACTGTGCTAAAGGTTTTCAGGCTTCGGGCTCGGGCAGCCATCATGGTTGAATGATCGCAACCAAAGGGGACAATCTCATCTGGGCATGATCTGGAGTGATCCTACGAAGTTACAATGAAATCCCTTCATAAATATGACCTGTAGACTGTGCTCAAGGTTTTCGGGCTTCGGGCACTTGTAGCCATCACAGCTGACCAATCACGACCAAAAGGAGATGCCATCATCTAGGCATTATATGGAGTCAACCTAACAGGTTACAATGAAATCCTTCCATAAATATGACCTTTTGCCTATGCTAAAGGTTTTTGGGCTCGGGCACCCATCAAGACTGAATGATCGCGATCAAAATGGGACATTCTCATCTAGACATTATTTGGAGTCATCCTACCAAGTTACAATGAAATCCCTTCATAAATATGGCCTCTAGACTGTGCTAAAGATTTTCGGGCTTCGGGCCCCTGTAGCCATCACAGTTGCCCAATTACGTTCACAAGGGGACTTTCTCATCTAGACATTATATGAAGTCAACCCACCAAGTTACAATGAAATTCCTCAATAAATATGACCTGTAGACAGTGCTAATGGTTTTCGGGTTTTGGGCTCGGGCAGTCGTCACAGTTGGCAGATCACGCCCAAATGGGGAAATTCTCATCTAGACATCATAAGGAGTCATCCTACCAAGTTACAATGAAATCCCTCCATATTAAACATGACCTGCAGATTGTGCTAAAAGTTTTTGGGTTTCGGGCTTGGGCAGCCATCACAGTTGACAGATCATGCCCAAAAGGGGACGTTCTCATCTAGGCATTATACAGAGGCATCCTTCCAAGTTACAATGAAATCCCTTCATAAATACGACCTGTAGACTGTGCTAATGGTTTTCAGATTTTGGGCTCAGGCAGCCATATCGGTTGCCTGATCGCCCAAAAGGGGATGTTCTCATCTAGACATGACCCCAAACCTGCATATGAAATTTCGTGCCGATCAGACAAGAACTGCAGGGTGTAGCCCGTGCTAAAGGAAAATGTGAACAGACTCACAGACTAACAGGCCAACAGACTTCCGTGCTGAGGTTGGAAAGTTGATGCCGTGTAACTAGTTTTCATTCTAGGTAAACAACATCATGTTCTTAGAAGTGAAAGTTGTTACACTGTGACTACAATCACAGCATAACAGCTTTCGTATCGTTGATTGGATGAGTTATCGCACTGATTGACCTGGTGCTAAATTTGCTGATGCTCTTTATGCCATGTAAAAAGTAAAAAAAAACCCACGGGTCTGAATAGTCACTTCCCTCTTTTCTTCAAGCGCCCGCTCCCTCGCCTGCTGCCTCCCCCAAACCACCCACACACACACCACCACCACTGCTTGCAGTTGGCATTTGACCAAAGTGCAAACAAACAATATACTTTCCTTCTGGAATGTGGAATTCCATTTTTCATGACACACACAGTTAAATCCTAGTTTCACTTTTTTAGATGGTATTTCTTTTCATGCACCGATTTCAGTGGGGAAGTTTCAGCCTTTGTGGGTTGAGATTTTTTTCATCATCATTAATGATTTTGTCTTCACCTGTGTAAAACCCATTCAGAGCTTTCTGGGAATAGATGCCTCAATTCTGACTTGAACAACAGAATACAAATCAGTGTTATTTACTATTCAAAAACACGTCTGTTGTGCATTGGCAGACCACGGGATCAATATGAATATCCGTAAACAAACTGTGACCCATTTTTGAACTGTATTCTTCTGCTAAGCCATAGTGGATTACAGATTGAGGGATAATTGAACTAGAAGGGGTATCAGTACTCCGTGGCTCACCAGCAGGTGGCCAATGTAAAGGGGTGGCTGGAGTTAAAAAAAAAGGTCCAAAACCTGCACACAAATGTCCAAAATAAAAGTAAATAATGAGCTAAAGGGTTAAATAATATAATACTAGCCCCAAGAAGCATGCTAACATAAAATAGGAACCATGGCAATATGCTACAAGGTAAGTCTCCACTTTGAAGAAAAGAAAGACAAACCTCAAAACCTGCACATAAGAGTAAAAAAAAAAAAAGTATCACATTTGTTTCAGTGTGTTAAAATTGAGAAAAATACCCTGATAATGACACAGTAACCACCATGGCAATATGCCAGTAATGGGAAACTCTACCTGAAAAACATCCACTTGGATGAAAAGATAGAAAAACCTCAAAACCTGCATATAAAAGTCCAAAAAGTATCACATTTATTTCAAAGGGTTAAAATTTAGAAAAAATACCCTGAAAATATTACAGTAACCACCATGGCAATCTGCCAGTGAGGTAAAACTCCACTTAAAAAAATATCAAAACCTGAACACAAAAGTCCAAAACCAGCGCACAAAAGTCAAAAATTTAGGTAAATAAGCAGCTAAAGGGTTAAATAATATAATACTAGCCCCAAGAAGCATCCTAACATAAAATAGGAACTATTGCAATATGCTACAGGTAAGTTGCCACTAGGAAGAAGAGAAAGACAAACCTCAAAACCTGCACATAAAAGTAAAAAAAAGTATCACATTTGTTTCAAAGGGTTAAAATTGAGAAAAATACCCTGAAATGTTAAGGTAACCACCATGACAATATGCCAGTAAGGTAAAACTCCACTCGAAGACAAAATTTCAAAACCTGTACACAAATGTCAAAAACCTGCACAGAAAAGTAAACAACCTGTACACAAAAGTCCAAAATTCAAGGAAAGGGTTGAATAAAATATTACTATCCCTGAAAAGCATGTTGACATTAAACAAAAATAAAATGAAAAAAAAAAAAAAAAAATCAAAACCTGAACACAAAGTTCAAAATGAATGAATAAATAATGAGCTAAAGGGTTAAATAATATAATAATAGCCCCAAGAAACATGCTAACATAAAATAGGAACCATGACAATATGCTACAAGGTAAGTCTCCACTTTGAAGAAAAGAAAGACAAACCACAAAACCTGCACATAAAAGTAAAAAAAAAAAAGTATATTTGTTCAATGGGTTAAAATTGAGAAAAATACCCTGACAATGTCACAGTAACCACCATGGCATATGCCAGTAAGGTGAAACTCTACCTGAAAAATATCCACTTAGAAGAAAAGAAAGAAAAACCTCAAAACCTGCACATAAAAGTCCAAAAAGTATCACATTTGTTTCAAAGGGTTAAAATTTAGAAAAATACCCTGAAAATGTTACAGTAACCACCATGCCAGTAAGATGAAACTCTACTTGAAAAATATCCACTTGGAAAAAAAGAAAGACAAACCTCAAAACCTGCACATAAAAGTCAAAAAAGTATCACATTTGTTTCAAAGGATAAAAATTGAGAAAAATACCCTGAAATGTTTAGGTAACCACCATGGCAATATGCCAGTAAGGTAAAACTCCATTTAAAACAAGCCAAGACCAATACCGGGTCTGGACCTGCGTCGCTGCATGCAATTGAATCGGCAAACAGGAAGTGGCTGCACGGCAGATCTGAAAATTGCATACGTGATACAACTGATCATTATCAGGCTCCAGATGAAATACAAGAGGCCCCAAGGGGCCTGAGGGCACTCACCTGACATGGTAGCCTAAATTTACATCAACCCAGAGAATTGATTTCAACAAGTTGCATCTGCTCCTCCTAAGAAAAGCTTATACCAAATATCCAAAGATTCTGACCAGTGGATCTAAAAAAAAAAAGGATTTTTATAGAATATTCCTCATATTGAACTAAGTTATAATTCAGGCTCCCACAGGGAGCCCATATATGAACCCAGGGACTTGGCTTTAACAAACTTGAATCTCACCCCCCTAAGGATGCTGCACACCAAATATCAAAACATTCCGACTGCTGGATCTGAAGAAGAAGATTTTTAAAGAAAAGTCCTCATTTTGAACTAAGTTACAATTCGAGCTCCCACAGTGAGTCCAAATATGGACCTAGGGACATGGCTGAAGAAGAAGATTTTTAAAGAAAAGTCCTCATTTTGAACTAAGTTACAAATCGAGCTCCCACAGTGAGTCCAAATATGGACCTAGGGACATGGCTTGAACAAACTTGAATCTCACCCCCTAAGGATGCTGCATACCAAATATCAAAACATTCCGACTGCTGGATCTGAAGAAGATTTTTAAAGAAAAGTCCTCATTTTGAACTAAGTTATAATTCGGGCTACCACAGTGAGCCCAAATATGAACCCAGGGACTTGGTTTGAACAAACTTGAATCTCACCCCCCTAAGCATGGTGCATACCCAATATCAGAAGATTCTGCCTGCTGAATCTTGAGAAGAAGATTTTCAAAGAAATTTGCCTGAAATGCACTAAGTTCAAATTTGGGCTCCTATACTGAGCCCAAATATAAACCCAGGGGGCCGATTTGAACAAACTTGAATCAGATCCACCCCACAATGTTGCATACCAAATGTTAAAAAATTTATAGTAATTTCTATATTTTTTATACTTACCAATGACCCAGACATAGCTGGTGCTAACTCTTAAAATATAGGGCCAAACACAAATTTTGCCCCCCAATCCCCAAAATTTGCATCTAAAACCAAAGAAAACATGTCCTGAAAGGCCCTCCACACTTCGCCTCTACTGCGCATGCGCAGTGTCAAGGACGTTCCGAAATTGGCGCCATTAATCATTCTAATAACCAGTGCCTGGTAAGCGCTATGTACTCAGTGGGGAGGCAAGAGTTCCCAACTCCTGGGAGGGCCATCCCCGTCTGGGTCATTGGTAAGTATAAAAAATATAGAAATTACTATAAATTTTTTAACATTTTTATACTGTACCAATGACCCAGACTTAGCTGAATAGTAAACAGGCTGGAGGGCCTAGGACATAGAGAAAAATCCAATAAGCTCAACTATATAATAAAGAGGTAACCCCTTAAGGAGAAAAGGAGTATTAGGCTTTACATGTATCTTTCTTATTTAATATTAAATTAGAAAGATACAATACCCTTAATAATTGAGCACAATAATATTCATGTTCTCTATTAACATCCAGTATAACCCTTATACTAATTATTTTTAAAGTAAGCCAATAAATAAAGTAGTCCAGAGAATTGAGACTCTTTATAATCTTTTAAAAGTGTCCGAGTATTGTATATTAAAGCCCGTTTGACACTTGACATATACAAATGCTTCACAACGAGCTACACTTTAAAAATAAGACATGAATGAATTTTAACATTAATATTACACTTTAAAACCATCCCGGAAGCGACTCAGAAATACTGACTTTGGAGGAGGCATTTCCTTGCTTTTCACTATGAAGCAGGTGACCTAAGGGAACACCCGCCCCCCCCCCCCCTTCCCCTTGATCAAATAGCCCAGAGCAAAGAGGACAGCCGGACGGAGTCACTGCCGGAACAGAAAGCCTGCATAACTATAGTTGCAACTGTTTAGTGGACGACATTCTGAGCAACAGATAACGGACCTAAACAATGCAGGTCTCCAGAAATGGACTCAATATTTCTGAGATAAAAATTCGTGAATGTGGATGGCTGAGACCAATAAGCAGCCTTCATTAAATCTGTAATAGCAACACTATTAGCATAAGCCCAAGAAGTAGCAAGAGCTCTTACTTCATGAGCGGAAATCTTCAGCACAGACTGCTGAGAAGAAGATAAACTCTCATAAGCAGTACGGATAGTTAATTGAATCCATCTAGCAATAGAATGGACCGAAATGTCCCTTCTATTAGGCATCAAAGACAGAAAGAAACGTTTCCGTCCCTTTCTGATAAACTGAGATCTCTGTTTATAGATATGTAACGCTCTAACAGGACAGAGTAAAGGCCTACGCCCGTCTGAAGACGGAAGAGCCTTAATAACAATAGGTTCCGGATATTTATTAGGGGCCTGATTCTTAGCTAAAAAACCCACATTAGTAGTGAAGGTGATAGTGTTCCCGACACTACGATAGTGAGAATCATCCACAGACAGTGCATGAAGCTCACTGACTCCTCTAGCAGAAGAGAAAGCTAAGAGAAAAGCTGTCTTATAAGATAAGAATTTGAAATCTACTGTCCCAAGAGGTTCAAATGGCTTTTCCTTCAATTTAAGAAGAACCCAAGCTAAATTCCATTTAGGAATTAATCTAAGAGTTCTGGGTCTATTTATCGAGAAGTTTCTAACCAACTTAGATAAAGAGACATTAGATCCAATTTGTAAACTATCATGATGTGCATAGGTATCAGATAACATAGACCTATAACCCTTAATAGTAACAGGCTGCAGTTTGATTTCATCAAACAAGTATACTAGAAAGTTTGCAATGTCTGGTATAGAGGGATCAAAAATATCTACAGAATGATCCCTACACCAACGACGAAAAACCTTCCACTTAGCCACATAGTTTAGCGAAGAGGAGGTCCTCCTACAGTTAGAAATCGCGTCCACTGCTCGTCCTGTAAAGTGCTTGCCATGCAAGAAGGACCGCACAACGGAAAAACGTGAAGGTTGAGACCTTGCGGGTTGTGATGGAGTTGGCGCGATTTCCCCTGCGAAAGAAGATCCTCCCGTGGAGGAAGCTTTCGCGGTAGGCCCCACAACAGACACCTGAGTAGATTTATCCACGGTCTCTGTGGCGACAGAGATGCTACCAACAGAATCTTGCATTGAGATTGTTTTATCTTTAGCAATACTTGTTGAATTAACGGCGCTGGAGGATACGCATATCCTATCATTCCGTCCCAAGAGATCGACAGAGCGTCTACTGCAAATGCTCTTGGATCCGGACACGGAGACACATATGTCTGCAACTGATTGTTGAGATGTGTCGCAAATAAGTCTACCATTGGCCGTTCCCATTGGTATCAAATCTGATTGAATACTTGATTGTTGAGAGTCCACTCCGACGGCAACAAGCGACCCTTTCGTGAAAGGGAGTCTGCTAGCACATTCAGACGACCCGGTATGTGACGGACCGAAAGAAGAACCTGATGTTCTAGCGCAAACAGAAGGATTCTTTCCGTTAGATTGAACAACTGAACTGAATGAGTGCCTCCCTGATTCCGTATATACGCCACTACAGTCGTATTGTCGGATAGGATTTGGACATGAGCATTGTGAATAATGTCCATCCAATGACGTAACGCATGCCAAATTGACATCATTTCCTTGATGTTTATGTGCTTGCACAGGAATTGCGGATCCCAAAGACCCTGGCATCTCGAATCCGTTGGGATCAATGATGCACCCCAACCTGTTTGACTGGCATCCGTCATAATGGTAAAACTCGGATCCGGCAACTGCAGCGGAACTCCCTGAGTTAACCACTGAATGTTTGCCCAAGTCTGAATCTCTTGTTTCACTTGATCTGACAAGAGAACGTCTACGAGCGAATGAATTTTCACACTCCAATTCTGAGTCAAGAAAATTTGGAGAGGACGTGTGCGTAACCGCCCCATCGGAATGAGATCCGCAGCGGCTCCGCACAGACCTATCAGTCTCATAAATTCTCTCGCTGTGACTTTGTCTGCGTGCAGACAATAGCGAGCGTAACAACTGACTAATTTCGCTCTGGTTAACGGCAGACGAACGAGATTGTTGTGCATCTCGAAGCTCATTCCCAGATGAGTGAATGACTTGGACGGCACCAGATCCGACTTCTCCTCGTTTATTATAAAACCGAAACGTCGGAGCAATAGAAGTAGATTCTGAACATCGTTCTGAAGCGTTAACTCGTTGCCGTACCTCTGAAGAATGTCGTCCAGGTAGGCCGACGTTACCGCAGACGAATGAGCTCGGAAATAGATCATTACTGAGTTCATTACCCGAGTGAAAGCCCAGGGTGCTAGATTCAGTCCGAAGCACATCGCCCGGAATTGATACACCACTCCTAGGACTGCGAAGCGTAGATACTTTCTGAATGTCGGATGTACCATGACGTGAAAGTACGCAGCTTTGAGATCTATGCCCGTTGCATAATCGTTCACCCGAATACTCGCTCTGACCGACCGAATCATCTCCATATAAAATTTCGGAGCGACGATCAGCTTGTTTATCCAGCTCAAATCTATGACTGGACGGAACGAGCCATCTGGTTTCGGAACCAGAAACAGGTGGCTGTAGAATCCCGGAGTCTCCTGGTTTTCTACGACCTCTACCGCGTTCTTCATTAAAAGAGACTGCACCTCTGATAACAGAGCGTCTCTTTTCTGCGGATTTGACGGAAGTTGAGTCCACTTTGGACTTCCAGTTAATGGAGGCTTTCGTTTGAAGGATATCTTTAGGCCTTCCGAAGTCACTCCTCTCACCCAAGGGTCGTCCGTAATCGACGCCCATTCTTGTGAAAAGCTCGACAACCTTCCGCCAACCGGTACGCGATAGAGGTTTAAGCCATCAACTCCTGGACCTGCGAGGCCTGCGGTAGGAGAAACCACGTCCTCCACGATCCGCACCTCGTCCCGTCGACCTCGGGGTGTCCGACCGGTTGTCCCGGCCCGAAGGACGTCCCGAATGAGAGTCGCTACCCTGACGGTCTCTCGAATAAGACCAAGATGACGCACTGGAACCTCTATAGGAACCTCTCTTGGGCGCATTAGACCCAGAAGTGCCTGTCTTATTCTTGTCTGCTGTATCCGACTTCTTAGAAGCAGATTTGAACAACAGAGAATCCGAAGCTTTCTTTGTAATTTTATCATAAATAGCAGAAAGCTTGCCGTCAAAGAGAACTTCTCCGGAGACCGAAGCGACTCTAAGAGAGTTCTTCACCTTACTATCCACGAGTGTGGATGTAGCTAGGGCTGCGTCACGTCTAACCAACTCCAGGTTTGCCACAGAAAGGGCGGAGTTACACGTGGAATAAGCTACTGCCCTTGAAAGAAGTCTTAAAGAGGATTGTATATCCTGAAACTCTTTCCCTTGAAGGCGCAGTGATAACGCCTTAGTAAGGTGATCTGCGTAAGATAAGGCATCTAAATTGGCTCTGTTAGACGAAATAGCTGTTTCCAACACCGCGGTTGGAATAGAAGCCGACGACGGTAATGATAGCTCTAAGTCTTCCGCCTGGTCGTCCATACGCAGAGGAACTCTCGGGATACCCTGTCCTGCCGTGTCGAATTTATTCCTTGCATTAATGAAAGGCAGGGTGAGAGTATTGGCGGACAAGAAACCTGCTTTCCCCGTCTTGGAAGCAAGTTTAAATATAGCGTCGTTCAATAATTCAAATGTTCTTGCAACATTATTGGACTGCGACGGAAACTCGGGAGCGATGTCCCTGAACCGCTCAAAAAATTCAGAGTCCAAAGACGCTATAATCCTCTTGTCCGGAACCGCAGCAGTCTGGCCCGACAGAACAACTTGAGGGAGAAAGTGCCGGATGAAGTCCACGGCAGCTTTATGTTGTTCCGAAAGGGATAGCTCCAAATCATCCGTATCCCTTTCACCATCCGGTCGGACCTCATGATGCTCCCGGTCGTCCGCCCCGATGCTTCGGCGGAGCGTACCGACCCAGTGCCGTCGGATAATTCTCGATCCGACACCGTTTCTGTCGGCTGCTGGGATGCTGCGATAAGCTGTGCTATCTGCACAAGAATGTCCGGCGTCGAGACCTACGGAGGCGCAGTCTTTCGCTGCTTCGCCGAGGGCAGCTCTGCATCAGATGGCTCTCGCATACTTTTTCTATGCGAACGTCCGGAGTCCATTGGCCTCGAGTCCCTGGCTCCCGGATGGTGTGACCTGGTCGCCGAAGAATCCCTGATCGGCGAAGCTGGTAAGATATCGGCGGTCACGCAGCCAAGGTGCGGTCGTGTGCGCTGACGAGAAGAAGAAGCCTTAGCAGTCTCCGCGGACTGCCTATACAACGGAGCGTCCCGAGCGACGGACGTATGCTCCGCTTGCGACACATTTTGTACCACAACATCTGGTCCCAGATGTTGTTGTACGAGAGAGGGGCCTCTCTCGCTCGCGGCCCGGCTGGACCTGGACGAGCTAGGAACCGGACTCAAAGGCTTCCTCCGATCTCGCTTACTATCCGCCGTCACTGGGTGTGCACATTGAATGTTTATAGTGCTCGCATCACCCAACATTTCCTCCTGGACCGCATCGGACGAACCCGGCTGCCGAACCATTCGGTGAATGGACGCTACACCGGGCGAGCTAGCGGACGACATTTGTCTAATCTCCATGAGCACTTTTGCCCCTAGCTCTGAATTCATTTGTGACGACGGAAGCGCACTTGCAGAAGATAACATGGAAACATCACCCTGTTCTTGTTCCTCTGAAATAGAAACTGAGAGAGTAGAGTGACCTTGCGGAGAATGAGCCGGCATAGCCCTTTCTCCAGAAACAACATACCGTGACACACGTTTCCAATGTTTGTCATCCCAATATTGACATATAGAGCAGGGATTAGTGCGAGAACACTGACTACAATTAATACAATGATCATGAAAGTCAGAGGAAGATTTCTTCCCATTACAATTTGAACAATATCCTTTCATTGTGAAAAGTCAACAACAAGTCCTAGTTACTCGCACAAACCCCTGACACAAAGATACATGATAACATGATCCATTAATAAATGAAAAAACAATTGCAAATCAAAATAATTTTGAAAAAATATTTTTTTTGCGAAGCCCAAGTTGCTGAAAAGTAACATTGAGCCCCGATGGATCCGATGGCAAAGTGTGGTCAAAAATTTTAAATTTATATTAAATAATTAATGAGACACTTTCGGATAATATAAATGTATCTTATAGTGAGATAAACTACACCAAAGGCAAACAGCCCCCCTCAAAAAAGGCTGTTGCCAATGTAAACAAACAGTGTAAAACACCAGAAAACATGACTCCAGGCACTGAAAAAACTGGCCCGAAATCAGTCATCAAAATTACACTCTATCTGATGCAAGACAGAGACTCCCAGGGGAGCATCTGCAGAACATCAGATGGAAGATGCAGAACACAACGTTTATACACCCATGGGTGAAAACGTAACTATGGGGAAAATAACAGAAAACATTCTGTATCCAAGCAACTCTCCCAGAAAATTTTAGAAATGAACTTTCTCAAAAAATATGCCAAAAGCATGGGAGAATTGCAAGGGGGGACTTTAGAAGGCTAGGGGAGAGGAAACACTGAATAAGCAGTGCAACATTTAGCAAGAATGACAACAAGAGGCCCATGCCTCGAAAATAGGCAACTTAACATAATTTCATCAAAAATTTAAGTACAGCCCTGATTATTTTTTGTCACTTCTTTTTCCTCTCCTCCTTCTATATCCTCCTTAGAATCACCATTTCTCCAAAAATTACGTGTCTGGCATCCTTTAAACTGAGATTTACAAGCACAAAGATCAGTGAGATGTTGACTGATGAAGGGCCAAACAGAGAATGATAATTGGCGCCAATTTCGGGACGTCCTTGACACTGCGCATGCGCAGTGGGGGCGTAGTATGGAGGTCCTATAGGACATGATTTCTTTTTGTTTTGGATGCAAATTTTGGGGATTGGGGGGCAAAATTTGTGTTTGGCCCTGGTTTTGTTAGAGTTAGCACCAGCTAAGTCTGGGTCATTGGTACAGTATAAAAATATGCACTAAGTTCGAATTCGAGCTTCTATAGTAAGCCCAAATATGAATCTAGGGAGCCGATTTGAACAAATTTGCATCAGATCCATCCCACAATGTTGCATACCAAATATCAAAAGATTCTGCCTGCTGGATCTGGAGAAGAAAATTTTTTAAGAAATTTGCCTGAAATGCACTAAGTTCGAATTCGAGCTTCTATAGTGAGCCCAAATATGAATCTAGGAAGTCGATTTGAACAAACTTGAATCAGATCCATCCCACAATGTTGCATACCAAATATCAAAAGATTCTGCCTGCTGGATCTGGAGAAGAAAATTTTTTAATAAATTTGCTTGAAATGCACTAAGTTCAAATTTGGGCTCCTATAATGAGCCCAAATATAAACCCAGGGGGGCCAATTTGAACAAACTTGAATCAGATCCACCCCACAATGTTGTTTACCAAATATGAAAAGATTCTGCCTGCTGGATCTGGAGAAGAAGATTTTTTAAGAAATTTGCATGAAATGCACTAAGTTCAAATTCGAGCTTCTATAGTGAGCCCAAATATGAATCTAGGAAGCCGATTTGAACAAACTTGAATCAGATCCACCCCACAATGTTGCATACCAAATATCAAAAGATTCTGCCTGCTGGATCTGGAGAAGAAGATTTTTTAAGAAATTTGCCTGAAATGCACTAAGTTCGAATTTGGGCTTCTATAGTAAGCCCAAATATGAATCCAGGGGGCGGATTTGAACAAACTTGAATCAGATCTACCCCGCAACGTTGCATACCAAATATCAAAAGATTCTGCCTGCTGGATCTGGAGAAGAAGATTTTTGAAGAAATTTGCCTGAAATGCACTAAGTTCGAATTCGAGCTCCTATAGTGAGCCCAAATATGAATCTAGGGAGCCGATTTGAACAAACTTGAATCAGATCCACCCTACAATGTTGCATGCCAAATATCAAAAGATTCTGCCTGCTGGATCTGGAGAAAAAGATTTTCAAAGAAATTTGCCTGAAATGCACTAAGTTCGAATTCGAGCTTCTATAGTGAGCCCAAATATGAAACTAGGAAGCCGATTTGAACAAACTTGAATCAGATCCACCCCACAATGTTGCATACCAAATATCAAAAGATTCTGCCTGCTGGATCTGGAGAAGAAGATTTTTTAATAAATTTGCCCGAAATGCACTAAGTGCGAATTCGGGCTTCTATATTAAGCCCAAATATGAATCCAGGGGGCTGATTTGAACAAACTTGAATCAGATCCACCCCACAATGTTGCATACCAAATATCAAAAGATTCTGCCTGCTGGATCTGGAGAAGAAGATTTTTGAAGAAATTTGCCCGAAATGCACTAAGTTTGAATTCGAGCTTCTATAGTGAGCCCAAATATGAATCCAGGGGGCCGATTTGAACAAACTTGAATTAGATCCACCCCGCAATGTTGCATACCAAATATCAAAAGATTCTGCCTGCTGGATCTGGAGAAGATGATTTTTTAAGAAATTTGCCTGAAATGCACTAAGTTCGAATTCGAGCTTCTATAGTAAGCCCAAATATGAATCTAGGGAGCCGATTTGAACAAATTTGCATAAGATCCATCCCACAATGTTGCATACCAAATATCAAAAGATTCTGCCTGCTGGATCGGGAGAAGATTTTCAAAGAAATTTGCCTGAAATGCAGTAAGTTCAAATTTGGGCTCCTATACTGAGCCCAAATATAAACTCAGGGGGCCGATTTGAACAAACTTGAATCAGATCCACCCCACAATGTTGCATACCAAATATCAAAAGATTCTGCCTGCTGGATCTGGAGAAGAAGATTTTTTAAGAAATTTGCCTGAAATGCACTAAGTTCGAAATCGGGCTCCTATACTGAGCCCAAATATGAACCCAGGGGGCCGATTTGAACAAATTTGAATCAGATCCACCCTACAATGTTGCATACCAAATATCAAAAGATTCTGCCTGCTGGATCTGGAGAAGAAGATTTTTTAATGTTTTTCCCATTCCCTACAAGTGTTAAAAAGTGCTGACTCAGCACTTTTTCAAAGTCCCGAAACTGTACCCTATGATAAAACCGATGGCAATTTTTTTTTACCAATCCTTTCTGTTGGTCCTAAGGAAGCTGCACACCAAATAAAAATTCTCAATGCCGTGCAGTTTTGGAGATATGGGCGTTTTAAATTTTTTCTATTTTTAGCTCCTGCGGGGCTGCGGGAATTTTTTTTTTTGCATAAATCAAGTACTCATGACCCAATAAGCCCTCACATAAAATTTGGTTCAAATCAGCCTCTCGGTTTGGAAAATAGAAATTTTGGGCGGGGCAAAAAATTTTGCCCCTCCCATAACGACGCCAAGTATAGCCCCACAAACTTCTCTTGAACAAATCTGAGTCTGCACCTCAAAAGGAAGCTGCACACCATATATCAAGTCTCTGCTACTGCTGGTTCATGAGAAGAAGATTTACAAAGATTTTGGTGCCCCTTGGGGGCGTGGCACCACCCAGGAGGAGGGGCAACTTCATTTGAACAAATCTGAATTGGCATTAGGTAATAAACATTTAGCCAACATTTGAATAAAATTAGGCTAGTGGTTTAGGAGGAGAAGTCGATAATGTAAAGTTAACGACGGACGCCGGACAGAAAGTGATTAGTAAAGCTCCCCTTGAGCTTCGCTCAGGTGAGCTAATAAAATCAATCCCTTGCATTGAAGCCGAGAAAAGTTTGACGAAAAATTTCAATGTTCAGTGGGTACAGTAAAATTTCAAAGTATCGGCAAACAGGAAGTGGCTGCACGGCAGATCTGAAAATTGCTTACACGATACAACTCATCATTATGAAGCAGCAGACCAAATATAAAATCATTCCCTTTCATAGAAGCCAAGAAAAGCTCGACGGAAAAAGTGTTTCGGACAGACTGACGGACGTGACGGACATGAAGGACTGATGGACGTGACGGACTGACGGATGAAGTCGAGCAGTTACTAGACCTGCTCTGCCGCTGGCGACGCAGGTAAAAAATATCAAAACCTGTACACAAAAGTCAAAAACCTGCACAGAAAAGTAAAAAACCTGTACACAAAAGTCCAAAATGCAAGTAACTAAGCATGGAAAGGGTTGAATAAAATATTAATGTCCCTGAAAAGCATGCTGATATAAAAAAAAAAAATCAAAACCTGCACATAAAAGTTCAAAATGAATAAATCCGGACGCCAACATGAGGGCTATGCCATAGGCTCACACAACTATAGTTGGTGAGCCAATAAAAAACAAGTCGATATTTGAACTAAATAAATAAATATATATTGTTTAATTCTTTTTCGTACATTTTATTCATCATGAATCATTACTTAAGAGAAGGCAAATGTCACCTCTTTTTGCTTCAGAAAATCGTAAAATAAACTGACCTTGCAGCTAAATTAAAATTAATAAAACAAAAAAGAAAACCTGTGGATATAAGTGAAATATTTATAATAAAGGACTCTTATTTTTTGTTTCATCCATTATAGTCAATAGCTTCTAAGACCTATGATTTCACAGTGAATGTCTTGAAACGGAAAAATATTTGATTTTTGTCCAAAACTGATTACCTTTCAGGAGGCTGGGAACTGTATTTATGGGATTTTCCTGGACATTCTAGGCGAGTTAACATGTCTGGCATGACTGCATTTGCTGATGTTTTAGTATAATGCTTTTGGATATTTTTAAATACTGGGTCAATCAATTCAATTATGAAACTTAATTAAAACATTCTATATGGAAAATGTAAAGAATGTTAAAAAATTTATAGTAATTTCTATATTTTTTATACTTACCAATGACCCAGACATAGCTGGTGCTAACTCTTAAAATATAGGGCCAAACACAAATTTTGCCCCCCAATCCCCAAAATTTGCATCTAAAACCAAAGAAAACATGTCCTGAAAGGCCCTCCACACTTCGCCTCTACTGCGCATGCGCAGTGTCAAGGACGTTCCGAAATTGGCACCATTAATCATTCTAAAAACCAGTGCCTGGTAAGCGCTATGTACTCAGCGGGGAGGCAAGAGTTCCCAACTCCTGGGAGGGCCATCCCCGTCTGGGTCATTGGTAAGTATAAAAAATATAGAAATTACTATAAATTTTTTAACATTTTTATACTGTACCAATGACCCAGACATAGCTGAATAGTAAAAAGGCTGGAGGGCCAAGGACATAGAGCAAAATGGAATACGCTCAATAATATAAAATAGAGTCATCCCCTGTAGGGAAAAAGAAGTAATAGGCCTTACATGTATCTTTCTTATTTATGATAAATTTGAAAGATACAACACCTTCCAAAATTGAGCTTCATACATCCATGTACTCTATTAATATCCAATATGATCCTTATACTAATAATTTTTAAAGTAAGCCAATAAATAAAGTAAGTCTAGAGAATAGAGACTCTTATACTCCTAAAAGTGTCTGAGGATTGCATAATCATGTCCTTTGACATATGCAATAATCAAAAGCTATACTTTAAAAACCAAGACTTGAATGAATTTTAAAAACCTAAACTTCTCACTAAACAACCATCCCAATAACAGCTCAGAATTACTAACTCCGGAGGAGGTATCACCTTGTTTTCATAGTAAAACAGGTGACCCAAGGGAACACCCTCCCCCCCCCCCCCCTTTTTCTTGCCCTGGGTCAAATAGCCCAGAGCGAAGAGGGCAGCAGAACGGAGACACTGCCGAAACAGACAGCCTACCTAGCTATAGTAGCAACTGTTAAGTGAATGACATTCTGAGCAGTAGATAATAGACCTAACAATAGAGGCCTCCAGAAATGGACTCGATATTTCTGAGATAAAAATTCATGAATGTGGATGGCTGAGCGCAATGAGCGGCCTTCAAAAATCTATAATATCGACACTATTAACGTAAGCCCAAGATGTAGAAGAACTCTTACTTCATGAGCCAAAATCTTAAGCACAACTGCTAAATCAATGATATACCATAAGCAGTACCGATAGTTAATAGAATCCATTAACAATAGAATGGAGCGTAACGTCCTTCTACTAGCCATCAAAGACAGAAGAAGCTTACGCCCATAGTAATAAACAGATATCTGTTTATAAATACATAAACTCTACCCAGAAAGAGTAAAGGCCTATGCCCGTACGAAGACGGAAGGACCTTAAAAATAATAGGTTCCGGATATTAGGAGCCTAACTCTTATGCAAAAATCCAACCTAAATAGTAACGGAAGTAGTGATTCCGAAACTACGAAAGTAAAAATCATCCATCGATAGTGCATGAAACTCACTGACTCTACAGTAAAAGAGAAACCAACAGAATTACTGTCTAAAAGGTCAGAATTTGAAAACTACTGTTTCCAGAGGCTCAAATGACTACTTAGCTAAATAAGAACCGAAGTTAAAATCCATATAGGAATTTAATCTAAAGATTCTAAGTCTATTTATCAAAAAGTTACTAACTGACTTAGATAAAGAGACATAAGACTCAATTGTAAACTATTGTAGAGTGCATAGGTATGAGGTAACATAAACCTATAACCTTAATAATAACAGGCTGCAGTAGATCTTGTGAAACAAGTATACTAAAAAATTGCAATGAGTAGTATGGAGGGATCAACAATATGAACATAATGATCCCTACACCAACGACGGAAGAGCCTCCACTTTAGCCGCATAGAATAGCGAAGAAGAGGATCTCCTATAGTAAGAAATCGCGTCCAAAGCTCGTCCAGTACAATGCTTACAATGCAATACGGACCACACAACGGAATACATGAAGGTTGCGACCTTGCGGGTTGTGATAAAGATGACACGATTTACCCAGTGAAAAAAGATCCTCACATAGAGGAAGATTTCACGTTAAGACCCACAGTAGACAAGAGAGTAAATTACCCATGATCTCTGTGAAGATAGAGATGCTATCAACAGAAATGTATTGTGGTTGTTTATCTTAGCAATACCTGCTGAAACAACAGCGCCGGAGGATACGCGTATCCTATCATTCCGTCCTATAGATCAATAGAGCGTTAACAACATTAGCTCAGAGATCTGGACAAGCCAACACATACGTCTGCAATTGATTAGCAAGCTGTGTCGTAAATAAATCATCATTGGGTGCTCCCATAGATAGCAAATCTGATTGAATACTTGTTTGTTGAGAGTCCATTCTGACAGCAACAAGCGACCCGTAAGTGAACGGGAGTCCGGTAAAACAATCAGACGACCCGGAATATGACGGACCAAAACAGAACTTGGTGTACTATAACCAACAGATGGATTCTTTCCATTAAATTGAATAACGGAAACGAAAGAGTGCCTCCCTGGTTCTGGAGATACGCCACTACTGTCGAATTAAAGGACAGGATTTGGGCATGCGTTTCTGAATAATGTTCATCCAATGACATAAAGCAAGCCTAAAAAACATTATTCCGCGGAAGAAAACTGGTTGCTAAGAGACTGCGGAACCCAAAGACCCTGGCACTTCGAATCCGTAGGGATCAGTATTATATCCCAATCTGTTTGACTGGCAACCGTCATAACAGCCACACTCGGGTCCGGCAACTGCGGTGGCATCTCTGAGTCAACCACCGAATGTTTGCCCCAGTCTGAATCTCTTGTAACACTAGATAGACAAGAGAACGTGTAAATCGAGCAATTCATGGATTGCCGAAAAGTTGCCGTCAAAGAGAAGCTCCTCCGAGAATGAAGCGACTCTGAGAGAGTTCTTAACCTTACTATCCACGCGTGTGGATGTAGCTAGGGCTGCGTCACATCTAACCAACTCCAATCAGCCACTGAAGGGCGGAGTTATACGTGAACAAACTACTGCCTTCAAAAGAAATTACATTGAGAATAATATCCCGTAAATCTTTTCTTGAAGACGTAATGATAACGCCTCAGTAAGGCGGATTACGTATGATAAAGCGTCTAAGTTAAGTTTACTATACATCATGTCGTTTCCAACATTGAAGTTGGAAAAGACATAAACGGCGAAAAAGAATATTTCCAGTCTTTAAGCACACCGTCTAGACGCATATGAACTCTCGGTATGCCCTGCTCTGCCAAAATAAACTATTCGTATAAATGATAAAACGGCAGAAATGAGCAACGCGGACAAGAAACTAAACTATCATGCTTGGTAGCAGGCTTGTATGTATATATAGCGTCGAAAAATAAAACACATGTTGTAATGACATTATTGGACTGCGTCGGTAAGTCAGGGACAATGTCCCTGAACCGATCGAAAAATCCGAGTCCAATGACGCTATAAGTCTCTTATCCAAGATCGCAGCAATGAAGTCCGAAATATCAATCACTGGAAGATAATGCCAGAAGATATGAAAGGCAGCTTCCGATACTACTAAAGGGAAAACTCGAAATCTTTCGAATCCCTTTCGCCATCCTGTCGGACCCTATAAAGCGTTCGGTTGTCCGTACCTGATGCAACCGCGGACCGCACCGACCCAGCGCCTTCGGATAATTCCTGATTCGACCAAGAAACTGTCAATTGCTGGGATGCTGCGAAACAACTGTGCTAACTCGGATAGCACGTCCGTCACTGAGGCCTGAGGAGAAGCGGTCCTACAATGCATTGCCGCTGGAAGCTCCGTGATCGTTACCCCGTGCATACTACCAATATGCGAGCGAACGGAGTGTATAGGCCTCGTGTCCCTTGGCTACCGGATGGCGCGACCTATTCGCCGTGGAATCACGGAATGACGAAACTGATCGGATACTCGAGGTCACGTAGCCAATGTGCGGTCGTGTGCCCTGCTGTGAGGATGAGGAAGCATTAAGGACAGTCTCTCGGACTGTCAATATAACGGAGCGTCCCGACCGACAGACATATGCTCCGAATGTAAAATATCTGAACCACAACATGCGGTCCCCTATGTTGTTGGACGAGAGAGGGACCTCTCTCGCTCACAGCCCGGACGGACCTGGACAAGCCAGGAACCAGACTAACAGGCTTCCTCCGATCTGTCCTCAATCTGCTGTCACTGGGTGAGTACTAAAGTAATTAAAGTGCTCGCATCACCCAAATCTCCTTCCTAGACCGCAACGGACGAACCCGGCAGCCGAACCATTCGATGAATGTACGCTACACTGGGTGAGCTAGCGAATGTCACTCCGTAGGCGATAGACATATTCCATGAGCACTTATTGCCGCTAGCTCTTCATAACTATGACGACAGAGGCACACTTTTGAAAGACATCTTCGTAACTTTGCGAACAAGAAACCAGAAATGCTTGGTTATAGCAAGCATAAAATAATAATATATACAGCGTCGTTCAATAATTCGAAAGTTTGTGTGACATTATTGGACTATGTCGGAACTGAGGGACGATGTCCCTGAACCGAACCAAAAATTTCTCTAAGTCCACCGACGCTATCAGTTTCTTATCCGGCATCGCAGCATTCTGGTCCGATGGAAGAAGCTGTAGAAGACCAAGTCAGATGACATACACAACAGCATATGTTGTTCCGAAAGGGAAAGCTCAAAATCCTCCAAATCCCTTTCGGTATACCGTCGGACCGGATAAAATTTTCGGACGTCCGTACCCGCTTCCACGGAGCGTCCCGACCCAGCATCGTCGGATAAAAAATATGCGACAGATTCAGTTGATGCTGGGATGCTGCGATAAACTGTGCTATTTAGGAAAGCACGTCCGTTCCCGAGGCCTGTGCAGTAGCGGTCTTACGATGCATTGCCGCCGGAAGCTCCGTGTACGTTGACTCCCGCACACTTCCTATGCGAACGTCCGGAGTCTGCAGGCCTCGTGTCCCTGGCTACCGGATGGTGTGACCTGGTCGCTGATGAATCTCTGACTGGCGAAGCTGACTGGATATCCGTGGTCACGTAGCCAAGAGCGGTCGTGTGCGCAACTATGAGAATGAGGAAGCCTTATTGACAGTCTACTCCGGACTGACTATATGTCGGAGCGTCCCGAGCGACGGACGTATGCTCCGAATGCGAAACATTATGTACCACAACATCTGGGGCCAGATGTTGTTGAACGAGAGAGGGGCCTCTCTCGCTTGCCGTCCGGATGGACCGGAACGAGCTATGAACCGGACTAAAAGGCTTCCTCCGTTCTCCCTCCGATCCGCCGTCACTGGGTGTGCATTAGGTTGATTTATAGTGCTCGCATAACCCCAAAATTCCTTCTAGACCGCAACGGACGAACCCGGCTGCCGAACCATTCGGTGAATGGACGCTACACCGGGCAAGCTAGCGGACGTCAAAGGCCGTCGAACCTACTAGGGTCCTCTTAGGCAATTGGCGTATTTACATAAGCACTTTTCCGCTAGCCCTTCATTAATTGTGACGACGGAGGCACACTGTTGGAAGACATCACAGATACATCACCCTAATCTTGATCGTCTGAAATAGAAATTGATAAAGTAGAGTGACCCTGCGGGGAAAGGACCGGAGTGTCCAATTCCCCCCTAACATACCGTGACATACGCTTCCCATATTGTCATCGAAATCATACAATACAGAACAGGAGTTAATGCGAGTACACTGACCACCTATAGAATGATTATAAAGTCAGAGGAAGACTTCCTCTTATTACTATTGATCAATATCCTTTAAATGTGAAAAGAAAACAAGTCCTGGTACTCGCACTAACCCCTGGCAATAAAATACATAATAATAATATGATCCATTAATTTAGAAAAAATAATTGAAATCAAAATATTTTGAAAAAATATTTTTTCAGAACAGCCCAAGTTTCTGAAAAGTAACGTTGAGCCCCAATGGATCCCAAGCCTAAGTGTGGACAAAAATTTTAAAAATATTTTAAACAATTTATTCAACACTTACGAACAATAATAATGTATATAGTTATGATTAAAATAACATCAAGATATTATTTTCCTGAAATCCCCCCCTCACACAGAGGGCTGTTGTAAATGTAAACAATGAATGTAAACACTAAAATAAGACTCCAGGCACCCAGGCCCGGAATCAGTTACCAAAAATACACTATCTGATGCAAAACAGAGACTTCCAGGGAAGAAACTGCAGAACATCAGATGGAAGATGCAGAACACAACGCCTAACCACCCGTAGGTGAAGACGTAAACATGGGGAAAAGAACAGAATTCATTCTGTTATTCAGCTAAAACTCCCAAGAAAATTTAGTAATAATAATTACAAAAACTATGCCAAAAGCATGGGAGAATAGCAAGGGGGACTTAAAGGACAGGGAGAGAGGAAAACACTAAAAAATCAGTGTAACTAAATAATCAGAATGACAACAAAATGGCTGCTGCCTCGAAAGTTAAAAAATTTAAAGTAATTTATATATTTTTTATACTTACCAATGACCCAGACATAGCTGGCTGCTAACTCTTAAAATATAGGGCCAAACACAAATTTTGCCCCCCAATCCCCAAAATTTGCATCTAAAACTAAAGAAAACATGTCCTGAAAGGCCCTCCACACCTCGCCCCCACTGCGCATGCGCAGTGTCAAGGACGTTCCGAAATTGGCGCCATTTATCATTCTAATAACCAGTGCCTGGTAAGCGCTATGTACTCAGCGGGGAGGCAAGAGTTCCCAACTCCTGGGAGGGCCATCCCCGTCTGGGTCATTGGTAAGTATAAAAAATATATAAATTACTATAAATTTTTTAACATTTTTATACTGTACCAATGACCCAGACATAGCTGAATAGTAAAAAGGCTGGAGGGCCAAGGACATAGAGCAAAATGGAATACGCTCAATAAAATAAAATAGAGTCATCCCCTGTAGGGAAAAGAAGTAATAGGCCTTACATGTATCTTTCTTATTTATGATAAATTAGAAAGATACAACACCTTCCAAAAATTGAGCTTCATACATCCATGTACTCTATTAATATCCAATAATCCTTATACTAATAATTTTTAAAGTAAGCCAATAATAAAGTAAGTCTAGAGAATAGAGACTCTTATACTCCTAAAAGAGTGTGAGAATTGCATAATCATGTCCGTTGACATATGCAATATTCAAAAGCTATACTTTAAAAACTAAGACTTGAATGAATTTTATAAACTTAAACTTCTCACTAAACAACCATCCCAATAACAGCTCAGAATTACTAACTCCAGAGGAGGTATCCCCTTGTTTTCATAGTAAAAACAGGTGACCCAAGGGAACACCCTCCCCCCCCCCCCTTTTTCTTGCCCTGGGTCAAATAGCCCAGAGCGAAGAGGGCAGCCGAACGGAGACACTGCCGAAACAGACAGCCTACCTAGCTATAGTAGCAACTGTTAAGTAAATGACATTCTGAGCAGTAGATAATAGACCTAACAATAGAGGTCTCCAGAAATGGACTCGATATTTCTGAGATAAAATTCATGAATGGATGGCTGAGCGCAATGAGCAGCCTTCAAAAATCTATAATAGCAACACTATTAATGTAAGCCCAAGAAGTAGAAGAACTCTTACTTCATGAGCCGAAATCTTAAGCACAACTGCTAAGCCAATGATATACCATAAGCAGTACGCTAGTTAATAGAATCCATTAACAATAAAATGGAGCGTAACGTCCTTCTACTAGACATCAAAGACAGAAGAAGCTTACGCCCTTGTAATAAACAGATATCTGTTTATAAATACATAAACTGTACCCGGAAAGAGTAAAGGCCTATGCCCATACGAAGACGGAAGGACCTTAAAATAATAGGTTCCGGATAATAGGAGCCTAACTCTTATGCAACAATCCAACCTAAATAGTAACGGAAGTATTGATTCCGAAACTATGAAAGTGAAAATCATCCATTGATAGTGCATGAAACTCACTGACTCTACAGTAAAAGAGAAACCAACAGAATTACTGTCTAAAAGGTCAGAATTTGAAAACTACTGTTTCCAGAGGCTCAAATGATTACTTAGCTAAATAAGAACCGAAGTTAAAATCCGTATAGGAATTTAATCTAAAGATTCTGAGTCTATTTATCAAAAAGTTACTAACTGACTTAGATAAAGAGACAAAAGACTCAATTGTAAACTATCGTAGAGTGCATAGGTATGAGGTAACATAAACCTATAACCTAAATAACAACAGGCTGCAGTAGATCTTGTGAAACAAGTATACTAAAAACTAGCAATGAGTAGTATGGAGGGATCAACCATATGAACATAATGATCCCTACACCACGACGGAAGAGCCTCCACTTTAGTCGCATAGAATAGCGAAGAAGAGGATCTCCTATAGTAAGAAATCGCGTCCAAAGCTCGTCCAGTACAGTGCTTACAATGCAATACGGACCACACAACGGAATACATGAAGGTTGCGACCTTGCTGGTTGTGATAAAGATGACGCGATTTACCCAGTGAAAAAAGATCCTCACATAGAGGAAGATTTCACGTTAAGATCCACAGTAGACAAGAGAGTAAATTACTCATGATCTCTGTGAAGATAGAGATGCTATCAACAGAAATGTATTGTGGTTGTTTATCTTAGCAATACCTGCTAAAACAACAGCGCCGGAGGATACGCGTATCCTATCATTCCGTCCTATAGATCAATAGAGCGTTAACAGTATTAGCTCAGAGATCTGGACAAGCCAACACATACGTCTGCAATTGATTAGCAAGCTGTGTCATAAATAAAACATCATTGGGCGCTCCCATAGATAGCAAATCTGATTAAATACTTGTTTGTTGAGAGTCCATTCTGACAGCAACAAGCGACCCGTAAGAGAACGGGAGTGCGATAAAACAATCAGACGACCCACAATATGACGGACCAAAACTGAACTTGGTGTACTATAACCAACAGACGGATTCTTTCCATTAAATTGAATAACGGAAACAAAAGAGTGCCTCCCTGGTTCCGGAGATACGCCACTACTGTCGAATTAAAGGACAGGAATTTGGGCATGCGTTTCTGAATAATGTTCATGCAATGACATAAAGCAAGCCTAAAAAACATTATTCCGCGGAAGTTAAACTGATAGCTAAAAGACTGCGGAACCCAAAGACCCTGGCACTTCGAATCCGTAGGGATCAGTATATATCCCAATCTGTTTGACTGGCAACCGTCATAACAGCCACACTAGGGTCCGGCAACTGCGGCGGCACTCTCTGAGTCAACCACCGAATGTTTGCCCCAGTCTGAATCTCTTGTAACACTAGATAGACAAGAGAATGTATAAATCAAGCAATTCATGGATTGCCGGAAAGTTGCCGTCGAAGAGAAGCTCCTCCGAGAACGAAGCGACTCTGAGAGAGTTCTTAACCTACTATCCACGCGTGGATGTAGCTAGGGCTGCATCACGTCTAACCAACTCCAATCAGCCACTGAAGGGCGGAGTTATACGTGAACAAACTACTGCCCTCAAAAGAAATTACATTGAGAATAATATCCCGTAAATCTTTTCTTGAAGACGTAATGATAACGCCTCAGTAAGGCGGATTACGTATAATAAAGCGTCTAAGTTAAGTCTACTATACATAATGTCGTTCCCAACATTGAAATTGGAAAAGACATAAACGGCGAAAAAGAATGTATGCAGTCTTTAATCACACCGTCTAGACGCATATGAACTCTCGGTATGCCCTGCTCTGCCAAAATAAACTATATGTAAAAAAGATAAAATGGCAGAAATGAGCCACGCGGACAAGAAACTAAACTATCATGCTTAGTAGCAGGCTTGTATATATATAATATATAGTGTCGAAAAATAAAACACATGTTGTAATGACAATATTGGACTGCGTCGGTAAGTCAGGGACAAAGTCCCTGTACCGATCGAAAAAACCGAGTCCAATGACGCTATAAGTCTCTTATCCAAGATCGCAGCAATGAAGTCCGAAAAATAATCACTGGAAGAAATGCCAGAAGATATGAAAGGCATCTTCCGATACTACTAAAGGGAAAACTCGAAATCTTTCGAATCCCTTTCGCCATCCTGTCGGACCCTATAAAGCGTTCGGTCGTCCGTAGCTTGATGCAACCACGGACCGCACCGACCCAGCGCCGTCGGATAATTCCTGATTCGACCGAGAAACCGTCAATTGCTGGGATGCTGCGAAACAACTGTGCTAACTCGGATAGCACGTCCGTCACTGAGGCCTGAGGAGCAGCGGTCTTACGATGCATTGCCGCAGGAAGCTCCGAGATCGTTACCCCGTGCATACTTCCAATATGCGAGCGAACGGAGTGTATAGGCCTCGTGTTCCTTGGCTACCGGATGGCGCGACCTATTCGCTGTGGAATCACTGAATGCCGAAACTGATCGGATACTCGAGGTCACGTAGCCAATGTGCGGTCGTGTACCCTGCTGTGAGGATGAGGAAGCATTAAAGACAGTCTCTCGGACTGTCAATATAACGGAGCGTCCCGAGCAACGGACATATGCTCCGAATGTAAAATATCCGAACCACAACATGCGGTCCCCTATGTTGTTGGCTTCCTCCGATCTGTCCTCAATCTGCCGTCACTGGGTGAGTACTAAAGTAATTAAAGTGCTCGCATCACCCAAATCTCCTTCCTAGACCGCAACGGACGAACCCGGCAGCCGAACCATTCGATGAATGTACACTACACCGGGTGAGCTAGCGAATGTCACTCCGTAAGCGATAGACATATTCCATGAGCACTTATTGCCGCTAACTCTTCATTAACTATGACGACAGAGGCACACTTTTGAAGACATCTCCATAACTCTTCGAACAAGAAACCAGAAATGCTTGGATAGCAAGCATAAAATAATAATATATATAGCGTCGTTCAATAATTCGAAAGTTTGTGTGACATTATTGGACTATGTCGGAACTGAGGGACGATGTCCCTGAACCGAACCAAAAATTTCTAAGTCCACCGACGCTATCAGTTTCTTATCCGGCATCGCAGCATATGTTGTTCCGAAAGGGAAAGCTTGAAATCCACCGAATCCCTTTCGGTATCCCGTCGGACCGGATGAAACTTTCGGACGTCCGTACCCGCTTCCGCGGAGCGTCCCGACCCAGCATCGTCGGATAAAATATATGCGACAGATTCAGTTGATGCTGGGATGCTGCGATAAACTGTGCTATTAAGGAAAGCACGTCCGTTCCCGAGGCCTGTGCAGTAGCGGACTTACGATGCATTGCCGCTGGAAGCTCCGTGTACGTTGACTCCCGCACACTTCCTATGCGAACGTCCGGAGTCTGCAGGCCTCGAGTCCCCGGCTACCGACCCAGCGCTGTCGGATAATTCTCGATCCGACACCGTTTCTGTCGGCTGCTGGGATGCTGCGATAAGCTGTGCTATGTGCACAAGAATGTCCGGCGTCGAGACCTGCGGAGGCGCAGTCTATCGGTGCTTCGCCGAAGGCAGCTCCGCATCAGATGGCTCCCGCATACTTCCTATGCGAACGTCCGGAGTCCATCGGTCTCGAATCCCTGGCTGCCGGATGGTGTGACCTGGTCGCCGAAGAATCCTTGATCGGCGAAGCTGGTAATATATCGGCGGTCACGCAGCCAAGGTGCGGTCGTGTGCGCTGACGAGAAGAGGAAGCCTTAGCAGTCTCAGCGGACTGCCTATACAACGGAGCGTCCCGAGCGACGGACGTATGCTCCGCTAACGACACATTTGTACCACAACATCTGGGGCCAGATGTTGTTGAACGAGAGAGGGGCCTCTCTCGCTTGCCGTCCGGATGGACCGGAACGAGCTATGAACCGGACTAAAAGGCTTCCTCCGTTCTCCCTCCGATCCGCCGTCACTGGGTGTGCATTAAGTTAATTTTATAGTGCTCGCATCACCCCAAAATTCCTTCTAGACCGCAACGGACGAACCCGGCTGCCGAACCATTCGGTGAATGGACGCTACACCGGGCGAGCTAGCGGACGTCAAAGGCCGTCGAACCTACTAGGGTCCTCTTAGGCAATTGGCGTATTACATGAGCACTTTTCCGCTAGCCCTTCATTAATTGTGACGACGGAGGCACACTGTTGGAAGACATCACAGATACATCACCCTAATCTTGATCGTCTGAAATAGAAATTGATAAAGTAGAGTGACCCTGCGGGGAAAGGACCGGAGTGTCCAAATCCCCAACAACATACCGTGACATACGCTTCCCATATTGTCATCGAAATCATACGATACAGAACAGGAGTTAATGCGAGTACACTGACCACATATAGAATGATAATAAGGTCAGAGGAAGACTTCCTCTTAAAACAATTGATCAATATCCTTTCAATGTGAAAAGAAAACAAGTCCTGGTACTCGCACTAACCCCTGGCAATCAAAATACATAATAATAATATGATCCATTAATATAGAAAAAATAATTGAAATCAAAATATTTTGAAAAAATATTTTTTCAGAACAGCCCAAGTTTCTGAAAAGTAACGTTGAGCCCCAATGGATCCCAAGCCTAAGTGTGGACAAAAATTTTAAAAATATTTTAAACAATTTATTCAACACTTACGAACAATAATAATGTATCTAGTTATGATTAAAATAACATAAAGATATTATTATTTAGAAATCCCCCCCTCACACAGAGGGCTGTTGTAAATGTAAACAATGAGTGTAAAAACACTAAAATAAGACTCCAGGCACCCAGGCCCGAAATCAGTTACCAAAAATACACCATCTGATGCAAAACAGAGACTTCCAGGGAAGAAACTGCAGAACATCAGATGGTAGATGCAGAACACAACGCCTAACCACCCGTAGGTGAAGACGTAAACATGGGGAAAGAACAGAATTCATTCTGTTATTAAGCTAAAACTCCCAAAAAATTTTAGTAATAATAATTACAGAAACTATGCCAAAAGCATGGGAGAATAGCAAGGGGGAACTTAAAGGACAGGGAGAGAGGAAAAACACTTGAAAAAACAGTGTAACTAAATAATCAGAATGACAACAAAATGGCTGCTGCCTTGAAAATAGGTAACTTAACATAATTTCATTAAAAAATTTTAAGTTACAGCCCTGATAATATTCTGTCACACATTCTTTTCCTCTCCTCCTTTTCTATCCTCCTTAGAATCACCATTTCACTAATATTTATGTGTCTGGCATCATTTAAACTGAGATTTAAAAGCACAAAGATCAGTCAGATGTTAACTGATGAAGGGCCAAACTTAGAATGATAAATGGCGCCAATTTCGGAACGTCCTTGACACTGCGCATGCGCAGTGGGGGCGAGGTGTGGAGGGCCTTTCAGGACATGTTTTCTTTAGTTTTAGATGCAAATTTTGGGGATTGGGGGGCAAAATTTGTGTTTGGCCCTATATTTTAAGAGTTAGCAGCCAGCTATGTCTGGGTCATTGGTACAGTATAAAAATATAGGTAACTTAACATAATTTCATTAAAAAATTTTAAGTTACAGCCCTGATAATATTCTGTCACACATTTTTCCTCTCCTCCTTCTCTATCCTCCTTAGAATCACCATTTCACTAATATTTATGTGTCTGGCATCATTTAAACTGAGATTTACAAGCACAAAGATCAGTCAGATGTTAACTGATGAAGGGCCAAACTTAGAATGATTAATGGCGCCAATTTCGGAACGTCCTTGACACTGCGCATGCGCAGTAGAGGCGAAGTGTGGAGGGCCTTTCAGGACATGTTTTCTTTGGTTTTAGATGCAAATTTTGGGGATTGGGGGGCAAAATTTGTGTTTGGCCCTATATTTTAAGAGTTAGCACCAGCTATGTCTGGGTCATTGGTACAGTATAAAAATAAACATTTGTTCCATTCCATACACCTGATGTGTGCCGCCAGTGAATAAAAATTGGTACATCCTTATCTTCTTGATTTGAGCAAATACATTAGCACATTGTACACACAGGGTTATTTTGTACTTGGCTAATTAGAGAGGAGAACACTGGCAAGGTACTTAAGGTACTTGAGGACCAAACAAGCATTTCTGCAGTTCATGGACCACTCGGTAAACTACCTGGTAGACCATGAAGTACTAATGCCTTTTTCAGTCATCAAGTTTCTACTGGTCTAGCAAGTAAGAGTACTACAGGCAGATGACTACATGTATCTCCTTATTGGCAGACTTCCAAATCACTGTACAAAGTGTAACCATTTACCTAACACAGATCGGGGGACATTTGCACCCACAAAAGTTAAAATTAGGTCCCGCAAAGTAGATCTTCTGTTGCTCAGACCATTTTTTGTAAAATTGCATGTGGGTAGGGCATTTTTGGTTTTATTTTTTATTTTTGTAATTACATGTATTTTTTTGCCATTGATGCTAAAGCATTTCAGATGGTGCCTTGTTGCACTCAAGGGACACAAAGGAGATGAAATAAATGTGATTCCTGACTGATTCTGTGACATCCCACTTATGTGGGGAGGGTTATCCCAAGACTTATTTTCTCTGGGTTTATAGGTACACTGAATTCAAGTACCTTTCAACAAGAGTGATGGAAAATCAAGTACAGTGGAGCCCACTTAATTGGATATCTCTTAATTGTATATCCCTGTTAATTGAATATAATTTCCCAACACAAAACCATTTACCATATCTCCAGTACAAATTTGACCTGTTAAATGAATATAGGTTATAGAGTAAACTCCTGTTAATGGAATAAAAAATCTTGTAACCAGTCAAGAAATTACCCTGACTCTCCCCAGTTTTCCTTTGTTTATAGACCTATTTGGCCTCAGTACATCCAATACAGGCATTTAATCTATTATACCTTGTTTGACAGAGCTCATGGAGCTCTGTCAAACAAGATATAATAGAATAAATGCTAAATTTATCTCTAGAATTCAGGAAAGTGACACAATCCTTGTTAACTGAATACTCCTGTTAATTGAATAATTTTCATTTACAATGTGGCTATTCAGTAAACAGGGTTTCACTGTACCTTTCAAAACTGGAAACAATTTCAAGTACTTTTCAAGGATGGGATCAAAATTCAAGGACTTTTCATTTGAGTGGGACCCCTGTTTTAGTGTTAAGCATGTCACAATCCGATCAAGATCTGATCGATAAAAATACCCTTTTTAAAATCACAGTATTGTGTGTTTTTGAGGCAAAAGTTAAAACAAAAATCCAATTTCAGTGATAATCTTTGTGAGTAGCACTGACTGGTAACAGCCATTACATTAGGTAAGGGGTAAACAAAATGAAATCAGAACAGAGACACAAGATCCGCCTACTTACCAGTATTGTCAACAGAAAACTAAGCAATTCTAAAGCTGTACAGATGTTGGCAAAATTAGGCTGGTGGCTTTCCACTGTGGTCAGAAGTTTATCAAACCATGCCAGTTTTAATTCTGTATTGGGCCAAACATCTGGTCTCAGTGAAGTCTTCAAGAGAGCCACACACCTCCGAGACAAAACTTCTCCAGGAGAATTTAATGCTGCGGCTGCCTCATTCACCTAAAAAATATGATAGATAGTATACAAAGGATAAAAGTCAGGAGACATGTCACTGAAAAATTTGGAAGCCCACTAAAAGAAACATAGATCATTATGGGTTATATTCAACAACCCATAATCATTTGCAGATCTTTTCAGTTTTTTGGCCAAATCTGACAAACCATGCTACCGTATTTACTCAATGTATTGGGACACACTATGATTTGAGACACACATTTTTTCCAGAAAACTATATTTTTTTTAAGCTCCAAAGTTAGGGACATTCAGGAGATTTGTTTCCAGTTGGCTTGTCGCTAGTAGCAGACGACACTCATAAAAAAAAATTCTTGAGTAACTAAAAATTTTCATTTTTTGCTTCAAAAACATAGCTTATGATCCCTCATTGAAACGAGCGCAATGCGCTCGTTCCAATGAAGGATCATAGGCTATGTTTTGAAAGCAAAAAATGAAAATATAAAAAAAAATTGGACGGCAATTTTTATATATAGTGATGGAAAACGAATCACGCACAACTTTATTCAGCATCAAATCAAGACCAGGCTCTGTTCTTTCCCCATTTTCTAAGAATTGGGACACCTGTGAAAATAATTATTTTTAGCAGTCCCAATACATAGAGTAAATAAGGTACTCTGTTCATTCTGTTAAGAGTTAATACTCTTCCATACACAATATTCAAAAAACAATAGTAACACAGTGGAACCCTGTTAATTGAATAGCCACTTTGCTCATGAAAATTATTCAATTAACAGTATTTAATTAACAGGGATTGTGTCGCTTCACTGTATTCTAGAGATGAACTTAGCATTTATTCTATTATTTCTTGTTCTCAGTGGGGAAACAAGATATAATAGATTAAATGCCTGTATTGGATGTACTGAGGCCAAATAAGTCTATAAACAAAGGAAAACTGGGGAGGGTCAGGGTAATTTCTTGACAGGTTGCAAGATTTTTTATTGAATTAACAGGAGTTTACTCTATAACCTATATCCAATTAACAGGTCAAATTTGTACTGGCGGTATGGTAAATGGTTTTGGTTGGGAAATTATATTCAATTAACAGGGTTATTCAGTTAAGAGATATCCAATTAAGTGGGCTCCACTGTATCTCTTGCTGGATTTTGACCAACGGTATTCATAAAAATCGACTTTCACAAAATTTTTGTCTACAAAACACAGCCCATCGCACCTCATTGAACCGAGCTTGTTCCACTGCAGCAACCTTAGCTCTGCTTTGAGACCAAAAATGAACATTTTAAGACGTTAAAAATATTTTTTACAAGTGTTGTCTTCAACTTGCATTAAGTAAAGTGCTTGAACAAACTCTTTTAATTCATTTCGTTAAGATGCCAGAGGCCAAAAAGAGAGAGAAGAAAAAAATTTAACACAAAATTATCGTCCAAAATGACATGTATTTGAAAACAAGTTATTGATTTATTTATTTATTGATGTTTAAGGTCACATATTTATGCACAATGGCTAATCATGACCGTGACAGTTTTACGGGTGGAGGAAGCCGGAGTACCCGGAGAGAACCACCGAGCAACGACGAGCAGCTGCCAGCTCCCCAACATCGTAACTCCGCACTGCGGCACAGGCAGGGTTAGATTGGTTGAAGACATGCGTACCATCGACGTGCAGCACGCCTTAGTACACGGCGTCATCGTGCCCCCACGCGGGCAATGGAGATGAAGTGTCTTGCCCAAGGACACAACGCGGTTGCCGCAGGTGGGATGCGAACCGAGGACCTCTCGGCTTGCAGCCTGCACCTCTACCTACTGAGCCACCGCGCTCCCAAGTTATTGATACTGAAGTATTCGGACATGCTCTATTTTAAAAATGAAGGTCAGCAATACCAATTATAGTCTGTGCATTCCCCTTCCCAAGATACACACACACTTCAATTATGGTAACCAGTGACCATATTTATTTATTTATTGAAGTTTAACGACACTTTCAACAGCCAGGGTCACCTCGTGTCAGATAGTTTTACGGTGGAGGAAGCCAGAGTACCCAGAGAGAACCACAGAGCAACAGCGAGCAACTGTCAAGACTCCCCAACATAATAACTCCACACAAGCAGGGTTAGGCCTAAAAAAATAAAAAATCGGTTTCTCAGGCCCTCCCGCATGGTCCTTTTGGCTGCCGCATGCTCTCTTTTTATAACCAATTTAAACTTAAATAAAATAAAAATTAAATGGTTTTTGTCTGATATTTTACCCAAGTTAAAAAAATTGATGAATTTGTCCCTTGAGTGCAAGAAGGCTTTGCAATGCTTTAGCATTGCAAAGCCTTCTTGCACTCAAGGGATGAAATACACCACCACCCATGCTATTCTGTAGGTTATGAGGCCTAAAACTCGAACCAAGAACATGAACTTTTGATGGCAAAGAAGTAATTACTGAAATAAAAATTAAAATAAAAAAACGCTCGCCCGCATGTAATTTTACAAATAATGGCCTGAGAAACAGAAGGTCTACTTTATGTGGCCTTAGCATTGGTTGAAGACAGATGCACCAATGACATGCAGTATGCCTCCGTACACCGTGTCACAATGCCCCCATGTGAGCATTCAGGATTAAGTACCTTGCCCAAGGACACCCAGTGGCCATGTAGTATTAGAATTATGAGCCTCAATTGTTTTGGGAGGTGGACTGATGTTATAGAATTCCTGACACAGAGATGGGTGGATGAATTGATGGGCAAACGGATAGATTCTATCTCTCACTTGCGTGTGTTGCCAAGGCAGTGATTATAAACAACATGTGATAATGGATCACATAAATTTTGATATGGAAGCAGGTTGTTCTTGTCTTAATTGGTAGAGTGTTAAATTATTTTTGGCCATCAAATCTTGTCCACTCTCCCATAAATTGTAACAAGGCAAATCTTTGCAGACTACATAATATCACTTCAAAGATAATACAAAGCATAAAAAAGTTATTAGGCCTAAAAAAAATAAAAAATCGGTTTCTCAGGCCCTCCCGCATGGTCCTTTTGGCTGCCGCATGCTCTCTTTTTATAACCAATTTAAACTTAAAAAAAAATTAAAATTAAATGGTTTATATCTGATATTTTACCCAAGTTAAAAAAATTGATGAATTTGTCCCTTGAGTGCAAGAAGGCTTTGCAATGCTTTAGCATTGCAAAGCCTTCTTGCACTCAAGGGATGAAATACACCACCACCCATGCTATTCTGTAGGTTATGAGGCCTAAAACTCGAACCAAGAACATGAACTTTTGATGGCCAAGAAGTAATTACTGAAATAAAAAATAAAATAAAAAACCGCTCGCCCGCATGCAATTTCACAAATAATGACCTGAAAAACAGAAGATCTACTTTGTGTGGCCTTAACACTGTCCACTTAATTTCATTTGACCCTCAGTAAATCATGTTTCAAATCAAATTCAGTGATCCTCGTTCATAAATTCCTTACAGAATAGTGACTCATAAGAATCCTCTACATCTCATGTAATTATCTTACACAACATTTTAATGGGAACTCTAGATAACTGTGAATGGTATGATCATATTTAATAACCACATTTAATAACAACAGTGAACTTACAACATTTCTATACAAGCAATGTTCATGGCGTGGAATATATTTTGCTAAGGTCTAAAAAAGTTGAAAATCTGTTTCTCAGACCCTCCGCATGGTTCTTTTGGCTGCTACACGTTTTCCTTTTATAACCAATGCAAACTTAAAAAAAGTTAAAAAATTTATAGTAATTTATATATTTTTTATACTTACCAATGACCCAGACTTAGCTGGTGCTAACTCCAACAAAACCAGGGCCAAACACAAATTTTGCCCCCCAATCCCCAAAATTTGCATCCAAAACAAAAAGAAATCATGTCCTAAAGGACCTCCATAGTACGCCTCTACTGCGCATGCGCAGTGACGCAGTCGTCCCGAAATTGGCGCCAATTATCATTCTTACTGGCAGTGCCTGGTCAGCGCTATGTACTCAGCGGGGAGGCAAGAGTTCTCAACTCAGGGAGGGCCATCCCCGTCTGGGTCATTGGTAAGTATAAAAAATATATAAATTACTATAAATTTTTTAACATTTTTATACTGTACCAATGACCCAGACTTAGCTGAATAGTAAACAGGCTGGAGGGCCTAGGACATAGAGGAAAATCCAATAAGCTCAATTATAAATAAAGAGGTAACCCCTTAAGGAGAAAAGGAGTATTAGGCTTTACATGTATCTTTCTTATTTAATATTAAATTAGAAAGATACACTACCCTTAATAATTGAGCACAATAACATTCATGTTCTCTATTAACATCCAGTATAACCCTTATACTAATTATTTTTAAAGCAAGCCAATAAATAAAGTAGTCCAGAGAATTGAGACTCTTTATAATCATTTAAAAGTGTCCGAGTATTGTATATTAAAGCCCGTTTGACACTTGACATATACAAATGCTTCACACCGAGCTACACTTTAAAAATAAGACATGAATGAAATTAAACATTAATATTACACTTTAAAACCATCCCGGAAGCGACTCAGAAATACTGTCTTGGAGGAGGCATTCCCTTGCTTTTCACTATAAAGCAGGTGACCTAAGGGAACACCCGCCCCCCCCCCCCCCCTTCCCCTTGCCCTGGGTCAAATAGCCCAGAGCGAAGAGGGCAGCCGGACGGAGTCACTGCCGGAACAGAAAGCCTGCATAACTATAGTTGCAACTGTTTAGTGGACGACATTCTGAGCAACAGATAACGGACCTAAACAATGCAGGTCTCCAGAAATGGACTCAATATTTCTGAGATAAAAATTAGTAAATGTGGATGGCTGAGACCAATAAGCAGCCTTCATTAAATCTGTAATAGCAACACTATTAGCATAAGCCCAGGAAGTAGAAAGAGCTCTTACTTCATGAGCAGAAATCTTAAGCACAGACTGCTGAGAAGAAGATAAATCTTCATAAGCAGTACGGATAGTTAACTGAATCCATCTAGCAATAGAATGGACTGAAATGTCCTTTCTATTAGGCATCAAAGACAGAAAGAAACGTTTCCGTCCCTTTCTGATGAACTGAGATCTCTGTTTATAGATACGTAGTGCTCTAACAGGACAGAGTAAAGGCCTACGCCCGTCTGAAGACGGAAGAGCCTTAATAACAATAGGTTCCGGATATTTATTAGGAGCCTGATTCTTAGCTAAAAAACCACATTAGTAGTGAAGGTGATAGTGTTCCCAACACTACGATAATGAGAATCATCCACCGATAGTGCATGAAGCTCACTGACTCTTCTGGCAGAAGAAAAAGCTAAGAGAAAAGCTGTCTTATAAGATAAGAATTTGAAATCTACTGTCCCAAGAGGTTCAAATGGCTTTTCCTTCAATTTAAGGAGAACCCAAGCTAAATTCCACTTAGGAATTAATCTAAGAGTTCTAGGTCTATTTATCGAAAAGTTTCGAACCAATTTCGATAAAGAGACATTAGATCCAATTTGTAAACTATCATGATGTGCATAGGTATCAGATAACATAGATCTATAACCCTTTATAGTAACAGGCTGCAGTTTGATTTCGTCAAACAAGTATACTAGAAAGTTTGCAATGTCTGGTATAGAGGGATCAAATATATCTACAGAATGATCCCTACACCAACGACGGAAAACCGTCCACTTAGCCGCATAGTTTAGCGAAGAGGAGGTCCTCCTACAGTTAGAAATCGCGTCCACTGCTCGTCCTGTAAAGTGCTTGCCATGCAAGAAGGACCGCACAACGGAAAAACGTGAAGGTTGAGACCTTGCGGGTTGTGATGGAGTTGGCGCGATTTCCCCTGCGAAAGAAGATCCTCTCGTGGAGGAAGCTTCCGCGGTAGGTCCCACAACAGACACCTGAGTAGATTTATCCACGGTCTCTGTGGCGACAGAGATGCTACCAACAGAATCTTGCATTGAGATTGTTTTATCTTTAGCAATACTTGTTGAATTAACGGCGCTGGAGGATACGCATATCCTATCATTCCGTCCCAAGGGATCGACAGAGCGTCTACTGCAAATGCTCTTGGATCCGGACACGGGGACACATACGTCTGCAACTGATTGTTGAGATGTGTCGCAAATAAGTCTATCATTGGCCGTTCCCATTGGTAGCAAATCTGATTGAATACTTGTTTGTTGAGAGTCCACTCCGACGGCAACAAGCGACCCTTTCGTGAAAGGGAGTCTGCTAGCACATTCAGACGACCCGGTATGTGACGGACCGAAAGAAGAACGTGATGTTCCAACGCAAACAGAAGGATTCTTTCCGTTAGATTGAACAACGGAACTGAATGAGTGCCTCCCTGATTCCGTATATACGCCACTACTGTCGTATTGTCGGATAGGATTTGGACATGAGCATCGTGAATAATGTCCATCCAGTGACGTAACGCAAGCCAAATTGACATCATTTCCTTGATGTTTATGTGCTTGCACAGGAATTGCGGATCCCAAAGACCCTGGCATCTCGAATCCGTTGGGATTAATGATGCACCCCAACCTGTTTGACTGGCATCCGTCATAATGGTAAAACTCGGATCCGGCAACTGCAGCGGAACTCCTTGAGTTAACCACTGAATGTTTGCCCAAGTCTGAATCTCTTGTTTCACTTGATCTGACAAGAGAACGTCTACATCGAGCGAATGAATTTTCACACTCCAATTCTGAGTCAGGAAAATTTGAAGAGGACGTGTGCGTAGCCGCCCCATCGGAATGAGATCCGCGGCGGCTCCGCACAGACCTATCAGTCTCATAAATTCTCTCGCCGTGACTTTGTCTGCATGCAGACAATAGCGAGCGTAACAACTGACTAATTTCGCTCTGGTTAACGGCAGACGAACGAGATTGTTGTGCGTCTCGAAGCTCATTCCCAGATGAGTGAATGACTTGGACAGCACCAGATCCGACTTCTCCTCGTTTACTATGAAACCGAGACGTCGGAGCAATAGAAGAAGATTCTGAACATCGTTCTGAAGCGTTAACTCGTTGCCGTACCTCTGAAGAATGTCGTCCAGGTAGGCCGACATTACCGCAGACGAATGAGCTCGGAAGTAGATCATTACCGAGTTCATTACCCGAGTGAAAGCCCAGGGTGCTAGATTCAATCCGAAGCACAAGGCCCGGAACTGATACACCACTCCTAGGACTGCGAAGCGTAGATACTTTCGGAATGTCGGATGTACCATGACGTGAAAGTACGCATCCTTGAGATCTATGCTCGTTGCATAATCGTTCACCCGAATACTCGCTCTGACCGATCGAATCGTCTCCATATAAAACTTCGGAGCGACGATCAGCTTGTTTATCCAGCTCAAATCTATGACTGGACGGAACGAGCCGTCTGGTTTCGGAACCAGAAACAGATGGCTGTAGAATCCCAGCGATTCCTGGTTTTCTACGACCTCTACCGCGTTCTTCATTAAAAGAGACTGCACCTCTGATAACAGAGCGCCTCTTTTCTGTGGATTTGACGGAAGATGAGTCCACTTTGGACTTCGAGTTAATGGAGGCTTTCGTTTGAAGGATATCTTTAGACCTTCCGAAGTCACTCCTCTCACCCACGGGTCGTCCGTAATCGACGCCCACTCTTGTGAAAAACTCGACAACCTTCCGCCAACCGGAACGCGATAGAGGTTTAAGCCATCACCTCCTGGACCTGCGAGGCCTGCGGTAGGAGAAACCACGTCTTCCACGACCCGCACCTCGCCTCGTCGACCTCGGGGCGTCCGACCGATTGTCCCGGCCTGAAGGACGTCCCGAACGAGAGTCGCTATCCTGACGGTCTCTCGAATAAGACCAAGAGGACGCACCGGAACCTCTATAGGAACCTCTCTTGGGCGCATTAGACCCAGAAGTGCCCGCCTTATTCGTGTCTGCTGTATCCGACCTTTTAGGAGCGGATCTGAACAACAGAGAATCATTAGCTTTCTTTTTAATATTATCATAAATAGCGGAAAGCTTGCCGTCAAAGAGAAGTTCTCCTGAGACCGAAGCGACTCTAAGAGAGTTCTTCACCTTAGAATCCACTAGTGTGGATGTAGCCAGGGCTGCGTCACGTCTAACCAACTCCAGATTAGCCACTGAAAGGGCGGAGTTACACGTGGAATAAGCTACTGCCCTTGAAAGAAGTCTTAAAGAGGATTGTATATCCTGAAACTCTTCCCCTTGAAGGCGCAGTGATAACGCCTTAGTAAGGTGATCTGCGTAAGATAAGGTATCTAAATTGGCTCTGTTAGACGAAATAGCTGTTTCCAACACCGCGGTTGGAATAGAAGCTGACGACGGTAATGATAGCTCTAAGTCTTCCGCCTCGTCGTCCATACGCAGAGGAACTCTCGGTATACCCTGTCCTGCCGTGTCGAATTTATTCCTTGCATTAATGAAAGGCAGGTTGAGAGTATTTGCGGACAAGAAACCTGCTTTCCCCGTCCTGGAAGCAAGTTTAAATATAGCGTCGTTCAATAATTCAAATGTTCTTGCAACATTATTGGACTGCGACGGAAACTCGGGAGCGATGTCCCTGAACCGCTCAAAAAATTCAGAGTCCAATGACGCTATAATTCTCTTGTCCGGAAGCGCAGCAGTCTGGCCCAACGGAACAACTTGAGGGAGAAAGTGCCGGATGAAGTCCACGGCAGCTTTATGTTGTTCCGAAAGGGATAGCTCCAATTCATCCGTATCCCTTTCACCATCCGGTCGGACCTCCCGATGTTCCCGGTCGTCCGCCCCCGATGCTTCGGCGGAGCGTACCGACCCAGCGCTGTCGGATAATTCTCGATCCGACACCGTTTCTGTCGGCTGCTGGGATGCTGCGATAAGCTGTGCTATCTGCACTAGAATGTCCGACGTCGAGACCTGCGGAGGCGCGGTCTTTCGCTGCTTCGCCGAGGGCAGCTCCGCATCAGATGGCTCCCGCATACTTTTCCTATGCGAACGTCCGGAGTCCATCGGTCTCGAATCCCTGGCTGCCGGATGGTGTGACCTGGTCGCCGAAGAATCCTTCACCGGCGAAGCTGGCAAAATATCGGAGGTCACGCAGCCAAGGTGCGGTCGTGTGCGCCGACGAGAAGAGGAAGCCTTAACAGTCTCTGCGGACTGCTTATACAACGGAGCGTCCCGAGCGACGGACGTATGCTCCGCTAAAGACACATTTTGTACCACAACATCTGGTCCCAGATGTTGTTGTACGAGAGAGGGGCCTCTCTCGCTCGCGGCCCGGCTGGACCTGGACGAGCTAGGAACCGGACTAAAAGGCTTCCTCCGTTCTCGTTTACTATCCGCCGTCACTGGGTGTGCATCTATTATGTTTATAGTGCTCGCATCACCCAAAATTTCCTCTTGGACCGCATCGGACGAACCCGGCTGCCGAACCATTCGGTGAATGGACGCTACACCGGGCGAGCTAGCGGACGACATTTGTCTAATCTCCATGAGCACTTTTGCCGCTAGCTCTGAATTTATTTGTGACGACGGACGCACACTTGAAGAAGATAACATGGAAACATCACCCTGTTCTGGTTCCTCTGAAATAGAAACTGAGAGAGTAGAGTGACCTTGTGGAGAAAGAGCCGGCATCGCTCTTTCTCCAGAAACAACATATCGTGACACACGTTTCCAATGTTTCTCATCCCAATGTTCACATATAGGACAGGGATTAATGCGAGAACACTGACTACAATTAATACAATGATCATGAAAGTCAGAGGAAGATTTCTTCCTATTACAATTTGAACAATGTCCCTTCATTGTGAAAGAACAACAATAAGTCCTAGTTACTCGCAAAAACCCCTGACACAAAGATACATAATAACATGATCCATTAATAAATGAAAAAACAATTGCAAAACAAAATAATTTTGAAAAAATATTTTTTCAGAGAAGCCCAAGTTGCTGAAAAGTAACGTTGAGCCCCGATGGATCCGATGGCAAAGTGTGGTCAAAAATTTTAAATTTATATAAAATAATTAATGAGACACTTTCGGATAATATAAATGTATCTTATAATGAGATAAACTACTACAAAGGCAAACAGCCCCCCTCAAAAAAGGCTGTTGCCAATGAAAACAAACAGTGTAAACACACTAGAAAACATGACTCCAGGCACTGAAAAAACTGGCCCGGAATCAGTCATCAATTACACTCTATCTGATGCAAAACAGAGACTCCCAGGGGAGAATCTGCAGAACATCAGATGGAAGATGCAGAACACAAACGTTATACACCCATGGGTGAAAACGTAACTATGGGGAAAATAACAGAAAACATTCTGTAACCAAGCAACTCTCCCAGGAAATTTTAGAAATGAAACTTCTCAAAAATATGCCAAAAGCATGGGAGAATTGCAAGGTGGGACTTTAGAAGGCTAGGGGAGAGGAAACACTGAATAAGCAGTGCAACAATTAGCAAGAATGACAACAAGAGGCCCATGCCTCGAAAATAGGCAACTTAACATAATTTCAACAAAAAATTTTAAGTACAGCCCTGATTATTTTTTGCCACTTCTTTTTTCCTCTCCTTCTATCCTCCTTAGAATCACATTTTCTCCAAAAATTACGTGTCTGGCATCCTTTAAACTGAGATTTACAAGCACAAAGATCAGTGAGATGTTGACTGATGAAGGGCCAAACAGAGGATGATAATTGGCGCCAATTTCGGGACGACTGCGTCACTGCGCATGCGCAGTAGAGGCGTACTATGGAGGTCCTTTAGGACATGATTTCTTTTTGTTTTGGATGCAAATTTTGGGGATTGGGGGGCAAAATTTGTGTTTGGCCCTGGTTTTGTTGGAGTTAGCACCAGTTAAGTCTGGGTCATTGGTACAGTATAAAAAAATTAAAATTAAATGGTAGATATTTTACCCAAGTTAATAAAATTGATAAATGTGTCCCTTGAGTGCAACAAGGCTTTGCAATGCTGAAGCATTGCAAAACCTTCTTGCACTCAAGGGACGATATACATCACCACCCATGCTATTCTGTAGATTATGAGGCCTAAAACATAAAATAAACGAAGAACATGAACTTTTGATGGAAAAAAATAATTACAAAAATAAAAAATAAAATAAACTGGCCGCACACATGCAATTTTACCGAAGATCTACTTTGTGGGGACTTATAACCCACCTATTTAACCCTTTACCCAATGCAGACGATATCAAAATTTATTATTTTAAATATCATTTTTTCAAATTTTTCAAAACATTTCAACAAAACCATATCATGTGACCCCTCATTGGAACAAGCTCGACGAGCTCGTTCCAACGAGAGGTCACATGATATGGTTTTGTTGAATATTTTTTAAAAATAATATTTTTTCAACTACAGAATTTGCATATTACACGGGCAGATGCAGCCGATTCGTTGGGTAAAGGGTTAAGCAAAATAATTTCTGACATTACACTATAAAATAGCTAACCTGGCAAGCAATTCTGAGTAAGAAATTGATAACTGCATCACAGAACTGTTTTTCTATTGGTTTGTTTACATCTGACTGACTTCTTGCACTCTGTTAAAAATTAAATTATAAATGATTAGCAGAATAAATAAAAGTGTCAATGACATTGTAGCTCAACTTGATCAGTTATAAGTGAAATGGCAAAATTGAAGATCATTGGTTTCAATGTTATTTGGTGAAACTTCAACAAGACAGCATTGTGTGTGCACAATGTCAGAACAATCCATGCAATTTTAAATGTAAACTGTAAGGCTGGCTAAAGGAAGAATGTTGATACACAAATGCAGTAAATTTAAAGGTCATTGTAAATGGCAACTTTTTTCCACCGAAATGAATGCTAATCGATAGCTCTTATCTAGAGGTCTCGACCAATGAGCACATCAAGTTAAAAAAAAAATCCTATAATAAATGTGGGCAGTAGGCCATGTCAAAGAAGAATGTTGATGTACAAATGCAATAAATTCAAAGGTTGGTGCTAACAGCAACAGTTTTTGATGGAAATGAAAAGAAAATTGATAGTTCCTATCTTGGTCACCCTGAATAAGCATACCAAGTTCCAAAACAACCCAATAATGAATGCAATCTCTGAGGAGTGCCAAAGGAAGATGTTAATGCACAAATGCACTAAGTTTGAAGGTCATTGCTAGTGGCAATGTTTTTTTTTGTTGTTTTTTTTAAATTAATAAATATGCCCTGTAGAGAGCGCAAAAGGGATAAGTTGTAGGACAAATGCACAAAGTTCAAGGCTGGCGCTAACAACCATAATTGTTTATGGAAAGAAAATCAATAGCTCCCAACTAGAGGTCACCCCGAACATGCAAACCGAGTTTCAAAGCGATCCAATCATAAATGTGCTCTGTAGGGCATACCAGAGGAATATATTGATGCCTGACTGAATTAAGTTCAAAGATCATTGCCAAGTTAATGCCAATGACGTTTCTGATGGAAATGGGAGAAAATCGACAGCACCCATCTGGAGGTCACCCCAAACAAGCATACCAGGGTTCAAAGCAATTTGATCATAAATGTGCCCTGTAGGGTATACCATAGGGAAATATTGATACCTTACTAAACTAAGTTCAAAGATCGTTGCCAGCAGCAATATGTTTTGATGGAAATGGAAGAAAATTGATAGCTCCCATCTGGAGGTCACACCAAACTAGCACACCAAGTATCAAAGCAATCTGATCATAAATGTGACATGTGCAGTGTGCCAAAGGAAATTGTGGATGTGCATACATAAGTACGTATGCCAACGGATGAGAAGTGACAGTCAAGTTGAGCTAAAACACTATGGGATACTTGATCGAATTAAAGCATTTTTATTCCAGTAAAAACTACTAAATATCCATCAAACAGAAATTATCTCATGCATTCTAGTTCTAAACTTATATTACAAATAGAATTTCAGTTTGCCAATCCATTCAGAACGTATTATGTTAAATAGACAATGCGTAAGAAAGAATATTTGGGTGGGAATGGAGTGATAGGAAGCTGTTAACCGTAACAAATTTCAGGAAAACTGAACTAAAAATGAATCAGAGCCCGACACTCATTAGATACACACTTTTAAGAGAAAAAAATTTTGGTTTGTTGCCTCAGGTCCCAAATTATACTGATATTGCATATTCACTCAATTCTAGATCCAAAGGAGAAACATACATTTCATAAAAATCATTGAAACCTGCATAAATAAAACTTAGATCTGAATTCTTATATGCTAGGACAACAGGCCGATTGATTGGTTTCTGCACCCCAAAGGCACGCAGGGACATTTTGGGGCAAGTCCATTTTGGGGCTGGCCTGGTTTATAGACATAAAAAAGACCTCCACCCCATCATAAAATTGAGTAAAAATTGCCCGAGAAACCAGGAGAAACAAGAATTGTTTAAAGGGCTTACTGTCCAGAAAGTGAAATTTAAACTATGGTCCCAACTCACTAATATCTCTAAACTCTGTATAATCAATTGACTCTTACAAACTTGTAACATTCTTGTTTGTTTATTATATATATCAAGTAGAGACAAAATTAAAAATTCCTAGTTATTCTTCAGTCATTTAACCCTTTACCTAACGAATCGCCCGCATCCGCCCACGTAATATGCAAACTGAGCAGTTGAAAAAATTAAATTTTTCAAAATTTTTCAACAAAACCACATCATGTGACCCCTTATTGGAACGAGCTCATTGAGCTTGTTCCAATGAGGGGTCACATGATATGGTTTTGTTGAAAATGTTTGAAAATTTAAAAAAATTATATTTAAAATAATAAATTTTGATATCGTATGCGTTGGATAAGGGGTTAAATTTTGAAGTGAGGTTTTGTCAAATGTATGTGAGTTTGTCAGGCTGGATTTTGTTAGGGTACATTTTTCTGCTAAAAGAAGGATTGTTTGTGTGTTGGTGGGGGAGGGGAAACTGGGTTGTGCCTCCCCTGGAAAATGCTTGAAAATTCTTAAGTAAAGTATTGAAAGTCCAGGATATTTTTTCATACAGGGGAGTTCGAATCAGGTGTTGTGTTGGGTGGGATACTAGCATGTGTGCCTCATTTTGGGGGTTCAAGATTGTGAAAATTCAACTTTTGAACTTTAACTTTTAAATGGTGAATATGCAGGTCAGGCAAAATTAAGACACAAATCCCCCCACCCCACCGCCATGATGGAGGCCTGACAAAATCCCTCTCACAATCTTCAAGCACATAAAAGAGATATACATGCCAACATTCCATTCAAACCAACACAGGGATTGTACACCCCTGTATGAGAAATAAAAATATTGGACTTTTGAGGACTTTTCAGGAGAATTTTTAAGAAAAGATATAAGAATGACTGAAATAACCTCAAATATAAATTATTTACAGATGAAGAGACAGAGCTGTGACCATAGCACTCACTGTAAATGGTAGGGATCAATGTGGCAAATATAGATGATATCACACATATTGATATATGTAATTGCACGAGACACTTACAGCTCCAGATGAATGTCTTGATCTTTTAGTAGCTTCCTGTGGTGAATCAACTGATGCTGTTCGTTTTGTGGCAACATTCTGTGATATGTTCTGTGTCACTGTCACATCCTGACACTAAAGAAGAAAAAAAAATCAATATTTATTTTTTTTAGATTTTATGAATTACATATTAAGATACATTCTGTTAGTCAAGTCTGAGTGATACATTTTCTGATGTCTCTTGCCGTGTTAACAGAGGGCACTTCAGAGCATTTATTCCAATATTTAACCCCTTAGGCACAGAGCACATAAATCTTTCTGTAAAGCGGAAGTTGGTTGTCTGTAAGTTGACAACACAATAAACACCAAACTGGACAAGCGATCAGATAATAATCAGATAATTTAATATACAAGTATGCTTTAACCCTTTACCTAACACGAAAGGCAGGCGACACATGCAAATAAAATTCTTGAATAACTAATTTTTTTGCATCAAAAACATAGCTTATGATCCCTCATTGGAACGAGCTTAACGAGCTGATTCCAAGGAGGGGCCATAAACTGTTTTTGACGCAAAAAATGAAAAAATAATTAAAATTGGATAGTAATTTTTGTGAATAGTGCTGGCCGGTTTTGCGCCTTTACTTTGGGTAATGGGTTAACTTTCTAAAAAACTATATTGATTTTTTATCACATATATAGAAAGGCTACTGTTTCTGAATACATTTCACTCATTAGTGTAAAAACAGATCTCATTACAAGTTTACAAAAAATGGCCCGAGAAACAGAAGATCTACTTTGTGGGGCCTAATTTGGGACTTATCTGCTTGTACCAAGGTCAACAAAAGCTAAGAATGGTTCGACATTTGAACATTTTGTGGGATTAAAAAAACCGAGCTGAGTGTATTTCACATAACAGAAACCAGAAAGAAAACAGCACAAATATACAAAAATCTCTTGTGATATATATCAAAGAATTACTCTACAAAAAAATATATCTGATGTTTAACACTTTACCTGATGTAACAGCCAAAACCGGCCAGCGCTATTTTAAAAAATCACCAATTAATTTTCATTTTTTGTCTCAAAAACATAGGTTATGACACCTCATTGGAACGAGCTCGACCAGCTCGTTCCAATGAGGGGTCATAACCTATGCTTTTGAGACAAAAAATGAAAAAAATTAGTTATTCAAGAATTTTTTTTACAAGTGTCATCTGCTTTCCATGTTAGGTAAAGGGTTAAAGACCTATTTGGTCTCATTACATCCAATATAGGCATTTACCTTTTTATATCTTGTTTGACTACGCTCAAGGAGCTCTGTCAAACCACACTTAATAGAGTAAATACCCAGTTTATCACCAGAATAGAGGAAAAGTTAAAAAATTTATAGTAATTTATATATTTTTTATACTTACCAATGACCCAGACTTAGCTGGTGCTAACTCTTAAAAATCTAGGGCCAAACACAAATTTTGCCCCCCAATCCCCAAAATTTGCATCTAAAACCAAAAGAAATCATGTCCTAAAGGACCTCCATACTTTGCCCCCACTGCGCATGCGCAGTGTCAAGGACGCTCCGAAATTGGCACCAATCATCATTCTTACTGGCAGTGCCTGGTCAGCGCTATGTACTCAGTGGGGAGGTATGAGTTCCCAACTCCTGGGAGGGCCATCCCCGTCTGGGTCATTGGTAAGTATAAAAAATATATAAATTATTATAAATTTTTTAACATTTTTATACTGTACCAATGACCCAGACTTAGCTGAATAGTAAAAAGGCTGGAGGGCCTAGGACATAGAGGAAAATCCAATAAGCTCAACTATATAATATAGAGTGAATCTCTAAAGGAGAAAAGGAGTATTAGGCTTTACATGTATCTTTCTTATTTTATGATAAATTAGAAAGATACAATACCCTTCATAATTGAGCACAATAACATTCATGTTCTCTATTAACATCCAGTATAACCCATTATACTAATTATTTTTAAAGTAAGCCAATAAATAAAGTTAGTCCAGAGAATTGAGACTCTTTATATTCATTAAAAGTGTCCAAGGATTGTATATTAACGCCCGTTTGACACTTGACATATACAAATGCTTCACACCGAGCTACATTTTAAAAATATGACATGAATGAATTTTTAACATTAATATTACACTTTAAAACCATCCCGGCAACGACTCAGAATTACTGACTCCGGAGGAGGAATTCCCTTTCTTTTCACTATAAAGCAGGTGACCTAAGGGAACACCCTCCCCCCCTTCCCCTTGCCCTGGGTCAAATAGCCCAGAGCGAAGAGGGCAGCAGGACAGAGTCACTGCCGGAACAGAAAGCCTGCATAACTATAGTTGCAACTGTTTAGTGGACGACATTCTGAGCAACAGATAACAGACCTAAACAATGCAGGTCTCCAGAAATGGACTCAATATTTCTGAGATAAAAATTTGTGAATGTGGATGGCTGAGACCAATAAGCAGCCTTCATTAAATCTGTAATAGCCACACTATTTGCGTAAGCCCAAGATGTAGAAAGTGCTCTTACTTCATGAGCCGAAATCTTAAGCACAGACTGCTGGGAAGAAGATAAATTTTCATAAGCAGTACGGATAGTTAATTGAATCCATCTAGCAATAGAATGGACCGAAATGTCCTTTCTATTAGGCATCAGAGACAGAAAGAAACGTTTTCGTCCCTTTCTGATAAACTGAGATCTCTGTTTATAAATGCGTAAAGCTCTAAGAGGACAGAGTAAAGGCCTACGCCCGTCTGAAGACAGAAGAGCCTTAATAACAATAGGTTCCGGATATTTATTAGGAGCCTGATTCTTAGCTAAAAATCCAACATTAGTAGTGAAGGTGATAGTGTTCCCGACACTGCGATAGTGAGAATCATCCACCGATAGTGCATGAAGCTCACTGACTCTTCTAGCAGAAGAGAAAGCTAAGAGAAAAGCTGTCTTATAAGACAAGAATTTGAAATCTACTGTCCCAAGAGGCTCAAATGGCTTTTCCTTTAGTTTAAGAAGAACCCAAGCTAAATTCCACTTAGGAATTAACCTAAGAGTTCTGGGTCTATTTATCGAGAAGTTTCTAACTAACTTAGATAAAGAGACATTAGATCCAATTTGTAAACTATCATGATGTGCATAGGTATCAGATAACATAGACCTATAACCCTTAATAGTAACAGGCTGCAGTTTGATTTCGTCAAACAAGTATACTAGAAAGTTTGCAATGTCTGGTATGGAGGGATCAAAAATATCAACAAAATGATCCCTACACCAACGACGAAAAACCTTCCACTTAGCCGCATAATTTAGCGAAGAGGAGGTCCTCCTACAGTTAGAAGTCGCGTCCACTGCTCGTCCTGTAAAGTGCTTGCCATGCAAGAAGGACCGCACAACGGAAAAACGTGAAGGTTGAGACCTTGCGGGTTGTGATGAAGTCGACACGGTTTCCCCTGCGAAAGAAGATCCTCCCGTGGAGGAAGCTTTCGCGGTAGGTCCCACAACAGACACCTGAGTAGATTTATCCACGGTCTCTGTGGAGACAGAGATGCTACCAACAGAATCTTGCACTGAGATTGTTTTATCTTTAGCAATATTTGCTGAATCAACGGCGCTGGAGGATACGCATATCCTATCATTCCATCCCATGAGATCGATAGAGCGTTTACTGCAAATGCTCTTGGATCCGGGCACGGTGACACATACGTCTGCAACTGATTGTTGAGATGTGTCGCAAATAAGTCTATCATTGGCCGTTCCCACTGGTAGCAAATCTGATTGAATACTTGTTTGTTGAGAGTCCACTCCGACGGCAACAAGCGACCCTTCCGTGAAAGGGAGTCTGCAAGTACATTCAGACGACCCGGTATATGACGGACCGAAAGTAGAACTTGATGTTCTAGAGCAAACAGAAGGATTCTCTCCGTTAGATTGAATAACGGAACGGAATGAGTGCCTCCCTGGTTCCATATATACGCCACTACTGTCGTATTGTCGGACAGAATTTGGACATGAGCTTTGTGAATAATGTCCATCCAATGACGTAACGCAAGCCAAATTGACATCATTTCCTTGATGTTTATGTGCTTGCTTAGGAACTGTGGATCCCAAAGACCCTGGTATCTCGAAACCGTTGGGATCAATGTTGCACCCCAACCTGTTTGACTGGCATCCGTCATAATGGGAAAACTCGGATCCGGCAACTGCAGCGGAACTCCCTGAGTTAACCACTGAATGTTTGCCCAAGTCTGAATCTCTTGTTTCACTTGATCTGACAAGAGAACGTCTATGTCGAGCGAATGAATCTTCACACTCCAATTCTGAGTTAAGAAAATTTGGAGAGGACGAGTGCGTAACCGCCCCATCGGAATGAGATCCGCGGCAGCTCCGCACAGACCTATCAGTCTCATAAACTCCCTCGCTGTGACTTTGTCTGCATGAAGACAATAGCGAGCGTAACAACTGACTAATTTTGCTCTGGTTAACGGCAGACGAACGAGATTGTTGTGTGTCTCGAAACTCATTCCCAGATGAGTGAATGACTTGGACGGCACCAGATCCGACTTCTCCTCATTTATAACAAAACCGAGACGTCGGAGCAATAGAAGCAGATTCTGCACATCGTTCTGAAGCGTTAACTCGTTGCCGTACCTCTGAAGAATGGCGTCCAGGCAGGCCGACGTTACTGCAGACGAATGAGCTCGGAAATACATCATTACCGAGTTCATTACCCGAGTGAAAGCCCAGGGTGCTAGGTTCAATCCGAAGCACATCGCCCGGAATTGATACACAACTCCTAGGACTGCGAAGCGTAGATACTTTCTGAATGTCGGATGTACAATGACATGAAAGTACGCATCCTTGAGATCTATGCTTGTAGCATAATCGTTCACCCGAATACTCGCTCTGACCGACCGAATCGTCTCCATATAAAATTTCGGAGCGACGATCAGCTTGTTTATCCAGCTCAAATCTATGACTGGACGGAACGAGCCGTCTGGTTTCGGAACCAGAAACAGATGGCTGTAGAATCCCGGTGTTTCCTGGTCTTCTACGACCTCTACCGCGTTCTTCATTAAAAGAGACTGCACCTCCGATAACAGAGCGTCTCTTTTCTGCGGATTTGACGGAAGTTGAGTCCATTAAAAGAGGCTTTCGTTTGAAGGATATTCTTAGACCTTCCGAAATCACCCCTCTCACCCAAGGGTCGTCCGTAATCGACGCCCACTCTTCTGAAAAACTCGACAACCTTCCGCCAACCGGAACACGATAGAGGTTGAAGCCATTACCTCCTGGACCTGCGAGGCCTGCGGGAGGAGAAACCACGTCCTCCACGACCCGCACCTTGTCCCGTCGACCACGGGGCGTCAGACCGATTGTCCCGGCCTGAAGGATGTCCCACACGTGAGTCGCTGCCTTGACAGTCTCTTGAATAAGACCAAGAGGACGCACCAGAACCTCTATAGGAACCTTTCTTGGGTGCATTAGACCCAGAAGTGCCTGTCTTATTCTTCTCTGCCATATCCGACTTTTTGGAAGCGGATTTAAACAGCTTTCTTAGTAATTTTATCGTAGATTGCAGAAAGCTTGCCGTCGAATAGAAGTTCTCCGGAGACCGAAGCGACTCTGAGAGAGTTCTTCACCTTACTATCCACGCGTGTGGATGTAGCTAAGGCTGCGTCACGTCTAACCAACTCCAGGTTTGCCACTGAGAGGGCGGAGTTATACGTGGAATAAGCCACTGCCCTTGAAAGAAGTCTTAAAGAGGATTGTATATCCTGGAATTCTTTCCCTTGAAGACGCAGTGATAACGCCTTTGTAAGGTGGTCTGTGTGAGATAAAGCGTCTAAACTGGCCCTGTTAGACGTGATTGTCGTATCCAACACCGCGGTTGGAACGGACATAGACGACGGTAACGACGGTAACGACAATTCTAAGTCTTCCGCCTCGTCGTCAAGACGCAGAGGAACTCTCGGAATACCCTGTCCTGCCGTATCGAATTTATTCCTTGCATTAATGAAAGGCAGGTTAAGAGCATTGGAGGACAAGAAACCAGCTTTGCCTGTTTTGGAAGCAAGCTTGAATATAGCGTCATTCAATAATTCAAATGTTCTTGTGACATTATTGGACTGAGACGGAAACTCAGGTACGATGTCTCTGAACCGCTCAAAGAATTCAGTGTCCAATGACGCTATTATTCTCTTGTCCGGTACCGCAGCAGTCTGGCCCGACGGAACAAAGTGAGGAAGGAAGAGCCGGATGAAATCCATGGCAGCTTTATGTTGTTCCGAAAGGGATAGCTCCAAGTCATCCGTATCCCTTTCACCATCCGGTCGGACCTCATGATGCTCCCGGTCGTCCGCACCCGATGCTTCGGCGGAGCGTACCGACCCAGCGCCGTCGGATAATTCCTGATCCGACACCGATTCTGTTGGTTGCTGGGATGCTGCGATAATTTGTGCTATCTGACCAAGCACGTCCGTCATCGAGGCCTGCAGAGTGGCGGTCTTTCGCTGCTTCGCCGCGGGAAGCTCCGCATCAACTGACTCCCGCATACTCTTCCTATGTGAACGTCCGGAGTCTACCGGCCTCGTGTCCCTGGCTACCGGATGGCGTGACCTGGTCGCCAAAGAATCCCTTATCGGCGAAGCTGGTAGAATATCCGTGGTCACGTAGCCAAGGTGCGGTCGTGTGCGCTGGTGAGAGGATGAGGAAGCCTGAGCAGTCTCCGCGGACTGCCTAAACAACGGAGCGTCCCGAGCGACGGACGTGTGCTCCGCTTGCGACACATTTTGTACCACAACATCAGGTCCCTGATGTTGTTGTACGAGAGAGGGGCCTCTCTCGCTCGCGGCCCGGCTGGACCTGGACGAGCTAGGAACCGGACTAGAAGGCTTCCTCCGATCTCTCCTAACATCCGCCGTCACTGGGTGTGCACCTAGTATATTTATAGTGCTCGCATCACCCAACATTTCCTCCTGGACCGCAACGGACGAACCCGGCTGCCGAACCATTCGGTGAATGGACGCTACACCAGGCGAGCTAGCGGACGACAGTGCCGTCGATCCTACTAGGGACCTCTTAGGCAACTGTCGTATCTCCATGAGCACTTTTGCCGCTAGCTCTTCATTCAATTGTGACGACGGAAGTGCACTCTTGGAAGATAACATGGAAACATCACCCTGTTCTTGTTCTTCTGAAATAGAAACTGAAAGTCTAGAGTGACCCTGCGGAGAAAGGACCGGCATAGCCCTTTCTCCACTAACAACAAACCGTGACATACGTTTCCAATGTTTGTCATCCCAATATTGACATATTGAACAGGAGTTAGTGCGAGTACACTGACTACAATTAATACAATGATCATGAAAGTCAGAGGAAGATTTCTTCCTATTACAATTTGAACAATGTCCTTTCATTGTGAAAAGACAACAACAAGTCCTAGTACTCGCACAAACCCCTAAACACAAAGATACATAATAACATGATCCATTAACATTGAAAAAAGCAAATGAAATTCAAAATAATTTTTGAAAAGTTAAAAAATTTATAGTAATTTATATATTTTTTATACTTACCAATGACCCAGACATAGCTGGTGCTAACTCTTAAAATATAGGGCCAAACACAAATTTTGCCCCCCAATCCCCAAAATTTGCATCTAAAACTAAAGAAAACATGTCCTGAAAGGCCCTCCACACCTCGCCCCCACTGCGCATGCGCAGTGTCAAGGACGTTCCGAAATTGGCGCCATTTATCATTCTAATAACCAGTGCCTGGTAAGCGCTATGTACTCAGCGGGGAGGCAAGAGTTCCCAACTCCTGGGAGGGCCATCCCCGTCTGGGTCATTGGTAAGTATAAAAAATATATAAATTACTATAAATTTTTTAACATTTTTATACTGTACCAATGACCCAGACATAGCTGAATAGTAAAAAGGCTGGAGGGCCAAGGACATAGAGCAAAATGGAATACGCTCAATAAAATAAAATAGAGTCATCCCCTGTAGGGAAAAGAAGTAATAGGCCTTACATGTATCTTTCTTATTTATGATAAATTAGAAAGATACAACACCTTCCAAAAATTGAGCTTCATACATCCATGTACTCTATTAATATCCAATAATCCTTATACTAATAATTTTTAAAGTAAGCCAATAATAAAGTAAGTCTAGAGAATAGAGACTCTTATACTCCTAAAAGTGTGTGAGAATTGCATAATCATGTCCGTTGACATATGCAATATTCAAAAGCTATACTTTAAAAACTAAGACTTGAATGAATTTTATAAACTTAAACTTCTCACTAAACAACCATCCCAATAACAGCTCAGAATTACTAACTCCGGAGGAGGTATCCCCTTGTTTTCATAGTAAAAACAGGTGACCCAAGGGAACACCCTCCCCCCCCCCTTTTTCTTGCCCTGGGTCAAATAGCCCAGAGCGAAGAGGGCAGCCGAACGGAGACACTGCCGAAACAGACAGCCTACCTAGCTATAGTAGCAACTGTTAAGAGAATGATATTCTGAGCAGTAGATAATAGACCTAACAATAGAGGCCTCCAGAAATGGACTCGATATTTCTGAGATAAAATTCATGAATGGATGGCTGAGCGCAATGAGCAGCCTTCAAAAATCTATAATAGCAACACTATTAATGTAAGCCCAAGAAGTAGAAAAACTCTTACTTCATGAGCCGAAATCTTAAGCACAACTGCTAAGCCAATGATATACCATAAGCAGTACGCTAGTTAATAGAATCCATTAAAAATAAAATGGAGCGTAACGTCCTTCTACTAGACATCAAAGACAGAAGAAGCTTACGCCCTTGTAATAAACAGATATCTGTTTATAAATACATAAACTGTACCCGGAAAGAGTAAAGGTCTATGCCCATACGAAGACGGAAGGACCTTAAAATAATAGGTTCCGGAAATAGGAGCCTAACTCTTATGCAACAATCCAACCTAAATAGTAACGGAAGTATTGACTCCGAAACTATGAAAGTGAAAATCATCCATCGATAGTGCATGAAACTCACTGACTCTACAGTAAAAGAGAAACCAACAGAATTACTGTCTAAAAGGTCAGAATTTGAAAACTACTGTTTCCAGAGGCTCAAATGATTACATAGCTAAATAAGAACCGAAGTTAAAATCCGTATAGGAATTTAATCTAAAGATTCTAAGTCTATTTATCAAAAAGTTACTAACTGACTTAGATAAAGAGACAAAAGACTCAATTGTAAACTATCGTAGAGTGCATAGGTATGAGGTAACATAAACCTATAACCTAAATAACAACAGGCTGCAGTAGATCTTGTGAAACAAGTATACTAAAAACTAGCAATGCGTAGTATGGAGGGATCAACCATATGAACATAATGATCCCTACACCACGACGGAAGAGCCTCCACTTTAGTCGCATAGAATAGCGAAGAAGAGGATCTCCTATAGTAAGAAATCGCGTCCAAAGCTCGTCCAGTACAGTGCTTACAATGCAATACGGACCACACAACGGAATACATGAAGGTTGCGACCTTGCTGGTTGTGATAAAGATGACACGATTTACCCAGTGAAAAAAGATCCTCACATAGAGGAAGATTTCACGTTAAGATCCACAGTAGACAAGAGAGTAAATTACTCATGATCTCTGTGAAGATAGAGATGCTATCAACAGAAATGTATTGTGGTTGTTTATCTTAGCAATACCTGCTAAAACAACAGCGCCGGAGGATACGCGTATCCTATCATTCCGTCCTATAGATCAATAGAGCGTTAACAGTATTAGCTCAGAGATCTGGACAAGCCAACACATACGTCTGCAATTGATTAGCAAGCTGTGTCATAAATAAAACATCATTGGGCGCTCCTATAGATAGCAAATCTGATTAAATACTTGTTTGTTGAGAGTCCATTCTGACAGCAACAAGCGACCCGTAAGAGAACGGGAGTGCGATAAAACAATCAGACGACCCAGAATATGACGGACCAAAACTGAACTTGGTGTACTATAACCAACAGACGGATTCTTTCCATTAAATTGAATAACGGAAACAAAAGAGTGCCTCCCTGGTTCCGGAGATACGCCACTACTGTCGAATTAAAGGACAGGAATTTGGGCATGCGTTTCTGAATAATGTTCATGCAATGACATAAAGCAAGCCTAAAAAACATTATTCCGCGGAAGTTAAACTGATAGCTAAAAGACTGCGGAACCCAAAGACCCTGGCACTTCGAATCCGTAGGGATCAGAATATCCCAATCTGTTTGACTGGCAACCGTCATAACAGCCACACTAGGGTCCGGCAACTGCGGCGGCACTCTCTGAGTCAACCACCGAATGTTTGCCCCAGTCTGAATCTCTTGTAACACTAGATAGACAAGAGAATGTATAAATCAAGCAATTCATGGATTGCCGGAAAGTTGCCGTCGAAGAGAAGCTCCTCCGAGAACGAAGCGACTCTGAGAGAGTTCTTAACCTACTATCCACGCGTGGATGTAGCTAGGGCTGCATCACGTCTAACCAACTCCAATCAGCCACTGAAGGGCGGAGTTATACGTGAACAAACTACTGCCCTCAAAAGAAATTACATTGAGAATAATATCCCGTAAATCTTTTCTTGAAGACGTAATGATAACGCCTCAGTAAGGCGGATTACGTATAATAAAGCGTCTAAGTTAAGTCTACTATACATAATGTCGTTTCCAACATTGAAATTGGAAAAGACATAAACGGCGAAAAAGAATATATGCAGTCTTTAATCACACCGTCTAGACGCATATGAACTCTCGGTATGCCCTGCTCTGCCAAAATAAACTATATGTAAAAAAGATAAAATGGCAGAAATGAGCCACGCGGACAAGAAACTAAACTATCATGCTTAGTAGCAGGCTTGTATATATATATAATATATAGCGTCGAAAAATAAAACACATGTTGTAATGACAATATTGGACTGCGTCGGTAAGTCAGGGACAAAGTCCCTGTACCGATCGAAAAATCCGAGTCCAATGACGCTATAAGTCTCTTATCCAAGATCGCAGCAATGAAGTCCGAACAATAATCACTGGAAGAAATGCCAGAAGATATGAAAGGCATCTTCCGATACTACTAAAGGGAAAACTCGAAATCTTTCGAATCCCTTTCGCCATCCTGTCGGACCCTATAAAGCGTTCGGTCGTCCGTAGCTTGATGCAACCGCGGACCGCACCGACCCAGCGCCGTCGGATAATTCCTGATTCGACCGAGAAACCGTCAATTGCTGGGATGCTGCGAAACAACTGTGCTAACTCGGATAGCACGTCCGTCACTGAGGCCTGAGGAGCAGCGGTCTTACGATGCATTGCCGCAGGAAGCTCCGAGATCGTTACCCCGTGCATACTTCCAATATGCGAGCGAACGGAGTGTATAGGCCTCGTGTCCTTTGGCTACCGGATGGCGCGACCTATTCGCTGTGGAATCACTGAATGCCGAAACTGATCGGATACTCGAGGTCACGTAGCCAATGTGCGGTCGTGTGCCCTGCTGTGAGGATGAGGAAGCATTAAAGACAGTCTCTCGGACTGTCAATATAACGGAGCGTCCCGAGCAACGAACATATGCTCCGAATGTAAAATATCTGAACCACAACATGCGGTCCCCTATGTTGTTGGCTTCCTCCGATCCGTCCTCAATCTGCCGTCACTGGGTGAGTACTAAAGTAATTAAAGTGCTCGCATCACCCAAATCTCCTTCCTAGACCGCAACGGACGAACCCGGCAGCCGAACCATTCGATGAATGTACGCTACACCGGGTGAGCTAGCGAATGTCACTCCGTAAGCGATAGACATATTCCATGAGCACTTATTGCCGCTAACTCTTCATTAACTATGACGATAGAGGCACACTTTTGAAGACATCTCCATAACTCTTCGAACAAGAAACCAGAAATGCTTGGATAGCAAGCATAAAATAATAATATATATAGCGTCGTTCAATAATTCGAAAGTTTGTGTGACATTATTGGACTATGTCGGAACTGAGGGACGATGTCCCTGAACCGAACCAAAAATTTCTAAGTCCACCGACGCTATCAGTTTCTTATCCGACATCGCAGCATATGTTGTTCCGAAAGGGAAAGCTTGAAATCCACCGAATCCCTTTCGGTATCCCGTCGGACCGGATGAAACTTTCGGACGTCCGTACCCGCTTCCGCGGAGCGTCCCGACCCAGCATCGTCGGATAAAATATATGCGACAGATTCAGTTGATGCTGGGATGCTGCGATAAACTGTGCTATTAAGGAAAGCACGTCCGTTCCCGAGGCCTGTGCAGTAGCGGACTTACGATGCATTGCCGCTGGAAGCTCCGTGTACGTTGACTCCCGCACACTTCCTATGCGAACGTCCGGAGTCTGCAGGCCTCGAGTCCCCGGCTACCGACCCAGCGCTGTCGGATAATTCTCGATCCGACGCCGTTTCTGTCGGCTGCTGGGATGCTGCGATAAGCTGTGCTATGTGCACAAGAATGTCCGGCGTCGAGACCTGCGGAGGCGCAGTCTATCGGTGCTTCGCCGAGGGCAGCTCCGCATCAGATGGCTCCCGCATACTTCCTATGCGAACGTCCGGAGTCCATCGGTCTCGAATCCCTGGCTGCCGGATGGTGTGACCTGGTCGCCGAAGAATCCTTGATCGGCGAAGCTGGTAATATATCGGCGGTCACGCAGCCAAGGTGCGGTCGTGTGCGCTGACGAGAAGAGGAAGCCTTAGCAGTCTCAGCGGACTGCCTATACAACGGAGCGTCCCGAGCGACGGACGTATGCTCCGCTAACGACACATTTGTACCACAACATCTGGGGCCAGATGTTGTTGAACGAGAGAGGGGCCTCTCTCGCTTGCCGTCCGGATGGACCGGAACGAGCTATGAACCGGACTAAAAGGCTTCCTCCGTTCTCCCTCCGATCCGCCGTCACTGGGTGTGCATTAAGTTAATTTTATAGTGCTCGCATCACCCCAAAATTCCTTCTAGACCGCAACGGACGAACCCGGCTGCCGAACCATTCGGTGAATGGACGCTACACCGGGCGAGCTAGCGGACGTCAAAGGCCGTCGAACCTACTAGGGTCCTCTTAGGCAATTGGCGTATTACATGAGCACTTTTCCGCTAGCCCTTCATAATTGTGACGACGGAGGCACACTGTTGGAAGACATCACAGATACATCACCCTAATCTTGATCGTCTGAAATAGAAATTGATAAAGTAGAGTGACCCTGCGGGGAAAGGACCGGAGTGTCCAAATCCCCAACAACATACCGTGACATACGCTTCCCATATTGTCATCGAAATCATACGATACAGAACAGGAGTTAATGCGAGTACACTGACCACATATAGAATGAAAATAAGGTCAGAGGAAGACTTCCTCTTAAAACAATTGATCAATATCCTTTCAATGTGAAAAGAAAACAAGTCCTGGTACTCGCACTAACCCCTGGCAATCAAAATACATAATAATAATATGATCCATTAATATAGAAAAAATAATTGAAATCAAAATATTTTGAAAAAAATATTTTTTCAGAACAGCCCAAGTTTCTGAAAAGTAACGTTGAGCCCCAATGGATCCCAAGCCTAAGTGTGGACAAAAATTTTAAAAATATTTTAAACAATTTATTCAACACTTACGAACAATAATAATGTATCTAGTTATGATTAAAATAACATAAAGATATTATTATTTAGAAATCCCCCCCTCACACAGAGGACTGTTGTAAATGTAAACAATGAGTGTAAAAACACTAAAATAAGACTCCAGGCACCCAGGCCCGAAATCAGTTACCAAAAATACCCCATCTGATGCAAAACAGAGACTTCCAGGGAAGAAACTGCAGAACATCAGATGGTAGATGCAGAACACAACGCCTAACCACCCGTAGGTGAAGACGTAAACATGGGGAAAGAACAGAATTCATTCTGTTATTAAGCTAAAACTCCCAAGAAATTTTAGTAATAATAATTACAGAAACTATGCCAAAAGCATGGGAGAATAGCAAGGGGGAATTAAAGGACAGGGAGAGAGGAAAAACACTTGAAAAAACAGTGTAACTAAATAATCAGAATGACAACAAAATGGCTGCTGCCTTGAAAATAGGTAACTTAACATAATTTCATTAAAAAATTTTAAGTTACAGCCCTGATAATATTCTGTCACACATTCTTTTCCTCTCCTCCTTTTCTATCCTCCTTAGAATCACCATTTCACTAATATTTATGTGTCTGGCATCATTTAAACTGAGATTTAAAAGCACAAAGATCAGTCAGATGTTAACTGATGAAGGGCCAAACTTAGAATGATAAATGGCGCCAATTTCGGAACGTCCTTGACACTGCGCATGCGCAGTGGGGGCGAGGTGTGGAGGGCCTTTCAGGACATGTTTTCTTTAGTTTTAGATGCAAATTTTGGGGATTGGGGGGCAAAATTTGTGTTTGGCCCTATATTTTAAGAGTTAGCACCAGCTATGTCTGGGTCATTGGTACAGTATAAAAATATATTTTTTCAGCGAAGCCCAAGTTTCTGAAAAGTAACATTGAGCCCCAATGGATCCCAAGGGTAAGTGTGGTCAAAAATTTTAAAATTATTTTAAATAATTATTGCAACACTTACGGATAATAATAATGTATCTTGTAATGAGATAAACTACTCCAAAAGCAAAAAGCCCCCCTCAAAAGAGACTGTTGCCAATGTAAACAAACAGTGTAAAAACACCAGAAAACATGACTCCAGGCACTGACAATACTGGCCCGAAATCAGTTATCAATATTACGCACTATCTGATGCAAAACAGAGAGTTCCAAAGAAGAATCTGCAGAACATCAGATGGTAGATGCAGAACACAACGTCTAAACACCCATGGGTGAAAACGTAAACATGGGGAAAATAACAGAATTCATTCTGTAACCAAGCTAATTCTCCCAAGAAATTTTAGTAGTAATCTTACTCAAAAATATGCCAAAAGCATGGGAGAATAGCAAGGGGGGACTTACAGGATAAGGAGAGAGGAAACACTGAATAAGCAGTGCAACTTCAAAGCAAGAATGACAACAACAGGCCCATGCCTCGAAAATAGGCAACTTAACATAATTTCATAACAAAATTTTAAGTTACAGCCCTGAATATTTTCTGTCACTCTTTTTTCCTCTCCTCCTTCTCTATCCTCCTTAGAATCACCATTTCTCCAATATTTATGTGTCTGGCATCATTTAAACTGAGATTTACAAGCACAAAGATCAGTGAGATGTTAACTGATGAAGGGCCAAACAAAGAATAATGATTGGCGCCAATTTCGGAACGTCCTTGACACTGCGCATGCGCAGTGGGGGCAAAATATGGAGGTCCTTTAGGACATGATTTCTTTTGGTTTTAGATGCAAATTTTGGGGATTGGGGGGCAAAATTTGTGTTTGGCCCTAGATTTTTAAGAGTTAGCACCAGCTAAGTCTGGGTCATTGGTACAGTATAAAAATATACCAAATTCCTGTTAAATGAATACTCTTGTTAACTGTATATTTTTCACTACCAAAGTGGCCATTCAATTAACAGGGTTCTGATGGATTCTGTAGGACATGCATATCTCACTTACTTCAGCATTAAACTCTTGTTCCTCTTTGATTCTTTGTAACTCCCACTTGATGATTACTTCAGCCAAGTCCACAGCAAGTTTCTTATGTTCTAATGTTGCCTGTAGATGAAAATTAAAGTCAAAAATCTTGACAGCAAGTGTGAAACAATCTAATGAATGAAGCTTTCATACAATTTACTATCTTATTACAGGTCAATAAGAACGACATCAATAACTGTGCCTAAATGAAAGTATCGGAACTATATAAAGCATTGTGTCAGGTTTTGCAAATCTGTATCTGTTGATTCAGACCCTCTGTGGCTGGGTAAAAGGGTCACTTACATTGATATATTTATTTATTGATGTTAAGATCACATACTTCTAATTGTGACCGAAACATGGAGACAAAGTCAAATTTGTCAATTGTTTATACCCTTGTTGCCCATTTTAGAGTACTTCCACTCCAAGCACTGATGACTGGTTCTTATTTTACCAGCAAAACAGAGCATGTTTACCACAGTGAACAGGTTCTGCTTCACTTTCTAGGGTTCTCATTGGGGAAACACTGATTTGTCAATAGTAAACTGAAGGGGAGTGACCAGTGACATACTTATACACAAAAACAAAGGTAAGTTCAAATTTATAGAGGGGGGGGGGGGGGGAGGGTTAATTACATTTTCAACAGCCCGGGACAATGTTGTGGATGGAGGAAGTTGGGGTACCAGCAGAGTATCACAGAGCAGTGATGGTAAATATCTAACTCTCCAATCTACTAACCTGATGCAGAATGTACCATCAAAATCAAAGTGCTGAATGCCTAATTAGCCCACTGCACCACTACACTCCTAGAAACCAAACTTGAACTTCCACTGCAGGATTTCCAGAGCTTTCTGGTACTTTTCAGGACCTTTGGAACCGCAATACAAGGATTTTTCAGTCTACAAAGGATTCACCCAAGAGCAAATTACACCCTTAAAGGCCTATTTCTGACTTTTACAACCTCGGAACAGGTGCCCTTAACATGCCATCATGAAGAGATTCTGCTGACAATAGGCAAATTATCTAGGCAGTGGTTTCTATTTACAGTCTTGACTGCCTGTTAAGGCAGCCAAGATGTAACTAGAAACCAATGCTAAACCTCTGGGTGTATAAAGGCCGTGGGCTGGTTAGAATTCAGGACACTTGTCCAAGCCCTTAAGGGTCAATAGTATGGAACAATTTGTTAGCCCAAATTTTGTGATAGTGCTTCTGATGCGATTGGACTAGATACTTTCACTTAACCCCTAAACAATCATGTTGAAATATCACCATTTTCTAGCTGCAAATACCTTCCATAATACTACAAGGAAATAAACCAATTCAATCTTATTTGACAGAGCTCATTGAGTCCATATCAAACAGGATTGAATTGGTTAAATTCAAAGTTATTATTATGGTAAAATACTGCCCCTTGAAATTTTGACACCAGCATGGAAGGGGTTAATACCAAGAATACAAAAACTAGAGGTATTGTGAGCAAGCTCACAAAGTGATACCCCCCCGCACTGAAATGTATAAGTTAGATTATCTCCCCTTGGAAATGTCAGAACGGAATTATATTGCTTCATGCACATCTTCACATGGAGTTCTTCCATTGTGTAAAGTTTCATGAAAATTCTTCAAACGGTTTTGGAGGAGTTGCGCTTACAAGGATGGACAGACGGACAGATGGACGGACGGGCAGATGGACGGATGGACAGATGGATGGACAGATGGATGGACGGACGGACGGACGGACGGACGGACAGGGTGATTCCTATATACCCCTCCAAACTTTGTTTGCGGGGGGTATAACAAGTTACCAATGAGCATTAAGCCTGCATGTACTGCATTTATTATCATAGCAGATCAATTCAATAGTCCAAATGTTGCTGTGTGGCTAATTGGTATTCATTTCAAAGGAATTAGATATCAATACAAAGGAAGTGAGTATACTTCAGGATCCCTTTCAAGGAGTTTACAGGACCCTTTTAAGGACAGAGCCAATTTCCCAGGACTTTCAAGGCCTTGAAAATTAATTTTTAAATTCAAGGACTTTCAATTTTTTTCAAGGACCTATGGCAACCCTGCATTGTGTGTTGAAACGAACCCGACAATCAACTTTAACTCCCTTCTGATGTCAAAATATCCAAATTTCAAGCAGCCATTTTTCCCATAATGCAACTGGGAATTTAACCAATTCAATATTATTTGACAGAGCTCAATGAGCTCTGTCAAACAAGATTTAATTAGTTAAATTCCCAGTTGCATTATGGGAAAAATTTGCACCCTGAACTTTTGATATTTTGACATCAGTGTTCAGGGGGTTAAAATGGTTCCCTTATCCCTTCTTATTTTATAAAACAAAACTGTGTAAATTCTATCAGTAACTCACACTGGCTGTAAATCCCAGTCTTTGTAAGGAGCTGACCATATGCTGAATTAAGTGATGTCTCACTGGGTAGTAAACTTTAAAATGTCGAACAACAAGTTGTCTGAAATGTAAAAACAGAGAGTTGTGATTAGTATCAACAAGAGCTGTACATATTGTGGTCAAGACAACCTTTCAGAATCTATGGTTATAGTGGAACTATAACACAAGTATAAAGTCAAGTTTAGCCAGTCATTTATTCCCATGATGCCTTTTGTAGAGGACACACTCAAGCATCATTTATTTATTTATTTATTGGTGTTTAAGGTCACATACTTATGCACCATGGCTAATCATGACCACGACAGTTTTACGGGCGGAGAAAGCCGGACTACCTGGAGTGAACCACTGAGCATCGACAAGCAACTGTCATCTTCTCAACAGTCTAACTCTGTTCAAGTTCTGCTCAAGCAGGGTTACAGCGGTTGAAGACAGGTGCACTGTCGACGTGCAGTACTTCTTAGTACACGGTGTCATCGTGCCCCCCAAGTAGGCAACCAGGATAAAGTGCCTTGCCCAAGGACAAAACACGGGTCGTCCTGACAGGGATCGAACTTGGGACCTACACTCAAGCATCAGCATTGGTTACTAAGTCTAATTATTACAGTAAAACACAGGGATTAATCTGGCCTCTTTGGGAAAAGATCCGGGGCTCATGCCATTGGGAACATTTGCATCATGGGGGGAGAGGGGGGGGGGGGGGGCAATTGGGAATTTGTTTTGGAGGGAAAAAACATATAAAGACTAAGATATTTGACATTTGAATTGCGCAGGGAATATTAAGACTGATACCTAAGCGACTGCATGTATACTACAAGAAACTTTTATAACAAGCAGTCACATGGAATGATGTCCACACAGTTTCTGTAGTCTTTTGCACTCAGGTGATGCGACAGAATTTTCTCCAATCACTCTGTTTTTCTCTTGTTTAACTACGAATTTAACCAATTATATCTTGCTTGACAGAGGTATATTTGGTTAATATCAAATTGCATTATGGGAAATATTTGCCACTGGAAACTTTGCCATTTTGACATCAGAGTGCAAAGGGTTAACCTAAGAAGAACTTGTCATTTGCCTTTTAATTGAGAGACTTCATTAGGCAGGGAATTTAAGTTTAATGTACAATGGGTGTCCAGAACTGGGCAGTCATAAGGCCTCAGAAAACCATTCAATGCTTTTATGAGGTATTATGACTACCCAGCTCAGGGCAGAAGTTGTGCATTAAATTTTTGTTTGAGTGGGAAATGAGATTGGGAAATTTGGGGTTAAGAATTGGGAAAAATCATGCCCAAATGTCATTGGGAAAGAGTCCCATAAACAGCCCCTGTAGATACCCAAAAGAATCTGTGAAACATAACTTATTTGCTACTGTAAACAAGCACGACCACACTTCCTGGGGTTCCCAAGGGGGTGAGTTAGTCTATATAATCACACCCCACCCTCACCTTACAAGTTTTGAAGAAGATAAAAATGTTCATTGCAAATCATCTACTCAAGTACTTCATTATCAGCTGGTCTTTTGGCTGTTGAAAAAAGAATTTGTTACCTGCTTTATTTTTAACCAGTCAGTCTTCACTCGGTCAAACATCCTTACCAAACTTTGGTGTTTAATAAATATGATAGGTCAACGGGTCAACTTGCATGTTACATTCTCAGTACTTGGACAGTTGTTTCTAGGCAGGTTTTGCCTGTTTAGAGAGGCAACAACAAAGCTACATAGGGCCCTGCGAATCGGGAAATTTATGTTCGAATCAAATCTTGAATCGAATCGGGACTGATGTCGACAACGAATCTAATCTCGAATCGAATCGGGATAAACTTGAGAAGTAACAAAAACTGGCATTATTATGTGCACAAATGTCTGGAAAGCACAGCGAGAAGAGATCGTTGACATAACTTGACAACTTGGCATTGTTTTAATTTTCTTTCTCGTTGAATGGCCATTCAGATGTTCACTTGGCCCGACAATAAATTCAAGACATAAATATGGACAGAAATTAAGGTGTTACTGCCCAGAGACATTTGAGACAAACCACTAAATTGAAACGTGAGAATTAAAAGCACAAATGTAATACAAGAGGCACATTAATTCCCATGGGTTGAAGTCGGCTACAGCCCCTAACTTCACGTACGTTAGCGTGGCTGAATACATGTACATCTTATAGGAACCTCATTATTGTAATGTTTGGTTGTTTTTGTATTATCAGGATTCAGGTCTTGTAGATTTCGGTCCATTCTCAACTCAATAACTCAGTATACATCAAAAGCAGCGAAGGCGTTGAACTTTGTTAATTTCTGCATTAGTTAACTCGAATATTGACGCAGCGCTCATTCACACAAATTGCTTTTACTTCATTCCAACTTCCAAGTACCAACAATGCAAAGAAACTACAGAGGTTTTCCTCCCACAGTTTTGTAACATAATAATGGGAGCGCTCCAGGCGACATGTCCCCATTATTGTGTTAGAAGAATCTGGGACTGGCCTTAGGCCCATAGCCATTGTGCAGAAATATGTGACCTTAAACCCCAATAAATAAATAAATAAATAGGCCCATAGCTGGATGTTTCGGTTGTATAGATGGGGCGTGAACAGGTTACAACTTGGACAGAGCGCTGAGCAAACGGGATTCCGCGAATAACTCTCACACGAATTCCTGGAAATCTATAAATAGCGAATTAGCGGTGTGTGGTTTTTGGGGAATCTGAAACTGAAATTGAAACGACAGAATTTTGCAATGAATTTGACTATTTTCCTGATAGAAACATTAAAACTAGAAGAGTTCGCTCCTTATTTCAACTGATGTCGACATTGTCGAACACTGATTCATTTTCCTCGAAGCTTCGTTTGACTAATGAATCGACAAACTATTCGAGATCGATATACGAATACCAAAGCGATATTGACATCGAATTGATTACTCAAAGCTTCGCAGGGCCCTAAAGCTACAGGATGTCGACCATTACATGTAGTAAAAATGTACACAAAATCTACAGGCCTGTAAGGATTCCAGAAAAAGGAAAGAGAGAAAAACCTCCCTCATGAAAAAAAAATTCATGAAAATTGCCCGAGAAACACACAAATTCTTTTTTCATCATCAAATCCTAAGAATACCACATACAGTTTTTGCAGAGAGGTTACACCCATAATATCATCATTTAGACCATGAAATATTTGTGTTATGTGCACATTGTGCTTACACAGAAACTTTTATCACAAGTTTTTTGGGGAGGCATAGCTACGAGTTGTGTTTGCACAACAAGAAGCTTCACCTACCAAAAAACGAGTTGAATCGCGATAAAAGATCTTATCTTACAATCAACATGTATTTTGTCTGTATTAACTCCGCAACTGTCATGTATCCGACCCCCTGATACAGATATTTGTATCAGGGAGTCGGATACAAGCACGTTCCTTTTGCCCGAGTTCCATTTTTTTCTTTTTGTTCATCCATATGAATAAATAGTTCGTTATATATTCGTCTACATTCTTGACTTATCCCCTAAATATTGTAAGATAAATTGATTATTACCATTATGTGGATGTACAAAATATGTATCCCAGTCTCGCTCCGGGTTCTAAGGGTAGATCATGACTCATCTTTGACTCATTGTGATCTGCCCTTAGAACCCGGAGTTCGACTTGGATACATTTATCACAACAAGTTTTGGGGGAGGCATAGCTATGAGTCGTGTTTGCGCAACAAGACGCTTCACCTCCCAAAAAACAAGCTGAATCACGATAAAAGATCATATACAAGCACAATGAGCACATACCACTTTTATCTACCCTTCTGTCAACAAAATCCATGACAATGACGTCCCAAAACTAGTTATTAACAAACAAAAAGCCACATTGAACTGATCAAAATAATGGAACTCCATTTTCAATGTGCTCAACCCAACAACACGTGAGGAAATTCCTTCAACATGAATGAAATTGTACATAATGTCAAAAAATAATTAAACTCAGCTCAAGTATGCTTTTCCCGTCAGGCAATATTTCTAACCAAACTCAATTTAATTCATGAGGTCAACAGAGAGATAGGTGGGTGATTTGCAAAAACAACTAGGGAATTATATTTTTGTAGTGCACAATAATCTCTTTAATATACATGATAGCATTAATTTTTAATTTTTAAAAAGTGTGAAATCCACAATGATTGATGTTACATTTCAAACTTTTCTCACTGTAACTTTCAATTTTTGTGATTCACCTTCATCTTTTTTGTTTTGGTGTTTTGCATGGTGAGTTGTTTATGTACTGGATTGTGCAATTCCCTGCAACATGAAATGTATGTTGAGGCAAATTAAATGCAATGTTCAATGCAGCATTCCAAGTTTTTGAAGGAATTGACTTGTGATTGCCAGTACCACTGTAATAGCCTGTCAGGTGGACATGCATTCATTTCCCATGATCTTGTAGCGCCAAATTTTTATCACTACTGATACTGTGGTGTGCGATGACGTCTTTAGGTCGATGCTAGACCCATTTTTCAGTATATACAGTGGAACCCTGTTAATTGAATAGCCACTTTGCCAATGGAAATTATTCAATTAACAGCAGTATTCAATTAACAGGGATTGTGTCACTTTCTGTATTCTAAGGATAAACTTAGCATTCATTCTATTATATCTTGTTTGACAGAGCTCCATGAACTCTGTCAAACAAGATATAATAGATTAAATGCCTGTATTGGATGTACTGAGGCCAAATCGGTCTATAAACAAATGAAAACTGGGGAAAGTTAGGGTAATTTCTCAACAGGTTACAAGAATTTTTATTCAACTAATAGAAGTTTACTCTATAACCTATATTCAATTAACAGGTCAAATCTGCACTGGAAGTATGGTAAATGGTTATGTGTTGGGAAATTATATTCAATTAACAGGATTATTCCATTAAGAGATATCAAATTAAGTGGGCTCCACTGTACCCTTAGAATGGAATATAGTCTGTATCAACTTGTCAATGATTATTATTCAACAAAATAACTTAATTATCTTCCATAATGGCCAAAAAGCTATTCACAAATGTATTTAAAATTTTATTTTTTTAAATTTTTGCCACTAAAACACAGTTTATGAACCTTCATTGGAACATGCTCTTTGATTTCATTCAAATAAGAGATTGTAAGGCTTAAAATAATAAAAAATCTGTTTCTCAAGCCCTCCCATGAGGTCCTTCTGGCTGCTACATGCTCCCTTTTTATAACCAATGCAAACTTCAAAAAATAAAACTTAAATGGTTTATGTCTGATATTTTACCCAAGTTAACAAAATTGTCCCTTGAGTGCAACAAGGCTTTGCATTGCTTTAGCATTGCAGCTTAAAATAATAAAAAATCTGTTTCTCAAGCCCTCCCATGAGGTCCTTCTGGCTGCTACATGCTCTCTTTTTATAACCAATGCAAACTTCAAAAAATAAAACTTAAATGGTTTATGTCTGATATTTTACCCAAGTTAACAAAATTGTCCCTTGAGTGCAACAAGGCTTTGCATTGCTTTAGCATTGCAGCTTAAAATAATAAAAAATCTGTTTCTCAAGCCCTCCCATGAGGTCCTTCTGGCTGCTACATGCTCTCTTTTTATAACCAATGCAAACTTCAAAAAATAAAACTTAAATGGTTTATGTCTGATATTTTACCCAAGTTAACAAAATTGTCCCTTGAGGGCAACAAGGCTTTGCATTGCTTTAGCATTGCAGCTTAAAATAATAAAAAATCTGTTTCTCAAGCCCTCCCATGAGGTCCTTCTGGCTGCTACATGCTCTCTTTTTATAACCAATGCAAACTTCAAAAAATAAAACTTAAATGGTTTATGTCTGATATTTTACCCAAGTTAACAAAATTGTCCCTTGAGTGCAACAAGGCTTTGCATTGCTTTAGCATTGCAGCTTAAAATAATAAAAAATCTGTTTCTCAAGCCCTCCCATGAGGTCCTTCTGGCTGCTACATGCTCTCTTTTTATAACCAATGCAAACTTCAAAAAATAAAACTTAAATGGTTTATGTCTGATATTTTACCCAAGTTAACAAAATTGTCCCTTGAGTGCAACAAGGCTTTGCATTGCTTTAGCATTGCAGCTTAAAATAATAAAAAATCTGTTTCTCAAGCCCTCCCATGAGGTCCTTCTGGCTGCTACATGCTCTCTTTTTATAACCAATGCAAACTTCAAAAAATAAAACTTAAATGGTTTATGTCTGATATTTTACCCAAGTTAACAAAATTGTCCCTTGAGTGCAACAAGGCTTTGCATTGCTTTAGCATTGCAGCTTAAAATAATAAAAAATCTGTTTCTCAAGCCCTCCCATGAGGTCCTTCTGGCTGCTACATGCTCTCTTTTTATAACCAATGCAAACTTCAAAAAATAAAACTTAAATGGTTTATGTCTGATATTTTACCCAAGTTAACAAAATTGTCCCTTGAGTGCAACAAGGCTTTGCATTGCTTTAGCATTGCAGCTTAAAATAATAAAAAATCTGTTTCTCAAGCCCTCCCATGAGGTCCTTCTGGCTGCTACATGCTCTCTTTTTATAACCAATGCAAACTTCAAAAAATAAAACTTAAATGGTTTATGTCTGATATTTTACCCAAGTTAACAAAATTGTCCCTTGAGTGCAACAAGGCTTTGCATTGCTTTAGCATTGCAGCTTAAAATAATAAAAAATCTGTTTCTCAAGCCCTCCCATGAGGTCCTTCTGGCTGCTACATGCTCTCTTTTTATAACCAATGCAAACTTCAAAAAATAAAACTTAAATGGTTTATGTCTGATATTTTACCCAAGTTAACAAAATTGTCCCTTGAGTGCAACAAGGCTTTGCAATGCTTTAGCATTGCAAAACCTTCTAGCACTCAAGGGACATAATACACAACCACCCATGCTATTCTGTACATTATGAGGCCTAAAACATAAAACAAACCAAGTACATGAATTTTTTAATGACAAAGAGATAATTACAAAAATAAATAAACAGCTGTGCCATGAGCGCATGATACACCCGTTATTAATTACAAGAGGGAAACACAGAATATGAGTATACATGTGTACTTGTCAGGTTTTTTTTTTATATTCTTGTACATTTGACGAATAAAGTCCCATAACTCTGAAATGACAAATCGGGCAGCGACACAAATCGAAAGGGAGATTCCTTCCATGAACATATCATTTTCAAGTTATTGTTCGACATGTGGAAAATTGCTTATATTTTGACGAATAAAGTCCCATAACTCTGGAATGACATATCAGACAGTGACACAAATACAAAGAGAGATTCCTCCCATCAACATATACTTGCCATTGAAAAATCATGAAAATTGCTCAAAGCATTTTCAAGTTATTGTCCGACATGTGGAAAATTGCCTATATTTGGACAAATAAAGTCCCATAACTCTGGAATGACAAATCGGACAGCGACACAAATCGAAAGGGAGCTTCCTTCCATCAACATATACTTTCCACCAAAAAATCACAAAAATTGCTCGAAGCATTTTCGAGTTATTGTATGACATGTGGACAGATGGACGGACAGATGGACAGACAGTGGTATACCATAATACGACCCGTTTCTTCAAAACGGGCATATAAAAATAAAATAAAAAACCTCTCACCTGCACGTAATTTTATAAAAAAAATGACCTGAGAAACAGAAGATCTACTTTGTGAGGCCAAAGCAAAATTTTTTAGGCAAGAAAAAAAAGAAATTCTTTTGTTATCCTCATAATGTTTTACCAAAAGCTCACTAGTCGTGTTTGGTAAACAGTTAATGAAATAAATGTTTTCAAAAACCAAGAAGATTAATTTTCAATTCCACTTCCAAAAATCAACTCACCTACAATATTACAATGTCATGTGTTCATCTGACATAACAAATTTATTAGATCTGTTGCAGACGATATTTCCATAATGGGCTATTTAAAAGGGATAATGTGATAAATGTAGAATATACCCATAGTAGCTTGGTGTACCAAATGTTCACCACGAGTGGTGAAGTGGTGTTAACTGCGAGCCTTCGGCATGCAGTTAACACCACTTCACTACGTGTGGTGAACATTTGGTACACCAAGCTACTTTGGGTATATTTTATTTATACCATGATCGTCAGATCATTAAGAATCACTATTATTTTTTCTTGATTTTAAAGAGCACCAGACGTACATGCGAGCAAATCTGTTTTTGTTTACACAAGCATCGGTGGGCGGTACTTCCACTGTCAATTTTATTGCCGAAACGAAATGAAAAAAAGAAACTGAGCCTTTTTCATCATAATAAAATACTATTTCAAGTTATGCATGCTTTATTAACATGAGGCAATGCATGTTTGTTAATTTTTGGCAACTTATGAGGTAAACCCATTTAAAAACGTAATAAATAATTGCCATTTTCATTTCACTCTTCACGAGGCGACGTGTGATAAATTTAGACAAGTTTGGCATTCAGGTCGACGTCACCAAAGGTCAACGGGGATTTAGTTCTACTGTAGGTGTAAATTTTAACTATTGAAATCTCATTGCTGGCGTGTTCATTACGGTTGGTGTATAAAGCTAAAATTTATGTCATAGGCTTTTCATATATAGTAGAATAGGTAATCATGGTATAAAATGAGTTATTTATTCTCTAAACATATAACTGTACTTACAAAATATGTACAAGCTGTGCCACAGTATGACCATCTTCCACAATAATTTTCTTTGTCCAATGTGTTAACATACCCTAAAAAACAAAAAGTTAAAAAATTTATAGTAATTTATATATTTTTTATACTTACCAATGACCCAGACATAGCTGGTGCTAACTCTTAAAATATAGGGCCAAACACAAATTTTGCCCCCCAATCCCCAAAATTTGCATCTAAAACCAAAGAAAACATGTCCTGAAAGGCCCTCCACACTTCGCCCCTACTGCGCATGCGCAGTGTCAAGGACGTTCCAAAATTGGCGTCATTAATCATTCTAATAACCAGTGCCTGGTAAGCGCTATGTACTCAGCGGGGAGGCAAGAGTTCCCAACTCCTGGGAGGGCCATCCCCGTCTGAGTCATTGGTAAGTATAAAAAATATATAAATTACTATAAATTTTTTAACATTTTTATACTGTACCAATGACCCAGACATAGCTGAATAGTAAAAAGGCTGGAGGGCCAAGGACATAGAGCAAAATGGAATACGCTCAATAAAATAAAATAGTGTCATCCCCTGTAGGGAAAAAGAAGTAATAGGCCTTACATGTATCTTTCTTATTTATGATAAATTAGAAAGATACAACACCTTCCAAAATTGAGCTTCATACATCCATGTACTCTATTAATATCCAATATAATCTTTATACTAATAATTTTTAAAGTAAGCCAATAAATAAAGTAAGTCTAGAGAATAGAGACTCTTATACTCCTAAAAGTGTCTGAGGATTGCATAATCATGTCCGTTGACATATGCAATATTCAAAAGCTATACTTTAAAAACTAAGACTTGAATGAATTTTAAAAACCTAAACTTCTCACTAAACAACCATCCCAATAACAGCTCAGAATTTACTAACTCCGGAGGAGGTATCCCCTTGTTTTCATAGTAAAACAGGTGACCCAAGGGAACACCCTCCCCCCCCCCCCCTTTTTCTTGCCCTGGGTCAAATAGCCCAGAGCAAAGAGGGCAGCCGAACGGAGACACTGCCGAAACAGACAGCCTACCTAGCTATAGTAGCAACTGTTAAGTGAATGACATTCTGAGCAGTAGATAATAGACCTAACAATAGAGGCCTCCAGAAATGGACTCGATATTTCTGAGATAAAATTCATGAATGTGGATGGCTGAGCGCAATGAGCGGCCTTCAAAAATCTATAATAGCGACACTATTAATGTAAGCCCAAGAAGTAGAAGAACTCTTACTTCATGAGCCGAAATCTTAAGCACAACTGCTAAGTCAATGATATACCATAAGCAGTACCGATAGTTAATAGAATCCATTAACAATAAAATGGAGCGTAACGTCCTTCTACTAGACATCAAAGACAGAAGAAGCTTACGACCATAGTAATAAACAGATATCTGTTTATAAATACATAAACTGTACCCGGAAAGAGTAAAGGCCTATGCCCATACGAAGATGGAAGGACCTTAAAATAATAGGTTCCGGATAATAGGAGCCTAACTCTTATGCAACAATCCAACCTAAATAGTAACGGAAGTAGTGATTCCGAAACTACGAAAGTGAAAATCATCCATCGATAGTGCATGAAACTCACTGACTCTACAGTGAAAGAGAAACCAACAGAATTACTGTCTAAAAGGTCAGAATTTGAAAACTACTGTTTCCAGAGGCTCAAATGATTACTTAGCTAAATAAGAACCGAAGTTAAAATCCATATAGGAATTTAATCTAAAGATTCTAAGTCTATTTATCAAAAAGTTACTAACTGACTTAGATAAAGAGACATAAGACTCAATTGTAAACTATCGTAGAGTGCATAGGTATGAGGTAACATAAACCTATAACCTAAATAATAACAGGCTGCAGTAGATCTTGTGAAACAAGTATACTAAAAAATAGCAATGAGTAGTATGGAGGGATCAACAATATGAACATAATGATCCCTGCACCACGACGGAAGAGCCTCCACTTTAGCCGCATAGAATAGCGAAGAAGAGGATCTCCTATAGTAAGAAATCGCGTCCAAAGCTCGTCCAGTACAGTGCTTACAATGCAATACGGACCACACAACGGAATACATGAAGGTTGCGACCTTGCTGGTTGTGATAAAGATGACACGATTTACCCAGTGAAAAAAGATCCTCACATAGAGGAAGATTTCACGTTAAGACCCACAGTAGACAAGAGAGTAAATTACCCATGATCTCTGTGAAGATAGAGATGCTATCAACAGAAATGTTTTGTGGTTGTTTATCTTAGCAATACCTGCTGAAACAACAGCGCCGGAGGATACGCGTATCCTATCATTCCGTCCTATAGATCAATAGAGCGTTAACAACATTAGCTCAGAGATCTGGACAAGCCAACACATACGTCTGCAATTGATTAGCAAGCTGTGTCATAAATAAATCATCATTGGGCGCTCCCATAGATAGCAAATCTGATTGAATACTTGTTTGTTGAGAGTCCATTCTGACAGCAACAAGCGACCCGTAAGAGAACGGGAGTCCGATAAAACAATCAGACGACCCGGAATATGACGGACCAAAACTGAACTTGGTGTACTATAACCAACAGATGGATTCTTTCCATTAAATTGAATAACGGAAACGAAAGAGTGCCTCCCTGGTTCCGGAGATACGCCACTACTGTCGAATTAAAGGACAGGAATTTGGGCATGCGTTTCTGAATAATGTTCATGCAATGACATAAAGCAAGTCTAAAAAACATTATTCCGTGGAAGAAAACTGATTGCTAAGAGACTGCGGAACCCAAAGACCCTGGCACTTCGAATCCGTAGGGATCAGTATTATATCCCAATCTGTTCGACAGGCAACCGTCATAACAGCCACACTCGGGTCCGGCAACTGCGGTGGCACTCTCTGAGTCAACCACCGAATGTTTGCCCCAGTCTGAATCTCTTGTAACACTAGATAGACAAGAGAACGTGAAAATCGAGCAATTCATGGATTGCCGAAAAGTTGCCGTCGAAGAGAAGCTCCTCCGAGAACGAAGCGACTCTGAGAGAGTTCTTAACCTTACTATCCACGCGTGTGGATGTAGCTAGGGCTGCGTCACGTCTAACCAACTCCAATCAGCCACTGAAGGGCGGAGTTATACGTGAACAAACTACTGCCCTCAAAAGAAATTACATTGAGAATAATATCCCGTAAATCTTTTCTTGAAGACGTAATGATAACGCCTCAGTAAGGCGGATTACGTATGATAAAGCGTCTAAGTTAAGTCTACTATACATAATGTCGTTCCCAACATTGAAATTGGAAAAGACATAAACGGCGAAAAAGAATATATGCAGTCTTTAATCACACCGTCTAGACGCATATGAACTCTCGGTATGCCCTGCTCTGCCAAAATAAACTATTCGTATAAATGATAAAATGGCAGAAATGAGCAACGTGGACAAGAAACTAAACTATCATGCTTAGTAGCAGGCTTGTATATATATATATATAGCGTCGAAAAATAAAACACATGTTGTAATGACAATATTGGACTGCGTCGGTAAGTCAGGGACAATGTCCCTGAACCGATCGAAAAATCCGAGTCCAATGACGCTATAAGTCTCTTATCCAAGATCGCAGCAATGAAGTCCGAAATAACAATCACTGGAAGATAATGCCAGAAGATATGAAAGGCATCTTCCGATACTACTAAAGGGAAAACTCGAAATCTTTCGAATCCCTTTTGCCATCCTGTCGGACCCTATAAAGCGTTCGGTCGTCCGTACCTGATGCAACCGAGGACCGCACCGACCCAGCGCCGTCGGATAATTCCCGATTCGACCGAGAAACTGTCAATTGCTGGGATGCTGCGAAACAACTGTGCTAACTCGGATAGCACGTCCGTCACTGAGGTCTGAGGAGAAGCGGTCTTACGATGCATTGCCGCTAGAAGCTCCGTGATCGTTACCCCGTGCATACTACCAATATGCGAGCGAACGGAGTGTATAGGCCTCGTGTCCCTTGGCTACCGGATGGCGCGACCTATTCGCCGTGGAATCACTGAATGCCGAAACTGATCGGATACTCGAGGTCACGTAGCCAATGTGCGGTCGTGTGCCCTGCTGTGAGGATGAGGAAGCATTAAGGACAGTCTCTCGGACTGTCAATATAACGGAGCGTCCCGACCGACGGACATATGCTCCGAATGTAAAATATCTGAACCACAACATGCGGTCCCCTATGTTGTTGGACGAGAGATGGACCTCTCTTGCTCACAGCCCGGACGGACCTGGACAAGCCAGGAACCGGACTAACCGGCTTCCTCCGATCTGTCCTCAATCTGCCGTCACTGGGTGAGTACTAAAGTAATTAAAGTGCTCGCATCACCCAAATCTCCTTCCTAGACTGCAACGGACGAACCCGGCAGCCGAACCATTCGATGAATGTACGCTACACCGGGTGAGCTAGCGAATGTCACTCCGTAGGCAATAGACATATTCCATGAGCACTTATTGCCGCTAGCCCTTCATTAACTATGACGACAGAGGCACACTTTTGAAAGACATCTCCATAACTCTTCGAACAAGAAACCAGAAATGCTTGGTTAGCAAGCATAAAATAATAATATATATAGCGTCGTTCAATAATTCGAAAGTTTGTGTGACATTATTGGACTATGTCGGAACTGAGGGACGATGTCCCTGAACCGAACCAAAAATTTCTAAGTCCACCGACGCTATCAGTTTCTTATCCGGCATCGCAGCATTCTGGTCCGACGAAAGAAGCTGTAGAAGACCAAGTCAGATGACATACACAACAGCATATGTTGTTCCGAAAGGGAAAGCTCGAAATCCTCCGAATCCCTTTCGGTATCCCGTCGGACCGGATGAAACTTTCGGACGTCCGTACCCGCGGAGCGTCCCGACCCAGCATCGTCGGATAAAATATATGCGACAGATTCAGTTGATGCTGGGATGCTGCGATAAACTGTGCTATTAAGGAAAGCATGTCCGTTCCCGAGGCCTGTGCAGTAGCGGTCTTACGATGCATTGTCGCCGGAAGCTCCGTGTACGTTGACTCCCGCACACTTCCTATGCGAACGTCCGGAGTCTGCAGGCCTCGTGTCCCTGGCTACCGGATGGTGTGACCTGGTCGCCGAAGAATCCTTATCGGCGAAGCTGGTAATATATCGGCGGTCACGCAGCCAAGGTGCGGTCGTGTGCGCTGACGAGAAGAGGAAGCCTTAGCAGTCTCCGCGGACTGCCTATACAACGGAGCGTCCCGAGCGACGGAAGTATGCTCCGCTTGCGACACATTTTGTACCACAACATCTGGGGCCAGATGTTGTTGAACGAGAGAGGGACCTCTCTCGCTTGCCGTCCGGATGGACCGGAACGAGCTATGAACCGGACTAAAAGGCTTCCTCCGTTCTCCCTCCGATCCGCCGTCACTGGGTGTGCATTAGGTTAATTTATAGTGCTCGCATCACCCCAAAATTCCTTCTAGACCGCAACGGACGAACCCGGCTGCCGAACCATTCGGTGAATGGACGCTACACCAGGCGAGCTAATGGACGTCAAAGGCCGTCGAACCTACTAGGGTCCTCTTAGGCAATTGGCGTATTTACATGAGCACTTTTCCGCTAGCCCTTCATTAATTGTGACGACGGAGGCACACTGTTGGAAGACATCACAGATACATCACCCTAATCTTGATCGTCTGAAATAGAAATTGATAAAGTAGAGTGACCCTGCGGGGAAAGGACCGGAGTGTCCAAATCCCCAATAACATACCGTGACATACGCTTCCCATATTGTCATCGAAATCATACGATACAGAACAGGAGTTAATGCGAGTACACTGACCACATATAAAATGATAATAAGTCAGAGGAAGACTTCCTCTTAAAACAATTGATCAATATCCTTTCAATGTGAAAAGAAAACAAGTCCTGGTACTCGCACTAACCTCTGGCAATCAAAATACATAATAATAATATGATCCATTAATATAGAAAAAATAATTGAAATCAAAATATTTTGAAAAAATATTTTTTCAGAACAGCCCAAGTTTCTGAAAAGTAACGTTGAGCCCCAATGGATCCCAAGCCTAAGTGTGGACAAAAATTTTAAAAATATTTTAAACAATTTATTCAACACTTACGAACAATAATAATGTATCTAGTTATGATTAAAATAACATCAAGATATTATTTTTTAGAAATCCCCCCTCACACAGAGGGCTGTTGTAAATGTAAACAATGAGTGTAAAAACACTAAAATAAGACTCCAGGCACCCAGGCCCGAAATCAGTTACCAAAAATACACTATCTGATGCAAAACAGAGACTTCCAGGGAAGAAACTGCAGAACATCAGATGGTAGATGCAGAACACAACGCCTAACCACCCGTAGGTGAAGACGTAAACATGGGGAAAGAACAGAATTCATTCTGTTATTCAGCTAAAACTCCCAAGAAAATTTAGTAATAATAATTACAAAAACTATGCCAAAAGCATGGGAGAATAGCAAGGGGGAACTTAAAGGACAGGGAGAGAGGAAAACACTTAAAAAACAGTGTAACTAAATAATCAGAATGACAACAAAATGGCTGCTGCCTCGAAAATAGATAACTTAACATAATTTCATTAAAAATTTTTAAGTTACAGCCCTGATAATATTCTGTCACACATTTTTTTCCTCTCCTCCTTCTCTATCCTCCTTAGAATCACCATTTCACTAATATTTATGTGTCTGGCATCATTTAAACTGAGATTTATAAGCACAAAGATCAGTCAGATGTTAACTGATGAAGGGCCAAACTTAGAATGATTAATGGCGCCAATTTCGGAACGTCCTTGACACTGCGCATGCGCAGTAGGGGCGAAGTGTGGAGGGCCTTTCAGGACATGTTTTCTTTAGTTTTAGATGCAAATTTTGGGGATTGGGGGGCAAAATTTGTGTTTGGCCCTATATTTTAAGAGTTAGCACCAGCTATGTCTGGGTCATTGGTACAGTATAAAAATATACAGTATTTCAGAATGACACATATTCTTCGATAGCAAATGAAAAAGTAATTTCGATTTCAAACTGACAGAAGACTGTGCATGGAAGAGTAAAATTTATACATAAAAGTGGAATCTTGTTATAGGAAGAACCACACTGACAACAAAAAATATTTGATAGGAATATTTCCACAACTCAGAGTCTTGTAAAATTTCTGCTGATGATGAACGGAAAATGTAATTCATTACAGTTTGTCAATGAAATCAACCTTTTCAATAAATTTTAAATTGTTTTTATTCTTTACACTCTCAACTATCCTTTGGTATTCAAGAGGCTGATTTACTTAATTATTCGACTGGTAACCTTTGTAGAAAAGATCATGTAATTTTGACACAATGTCATATTGGTAACACAAGACCATTACTGTTTTCACTACTTATTTATTCCTTGTGTACTTTCCAGATTTCATTCACTTATTTTATCCCCTTGAAGATAGTGACCTCTTTTATAATACATACTGTTTTATCACCATGTTATAGTCCTAACTATTGGTGTGGTATTAAGTGCCAAAAAATAAATGAATCAACAACCCATGTCCTGAACATTTTCACACATTGTTCATTCATCTGTGGCAAATGTAAGTATGGGGTTTGCGGTAATTTTTAGATAATCATTAAAGGCCTACTTTCAACATTTATGCCCCCAAGTCAGGTACTCTTAACATGCCATCATGAGTAGAGCCTGCTAGCAATAAACAAATTACATAGACAGTGGTTTCTAGTCAAGTCTTGGCTGCCTTAACAGGCAGCCAAGACTTGACTAGAAATCACTGTGAAGCCACTGGACGTGCACAGGCTGTGATCAGGTGTGAATAAAGGACAATTGTACAGGACCTTAAGGGTTAATGTAATCACCATATGCAGACATCACTATTTGCAAACATTTTCCTTTAAATTTTATATTTTCACTATTTCTTTCCCTGATCAACATCATCTGTGTTATGTTCTTGAGCAAATCACTTCAGCCCGACGGCCTTTGTCGGAACACGGTGGTGCATCTTACTATGTGCATGATGACCGTATATTTGACTTCAACTGATGCTAATCTTGCTCATGCCGAATTTGTAAATTGATAATTCCGACAGTTATCATCAGTAGTTCTCTCTGGCTTTCTCCACCCATAAAACTCTCTGATACAACATGACTGTTGAAAGTATCTTTCAGCCCCAATAAACAAACAAACCAATTGTCTCCAACGTTTAGCCTATAATTCCTCACAGTAATAAGACCATCGTGAGCTCATTAACTATGTTTTGGAGGAACAAAATTAAAATATATACTTATGCCCTAAAAAAATTAAAAATCTGTTTCTCAGGCCCTCATGGATGGTCCTTTTGGCTGCCGCATGCTCTTTTTTTATAACCAATGCTAACTTGAAAAAAATAAAAATTAAATGATTTATGTCTGATATTTTACCAAAGTTAAAAAAAAATTGATAAATTTGTCCCTTGAGTGCAAGAAGGCCTTGCAATGCTTTAGCATTGCAGGGCCTTCTTGCTCTCAAGGGACGAAATACACCACCACCCATGCTTCTCCGTAGATTATGAGGCCTAAAACATACCAAGGACATGAACTTTTGGTGGAAAAGAAATAATTACAGAAATAAAATAAAAACCTGCTCGCCCGCATGAAATTTTACAAATAATGGCCTGAGAAACAGAAGATCTACTTTGTGTGGCCTATTCAATACTGATTCACATTTTCTTGCTGTTGTCATCTCTTTAGGCCCCACAAAGTAGATCTTCCATTTCTCAGGCCATTTTTTATAAAATTGCACGTGGGTGGGCGGTTCTTTATTTTATTTTGGGAAATATTTCTTTGCCATCAAAAGTTCATGTTCTTGGTTTGTTTTATGTTGTAGGCCTCATTCATAATCTACAGAATAGCATGGGTGGAGGAGTATTTCGTTCCTTTGAATGCAAGAGGACTTTGCAATGCAAAAGCATTGCAAAAAAGCATTGCAATGCCTTGTTGCACTGAAGGGAGATATTTATCAATTTTATTAACTTGGATAAACTATCAGACATAAACCATTTAATTTATATTTTTTTAAGTTTGCATTGGTTTTAACAAGAAGGATGCCAATGCCCTATAGCTCAAGAACATTCCTCTTTGATAGTAACTTTGGCAAACACAAGAACTGTATCAAACAGGCTCATAACATGCGACAAAGCTTACCTAAACATAACCTCTTAAAAGTAAAACACAAAAACTGACATAAACTCCAAGTTAAACATGAAATTCTGAGCTAAACAGAAAACTAAATGCAAATAAAAATTTCAAGAAAAATGTTTAAAATGCAGGGTATGAGGGGTTAATCATAATAGAACAATGATACCGAGGAAGATGTATGATGAATATAAGTGCCATGGGAAGAGAAGGAGCACAGCAGCTGACCTAAACACTGAGTTAAACATGAAATTCTGAGCTAAACAGAAAACTAAATGCAACTAAAAATGTCAAGAAAAATGTTTAAAATGCAGGGTATGAGGGGTTAATCGTGGAACAATGATACTGAGGAACATGTATGATGAATATATGTGCCATGGGAAGAGAAGGAGCACAGCAGCTGTCCTAAACACTTAGTTAAACATGAAATTCTGAGCTAAACAGAAAACTAAACGCAACTAAAAATGTCAAGAAAAATGCAGAGTATGAGGGGTTAAATCATGGTAAAATGATAATAATCATCCATCACATAGCAGCATTATAAAGGCCATGATATGGAAATAGGATGAGTAAGTGACCTAAACAGAAGCTTAACATTATTGGACACGTACGCCGAGCGATCGAGCCATGCCATAAGCTCACATAACTAAAGTTGGTGAGCTAAAAAAAGAGCATGTGGCAGCCAAATTAACCATGCAGGAGGGCCTAAGAAACAGATATTTAACTTTTTAGAACCACTGCTAGGATAGTTAACAAGGGATCAAGTCATCTCAGGCTATATTTTCCAACTTATCACTACTTACATTTCCATCTTCCATTCTACCAGGCATTGCTGGTGTTAATATTTCTAGGGCCTGCCTAACCACAGCTCTGGCTTCAACTGCATGTGCCTTCAACAAACTATGAAACACCTGAAACATAAACATCTAATATTAAGTCACTATCCAATCAGCAATTTACTGGGCTGCACTGTTGACAAACACATCATATTTTATTTTATTTTCATATTTAGTTTCAAAAACAGAGCTCTTTCCAATAAGGCATCATTAGTTAGGTTTTTTAGAAATAGTATGGAAAATTTATTTATTCAAAATTTCTTTTGCGAATTATTTTGCTTATAATTTTTGTCATGCCAATTACAGTACAACCCTGTAAAAATATTCAAGTGACAGAAATATTCAATTTAACCAAATATGGTCAATTTTCTTTAATTCTTTGCATGCTGCTGGTAGATATTCCTGCCAGCACAGGGATTCTCTTGTCACTGAAATAACTATAATTTGGGCACATGCTATCATATTTTTACCCTACAAATTGAATGGAATCTTTCACAAATGATTTCTAGTGTTACATTTAGATTAATTATTCATCAAATCTTTCCATGACTGCTCTACAGCAGCCATGATAAGATTTGATGAAAAATATCTTGAACATACTCAGCAGGTTAAAGAGTTAATCTGGGGATGAATTAGATACTTAATCAACTATACAGTGGTTTGACAAAGATTAAAGTATTCCATCATACATGGTGTAATGAATAACACATCAGGATTTTTTAGATAAAAACACATGAGGGGCAAAGGAATTTTTTTGTCCTCTGTATAAATTTCCAATAGATTAAATTATTTGTATTCAGGTGATAGGAATTTACTATATAACTCATATGCAATTAACGGAGAAAATGTGTACCAAATAGAATGGTAAATGGTTTGGTGTTTGAAAATAATATGCAACTAACAGGATTATTCTATGAAACAATATCCCATTAAATATGACCAAATAAGAAAATGTTTTTGCAGCTTTAACCTTAAGACCAAATTCCTAAATGTGTAATTTCTATTTCTTCAGCCCAGCTGCTCAGTGAGGTGCTCTACGTAAGCCAGATGAAAGTCAGACTACGATTAAAGTGTGGATTCTTGCCCAGTCTAGTCTGCCAATGAAGGCAGTGAAGAACTGACTGGCAACCACCTCTCAGAATTCACAGAGGCAACATAAATATATTAAAACAGTTTCAAAACCAAAGGCTGATCTGACTGGCTCAACAAGTGCAGCACATTACTGATGTTTCTTCCTGATAGTAAGCTGTTACTTGACGCAACATTACACAGCTTTTATATTGTGAGATTTCATCACTAAGAGTGAAGTTATATCAAACATTTATCAATATAGTAACAGTTGTATGGTGCATGTGTAAAGGGTCGGAAAGGGCTCAGTAAATTCCTTCGAAGAGTACATCACATAAGCCTTTCTTCAGCATGAGAAAAGGAAAAGAAGATTTTTTCCATATTCGATTATGTTCCAATAAGACTAAAATCCTTGCCCTCTGATTGGATAAGAGCTCGCTCAGTTTTCTCTATATTTATAGCTCCTGTGGCATATGTTATCGTCTGAAATCACCATGTGTAATATTTAAAAAGATAAGAATAGGAGATTCCACGTGCATACTACCTATAAAATCGTATTTTTCGAGGCAAGTGATCATTCTATGACTGTATACATGAACTCACAACCCACTCATATAAAAATCGAGGTTACGCCATCTTGGTTCAAATCATGAACTTGTTCATGATTTGAACCCAGATGGAGTAACCTTGATCTTTATCTAAGTTATTGATTTTTTGTTGTCCAGTGACGTGGTGGGGTACATGAGAGGTTTGTTTACTAAATTTGTTATTGTTAAAGTTGCCTTGTACATTGAAGTAGCCTTCTTCATTTCACAATGTGAGTTTTGGGCTTTGGGTAGTGTCTTATTGGAATGCAGTGAAACCCTGTTAATTGAATAGCCACTTTGCCAATGAAAATTATTCAATTAACAGGAGTATTCAATTAACAGGGAATGTGTCACATTCCTGCCTTCTGGAGATAAACTTAGAATTTATTCTATTATATCTTGTTTGACAGAGCTCCATGAGCTCTGTCAAACAAGATATAATAGATTAAATGCCTGTATTGGATGTTCTGAGGCCAAATAGGTCTATAACCAAAGGAAAACTGAGGAGAGTCGGGTAATTTCTCGATTTGCTACAAGATTTTTTATTCAATTAACAGGAGTTCACTCTATAACCTATATTCAATTAGCAGGTCAAATTTGTATTGGAGGTATGGTAAATGGTTTTGTGTTGGAAAGTTAAAAAATTTATAGTAATTTATATATTTTTTATACTTACCAATGACCCAGACATAGCTGGTGCTAACTCTTAAAATATAGGGCCAAACACAAATTTTGCCCCCCAATCCCCAAAATTTGCATCTGAAACTAAAGAAAACATGTCCTGAAAGGCCCTCCACACTTCGCCCCTACTGCGCATGCGCAGTGTCAAGGACGTTCCGAAATTGGCGCCATTAATCATTCTAATAACCAGAGCCTGGTAAGCGCTATGTACTCAGCGGGGAGGCAAGAGTTCCCAACTCCTGGGAGGGCCATCCCCGTCTGGGTCATTGGTAAGTATAAAAAATATATAAATTACTATAAATTTTTTAACATTTTTATACTGTACCAATGACCCAGACATAGCTGAATAGTAAAAAGGCTGGAGGGCCAAGGACATAGATCAAAATGGAATACGCTCAATAAAATAAAATAGAGTCATCCCCTGTAGGGAAAAAGAAGTAATAGGCCTTACATGTATCTTTCTTATTTATGATAAATTAGAAAGATACAACACCTTCCAAAATTGAGCTTCATACATCCATGTACTCTATTAATATCCAATATAATCCTTATACTAATAATTTTTAAAGTAAGCCAATAAATAAAGTAAGTCTAGAGAATAGAGACTCTTATACTCCTAAAAGTGTCTGAGGATTGCATAATCATGTCCGTTGACATATGCAATATTCAAAAGCTATACTTTAAAAACTAAGACTTGAATGAATTTTAAAAACCTAAACTTCTCACTAAACAACCATCCCAATAACAGCTCAGAATTACTAACTCCGGAGGAGGTATCCCCTTGTTTTCATAGTAAAACAGGTGACCCAAGGGAACACCCTCCCCCCCCCCCCCCCCCCTTTTTCTTGCCCTGGGTCAAATAGCCCAGAGCGAAGAGGGCAGCCGAACGGAGACACTGCCGAAACAGACAGCCTACCTAGCTATAGTAGCAACTGTTAAGTGAATGACATTCTGAGCAGTAGATAATAGACCTAACAATAGAGGCCTCCAGAAATGGACTCGATATTTCTGAGATAAAATTCATGAATGTGGATGGCTGAGCGCAATGAGCGGCCTTCAAAAATCTATAATAGCGACACTATTAATGTAAGCCCAAGAAGTAGAAGAACTCTTACTTCATGAGCCAAAATCTTAAGCACAACTGCTAAGTCAATGATATACTATAAGCAGTACCGATAGTTAATAGAATCCATTAACAATAAAATGGAGCGTAACGTCCTTCTACTAGACATCAAAGACAGAAGAAGCTTACGCCCATAGTAATAAACAGAAATCTGTTTATAAATACATAAACTGTACCCGGAAAGAGTAAAGGCCTATGCCCATACGAAGACGGAAGGACCTTAAAATAATAGGTTCCGGATAATAGGAGCCTAACTCTTATGTAACAATCCAACCTAAATAGTAACGGAAGTATTGATTCCGAAACTATGAAAGTGAAAATCATCCATCGATAGTGCATGAAACTCACTGACTCTACAGTAAAAGAGAAACCAACAGAATTACTGTCTAAAAGGTCAGAATTTGAAAACTACTGTTTCCAGAGGCTCAAATGATTACTTAGCTAAATAAGAACCGAAGTTAAAATCCGTATAGGAATTTAATCTAAAGATTCTAAGTCTATTTATCAAAAAGTTACTAACTGACTTAGATAAAGAGACAAAAGACTCAATTGTAAACTATCGTAGAGTGCATAGGTATGAGGTAACATAAACCTATAACCTAAATAATAACAGGCTGCAGTAGATCTTGTGAAACAAGTATACTAAAAAATAGCAATGAGTAGTATGGAGGGATCAACAATATGAACATAATGATCCCTACACCACGACGGAAGAGCCTCCACTTTAGCCGCATAGAATAGCGAAGAAGAGGATCTCCTATAGTAAGAAATCGCATCCAAAGCTCGTCCAGTACAGTGCTTACAATGCAATACGGACCACACAACGGAATACATGAAGGTTGCGACCTTGCTGGTTGTGATAAAGATGACACGATTTACCCAGTGAAAAAGATCCTCACATAGAGGAAGATTTCACGTTAAGACCCACAGTAGACAAGAGAGTAAATTACTCATGATCTCTGTAAAGATAGAGATGCTATCAACAGAAATGTATTGTGGTTGTTTATCTTAGCAATACCTGCTAAAACAACAGCGCCGGAGGATACGCGTATCCTATCATTCCGTCCTATAGATCAATACAGCGTTAACAATATTAGCTCAGAGATCTGGACAAGCCAACACATACGTCTGCAATTGATTAGCAAGCTGTGTCATAAATAATCATCATTGGGCGCTCCCATAGATAGCAAATCTGATTGAATACTTGTTTGTTGAGAGTCCATTCTGACAGCAACAAGCGACCCGTAAGAGAACGGGAGTCCGATAAAACAATCAGACGACCCGGAATATGACGGACCAAAACTGAACTTGGTGTACTATAACCAACAGACGGATTCTTTCCATTAAATTGAATAACGGAAACGAAAGATTGCCTCCCTGGTTCCAGAGATACGCCACTACTGTCGAATTAAAGGACAGGAATTTGGGCATGCGTTTCTGAATAATGTTCATGCAATGACATAAAGCAAGCCTAAAAAACATTATTCCGCGGAAGAAAACTGATTGCTAAAAGACTGCTGAACCCAAAGACCCTGGCACTTCGAATCCGTAGGGATCAGTATTATATCCCAATCTGTTTGACTGGCAACCGTCATAACAGCCACACTCGGGTCCGGCAACTGCGGCGGCACTCTCTGAGTCAACCACCGAATGTTTGCCCCAGTCTGAATCTCTTGTAACACTAGATAGACAAGAGAATGTGTAAATCGAGCAATTCATGGATTGCCGAAAAGTTGCCGTCGAAGAGAAGCTCCTCCGAGAACGAAGCGACTCTTGAGAGAGTTCTTAACCTTACTATCCACGCGTGTGGATGTAGCTAGGGCTGCGTCACGTCTAACTAACTCCAATCAGCCACTGAAGGGCGGAGTTATACGTGAACAAACTACTGCCCTCAAAAGAAATTACATTGAGAATAATATCCCGTAAATCTTTTCTTGAAGACGTAATGATAACACGCCTCAGTAAGGCGGATTACGTATAATAAAGCGTCTAAGTTAAGTCTACTATACATAATGTCGTTCCCAACATTGAAATTGGAAAAGACATAAACGGCGAAAAAGAATATATGCAGTATTTAATCACACCGTCTAGACGCATATGAACTCTCGGTATGCCCTGCTCTGCCAAAATAAACTATTTGTATAAATGATAAAATGGCAGAAATGAGCAACGCGGACAAGAAACTAAACTATCATGCTTAGTAGCAGGCTTGTATATATATATATATAGCGTCGAAAAATAAAACACATGTTGTAATGACAATATTGGACTGCGTCGGTAAGTCAGGGACAATGTCCCCGAACCGATCGAAAAATCCGAGTCCAATGACGCTATAAGTCTCTTATCCAAGATCGCAGCAATGAAGTCCGAAATAATAATCACTGGAAGATAATGCCAGAAGATATGAAAGGCATCTTCCGATACTACTAAAGGGAAAACTCGAAATCTTTCGAATCCCTTTCGCCATCCTGTCGGACCCTATAAAGCGTTCGGTCGTCCGTACCTGATGCAACCGCGGACCGCACCGACCCAGCGCCGTCGGATAATTCCTGATTCGACCGAGAAACTGTCAATTGCTGGGATGCTGCAAAACAACTGTGCTAACTCGGATAGCACGTCCGTCACTGAGGCCTGAGGAGAAGCGGTCTTACGATGCATTGCCGCTGGAAGCTCCGTGATCGTTACCCCGTGCATACTACCAATATGCGAGCGAACGGAGTGTATAGGCCTCGTGTCCCTTGGCTACCGGATGGCGCGACCTATTCGCCGCGGAATCACTGAATGCCGAAACTGATCGGATACTCGAGGTCACGTAGCCAATGTGCGGTCGTGTGCCCTGCTGTGAGGATGAGGAAGCATTAAAGACAGTCTCTCGGACTGTCAATATAACGGAGCGTCCCGACCAACGGACATATGCTCCGAATGTAAAATATCAGAACCACAACATGCGGTCCCCTATGTTGTTGGGCGAGAGAGGGACCTCTCTCGCTCACAGCCCGGACGGACCTGGATAAGCCAGGAACCGGACTAACAGGCTTCCTCCGATCTGTCCTCAATCTGCCGTCACTGGGTGAGTACTAAAGTAATTAAAGTGCTCGCATCACCCAAATCTCCTTCCTAGACTGCAACGGACGAACCCGGCAGCCGAACCATTCGATGAATGTACGCTACACCGGGTGAGCTAGCGAATGTCACTCCGTAGGCAATAGACATATTCCATGAGCACTTATTGCCGCTAACTCTTCATTAACTATGACGACAGAGGCACACTTTTGAAAGACATCTCCATAACTCTTCGAACAAGAAACCAGAAATGCTTGGTTAGCAAGCATAAAATAATAATATATATAGCGTCGTTCAATAATTCGAAAGTTTGTGTGACATTATTGGACTATGTCGGAACTGAGGGACGATGTCCCTGAACCGAACCAAAAATTTCTAAGTCCACCGACGCTATCAGTTTCTTATCCGGCATCGCAGCATTCTGGTCCGACGAAAGAGGATGTAGAAGACCAAGTCAGATGACATACACAACAGCATATGTTGTTCCGAAAGGGAAAGCTCGAAATCCTCCGAATCCCTTTCGGTATCCCGTCGGACCGGATGAAACTTTCGGACATCCGTACCCGCTTCCGCGGAGCGTCCCGACCCAGCATCGTCGGATAAAATATATGCGACAGATTCAGTTGATGCTGGGATGCTGCGATAAACTGTGCTATTAAGGAAAGCACGTCCGTTCCCGAGGCCTGTGCAGTAGCGGTCTTACGATGCATTGCCGCCGGAAGCTCCGTGTACGTTGACTCCCGCACACTTCCTATGCGAACGTCCGGAGTCTGCAGGCCTCGTGTCCCTGGCTACCGGATGGTGTGACCTGGTCGCCGAAGAATCCTTGATCGGCGAAGCTGGTAATATATCGGCGGTCACGCAGCCAAGGTGCGGTCGTGTGCGCTGACGAGAAGAGGAAGCCTTAGCAGTCTCAGCGGACTGCCTATACAATGGAGCGTCCCGAGCGACGGACGTATGCTCCGCTTACGACACATTTTGTACCACAACATCTGGGGCCAGATGTTGTTGAACGAGAGAGGGGCCTCTCTCGCTTGCCGTCCGGATGTACCGGAACGAGCTATGAACCGGACTAAAAGGCTTCCTGCGTTCTCCATCCGATCCGCCGTCACTGGGTGTGCATTAGGTTAATTTATAGTGCTCGCATCACCCCAAAATTCCTTCTAGACCGCAACGGACGAACCCGGCTGCCGAACCATTCGGTGAATGGATGCTACACCGGGCGAGCTAGCGGACGTCAAAGGCCGTCGAACCTACTAGGGTCCTCTTAGGCAATTGGCGTATTTACATGAGCACTTTTCCGCTAGCCCTTCATTAATTGTGACCACGGAGGCACACTGTTGGAAGACATCACAGATACATCACCCTAATCTTGATCGTCTGAAATAGAAAATGATAAAGTAGAGTGACCCTGCGGGGAAAGGACCGGAGTGTCCAAATCCCCAACAACATACTGTGACATACGCTTCCCATATTGTCATCGAAATCATACGATACAGAACAGGAGTTAATGCGAGTACACTGACCACATATAGAATGATAATAAAGTCAGAGGAAGACTTCCTCTTAAAACAATTGATCAATATCCTTTCAATGTGAAAAGAAAACAAGTCCTGGTACTCGCACTAACCCCTGGCAATCAAAATACATAATAATAATATGATCCATTAATATAGAAAAAATAATTGAAATCAAAATATTTTGAAAAAATATTTTTTCAGAACAGCCCAAGTTTCTGAAAAGTAACGTTGAGCCCCAATGGATCCCAAGCCTAAGTGTGGACAAAAATTTTAAAAATATTTTAAACAATTTATTCAACACTTACGAACAATAATAATGTATATAGTTATGATTAAAATAACATCAAGATATTATTTTTTAGAAATCCCCCCTTCACACAGAGGGCTGTTGTAAATGTAAACAATGAGTGTAAAAACACTAAAATAAGACTCCAGGCACCCAGGCCCGAAATCAGTTACCAAAAATACACTATCTGATGCAAAACAGAGACTTCCAGGGAAGCAACTGCAGAACATCAGATGGTAGATGCAGAACACAACGCCTAACCACCCGTAGGTGAAGACGTAAACATGGGGAAAGAACAGAATTCATTCTGTTATTCAGCTAAAACTCCCAAGAAAATTTAGTAATAATAATTACAAAAACTATGCCAAAAGCATGGGAGAATAGCAAGGGGGAACTTAAAGGACAGGGAGAGAGGAAAACACTTAAAAAAACAGTGTAACTAAATAATCAGAATGACAACAAAATGGCTGCTGCCTTGAAAATAGGTAACTTAACATAATTTCATTAAAAAATTTTAAGTTACAGCCCTGATAATATTCTGTCACACATTCTTTTCCTCTCCTCCTTCTCTATCCTCCTTAGAATCACCATTTCACTAATATTTATGTGTCTGGCATCATTTAAACTGAGATTTATAAGCACAAAGATCAGTCAGATGTTAACTGATGAAGGGCCAAACTTAGAATGATTAATGGCGCCAATTTCGGAACGTCCTTGACACTGCGCATGCGCAGTAGGGGCGAAGTGTGGAGGGCCTTTCAGGACATGTTTTCTTTAGTTTTAGATGCAAATTTTGGGGATTGGGGGGCAAAATTTGTGTTTGGCCCTATATTTTAAGAGTTAGCACCAGCTATGTCTGGGTCATTGGTACAGTATAAAAATATTATATTCAATTAACAGGGATATACAATTAAGAGATATCCAATTAAGTGGGCTCCACTGTATATACGTTGTTGTGATCAATTGACAATAAGATGGTCTGAGGTTTACAGCTCTGAGTGTATGTTCAACCTCAATGCAAACCTCAGATCATGTTACCATCAATTGATCACAATAACTTATACTAGATCATGGCTATTCAGTGGAGCCCACTTAATTGGATATCTCTTAATTGTATATCCCTGTTAATTGACTATAATTTTCAAACACAAAACTAATTACCATACCTTCAGTACAAATCTGATCTGTTAATTGCATATGGGTTGTAGAGTAAACTCCTGTTAAGTGTATATACATTTTTGTAATATGTCGAAAAAATTACTGTGACACGCACCAAATTCCCCCTATTTATCAACCTTTTTGGCCTCGCTACATCCAATATAGGCATTTATTCTATTATATCTTGTTTGACAGAGCTCTGTGAGCTCTGTCAAACAAGATATAATAGAATAAATGCTCAGTTTACCTCCAGAACACAGGAAACTGACCAAATCCCTGTTAATTGTATATTCCTGTTAAATGAATAATTTTCACTGGCAAAATGGATATTCAATTAAGATGATTCTACTGTATTTACAGATAGACAATTTTCTAGCAAATTCTGGCATGCAATATGTCCTGCAGGCATTTTTTATTGAAAATTATAGAAATAATTCAGTGCCTTTCAGTCTTGAAAATAATGTAGAGAGCTATTGATAATAATTTGCAATAAATTGTATTTTACATTAACAAATCATTTTTAACTCCCAGGAAACTGAAGTAAAATAAATTTTAATATCTGCAAAGGGTTATTCACCTGTTGTGGTGGTGTAATATAAGATCATTTGTTCTCACATCAAATATTTGGCACAAGTATAAAAGTAAAACAAATTATATTTGTTACACAATATCAATACATTTTGTAGTGCCTACATAACCAGATATAAAAAAATGCCGCTCAGGATCACCGATCCAATGTCGAGTTGTGACAACAGTTCCTCGCACCAAGGCCAACACACCTATGAAGTTTCATGACTCTAGGTTGAACCACTATCAAGTTCTCATCCGGAAACCAATTGTTGCGATATACTATGTTCAAGGTCACTGTGACCTTGACCTTTGACCTGGTGAGTCCAACATCAATAGGGTTCTTCCTCACACCAAGGCCAACACGCCTGTAAAGTTTCATGACTCTAGGTTGAAACACTATCAAGTTATCATCCGGAAACCAATTGTTGCGATATACTATGTTCAAGGTCACTGTGACCTTGACCTTTGACCTGGTGAGTCCAAGATCAATAGGGTTCTTCCTCGCACCAAGGCCAATACACCTATGAAGTTTCATGACTCTAGGTTGAACCACTATCAAGTTATCATCCGGAAACCAATTGTTGCGATATACTATGTTAAAGGTCACTGTGACCTTGACCTTTGATCTGGTGAGTCCAAGATCAATAGAGTTCTTCCTCGCACCAAGGCCAACCCACCTATGAAGTTTCATGAATGTAGGTTGAACTACTATCAAGTTATAATCCGGAAAGGAATTGTTGCGATTTACTATGTTCAAGGTCAGGTTGACCTTGACCTTTGACGTAGCGAGTCCAAAATCAATAGGGTTCTTCCCCTCACCAAGGCCAATCTACCTATGAAGTTTCATGAATGTGAGTTGAACCATTATCAAGTTATCATTCGGAAACCAATTGTTTAAGATTTACTACGTTCAAGGTCACTGTGACCTTGACCTTCGACGTAGCATGTCCAAAATTAATAGGGTTCTTCCTCCCATCAAGACCAACATACGTATGAAGTTTAATGAATGTGAGTTGAACCACTATCAAGTTATCATCCGGAAACCAATTGTTTACGCCCGCCCGCCCGCCATTCACCAAACTATAAGTCGAGTTTGACTTCGTCACAACTCGACTAAAAATAGGCCGATGAAATCATCAGATGTGTACCCATACGCGCAACTATCAGAAAGCTGTATGACGGAGGGCCACCATGGATGCCGACATTATGTACACCATATAAGGTATGGGTACATATAGAAATGGATTGGAGGAGTGTCTAATTTGATGGATAAAGGGTTAATATCTCCGGATCAAATTATCAGATTTACATAAAAAAAAACTATACAGCACAGCACATCAGTAACCTGAATAAATATATAAAGTAACATGACAATCGGATTGATATTTTTTGAGTTATCTCATGCCAAAGGGATTGGAGGAATTTTCAATTTGAAGGGTAAAGGGTTAATATCTCCGGATCAAATTATCAGATTAACACCAAAAACTATACAGCTCAGCACATCAGTAACCTGAACACAATTATAAAGTAACTTGACAATCCAAGCAATATTTTTCAAGTTATCAAATGCCAAAGAGATTGGAGGAATTTTCAATTTGAAGGTTAAAGGGTTAATATCTCAGGATTAAAATAACAGATTTACACCAAAAACTATACAGCTCGGTACATCAGTAACCTGAACACAAATATAAAGTAACTTGACAATCCAAGCAACATTTTTCAAGTTATCGAATGCCAAAGGGATTGGATGAATTTTCAATTTGAAGGATAAAGGGCTAATATCTCAGGATTAAAATATCAGATTTACACCAAAAACTATACAGCCCGGCACATCAGTAACCTGAACACAAATATAAAGTAACTTAACAATCCAAGCAATATTTTTCAAGTTATCTAATGCCAAAGGGATTGGAGGAATTTTCAATTTGAAGGATAAAGGGTTAATATCTCAGGATCAATATAACAGATTTACACCAAAAACTATACAGCTCGGCACATCAGTAACCTGAACACAAATATAAAGTAACTTGACAATCCAAGTAATATTTTTCAAGTTATCGAATGCCAAAGGGATTGGAGGAATTTTCAATTTGAAGGATAAAGGGTTAATATCTCAGGATTAAATTATCAGATTTACACCAAAAACTATACAGCTCGGCACATCAGTAACCTGAACACAAATATAAAGTAACTTGACAATCCAAGCAATATTTTTCAAGTTATCGAATGCCAAAGGGATTGGAGGAATTTTCAATTTGAAGGATAAAGAGTTAATATCTTAGGATTAAATTATCAGATTTACACCAAAAACTATACCGCTCGACAAATCAGTAACCTGAACACAAATATAAAGTAACTTGACAATCCAAGCAATATTTTTCAAGTTATCGAATGCCAAAGGGATTGGATAAATTTTCAATTTGAATGATAAAGGGTTAATATCTCAGGATCAAAATAACAGATTTACACCAAAAACTATACAGCTTGGCACATCAGTAACCTGAACACAAATATAAAGTAACTTGACAATCCAAGCAATATTTTTCAAGTTATCGAATGCCAAAGGGATTGGAGGAATTTTCAATTTGAAGGATAAAGGGTTAATATCTCGGGATCAAATTATCCGATTTACACCAAAAACTATACAGCTCGGCACATCAGTAACCTGAACACAAATATAAAGTTACTTGACAATCCAAGCAATATTTTTCAAGTTATCGAATGCCAAAGGGATTGGAGGAATTTTCAATTTGAAGGATAAAGGGTTAATATCTCGGGATCAAATTATCCGATTTACACCAAAAACTATACAGCTCGGCACATCAGTAACCTGAACACAAATATAAAGTTACTTGACAATCCAAGCAATATTTTTCAAGTTATCGAATGCCAAAGAAATGGATACGGATGCCGGACAGACGGACGGACGGACAGACGAATGGACGGACAGACGAACGACGGATGGTCACCCCGGATGCCGGCATTATGTGTACCATACACAGTATGGGTACACATAAAAACGATACAATGCAATTTAAAATAAGAAAATCAGTGAAACTGATGGATATTCCCCGACAGTCGACTTATTATTATTTATTGGTGTTTAAAGTCACATACTTATGCACAATGACTAATCGTGACCGTGACAGTTTTACGGGTGGAGGAAGCCGGAGTACCCGGAGAGAACCACCGAGCAATGATGAGCAACTGTCAGCTCTCCAACATCGTAACTCTTAACTCTGCACCACAGCACAGGCAGGGTTAGATTGGTTGAAGACATGCACACCATCGACGTGCAGTACGCCTCAGTACACAGCGTCATTGTGCCCCCATGTAGGCAATCGGGGTGAAGTGTCTTGCCCATGGACACAACGCGGTTGCCGCAGGTGGGATTCGAACCGAGAACCTCTCGGCTTGCAGCCTGCACCTCTACCAACTGAGCCACCGAGCCCCCGACAGTCGACTTAGTTAACAAACAGATTCATAAAATTGTGGTCCCTGCTATGGGAAATCATTTGGCACATGTCTTTGAAATGCAGGGACTGTAACTCTGGTGAAAAATATGCTGGAAACTTTCATATCATGAGCAGGAACAGCTTGTCAACAGGATCTTTCATACCAAATTTCATTGAAATCCTTCAACGCCCTGGTAAGATATTACTGTGTACAGAGAAAAATCATGAACCATTGACAAAGTATGTACAACTCTGGTGAAATATATATGGGCAACTTTTTATAACAGGAGCAGGAGTGGCTTGTCACAAGAATCCCTCATACAAAATTTCATTGAAATCCATCCACTCACTGCTTAGATATCATTGCAGGTGGATGGATGGACAGACAGATGGATGGATGCACCAGACAGATGGCAGCATGGACAGACGGTAAAGCGGGTACTTATATGCTAGCCGGAAATTTGGGGGGGGGGGAGGGGGAGCATAAAAATCTTGTTTCTCAGGTGCCTCCTTTTGCGAGAGAGAGAGAGAGACTCCCTCTCTCATAAAAAAAAATTCAGGAAAAAGTGCATGGGAAACAAGAATTTTTTCATAGTCTTAGAACATTATTTTTTTTTATATATGGTTATATTAGTGGCACTACAGAATCAATCAAAAATATTATCAAATATTGGTTTTGTTTTTACTTCTGAGCTTGTCAAGTACCTGTGATTACAGACATTTGTGTGTTCAGGTCAGAAATTTATAACATTTTACGTCTGTGAAAGGGAATCAATGTTTTCTAACTTAAAAGCATAATTGTATCCCCCCAAATCAATTGATTTTAACCTTAAAGGTCCGAAAATATACACTTTTCATTTCACAGTTCCCATCCTAGGCTCTACAGTTTTTTAGGCAAGTCTTGGCTGCCTATGCAGGCAGCCAAGACTTTCCTAAAAATAACTGCCAGTGTACTTGAAATATAAATTTTGAGTTTACCCAGTAACTGCATGCTTGCACATCTGTTCTGTTCAGCAAAAAGTGATTAATGTTGGAATTAGGCCTTTAAAGTAATGCATCTTATCTGGTACATGTACTGTGAATTGAGTTTCACTTTAAAAAACAGAAACTTGTCTTAACAATAATTGACAGTATTATTTTCTGCTTCACTAACCTGAAGAACTATTCTTTTGTGGATAGCAAATTTGGCAATAATATGAGCAAGCAGTAAGTGTCCATGGTACTTCGTCGCTGGATCAACACACACTTTGGATAATAAACATGGCCATGCAAATGTCATCAAGCGTCTGAGTTTATTTCCCTGTTTTCTGCAAAAGATGAGAACAAAAGACTTTTTAATTCTAAAATAATCTCCAAGGTGCTTTCACCATTTATCAACAAGAGGCCCCAAGGGGCCTTAATCTCTCACTTGACAAAGTGGTTCAAAGAAGTATTTTGGATCACACTAGTTAGTCATGGTTCATCAACACTACAGAGGAATGAAGTCATGAAGTTTTTCTGAACTCTAGTATCCATGTCAGATGATTATTGTCATAGGTCTTCCTGACTGCTTCCAATTCTATCACTGCTGTAGACAAACACTGCCAAACTTCCAAGGGTTGTTATCTCACAGCAGTTAAGGGCAAATTTTATGGAAAAACACCAGGAATAGATTTGATCAACTTGAACCTAACCTGCCCGCCACCCCTTCCACCACCCCTGAGAGAGCCCAAATATTAAGCCAAGGACTTGAATTGAACAAAGTTGAATCTGATCTGCCCAATGCCCTCCCCCTCCCCCCCCCCCCCCCCAAGATGTTGTATACCAAATATGAAAGCATTCTGACTGGTGGATCTGAAGGAGAGAGAATATCAAATTTTGGCCCAGTGATTTAGGAGAAGTTGATAATTTAAAGTTCATGCCAGACGGATGGATGGACAATGGACAGAAAGTGATCACTTAAGCTCCCCCCTGACTTTCAGTCATGTGAGCTAAAAATGGCCTCAGAATCAGAAGATCTACTTTGTGGGGACTATACATATTCCATGGAAATCATCTGTATTCTGAGCCTTCCACATACATGTTAATAAAACTCAATTTAATATTGCTTACTTGTTAGCAGCATCATGAATATGAGGAGAAGCTTGTTCAACTAAAAGTGATGAAAACTGAAGCAGTAAAATTCTGACAGCATCTGATGTTCCAAAGGGATTTTCAGGATCAATAATTTTATTGATGAAAACACTGATGACATTATCTGGATTATCTTGATCTGGAGCAGGTGGACCTCCTATTAGTTTTAATCCATCTCCATTTTCAAACGAGTATTGAAAGCATGGAATCAAGATGTGTTGTAAAATCTGCAAAAACAAAAATGTAAAGCTTTTTAACATTAGGCCTAAAACAGTTAAAAATTTGTTACTCAGGCCCTCCTGCACGGTCCTTTTGGTTGCCGCATGCTCTCGTTTTATAATCAATGCAAACTTTAAAAAATTAAAATATTTTACCCAAGTTAATAAAATTGATAAATTTGTCCCTTGAGTGCAAGAAGGCTTTGCAATGCTTTAGCATTGCAAAGCCTTCTTGCACTCCAGGGACAAAATACACCATCACCCATGTTATGCCATAGCTTATGAGGCCTAAAACATAAAACAAACTACGAACTTTTGATAGCAAAGAAATAATAACAAAAATAAAAAAAACGCCCACCAGCATGCAATTTTACAAAAAACAGAAGATCTACTTTGTTGGGCCTTATGCAATTTTTTTTTTCTTTCAAGAATTCTGAAAAGTAAATAATATTGTCAAATCATGTTTACAGTCACTCTACAGTAAAAAGGATTAATGTTAGAATGAATATTCAATTCAACAGAATTTCACAATTTTCCAACATCTTAGTCATAAACTGAGCATTTGGTCAATCACAGATTGTTTAACAGAACTCATTGAGCTCGGTAAAAAAAACATACAACAAATGAATAGTGTAATTGCTATTTTTAGAACAAAATGGCTGATGGTTGCAATTTTTGATGGTTGTCAAAACCCCAAATCCGAGACCCTTTTCGTCTCTGCTGAACCTTTCTGTCATATCTTTCATTTTGTCATATTGTTCCTCTATCCATATCTGTTTGTATGGATGGAAGAATGGATGGAAGTAATGAATGAACAAACAAACAACGAAAGGACAAATTAATATCCCCAATTTATCTCGAGAGTGGAGTACAAAACTTAAAATGCTGATATTGAAATACTGAGGCCAAAGAGTTCTCTAAAAGCTGGAAAATTTAGATCAGTCCTCGGTAACTTCATATCAGCCATCGATCTTTGGAGGTTACCTCAAGCTGATATCTCGACCGATGTGACACTAACCAAGTAATAACATCTAATTATCGTCTAATCCATATGCAGTTAAATTTCTACTGAAGGTATTGCATGTAACTCACATGATTGTAACCCTTTACCTAACACATCTAGAGGATTTATTTATTGGGGTTTAATGAAACTTTTGACAGCCAGGGTCACCTCATGTCGGACTGTTTCATGGGTGGAAGAAGCTGGAGTACCCAGAGAGAACCACCGAGCAATGGGGATCAACTGTCAGACTCCCCACCGTACTAACTCCACACAAGCAGAGTTAGCATTGGTTGGAGACAAGTGCACCATCGACATGCAGTATACCTTAGTACACACTGCCATGGTACCCCCATGTGATCTAGAAGATAATCAAATACTTATCCTAAATAATTAAACATTGTTATTTCGGGCTGCCAAATCATAGCTGAAGGGCCCTCAAAGGAATATTTGCTGTGAGCTCATCTTTTGTGTATAAAGCTGGCAGATTTGACAGATTTACTGGGTAGAAAATGTCCATTAAATAGCAATACTACTCACTATACATGATGTGATAAGTTAAATTCTCAAATGCAAATGAAAATGAAAAAATTTATAGTAATTTATATATTTTTTATACTTACCAATGACCCAAACTTGGCTGGTGCTAACACTAAAATATTCAGGGCCAAACACAAATTTTGCCCCATCAATCCCCAAAATTTGCATTCAAATCAAAAAATCTAATGTCCTATATGGTCCTTCATACTTTTACCTACTGCACATGCGCAGTGTCAAGAAAGTACCGAAATTGGCACCAAATCCTCATTCTTACAACCAGTGCCTGGTAAATGTTATATAATCAGGGGGGAGGTATGAGTTCCCAATTCATGGGAGGGCCATCCCCGTCTGGGTCATTGGTAAGTATAAAAAATATATAAATTACTATAAATTTTTTCATAATTTTATACTGTAATCAATCACCCTGACTTAACTGAATAGAAAAAAGGCTGGAGGGCCTAGGACATAAAGGAAAATCCAATAGGCTCAATTACATATAAAGAATTATCCCCTAAAGGAGAAAAGGAGAAACAGGATTTACATATATCTATCTTGTTTATTAAAAATAAGAAAGACACATTACCAGTCCGTAATTGAGCACGATAACATCAATGATCTCTATTAACATCCAGTATAACCAATTATACTAATTTCTTAAAGAAAAGCCAATAAATAAAGATAGTCTAGAGAATGAGACCCTTTATACTCATTTAAAAATGTCCAAGGATTGTATATTAATGCTCATGTGACATGTGACATATACAAATGCTTCACACCGAGCTACACTTTAAAAATATTACATAAATGAGATAAACATTAGCTTTACACTTTAAAACCATCCCAGCACCGACTCGGAATTACTGACTCACCCCCACCCCCCCCCCCCCTTTCCCCTTGCTCTGGGTCAATCACCACAGAACAAAGGGGGCAGCAGGACAGAGTCACTGCTGAAACAGAAAGCCTACATAACTATAGTTGTAACCGTTTAGTGGACGACATTCTGAGCAACAGATAACGGACCTAAACATCTAAGGTCGCCAGAAATAGACTCAATATTTCTAAGGTAAAAATTAGTGAACGTAGAAGGCTGAGACCAGTATGCAGCCTTCATCAGATCCGTAATAGCGATACTATTAGAATAAGCCCAGATGTAGACAGCGTTCTAACTTCGTGCGCTGAAATCTATTAGAATAAGCCCAAGATGTAGACAGCACTCTAACTTCGTGCGCTGAAATCTTAAGCACCGACTGCTGAGTTGAAGATAAAGTTTCATAAGCAGTACGAATAGCCAACTGAATCCACCTAGAAATAGAATCGACCCTAATGTCCTTTCTATTAGGAAGCAGTGACAGAAAGAAACAGTTTCGTCCCTTTCTGATAAACTCAGATCTGCATTTGTAAATACGCATAGCTCTAACTGAACACAGCAAAGGCCTATGGCCATCTGAGGATGGAAGAGCCCTAATAATAATAGGCTCAGGGTACTTATTAGGAGCCTGATTCTTAGCCAAAAATCCCACATTGGTAGTTAAAGTAATAGTATTACCAACACTACGATAGTGAGAATCATCAACAGATAGTGCATGAAGCTCACTAACTCTTCTAGCAGAAGAGAAGGCTAAGAGAAAAGCTGTCTTATAAGATAAGTATTTGAAGTCTACAGTGTTAAGGGGTTCAAAAGGAGCTTCCTTGAGCTTCAGAAGAACCCAAGCTAAATTCCACTTAGGAATTAACCTAAGGGTTCTAGGTCTATTTATCGAAAAGTTTTTAACAAATTTAGATAAAGAGACATTAGATCCAATTTGTAAGCTATCATGATGAGCATATGTATCCGATAGCATAGACCTATAACAATTAATAGTTACTGGCTGCAGTTTGAACTCGTCAAACAAGTAGACCAAAAAATTAGCAATGTCTGGAATGGTGGGATCATAAACATCAATCGAATGATCCCTACACCAACGAGAGAAAACCTTCCACTTTGCTGCATAATTTAGCGAAGAGGAGGCCCTCCTACAGTTAGAAATTGCGTCCACTGCTCGTCCTGTAAATTGCTTGCCGTGCAAGAAGGACCGCACAACGGAAATACGTGAAGGTTGAGACCTTGTGGGTTGTGATGCAGTGTGCGTGATTTCCCCTGCGAGAGAAGGTCCTCCCATGGAGGAAGCTTCCGAGGAATGTCCCATAACAGACACCTGAGTAGATTTATCCATGGTCTCGGGGGAGACAGAGATGGTACCAACAGAATCTTGCAGTGAGATTGCTTGATTTTTAGCAATATCTGTGGAATCAAAGGAGCTGGAGGATACGCGTATCCTATAATTCCGTCCCAAGAGATCGAGAGAGCGTCTACTGCGAACACTCGAGGATCTGGGCATGGCGACACATACGTCTGCAACTGATTGTTGAGATGCATCGCAAATAAGTCTATCACTGGGCGATCCCATTGGTAGCAGATCTGATTGAATACTTGCTTGCTGAAAGTCCATTCTGACGGCAACATGCAACCTTTCCGAGAAAGAGAGTTCGCTAGAACGTTCAGATGACCCGGAATATGATGGATAGACAGAAGAACATGATGCTCTAGGACAAACAGAAGGATTCTTTCCGTTAAGGAGAACAACGGAATGGAATGAGTGCCTCCCTGGTTCCGAATGTACGCTACTACTGTCGAATTGTCGGACAGTATTTGAAAATGTGAATTCTGAATTATGTTCATCCAATGACGTAGCGCAAGCCAAATTGACATCATCTCCTTTATGTTTATGTGCTTGTTCAGGAACTGCGGATCTCGAAGACCCTGGCACCTCAAATTTGTTGGGCTCAATATCGCGCCCCAACCTGTTTGACTCGCATCCGTCATAATCGTAAAAACTGGATCCGGAAGTTGCAGTGGAACTCCCTGAGTCAACCACTGAATATCTGCCCAAGTCTGAATCTCTTGTTTTACTTGGTTCGATAAGACGATGTTTGTTTCGAACGAATGAATCTTCACACTCCAAGTCTGAGTGAAAAATATCTGGAGTGGACGTGTGCATAGGTGCCCCATCGGAGTAAGGTCCGCAGCGGCTCCGCACAAACCCATCAGTCGCATGAATTCTCTCGCTGTTACTATGTCTGTGTGTAGACAAAAGCGAGCATAACAACTGACTAATTTCACTCTGGGTAATGGAAGACGAACCAGATTGTTGTGCGTTTCGAAGCTCATTCCCAAGTGAATGAAAAACTTGGACGGAATTAGATCCGACTTCTTTTCGTTTACGATGAAACCGAGACGTCGGAGCAATTGAAGCAGACTTTGAACATCGTTCTGAAGAGTAAATCTGTCGCAGTATCTCTGAAAGATGTCGTCCAAGCAGGCCGACGTTACCGCAGATGAATGAGATCGGAAATGAGTCATTACCGAGTTCATTATTCGAGTGAAAGTACAGGGCACTAGATTGAGTCCAAAGCACATTGCTCGGAACTGATAAACGATTCCTAGGACAGCGAAGTGGAGGTACTTTCTGAATGTCGGATGTACCATGACATGAAAGTACGCATCCTTGAGATCTATGCTCGCAGCATAATCGTTCACTCGAATTCTCGCTCACACCGATCGAATGGTCTCCATATAAAACTTCGGAGCCACGATCAGCTTGTTTATCCAGCTGAGATCTATAACTGGACGGAACGAGCCGTCGGGTTTCGGTACCAGGAACACGTGACTGTAAAAACCGGGAGATTCCTGGTTTTCTACGACCTCTATTGCATTCTTCTCCAGAAGAGATTGCACCTCTGATAGAAGTGAATCTCTTTTCTGAATGTTGGATGGAAGCTGAGTCCATCGTGGAGTTTGTGTTAACGGAGGTTTTTCTCTGAAGGACAGTTTTAGGCTTTCCGGAATAACCTCCTGTACCCATCGGTCGTCCGTAATTGACAACCAATTGGTCAAAAATCTTGACAGCCTTCCACCCACTGGAGCGCAATAGAGGTCCTGACCTTCACCTCCTGGACCTGCGAGGCTTGCGGGAAGAGAAACTACGTCCTCCCCATCCAGCGCCTCGACCAGTCGACCTAGGGGCATCCGACCGGTTGTCTCGGCAGAATTACGTCTCCTATCGGAGTCGCTACTCTGAGGTCTCTGGAGTAAGAGCTGGAGGATTTTTTATATCCTTTATAGGAGCTTCCCTTGGACGTACTCGCTCCAGAAGCTCCTGATTTACTCCTCTCTGCTGAGTGCGGTTTCTTAGAAACCGACTTAAAAGAGCAGAGAATCTGAACCTTTCTTGGTAATCTGATCATAGATTTATGAAAGCTTACCATCAAAGAGAAATTCTCCGGAAACCGGAGTGACTCGAAGAGAGTATTTCACCTTGGAATCCACCCTAGTGGATGAAGCCAGGGCAACATCACGTCTAACTCCAAATTTGCCACTGATAGGGCGGAGTTATACGTGGAAAATGCAAGGAAGTTTGAACATCCTGGAATTCTTTACCATCGAGATGTTGAGCTAACGCTCTGGTAAGGTGATCTGCGTATGAGAATGCATTTAAACTGGCTCTATTAAACGAGATCGTCGTCTCCACCGTATTAGGGAGAATCAACATAGACACCGGCAATGACAATTCCAAGTCTTCAGCCTGGTCATCTAAACGGAGAGGAAGTCTCGGCACGCCCTTTCCTGCCGTAGCAAATTTATTCCTATTGTTGATGACGGCAGATGTAGAGCTTGTTGCGATAAGAAACTGGATTTGCCTGTCTTAGAGGCCAATTTAAAAATAGCGTCATTCAGCAATTCAAACGTCCGTGAGATATTGCTGGACTGGACCGGATACTCAGGAACATCATCCTTAGTCTGGCCGAAAAAGTCTGTATCCAGTGACGCTATCAGTCTCTTATCCGGTATTGCAGCACTCTGGTCCAATGGAACAACATCTGGAAGGTGTTGACGGATAAAGTCTACCGCCACCTTATGCTGTTCCAGAAGGGAAAAATCCAGCTCCGCAGTTTCCCTTTCACCATCCAACTGGACCAGATGCGAATCTCGGTCGTCCCTGTCTGACACTGCAGAGGAACGGACCGACCCAGCTTCCTCAGACAGTTCCTGATCTGAAACCGTTTCCGAAGGTTGCTGGGATGCTGCGATGAGTTGCGCTATCTGTGATAGGAAGTCTGTCACGGAGGCCTGTGGTGCTGCGGTCTTACGTTGCTTAGCCGCTGGAAGCTCCAGGGACAGTATATCCTGCATGTGTGCCAATGACCTCTCACCACTAACAATGTACCGTGACACACATCTCCAATGTTTGTCATCCCAAGTGGCACAAACCGTACAAGAATTAGTGTGAGTACAGTGTCTACAGCAAATACAATGAGCATGAGAATCCGAGGAAGACTTCCTCGATTTACAATTTGAACAACATTCTTTCATAATTAAAAAATATTATACAGCCATAGTACTCGCACTAACCCTAAAAAATACAAAGATACATAATAATAATACAATCCATAACAAAATTTCGAAAAATAATTCAAAAGAAAATTTTCAAAAAAAAATTTTGGCATGAGCCCAAGTTCCCAAAGGGAACGATGAGCCCAAATGGATCCCAAAAAAGAGTGGACAAAAATTTTAAAACAATTCTAAAAATTAATATTACACTTACGGATAATATTAATGTATCTGACTACATAATAAACTTTACAGAAGACAAGGAATCACTAACTGAAAGTAACCGTTGTCAACGTAAACAAAAGTCAGTAAAAACCGAAAACAAGTCTCCAGGCACTGAAAAACACGGCCCGAAGTCAGTAACCAATTTTAAACACTATCCGATGTAAAACAGAATCTTCCACAGAAGAAACTGGAATACATCAGATGGTAGATGCATGACCAAAACACCTAAACACCCCAAGGGTGAGAACGTAACCATGGGGATAACAGAATAAACATTCTGCAACTGAGCTAAACTCCCAAGAAATTTCAATAAAAAAATTTCAAAAATTATTCCAAAAGCATGGAAGATTAGAAAGGGGGGTATCAAGGAAAGGGAGAGAGGAAACATTGAACAAACAGTGGAGATTTCATAGCAAGAATGAAAACATCAGACCCATGCCCCGAAATTAGGGAACATGAAATAATTTTACATAAAAATTATAAGCTACAGCCCCGAACACATCCTTCCACTGTTTCTTCCTCTCATCCTCTTATTTCATCCTTGGATCCACCATTTCCATCATGATTTTGTGTCTGTCATCATTTTAACTGAGATTATAAGCACAGAAGTCAGTGAGATGTTACTGTCAGAAGGGCCAAACAAAGAATGAGGATTTTGCGCCAACTTCGGTACTTCCTTGACACTGCGCATGTGCAGTAGGTAAAAGTATGGAGGACCATATAGGACATTAGATTTTTTTAATTGGATGCAAATTTTTGGGATTAGGGGGGCGAAATTTGTGTTTGGCTCTGAATATTTTAGTGTTAGCACCAGCTAAGTCTGGGTCATTGGTTACAGTATAAAAATATAAACAGGTTAAATAGGGGCCCTTTTGTTCAGCCCAAAGGAGTGCTAATGGTATGGCATGACTGATTGTTTGTGACTTGTACACTTATTCAGACCATCACTAAAATTTTCTTTAACTCTTTTCCCAAGTTAACAGTCAAAACCAGTGCAATTCACAAAACTCACCATTCAGTTATCATTATTTTTGTATCAAAAACATAGCTTATAACCCTCGGTGGAATATGCTTGTTATGCTCATTACAATAAGGGCAGATGAGCTAGGTTTTTGACGTAAAAATGAGTTATTCAACAATAATAATAATAATAGTGTTGTCTGTCTTTCGTGTTAGGTAAAGGGCTATTGTGATGCTTTGGACTATGGAGGGGGCATGGGCCTACTATTAAAAAATATTCTTGCAGAACACAGAGCTCTATCAATACATGTCACTGTCCTGACCGGGAATACAACACATAGAAATATTAGGGATACAAGCATGGAAAGGATACCTTTGCTTTCAGTTCTTGAGGCCATGATTGCTCATGAAATATTTCTACAAATTTGAAAAAGGCTTGCTTCTTCCATTCAATTGTGTAGGTCTGAAATAGAAATAAATGTCACTGTTATTAACTTTGCAAATATCAGGAGTTCCTGATTATTAACCCTTTGAACCCCAGAGGCCTCTTTCTGGCCCAGTATTTATTACTTATTTATTTATTTATTTATTTATTGGTGTTTAAGGTCACATACTTATGCACAATGGCTAATCATGACCGTGACAGTTTTACGGGTGGAGGAAGCAGGAGTACCTGGAGAGAACCACTGAATAACGACAAGCAGCTGCCAGCTCCCCAACATCGTAACTCTGCACTGCAGCACAGGCAGGGTTAGATTGGTTGAAGACGTGCGCACCATCGACGTGCAATTCGCCTTAGTACACGGCGTCATCGCGCTCCAATGTGGATAATCGGGGTTAAGTGCCCTGCCCAAGGACACAACGTGGGAATCCAAATTGATCGCTCAGACGGTCACCCATCCGAGGATTAACCAGGCTTGACGTTGCTTAACTTCGGTGATCTGATGAGAACCGGTTACCGCAATGCCACCGTGCGCCCACCGGCCCAGTAACATGATACTTCATAATTCCATTAAGTAAGGTGACTTTTGAGTGAAGATGTTATGTAGACCAATCAATATTTTCAACGTGCAGCCCCAAGGCTGCACGTTGAAAATATTAATTGGTCTACCCCCAAATAAAGAATATGGACTCTTCCCATTGCTGCCAATGAACTGGTATGGAAGATACCACTAGGGTTCAAGGGGTTAACAATTATGAGTTTATACCTTTTATTGATCAAAATCTGTGCTGGAATATTTAGGCTAGATAAAAGGTGCTCGTATCAGGATTTTGTGTTTCATAAGGCCTATAAAAACAAGTGCAATGCCAAGGGTGGCTATGCCACACCCCAAACCCCCTTCCCCCATGCCAAGTATGAGTTTCTAGTCATTTATCTTTGTTGATATTGAATTAATAAATATCTTATCTAAACCACAGCACCAATACAGCTGGCAACCAAACGTGTCCATGGGACACTAATACCCCTGCTAGTTAACAAAGTCCAAACAGTGGCCATAACTGAGATAAAAATTATCGTACCACACTCAAAATCAAACCTATCTGGTATATTGTGTACAGTAATCTATATTACAAGTGTGATTGAAATTGGACACCTATAACTCCAGTTACCATCTGAAACCAATATCAACATGTCTTTTAAGTCGGAAAAGAGCCATAACACTGCCAAACAAGCCAAGACCAATACCGGGTCTGGACCTGCGTCGCTGCCTGCAATTGATTACAGAGATGAACAGACTTCAAAGTATCGGCAAACAGGAAGTGGCTGCATGACAGATCTGAAAATTAGATACATGATACAACTCATCATTATGAAGCAGCAGACCAAATATAAAATCATTCCCTTTCATAGAAGCCAAGAAAACTTTGAAGGAAGAAGTGTTTCAGACGGACGGACGGATGGAGTCGAGTGATTACTAGACCTGCTCTGCCGCTGGCGACGCAGGTAAAAATATCAGACCAAGCCCACTATCAATCCCAACTTGTATTATGTGGTTATAAGCCTAGGAATAAAATTTTGTTTCATTTTGTTCAGTCAAACTAAAGTTAGCATCCGGAAATGATATTCAGGCCAGACGTTCGGATGGATGTATGTACGTATGTACATGTATGAATGCACATATATACGCATGTCCATACATTGGCGGGAGCATAAAAATTTCTTAGGCAATTTTTCCTCAATTTTAAGATGAGGGAGGGAGGCTTTTTTCATTTGTTTATTCACAGAACAGTTCTGAAAATAGTTGGAATCAGAAAGTTAACTACTTACACTATTAAGTGGCAAACCAACGTTTTCAGCAGTAAAAATTTCCCACAATGTTGTTGAAAATCTAACCAACTATATCTTGTTTGACAGATCTCTGTGAGCTCTTGTAGAACAAAGTATTGTTGGTTAAATATTTGTGCAAAATGTTGTCATAGAAGAGATTTCCAGGTGAAAAAAAGGTTATGAGGCAGATTTTCTATGATGAGGGGGTGCTTGAGAAACAATAATTGTTTTAATAGCTTCAGCAATAAGCAAATAATAAATTGTTAACAGATTTGTTTTGTTATATATTGCAGTGTCTGGATTGATAAATTTATTTTACAAGAGGACCTACAGTTAAAACTAGAAGTCCTGTCATGAACTGTGCACTTATCTAGGCTTAATTGCACCTGGAAATTGCACGCAATTGCTAAATCGAATGGCATCCAAAGCACGGCAGGTTCTCCTGGTTACTCACAGCAAACACATGCAATGTTTCTGCCAATGGACCTCCGGGTCACCCGGAGGTCCATTGGCAGAAACATTGCTTGTGCACAGGCCATATGTACAGAATTTGATAGCCTTAATGGTCATAACACATAGATTAATGCACAGATCGACATGCTATTTGTGCGCATTTCATGACAGGACTTCTAGTTTAACTGTAGAACTCAAGATCAGGATACACTTACTGTAGCTAATGTTTCATCAAGAAACTCCTTTACAAACTGGAACTGTACAATGTATCTGTGTGTAAAACATCTTAAAATCTGGAACAGTAATTCTATCTGGTTTGTGTGATGTCTGAAATAAGATACAACAATATATCAACACTTTCTGGAAGAGGTGGCAAAGGGTCTAACAGAGATTACCCAACACCAAATAAGGGGAGCATAGATGCCCTTCACCAGACTGGTTTTCAACCTACCAAATCTGCTCATGGCATGTCATTTGCTGGGACCCCACAAAAGAAGCATTGGTATTCCAGAAAGTTTGGATTCCCATGCCACCTTTCCCAGGATGGCACAAAGCCCAGGTTGACCTAAGGGGGTAAGGAACTGTGTCATATAGCCTGGGGAGAGCAGTTTTCACCAGCCCCTCAAATTAGAGCAGCCCAAAGTTTTCACTTCGTCTCTGTCAAGTTAATTAGGTACATCTGGTTCTCACAACTGCTTCAGATACCATGATTTTTATCATTTTTTTAAAAACTTTTTCCCAGGGAGTGAGAGCCATTGGTACCTAGACTTTGTAGGACTCCTTACAACCCTAGGCCTACTTGGGCTCTGATCCCATGTTGCCTAAGAGGGTGTTGAGTCTAGAGGTAAGGGTAAGAGACTAGAGCGTCAGGGTCCTTCCTGGAAGAAGAGGCAAGTGGTCTCACAGAGACTACCCAACCCCAATTATCATTATCGAAGTGAGCTCCCCATGCCCTTCCCCAGTCCAGTATCGCCAGGCTGAATCTACTTATTTAAGGTTTACCAGAAAGGCATAATGACGTAAAGAACCATTAAATAAAATCGATATATAACCAGTCATGTGAATTATTACTCACCAAATAAAGAACAATACTAATTTAGACATTAAAAGAAAGTTGCCTCAACCATAACAGAAATATAGAATAAACGTATAGCGTTTTCAAGTAAAAAATTTATTCTACGAGTAGGATTAAGAATGAAACTGATGAGCCTCTCGCGAGTCGGTTTCATTCTTAATTCTTCGCGTAGAATAAATTTTTTACTTGAAAACACTATATGTTTATTTTGTTTATTTGTTTATCCCATAAATCTTCTACAGGGCAGTCGCGGTGAATCGTGTTGTTACACGCTTCAAAACACAGCAAGAAGTGAGGAGCACATAGGTCCAATTCGAAGACAAGCAAAATTGCCCAAAATAAAAAAGGCACAGTGATACATTTCTGTCTCTACAAACCTGAGCTAAACTTGCAAAAATACTTTATTAAATGAACAATGTGTAGTTTTTTCTACTGGTATTGTGTAATACTATCAAACAGGTTTAAAGAAAACAACAATTGAACTGTTAATTATACTACACGAATGCGGTAGATGTCAGAAGTCAACAAGTCCGTCTCTACTGTAGGAATAAATTCTTTTAGTGTTCAACCTATGGGGAAAATTTATCACCCTACCAGGTGAATAAAGCAAAAATTTATCCAAGGCATTTATTGTTTGAATAAACAGACATTTATGGGATAAATAGAGAATCTTTAATGAGTCACAATTTGGTATGAAATTTCAGAACAGTGTTCATTAAATAGAGAGTAATCAATTTGTTTTGGGCGTTACGGTGAATAATTCATCGAGAGACGGGACGTGAGTAAATCACAAGGGCGTAGCCCGAGTGATTTACGAAACAGTCCCGTCTCGAGATGAATTATTTATCGTAACGCTCAAAACAAATTGATTACCCTGTTTATTACATGACATTTAGAATAAAGAGGTCATTTACTATAATAATTCAACCCAAACTATTGTCAGATATAATCCAATTTAGTGTAAACACGGAATTTGGATTTTGTCAACTGTGCTAATGAACCTGTTCATAGAAGAAAGAAAGGATTTTTAAAAATATTCAGAAGGAAAATTCATTTTAATTAACTGATGTGGAACTGGAAAACAAAACATCAACAAATCGGTGGGGGCGTGGCTTATATACGTCAGTCGTTCCAAAGTTACTAATGAAGTGACATAATTCACTCGTGACATTACCACTTTTTAATCAACATTAAATTCAATGCAAAACGAACTGAGGAATGTAATAAAAGCAACCTAAGCCTTGGTTTGAGGCTCAGATCGATTTTAATGAATGAAGTTCAGAAATTTGACACAAATTGTGATGAATTAGAGATTCTTTCTATCACATAATGGGTAAATTATTCCTTTACCTAGCTTAACAGCCAAACCGACTACCGTTATTGACAAAACAAACCAATCAAATGTTAATATATTTCCAATTTTTACCTCGAAAACATAGCTTGTGACTCCTCATTGAAATAAATTTCGCCACAAATTATGTTTTTCTGGAAAAAAATTAATTTTTTAGCTATTCAAGAAATTCTTTTGCAAATGTCATTTTGCTAGCAATGTTAGGAAAACTGTTAATGACATAAAAGACTTTAAAAATGGAGACGGTTAATTCAATTCTCCTTCTGAACCAACCAACTTACAATGTTATGACATCATGTTGACTTCTGACGTCATATTTTTTTCACTTCAATGTATTTGTTCAATTAACTCATAACCTGCTGAGTATTTTTCAGATATTTTTCATCAAATCTAGTCATGGCTGCTTTGAAGCAGCCATGACTAGATTTGATAAAAAAAAAATAAATAATTTTTTAACTCGAGAAATCATTGGTGAAAAAAATCCATAAATTCACAGGGGAAAAAATTGATAAAATGCGCCCAAATTATACTTATTTCAGTGGCAAGAACAATTTGGTTCATATTTGCATTGTGAGAATGTGACTTAACATGGGGAAAATACATAATAAATCATTAAAATCCATCAACTCTTGGTGAAGTTACTTGAAGTTCATGTTTTCAAATGGATGGATGTACAGGCAGATGGAGACATGGATAGATGAATGTGATCCAATATGCTTGTTTGTTTATTGGGGTTTAATGACACTTTCAACAACTGTGGTCATATCATGTCAGGACTGTTTTATGCGATGAGGAAATTAGAGAGAAGCACCAGGCAGTAGAGAGCAACTGTTAAACCCTCAAACTTACTATAATCCAGTATACCCCAAAATCTCTTAGAGAATGGGGGAATAATTAACCCTTATTTATTTATTGGTGTTTAATGTCACATACTTATGCACAATGGCTAATAATGACCATGACAGTTTTACAGGTGGAGGAAGCCAGAGTACCTGTAGAGGACCACCGAGAAACGACGAGCAGCTGCCAGCTCCCCAACATCGTAAGTCCGCACTGCAGCACACGTAGGGTTAGATTGGTTGAAGACATGTGCACCATCAACGTGCAGTACGCCTCAGTACACGGCGTCATCGTGCCCCCTTGTGGATAACTGCCTTGCCCAAGGACACAACGTGGGGATAATTAACCCTTAAGGACCTAATTTTGATAACTTTTAATGCAAAGGAACAAGTGCCCCAAAATGTATTTTGGGGTAAATTCAAGACTTGTTTTCTAAGTACCTACCCAGTTGTTTCTAGGAAAGTCTTGGCTGCCTCTGTAGGCAGCCAAGACTTGACTAGAATCAACTGCAAAGCCACAGGAGGTAGATTTTGAAAGTATAGTGGAAATGTATAAAAATCTTCAGGCCACTGAGGGTTAAAAGTGATCATTTTGATTACACTGAAATGGGAGTGTGGCGGCTCCATGGTTAGAGCATTGGACTTCAAATCGAAAGATCAAGGGTTTGATCCTGACCAGCCGTAACTGCATTGTATTCTTGAGCAAGACACCTGATCCTGATTGCCCACTTGGGAGCACAGTGGCACTGTGTGCTAAGAGATACTCCACGTCAATGGGCACTTGCCTTCAACCACTGCTAACTATTTATTTATTTATTTATTTATTTATTTATTTATTTATTTATTTATTGGTGTTTAAGGTCACATATTTCTGCACAACGGCTAACCATGACCGTGACAGTTTTACGGGTGGAGGAAACCGGAGTACCCGGAGAGAACCACCGAGCAACGGCGAGCAACTGTCAGCTCCCCAACATACCAACTCCACACAAGCAGGGTTAGCATTGGTTGAAGACAGGTGCACCATCGACGTGCAGTATGCCTTAGTACACGTCACCGTGCCCCCACGTGGGCAATGGGGGTGAAGTGTCTTGCCCAAGTACACAACGCGGTTGCCGCAGGTGGGATTCGAACCGAGGACCTCTTGGCTTGCAGCCTGCACCTCTACCAACTGAACCACTGCGCCCCCACTGCTAACTCTGCTTGTGCAGAGTTAGTAAGTTGGAGAGACTAACAGTTGCTTGATGCTGCTTGATGGTTCTCTCTGGATACTGACTTCCTTCACTCATAAAACTGTCCGACAAGATGTGACCCTGGCTGTTGAAAATGTTAAAGCCTCAATAAACTGACTGACATTGAAATAACCATATAAGTAACATATTTTTCCCACAATGCAACTAGAAATTTATCCAATTTAATCTGGTGTGACAGAGCTGAATGACCTCTAACAAACAAAACTGAATTGGTTAAATTTCTTGTTTACTTACAGTACTGTTGCCGTAGACTGGTCACTTTCCACGGGTGGGGAGTATATTCACGGATGCAATAATATTAGATGTCAAACACAAATTATAGGAATAATCATCAAAAATTCAATTAATGAAGCACCGAGTATAACACGGTGCTTCATTAATTAAAATTTTGCTGACGATGACTTTTATTACGTGGTCTGTGCATGATATTTTGATATTTTGACATAGTATGAAGTCTCCACTACATTTCAGGGTGATAAACATTAATTGATGACAATTATTTATTTATTTATTGGTGTTTAAGGTCACATATTTCTGCACAATGGCTAATCATGACCACAACAGTTTTACGGGTGGAGGAAGCCGGTGTACCCGGAGAGAACCACGGAGCAACGGCGAGCAAATGTCAGCTCCCCAACATACTAACTCCACACAAGCAGGGTTAGCATTGGTTGAAAACAGGTGCACCATCGACGTGCAGTACGCCTTAGTACACAGCGTCACCATGCCCCCACGTGGGCAATGGGGGTAAAGTGTCTTGCCCAAGGACACAACGTGGTTGTCACAGGTGGGATTCGAACCGAGGACCTCTCGGCTTACAGCCTGCACCTCTACCTACTGAGCCACCGCACCCCCGCTGATGACAATTAAATCTATCGATCCAAGTGTGATCATGAAATGCTAAATAAAGTCAACTTACTTAAAATAGTTCAACAGACATTGCACAAGCAATGCTGGCTCTTTCCAGTGAACATAATCCATTGTATCCTGAAATATTGACAAAGATTTTATTACCACTTTCCCCATGATGATTGGCTAAATTTTTCAATCCTCAGGAAGAAACATTCTGCATGAATATTATAAATTTAATCAATAATATTTATTTTGAACTAAGTTAGAATTCAAGCTCCCACAGTGAGTCCAAATATGGACCTAAGGACATGATTTGAACAAACTTGAATCTCACCCCCCTAAGGATGCTGCATATCAAATATCAAAACATTCCAACTGCTGGATCTGAAGAAGATTTTTAAAGAAAATTCTTCATTTTGAACTAAGTTATAATTCGGGCTACCACAGTGAGCCCAAATATGAACCCAGGGACTTGGCTTGAACAAACTTGAATGTCACCCCACTATGCATGGTGCATACCCAATATCAAAAGATTCTGCCTGCTGGATCTTGAGAAGAAGATTTTCAAAGAAATTTGCCTGAAATGCACTAAGTTCGAATTCGAGCTTCTATACTCAGCCCAAATATAAACCCAGGGGGCCCATTTGAACAAACTTGAATCAGATCCACCCCACAATGTTGCATACCAAATATCAAAAGATTCTGCCTGCTGGATCTGGAGAAGAAGATTTTTTAAGAAATTTGCCTGAAATGCACTAAGTTCGAATTCGAGCTTCTATACTGAGCCAAAACATAAACCCAGGGGGCCGATTTGAACAAACTTGAATCAGATCCACCCCACAATGTTGCATACCAAATATCAAAAGATTCTGCCAGCTGGATCTGGAGAAGAAGATTTTTGAAGAAATTTGCCTGAAATGCATTAAGTTCGAATTCGGGCTTCTATAGTGAGCCCAAATATGAATCCAGGGAGCCGATTTGAACAAACTTCAATCAGATCCACCCCACAATGTTGCATACCAAATATCAAAAGATTCTGCCTGCTGGATCTGGAGAAGAAGATTTTTTTAAGAAATTTGCCTGAAATGCACAATGTTCGAAATCAGGCTCCTATACTGAGCCCAAATATGAACCCATGGGGCCGATTTGAACAAACTGGAATCAGATCCACCCCACAATGTTGCATACCAAATATCAAAAGATTCTGCCTGCTGGATCTGGAGAAGAAGATTTTTGAAGAAATTTGCCTGAAATGCATTAAGTTCGAATTCGGGCTTCTATAGTGAGCCCAAATATGAATCCAGGGAGCCGATTTGAACAAACTTCAATCAGATCCATCCCACAAATTTGCATACCAAATATCAAAAGATTCTGCCTGCTCGATCTGGAGAAGAAGATTTTTTAAGAAATTTGCCTGAAATGCACTAAGTTCGAAATCGGGCTCCTATACTGAGCCCAAATATGAACCCAGGGGGCCGATTTGAACAAACTTGAATCAGATCCACCCTACAATGTTGCATACCAAATATCAAAAGATTCTGAGTGCTGGATCTGGAGAAGAAGATTTTTTAATCTTTTTCCCATTGCCTACAGTGTTAAAAAGTGCTGACTCAGCACTTTTTCAAAGTCCTGAAAAAAGTATGTTGTGATCAAACCGATAGGGATGTTTTTTAACCATTCTATTCTACTGGATAAAAGTAAGCTTTATACAAAATAAGAATTCTCAGTGCCGTGTAGTTTTGGAGATATGGCAGTTTTAAGGTTTTTCCTATTTTTAGCTCCCCAGGTTCCCACGGGGCAATGAGAAAATTTTTTTTTGCATCAATCAACTACTTATGACCCATTATCATCTCATATCAAATTTGGTTCAAATCGACCTGACGGTTCTGAAAGTTAAAAAAATTTATAGTAATTTATATATTTTTTATACTTACCAATGACCCAGACATAGCTGGTGCTAACTCTTAAAATATAGGGCCAAACACAAATTTTGCCCCCCAATCCCCAAAATTTGCATCTAAAACTAAAGAAAACATGTCCTGAAAGGCCCTCCACACTTCGCCCCTACTGCGCATGCGCAGTGTCAAGGACGTTCCGAAATTGGCGCCATTAATCATTCTAAAAACCAGTGCCTGGTAAGCGCTATGTACTCAGCGGGGAGGCAAGAGTTCCCAACTCCTGGGAGGGCCATCCCCGTCTGGGTCATTGGTAAGTATAAAAAATATATAAATTACTATAAATTTTTTAACATTTTTATACTGTACCAATGACCCAGACATAGCTGAATAGTAAAAAGGCTGGAGGGCCAAGGACATAGAGCAAAATGGAATACGCTCAATAAAATAAAATAGAGTCATCCCCTGTAGGGAAAAAGAAGTAATAGGCCTTACATGTATCTTTCTTATTTATGATAAATTAGAAAGATACAACACCTTCCAAAATTGAGCTTCATACATCCATGTACTCTATTAATATCCAATATAATCCTTATACTAATAATTTTTAAAGTAAGCCAATAAATAAAGTAAGTCTAGAGAATAGAGACTCTTATACTCCTAAAAGTGTCTGAGGATTGCATAATCATGTCCATTGACATATGCAATATTCAAAAGCTATACTTTAAAAACTAAGACTTGAATGAATTTTAAAAACCTAAACTTCTCACTAAACAACCATCCCAATAACAGCTCAGAATTACTAACTCCGGAGGAGGTATCCCCTTGTTTTCATAGTAAAACAGGTGACCCAAGGGAACACCCTCCCCCCCCCCCCCCTTTTTCTTGCCCTGGGTCAAATAGCCCAGAGCGAAGAGGGCAGCCGAACGGAGACACTGCCGAAACAGACAGCCTACCTAGCTATAGTAGCAACTGTTAAGTGAATGACATTCTGAGCAGTAGATAATAGATCTAACAATAGAGGCCTCCAGAAATGGACTCGATATTTCTGAGATAAAATTCATGAATGTGGATGGCTGAGCGCAATGAGCAGCCTTCAAAAATCTATAATAGCGACACTATTAATGTAAGCCCAAGAAGTAGAAGAACTCTTACTTCATGAGCCGAAATCTTAAGCACAACTGCTAAGTCAATGATATACCATAAGCAGTACCGATAATTAATAGAATCCATTAACAATAAAATGGAGCGTAACGTCCTTCTACTAGACATCAAAGACAGAAGAAGCTTACGCCCTTTGTAATAAACAGATATCTGTTTATAAATACATAAACTGTACCCGGAAAGAGTAAAGGCCTATGCCCATACGAAGACGGAAGGACCTTAAAATAATAGGTTCCGGATAATAGGAGCCTAACTCTTATGCAACAATCCAACCTAAATAGTAACGGAAGTATTGATTCCGAAACTATGAAAGTGAAAATCATCCATCGATAGTGCATGAAACTCACTGACTCTACAGTAAAAGAGAAACCAACAGAATTACTGTCTAAAAGGTCAGAATTTGAAAACTACTGTTTCCAGAGGCTCAAATGATTACTTAGCTAAATAAGAACCGAAGTTAAAATCCGTATAGGAATTTAATCTAAAGATTCTAAGTCTATTTATCAAAAAGTTACTAACTGACTTTGATAAAGAGACAAAAGACTCAATTGTAAACTATCGTAGAGTGCATAGGTATGAGGTAACATAAACCTATAACCTAAATAATAACAGGCTGCAGTAGATCTTGTGAAACAAGTATACTAAAAAATAGCAATGAGTAGTATGGAGGGATCAACAATATGAACATAATGATCCCTACACCACGACGGAAGAGCCTCCACTTTAGCCGCATAGAATAGCGAAGAAGAGGATCTCCTATAGTAAGAAATCGCGTCCAAAGCTCGTCCAGTACAGTGCTTACAATGCAATACGGACCACACAACGGAATACATGAAGGTTGCGACCTTGCTGGTTGTGATAAAGATGACACGATTTACCCAGTGAAAAAGATCCTCACATAGAGGAAGATTTCACGTTAAGACCCACAGTAGACAAGAGAGTAAATTACTCATGATCTCTGTGAAGATAGAGATGCTATCAACAGAAATGTATTGTGGTTGTTTATCTTAGCAATACCTGCTAAAACAACAGCGCCGGAGGATACGCGTATCCTATCATTCCGTCCTATAGATCAATAGAGCGTTAACAATATTAGCTCAGAGATCTGGACAAGCCAACACATACGTCTGCAATTGATTAGCAAGCTGTGTCATAAATAAATCATCACTGGGCGCTCCCATAGATAGCAAATCTGATTGAAAACTTGTTTGTTGAGAGTCCATTCTGACAGCAACAAGCGACCCGTAAGAGAACGGGAGTTCGATAAAACAATCAGACGACCCGGAATATGACGGACCAAAACTGAACTTGGTGTACTATAACCAACAGACGGATTCTTTCCATTAAATTGAATAACGGAAAGGAAAGAGTGCCTCCCTGGTTCCGGAGATACGCCACTACTGTCGAATTAAAGGACAGGAATTTGGGCATGCGTTTCTGAATAATGTTCATGCCATGACATAAAGCAAGCCTAAAAAACATTATTCCGCGGAAGAAAACTGATTGCTAAAAGACTGCGGAACCCAAAGACCCTGGCACTTCGAATCCGTAGGGATCAGTATTATATCCCAATCTGTTTGACTGGCAACCGTCATAACAGCCACACTCGGGTCCGGCAACTGCGGCGGCACTCTCTGAGTCAACCACCGAATGTTTGCCCCAGTCTGAATCTCTTGTAACACTAGATAGACAAGAGAATGTGTAAATCGAGCAATTCATGGATTGCCGAAAAGTTGCCGTCGAAGAGAAGCTCCTCCGAGAACGAAGCGACTCTGAGAGAGTTCTTAACCTTACTATCCACGCGTGTGGATGTAGCTAGGGCTGCGTCACGTCTAACTAACTCCAATCAGCCACTGAAGGGCGGAGTTATACGTGAACAAACTACTGCCCTCAAAAGAAATTACATTGAGAATAATATCCCGTAAATCTTTTCTTGAAGACGTAATGATAACGCCTCAGTAAGGCGGATTACGTATAATAAAGCGTCTAAATTAAGTCTACTATACATAATGTCGTTCCCAACATTGAAATTGGAAAAGACATAAACGGCGAAAAAGAATATATGCAGTCTTTAATCACACCGTCTAGACGCATATGAACTCTCGGTATGCCCTGCTCTGCCAAAATAAACTATTTGTATAAATGATAAAATGGCAGAAATGAGCAACGCGGACAAGAAACTAAACTATCATGCTTAGTAGCAGGCTTGTATATATATATATATATAGCGTCGAAAAATAAAACACATGTTGTAATGACAATATTGGACTGCGTCGGTAAGTCAGGGACAATGTCCCTGAACCGATCGAAAAATCTGAGTCCAATGACGCTATAAGTCTCTTATCCAAGATCGCAGCAATGAAGTCCGAAATAATAATCACTGGAAGATAATGCCAGAAGATATGAAAGGCATCTTCCGATACTACTAAAGGGAAAACTCGAAATCTTTCGAATCCCTTTCGCCATCCTGTCGGACCCTATAAAGCGTTCGGTCGTCCGTACCTGATGCAACCGCGGACCGCACCGACCCAGCGCCGTCGGATAATTCCTGATTCGACCGAGAAACTGTCAATTGCTGGGATGCTGCGAAACAACTGTGCTAACTCGGATAGCACGTCCGTCACTGAGGCCTGAGGAGAAGCGGTCTTACGATGCATTGCCGCTGGAAGCTCCGTGATCGTTACCCTGTGCATACTACCAATATGCGAGCGAACGGAGTGTATAGGCCTCGTGTCCCTTGGCTACCGGATGGCGCGACCTATTCGCCGTGGAATCACTGAATGCCGAAACTGATCGGATACTCGAGGTCACGTAGCCAATGTGCGGTCGTGTGCCCTGCTGTGAGGATGAGGAAGCATTAAAGACAGTCTCTCGGACTGTCAATATAACGGAGCGTCCCGACCAACGGACATATGCTCCGAATGTAAAATATCTGAACCACAACATGCGGTCCCCTATGTTGTTGGGCGAGAGAGAGACCTCTCTCGCTCACAGCCCGGACGGACCTGGACAAGCCAGGAGCCGGACTAACAGGCTTCCTCCGATCTGTCCTCAATCTGCCGTCACTGGGTGAGTACTAAAGTAATTAAAGTGCTCGCATCACCCAAATCTCCTTCCTAGACCGCAACGGACGAACCCGGCAGCCGAACCATTCGATGAATGTACGCTACACCGGGTGAGCTAGCGAATGTCACTCCGTAGGCGATAGACATATTCCATGAGCACTTATTGCCGCTAACTCTTCATTAACTATGACGACAGAGGCACACTTTTGAAAGACATCTCCATAACTCTTCGAACAAGAAACCAGAAATGCTTGGTTAGCAAGCATAAAATAATAATATATATAGCGTCGTTCAATAATTCGAAAGTTTGTGTGACATTATTGGACTATGTCGGAACTGAGGGACGATGTCCCTGAACCGAACCAAAAATTTCTAAGTCCACCGACGCTATCAGTTTCTTATCCGACATCGCAGCATTCTGGTCCGACGAAAGAAGCTGTAGAAGACCAAGTCAGATGACATACGCAACAGCATATGTTGTTCCGAAAGGGAAAGCTCGAAATCCTCCGAATCCCTTTCGGTATCCCGTCGGACCGGATGAAACTTTCGGACGTCCGTACCCGCTTCCGCAGAGCGTCCCGACCCAGCATCGTCGGATAAAATATATGCGACAGATTCAATTGATGCTGGGATGCTGCGATAAACTGTGCTATTAAGGAAAGCACGTCCGTTCCCGAGGCCTGTGCAGTAGCGGTCTTACGATGCATTGCCGCCGGAAGCTCCGTGTACGTTGACTCCCGCACACTTCCTATGCGAACGTCCGGAGTCTGCAGGCCTCTTGTCCCTGGCTACCGGATGGTGTGACCTGGTCGCCGAAGAATCCTTGATCGGCGAAGCTGGTAATATATCGGCGGTCACGCAGCCAAGGTGCGGTCGTGTGCGCTGACGAGAAGAGGAAGCCTTAGCAGTCTCAGCGGACTGCCTATACAACGGAGCGTCCCGAGCGACGGACGTATGCTCCGCTTGCGACACATTTTGTACCACAACATCTGGGGCCAGATGTTGTTGAACGAGAGAGGGGCCTCTCTCGCTTGCTGTCCGGATGGACCGGAACGAGCTATGAACCGGACTAAAAGGCTTCTTGCGTTCTCCCTCCGATCCGCCGTCACTGGGTGTGCATTAGGTTAATTTATAATGCTCGCATCACCCCAAAATTCCTTCTAGACCGCAACGGACTAACCCGGCTGCCGAACCATTCGGTGAATGGACGCTACACCGGGCGAGCTAGCGGACGTCAAAGGCCGTCGAACCTACTAGGGTCCTCTTAGGCAATTGGCGTATTTACATGAGCACTTTTCCGCTAGCCCTTCATTAATTGTGACGACGGAGGCACACTGTTGGAAGACATCACAGATACATCACCCTAATCTTGATCGTCTGAAATAGAAATTGATAAAGTAGAGTGACCCTGCGGGGAAAGGACCGGAGTGTCCAAATCCCCAAAAACATACCGTGACATACGCTTCCCATATTGTCATCGAAATCATACGATACAGAACAGGAGTTAATGCGAGTACACTGACCACATATAGAATGATAATAAAGTCAGAGGAAGACTTCCTCTTAAAACAATTGATCAATATCCTTTCAATGTGAAAAGAAAACAAGTCCTGGTACTCGCACTAACCCCTGGCAATCAAAATACATAATAATAATATGATCCATTAATATAGAAAAAATAATTGAAATCAAAATATTTTGAAAAAATTTTTTTTCAGAACAGCCCAAGTTTCTGAAAAGTAACGTTGAGCCCCAATGGATCCCAAGCCTAAGTGTTGACAAAAATTTTAAAAATATTTTAAACAATTTATTCAACACTTACGAACAATAATAATGTATCTAGTTATGATTAAAATAACATCAAGATATTATTTTTTAGAAATCCCCCCCTCACACAGAGGGCTGTTGTAAATGTAAACAATGAGTGTAAAAACACTAAAATAAGACTCCAGGCACCCAGGCCCGAATTCAGTTACCAAAAATACACTATCTGATGCAAAACAGAGACTTCCAGGGAAGAAACTGCAGAACATCAGATGGTAGATGCAGAACACAACGCCTAACCACCCGTAGGTGAAGACGTAAACATGGGGAAAAGAACAGAATTCATTCTGTTATTCAGCTAAAACTCCCAAGAAAATTTAGTAATAATAATTACAAAAACTATGCCAAAAGCATGGGAGAATAGCAAGGGGGAACTTAAAGGACAGGGAGAGAGGAAAACACTTAAAAAACAGTGTAACTAAACAATCAGAATGACAACAAAATGGCTGCTGCCTTGAAAATAGGTAACTTAACATAATTTCATTAAAAAATTTTAAGTTACAGCCCTGATAATATTCTGTCACACATTTTTTTCCTCTCCTCCTTCTCTATCCTCCTTAGAATCACCATTTCACTAATATTTATGTGTCTGGCATCAATTAAACTGAGATTTATAAGCACAAAGATCAGTCAGATGTTAACTGATGAAGGGCCAAACTTAGAATGATTAATGGCGCCAATTTCGGAACGTCCTTGACACTGCGCATGCGCAGTAGGGGCGAAGTGTGGAGGGCCTTTCAGGACATGTTTTCTTTAGTTTTAGATGCAAATTTTGGGGATTGGGGGGCAAAATTTGTGTTTGGCCCTATATTTTAAGAGTTAGCACCAGCTATGTCTGGGTCATTGGTACAGTATAAAAATATAGAAATTTTAGGCATGGCCAAAATTTTTGCCCCTCCCATAACGAAGGCAAATAATGCCCGACAAACTTCTCTTGAACAAACTTGATTCTAAACCTCAAAAGGACTCTGTATACCACATATCAAGTCTCTGCTACTGGTGGTTCATCAGAAGAAGATTTTCAAAAAATTTGGCCATTTTTTCCCCACACCTCTACTCAATATGAGCCGAAACCTATTTTGGATAAAAATCAAAATGCCCCTATATAACCACTACTTACATGAAATTTAATTAAAATGTGGCCAGTGGTTTAGGAGAAAGAGGCTCAACCACCACCTTCACGCAGGACGACAGACGACGGACGACAGACGACGGATGAAGAGTGATAAGAAAAGCTCACCCTGACTTTCAGTCAGGTGAGCTAAAAACAGATAGAGTCAAAATTAAAATTCCTACCATAAGATGTTTTGGGGACACATGCTATAGTAAGGGATCCAATGGTAATCTTGCAATGTCAGGAAGTAAAAGGCTTTTTGGTCGCTTCTAGGGTAACTTTTTGCACTGAATTTGAATCTGATTGATGCAACTCTGTAAACCTTGGGTAACTCCAGATATTCAATATGGTGTCCTAGATGGCCACCAGAAACTCCAAATATTTTGCTATGTACACCAAAGTCGCATATTTGTATGGAAACTTTTGTAAGCAACACACTACAGGAACAATAGGTTGCACGACATATGCCCAGTTACAAACACTTTTCCAGACCAGAACATTCACTGAAAGACGCTTACTTAAATATTCTTGAAAAAGTAAATGGGGTAAGCAACTCAGACTCATACGTGAAGATTACTGGTGTATGGAATTGGAAATATGGAAGGGGTGGGATTTAACATGGGGAACAACAGAAATTACATGCTCTGACACTAGAATTTCGGAAAGGGTGATTCGACGTCTAACGTTCTTTCTCTGCCTTCATTGTGAAATTTGCATTCAACCGAGTATGTAGTATTTTCTGAAGTTCACAAACCTGACGGCCTTTGGCCAAAAGCTTTTAACAGAGCAATTTCTCCATTTAATACTTTGGTCCCTTTTTCTAGACCTTATGGAACAGATTATGAAAAGGACCTTATGGAACAGATTATGAAAGGGGTGTTTTTGGTGGCCATCTTGAATACCTTGAGTTGTCTGAGTTAAACAGAGTGGCATCATTCAGACTGGGATTCAATGAAAAAAAGGTTACCCTAGAAACCACCAAAAAACATTTTACTTTTACTTCCCGACAATGCAAAGATATCCTCTCTAGCTGCAGGACTATTAACAGAAACAAAGGACAGATAGATGGACAGACAAAATGGCTAAAGTACAATCAGGTAGCCTGCGATAGTGCCTTTAGAGACTAAATAATATCTGAGACTTTCAAAATAAGAAAACTCTATAGGCTCTATTGATAAATAGGTTATCTCCACCTGATTCCATGAACTCTTCTATGCTGTGGAGACTAATATAAATTATTTCCAATTGGTATGCAAAATGCAGTATTTCTTAGTGTTCATTTGTGTATGTTGTGATTCAATTAAATAACGTGTCAAAACTGCGACCACATTAATGGAAAAAAGTCTACCGCGTAATTGTGTGTCATAATTACAGTGTAGTCGCCGTAATCCATGCGTGGGCAGTGAGGTCCATGAATGCATTTACCAGGTAATAAAAATAATCACTACCAAAACTTTAACTGGTAGAGTGCAAAATTATTTTTGGCCTTCAAAATTTGTTCACATGTCTTTGCCTTGTTACAATTTATAGGAGAGTGCCTGAGGGCACTCTATGAATTGTAACCAGGCAAATCTTAACAGACTAAATAATATCACTTCAAAGACAATATGAAGCACAGCGACTGAATTTGAAGCCTTTAAGTTGCTGTACCTGCACTTCACAATAAAGTCCAAATATGGGTTTCCAGCACTCTACCAGCTAATTAATGAAGCACTGGGTTGTACCAGGTCTTGCATTAATTAAATTTTTGATGATTATTCCTGTAATTAGTGTTTGGAGTCTAATATTATTGCATCCGTAAAAATATTGCCCACTCCGTGAAAAGTGACCAGTCCATGGTGAAGGTACTGCACAACGACAAAGTTTTCGATAGTCATGTCATTAAATTGGGTGATGTGCAGTGTATGAGCCGATGTTGATTGTGATGTCATATTGATTGTCAAGCACATTTTTCCTGTGTGAGAACACCTCGGGACCTCACTTCACCAAGCCATTCCCTTCTGGGATGAGTTGATGTCGTGGGGTTCCAGAGTATTCTGTGGTGTTCACCCCAGACGAAATTTGACTATTCGCTATCAATCCGAGTCGTAATGTTTACAAAACCACAAATACCAACCAGTAGTAGTTAGTCCAAAAACGACAACTCACTTTCCGATAGACACTGTACTGCAATAAGGTTGATGAGCTCACTCCAGGAAGTGGGTCATAAGGTGATACCAAGCAGGGTGGGTTAGCATGAAAGAGTTAGTTTCTGTGAAAGGGTAGTCTTCATTAACTGTTTGGGTGATAGAAGCTACTGTATGGCTCTATTGTAAAGTGTTGAAAGCCACTTTAGGGGCTTTACACCACACACATTAGCTTGATGTTTATTCAACCGCAGAATTATATGGAATTGTTTTGTTACAATTTACTGGAGAGTGCTAACAGGCATTATTTTCTGTGTCAAAAAAGTTAAAAAATTTATAGTAATTTATATATTTTTTATACTTACCAATGACCCAGACTTAGCTGGTGCTAACTCTAAAAAATCCAGGGCCAAACACAAATTTTGCCCCCCAATCCCCAAAATTTGCATCCAAAACCAAAAGAAATCATGTCCTATAGGACCTCCATACTTCGCCCCTACTGCGCATGCGCAGTGTCAAGGACGTTCCGAAATTGGCGCCAATTATCATTCTTACTGGCAGTGCCTGGTCAGCGCTATGTACTCAGCGGGGAGGTAAGAGTTCCCAACTCCTGGGAGGGCCATCCCCGTCTGGGTCATTGGTAAGTATAAAAAATATATAAATTACTATAAATTTTTTAACATTTTTATACTGTACCAATGACCCAGACTTAGCTGAATAGTAAAAAGGCTGGAGGGCCCTAGGACATAGAGGAAAATCCAATAAGCTCAACTATATAATATAGAGGCAACCCCTCAAGGAGAAAAGGAGTATTAGGCTTTACATGAATCTTTCTTATTTTATGTTAAATTAGAAAGATACAAAACCCTTCATAATTGAGCACAATAACATTCATGTTCTCTATTAACATCCAGTATAACCCTTTATACTAATTATTTTTAAAGTAAGCCAATAAATAAAGTTAGTCCAGAGAATTGAGACTCTTTATATTCTTTTAAAAGTGTCCGAGGATTGTATATTAACGCCCGTTTGACACTTGACATATACAAATGCTTCACACCGAGCTACACTTTAAAAATATGACATGAATGAATTTTTAACATTAATATTACACTTTAAAACCATCCCGGAAACGACTCAGAAATACTGACTTCGGAGGAGGCATTCCCTTGCTTTTCACTATAAAGCAGGTGTCCTAAGGGAACACCCTCCCCCCCCCCCCCCTTCCCCTTGCCCTGGGTCAAATAGCCCAGAGCGAAGAGGGCAGCCGGACGGAGTCACTGCCGGAACAGAAAGCCTGCATAACTATAGTTGCAACTGTTTAGTGGACGACATTCTGAGCAACAGATAACGGACCTAAACAATGCAGGTCTCCAGAAATGGACTCAATATTTCTGAGGTAAAAATTTGTGAATGTGGATGGCTGAGACCAATAAGCAGCCTTCATTAAATCTGTAATAGCAATACTATTAGCGTAAGCCCAAGAAGTAGCAAGAGCTCTTACTTCATGAGCGGAAATCTTAAGCACAGACTGCTGAGAAGAACATGAACTCTCATAAGCAGTACGGATAGTTAATTGAATCCATCTAGCAATAGAATGGACCGAAATGTCCCTTCTATTAGGCATCAGAGACAGAAAGAAACGTTTTCGTCCCTTTCTGATAAACTGAGATCTCTGTTTATAGATACGTAACGCTCTAACAGGACAGAGTAAAGGCCTACGCCCGTCTGAAGACGGAAGAGCCTTAATAACAATAGGTTCCGGATATCTATTAGGAGCCTGATTCTTAGCTAAAAATCCCACATTAGTAGTGAAGGTGATAGTGTTCCCGACACTACGATAGTGAGAATCATCCACCGACAGTGCATGAAGCTCACTGACTCTTCTAGCAGAAGAGAAAGCTAAGAGAAAAGCTGTCTTATAAGATAAGAATTTGAAATCTACTGTCCCAAGAGGTTCAAATGGCTTTTCCTTCAGTTTAAGAAGAACCCAAGCTAAATTCCATTTAGGAATTAACCTAAGAGTTCTGAGTCTATTTATCGAGAAGTTTCTAACCAACTTAGATAAAGAGACATTAGATCCAATTTGTAAACTATCATGATGTGCATAGGTATCAGATAACATAGACCTATAACCCTTAATAGTAACAGGCTGCAGTTTGATTTCGTCAAACAAGTATACTAGAAAGTTTGCAATGTCTGGTATAGAGGGATCAAAAATATGCACAGAATGATCCCTACACCAACGACGAAAAACCTTCCACTTAGCCGCATAGTTTAGCAAAGAGGAGGTCCTCCTACAGTTAGAAATCGCGTCCACTGCTCGTCCTGTAAAGTGCTTGCCATGCAAGAAGGACCGCACAACGGAAAAACGTGAAGGTTGAGACCTTGCGGGTTGTGATGGAGTTGACGCAATTTCCCCTGCGAAAGAAGATCCTCCCGTGGAGGAAGCTTTCGCGGTAGGTCCCACAACAGACACCTGAGTAGATTTATCCACGGTCTCTGTGGAGACAGAGATGCTACCAACAGAATCTTGCATTGAGATTGTTTTATCTTTAGCAATACTTGCTGAATTAACGGTGCTGGAGGATACGCATATCCTATCATTCCGTCCCAAGGGATCGACAGAGCGTCTACTGCAAATGCTCTTGGATCCGGACACGGAGACACATACGTCTGCAACTGATTGTTGAGATGTGTCGCAAATAAGTCTATCATTGGCCGTTCCCATTGGTAGCAAATCTGATTGAATACTTGTTTGTTGAGAGTCCACTCCGACGGCAATAAGCGACCCTTTCGTGAAAGGGAGTCTGCTAGTACATTCAGACGACCCGGTATGTGACGGACCGAAAGAAGAACCTGATGTTCTAGAGCAAACAGAAGGATTCTTTCCGTTAGATTGAACAACGGAACTGAATGAGTGCCTCCCTGATTCCGTATATACGCCACTACTGTCATATTGTCGGATAGGATTTGGACATGAGCATTGTGAATAATGTCCATCCAATGACGTAACGCAAGCCAAACTGACATCATTTCCTTGATGTTTATGTGCTTGCCCAGGAATTGCGGATCCCAAAGACCCTGGCATCTCGAATCCGTTGGGATCAATGATGCACCCCAACCTGTTTGACTGGCATCCGTCATAATGGTAAAACTCGGATCCGGCAACTGCAGCGGAACTCCCTGAGTTAACCACTGAATGTTTGCCCAAGTCTGAATCTCTCGTTTCACTTGATCTGACAAGAGAACGTCTATGTCGAGCGAATGAATTTTCACACTCCAATTCTGAGTCAAGAAAATTTGGAGAGGACGCGTGCGTAACCGCCCCATCGGAATGAGATCCGCAGCGGCTCCGCACAGACCTATCAGTCTCATAAATTCCCTCGCCGTGACTTTGTCTGCGTGCAGACAATAGCGAGCGTAACAACTGACTAATTTCGCTCTGGTTAACGGCGAAACACGAACGAGATTGTTGTGCGTCTCGAAGCTCATTCCCAGATGTGTGAATGACTTGGACGGCACCAGATCCAACTTCTCCTCGTTTACTATAAAACCGAGACGTCGGAGCAATAGAAGTAGATTCTGAACATCGTTCTGAAGCGTTAACTCGTTGCCGTACCTCTGAAGAATGTCGTCCAGGTAGGCTGACGTTACCGCAGACGAATGAGCTCGGAAATAGATCATTACCGAGTTTATTACCCGAGTGAAAGCCCAGGGTGCTAGATTCAATCCGAAGCACATCGCCCGGAATTGATACACCACTCCTAGGACTGCAAAGCGTAGATACTTTCTGAATGTCGGATGTACCATGACGTGAAAGTACGCATCTTCGAGATCTATGCTCGTTGTATAATCGTTCACCCGAATACTCGCTCTGACCGACCGAATCGTCTCCATATAAAACTTCGGAGCGATGATCAGCTTGTTTATCCAGCTCAAATCTATGACTGGACGGAACGAGCCGTCTGGTTTCGGAACCAGAAACAGATGGCTGTAGAATCCCGGAGTCTCCTGGTTTTCTACGACCTCTACCGCGTTCTTCATTAAAAGAGACTGCACCTCTGATAATAGACCGTCTCTTTTCTGCGGATTTGACGGAAGTTGAGTCCATTTTGGACTTTGAGTAAATGGAGGCTTTCGTTTGAAGGATATCTTTAGACCTTCCGAAGTCACCCCTCTCACCCAAGGGTCGTCCGTAATCGACGCCCACTCTTGTGAAAAACTTGACAACCTTCCGCCAACCGGTACGCGATAGAGGTTTAAGCCATCACCTCCTGGACCTGCGAGACCTGCGGTAGGAGAAACCACGTCCTCCACGACCCGCACCTCGTCCCGTCGACCTCGGGGCGTCCGACCGATTGTCCCGGCCCGAAGGACGTCCCGAACGTGAGCCGCTACCTTGACGATCTCTTGAATAAGACCAAGAGGATGCACCAGAACCTCTATAGGGACCTCTCTTGGGCGCATAAGACCCAGAAGTGCCTGTCTTACTCTTATCTGCCGTGTCCGACTTCTTAGAAGCAGATTTGAACAGCAGAGAATCCGAAGCTTTCTTTGTAATTTTATCATCAATTGCAGAAAGCTTGCCGTCAAAGAGAAGTTCTCCAGAGACCGAAGCGACTCTGAGAGAGTTCTTCACCTTAGTATCCACGAGTGTGGATGTAGCTAGGGCTGCGTCACGTCTAACCAACTCCAGGTTTGCCACTGAAAGGGCGGAGTTACACGTGGAATAAGCTACTGCCCTTGAAAGAAGTCTTAAAGAGGATTGTATATCCTGAAATTCTTTCCCTTGAAGGCGCAGTGATAACGCCTTAGTAAGGTGATCTGCGTAAGATAAGGAATCTAAACTGGCTCTGTTAGACGAAATAGTTGTTTCCAACACTGCGTTGGAATAGACGCCGAAGACGGTAATGATAACTCTAAGTCTTCCGCCTCGTCGTCCATACGCAGAGGAACTCTCGGGATACCCTGTCCTGCCGTGTCGAATTTATTCCTTGCATTAATGAAAGGCAGGTTGAGAGTATTGGCGGACAAGAAACCTGCTTTCCCCGTTTTGGAAGCAAGTTTGAATATAGCGTCGTTCAATAATTCAAATGTTCTTGCAACATTATTGGACTGAGACGGAAACTCGGGAGCGATGTCCCTGAACCGCTCAAAGAAATCAGAGTCCAATGACGCTATAATTCTCTTGTCTGGAACCGCAGCAGTCTGGCCCCTCGGAACAACTTGAGGGAGAAAGTGCCGGATGAAGTCCACGGCAGCTTTATGTTGTTCCGAAAGGGATAGCTCCAAGTCATCCGTATCCCTTTCACCATCCGGTCGGACCTCATGATGCTCCCGGCCGTCCGCCCCCGATGCTTCGGCGGAGCATACCGACCCAGCGCCGTCGGATAATTCCCGATCCGACACCGTTTCTGTCGGCTGCTGGGATGCTGCGATAAGTTGTGCTATCTGCACAAGTACGTCCGACATCGAGGCCTGCGGAGGTGCAGTCTTTCGCTGCTTTGCCGAGGGCAGCTCCGCATCTGATGACTCCCGCATACTTTTCCTATGCGAACGTCCGGAGTCCATCGGCCTCGTGTCCCTGGCTACCGGATGGTGTGACCTGGTCGCCGAAGAATCCCTGATCGGCGAAGCTGGTAAAATATCGGCGGTCACGTAGCCAAGGTGCGGTTGTGTGCGCTGATGAGAGGAAGAAGCCTGAGCAGTCTCCGCGGACTGCCTATACAACGGAGCGTCCCGAGCGACGGACGTATGCTCCGCTTGCGACACATTTTGTACCACAACATCTGGTCCCAGATGTTGTTGTACGAGAGAGGGGCCTCTCTCGCTCGCGGCCCGGCTGGACCTGGACGAGCTAGGAACCGGACTCAAAGGCTTCCTCCGATCTCGCCTACTATCCGCCATCACTGGGTGTGCACGTTGAATGTTTATAGTGCTTGTATCACCCAACATTTCCTCCTGGACCGCATCGGACGAACATGGCTGCCGAACCATTCGGTGAATGGACGCTACACCGGGCGAGCTAGCGGACGACATTTGTTTAATCTCCATGAGCACTTTTGCCGCTAGCTCTGTATTCATTTGTGACGACGGAAGCGCATTTGCGGAAGATAACATGGAAACATCACCCTGTTCTTGTTCCTCTGAAATAGAAACTGAGAGAGTAGAGTGACCTTGCGGAGAAAGAGCCGGCATTGCCCTTTCTCCACTAACAACATATCGTGACACATGTTTCCAATGTTTGTCATCCCAATATTGACATATAGAACAGGGATTAGTGCGAGAACACTGACTACAATTAATGCAATGATCATGAAAGTCAGAGGAAGATTTCTTCCTATTACAATTTGAACAATATCCTTTCATTGTGAAAAGTCAACAACAAGTCCTAGTTACTCGCACAAACCCCTGACACAAAGATACATAATAACATGATCCATTAATAATGAAAAAACAATTGCAAATCAAAATAATTTTTGAAAAATATTTTTTCAGCAAAGCCCAAGTTTCTGAAAAGTAACGTTGAGCCCCGATGGATCCGATGGCTAAGTGTGGTCAAAAATTTTAAATTTATATTAAATAATTAATGCAACCTTTACGGATAATAAAAATGTATCTTATAGTGAGATAAACTACACCAAAGGCAAACAGCCCCCCTCAAAAGAGACTGTTGCCAATGTAAACAAACAGTGTAAAACACCAGAAAACATGACTCCAGGCACTGAAAAAACTGGCCCGAAATCAGTCATCAAAATAACACTCTATCTGATGCAAGACAGAGACTCCCAGGGGAGAATCTGCAGAACATCAGATGGAAGATGCAGAACACAACGTTTATACACCCATGGGTGAAAACATAACTATGGGGAAAATAACAGAAAACATTCTGTAACCAAGCAACTCTCCCAAGAGAATTTAGAAATGATCTTTCTCAAAAATATGCCAAAAGCATGGGAGAATTGCAAGGGGGGACTTAGAAGACCAGGGGAGAGGAAACACTGAATAAGCAGTGCAACTTTTTAGCAAGAATGACAACAAGAGGCCCATGCCTCGAAAATAGGCAACTTAACATAATTTCATAAAAAATTTTAAGTACAGCCCTGATTATTTTTTGTCACTCCTTTTTCCTCTCCTCCTTCTATATCCTCCTTAGAATCACCATTTCTCCAATAATTACGTGTCTGGCATCCTTTAAACTGAGATTTACAAGCACAAAGATCAGTGAGATGTTGACTGATGAAGGGCCAAACAGAGAATGATAATTGGCGCCAATTTCGGAACGTCCTTGACACTGCGCATGCGCAGTAGGGGCGAAGTATGGAGGTCCTATAGGACATGATTTCTTTTGGTTTTGGATGCAAATTTTGAAGATTGGGGGGCAAAATTTGTGTTTGGCCCTGGATTTTTTAGAGTTAGCACCAGCTAAGTCTGGGTCATTGGTACAGTATAAAAATATAGCTAATGGTTCCTCATTGGAACAAGCTCAAAAAGTTAGTTCCATTGAGGGGTCATAAGGCCACACAAAGTAGATCTTGTTTCTCAGGCCATATTATTTGTAAAATTGCATGCGGGCGAGCGGTTTTTTATTTTATTTTTTATTTCAGTAATTACTTCTTTGCCATCAAAAGTTCATGTTCTTGGTTCAAGTTTTAGGCCTCATAATCTACAGAAAAGCATGGGTGGTGGTGTATTTCATCCCTTGAGTGCAAGAAGGCTAAAGCATTGCAAAGCCTTCTTGCACTCAAGGGACAAATTCATCAATTTTTTTAACTTGGGTAGAATATCAGACATAAACCATTTAATTTTTTTTTTTTTTTAAGTTTAAATTGGTTATAAAAAGAGAGCATGCAGCAGCCAAAAGGACCATGCGGGAGGGCCTGAGAAACAGATTTTTTTATTTTTTTAGGCCTAAGCTATGTTTTTGAGGTAATTAATAAAATTTTTTACTTATTCAATAATTTATTTTTTTCAAGTGTCATCTTCTTGGGTTAAAACATTTAAAGTTGACAAGTGAATGCTTCAAGATTATCATTTAATTTTTCATCACATTTAATTTCAAAACGGCAGTTGATCATCACAGACACTTACAACTTTCTTGTGTTTTTCTTGAAAAGCATCGGACACCCAGATCTTTAACAGATTAACAATCTGAAAAGAAAGAAATCATATATTAATATAGTTCTTAGTTGCTTAACTGCCAGGATATAATATCTAGGCTCTGCAAAAAGTGGTAGAAGCCTAAATTTGTTTTTTATATTGTTCAAAGGTATAAGACCAGACCCGAGCTCTTTGGATAAAAAGCTGATAGCACTTATGAATGATTCAATGCTAAAATACTATATCTTTTGAAGAACAATGAAAAAGGTGTACAGTCCATGAATTTTTCTGCTTCAGCTCCAGATTTTTTTCCCTAGAGCTTCAACCCCAAAGTTTTCTTTTTTAACCCTCTGCGCACTGATGTCAAAATGGCAAAGTTTTCATCTGCAAATATTTCCCATAATGCAATTTGACATTTAACCAAATTTATTTATCTATTTATTGGTGTTTAAGGTCACATTCTTTTGCAAATGGCCAATCATGACCACAGCATGGAGATAAAGTGAAGGTCAGTCAATCGCTTATACCCCATGCTGCCTATTTTAGACGACTCGCACCCCAAGCATTAGTGACTGAGTCCTATATTTACAACAGTAAACAAGCATTGGTTCAGTTCCCAGGGTTCCAACATGGGATATTTAACCAAATAAACCTTGTAAGTTGTTTGACAGAGATCAGTGAGCACTGTAAAACAAGATAAAATTTATTAAATTTATAGTTAAACAAAAGAAAAACACAGCGATTGGAGAAAATTCTGTTGCACTAGAACAGTGTTAGGGGTTCAAGTTGAGAATTAATAATTCAACCCTTATCTAAGGTATTGTAGAAATCCAGCACCATAAACAAATCTTGCCATTCATATTTTGTTGTTTTTCTGATTTGGGTTTTTAAAACAAGCTCATTAAAATGTGGAGGCCATAAGCAATGTTTTGGAGGCAAAAAATACAAACTTTTAGTAATTTTACGAAGAGAATATTGTAAATATTGTCTTATTATTACAGTACGTGGACAGTGTATTATCACTAAATCAACCACAGAGTGGAGATTCCACCCGAACAATAATTGCAAATTTGTTGAAAAGCATAATGAGCACAAGCAAGGGTCCGGCCAATGGACCTCAGGGGTGCACCCGGAGGTCCATTGGCTGAAACATTACTGGTGTTTTTTGTCCACATATACAGAATTTGAAAATAATACTTTGGGTTATAACTCCACTCCCTGGGTGATTTAGTTACAATCCACTCTCCACGTACTGTAGGTTAGGTAAAAAGCTAATTCCCAACACTTGTTAGACAGATCTTTCTGATGAATGAAATTTATAACTTAGCATGAGTAAGAATGTAACAATCTTGTGGATGATGGAGTATCCCCATCATTTGAATATATTTATATGATAATCTCTTCATTCAAGTAAAGCAGGGGCGGCAGAACGATTTTCAAAGTCTAGGGGGAGGGGGGGGGGGCTGGATTGGGCGACGGATGGTCGTCGGTATGAAAATTATAAATTCCAGGGTCCCAAAACCCCAATTTCCATGCATCTGAGTGGATATTTTGAGATTTTTCAGGAGATGTATTTGAAAGATTTCACACTTTGAGAGCGTTAAAAAATGTTGATAAAGCATACAGGTGAGGTCTATTTATCAGCTTTGGTCGTAACAACCAAAGCTGATAAATAGACCTCACCTGTATGCTTTACCAGACGTTTACAGTAATTATACTGTCTGTGGATTATCTTGTCTGGGGGTGGATTTGGTACTTGTATATCTGAAAGAATACGATCTACTTCAGTTAACCGATTCATTAACAGATTGTATACATTTTAGCGTTTGCTGCCCTTTACTGCAAAAAATGATCCGAAATCAAATTGATACTGAACCAGTAGGAGAGAAACAGCTGGCGAAAATATGGAGGCTCTGGATCAACCCTTTGTTTCACCAGTCATTGGTTGTGTTAAAATATATGCATACAAAAAAACATGGCCCGGCAAAAAAAGTGGAGGGGCTGAAGCACCCCCCCCCCCCCCCCCCCCTCGACGTGGTGGTTCCGCCGGACCTGTAAAGGGATTCCACTGTTTCCTTACTCATATTACACAACAAGATGGTTCTAAAAAATTATATTAGTTTCACTTCAGTTTTAGTCAAAAGTCGGGGGCGTGGTGGCTCGGTAGGTAGAGGTGCAGGCTGCAAGCCAAGAGGTCCTTGGCTTGAATCCCACCTGTGGCAACCGCGTTGTGTCCTTGGGCAAGACACTTCACCCCCATTGCCCATGTGGGGGCACAGTGACGCTGTGCACTAAGACATACTGCACGTCGATGGTGCACTTGTCTTCAACCAATGCTAACCCTCCTTGTGTGGAGTTAGTATGTTGAGGAGCTGACAGTTGCTTGCCATTGCTTGGTGGTTCTCTCCGGGTACTCCGGCTTCCTCCACCCATAAAACTGTCATGGTCATGATTAGCCATTGTGCAGAAATATGTGCCCTTAAACACCAATAAATAAATAAATAGTCAAAAGTCTGTTATTGTTGTTGATTCACAGTGCTTTTGTTTCATTTTAGATGTGTCTGTGTTCAGCATTAATGTCATCAATTAGATTGGGTTCCCTGTCATACTTGTTTACACCCCATGTGTTTTGATACAGAAGTTCCCAAAACAGTGTGCTTTCACTTGTATTAAGCCTTGATTTCAGTTTTATTTCAAAACTGATAGAATTTTTCCATTAACCCTTTACCTAAGGAATCGACCGCATCTGCTCATCATTTTTCAAAACATTTTAACCCTTTACCTAACAAATCGCCCGCATCCGCCCGCGTAATATGCAAATTCAGCAGTTGAAAAAATTAAATTTTTCAAAATATTTCAACAAATCCATATCATGTGACACCTCATTGGAACGAGCACATTGAGCTTGTTCCAATGAGGTGTCACATGATATGGTTTTGTTGAAATTTTTTGAAAAAATTAAAAAAATTATATTTAAAATAATAAATTCTGAAATCATCTGCATTGGGTAAAGGGTTAAGAAAACTAAACCATGTGACCCCACTCATTGGAATGACCTTGTCAGGCTCATTCCAATCAGGGGTCATGTGATATGGTTTTGAAGAAATTTGTTTTAAAAAATTGAAAGAAAAATATTCAAAATAAATGTTTCTAAAATAATAAATTTTGATATTCTGTGCATTGAACAAAGGGTTAACTGCTTACACTGTCCACACAAACAATAAGAGATAATAAACTATATTTTGGAGGAAAGTCGGTAAAATTTAAAATTTGTACAATAAGGTCAATTAAAAAAAATTCTTCCTCATCTGTATGTGGGAGGAAAGCTTTTCATTTTTTTTCTTTTCTTCTGACAATCGAGAAAACTGTTCTGAAAATAATTAATACACATTTAACCCCATACACTATTCTGTGGAAAAATCTATGTTCCCAGCAGTCAAAATTTCCCATAACTCAGTGAGCTCTGTCATATTTTTGTAACTATTTCTTTGCCATCAAAAGTTCATATCCTTGGTTTGTTTTATGTTTTAGGACTCAAAATCTACAGAATAGAATGGGTGCTTGTGTATTTCGTCCCTTGAGTTCAAGAAGACTTTGCAATGCTAAATCATTGCAAAGCCTTTTTGCACTCAATAGACAAATTTATCAACTTTTATTAACTTGGGTAATATAATTTTTATTTTTTCAAGTTTGCACTGGTTATAAAAAGAGAGCACACTGCAAGGGGGCCTGAGAAACATATTTTTTACTTTTTTAGGCCTTACCACTTGAGGATGCTGGGGAAGCCATTTTTCATCATCTTTCACCAACAAGCTGATGATTCTAATCGCCTCATACTGTAATTCTTGTTTACTGGTTGTGTCAGTGGGACTTTGTGAAATTCCTGTTTGACCCTGCAGCTGTCCAAATGCCATGTTTACTAAACGGTTCGGATTTCCTTGTAGAATTTCACAAAACAATTTACCAGACTTGTGTTGTAACAAATACTATAAAGAAAGAAGAAAATGGATAATATTAGTCGAAAGATAAATGTTGTAAATGGAAGATTGTTAAGGCCATACAAAGTTGATTGTCTGTTTCTCAGGCCATTTTTTTAAAAAAAGCATGCGGGCGGGCGGGTTTTTTTTTTCTTTTTATTTTCTCCCCGAGAGGTTGTTTGTGGTAATTTGACCCCCATCCAAACGCCTGGTGGACCACGCAAAATTTCGCAAATATATTGGTTATTCACCACAGGGGTGTTGGGTCGTAAATGAAGTGGGGTTTGAATGTTTGTTTTTTCAGTGAAACGTGAAAATTATAACACAGGACGAAAGTCACGAAACGCCTCGTGGGTGAAACATCTCGGGTTGAAACGTCTCTGGGACAAATCAAATGTCGAAGTGCCAACTTTCAGAGATTTATTTTACCAACAAAAAAAATCCTTTCACAACCTGCCTAATAAAATCGTGAGTCGCAATTTTTCCCCATTATATTCAATATTATCACAACCCATTTGAACGGGCAGTTCATCCATAAATCATATTTTTTTAAATCTGAAAATGAAATACAAAACGAATGTTTGCGTGTTTTTATTAACCAATTCGACTGCACATACCTGCCTATATGCAATTTATTTTCAACTATGACTGTTACTTTTATATCAAGCAACGGTTACTATTAGTTATCCAATTATCCTGCATCTCAAATGCATTTATTTAAATTAACTGGGAAACTCGTAACGGTTTCAAATAACAGTACACAAATTCCCAATGACGGCCATTTACAATACAAATGTTACTAAAAATAAATGCCAGGAGACTGTGTTCCATTCAACATAGCACCTGACTTTGCAGACTTTCTGAGGTTTGGTGCGAATCAAACGTGGTGCGAATCGACCATTCCCCTTTGTGACTGTTTGTTGTCAGAATGAAAGACACCTTCCTTCTTGCTGTCATTATGACTTACCTTTACAGAATAAAACACTTTCTGTCATGAATACTGCTAAAACCCACCCACTTTATTAAGGTATGATGTAGAAAAAGCTTGAAGTGTGTTAATTTAAAATTTGCGAACGCATCGATATCGATTTGCCAAAATGAGCACAATATCTCAAATTTTTTGGGCAGATTTTTTTGGTGTCATAAAAAGGTTGCATGCGCACCAAAAATGACCATGCGCGTGGGCCTGAGAAACAGAGGTTCTTTTTTTTTATAGCCTAATCCTTTATCAACAAAATTTTGAGAAACTCAACACCCTGTAAAATGAAAAAAGAAAAGCTGAAGAATAATATATGTTTTAACCCTTCACCTAATGAATCGGAATCCATCCGCATAATTAATAATGAGCAGTTGAAAAAAAAAATTTCAACAAAACCATATCATGTGCCCCCCTCATTGGAACAAGCTTGATGATCTCCTTCCAGTGAGGAGGCACGATATGATTTTGTTGCAATTTTTTTTAAATTTTGAAAAAATACTATTTAACCCTTTACCTAACATGAAAAGCAGATGGCACTTGCCAAAAAAATTCTTGAATAATTTTTTTTTTTCATTTTTTGTCTCAAAAACATAGGTTATGACCCCTTATTGGAACGAGCTCAATGAGCTTGTCCCATTGAGAGGTCATAACCTATGTTTTTGAGACAAAAAAATGAAAATATAATGAAAATTAATTGGCAACTTATGAGAATAGCGCTGGCCCGTTTTGGCCGTTACGTTGTGAAAAGGGTTAAAATAATAAATTTGGATACAGTCTATGTTAGGTAAAGGGTTAACATATGTATATATTCATATGTTTTTAACTGAACATTTATTTCTTGTGAAGAACATGTAGAGCATCTATGACTATATTTATTTACTTATTGGTGTTTAAGGTCACACTTCTTCACAATGGCTAATCATGACCGCAACATGGATATAAAGTGAAGTCCAGGAAATTGATTAAAACAATGTTACTCATTTTAGAGGACTTCCACACCAGTATTGGCCCTCTTCTTCAGATTCCCATGGGAAGATTCACTTCAGTCTTCTTTTCATCACACTGGGAAAATTTCAAGTCAAGAGTCACTTTTGAAATTAATAATTTATCCTTTACCAAACATAAGGAAAGGAACCACCTAATAAAATTATGTTCCAATGAGACTAAAATCCTCCTCCTCTGTTTGGACGAGGGCTCGCTTAGTATATTCTATGTTTAAGGCTCAAGCGGCAAATGTTACCATCTGATGTCACAATGTGAAATATTTGAAATGACGTCGCCGGTTTCGTGATTGCTTCAACGGAGTGACTAGCAAGCCGTTTCATTTTTCTGGATGTTTCACGCATGTAGCAGACTGTGTTCCAGATGAAGTGTCATTTAAATTACAACCCGATTTACGATTTGAACTGAGATGGAATGAGTTTATCTGGTTTATTATTTATCCAGTGCCGTCGTGGATACACGAGATGTTTATTTACTGAACCTGTGATCGTTACAAGTTGCCTTGAACAAGGCAACTTGTAATGATCACAAGTTTAGTAAACAAGTCTCTCGTGTTTCACAATGTAGGTTTTAGGCTATGGGTAGTGTCTTATTGGAACATATACATTATTGTGATGAGTTGACGGTAACATGGTCTGAGGTTTCAACCTTGACACTAAACGCCGAGCCGCAAACCTCAGACCATGTTACTCGTCGACTCATCACAATAATTTATAATGTTATTATTAAAAAGAGAAAAAAAAAAGACATATAGAGAGGATATTGAATGAGTGTTTTACTCTATTTATGAAACAATTCTAAGAATTTCATAGACAAGTTTGATAAATAGAGCATGACCAAAACAGGGATTTCATATTCTGTTTATCATATGACACCACAGTTACAAATAAACAGCTGTGTCATGAGTCCATGATACACCTGTTAATAATTACAAGAGGGAAGCACACAATATGAGTATACATGTGTACTTGTCAGGTTTTTTTTTATATTCTTGTACAATAATCATAACCAACAACATACTGTGTTCAATAATTTGGAAATAAAATTATTTGAATTTCATGTATATATCTTATGTCTATAGAGATCATAACTTCAAGAAAAAATCAACGATTTTCTAAGTAATAAAGTCCCATAACTCTGGAATGACTAATCGAATGGTGACACCATCTGAAAGGGAGCTTCCTTCCACCAACATAAACCACCTACCAAAAACTCGTGAAAATCTCTCGAAGCGTTCTTGAGTTATCGTACGTGTAAAAAATCAACAATATTCTAAGTAATAAAGTCCCATAACTCTGGAATGACTAATCGAATGGCGACACTAAACGAAAGGGAGCTTCCCTCCATCGATATACACCACCTACCCAAAAATCACGAAAATCTCTCAAAGCGTTCTCGAGTTATCGTACGAAATGTAAAAAATTAACAATTTTCTAAGTAATAAAGTCCCATAACTCTGGAATGAATAATCGAATGGCGACACTAAACGAAAGGGAGCTTCCCTCCATCGATATACACCACCTACCCAAAAATCACGAAAATCTCTCACAGCGTTCTTGAGTTATCGTATGACGTGTGACCGGATGGACAGATGGACGGACAGACAGACGGACAGCGGTATACCATAATACGACCCGTTTTTTCAAAACGAGTGTATAAAAACACATTTTTTAGATAGAAAAGAAGGGTTAAAGAATGGAATTTCACCTTGAACGTCAGGTTCCGCTCTATCTTTTGAATAATTATCATGAAAGTTATTGATAATAATGTGCATTCCATCCGTAAATAGAGTATGTGGAATGAGTGTTTTGGTCATACTCTATTTATGAAACTCATCTATGGATTTCCTGTTTTGCCAAGCCCCTCTGGCTCGGCAAAATGGGAAATTCGTAGACGAGTTTCATAAATGGAGTATGACCAAAACAGAGATTTCATATTCTGTTTATCATATGACACCGTAGTTACAAAAAACAGATCTTTTAGAAAGAAAAGAAGGGTTAAAGAATGGAATTTCATCTTGAACATCACGAATTTGACTGTGATGTGCCACAGCTGCATACAGTCCTTTGCAAGCCAGAAAATATGCAGACTGTCATCTGCAAAATGAGGTCCCCAGAGGGTGAATTTAGTGATGCTACCCTGCACAGCAGGGTAGCATCACTAAATTTACCCTCTGGGAACCTCATTCTGAATCAGGACCTCAAAACTAAACAAAAAGAGGTACCCAGGGGATAAATTGGCACAGTGTATGGAATAGCATCATCAAATTCACCCTCTGGGGACCTCATTTTGCAAATTTCAGACAGCTTATTTTCAGGCCTGGTCATCTGTCATAACCACAACAAATTACAGTTCCATAATTCAGGGTTGTAAATACAATTTTTCAAATATTTATACATTTTTTATTCTTATAATTGGAATTTTAGTGAATGTTTATAACAAATAAAATCGTGCATCGTGGCTTTGTTGATGTTTTGAAATAGTTCTATTTACATGTGCAATAATATGACACAGATCTTTTAAGTGAAACCAATCAGAAAGCATTCTTTTGAAATTGACCAATCAAATCAACTGAAGGCATTTTGAAGCACTAATTAATATTTATTGAATATATGAAACAATAAAAAGCTGAAAACACGGAGAAGTCATGTGACAAAGAAAAAATGCTGTTCATTTTATTATAAAAACAGATTCAACTGTCCTTTTTAGGAAAGAGTAAATAGGATTTTAAATGAACAAATTTGGACAATGATATTATTAGTTATCCTTGTGTTTTCCAGGGTGTATGGGAATTTACACCGGTTTGGGAACTCATACACCCTGAGGCAAAGCCGAAGGGTGTATGAGTTCCCTGACCGGTGTAAAGTCCCATACACCCTGGAAAACACAAGGATAACAGATTTATTTCTAAGAATTTTGGTGTACTTAATACATTAACCTACATTGTGGGGGAAAAACTGACAGAATATTTGTACTTTGTAAGTTTCTTAATAAAACAAGACAAATATGGATGTCATTGGAACTGGCTCAATGAGCCAGTTCCAATGACGTCCATATCTGTAATATTTTATTGGATATAAATATTAAATTTCCTGTATTTTTATTCTAACATAACCGAGCAGAAGATATGAATTAATAATTAAAAACTGGTACTTTTTTTTAGCCACTTAGCCTGCTATTGTGTATTCTTGTTTTTATACCATGGTTAACCACGGTGTAAAAAAAAGCCACTGTGGACTGCAAGTTACACTGTACCTCTCAGCCAATCAAAACGCAATATTTTGTTTCATTTGGAAATAAAATTATCTATTCTTTAACCATCTGTAGACTAATAGGGAAATCTCAAACTGCAATTTTTTGCAAAAATGCAACTTGGAATTTAACCAATTCTGTCTTCTTTAACTCCTTCACTGCCGATTATTATTATAATTTATTTATTGGTGTTTAAGGTCACATATTTTTGCACAATGGCTAATCATGACAACATGAGTATCAACTCAAGAGCAGGGGTGAGCATTAATAAGCCATGCTGCCCCTTTTAGAGAGGGTTTGCACCTCCCAAGCATTGGTGACTGGGTCCTATTTTACCAGTAAAACAGAGCTTGTTTACCGCAGTGAACAGGCACTGCTTCACTTCCCAGGGTTCCCGGGGAAAAATCACGGCCGATCGTGACTGAAGTCGAAATTTGAAACCACATAGTAGTATGACTGTTCTAGGGATAAGTTACTCTTTTGTACTTTTTGTGAGTTACGATATCATGGTGTTCTATTTATGTTGAATGTCAAAGGTCAAATACAATTTCACGGCACAACCGCCCACGACAGGAATACAGCTTGGATCAAAATGTATGTTAGCATGTTATGGCATGTCTTTCAGACAAAATGTCTGCAAGGAATTCTACACAGAAACATTTCAAAACAAGTGAGGTTATAGAGCATATTTTTAAAGACTCAGATAGTGAATGTGGTTCTGTAACCGAAGATGGGTAATCTCTCAATGATAGAGCCTGTGATATGGACATATTAACCCCTCTAGACAAGACATGGTCATATTAATCCCTCAAGCCCAAGATTTGGTTCAAAATGGTGGTGCTGTCAGAAATTTGGCAGGATCTGAGGTAGAAGAGACAATAAACGACCCAATTTTGATTGGCAAATATACGGTTCAGAAGATCCGTTTGATCCATGCAGGATTCAGCCATACTGATGATGACAAGACATCTTGGTTTTCAATATGCCCTCCACCCCCCTTCCGATCAATATTAGGACTATCTGTAATATTTTTTTTCTAATATGCTGATCAATTTTTAATAAAACCACAATAGTAGTACAATATTTAGTACAAAAACCTATTATCTGGCTACAAATAGATTGACTCTATCACACAAAACACAGGAATATGGTGATACAGTGGAAACCTGTTAACTGAATGGCCACTTTGCCAATGAAAATTATTCAATTAACAGTAGTATTCAATAAACAGGGATTTTGTCACTTTCCTGTATTCTAGAGATAAACTTAGTATTAATTCTATAATATCTTGTTTGACAGAGCTCCATGAGCTCTGTCAAACAAGATTTAATAGATTAAATGCCTTTTTGGATGTACTGAGGCCAAATAGGTCTATAAACAAAGGAAACCTGGAGAGTATCAGGGTAATTTCTCGACACGTTACATGATTTTTTATTAAATTAACAGGAGGTTACTCTATAACCTATATTCAATTATCAGGTTAAATTTGTACTGGAGGTATGGTAAATGGTTTTGTGTTGGGAAATTATATTCAATTAACAGAGTTATTCAGTTAAGAGATATCCAATTAAGTGGGCTCCACTGTATTTCTTTACTTTGGTATGGTGGCAACCTTGGTTGCCATGGTCATGTGATCTTATATGACCGTGTTTCATATGCAATTCAACATCCGGACCTATACCAACCAGCATACCAAGTTTCAGCAACATATTCCTCTAAACAAAAAAGTTATTCCCCTATATCCAAACTATATGTATTATGAATGTGTAATTCTGCTGAGTGCATGGCAGTGGCATGTACTTCTGTGGTGCTGTATGGCAGCGAAAGAGTTAACAGAGCTTGATGAGGTCTGTCAAACAAGATTGAATTGGTTCAATTCATAGTTGCATTATGGGAAACATTCACTACTTGAAATTTTGGTATCTTGGATCAGTGTGTTTGGGGTTAATGATTATAAAACTGGCAACATGATATCAGAGGGTACCATCCCATAAGTTACACATCCCATTTGTCACACAGTCTAAATGACTATATAAACACCACCCTTGCACAACTATTATTGGTGTTAATGGTCTGTTCTGAATTAATTTCATTCAGTGACCATTTTCATCATCAGGGGATTTAAAAAAAAGCCATTTAGGTGATAGTGTTTGTACAGAGTGAACAAGGTATGAGTTTTGAATACTTGAAAAAAAATAAAACTAATAAAACTAATTGATAATTACAGTAAAGCAAACTTCAATTGATTGCTTCTCATGTAATAACACAGCATTATCTGTCGAGGGGTAACAGGTTGTTAACACTCTTTTATTAACTTCAAAACTGTGTGACTAATGACACATTTGGATTGTGTGACAAATGGGATGTGTAACTTATGGGACCAAACCCATCAGAGCAGGTTCTTTCACAAAATTGCTTGGCTTAAGCTGAGAAAGCTAAAAAATACTTGGCATTTTTTTTGATTGATTCTAAGAGTTAATCAACAAATATCAGTTAACCTTTTGGTGATTTCTCTGCTGATAGTGAGCACCTATGATTACAGAAATGGGGGTGTTGTTTTAAGCTTATTTGTTTAACAGGGATTGGCGAACATGTTACACAACTTATATTAATGCTTCTCCTTGGCCCAATGGTGCGGGATGTGGGATGACTTCAGTAGTGGTATCTTCTTCGCCTTGCTCCTCTCAAATACCATTGACCCTTTACCCAACACAGACGATATCAAAATTTATTATTTTAAATACAGTGTAGCCCACTTAATTGGATATCTCTTAATTGTATATCCCTGTTAATTGAATATAATTTTCAAACACAAAACCATTTCCCATACCTTCAGTACAAATTTGATCTGTTAATTGCATATGGGTTGTAGTGTAAACTCCTGTTAATTGTATATAAATTTTTGTAATATGTTGAAAAAATTACTGTTACACGTTCCAAATTCCCCTTATTTATCAACCTTTTTGGCCTCACTACATCCAATACAGGCATTTATTCTATTATATCTTGTTTGACAGAGCTCTATGAGCTCTGTCAAACAAGATATAACAGAATAAATGCTCAGTTTACCTCCAGAACACAGGAAATGGACCAAATCCCTGTTAATTGTATACTCCTGTTAATTGAATAATTTTCACTGGCAAAATGGATATTCAATTAAGAGGATTCTACTGTATCATTTTTTAAATTTTTTCCACAAATTTCAACAAAACCATTTCATGTGACCCCCTCATTGGAACGAGCTAAATGAGCTCGTTCCAATGAGGGGTCACAAGATATGGTTTTGTTGAAATATTTTGAAAAAATTTAATTTTTTCAACTGCTCAATTTGCATATTATACAGGCAGATGCGGGCGATTCATTACGTAAAGGGTTAAGGGATTTTTAGACTGGACAGAGTATGTCTCTCTCAACACAGGGGACAGTGATTTTACATTCCCATCCAATAGGACAATACACTGTGACAACAACCCCACAATTGATGCTGACAGAGTGTTCGGACACCTCAAGAACTTTCCCCAAGCGGGGATCAATACTGGGACCTTTGGCACGAGTGACCAGCACACTTATCCACTCAGGGGTGTTCATTTTAAACACAATATCACTTTCTTTTTCTCAACATTCAAAGTATATTTGTCTTACCATACATCATTTCAAAGGTATTTTTTTATTAAAACAATGCTTTAGAGCTTTATGCATCTTCTCTGAAGCTATCGGCATACCTCTAAGTATCTGTTCCATTGCTGATCTTTGATGTTATTCTCTGACAAAAAGAACTCTATGGTCTGTGAAGGATACCTCAACAAGAATTTCATCAAAGGTTCTCGGAATGGACTACCAGGCTGAAATCAGATAGATCAGAGTAAATTCTCAATTCAGTATGTATTGAATATTGGTAGATCAAATCTTGGATTAATTTCAAGTATCGGGGGAGGGGGAGGGGGGAAATTACCTCAGATGATCCTCATTAGTGGCAACTCTATGTCATGTCAACCTCTCTCATTAACTGGTTGAGAGCTTAACTAGTTGAGTGCTGAATTTTGGGGGATTGTCGAAATTTGTCCACACATTTTTCACTTGTTACAATTTATGAGAGTGCCTACTGGTACTCTCCCATGAATTGTAACTATACAAATCCACAGAGACTAAATAATTTCACTTCACTGATTATATGATGATATTTCTACCCAGGACAGGATTTCTTTTGTCACTGAAGTAAGTATAATTTGGACACATTTAATCAAATTTATTTATTTATTGGTGCTTAAGGTCACATATTTCTGCACAATGGCTAACCATTACCACAACATGAAGATAAAGTCAAGTTTAGTCAATCGTTTATACCCAAGCTGCCCATTTTAGAGGTCTTCCACCCCAAGCATTGGTGACTGAGTTGTATTTTACCAGTAAAACAAAGCCTGTTTACCACAGTAGACAAGCACTGCTTCACTTCGCGGGGTTCCCACTAGGAATTTAATCAAATTTTCCACCTGTAAGTTGAATTGTTAGTTGATGTGACTTTTTCACCAATGATTTTTAGACTTAAATATAGACAAATTTTCTATCAAATCTGGTCATGGTTGCTTCATAGCAGCCATGAATAGATTTGATGAAAAATATCTTGAAAATTCTGAGCAGGGTTAGAGTTAAGTTGTAGTACAGTGGAGCCCATTTAATTGGATATCTCTAAACTGAATAACCCTGTTAAATGAATGTTAAAAAATTTATAGTAATTTATATATTTTTTATACTTACCAATGACCCAGACATAGCTGGTGCTAACTCTTAAAATATAGGGCCAAACACAAATTTTGCCCCCCAATCCCCAAAATTTGCATCTAAAACTAAAGAAAACATGTCCTGAAAGGCCCTCCACACTTCGCCCCCACTGCGCATGCGCAGTGTCAAGGACGTTCCGAAATTGGCGCCATTAATCATTCTAATAACCAGTGCCTGGTAAGCGCTATGTACTCAGCGGGGAGGCAAGAGTTCCCAAATCCTGGGAGGGCCATCCCCGTCTGGGTCATTGGTAAGTATAAAAAATATATAAATTACTATAAATTTTTTAACATTTTTATACTGTACCAATGACCCAGACATAGCTGAATAGTAAAAAGGCTGGAGGGCCAAGGACATAGAGCAAAATGGAATACGCTCAATAAAATAAAATAGAGTCATCCCCTGTAGGGAAAAAGAAGTAATAGGCCTTACATGTATCTTTCTTATTTATGATAAATTAGAAAGATACAACACCTTCCAAAATTGAGCTTCATACATCCATGTACTCTATTAATATCCAATATAATCCTTATACTAATAATTTTTAAAGTAAGCCAATAAATAAAGTAAGTCTAGAGAATAGAGACTCTTATACTCCTAAAAGTGTCTGAGGATTGCATAATCATGTCCGTTGACATATGCAATATTCAAAAGCTATACTTTAAAAACTAAGACTTGAATGAATTTTAAAAACCTAAACTTCTCACTAAACAACCATCCCAATAACAGCTCAGAATTACTAACTCCGGAGGAGGTATCCCCTTGTTTTCATAGTAAAACAGGTGACCCAAGGGAACACCCTCCCCCCCCCCCCCTTTTTCTTGCCCTGGGTCAAATAGCCCAGAGCGAAGAGGGCAGCCGAACGGAGACACTGCCGAAACAGACAGCCTACCTAGCTATAGTAGCAACTGTTAAGTGAATGACATTCTGAGCAGTAGATAATAGACCTAACAATAGAGGCCTCCAGAAATGGACTCGATATTTCTAAGATAAAATTCATGAATGTGGATGGCTGAGCGCAATGAGCGGCCTTCAAAATATAATAGCGACACTATTAATGTAAGCCCAAGAAGTAGAAGAACTCTTACTTCATGAGCCGAAATCTTAAGCACAACTGCTAAGTCAATGATATACCATAAGCAGTACCGATAGTTAATAGAATCCATTAACAATAAAATGGAGCGTAACGTCCTTCTACTAGACATCAAAGACAGAAGAAGCTTACGCCCTTTGTAATAAACAGATATCTGTTTATAAATACATAAACTGTACCCGGAAAGAGTAAAGGCCTATGCCCATACGAAGACGGAAGGACCTTAAAATAATAGGATCCGGATAATAGGAGCCCAACTCCTATGCAACAATCCAACCTAAATAGTAACGGAAGTATTGATTCCGAAACTATGAAAGTGAAAATCATCCATCGATAGTGCATGAAACTCACTGACTCTACAGTAAAAGAGAAACCAACAGAATTACTGTCTAAAAGGTCAGAATTTGAAAACTACTGTTTCCAGAGGTTCAAATGATTACTTAGCTAAATAAGAACCGAAGTTAAAATCCGTATAGGAATTTAATCTAAAGATTCTAAGTCTATTTATCAAAAAGTTACTAACTGACTTAGATAAAGAGACAAAAGACTCAATTGTAAACTATCGTAGAGTGCATAGGTATGAGGTAACATAAACCTATAACCTAAATAATAACAGGCTGCAGTAGATCTTGTGAAACAAGTATACTAAAAAATAGCAATGAGTAGTATGGAGGGATCAACAATATGAACATAATGATCCCTACACCACGACGGAAGAGCCTCCACTTTAGCCGCATAGAATAGCGAAGAAGAGGATCTCCTATAGTAAGAAATCGCGTCCAAAGCTCGTCCAGTACAGTGCTTACAATGCAATACGGACCACACAACGGAATACATGAAGGTTGCGACCTTGCTGGTTGTGATAAAGATGACACGATTTACCCAGTGAAAAAGATCCTCACATAGAGGAAGATTTCACATTAAGACCCACAGTAGACAAGAGAGTAAATTACTCATGATCTCTGTGAAGATAGAGATGCTATCAACAGAAATGTATTGTGGTTGTTTATCTTAGCAATACCTGCTAAAACAACAGCGCCGGAGGATACGCGTATCCTATCATTCCGTCCTATAGATCAATAGAGCGTTAACAATATTAGCTCAGAGATCTGGACAAGCCAACACGTACGTCTGCAATTGATTAGCAAGCTGTGTCATAAATAAATCATCATTGGGCGCTCCCATAGATAGCAAATCTGATTGAATACTTGTTTGTTGAGAGTCCATTCTGACAGCAACAAGCGACCCGTAAGAGAACGGGAGTCCGATAAAACAATCAGACGACCCGGAATATGACGGACCAAAACTGAACTTGGTGTACTATAACCAACAGACGGATTCTTTCCATTAAATTGAATAACGGAAACGAAAGAGTGCCTCCCTGGCTCCGGAGATACGCCACTACTGTCGAATTAAAGGACAGGAATTTGGGCATGCGTTTCTGAATAATGTTCATGCAATGACATAAAGCAAGCCTAAAAAACATTATTCCGCGGAAGTTAAACTGATTGCTAAAAGACTGCGGAACCCAAAGACCCTGGCACTTCGAATCCGTAGGGATCAGTATTATATCCCAATCTGTTTGACTGGCAACCGTCATAACAGCCACACTCGGGTCCGGCAACTGCGGCGGCACTCTCTGAGTCAACCACCGAATGTTTGCCCCAGTCTGAATCTCTTGTAACACTAGATAGCCAAGAGAACGTATAAATCGAGCAATTCATGGATTGCCGAAAAGTTGCTGTCGAAGAGAAGCTCCTCCGAGAACGAAGCGACTCTGAGAGAGTTCTTAACCTTACTATCCACGCGTGTGGATGTAGCTAGGGCTGCGTCACGTCTAACTAACTCCAATCAGCCACTGAAGGGCGGAGTTATACGTGAACAAACTACTGCCCTCAAAAGAAATTACATTGAGAATAATATCCCGTAAATCTTTTCTTGAAGACGTAATGATAACGCCTCAGTAAGGCGGATTACGTATAATAAAGCGTCTAAGTTAAGTCTACTATACATAATGTCGTTCCCAACATTGAAATTGGAAAAGACATAAACGGCGAAAAAGAATATATGCAGTCTTTAATCACACCGTCTAGACGCATATGAACTCTCGGTATGCCCTGCTCTGCCAAAATAAACTATTTGTATAAATGATAAAATGGCAGAAATGAGCAACGCGGACAAGAAACTAAACTAACATGCTTAGTAGCAGGCTTGTATATATATATATATAGCGTCGAAAAATAAAACACATGTTGTAATGACAATATTGGACTGCGTCGGTAAGTCAGGGACAATGTCCCTGAACCGATCGAAAAATCCGAGTCCAATGACGCTATAAGTCTCTTATCCAAGATCGCAGCAATGAAGTCCGAAATAATAATCACTGGAAGATAATGCCAGAAGATATGAAAGGCATCTTCCGATACTACTAAAGGGAAAACTCGAAATCTTTCGAATCCCTTTCGCCATCCTGTCGGACCCTATAAAGCGTTCGGTCGTCCGTAGCTGATGCAACCGCGGACCGCACCGACCCAGCGCCGTCGGATAATTCCTGATTCGACCGAGAAACTGTCAATTGCTGGGATGCTGCGAAACAACTGTGCTAACTCGGATAGCACGTCTGTCACCGAGGCCTGAGGAGAAGCGGTCTTACGATGCATTGCCGCTGGAAGCTCCGTGATCGTTACCCTGTGCATACTATCAATATGCGAGCGAACGGAGTGTATAGGCCTCGTGTCCCTTGGCTACCGGATGGCGTGACCTATTCGCCGTGGAATCACTGAATGCCGAAACTGATCGGATACTCGAGGTCACGTAGCCAATGTGCGATCGTGTGCCCTGCTGTGAGGATGAGGAAGCATTAAAGACAGTCTCTCGGACTGTCAATATAACGGAGCGTCCCGACCAACGAACATATGCTCCGAATGTAAAATATCTGAACCACAACATGCGGTCCCCTATGTTGTTGGGCGAGAGAGGGACCTCTCTCGCTCACAGCCCGGACGGACCTGGACAAGCCAGGAACCGGACTAACAGGCTTCCTCCGATCTGTCCTCAATCTGCCGTCACTGGGTGAGTACTAAAGTAATTAAAGTGCTCGCATCACCCAAATCTCCTTCCTAGACCGCAACGGACGAACCCGGTAGCCGAACCATTCGATGAATGTACGCTACACCGGGTGAGCTAGCGAATGTCACTCCGTAGGCGATAGACATATTCCATGAGCACTTATTGCCGCTAACTCTTCATTAACTATGACGACAGAGGCACACTTTTGAAAGACATCTCCATAACTCTTCGAACAAGAAACCAGAAATGCTTGGATAGCAAGCATAAAATAATAATATATATAGCGTCGTTCAATAATTCGAAAGTTTGTGTGACATTATTGGACTATGTCGGAACTGAGGGACGATGTCCCTGAACCGAACCAAAAATTTCTAAGTCCACCGACGCTATCAGTTTCTTATCCGGCATCGCAGCATTCTGGTCCGACGAAAGAAGCTGTAGAAGACCAAGTCAGATGACATACACAACAGCATATGTTGTTCCGAAAGGGAAAGCTCGAAATCCTCCGAATCCCTTTCGGTATCCCGTCGGACCGGATGAAACTTTTGGACGTCCGTACCCGCTTCCGCGGAGCGTCCCGACCCAGCATCGTCGGATAAAATATATGCGACAGATTCAGTTGATGCTGGGATGCTGCGATAAACTGTGCTATTAAGGAAAGCACGTCCGTTCCCGAGGCCTGTGCAGTGGCGGTCTTACGATGCATTGCCGCCGGAAGCTCCGTGTACGTTGACTCCCGCACACTTCCTATGCGAACGTCCGGAGTCTGCAGGCCTCGTGTCCCTGGCTACCGGATGGTGTGACCTGGTCGCCGAAGAATCCTTGATCGGCGAAGCTGGTAATATATCGGCGGTCACGCAGCCAAGGTGCGGTCGTGTGCGCTGACGAGAAGAGGAAGCCTTAGCAGTCTCAGCGGACTGCCTATACAACGGAGCGTCCCGAGCAACGGACGTATGCTCCGCTTGCGACACATTTTGTACCACAACATCTGGGGCCAGATGTTGTTGAACGAGAGAGGGGCCTCTCTCGCTTGCCGTCCGGATGGACCGGAACGAGCTATGAACCGGACTAAAAGGCTTCCTGCGTTCTCCCTCCGATCCGCCGTCACTGGGTGAGCATTAGGTTAATTTATAGTGCTCGCATCACCCCAAAATTCCTTCTAGACCGCAACGGACGAACCCGGCTGCCGAACCATTCGGTGAATGGACGCTACACCGGGCGAGCTAGCGGACGTCAAAGGCCGCCGAACCTACTAGGGTCCTCTTAGGCAATTGGCGTATTTACATGAGCACTTTTCCGCTAGCCCTTCATTAATTGTGACGACGGAGGCACACTGTTGGAAGACATCACAGATAAATCACCCTAATCTTGATCGTCTGAAATAGAAATTGATAAAGTAGAGTGACCCTGCGGGGAAAGGACCGGAGTGTCCAAATCCCCAACAACATACCGTGACATACGCTTCCCATATTGTCATCGAATCATACGATACAGAACAGGAGTTAATGCGAGTACACTGACCACATATAGAATGATAATAAAGTCAGAGGAAGACTTCCTCTTAAAACAATTGATCAATATCCTTTCAATGTGAAAAGAAAACAAGTCCTGGTACTCGCACTAACCCCTGGCAATCAAAATACATAATAATAATATGATCCATTAATATAGAAAAAATAATTGAAATCAAAATATTTCGAAAAAATATTTTTTCAGAACAGCCCAAGTTTCTGAAAAGTAACGTTGAGCCCCAATGGATCCCAAGCCTAAGTGTGGACAAAAATTTTAAAAATATTTTAAACAATTTATTCAACACTTATGAACAATAACAATGTATCTAGTTATGATTAAAATAACATCAAGATATTATTTTTTAGAAATCCCCCCTCACACAGAGGGCTGTTGTAAATGTAAACAATGAGTGTAAAAACACTAAAATAAGACTCCAGGCACCCAGGCCCGAAATCAGTTACCAAAAATACACTATCTGATGCAAAACAGAGACTTCCAGGGAAGAAACTGCAGAACATCAGATGGTAGATGCAGAACACAACGCCTAACCACCCGTAGGTGAAGACGTAAACATGGGGAAAGAACAGAATTCATTCTGTTATTCAGCTAAAACTCCCAAGAAAATTTAGTAATAATAATTACAAAAACTATGCCAAAAGCATGGGAGAATAGCAAGGGGGAACTTAAAGGACAGGGAGAGAGGAAAACACTTAAAAAACAGTGTAACTAAATAATCAGAATGACAACAAAATGGCTGCTGCCTTGAAAATAGGTAACTTAACATAATTTCATTAAAAAAATTTAAGTTACAGCCCTGATAATATTCTGTCACACATTCTTTTCCTCTCCTCCTTCTCTATCCTCCTTAGAATCACCATTTCACTAATATTTATGTGTCTGGCATCATTTAAACTGAGATTTATAAGCACAAAGATCAGTCAGATGTTAACTGATGAAGGGCCAAACTTAGAATGATTAATGGCGCCAATTTCGGAACGTCCTTGACACTGCGCATGCGCAGTGGGGGCGAAGTGTGGAGGGCCTTTCAGGACATGTTTTCTTTAGTTTTAGATGCAAATTTTGGGGATTGGGGGGCAAAATTTGTGTTTGGCCCTATATTTTAAGAGTTAGCACCAGCTATGTCTGGGTCATTGGTACAGTATAAAAATATAATTTCCCAACACGAAACCATTTACCATACATCCAGTACAAATTTAACCTGATAACTGAATATAGGTCATAGAGTAAACTCCTGTTAATTGAATAAGAAATCTTGTAACCTGTCAAGAAATTACCCTGATACTCTCCAGGTTTCCTTTATTTATAGACCTATTTGGCCTCAGTACATCCAAAAAAGGCATTTAATCTATTAAATCTTGTTTGACAGAGCCCATGGAGCTCTGTCAAACAAGATATAATAGAATAAATACTAAGTTTATCTCTACAATACAGGAACGTGACAAAATCCTTGTTAATTGAATACTCATGTTAAATGAATAATTTTCAATGGCAAAGTGGCTATTCAATTAACAGGGTTCCACTGTATCTGCACTCCGGAATAAAGTCCAAATTTGGGCTTCTAGTACTCAACCAGATAACTGGTAGAGGGCTAAATTATTTTTTAAAGGTAATTTGTAACATGGGTATTTCTTTTTCAAAGATACCATTAGGGGAGACTTACAGTTAAAACTAGAAGTCCTGTCACGAATAGTGTGCTTATCAAGGCTTAATTGCGCATTGGAATTGCGCGCAATTGCCATATCGAATGGCATCCAATGCACGGCAGGTTCTTTTGGTTACTCATAGCAACACACATGCAATGTTTATGCCAATGGAACTCCGGGTTACCCGGAGGTCCATTGGCTGAAACATTGCTTGTGCACAGGCAATATGTACAAAATTTGATAGCTTTACTTGGGCCTTAACGCGTACATTAACGCACATATCAACGTGCTATTTGTGAGCATTTCATGACAGGACTTCTAGTTTTAACTGTAGTTCAACAAGATGCTGATCATAACTAATTATGATGTCCTAATTTCTGTGGGCACTCTCTAATTCAATGTACCAAAACTTTTTCATATAAACATTTTTTTTTCTACTACAGTAGAATCCTCTTAATTGAATATCCATTTTGCCAGCGAAAATTATTCAATTAACAGGAGTATACAATTAACAGGAATTTCATCAGTTTCCTGTGTTCTGGAGGTAAACTGAGCATTTATTGTATTATATCTTGTTTGACAGAGCTCATAGAGCTCTGTCAAACAAGATATAATACAATAAATGCCTGTATTGGATGTAGCGAGGCCAAAAAGGTTGATAAACAAGGGGAATTTGGTGCGTATCACAGTAATTTTTTCGACATATTACAAAAATTTATATACAATTAACAGGAGTTTGCTCTACAACCCATATGCAATTAACAGATCAAATTTGTACTGAAGATATGGTAAATGGTTTTGTGTTTGAAAATTATATTCAATTAACAGGGATATACAATTAAGAGATATCCAATTAAGTGGGCTCCACTGTACTGAGATAACAGAGATAATGCATGCAGTGTAAAGCCACTATAGTGGCTTTCAGCACTTCAACAGAGCCATGATAGTGGCTTCTAGCACTCAACCAGTTAATCACTAAAGTACTCACCTTAATATATCCATGTAGCCTGGAATGCTGAACCATATTTGTGAAAATATTTACCATGAGATCTGATAATCTGTCGTTATCAGGTATTTTCCCAGTAGTCTACAGGGCTGGTTATGGGACCCATTCTCAATTTCATAGAGAAGAATCTTGGTTTTCAAAATATATGAGGTTTATGTCACTACAGAACAGCAGCCATGGACTGGTTGGAATCCACGCATGGTCAGTGATGTCCACAAATGCACTTACTAGGTAATAAAAATCGTCATCATCAAAATTTTAGTTAATGAAGTACCAGGTTGTTCCCGGTGCTTCATCAATTAAATTTTTGATGATTAATTTCGTAATTAGAGTAGGGCTGTCACGATTTTTCAATTTAGGAATCGATTAATCGTCACAAATAATTGATAATAATCGATTAATCATACCTAGATGACCCCACCCCTCTCCCTCTCTTTGAAGTCGATAAAAATGAAGTTCAAGTCAGCTGACCTACCTCAAGTAAACAACGAAGACGATCAACTTTTAGGTACATTCAAAGCTTTTATGTTCTGAACTTTTGAACCATCAGTGTAATAATCAAGACCGGTCGGCAGTTGCGATCTTCGCAACTGACCGGTCTTGATTATTACACTGACGGTTCAAAGATTCAGAACATCAAAGCTTTGATGAATGTACCTGGAAGACAAATGCTTCCAACGGCTTCTTGGGGTTTAACATCGATGTTCTTAACTCAATACCTTTAGAAACAATAGTTTTTTCATCAAATTTTCTTTTAATTATTAAACATCTAAAACGGGATATAATTTACCGATTATTCGACAACAAAAAATACTAATCGATTTCACTGTGACCGATCAACAATCGATTAATCGATTGATCGTGACAGCCCTAAATTAGAGTTTGGAATCTAATATTATTGCATCCATGCAAATATTGTCCATCCGTGGAAAGTGACTAGCCCATGGCGGCTGTCCTGTATGTTTATGCCTCAACTGAAATCATCATCAACAAACATTGGATTGAAAGTGGATTTTCAAGCAATCTCATTTTTCAATGAATATCAGCTGATTATGTGATTTACGTCATGAATGCTTGGTGATCATGTTATATTCAAACATTGTGCCAGTGCTCAAAATAACTTTTTTTCTTTGCGTAGCAAAATGCTACACATTTCAAGAAACTGAATAGCATTTTGTAAAAATTACATAGCTATTTTTGTATACCAGAGTTATGTTATGCTGTTTTGTATTGAATTCTTCTAAGTAAATAGAATAGTTTCCATCCATTTCTGGGCATTTCCAAATGATCTGCAACACATGAAACATTTACTATGTTTTTTTCAACTGAACTGCCTTTAAGGGTTGCATGGACTTGGATATTTTCAATTGGCGTCTTGGTTGTTTAATAGAGTTCTCAAAATGGAAGTTGGGATTTTTAATTTGATGGATGTGAAGTTATTTTTAATGGACATTTTATGCAAAATGTTGTAAAAAGAGGAAGAATTTAAACCAATAGAATTCATCTTACATATGAAGTTGCTAATGATGCTTGATGGAGAGTTAATCTGAGTTATGCCTGGAATGTTCCCCAATCAGAAGTAAAGCATCAGTGAACTAGTTTTCAAATTTGTTTGCAAATTTTCATTTACATTTCGCGATACAAGATAATCAACTGCAGCCTAATAGGCTGCAGTTGATTATCTTGTATCACAAAATGCTATACATAATTGAACATTGTGTAGCTTTTTTGCATAGCAAAAAGCGACGCAACACCACTTATTTTGAGCCCTGCATTGTGCATGCATTGTTTTTTATGCACTACCCTTGATTTTCCAGTCTATTTTTACATTGTATTTGTTCTATAAAGAGATGGTTGCCTATGCAAATAACATTCCAGTTATGATCAAATCAGACTAGATTTCCTAACTGCGAATAAAAAGACTCTGTTTCAATCAAGGGAGAATCAAAGTATGATTGCTCAAAAACAACAAGCTTCTGCAACAAACTGGTCACACGCAAATTTACCATGAACCACAAAGTGGATTTCCAACAATCAAAAATTCAATTCTTAAATGAAAATCTCTCTGCAAATGTAAAATAGATGATGACTAATACCTCCATCAGTAATGCCTTCTCTCCTCGGAGAGTAAGTGATGTCAAGGGTTCAATCATTTTCACACTCGCTGCTGGTATAAGATGGAAAATGTCAATGATTGCAGCACAAATTTTCAGTTCCTAAAAATATAAAATGATTATTATATACAGTATTCAACTCAAGTAGGTAGTGAATAAATTATCTCTGAAAGGACCCATTTAACCCTTTACCCAACGGAGAACGATATCAAATTTTATTATTTTAAATATCATTTTAAAAAATTTTTCCAAAAGTTCCAACCAAACCATATCATGTGACCGACCCCTCATTGGAACGAGCTCGACAAGCTCGTTCTAAAGAGGGGTCACATGATATGGTTTGGCTGACATTTTTTGAAAAATGTTTTTTCAATTGCTGAATTTGCATATTATCAGGCGGATGTGGCCGAATCGTTAGGCAAAGGGTTAAAACAAACCAGGATTTTCATCCAGGCTCATCCCTATTTCTGAGAACAGCTAGGATTTTTATTTTATTTTAATATACTCTCCCAAAAAAGAAAGTGTGCATGCTAAAAAATAACACTAAAAAAAGATATATATCATTTTCATTCATGGAAATTTTATTCAATCACAGATGAATCAATTTGTGATCAACACAAGAAATTTCATTACGCTACGACAAATACTCTTGGTGCCATGGAGAGTCAAAGACACTAAGGGTCAAACACAAAAGTCACACACTCAATATCTGGTATGACCTCCGTCTGCATCGACTACTGCTGTGCATCTACGCCTCATGGGAGCGAACAAGTTAGCATGGAAGTGTTGTGGGATGTTGTTCCATATTCTGATAAGCTGTCTTTGGAGTTCCACAAGCGTTGACGGTGCATGGGGAAGCTGGCGTAGCTGACGTTTCATTTCGTCCCATACGAATGGGTGAGATATCGGGCGAATTTGCGGGCCAGGGAAGAACATCCACTTGTTGTTGCTGCAGATACTGTTGAACAACACGAGCTGCGTGGGGTCGGGCACTGTCCTGCTGTAGAATAATGCCGGGGCCGTGACGTTGCAGAAATGGGACAACAACAGGTGTAAGCACTTCATCACGATATCTGGCTGCATTGAGATTGCCATCAATAATGACCAGCTCAGTTCTGTTATGGGGAGTGATGCCACCCCACACCAAGAGAGACCCTCCCCATAACGGTTTCGCTCAATGACACATGGATCTGCGTAGCGTTCGTTTCGACGTCTGTACACTCTCTGTCGTCCATCTGATGATAAAAGATGGAAACGACATTCATCTGTGAATAAAACACGTCGCCACCAGTGTAAGGGATGCCTGAAATGTTATCTACACCACTGCAGTCGAGCACGACGATGACGTAACGTCAAAATCGGACGAATTGCAGGTCTTCGAGGACGTAAGCCGTATTCTTTCAGCCGGTTGATTACTGTTTGAGGATGTATCCATCTCAGGTTAGGGAAGTTCCTGGCTGTCGTCGTTGCCATTTGTTGCCGGTTCCGGAGATAGACGACACGGATATACCGATCTTGTGCAGGGGTGGTAACTCGGGATCTCCCGGAGCGGGGTCGGTCTCGAACGTCATCATGTTGTGCATGTTGATGGACTAGCCTGTCTACAGTGTTACGGTGGCAGTTCAAATGCTGGGCAACCTCTCTGTGTGTTCTGCCAGCTATAATCATAACCAGGGCAAGGAGACGTTGATTCATTGTCAATCTTGGCATGCTAATGTGGAGTCGTTTTAACAGCAGCGCAAGTTTGAATGTGAACGATAGGAAGGCCTTACTTTAGTGTTTAAATACCCAAGGATTCACACTGCTGCATGAATTTTCAGACTCTCCACGTGCAAAACATGCCTTTTCACAAACATGCAGTACGTCATTTAACGTTAATGAAATTTTAACGGGGAAAGCCGTTTTTGTGTTCAATATAACTTATTCATGAACAGGTTAACACTCTTTACACCTACGAAATTATTTTTTTGGAGTTTCATCAATTTCTGCAATGCACACTTTCTTTTTGGGGCGAGTATATATCCAGTCCACTCATGGTTGACTGGTGACTACCCAAGTCAATGTTTGCAAGTCAGCTTTTGAATGTAAATTGTGATTCAGCATTCACACAAGTCAACTTTATGCAGAATATCTGCTCAATTTTGTTCCAGTCTATTGCCCTGACATAACCACACAGCTTCTTATGATTTTCTCACCAATCACTTCTCTTTAATTCACCATACTATATGGTTACAGTGATTTTATCACCAACCAAGCAGACATGATTTGGCAATAAGATGCTAACCAAACAGCTGAAAAAAAGGTAAAGCCCAATGTTGTGAACATATAACTAGATGCCAAGCTAAGATTTGTTTACACAGGCTTCAGGCTATTATAAAAACATTTCTTGTTTCTTTGGTACCTCCCTTGTCACTGAAAATCTGGGAAAGTTGCTTAAGAAACAAGAATTTTTTTAATAGGCCTTGAGTGTAGAAAGTTAAAAAATTTATAGTAATTTATATATTTTTTATACTTACCAATGACCCAGACTTAGCTGGTGCTAACTCCACAAAAACCAGGGCCAAACACAAATTTTGCCCCCCAATCCCCAAAATTTGCATCCAAAACAAAAAGAAATCATGTCCTAAAGGACCTCCATAGTACGACTCTACTGCGCATGCGCAGTGACGCAGTCGTCCCGAAATTGGCGCCAAATATCATTCTTACTGGCAGTGCCTGGTCAGCGCTATGTACTCAGCGGGGAGGAAAGAGTTCCCAACTCAGGGAGGGCCATCCCCGTCTGGGTCATTGGTAAGTATAAAAAATATATAAATTACTATAAATTTTTTAACATTTTTATACTGTACCAATGACCCAGACTTAGCTGAATAGTAAACAGGCTGGAGGGCCTAGGACATAGAGGAAAATCCAATAAGCTCAATTATAAAATAAAGAGGTAACCCCTTAAGGAGAAAAGGAGTATTAGGCTTTACATGTATCTTTCTTATTTAATATTTAAATTAGAAAGATACACTACCCTTAATAATTGAGCACAATAACATTCATGTTCTCTATTAACATCCAGTATAACCCTTATACTAATTATTTTTAAAGCAAGCCAATAAATAAAGTAGTCCAGAGAATTGAGACTCTTTATAATCATTTAAAAGTGTCCGAGTATTGTATATTAAAGCCCGTTTGACACTTGACATATACAAATGCTTCACACCGAGCTACACTTTAAAAATAAGACATGAATGAAATTAAACATTAATATTACACTTTAAAACCATCACGGAAGCGACTCAGAAATACTGTCTTGGAGGAGGCATTACCTTGCTTTTCACTATAAAGCAGGTGACCTAAGGGAACACCCGCCCCCCCCCTTCCCCTTGCCCTGGGTCAAATAGCCCAGAGCGAAGAGGGCAGTCGGACGGAGTCACTGCCGGAACAGAAAGCCTGCATAACTATAGTTGCAACTGTTTAGTGGACGACATTCTGAGCAACAGATAACGGACCTAAACAATGCAGGTCTCCAGAAATGGACTCAATATTTCTGAGATAAAAATTAGTAAATGTGGATGGCTGAGACCAATAAGCAGCCTTCATTAAATCTGTAATAGCAACACTATTAGCATAAGCCCAGGAAGTAGAAAGAGCTCTTACTTCATGAGCAGAAATCTTAAGCACAGACTGCTGAGAAGAAGATAAATCTTCATACGCAGTACGGATAGTTAACTGAATCCATCTAGCAATAGAATGGACTGAAATGTCCTTTCTATTAGGCATCAAAGACAGAAAGAAACGTTTCCGTCCCTTTCTGATGAAATGAGATCTCTGTTTATAGATACGTAGTGCTCTAACAGGACAGAGTAAAGGCCTACGCCCGTCTGAAGACGGAAGAGCCTTAATAACAATAGGTTCCGGATATTTATTAGGAGCCTGATTCTTAGCTAAAAAACCGACATTAGTAGTGAAGGTGATAGTGTTCCCAACACTACGATAATGAGAATCATCCACCGATAGTGCATGAAGCTCACTGACTCTTCTGGCAGAAGAGAAAGCTAAGAGAAAAGCTGTCTTATAAGATAAGAATTTGAAATCTACTGTCCCAAGAGGTTCAAATGGCTTTTCCTTCAATTTAAGGAGAACCCAAGCTAAATTCCACTTAGGAATTAATCTAAGAGTTCTGGGTCTATTTATCGAAAAGTTTCTAACCAATTTCGATAAAGAGACATTAGATCCAATTTGTAAACTATCATGATGTGCATAGGTATCAGATAACATAGATCTATAACCCTTTATAGTAACAGGTTGCAGTTTGATTTCGTCAAACAAGTATACAAGAAAGTTAGCAATGTCTGGTATAGAGGGATCAAATATATCAACAGAATGATCCCTACACCAACGACGGAAAACCTTCCACTTAGCCGCATAGTTTAGCGAAGAGGAGGTCCTCCTACAGTTAGAAATCGCGTCCACTGCTCGTCCTGTAAAGTGCTTGCCATGCAAGAAGGACCGCACAACGGAAAAACGTGAAGGTAGAGACCTTGCGGGTTGTGATGGAGTTGGCGCGATTTCCCCTGCCAAAGAAGATCCTCTCGTGGAGGGAGCTTCCGCGGTAGGTCCCACAACAGACACCTGAGTAGATTTATCCACGGTCTCTGTGGCGACAGAGATGCTACCAACAGAATCTTGCATTGAGATTGTTTTATCTTTAGCAATACTTGTTGAATTGACGGCGCTGGAGGATACGCATATCCTATCATTCCGTCCCAAGGGATCGACAGAGAGACTGCAAATGCTCTTGGATCCGGACACGGGGACACATACGTTTGCAACTGATTGTTGAGATGTGTCGCAAATAAGTCTATCATTGGCCGTTCCCATTGGTAGCAAATCTGATTGAATACTTGTTTGTTGAGAGTCCACTCCGACGGCAACAAGCGACCCTTTCGTGAAAGGGAGTCTGCTAGCACATTCAGACGACCCGGTATGTGACGGACCGAAAGAAGAACGTGATGTTCCAACGCAAACAGAAGGATTCTTTCCGTTAGATTGAACAACGGAACTGAATGAGTGCCTCCCTGATTCCGTATATACGCCACTACTGTCGTATTGTCGGATAGGATTTGGACATGAGCATCGTGAATAATGTCCATCCAGTGACGTAACGCAAGCCAACCTGACATCATTTCCTTGATGTTTATGTGCTTGCACAGGAATTGCGGATCCCAAAGACCCTGGCATCTCGAATCCGTTGGGATTAATGATGCACCCCAACCTGTTTGACTGGCATCCGTCATAATGGTAAAACTCGGATCCGGCAACTGCAGCGGAACTCCTTGAGTTAACCACTGAATGTTTGCCCAAGTCTGAATCTCTTGTTTCACTTGATCTGACAAGAGAACGTCTACATCGAGCGAATGAATTTTCACACTCCAATTCTGAGTCAGGAAAATTTGAAGAGGCCGTGTGCGTAGCCGTCCCATCGGAATGAGATCCGCGGCGGCTCCGCACAGACCTATCAGTCTCATAAATTCTCTCGCCGTGACTTTGTCTGTATTCAGACAATAGCGAGCGTAACAACTGACTAATTTCGCTCTGGTTAACGGCAGACGAACGAGATTGTTGTGCGTCTCGAAGCTCATTCCCAGATGAGTGAATGACTTGGACGGCACCAGATCCGACTTCTCCTCGTTTACTATGAAACCGAGACGTCGGAGCAATAGAAGAAGATTCTGAACATCGTTCTGAAGCGTTAACTCGTTGCCGTACCTCTGAAGAATGTCGTCCAGGTAGGCCGACGTTACCGCAGACGAATGAGCTCGGAAGTAGATCATTACCGAGTTCATTACCCGAGTGAAAGGCCAGGGTGCTAGATTCAATCCGAAGCACATGGCCCGGAACTGATACACCACTCCTAGGACTGCGAAGCGTAGATACTTTCGGAATGTCGGATGTACCATGACGTGAAAGTATGCATCTATGAGATCTATGCTCGTTGCATAATCGTTCACCCGAATACTCGCTCTGACTGATCGAATCGTCTCCATATAAAACTTCGGAGCGACGATCAGCTTGTTTATCCAGCTCAAATCTATGACTGGACGGAACGAGCCGTCTGGTTTCGGAACCAGAAACAGATGGCTGTAGAATCCCAGCGATTCCTGGTTTTCTACGACCTCTACCGCGTTCTTCATTAAAAGAGACTGCACCTCTGATAGCAGAGCGTCTCTTTTCTGAGGGTTTGACGGAAGATGAGTCCACTTTGGACTTCGAGTTAATGGAGGCTTTCGTTTGAAGGATATCTTTAGACCTTCCGAAGTCACTCCTCTCACCCACGGGTCGTCCGTAATCGACGCCCACTCTTGAGAAAAACTCGACAACCTTCCGCCAACCGGAACGCGATAGAGGTTTAAGCCATCACCTCCTGGATCTGCGAGGCCTGCGGTAGGAGAAACCACGTCTTCCACGACCCGCACCTCGCCTCGTCGACCTCGGGGCGTCCGACCGATTGTCCCGGCCTGAAGGACGTCCCGAACGAGAGTCACTATCCTGACGGTCTCTCGAATAAGAGCTAGAGGATGCACCGGAACCTCTATAGGAACCTCTCTTGGGCGGATAAGACCCAGAAGTGCCCGCCTTATTCGTGTCTGTTGTATCCGACCTTTTAGGAGCGGATCTAAACAACAGAGAATCACTAGCTTTCTTTTTAATATTATCATAAATAGCGGAAAGCTTGCCGTCAAAGAGAAGATCTCCTGAGACCGAAGCGACTCTAAGAGAGTTCTTCACCTTAGAATCCACTAGTGTGGATGTAGACAGGGCTGCGTCACGTCTAACCAACTCCAGATTTGCCACTGAAAGGGCGGAGTTACACGTGGAATAAGCTACTGCCCTTGAAAGAAGTCTTAAGGAGGATTGTATATCCTGAAACTCTTCCCCTTGAAGACGCAGTGATAACGCCTTAGTAAGGTGATCTGCGTAAGATAAGGCATCTAAATTGGCTCTGTTAGACGCAATAGCTGTTTCCAACACTGCGGTTGGAATAGAAGCTGACGACGGTAATGATAGCTCTAAGTCTTCCGCCTCGTCGTCCATACGCAGAGGAACTCTCGGTATACCCTGACCTGCCGAGTCGAATTTATTCCTTGCATTAATGAAAGGCAGGTTGAGAGTATTTGCGGACAAGAAGCCTGCTTTCCCCGTCCTGGAAGCAAGTTTAAAAATAGCGTCATTCAATAATTCAAATGTTCTTGCAACATTATTGGACTGCGACGGAAACTCGGGAGCGATGTCCCTGAACCGCTCGAAAAAATCAGAGTCCAATGACGCTATAATTCCGGAAGCGCAGCAGTCTGGCCCGACGGAACAACTTGAGGAAGAAAGTGCCGGATGAAGTCCACGGCAGCTTTGTGTTGTTCCGAAAGGGATAGCTCCAATTCATCCGTATCCCTTTCACCATCCGGTCGGACCTCCCGATGTTCCCGGTCGTCCGCCCCCGATGCTTCGGCGGAGCGTACCGACCCAGCGCCGTCGGATAATTCTCGATCCGACACCGTTTCTGTCGGCTGCTGGGATGCTGCGATAAGCTGTGCTATCTGCACTAGAATGTCCGACGTCGAGACCTGCGGAGGAGCGGTCTTTCGCTGCTTCGCCGAGGGCAGCTCCGCATCAGATGGCTCCCGCATACTTTTCCTATGCGAACGTCCGGAGTCCATCGGTCTCGAATCCCTGGCTGCCGGATGGTGTGACCTGGTCGCCGAAGAATCCTTCATCGGCGAAGCTGGCAAAATATCGGAGGTCACGCAGCCAAGGTGCGGTCGTGTGCGCCGACGAGAAGAGGAAGCCTTAACAGTCTCTGCGGACTGCTTATACAACGGAGCGTCCCGAGCGACGGACGTATGCTCCGCTAAAGACACATTTTGTACCACAACATCTGGTCCCAGATGTTGTTGTACGAGAGAGGGGCCTCTCTCGCTCGCGGCCCGGCTGGACCTGGACGAGCTAGGAACCGGACTAAAAGGCTTCCTCCGTTCTCGTTCACTATCCGCCGTCACTGGGTGTGCATCTATTATTTTTATAGTGCTCGCATCACCCAAAATTTCCTCTTGGACCGCATCGGACGAACCCGGCTGCCGAACCATTCGGTGAATGGACGCTACACCGGGCGAGCTAGCGGACGACATTTGTCTAATCTCCATGAGCACTTTTGCCGCTAGCTCTGTATTTATTTGTGACGACGGACGCACACTTGAAGAAGATAACATGGAAACATCACCCTGTTCTGGTTCCTCTGAAATAGAAACTGAGAGAGTAGAGTGACCTTGTGGAGAAAGAGCCGGCATCGCTCTTTCTCCAGAAACAACATATCGTGACACACGTTTCCAATGTTTCTCATCCCAATGTTCACATACAGGACAGGGATTAATGCGAGAACACTGACTACAATTAATGCAATAATCATGAAAGTCAGAGGAAGATTTCTTCCTATTACAATTTGAACAAAGTCCCTTCATTGTGAAAGAACAACAATAAGTCCTAGTTACTCGCAAAAACCCCTGACACAAAGATACATAATAACATGATCCATTAATAAATGAAAAAACAATTGCAAAACAAAATAATTTTGAAAAAATATTTTTTCAGAGAAGCCCAAGTTGCTGAAAAGTAACGTTGAGCCCCGATGGATCCGATGGCAAAGTGTGGTCAAAAATTTTAAAATTATATAAAATAATTAATGAGACACTTTCGGATAATATAAATGTATCTTATAATGAGATAAACTACCACAAAGGCAAACAGCCCCCCTCAAAAAAGGCTGTTGCCAATGAAAACAAACAGTGTAAACACAGTAGAAAACATGACTCCAGGCACTGAAAAAACTGGCCCGGAATCAGTCATCAATTACACTCTATCTGATGCAAAACAGAGACTCCCAGGGGAGAATCTGCAGAACATCAGATGGAAGATGCAGAACACAAACGTTATACACCCATGGGTGAAAACGTAACTATGGGGAAAATAACAGAAAACATTCTGTAACCAAGCAACTCTCCCAGGGAATTTTTAGAAATGAAACTACTCAAAAATATGCCAAAAGCATGGGAGAATTGCAAGGGGGGACTTTAGAAGGTTAGGGGAGAGGAAACACTGAATAAGCAGTGCAACAATTAGCAAGAATGACAACAAGAGGCGTTTGCCTCGAAAATAGGCAACTTAACATAATTTCAACAAAAAATTTTAAGTACAGCCCTGATTATTTTTTGCCACTTCTTTTTTCCTCTCCTCCTTCTATCCTCCTTAGAATCACATTTTCTCCAAGAATTACGTGTCTGGCATCCTTTAAACTGAGATTTACAAGCACAAAGATCAGTGAGATGTTGACTGATGAAGGGCCAAACAGAGAATGATATTTGGCGCCAATTTCGGGACGACTGCGTCACTGCGCATGCGCAGTAGAGTCGTACTATGGAGGTCCTTTAGGACATGATTTCTTTTTGTTTTGGATGCAAATTTTGGGGATTGGGGGGCAAAATTTGTGTTTGGCCCTGGTTTTTGTGGAGTTAGCACCAGCTAAGTCTGGGTCATTGGTACAGTATAAAAATATATTTTTTCAAGAGTCAAACCTGCATTTAATAAATATTCTAGGGAGAAATCTCATTCAAGTAAACCTTTATGAGAAATTGAAGGCAACATCTACACTATTTCCACAAAATCATTTTAACCCTTTACCCAACGTAACGGCCAAAACCGGCCAGCGCTATTCTCAAAAATCGCCAATTAATTTTCATTATTTTTTTCATTTTTTGTCTCAAAAACATAGGTTATGACCCCTCATTGGAACGAGCTCGACGAGCTCGTTCCAATGAGGGGTCATAACCTATGTTTTTGAGACAAAAAATGAAAAAAATTAGTTATTCAAGAATTTTTTTTGCAAGTGTCGTCTGCTTTTCATGTTAGGTAAAGGGTTAATATGAAAGGGTACTTACTATGTTCAAGATAACGGTCTGTTGAATTTGTTTATTGTTGTTTAACCCTTTACCCAATGGAGACGATATCAAAATTTATTATTTTAAATATCATTTTTTTGAATTTTTCAAAACATTTCAATAAAACCATACCATGTGACCCCTCGTTGGAATGAGCTCGTTCCAACAAGGGGTTACATGATATGGTTTTGTTGAAATTTTTTGAAAAATAATATTTTTTCAACTGCTGAATTTTCATATTACGCGGGCTGATGCGGGTGATTCATTAGGTAAAGGGTTAATTCCACATCAGCAGCCATGGCTATTCCTTAGCAATTCTGTTCTGAATAAGAGAGAATGAATTAAATTTCAAATTTGTTACCTGAGAAAAACTTGAAGACAGTAAGATGGTTATCTTCAACTGATAACTGAGGGTTTAAAAGGGGCTAAGTAAGAGAATTTCAAAATTTTCTTACTCAAGTAGACAGACATCTAATGAGATTTTGAATAAAAGTTTCATCATGCAATGGTAAGGATTTTCTTACCATGACCATTTTTTTAACCCCTTCGCTGCTGTGCAAGTTTTTAATTTCCTGTGCTGAGCCATATATGGGGGAAAATGGAAAAATATGATAAATGAAAGTGTCAATGACACTGTAGCTCAACTTGTCAAGATAGAGAGATGTACATGTATAGTATGTGACACAGCAATGACAAACATCTAGGTAATGACCTGATAACAAAGGTACATATAAAGTATTGTAACGGTCTGTACATAAATACTGGCCGTTGCCTGTAACAAATGTATAGGTAAAGTATTGTAAAGGTGGGTGACAGTCAGATGCTAAACTAGAAAAAAATCTTTGAGTCCCAGAGTGGGTCTGACTGAACCCCAAAATATTTGTTCTCATAGCACAGTGATAACAAAGGCACCCCAAAACACACTCACTCCTGTCCCAAGGTGAAAACAAAGGTACCCAAGAAGTTTCGTGAAGATCAGTTCACAAATATGAGCTGTGTAGAAGTTGTGACAAAAAACTGATTGGACCTAATTTCAGTACAAAATGGCCACTGGCAGCCATCTTGAATTTTGGACCGCACTCAGAAACACTCGTTCTCGTCCCAAGGTGATAACAAAGGTACCCAGGAAGTTTTGTGAAGATCGGTTCATAAATACAGCCTCTAGCCCGAGCTGTATTGACATGTGCACCTACAGTGTATAAAGTAGGACTAAATAAATCAAAGTTCATCTAATTTGCATCATTTCTGCACGAGAAAAAAACCCGTATTATATGTGATGTATTCCATGTTACTAAACATTCATACAAAACTTTATTCAAATCAGAACTTTCATACAGAAGTTCTGTACAAAAAGACTGATTGCACTAATTTTGGTACAAAATGGCTGCTGGTGGCCATCTTGAATTTCGGACCACACCCAAAAACACTCGTTCTCATCCCACGGTGATAACAAAGGTACCCAAGAAGTTTCGTAAAGATCGGTTCATAAATACGGCCTCTAGCCTGAGCCGTATAGAAGTAGTGTACAAAAAACTGATTAGACCTAATTTCGGTACAAAATGGCCACTGGCAGCCATCTTGAATTTTGGACCGCACCCAGAAACACTCGTTCTCATCCCAAGGTGATAACAAAGGTACCCAAGACGTTTCGTGAAGATCGGTTCATAAATACAGACTCTAGCCCGAGCCGTATTGACATGTGTACTTACTGTGTGTAAGTAGCACTGAAAAAATCAAAGTTCATCTAATTTGCATAATTTCTGCACGAGAAAAAAACCCGTATTATATGTGATGTATCCCATGGTACTAAACATTCACACAACAAATTATTCAAATCAGCACTTTCATATGGAAGTTCTGTGCAAAAATCTGATTGCACCAAATTTTGTACAAAATGGCTGCCATCGGCCATCTTGAATTTCGGACCGGACCCCAAAACACTCGTTCTCGTCCCACGGTGATAATAAAGGTACCCAAGGAGTTTCGTAAAGATCGGTTCATAAATACGGCCTCTAGCCCGAGCCGTATTGGCATTTGCACTTACAGTGCTGAAAGTAACACCAAAAAACATCAAAGTTAGTCTAATTTGCATAATTTACGCACGAGAAAAAAACCCGTATTATATGTGATGTATCCCATGGTACTAAACATTCATACAAAAAATTATTCAAATCAGAGCTTTCATATGGAAGTTCTGTACAAAAAACAGATTTCTGCATCGTCGGTACAAAATGGTGGCTGGCAGCCATCTTGAATTTCGGACTGCACCCAAAAACACTCGTTCTTGTCCCACGGTCATAACAAAGATACCCAAGAAGTTTCGTAAAGATCGGTTCATAAATATGGCCTCTAGCCCGAGCCGTATCCAATTGTTGACGGACAGACGGACAGACGGCCAGACGGACGACGGGCCATGGCATAAGCTCAAATTTGGCTTCGCCAAAGTTGAGCTAAAAATGAAAAAAATCAGAAACGTAAAATAATTTGTAATTTTCATCTGCTAGAACATATTTGAACATGTTTGGAATCCAATGTTTAGTTCCAATCACCCACTGAAACGTCGTCGTCTTCACTTTCGATCGCAACGATTGCATCGGAACTCTCCTCATATTCATCAGAGTCGCTAAAGTCACTTGAACTATCTAAATCACCAGTATCACTATCATTGTCTTCATACAATTCTGCAACAACTTCCTCGGTTGTGTACAATCTTTTCGACATGTTTGCACTACAAGAACATCAGGAAAAATAACTCTCATTCGAAATTTCACATGCAGTTCACTCAGGTATTTCCGTAAAAATGACGGAAATTACTCGAAAAATATCTGACATCACATTGTTGGCCTCTTACATGTGTCACAAAGTGCATTATATTGAGAATACCACTGTGCGGCGTATTGATGTTATCTGTATGGCAACTCCGTACTCAGTACGGATGAGTAGCACAGGCAATCAAATTTTATGTCCATACTCAGTACAGATCTATAGCAGAGAAAGGGTTAACAAAGTGCATGATTTTCCATGATATAAGGACTCACATCTGGTCATACCACACTAACCTGTGATAAAACTTGTCCAGTTGGTTTAATCTTTCCACTCCTGATCCCCAAGGCAGCTAATTCAATCCACCTCTTCAAATGTGTCTACAATAAATAGAACAATGGTATGGTAAAACAAATAAACTCTTTCAATACAGTGAAACATTGTTCAGTTGAATAGCCACTTTGTCTGTGAAAAATTATTTAATTAACAAGAGTATTCATTTAACCCTTTACCCAATGCAGACGATATCAAAATTTATTATTTTAAATATCATTTTTTTTAATTTTTCAAAAAATTTCAACAAAACCATATCATGTGAACCCTAGGCCCCACAAAGTAGATCTCTGTTTCTCTGGCCGAGCTCGTTCCAACAAGGGGTAACATGATATGGTTTTGTTGAAATCTTTTTAAAACTAATATTTTTTCAACTGCTGAATTTGCATATTACGCGGGTGGATGCAGGCGATTCGTTAGGTAAAGGGTTAACAGGAATTTGAAAATTTTTATGTATTTTTTGTTATAATTGAGCATTTATTCTATAGTATCTTGTTTCATAGAGCTCAGGGAGCTCTGTCAAACAAGATATAAAATGAAAGTGTCAGTGACACTGCGGCTTAACTTGACTGTGTGTAGTGTTTGATGAAAAGGATAATGTTTAATGTTTAAGAAAGGATTATGAAATAAGACAAGAATTGAGATAATTGAGAAATGTTAAGTTCTGTTCCCTACATGCTGTGCTTTCAACAAGAATAATTTGAGGTGTAGACTGTACTAAAGAATTCAGGCATGGGATGATGTGTCCCTCACAGTTAATGTATGTCAACCAAAGTTACCAAGTGACAATAAAATCATTCCAAAATTAGGCATCATACAGAGGCATCCTACAAAGTTACAATGAAATACCTTCATAAATATGACCAGCAGACTGTGCTAAAATCCCTTCATAATTATTATTTATTTATTTATTGATGTTTAAGGTCACATATTTATGCACAATGGCTAATCATGACCGTGACAGTTTTACGGGTGGAGGAAGCTGGAGTACCCAGAGAGAACCACCGAGCAACGACGAGCAGCTGCCAGTTCCCCAACATCGTAACTCCGCACTGTAGCACAGGCAGGGTTAGATTGGTTGAAGACATGCGTACCATCGACGTGCAGTACGCCTTAGTACACGGCGTCGTGCCCCCACACGGGCAATGGAGATGAAGTGTCTTGCCCAAGGACACAACGCGGTTGCCGCAGATGGGATTCGAACCGAGGACCTCTCGGCTTGCAGCCTGCACCTCTACCTACTGAGCCACCGCGCTCCCTTATCCCTTCATAAATAGGATGTTTAAACTGTGCCAAAGAATATTTGCAGTCATGTGCATGTGCAGCCATCACATTTGACTGATCATGACTGAAATAGGATGTTCTCATCTAGACATTATACTGAGTCATCCTACCAAGTTACTATGAAATCCCTTCATGAATATGACTCATAGACACTGCTAAAGGAATCTAGGTCACATGCCCCTCCGGCAGTCATGGTTGGCGAACCACGGCCAAATTAGGACAGTCTCATCTAGATATCATACCAAGTCATCCTACCAAGTTACAATGAAATCCCTTCATAAATATGACCTGTAGATAGTGCAAAAGGAATCTAGGTCATGTGCCCAAGCGACAGTAATGGCTGACTGATCGTGACCAAAATAAGTCTCATCTAGACATCATACCGAGTCATCCTACCATGTTAAATGAAATTGCTTCATAAATATGAACTGTAGACCATGCTAAAATCTAAGTCACATGCTTGTGTGGCCATCATGGTTGACCAAAATAGGACGTTCTCATCTAGACATTATACCAAGTCATCCTACCAATTTACAATTAAATCCCTTCATAAATGCAACCTGCAGACTGTGCTAAAGGAATCTTTTGAAAGACAGGGTCACCTCGTGTCGGACAGTTTCACGGGTGGAGGAAGCCGAATCTGGAGTATCCAAATAGAACCACCGAGCAATGGCGAGTAACTGTCAGGCTCCCCAAGGTACTAACTCCACACAAGCAGGGTTAGCACTGGTTGAAGACAAGTGCACCATCGACGTGCAGTACATGGCAATAGCACTTATATTGACTTTGTCAAGTTAAGATAAAAATTAAGGCCAAATAGGTTCTATAAATAAGAGGAATTAAGTGATCTGTCACGGTAATTTCTGGATACATTATAAAATTATTATGCTCAATTAACAGGAATTTACACTGTGACCTATATACAATTGCCAGGTTAAATTTATACTGAAAGAATAGTAAATGATTTTGTGTTTGAAGTTATATTCAATTATGGCCTAAAAAAGTTAAAAATCTGTTTCTCATGCCCTCCTGCATGGTCTTTTTGGCTGCCGCATGCTTTCTGTTTATAACCAATGCAAACTTGAAAAAATAATAATTAACTGGTTTATGTCTGATATTTCACCCAAGTTAATAAAATTGATAAATTTGTCCCTTGAGTGCACTCAAGGGGCGAAATACACCACCACCCATGCTATTCTGTAGATTATGAGGCCTAAAACATAAAACAAAGGCCAAAATATAATTACAAAAATGAAAACTAAAATAAAAAAATGGGCACCCACAAGCAATTTTTAAAAAAAATGGCCAGAGAAACAGATCTACTTTATGGGGCCTAAACAACAGGAATTATGTGATGAAATATACCACCACCCATGCTATTCTGTAGATTATGAGGCTTAACCCTTTACCTAACATGAAAAGCAGACGACACTTGCAAAAATAATTCTTGAATAACTAATTTTTTTCATTTTTTGTCTCAAAAACATAGGTTATGACCCCTCGTTGGAACGAGCTCGACGAGCCCGTTCCAACGAGGGGTCATAACCTATGTTTTTGAGACAAAAAATGAAAAAAATAATAAAAATTAACAGGCGATTTTTGAGAATCGCGCTGGCCGGTTTTGGCCGTTACGTTGGGTAAAGGGTTAAAACATAAAACACAAGCAAGAATATGAACTTTTAAAGGTCAAAAAATAATTACAAAAATGAAAACTAAAATAAAACAAGAGGCCCAAGGGGCCTTAATCGCTCACCAGCCAAAGTGGTTCAAAGAAGTATTTGGGGTCACATTCAGTAAGACATGGTTCGTCAACACTACAAAGGAATGAAGTCATGAGAGGCAAATTTTATGGAAAAACACTAAGGAATGGATTTGAACAAACCTGAACGTAATATCCCCTTCCCACCCCCCACCCCTGCCCATAGAGCCCAAATATTAAGCCAAGGACTCAAATTGAACAAACTTGAATCTGATCCCCCTTGAGATGTCATATACCAAATAGCAAAGAATTCTGACTGGTGGATATGAAGAAGGTTTTTTAAGAAATCACCTCACATTGCACTAAGTTAAACTTTGGGCTCAAATAGGGAGCCAAAATATTAACCCACCTAGAGATGTTGCATACTAAATATGAAAGGATTCTGATTGGTGGATCTGAAGAAGATTTTAAAAGAAATTCCCTTATACTGCACTTAATTAAAATTCAGGCCCCCATAGATAGCCCAAATTAATAACCCTGGGACCAAGTTTGACCAATCTTGAGTCTTACCCTCCAAGAGATGTTGTATACCAAATATGAAAGGATTCTGATTGGTGGATCTGAAGAAGATTTTTAAAGAAATTTTCTTATATTTTACTAAGTTAAAAATTCGGCTCCCATAGGGAGCCCAAATATCAACCCATGAACTAGGATTGAACAAACTTGAATCTAACCTGCCTAGAAATGTTGTATACCATATATGAAAGCATTCTGATTACATGGTCTGAAGAAGATTTTAAAAACATGTTGGAACAGGACCCAAAATTTTCAGGCTATAAATTGCCTTTTTTCCATCTCAAAATTGAACAAAATGCATAAAAATCCCCCCAAACTGTCTGAATTTTGGTCCAAAATTTTGGAGTCCAAACCTGACCCCAAATTTTTTTTTCATCTCAAAATTGAACAAAATGCATAAAAAAGTTAAAAAATTTATAGTAATTTATATATTTTTTATACTTACCAATGACCCAGACATAGCTGGTGCTAACTCTTAAAATATAGGGCCAAACACAAATTTTGCCCCCCAATCCCCAAAATTTGCATCTAAAACTAAAGAAAACATGTCCTGAAAGGCCCTCCACACTTCGCCCCTACTGCGCATGTGCAGTGTCAAGGACGTTCCGAAATTGGCGCCATTTATCATTCTAATAACCAGTGCCTGGTAAGCGCTATGTACTCAGCGGGGAGGCAAGAGTTCCCAACTCCTGGGAGGGCCATCCCCGTCTGGGTCATTGGTAAGTATAAAAAATATATAAATTACTATAAATTTTTTAACATTTTTATACTGTACCAATGACCCAGACATAGCTGAATAGTAAAAAGGCTGGAGGGCCAAGGACATAGAGCAAAATGGAATACGCTCAATAAAATAAAATAGAGTCATCCCCTGTAGGGAAAAGAAGTAATAGGCCTTATATGTATCTTTCTTATTTATGATAAATTAGAAAGATACAACACCTTCCAAAAATTGAGCTTCATACATCCATGTACTCTATTAATATCCAATAATCCTTATACTAATAATTTTTAAAGTAAGCCAATAATAAAGTAAGTCTAGAGAATAGAGACTCTTATACTCCTATAAAGTGTGTGAGAATTGCATAATCATGTCCGTTGACATATGCAATATTCAAAAGCTATACTTTAAAAACTAAGACTTGAATGAATTTTATAAACTTAAACTTCTCACTAACAACCATCCCAATAACAGCTCAGAATTACTAACTCCGGAGGAGGTATCCCCTTGTTTTCATAGTAAAAACAGGTGACCCAAGGGAACACCCTCCCCCCCCCCCCTTTTTCTTGCCCTGGGTCAAATAGCCCAGAGCGAAGAGGGCAGCCGAATGGAGACACTGCCGAAACAGACAGCCTACCTAGCTATAGTAGCAACTGTTAAGTAAATGACATTCTGAGCAGTAGATAATAGACCTAACAATAGAGGCCTCCAGAAATGGACTCGATATTTCTGAGATAAAATTCATGAATGGATGGCTGAGCGCAATGAGCAGCCTTCAAAAATCTATAATAGCAACACTATTAATGTAAGCCCAAGAAGTAGAAGAACTCTTACTTCATGAGCCGAAATCTTAAGCACAACTGCTAAGCCAATGATATACCATAAGCAGTACGCTAGTTAATAGAATCCATTAACAATAAAATGGAGCGTAACGTCCTTCTACTAGACATCAAAGACAGAAGAAGCTTACGCCCTTGTAATAAACAGATATCTGTTTATAAATACATAAACTGTACCCGGAAAGAGTAAAGGCCTATGCCCATACGAAGACGGAAGGACCTTAAAATAATAGGTTCCGGATAATAGGAGCCTAACTCTAATGCAACAATCCAACCTAAATAGTAACGGAAGTATTGATTCCGAAACTATGAAAGTGAAAATCATCCATCGATAGTGCATGAAACTCACTGACTCTACAGTAAAAGAGAAACCAACAGAATTACTGTCTAAAAGGTCAGAATTTGAAAACTACTGTTTCCAGAGGCTCAAATGATTACTTAGCTAAATAAGAACCGAAGTTAAAATCCGTATAGGAATTTAATCTAAAGATTCTAAGTCTATTTATCAAAAAGTTACTAACTGACTTAGATAAAGAGACAAAAGACTCAATTGTAAACTATCGTAGAGTGCATAGGTATGAGGTAACATAAACCTATAACCTAAATAACAACAGGCTGCAGTAGATCCTGTGAAACAAGTATACTAAAAAATAGCAATGAGTAGTATGGAGGGATCAACCATATGAACATAATGATCCCTACACCACGACGGAAGAGCCTCCACTTTAGTCGCATAGAATAGCGAAGAAGAGGATCTCCTATAGTAAGAAATCGCGTCCAAAGCTCGTCCAGTACAGTGCTTACAATGCAATACGGACCACACAACGGAATACATGAAGGTTGCGACCTTGCTGGTTGTGATAAAGATGACACGATTTACCCAGTGAAAAAAGATCCTCACATAGAGGAAGATTTCACGTTAAGATCCACAGTAGACAAGAGAGTAAATTACTCATGATCTCTGTGAAGATAGAGATGCTATCAACAGAAATGTATTGTGGTTGTTTATCTTAGCAATACCTGCTAAAACAACAGCGCCGGAGGATACGCGTATCCTATCATTCCGTCCTATAGATCAATAGAGCGTTAACAGTATTAGCTCAGAGATCTGGACAAGCCAACACATACGTCTGCAATTTATTAGCAAGCTGTGTCATAAAAAAACATCATTGGGCGCTCCCATAGATAGCAAATCTGAATGAATACTTGTTTGTTGAGAGTCCATTCTGACAGCAACAAGCGACCCGTAAGAGAACGGGAGTGCGATAAAACAATCAGACGACCCAGAATATGACGGACCAAAACTGAACTTGGTGTACTATAAGCAACAGACGGATTCTTTCCATTAAATTGAATAACGGAAACGAAAGAGTGCCTCCCTGGTTCCGGAGATACGCCACTACTGTCGAATTAAAGGACAGGAATTTGGGCATGCGTTTCTGAATAATGTTCATGCAATGACATAAAGCAAGCCTAAAAAACATTATTCCGCGGAAGTTAAACTGATAGCTAAAAGACTGCGGAACCCAAAGACCCTGGCACTTCGAATCCGTAGGGATCAGTATATATCCCAATCTGTTTGACTGGCAACCGTCATAACAGCCACACTCGGGTCCGGCAACTGCGGCGGCACTCTCTGAGTCAACCACCGAATGTTTGCCCCAGTCTGAATCTCTTGTAACACTAGATAAACAAGAGAATGTATAAATCAAGCAATTCATGGATTGCCGGAAAGTTGCCGTCGAAGAGAAGCTCCTCCGAGAACGAAGCGACTCTGAGAGAGTTCTTAACCTACTATCCACGCGTGGATGTAGCTAGGGCTTAGGGCTGCATCACGTCTAACCAACTCCAATCAGCCACTGAAGGGTGGAGTTATACGTGAACAAACTACTGCCCTCAAAAGAAATTACATTGAGAATAATATCCCGTAAATCTTTTCTTGAAGACGTAATGATAACGCCTCAGTAAGGCGGATTACGTATAATAAAGCGTCTAAGTTAAGTCTACTATACATAATGTCGTTCCCAACATTGAAATTGGAAAAGACATAAACGGCGAAAAAGAATATATATGCAGTCTTTAATCACACCGTCTAGACGCGTATGAACTCTCGGTATGCCCTGCTCTGCCAAAATAAACTATATGTAAAAAAGATAAAATGGCAGAAATGAGCCACGCGGACAAGAAACTAAACTATCATGCTTAGTAGCAGGCTTGTATATATATATAAATATATAGCGTCGAAAAATAAAACACATGTTGTAATGACAATATTGGACTGCGTCGGTAAGTCAGGGACAAAGTCCCTGTACCGATCGAAAAATCCGAGTCCAATGACGCTATAAGTCTCTTATCCAAGATCGCAGCAATGAAGTCCGAAAAATAATCACTGGAAGAAATGCCAGAAGATATGAAAGGCATCTTCCGATACTACTAAAGGGAAAACTCGAAATCTTTCGAATCCCTTTCGCCATCCTGTCGGACCCTATAAAGCGTTCGGTCGTCCGTAGCTTGATGCAACCGTGGACCGCACCGACCCAGCGCCGTCGGATAATTCCTGATTCGACCGAGAAACTGTCAATTGCTGGGATGCTGCGAAACAACTGTGCTAACTCGGATAGCACGTCCGTCACTGAGGCCTGAGGAGCAGCGGTCTTACGATGCATTGCCGCAGGAAGCTCCGAGATCGTTACCCCGTGCATACTTCCAATATGCGAGCGAACGGAGTGTATAGGCCTCGTGTCCCTTGGCTACCGGATGGCGCGACCTATTCGCTGTGGAATCACTGAATGCCGAAACTGATCGGATACTCGAGGTCACGTAGCCAATGTGCGGTCGTGTGCCCTGCTGTGAGGATGAGGAAGCATTAAAGACAGTCTCTCGGACTGTCAATATAACGGAGCGTCCCGTGCAACGGACATATGCTCCGAATGAAAATATCTGAACCACAACATGCGGTCCCCTATGTTGTTGGCTTCCTCCGATCTGTCCTCAATCTGCCGTCACTGGGTGAGTACTAAAGTAATTAAAGTGCTCGCATCACCCAAATCTCCTTCCTAGACCGCAACGGACGAACCCGGCCGCCGAACCATTCGATGAATGTACGCTACACCGGGTGAGCTAGCGAATGTCACTCCGTAAGCGATAGACATATTCCATGAGCACTTATTGCCGCTAACTCTTCATTAACTATGACGACAGAGGCACACTTTTGAAAGACATCTCCATAATTCGTCGAACAAGAAACCAGAAATGCTTGGATAGCAAGCATAAAATAATAATATATATAGCGTCGTTCAATAATTCGAAAGTTTGTGTGACATTATTGGACTATGTCGGAACTGAGGGACGATGTCCCTGAACCGAACCAAAAATTTCTAAGTCCACCGACGCTATCGGTTTCTTATCCAGCATCGCAGCATATTTTGTTCCGAAAGGGAAAGCTTGAAATCCTCCGAATCCCTTTCGGTATCCCGTCGGACCGGATGAAACTTTCGGACGTCCGTACCCGCTTCCGCGGAGCGTCCCGACCCAGCATCGTCGGATAAAATATATGCGACAGATTCAGTTGATGCTGGGATGCTGCGATAAACTGTGCTATTAAGGAAAGCACGTCCGTTCCCGAGGCCTGTGCAGTAGCGGACTTACGATGCATTGCCGCTGGAAGCTCCGTGTACGTTGACTCCCGCACACTTCCTATGCGAACGTCCGGAGTCTGCAGGCCTCGAGTCCCCGGCTACCGACCCAGCGCTGTCGGATAATTCTCGATCCGACACCGTTTTTGTCGGCTGCTGGGATGCTGCGATAAGCTGTGCTATGTGCACAAGAATGTCCGGCGTCGAGACCTGCGGAGGCGCAGTCTATCGCTGCTTCGCCGAGGGCAGCTCCGCATCAGATGGCTCCCGCATACTTCCTATGCGAACGTCCGGAGTCCATCGGTCTCGAATCCCTGGCTGCCGGATGGTGTGACCTGGTCGCCGAAGAATCCTTGATCGGCGAAGCTGGTAATATATCGGCGGTCACGCAGCCAAGGTGCGGTCGTGTGCGCTGACGAGAAGAGGAAGCCTTAGCAGTCTCAGCGGACTGCCTATACAACGGAGCGTCCCGAGCGACGGACGTATGCTCCGCTAGCGACACATTTGTACCACAACATCTGGGGCCAGATGTTGTTGAACGAGAGAGGGGCCTCTCTCGCTTGCCGTCCGGATGGACCGGAACGAGCTATGAACCGGACTAAAAGGCTTCCTCAGTTCTCCCTCCGATCCGTCGTCACTGGGTGTGCATTAAGTTAATTTTATAGTGCTCGCATCACCCCAAAATTCCTTCTAGACCGCAACGGACGAACCCGGCTGCCGAACCATTCGGTGAATGGACGCTACACCGGGCGAGCTAGCGGACGTCAAAGGCCGTCGAACCTACTAGGGTCCTCTTAGGCAATTGGCGTATTACATGAGCACTTTTCCGCTAGCCCTTCATTAATTGTGACGACGGAGGCACACTGTTGGAAGACATCACAGATACATCACCCTAATCTTGATCGTCTGAAATAGAAATTGATAAAGTAGAGTGACCCTGCGGGGAAAGGACCGGAGTGTCCAAATCCCCAACAACATACCGTGACATACGCTTCCCATATTGTCATCGAAATCATACGATACAGAACAGGAGTTAATGCGAGTACACTGACCACATATAGAATGATAATAAGGTCAGAGGAAGACTTCCTCTTAAAACAATTGATCAATATCCTTTCAATGTGAAAAGAAAACAAGTCCTGGTACTCGCACTAACCCCTGGCAAAATACATAATAATAATATGATCCATTAATATAGAAAAAATAATTGAAATCAAAATATTTTGAAAAAATATTTTTTCAGAACAGCCCAAGTTTCTGAAAAGTAACGTTGAGCCCCAATGGATCCCAAGCCTAAGTGTGGACAAAAATTTTAAAAATATTTTAAACAATTTATTCAACACTTACGAACAATAATAATGTATCTAGTTATGATTAAAATAACATAAAGATATTATTATTTAGAAATCCCCCCCTCACACAGAGGGCTGTTGTAAATGTAAACAATGAGTGTAAAAACACTAAAATAAGACTCCAGGCACCCAGGCCCGAAATCAGTTACCAAAAATACACCATCTGATGCAAAACAGAGACTTCCAGGGAAGAAACTGCAGAACATCAGATGGTAGATGCAGAACACAACGCCTAACCACCCGTAGGTGAAGACGTAAACATGGGGAAAGAACAGAATTCATTCTGTTATTCAGCTAAAACTCCCAAGAAATTTTAGTAATAATAATTACATAAACTATGCCAAAAGCATGGGAGAATAGCAAGGGGGAACTTAAGGACAGGGAGAGAGGAAAAACACTTGAAAAAACAGTGTAACTAAATAATCAGAATGACAACAAAATGGCTGCTGCCTTGAAAATAGGTAACTTAACATAATTTCATTAAAAAATTTTAAGTTACAGCCCTGATAATATTCTGTCACACATTCTTTTCCTCTCCTCCTTTTCTATCCTCCTTAGAATCACCATTTCACTAATATTTATGTGTCTGGCATCATTTAAACTGAGATTTAAAAGCACAAAGATCAGTCAGATGTTAACTGATGAAGGGCCAAACTTAGAATGATAAATGGCGCCAATTTCGGAACGTCCTTGACACTGCGCATGCGCAGTAGGGGCGAAGTGTGGAGGGCCTTTCAGGACATGTTTTCTTTAGTTTTAGATGCAAATTTTGGGGATTGGGGGGCAAAATTTGTGTTTGGCCCTATATTTTAAGAGTTAGCACCAGCTATGTCTGGGTCATTGGTACAGTATAAAAATACAAATTTTTTTCTTCCAAATTTTCATCTAAAATTTCCAAGTCTGAACCGGACCCCAAATTTTCAGGCTAAATTTTTTTTTTTTTTCATCTCAAAATTGAACAAAAAATGCATAAAACCTTTTAAAAAAAATTCCGAATTTTGGTCCAAAATTTCGGAGTCGGAACTGGACCCAAAATTTTCAGGCTAAAAGTTTTGGGTTTTTTTCATCTCAAAATTGAACAAAATGCATAAAAAATCCAAAACAAAATTTTTCTCTCAAATTTTGGTCAAAAATTTCTAAGTCCGAACCAGACTCAAAACTTTCAACCCAGGGACCCAATTTGAACAAACTTCAATCTGATCCCTCCTAGAGATGATGCATACCAAAGGTTAAAGGATTCTGACTGGTGGATCTGAAGAAGACTTTTAAAGAATATTCCAAGCATTGCACAAAGTTAAAATTTGGGCTCCCATAGGGAGCCCAAATATAAACCCAGCGACTTGATTTGAACAAACTTGAATCTGACCCCCCCACAGATGTTGTATACCAAACATGAAATGATTCTGAGTGGTCGATCTGAAAAAGATTTTTAAAGAAATTTCCTCAAATTGCACCAAGTTAAACTTTGGGCTTTAATAGAGAGCCCAAATACTAACTCAGGGACCAGATTTGAACAAATTTGAATCTGACCCACCCCCCACCCCACCCCTCCCACCCCCACCCCCCTAGAGAAGTTGTATACCAAATATGAAAGCATTCTGACTGGTGGATCTGAAGAAGAAGATTTTTAAAGAAATTTCCTCAAATTGCACCAAGTTAAAATTTGGGTCCGAACCAGACTCAAAACTTTCAACCCAGGGACCCAATTTGAACAAACTTCAATCTGATCCCTCCTAGAGATGATGCATACCAAAGGTTAAAGGATTCTGACTGGTGGATCTGAAGAAGACTTTTAAAGAATATTCCAAGCATTGCACAAAGTTAAAATTTGGGCTCCCATAGGGAGCCCAAATATAAACCCAGCGACTTGATTTGAACAAACTTGAATCTAACCCCCCTACAGATGTTGTATACCAAACATGAAATGATTCTGAGTGGTCGATCTGAAAAAGATTTTTAAAGAAATTTCCTCAAATTGTACCAAGTTAAACTTTGGGCTCTAATAGAGAGCCCAAATACTAACTCAGGGACCAGATTTGAACAAATTTGAATCTGACCCCCCTCCCCCCTAGAGAAGTTGTATACCAAATATGAAAGCATTCTGACTGGTGGATCTGAAGAAGATTTTTAAAGAAATTTCCTCAAATTGCACCAAGTGAAACTTTGGGCTCCAACAGAGAGCCCAAATGTTAACCGAGAAACTTGATTTGAACAAACTTGAATCTGCCCCCCCCCCCCCTCTCCCATAAAGATGATGTATACCAAATATAAGAGGATTCTGACTGGTGAATCTGAAGAAGATGATTTTGAAAGAAATTTCCTCAAATTGCACCAAGTTAAACTTTGGGCTCCAATAGAGAGCCCAAATCTTAACCCAGAGACTTAATTTGAACAAACTTGAATCTAACCGCCCCCCCCCCTCCCCTCCCCCCCCCCCCCCCCCCCCCCAGAGATGTTGTATACCAAATATGAAAGCATTCTGACTGGTGGATCTGAAGAAGATTTTTAAAAAAAATTCCTCAAATTGCATCAAGTTAAACTTTGGGCTCCAACAGAAAGCCCAAATCTTAACTCAGGGACTCGATTTGAACAAACTTTAATCTGACCCCCCCTAGAGATGCTGTATACCAAATATGAAAGCATTCTGACTGGTGGATCTGAAGAAGAAGATTTTTAAAGGAATTTCCTCAAATTGCACCAAGTTAAACTTTGGGCTCCAACAGAGAGCCCAAATCTTAACTCAGGGACTCGATTTGAACAAACTTGAATCTGACCCCCCTAGAGATGTTGTATAACAAATATGAAAAGATTCTGACTGGTGAATCTGAAGAAGAAGATTTTTTTGAATTTTTGAAAAAAATTATGGGTGCTATCAGAGTTATGCCCCTTCTGTGCCCCCTGTGGGTGCGGCAAGTTTATTTGTACAAACTTGAATTGACATATGATAGGGAACATGCACACAAAATTTGGTTCAATTTGGTCGAGTAGTTTGTGAGAAGAAGTCGATAATGTAAAGTTCACGACAGATGACGACAACGACGAAGGACGGCAAGTGGTAAGTTAAGCTCCCTTCGGTGAGCTAAAAACGGGCACCCACAAGCAATTTTTTTTAAAAATGGATAGAGAAACAGAAGATCTACTTTGTGGGGCCTAAACAACAGAAAGTAAGTGATCTGTCAGGGTAATTTCTGGATATATTACAAGACTATTTGCTGAATTAACATGAGTTAACACTGTGATCTACATACAATTGACAGGTCAAATTTGTACTGAAAGAATTGTAGATGGTTTTGTGTTTGAAAGTTATATTCAATTAAAAGGTTTATTCAATTGAGAGATAATAGTCCAGAGGAGCCCACTTGACTGGATATTTCTGTTAATGTTAACTATGTATAACTTCCAAACACCAAACAATTTTACCATATCTTCATAACAGCCAGCTTTGTCACAATTCCTTCCAGCAAATGAAAGTGTCAATGACACTGTAGCTCAACTTGACAAACTTGAACTTGGTAAGTTATAAATGAGATGGCAAAATTGAAGATCATTGGGACCAATGTCAGTTCTTTTGCCAGTGGCAACATTTTTTGACAGAAACCGAAGAAAATCGATAGCTCCCATCTAGAGGCCTCCCCAAACAAGCATGCCAGATTTCAAAGCAATCCGATCATAAATGTGCCCTGTAGGGTGTACAAAAGGGAAATATTGTGGTCTGACTAGACTAAATTCTAAGAACGTTGGCCATGGCAACATTTTTTGACGGAAATGGAAGAAAATCGATAGCTCCCATCTAGAGGTCACCCTAAATAAGCATACCAGGTTTCAAAGCAATCTAATCATAAATGTGCCCTGTAGGGTGAGCCAAAGGGAAATATTGTGGTCTGACTAAACTAAGTTCTAAGAATGTTGGCTGCGGCAACATTTTTTGATGGAAATTGAAGAAAATCGATAGCTCCCATCTAGAGGTCACCCCAAACAAGCATGAAAGGTTTCAAAGCAATCCGATCATAAATGTGTCCTGTAGGGTGTGCCAAAGGGAAATATCAAGTCTTCTGACTAAACCAAGTTCTAAGAACATTGGCCGCGGCAACATTTTTTGATGGAAATTGAAGAAAATCGATAGCTCCCATCTAGAGGTCTCCCCAAATAAGCATACCAGGTTTCAAAGCAATCAAGTCATAAATGTGCCCTTTAGGGTGTGCCAAAGGGAAATATTGTGGTCTGACTAAACTGAGTTGTAAAAACGTTGGCCGTGGCAACATTTTTTGACAGAAATTGAAGAAAATCGATAGCTCCCATCTAGATGTCACCCCAAACAAGCGTGCCAGGTTTCAAAGCAATCCGATCATAAATGTACCCTGTAGGGTGTGCCAAAGGGAAATATTGAGTCTTCTGACTAAACTAAGTTCTAAGAACGTTGGCTGCGGCAACATTTTTTGACAGAAATTGAAGAAAATCGATAGCTCCCATCTAGAGGTCTCCCCAAACAAGCATACCGGGTTTCAAAGCAATCTGATCATAAATGGGTCCTGTAGGGTGTGCCAAAGGGAAAAATTGAGGTCTGACTGAACTAAGTTCTACGAACGTTGGCCGTGGCAACATTTTTTGCCGCAAATTGAAGAAAATCGATAGCTCCCATCTAGAGGTCACCCTAAATAAGCATACCAGGTTTCAAAGCAATCAAATCATAAATGTGCCCTGTAGGGTGTGCCAAAGGGAAATATTGTGGTTTGACTAAACTAAGTTCTAAGAACGTTGGCCGCGGCAACTTTTTTTGACAGAAATTGAAGAAAATCGATAGCTCCCATCTAGAGGTCACCCCAAACAAGCATGCCAGGTTTCAAAGCAATCCGATCATAAATGTACCCTGTAGGGTGTGCCAAAGGGAAATATTGAGTCTTCTGACTAAACTAAGTTCTAAGAACGTTGGCCACGGGAACATTTTGTGACAGAAATTGAAGAAAATCGATAGCTCTCATCTAGAGGTCTCCCCAAACAAGCATACCAGGTTTTAAAGCAATCTGATCGTAAATGTACCCTGTAGGGTGTGCCAAAGGGAAATATTGTGGTTTGACTAAACTAAGTTCTAAGAACGTTGGCCGCGGCAACATTTTTTCACGGAAATTGAAGAAAATCGATAGCTCCCATCTAGAGGTCACCCCAAACAAGCATAACAAGTTTCAAAGTAATCTGATCATAAATGCGACCTGTGAGGTGTGCCAAAGGAAATTGTGGACGTACGTACTAACGTACTAACGTACGTACGTACATACGTACGTATGTACGTACGCCGACGGACGAGAAGTGATGGCAATAGCTCAGCTTGACTTTGTCAAGTTGAGCTAAAAAACACGTGATGTTATTGGTAAACATGTTTAACAACAGCTCTCCAAAAAAACACATGTGATGTCATTGGTAGGCATGTTTAACAACAGCTCTCCAAAAAAACACATGTGATGTCATTGGTAGGCATGTTTAACAACAGCTCTCCAAAAAAACACATGTGATGTCATTGGTAGGCATGTTTAACAACAGCTCTCCAAAAAAACACGTGATGTCATTGGTAGGCATATTTAACAACAGTTCTCAAAAAAAAAACACATGTGATGTCATTGGTAGGCATGTTTAACAACAGCTCTCCTGATAATTATTAGCAGGTCTCTGGCAGATATTTCAACACTTTACATGAAGTCTCTTGCGACTAAAATAGATATAATTTGGGCAATTTTAACCAACCTTTCCTTTGTTATTTGAATTAGTTTTTTGATCAATGATTTACCAAGTTAAATATTCAGAAAATTTTTGAAATCAAATTTAGTTATGGATGCTTCAAAGCAAACATTATAAATTATTGTGATGAGTTGATGGTAACATGGTCTGAGGTTTGCGGCTCGGAGCTTATGTTCAATTGAGATGCGAAGCGTCGAGGTTCAACATACGTGCCGAGCCGCAAACTTCAGACCATGTTACCGTCAACTCATCACAATAATGTATATGTTCCAATAAGACACTACCCATAGCCTAAAACCTACGTTGTGAAACACGAGAGTCTTATTTACTACACTTGTGAACGTTAAAAGTTGTCTTGTTCAAGGCAACTTTTAACAATAACAGGTTTAGTAAATAAACATCTTGTGTATCTACGACGGCACTGGATAAATAATCAATAAACCAGATAAACTCATTCCATCTTAGTTCAAATCGTAAATTGGTTTGTAATTTAAACAACACTTCATCCAGAACACCGTCTGCTGCACATGTGAAACAGCCAGAAAAATGAAGCGGCTTGCTTGTCACTCGGTTGATGAATCAGTTATGAAACGGACGTCATTTCAAATATTTCGCTTTGTGACGTCAAACATTTGCCACTTGAGCCGTAAACATAGAATATATTGAGCGAGCTCTCCTCCAATCAGAGGAGGATGATTTTAGTCTCATTGGAACATAACTAAATTGGATGAAAAATATTTTTAAAGTACTCGTACTCGGCAGTTTAGGAGTTAATCTTGACAATTTGGGTGCAGCATAACAAGAGGGATAAAACAGGTTGAGTCAGATCGACACAAAATGACTGAATAGGAGTATTCTTCCTCAAAGTTTAACTCTTTGCATGCTGCTGGCAGATATTCCTGCCAAGGACAGTATTTCACTTGCCACTGAAATCAGTATCATTTGGGCACTTTTAACCGGTTTTTCCCCTTGTAAATTGAATGGATTTTTCCTCCAAATATTTCTAAAGTCAAATTTAAATGAATTTTTTATCAAATCTAGTCATGGCTGCTTCACAGCAGCCATGACTAGATTTGATAAAAAATATCTTGAAAATACTCAGTGGGTTAAGAGTTAATGATACTAGAGGATAGAACTGACACATACAATCTCAAGGACTGTCCCTTAATGCCATCTTCACGGGTGAGATTGCCAGTCCTCTCCACGAACTGAAAAATTTTAGAGGCTCCCGCTTTTCCCACATATGATCTGAATACCAAGAGCTGAAAGCTCTTTCTGAGTGCCACATTTGATAAACCCTTCTCCTTTTGGGGAAAGGGAGGGGAGAGACCTCCCTCTACAAAAGGTTTAGGGAGAAGAAGCTCTGATGTGTAATTTGGGCACTCTATTTCCTCATGAGAAAACTTAGTAAAGAATTTTCAGGCCCACCAAATGACCTAAACCATCCATCGACAAGTTTGTTAAAATTCTAAGTTTTTTCGTAAGTGAAAAGTATATTTCAGAAAAATATATAATAATCTTACCAACAGCTGTTCACAGAGTTTCTCATTGAATGTATTTGGAAAAAGTTGGGTAAGACTGGATAGCCTCTGAATAATATTTAGGTTTAGATTGCGATGATCTCCAAGTGTCATCAAAAGTGGACGCATTGCATTGTGAACAATCTCCATGTCTACTTGGCAGCCAGCAATAAACTGAAATAATTGAAAAAATTATCTGCTAACATTTTAATCAACACTATTTTAGCCCTTAACTGGTAGACTGCTAAATTATTTTTGGACACCATAATTTGTTCACATGTTTTTGCCTTGTTACAATTTATGGGAGAGTGCCTATAGGCACTCTCTCATAAATTGTAACAATGCAAATCCATACAGGCTAATTATTTTCACTTCAAAGATAATATCACGCATATCTGCTGAATATGAAGCCTTTCAGTTGTGGTACCTACACTTCAGAGTAAAGCCAAGTTAGGGCATCCAGCACTCTGCCAGTTAAACTGCCACACAAAGTGGCCCATTTATATTGCTCTAAAAAAGTGGTCCCAAGTAAAACCTACCTTAAGAACTCCACTGGTAGGATGCATTTATCATTGCTGGCTGCCTGTGCAGGGTGCCAGCAATAATGTCGAAACACTGTGAAGTGATCTGCAGCTGTTTACATGTATATGTCATGGATATTAATATAAAATTAATTTGAGGGTTAGCAAACAGATATAAGACATCTAGGCATATTTCACACAAAAGCAAATTTTGTCCTTCATAACTGGATCATTATCAGTTAAAGCTTTTTGTAGAACAAGGATATCCTTGAAGCTAGCAGGTATGTTGTCATACTGAGTAGATTCTTATAAACAACCTTCATTTGGTAATAAATTAAGATTTTATTTTATCATATGACTCGTCCGTTTTGTTCACTTTAAAACATTTGATATTTTGTTTTCATATTAATCAGTGAAAAATAAAGCCTTTCGTCAATTTAATTGGTCAATTTCAAAACTAGACAATTTGATTGGCTGAACAAAATACAACTGGGCCACATTTTCATAATTTGCATAATTAGATTTGGAAGCTTTCATTGGTCAATTTCAAAACTGGACAATTTGATTGGCTAAACAAAATACAACTGGGTCACATTTGCATAATTTCAGTAGGGAGAATTTACGTTATCTGTCCTATTTAGGGTGGGTTATATTGTATTAATCTTTTACCTACAAGAAAAACGCCATTCATTTTTTTTTATATTTGCACTTTTTGCTTCCAAAACATAGGTTATGACCCCTCATTGGAACGAGCTTGTTCTAATGAGGGGTCATAACCTATGTTTTGGAAGCAAAAAATGAAAATTTTTTAGTTATACGAGGATGTTTTTTCCAAGTACCATCTGCAACTCAAGTTAGGTGATGGGTTAAAAAGTCATACTAAGTGGCTAATTTGTGCGTGTGTGTGTCGTATGATAAATAGAATATGGAATGAGTGTTTTTCTCATATAATATTTATGAAACTCGTCTGAATTTTCCGTTTGGGCTCGCCAAAACGGAAAATTTTTAGACTCGTTTCATAAATATTATATGAGAAAAACACTCATTCCATATCTTCTATTTATCATATCCAATTTGACAGAGCTATATCAAACAAGATAAAATAAATACTTAATTTTTCATTTTTTGACTTTCTGAACGAAGGGAATTTACATATTCTCTCTGGTCACAAATTCCTGGTATGTAACAATTTTTGCATTCAAATAACAGGAACTCCATCATCAAAGATAAATATATAATTAACAGATGTTTAAAGTCACATGTTTTTGCACAATGGCTAATCGTGACAACAGCATGAACATAAAATCAAGTTTAGTCAATTGTTTATACCCATGTTGCCCATACCCATGTTGCCCATTTGAGAAGACTTTCACCCCAAGCATTGGTGACTAGGTCCTATCTGACCAGTCAAACAGAGCTTGTTTATCACAGGAAACAAGCACTGATTCACTTCCCGGGGTTCCCACGGGGGTGAAAGTATATAAATTTGTTTCTTTCTCATGCTTGTAGAATAAACAACATTATTTTATGATGCAGGGAACAGAAGCTCATTACCAAATTTTTAACTCACAGGTTATGAGTTTGCTTTGTATCTTAGCACAACAGTTTTACTCCAACCGGCATAACAATTTATGTTATACAAATTTAGTGGCACTGTGTGCATTCAAGCAAAGCAGCCTGCACTCACTCCACGCTTTGCACAGGAGGTAACTTACAAAATGTAAGTTACTTGTACCTGCTCAAGGATTCTATTCAGTTCCTACAGCTCCCTTCTATTGCAAAACTATCCAACTCAAAACCAAACACTGTCTGTGATAAAATATAAAACTCAGACCTTTATATATTCCCTGAAGGCATTTGAACTGAGCAGTATTCTTTGGTTGTTGGGGTTTTTCAATAGCCCGAGTTACACTGTATCACAGTTTTACGATTGAAGAAAGTTGGAATACCAGGATACAAACACTGACCAATGGTGAATAACATTCAGGCTCCCCAATGTATTAACTCAGGGTTCCTGCAGATAAGGACTGATAAAATCCAAGGCTAATTCTTGATATTTTTCAGTATTTTTCAAGGCCTTACAAAAGCCAAATTTAAGGATTTGCAAGGTCCTTACTCAGGGCTTAAAATTACACGCGAATCCGCGAATCAATTCTCGTAATGATTCTGGCAAACTACACTGGCGCGAATCCAAGTGGATTCGCGTCAATTTACTGCTTGGATTCACTTTATGTATGATGTCGTTGATTCATGATGAAGTTCCGACCTGGGTTATCATGAAATATATAATTTTGAAAAACTGTCCATTGATATTTCTTGAGTTTGGTATCAAATCAAGTCATGGCTGCTGTAGCAGCCAAGACTTGATTTGATACCAAACTCAAGAAAATGTGAAGCATGTGGTAAATCATGGGTGGAAATTTTGACAACTTATTTTGTGATCTCACCAGCAACATTCAGCTAGTTTTTGCAGAATTTCATATCATTATTCATTTATTTATTTAAGGGTGTTTAAGGTCACATAATTATGCACAATGGCTAATCATGACCGCAACATGGATATAAAGTCAAGGGTTTTCAATCATTTTTATCCCATGTAGCACATTTTAGAGGATTTCCACCTCAATCATTGGCTTTACTTCCCGGGTTCCCACGGGGGATTTCATATCATGGTTTAAATGGATTCGTGTGAAAATATTTCGCGAGAATTATGTTAGATTCGCGTGATGCCAGACGAATTTTAAGCCCTGTTACTTTTACTAGTCCTAACTAGGACCTCCGGTCATTGCCTCCTCCTCCCAGTTTCCTTCAAGGGAAGTGGGAGGGAGAGGTAACAACCAGACTATTCTAGTTAGGAGTATGCCGTCATGAAAAATGACATATAAAACTAGAGTTATGATTATGTGCTTAATTGGAGTTATTATTTTGTGAATATTCAAGGCTTTTCAACACCTCCTGACCCATTTTTCAGGATTCGAAGGCATTGAATCAGCTTGAATGGCAATTCTTTGAATCCAAGGCAATGCAGGAACCTGATAAACCTGTATAAAAGAGTTTAACACTGAATAAAAGCAAGTGTACCAATGATGTATTGTATGCCTCAGTACAGAGTGGCAATCAGGATTAAGCATCTTGTCGCAAGGACACAATGCAAATGACATGGGTCAGGATTGAATGTGCAGTAAAAACACCTTTTCAAGGGGTTTCAAGAGTTAGAGAGAGAAATTACTCTTAACCCTTATGCCCCCATACAAGCCCACACTGACAGCTTTGCATTGCTTTGAAAAAGTACCTCAAATGTATTCCTTCTTGAGAACTTAGGCAGCCAACAATGATGTAGAAACACTATTAAGTCACCAGCAGCTGTGATGTATAGTTATTACCATAAAATTAATCTGTGGCTCAAGGGTTAAAGACCTAATTCCGACTTTTGATAATTTTTTTACTGCAACAAAACAGGTGCTCCAAAAGACTGTCTTCAGGTAATTGAACAGTCTTGGGGTACACCTGCAAGTTACATTCTAAGACCTTGGTTGTAGTTCTAGTTAAGTCTTGGCTGTCTACACAGGCAGCCAAGACCTGTCTAGTAACAACAAAAGCTCAGAATGTAAACTGTAAAATTGAAGCAAAAATGTATAAAAACCTTCAGGGTTAAAAACATAAAAACACTTTAGACAATGTACTTCCAACAACTAAAAATAGATACTTTCTGTTCATCGATCCTAAAATTTGTCCCAATACTGAAACAAGTAAATTAATGAAATGAACTTTTTGATTCAACAAACTGTACAAAAACACTCTAAATTTTTCACTGCATCAATCAATTTTCAAGACAACTGCAACAGATTTTTTACAGTCTTGAAGAAAAAAATCTGTTATTTCTCACCTTTTTCATGCAATCATGTGCTGCTTCTTGAAGTTCACCATTTGTGCTATTCAAAGCTTTGTATAAAACTTGAAATATTTTCTCTCGTCTTTGAGATATGTAATGACATGCAGCCAATGCCCCTACAAGAGATAATCAAAACCATATATGAAATTTGAAATGATTTGTTTTGCTCATTCATTAATCCAAAAAGGGGACCGGCATAATGAAAGTTGCTAAAAATAAGAGATCTACTAACTCTTTCTAAGAAAAAACTAGACAGAAAAGGAAATCCTATATCGATGTCCATAGATTTTTATTAAAAGTAATTTCAAGCACAGAAAAACCAGTACAGATTAAGTACATTCAAAGATATTGAAAATAATTTTGAAAAATTGAAGGACATTAACCCTTTACCCAACGAATCGCCAGCATTCGCCCGCGTAATATGCAAATTCAGCAGCGGAATAAATACTATTTTTCGAAAAATTTCAACAAAACCATATCATGTGACCCCTCTTTGGAACGAGCTAGTCGAGCACGTTCCAAAGAGGAGTCACATGATATGGTTTTGTTGAAATTTTTTTGAAAAAATTTAAAAAATGATATTTAAAATAATAAATTTTGAAATCGTCTGCGTTGGGTAAAGGGTTAAAGATTTTCATGGTCTGTTACATAGTGGCATAAATTTTGTTTTCAAAAATAAATAAAAAACTTACTCAATGCACTTTTTCTCAGTGGTACCAAATTGCTGACAGATTTGTAACAAGGCAGCTTTTGTAGTACTGTGTCCTCAGCCTCACATAGACTTTGTAGCTGGAAAAAAATATTGCAACATTTGATTTTGTTTGTTTGTGTAATGGTGCTAAGGCTTTTAAAAACAAGAGCGCACATCAGAGATGCATGCACACAGTTTTGGTGGCAATCAGAGATTGTTTCATGTTCATAACCCATTTATCAATCATATGCTGGTTGTCAAATCTGGAATCTTTGTTTAGGTTATAATGCTAACAAGTTCAGATTTTGTAAAAAGTAATTAAGGCCCATAACTCTGGAAAAAAAATTGGGTTGGGCCAGTTTTCTAACTCGCTTGAGATATTATTGCAAAAGACCTCTGCAGCAAATATGTCAAATTGGAGAACATTTGTTCAAGTTATTGCGCTGACAAGCTTAAAATTCAAAAAAATTTACTAATTAAGGTCCATAACTCTGTGAGAGTAAGGAGTTACATTTCTAATTAAGAAATAACTGTTGTTTTCCTTCGGTTTATGCGATATAAACCGAACATTTTCAGCACAAGCTTAATCATAACTCGCTACGCGAGTTATGAAGCTTGTGCTGAAAATTTTCGGTTTATATCGCATAAACCGAAGGAAAACAACAATTATTTCTTATAATTTAATCCATCTGTAATATGAAAATATAAAAACTATGTGTACGTGAACGAAAAACTTTTAATTTTCGCAAAAGACAACAGTCAAACTCAGGAAAGTGTGCCACAAACAGGTCATGTCAATCATTGTCAAATGGTTTGTTGTTTTGATTTTCAATCGCAGACGACGGATATTTAGCAAGTCACGTAACAATATCATTAAAAACATTTTTTTTAACTTCCCCAAAATCATGTTTGGGTGTATGATCTTTTATTTGTCTCCCACTTCGGTATATTTTATTAAATTCAATTGTTCCCGAGAAATTATCATTATATTCTTGCTGACTGGAGGTGATGAAAAGTTAAAAAATTTATAGTAATTTATATATTTTTTATACTTACCAATGACCCAGACTTAGCTGGTGCTAACTCCACAAAAACCAGGGCCAAACACAAATTTTGCCCCCCAATCCCCAAAATTTGCATCCAAAACAAAAAGAAATCATGTCCTAAAGGACCTCCATAGTACGACTCTACTGCGCATGCGCAGTGACGCAGTCGTCCCGAAATTGGCGCCAAATATCATTCTTACTGGCAGTGCCTGGTCAGCGCTATGTACTCAGCGGGGAGGCAAGAGTTCCCAACTCAGGGAGGGCCATCCCCGTCTGGGTCATTGGTAAGTATAAAAAATATATAAATTACTATAAATTTTTTAACATTTTTATACTGTACCAATGACCCAGACTTAGCTGAATAGTAAACAGGCTGGAGGGCCTAGGACATAGAGGAAAATCCAATAAGCTCAATTATAAAATAAAGAGGTAACCCCTTAAGGAGAAAAGGAGTATTAGGCTTTACATGTATCTTTCTTATTTAATATTTAAATTAGAAAGATACACTACCCTTAATAATTGAGCACAATAACATTCATGTTCTCTATTAACATCCAGTATAACCTTTATACTAATTATTTTTAAAACAAGCCAATAAATAAAGTAGTCCAGAGAATTGAGACTCTTTATAATCATTTAAAAGTGTCCGAGTATTGTATATTAAAGCCCGTTTGACACTTGACATATACAAATGCTTCACACCGAGCTACACTTTAAAAATAAGACATGAATGAAATTAAACATTAATATTACACTTTAAAACCATCCCGGAAGCGACTCAGAAATACTGTCTTGGAGGAGGCATTCCCTTGCTTTTCACTATAAAGCAGGTGACCTAAGGGAACACCCGCCCCCCCCCCCTTCCCCTTGCCCTGGGTCAAATAGCCCAGAGCGAAGAGGGCAGCCGGACGGAGTCACTGCCGGAACAGAAAGCCTGCATAACTATAGTTGCAACTGTTTAGTGGACGACATTCTGAGCAACAGATAACGGACCTAAACAATGCAGGTCTCCAGAAATGGACTCAATATTTCTGAGATAAAAATTAGTAAATGTGGATGGCTGAGACCAATAAGCAGCCTTCATTAAATCTGTAATAGCAACACTATTAGCATAAGCCCAGGAAGTAGAAAGAGCTCTTACTTCATGAGCAGAAATCTTAAGCACAGACTGCTGAGAAGAAGATAAATCTTCATACGCAGTACGGATAGTTAACTGAATCCATCTAGCAATAGAATGGACTGAAATGTCCTTTCTATTAGGCATCAAAGACAGAAAGAAACGTTTCCGTCCCTTTCTGATGAACTGAGATCTCTGTTTATAGATACGTAGTGCTCTAACAGGACAGAGTAAAGGCCTACGCCCGTCTGAAGACGGAAGAGCCTTAATAACAATAGGTTCCGGATATTTATTAGGAGCCTGATTCTTAGCTAAAAAACCGACGTTAGTAGTGAAGGTGATAGTGTTCCCAACACTACGATAATGAGAATCATCCACCGATAGTGCATGAAGCTCACTGACTCTTCTGGCAGAAGAGAAAGCTAAGAGAAAAGCTGTCTTATAAGATAAGAATTTGAAATCTACTGTCCCAAGAGGTTCAAATGGCTTTTCCTTCAATTTAAGGAGAACCCAAGCTAAATTCCACTTAGGAATTAATCTAAGAGTTCTGGGTCTATTTATCGAAAAGTTTCTAACCAATTTCGATAAAGAGACATTAGATCCAATTTGTAAACTATCATGATGTGCATAGGTATCAGATAACATAGATCTATAACCCTTTATAGTAACCGGTTGCAGTTTGATTTCGTCAAACAAGTATACTAGAAAGTTAGCAATGTCTGGTATAGAGGGATCAAATATATCAACAGAATGATCCCTACACCAACGACGGAAAACCTTCCACTTAGCCGCATAGTTTAGCGAAGAGGAGGTCCTCCTACAGTTAGAAATCGCGTCCACTGCTCGTCCTGTAAAGTGCTTGCCATGCAAGAAGGACCGCACAACGGAAAAACGTGAAGGTTGAGACCTTGCGGGTTGTGATGCAGTTGGCGCGATTTCCCCTGCCAAAGAAGATCCTCTCGTGGAGGGAGCTTCCGCGGTAGGTCCCACAACAGACACCTGAGTAGATTTATCCACGGTCTCTGTGGCGACAGAGATGCTACCAACAGAATCTTGCATTGAGATTGTTTTATCTTTAGCAATACTTGTTGAATTAACGGCGCTGGAGGATACGCATATCCTATCATTCCGTCCCAAGGGATCGATAGAGCGTCTACAGCAAATGCTCTTGGATCCGGACACGGGGACACATACGTCTGCAACTGATTGTTGAGATGTGTCGCAAATAAGTCTATCATTGGCCGTTCCCATTGGTAGCAAATCTGATTGAATACTTGTTTGTTGAGAGTCCACTCCGACGGCAACAAGCGACCCTTTCGAGAAAGGGAGTCTGCTAGCACATTCAGACGACCTGGTATGTGACGGACCGAAAGAAGAACGTGATGTTCCAACGCAAACAGAAGGATTCTTTCCGTTAGATTGAACAACGGAACTGAATGAGTGCCTCCCTGATTCCGTATATACGCCACTACTGTCGTATTGTCGGATAGGATTTGGACATGAGCATCGTGAATAATGTCCATCCAGTGACGTAACGCAAGCCAAATTGACATCATTTCCTTGATGTTTATGTGCTTGCACAGGAATTGCGGATCCCAAAGACCCTGGCATCTCGAATCCGTTGGGATTAATGATGCACCCCAACCTGTTTGACTGGCATCCGTCATAATGGTAAAACTCGGATCCGGCAACTGCAGCGGAACTCCTTGAGTTAACCACTGAATGTTTGCCCAAGTCTGAATCTCTTGTTTCACTTGATCTGACAAGAGAACGTCTACATCGAGCGAATGAATTTTCACACTCCAATTCTGAGTCAAGAAAATTTGAAGAGGCCGTGTGCGTAGCCGTCCCATCGGAATGAGATCCGCAGCGGCTCCGCACAGACCTATCAGTCTCATAAATTCTCTCGCTGTGACTTTGTCTGTATTTAGACAATAGCGAGCGTAACAACTGACTAATTTCGCTCTGGTTAACGGCAGACGAACGAGATTGTTGTGCGTCTCGAAGCTCATTCCCAGATGAGTGAATGACTTGGACGGCACCAGATCCGACTTCTCCTCGTTTACTATGAAACCGAGACGTCGGAGCAATAGAAGAAGATTCTGAACATCGTTCTGAAGCGTTAACTCGTTGCCGTACCTCTGAAGAATGTCGTCCAGGTAGGCCGACGTTACCGCAGACGAATGAGCTCGGAAGTAGATCATTACCGAGTTCATTACCCGAGTGAAAGCCCATGGTGCTAGATTCAATCCGAAGCACATGGCCCGGAACTGATACACCACTCCTAGGACTGCGAAGCGTAGATACTTTCGGAATGTCGGATGTACCATGACGTGAAAGTACGCATCTTTGAGATCTATGCTCGTTGCATAATCGATCACCCGAATACTCGCTCTGACCGATCGAATCGTCTCCATATAAAACTTCGGAGCGATGATCAGCTTGTTTATCCAGCTCAAATCTATGACTGGACGGAACGAGCCGTCTGGTTTCGGAACCAGAAACAGATGGCTGTAGAATCCCAGCGATTCCTGGTTTTCTACGACCTCTACCGCGTTCTTCATTAAAAGAGACTGCACCTCTGATAGCAGAGCGTCTCTTTTCTGAGGGTTTGACGGAAGATGAGTCCACTTTGGACTTCGAGTTAATGGAGGCTTTCGTTTGAAGGATATCTTTAGACCCTCCGAAGTCACTCCTCTCACCCACGGGTCGTCCGTAATCGACGCCCACTCTTGAGAAAAACTCGACAACCTTCCGCCAACCGGAACGCGATAGAGGTTTGAGCCATCACCTCCTGGATCTGCGAGGCCTGCGGTAGGAGAAACCACGTCTTCCACGACCCGCACCTCGCCTCGTCGACCTCGGGGCGTCCGACCGATTGTCCTGGCCTGAAGGACGTCCCGAACGAGAGTCGCTATCCTGACGGTCTCTCGAATAAGAGCTAGAGGACGCACCGGAACCTCTATAGGAACCTCTCTTGGGCGGATAAGACCCAGAAGTGCCCGCCTTATTCGTGTCTGCTGAATCCGACCTTTTAGGAGCGGATCTAAACAACAGAGAATCACTAGCTTTCTTTTTAATATTATCATAAATAGCGGAAAGCTTGCCGTCAAAGAGAAGATCTCCTGAGACCGAAGCGACTCTAAGAGAGTTCTTCACCTTAGAATCCACTAGTGTGTATGTAGACAGGGCTGCGTCACGTCTAACCAACTCCAGATTTGCCACTGAAAGGGCGGAGTTACACGTGGAATAAGCTACTGCCCTTGAAAGAAGTCTTAAGGAGGATTGTATATCCTGAAACTCTTCCCCTTGAAGACGCAGTGATAACGCCTTCGTAAGGTGATCTGCGTAAGATAAGGCATCTAAATTGGCTCTGTTAGACGCAATAGCTGTTTCCAACACTGCGGTTGGAATAGAAGCTGACGACGGTAATGATAGCTCTAAGTCTTCCGCCTCGTCGTCCATACGCAGAGGAACTCTCGGTATACCCTGACCTGCCGTGTCGAATTTATTCCTTGCATTAATGAAAGGCAGGTTGAGAGTATTTGCGGACAAGAAGCCTGCTTTCCCTGTCCTGGAAGCAAGTTTAAAAATAGCGTCGTTCAATAATTCAAATGTTCTTGCAACATTATTGGACTGCGACGGAAACTCGGGAGCGATGTCCCTGAACCGCTCGAAAAAATCAGAGTCCAATGACGCTATAATTCTCCTGTCCGGAAGCGCAGCAGTCTGGCCCGACGGAACAACTTGAGGAAGAAAGTGCCGGATGAAGTCTACGGCAGCTTTGTGTTGTTCCGAAAGGGATAGCTCCAATTCATCCGTATCCCTTTCACCATCCGGTCGGACCTCCCGATGTTCCCGGTCGTCCGCCCCCGATGCTTCGGCGGAGCGTACCGACCCAGCGCCGTCGGATAATTCTCGATCCGACACCGTCTCTGTCGGCTGCTGGGATGCTGCGATAAGCTGTGCTATCTGCACTAGAATGTCCGACGTCGAGACCTGCGGAGGAGCGGTCTTTCGCTGCTTTGCCGAGGGCAGCTCCGCATCAGATGGCTCCCGCATACTTTTCCTATGCGAACGTCCGGAGTCCATCGGTCTCGAATCCCTGGCTGCCGGATGGTGTGACCTGGTCGCCGAATAATCCTGGCAAGATATCGGAGGTCACGCAGCCAAGGTGCGGTCGTGTGCGCCGGCGAGAAGAGGAAGCCTTAACAGTCTCTGCGGACTGCTTATACAACGGAGCGTCCCGAGCGACGGACGTATGCTCCGCTAAAGACACATTTTGTACCACAACATCTGGTCCCAGATGTTGTTGTACGAGAGAGGGGCCTCTCTCGCTCGCGGCCCGGCTGGACCTGGACGAGCTAGGAACCGGACTAAAAGGCTTCCTCCGTTCTCGTTCACTATCCGCCGTCACTGGGTGTGCATCTATTATTTTTATAGTGCTCGCATCACCCAAAATTTCCTCTTGGACCGCATCGGACGAACCCGGCTGCCGAACCATTCGGTGAATGGACGCTACACCGGGCGAGCTAGCGGACGACATTTGTCTAATCTCCATGAGCACTTTTGCCGCTAGCTCTGTATTTAATTGTGACGACGGACGCACACTTGAAGAAGATAACATGGAAACATCACCCTGTTCTGGTTCCTCTGAAATAGAAACTGAGAGAGTAGAGTGACCTTGTGGAGAAAGAGCCGGCATCGCTCTTTCTCCAGAAACAACATATCGTGACACACGTTTCCAATGTTTCTCATCCCAATGTTCACATACAGGACAGGGATTAATGCGAGAACACTGACTACAATTTATGCAATAATCATGAAAGTCAGAGGAAGATTTCTTCCTATTACAATTTGAACAAGTTCCCTTCATTGTGAAAGAACAACAATAAGTCCAAGTTACTCGCAAAAACCCCTGACACAAAGATACATAATAACATGATCCATTAATAAATGAAAAAACAATTGCAAAACAAAATAATTTTGAAAAAATATTTTTTCAGAGAAGCCCAAGTTGCTGAAAAGTAACGTTGAGCCCCGATGGATCCGATGGCAAAGTGTGGTCAAAAATTTTAAAATTATATAAAATAATTAATGAGACACTTTCGGATAATATAAATGTATCTTATAATGAGATAAACTACCTCAAAGGCAAACAGCCCCCCTCAAAAAAGGCTGTTGCCAATGAAAACAAACAGTGTAAACACAGAAGAAAACATGACTCCAGGCACTGAAAAAACTGGCCCGGAATCAGTCCTCAATTACACTCTATCTGATGCAAAACAGAGACTCCCAGGGGAGAATCTGCAGAACATCAGATGGAAGATGCAGAACACAAACGTTATACACCCATGGGTGAAAACGTAACTATGGGGAAAATAACAGAAAACATTCTGTAACCAAGCAACTCTCCCAGGGAATTTTTAGAAATGAAACTTCTCAAAAATATGCCAAAAGCATGGGAGAATTGCAAGGGGGGACTTTAGAAGATTAGGGGAGAGGAAACACTGAATAAGCAGTGCAACAATTAGCAAGAATGACAACAAGAGGCGTTTGCCTCGAAAATAGGCAACTTAACATAATTTTAACAAAAAATTTTAAGTACAGCCCTGATTATTTTTTGCCACTTCTTTTTTCCTCTCCTCCTTCTATCCTCCTTAGAATCACATTTTCTCCAAGAATTACGTGTCTGGCATCCTTTAAACTGAGATTTACAAGCACAAAGATCAGTGAGATGTTGACTGATGAAGGGCCAAACAGAGAATGATATTTGGCGCCAATTTCGGGACGACTGCGTCACTGCGCATGCGCAGTAGAGTCGTACTATGGAGGTCCTTTAGGACATGATTTCTTTTTGTTTTGGATGCAAATTTTGGGGATTGGGGGGCAAAATTTGTGTTTGGCCCTGGTTTTTGTGGAGTTAGCACCAGCTAAGTCTGGGTCATTGGTACAGTATAAAAATATCGATCATTGATCTTTGTTTACAAGCTTGTTATCCATCTATCGGTCTGCCGTCACACCCTCACGGTGACAATTGGATTGAGTGGGTGGGGCTTCCAGAGTCTTCAAAGTTGGATCAGATGTGCGAATGTGTAGAGACATTCCAATTCATGACGTGATTTGGTTTACACAATTTTGACGACTTTCACACTGTATGCTTTCAACCAATCAAACACAGAGGTCGGGCATATGATTAAATTATTTCTATATATATTCAGGACCCCACCCCCATCATAAAAATTGCCTGAGAAACAAGAAATGTTTGTTATAGCTCTAAGGATCTCTTTATGTCTTTATATGACTACAATATAGAACAAAGTCATCTTTTGTAATCATATCACTGCTTTAGAGAACTCTCACTCCAAGTATTGTCTGCTGAGTCAAATCCATCATAACTCCACTTCTGTGGTTTCCACAGGTACAACCTCTGGACAACTAAAAACTGAAATACTCTGTAAACATTTGTGGACTATTCTTCATCAAAATAAGTTGGTGATTCTTTCATAGGAGATTTCATCTTGAATGAGACTAGCTGAATGTTGAACCTGAATCATGCCACCGCCTCCCATTTATGTACTGTTTCATTTACTTCCTCAGCCAATTTGAGCCTCAGCCCAAGATTTCTTCAGATTACTGATACAACTTATTCATATAAACATCCATTTTTTACTATAAAAAGTAGATGATGCAGACCCAAAAGCAAAGGAATGGCAGGGACCGACCTGGGCATGCGCCAGTGCGTATTTGGTTCTGAAACATCAGGACCTGGCTCTTAAATCTCAGAAATAGGCTTCTCAGTTGGCGCTTAACTTCTCAGATCATATTTTGATATTCTTTCGATGGATAATCAAGAGAGACACTCTTATATGTATTATATGATTATCATTTATCATTGTTGTAGAGTGCTTAAGTTAATACTTCAAGTCTTAATTACCAAGCATTAATCTTCAGTGTGGTTTCTGATCAAGTCTTGGCTGCCTAAATAGGCAGCCAAGACTTGATCAGAAACCACAGTGAAGATTAATGTTTGCTATAGTGTACTAAATGAAAATGACGAGAGCTATTACATACTTGCAGTGTGTGTTACAAACAGCAGTGTGACTCCGTAAATTGAAATCTGGCGCATGAATTGAAAAAATAGGCTCCGAGGCTAGAGCGTATTTTAAATAGTCCTGATCGGTTCCTGGAATGGTGTAATAACAGATGGTCAAACATACTTTACATGTTTCCCAAAATAAATGACAAGCAAATTCAAGGACTTTCCAGCATATTTTAATAAATTATCAAAGCCTTTTCAAGGGTCACATAAGCACATATACACATTAAGTACCTGGGAAATTTTCCAAAATATTCCACGACATAAAAGCCAGTAACAGTGGTGACTTATCTGTAATTTCTGATCAAGTCTCAAATGTTACAGTAATTTTTACCATTGTCTGCAGGACTTTATCACAACGTCATGTCAGGATCGTGAAGTCTGTCAAAGTCAGAATATGCCTTCAATGATAAAAGGTCTTGCAAGACAAGATCATTCAAACATAGGAATGGGTTCACCTTGTCAAAAGGTCTACATGGAAAATATAGCAACCTCTCACAAAGTTAGTTTCATAATTCTACAATTAATCACTGCATTCTGAACAGTTACAATGGTATCCAGTTGGATGAACAGTTTTGCATGTCACAGTAAAAAAGTGAAACATATTTAACGTATTGCTTGCTTAAGAAACAGTACTGGTACTCTGTATTACAAGTTAATATCTATCATTATGAATGTACTCACCTCGGTAAAGAATACACTGTGTTCCATAAAATTCAAATCAATTGTAAACAATCTAGGCTGTAGTGTTGTGCAGAAGGTATTCCCTTCCTAGAAATAAGAGGTATAAAAAAAAATCATTATTAGGTATTGAAGGAAAAAATAAAAACACACCCTCACTCCCTCGTTAAAAATTTCCAAAAAAAACTGCCTCAGAAAAAATGAATTTTTTTTGATAACCTAACTTACATTAGCATATCATTAACCTGAACATAATATGTAGCAGGTTAATGGTATTTTTTGTGTGCACTGTCCAATTTTGATTTTTAAAATAGGAGCATGCCAGCCTTTTTTAACTTTTCAAATATTTTATCAAACTTGCAAAATAGTAAATAGATAACTTTTCAGAGTTTCTTATATAAAACACCCATGTATAATTTTTTTTATTATGCCTCACGTCTGTGACATCAGCTGTGATTGGTTAATTTGACCCCTTCTAAAAGTCATAGTACTGGAGTTTCTGGACAAAATACAGGTACTATCGGAATGTTCTTCTCTGGAGATCTCTGGAGACATGAGAACAAAGAAAATATAAGCTCCACTTCCATTGATCAGCATCGATTACGATTGGAATTTCTCAACACCAAACAATGGTGCTGTGTCTGTTTTTCGTCATCGGTAGACACAAACTTACCAACAAATATGTCATTTTCAGTGGGTGTGTTTTCAATTTTAACTGCAAACAATGAATTCAAAACAATCAGAAATATTAAAAACTCACTTGGTGTTCACCACTTTAGTGAATCATGAATGTGGCTTCATTGTCTACAATCAATTATATTTCCACAAGTTTAGTAATATATAGTATTACTCCTCGACCTCAGTGAGTCTCCTCCTCAAGTTCAAAATAAATTGTTTCACTCCACTTAATCCTAACAACTGTCGCCATCCAAGAAGAATTTATATTCCATTATACCACTTATCACACAAGCATTAATAATGAATTATAACGTGAACAGCATGATGCAGTTGTAAACACTGACATTTGGCGATATAGAAACTTCCAAAGCGACGGCACTTGTAACAAGTCATTTTCGAATTTGTGATCTGGAAACACCTAAAGAGATGTCATTCGTTCGAAATGACGTCACTAAAAGCAGGTTTTTTAATTCAACTACATTGTTATTACAAGACTGATGGCATGTTGCAGTTAACAGGGGGGTTATGGGCAAAATTTGGGGGTCCCATGACACGCTTCAATATGATCCTAGAGGTTTCATTAGATCACTCGTAAATCAACCTTACAAACACGGAAACATTTAGAGCAGTGAGAGTAGATATTTAAAACATGATTTCCTTCCCCATGTGTTAAAATCTACCTCTTCCCCTTATCATCTCCAAATATAGTCCCAGATGATTTCAGCAAATTTGTAATTCATCTTCACAAGTTATTTATTAACTGGTTAGTGCTAAAATCCACTATCATGGCTCTATTGACAAGTGCCAAGAGCAACTTTAGTGGCTTCACACTGTATGTATCAGCTTGTTTACTAGGCAGAAGCAAGAAAAAATGTTTATATGAAATTCTTTTGTTACAATTTATTGGAGAGTACTACACAGCACTCTCCTATTGTCACAGAACAATAATTATTTATGAACAAAAACTTACTAAACTATGACCCCACTTGTTGGTGGCATTATATCTTTTTAGATGGTTTCCCCTACTCACGAAGAAACAAATTCAAGGACTTTCAAGTACCTTTGCAACTAAAAATAAAGGATATTCAAGAGCTTTCAGATCACTGTGACAGATACTATGAGTGGAGGAGAAAGAGATATACTTCCTGCTCACCACTTCTCTCCAAATGTAGATACACATTCTCAAGTACACGTAAGTCAAGCATGTTTCGATGCAATGATACCAATATGGATGTCATTGGAACCAGCTCTCTTAGGATCCTGGAGAATATATACAGCTATAAGCACAGTGTTGTAGCTTTTTTAATTGAAGCATATTCAATGACCTTTGAGGTTTATGGGTGATTTTCAAGGCCTTTGTAAGTAAGTTTGGAATTTAAGGACTTTCAAGGACTTGCACCCAGGCCTGAAAATAATTTTCATTGCGCTTCCAGACAAAATGTCAGACACCAAATCAATCATGTCTGTCATTTAAGAATGATATCTGACATATTACAAAATGGAGTTTGAGTATTCAAAATGAGGTGTTTTGGGTGTACACGTACCTTCATCTTAAAACTGCTCAGAATTCATCCAACCATACCTTGTTTGGCAGGGCTCATTGAGTCCTGCCAAACAAGGTATGATTGGTTTCATTCTGAATTGGAACTGAATTACCCTTCAGACATAATTTAGATACATGTATGGCTATATCAAATCACATTCCTTCACATGCTGTTAATACAGATGAGCTGTACAGTCACTTTCTTCACATTTCCTAACTTGTCAGGACCAGAAATCACAATAATCATTAATTCTAGGCATGCTAGTTATGTACATGATTTCCAGCATGCATGATGTTCTGATCACTGAACTTCATTGATAATTTTGGCATCAGACATTTTGTTTGATGATTTTAAACCTCAGTCAGACACTGTCCTTTTTGTACCTGACATTGTCCTTGTCTGACCACTTATTTTCTGGTATGCTTGCAGCTACCGTTTTAAAAAAAATACTTGTGTTACAAAGCATCTTTCAAAAATAATTTAGTGTTCTACTAGTTAAATATGGAAGCATTTGGATCAAAAAAAGATTTCTGAATGTTTTTTCCCATTACCTGTATAGTGTTAAACTGGGAGATGCGTTTATGGGAGCACCTTATAAAACCTGCCCAGTCTTATTATACTCTGAAAAATTGATACAAACCACATATCAAATATTTGTTTGTCTAGTTTTGAAAAAAAAATGCAATTTGAACTTTTGTATTTTCAGCCTGTGTGAGTTCTTATGAGGTTCCTAACAAATTTTTCTGCATAAATAAAGAACATGAAACTCACTGAAACTCACTCATAATGCATTTCATTCAAATCAGTACAAACATTCAAAAAACGAAAAATTTCGAGCAGGATCCAAATTCTTGTTTACATCTCTTAACCCCCTGCACACTGATGTCGAAATATCTAAAGTTCAAGGTGCAAATTTTTCCCATAATGCAACTAGAAATGTAACCAATTTAATCTTGTTTGACAGAGCTCACTGACCTCTGTCAAACAAGATTGAATTGGTTAAATTCCCAGTTGCATTATGGCAGACATGTTAACCTCCAGAATAATTTTTCAGGAAACCTGAGGGTGATTTTCAGGGAAATGGGATGGATTTCAGGGAAAAGTTCGCGCGGGGGCAAAATAAAAGAAAAAACTTGTGAATTTTCAGCTCACGGACCACTATTAACACCAGGTTATATCCAGAACTAGTTGTAAACTATGCTGATGCATTTATGCTATGTTAAAAAATCATAAAGTAACTGTTGATTTGATCCCCCCCCCCCCCCTGGATCCTCTTCTTCATGAGCCCCGAGCCCCCCTCCCCACCACCACCCACCCGCATTGTCCCACAGAGCACATCCACCTGTGGTTTGCTCTTATCAAAGTCTACTTAGCTAATAATTTCCCAAGTCTGGAAATGTTAACAGGAAAAGATGTCCTGATGTTCAGTTACATCAAGAACATCAGTACTCAGAAAGTATCTTCATCAAACTTCATGCATGTGGGACGCTTGTGCCCTACACAAAACTTTTCTTTTCATCATTGAAGCATTTTTGTTTAATTCTATTCGAAATTTTCTGGTTACAGATGGCCAACAGTTAACAGTTCTGTGGTCAGCACAACAGAATAAATCTGGTGTTAGAAAAAAAGTCCATTGTGTTTAAATTTGCTGTCATAATTTTTCGGCATCCTAAGCAACTTTAACCTACTTTTAAGCTGTGCTAAATAGTTGTTGTTTACGTTTTGATTTTGGAAAAGGGATGAGAATTAAAGCTATTATATGAAGGAATAAATAAATATATATTATTTAATTCCTTTTCATATATTTTAATTTCCAAAAACTGCATTTAAATGGAGGTGGAGTTTTCAATTTTTTTAAAGTAAGTCACCTATTCTCACTTCGACACTCACACATTTATCACGAATCTCCGAAGAAAACCCCCAGAAATAAACATGAACACAGTTGAAATATATATCATAAAATAGCCTTTTCTTAAATAAATTTAACTTAAATCCATATTTTACTGCTTCGTGAGTTTTTACCAGAGTTTGAAATGCATGTGATTTGACTCCGAACGTTTTTCATAAGTTACAATGGAAACGAAATATTTGACTGTTGTTTTCCAGGATTTTTGGTCCAAAACTGATTCCCGTCTGGGAGGCCGGGAACTACACTGAAATTCTGGGATTTTCCCGGGCATTCCGGGAGAGTTAACATGTCTGATTATGGGAAAAATGGCTACTTGAAATTTGGATATTTTGACATCAGTGTGAAGAGAGTTAAGGAAGCACCATACCAAATATCTCGACACCACACCAATCAGTTATATATTATTTTTTGCACCCACCACCTCCCCATTGGAGACAGCACAATTTTAACAAAATTCAATGCCCCAGTCCAAACATCATTCTCAGGAAATTTTATTAGAATTGTGCCAGAAGATTTAAACACATCATTCATGCAGATGGTAATGGGTAAAGAGAGATCAGAAAATCTCACCCCGACTGTCAGTCAGGTGAACTAAAGAAACATTTGTGATACCCACTGGAAGAAAATCATATACAGTGGAGCCCACTTAATTAGATATCTCTTAACTGAATAACCCTGTTAATTGAATATAATTTCCCAACACAAAACCATTTACCATACCTCCAGTACAAATTTAACCTGTTAATTGAATATAGGTTATAGAGTAAACTCCTGTTAATTGAATATTGAAGCTTGCAATCTGTCAAGAGATTCCCCCAACTCTCCCCAGTTTTCCTTTGTTTATAGTCCTATTTGGCCTCAGTACATTCAATACAGGCATTTAATCTATTATATCTTGTTTGACAGAGCTCATGGAGCTCTGTCAAACAAGATATAATAGAATAAATGCTAAGATTATCTCTAGAATAGAGGAAAGTAACACAATCTATTAATTGAATACTCCTGTTAATTGAATAATTTTCATCGGCAAAGTGGCTATTCACTTAACAAGGCTTCACTGTACCACAATTTACTGACAGATGGAATCATACATCATACAGTTTCTACTGAAAGTAAACCTCACTCATTTTGTAGGTGCAGATGGTTAGACAGACTTTTGAAAATAACAAAAATTCTCACTGCCAATTATTTTTACAAGACAAAATTGGTATTAATTCAACAACAGATCTTTCTGCAATTACCAACCATTAATCCAATCTGTGCATTAGCAGGCTGATGTCGTAAGAGGTGTTTTTTGGGTGGAATCATGTCCTGTAATACTTCTTTGTGAGGTTCCATTATTTCTGTCACTGTTTTACCAGTAGTTTTTGCCAAAACATCCAAAGCATTCATAGCCTGAAATGAATTATTATTATTATTTATTGAGGTTTAAGGTCACATACTTATGCACAATGCCTATTCGTGACGATGATAGCTTTACGGGAAGAGGAAACTTGAGTACCCAGAGAGAATCACCAAGCAATGATGAGCAACTGTCAGTCTAACTCTGCTCAAGCTCCGCTCAAGCAGGGTTACAGCGGTTGAAGACATGTGCACCATCAATGCACAGTACGCCTTAGTACACGGCATCATCATGCCTCCATGTAGGCAACCGGGATAAAGTGCCTTGCCCAAGGACAAAACGCGGGTCGTCCCAGACGGAGACCGAACTCGGGACCTCTAGCACAGAAGTCCAACAATCTACCACTGAGCCACCGGGCTCCCTGCCTGAAATGAATGGAAGTGTCAATGACACAGAAGATTACCTTGACTTTATGGCACGTTTATGAGATTTATGTCTTAATTATCTCATTAATGTTGAATTCTAGTAAATTGTGACATAATTATTGACATTGTGGTATCTATCAGAAATGAAACAAGAAGGACGCCAACGCCATATAGCTCACCAACAATCCTCTTTGATAGTAACTTTGGCAAACACAAGAACTGTATCAAACAGGCTCATAACATGCGACAAAGCTTACCTAAAAACAACCTCTTAAAAGTAAAACACAGAAACTGACATAAACACTAAGTTAAGCATGATAATTCTGAGCTAAACAGAAAACTAAACGCAACTAAAAATGTAAAGAAAAATGTTTAAAATGCAGGGTATGAGGGGTTAATCATGGAACAATGATACTGAGGAACATGTATGACGAATATAAGTGCCATTGGAAGAGAAGGAGCACAGCAGCTGACCTAAACACTAAGTTAAACATGAAATTCTGAGCTAAACAGAAAACTAAACGCAACTAAAAATGTCAAGAAAAATGTTTAAAATGCAGTGTATGAGGGGTTAATCATGGAACAATGATACTGAGGAACAGGTATGAGGAATATAAGTGCCATGGGAAGAAAAGGAGCACAGCAGCTGACCTAAACACTAAGTTAAACATGAAATTCTGAGCTAAACAGAAAACTAAACGCAACTAAAAATGTCAAAGAAAAATGTTTAAAATGCAGGGTATGAGGGGTTAATCATGGAACAAGGATACTGAGGAACATGTATGATGAATATAAGTGCCATGGGAAGAGAAGGAGCACAGCAGCTGACCTAAACACTAAGTAAAACATGAAATTCCGAGCTAAACAGAAAACTAAACGCAACTAAAAATTTCAAGAAAAGTTAAAAAATTTATAGTAATTTATATATTTTTTATACTTACCAATGACCCAGACATAGCTGGTGCTAACTCTTAAAATATAGGGCCAAACACAAATTTTGCCCCCCAATCCCCAAAATTTGCATCTAAAACTAAAGAAAACATGTCCTGAAAGGCCCTCCACACTTCGCCCCTACTGCGCATGCGCAGTGTCAAGGACGTTCCGAAATTGGCGCCATTTATCATTCTAATAACCAGTGCCTGGTAAGCGCTATGTACTCAGCGGGGAAGCAAGAGTTCCCAACTCCTGGGAGGGCCATCCCCGTCTGGGTCATTGGTAAGTATAAAAAATATATAAATTACTATAAATTTTTTAACATTTTTATACTGTACCAATGACCCAGACATAGCTGAATAGTAAAAAGGCTGGAGGGCCAAGGACATAGAGCAAAATGGAATACGCTCAATAAAATAAAATAGAGTCATCCCCTGTAGGGAAAAGAAGTAATAGGCCTTACATGTATCTTTCTTATTTATGATAAATTAGAAAGATACAACACCTTCCAAAATTGAGCTTCATACATCCATGTACTCTATTAATATTCAATATAATCCTTATACTAATAATTTTTAAAGTAAGCCAATAATAAAGTAAGTCTAGAGAATAGAGACTCTTATACTCCTAAAAGTGTCTGAGAATTGCATAATCATGTCCGTTGACATATGCAATATTCAAAAGCTATACTTTAAAAACTAAGACTTGAATGAATTTTATAAACTTAAACTTCTCACTAAACAACCATCCCAATAACAGCTCAGAATTACTAACTCCGGAGGAGGTATCCCCTTGTTTTCATAGTAAAACAGGTGACCCAAGGGAACACCCTCCCCCCCCCCCCCCTTTTTCTTGCCCTGGGTCAAATAGCCCAGAGCGAAGAGGGCAGCCGAACGGAGACACTGCCGAAACAGACAGCCTACCTAGCTATAGTAGCAACTGTTAAGAGAATGACATTCTGAGCAGTAGATAATAGACCTAACAAAAGAGGCCTCAAGAAATTGACTCGATATTTCTAAGATAAAATTCATGAATGTGGATGGCTGAGCGCAATGAGCGGCCTTCAAAAATCTATAATAGCGACACTATTAAAGTAAGCCCAAGAAGTAGAAGAACTCTTACTTCATGAGCCGAAATCTTAAGCACAACTGCTAAGTCAATGATATACCATAAGCAGTACCGATAGTTAATAGAATCCATTAACAATAAAATGGAGCGTAACGTCCTTCTACTAGACATCAAAGACAGAAGAAGCTTACGCCCTTGTAATAAACAGATATCTGTTTATAAATACATAAACTGTACCCGGAAAGAGTAAAGGCCTATGCCCATATGAAGACGGAAGGACCTTAAAATAATAGGTTCCGGATAATAGGAGCCTAACTCTTATGCAACAATCCAACCTAAATAGTAACGGAAGTATTGATTCCGAAACTATGAAAGTGAAAATCATCCATCGATAGTGCATGAAACTCACTGACTCTACAGTAAAAGAGAAACCAACAGAATTACTGTCTAAAAGGTCAGAATTTGAAAACTACTGTTTCCAGAGGCTCAAATGATTACTTAGCTAAATAAGAACCGAAGTTAAAATCCGTATAGGAATTTAATCTAAAGATTCTAAGTCTATTTATCAAAACGTTACTAACTGACTTAGATAAAGAGACAAAAGACTCAATTGTAAACTATCGTAGAGTGCATAGGTATGAGGTAACATAAACCTATAACCTAAATAATAACAGGCTGCAGTAGATCTTGTGAAACAAGTATACTAAAAAATAGCAATGAGTAGTATGGAGGGGTCAACAATATGAACATAATGATCCCTACACCACGACGGAAGAGCCTCCACTTTAGTCGCATAGAATAGCGAAGAAGAGGATCTCCTATAGTAAGAAATCGCGTCCAAAACTCGTCCAGTACAGTGCTTACAATGCAATACGGACCACACAACGGAATACATGAAGGTTGCGACCTTGCTGGTTGTGATAAAGATGACACGATTTACCCAGTGAAAAAAGATCCTCACATAGAGGAAGATTTCACGTTAAGACCCACAGTAGACAAGAGAGTAAATTACTCATGATCTCTGTGAAGATAGAGATGCTATCAACAGAAATGTATTGTGGTTGTTTATCTTAGCAATACCTGCTAAAACAACAGCGCCGGAGGATACGCGTATCCTATCATTCCGTCCTATAGATCAATAGAGCGTTAACACTATTAGCTCAGAGATCTGGACAAGCCAACACATACGTCTGCAATTGATTAGCAAGCTGTGTCATAAATAAATCATCATTGGGCGCTCCCATAGATAGCAAATCTGATTGAATACTTGTTTGTTGAGAGTCCATCCTGACAGCAACAAGCGACCCGTAAGAGAACGGGAGTCCGATAAAACAATCAGACGACCCGGAATATGACGGACCAAAACTGAACTTGGTGTACTATAACCAACAGACAGATTCTTTCCATTAAATTGAATAACGGAAACGAAAGAGTGCCTCCCTGGTTCCGGAGATACGCCACTACTGTCGAATTAAAGGACAGGAATTTGGGCATGCGTTTGTGAATAATGTTCATGCAATGACATAAAGCAAGCCTAAAAAACATTATTCCGCGGAAGTTAAACTGATAGCTAAAAGACTGCGGAACACAAAGACCCTGGCACTTCGAATCCGTAGGGATCAGTATATATCCCAATCTGTTTGACTGGCAACCGTCATAACAGCCACACTCGGGTCCGGCAACTGCGGCGGCACTCTCTGAGTCAACCACCGAATGTTTGCCCCAGTCTGAATCTCTTGTAACACTAGATAGACAAGAGAATGTATAAATCGAGCAATTCATGGATTGCCGGAAAGTTGCCGTCGAAGAGAAGCTCCTCCGAGAACGAAGCGACTCTGAGAGAGTTCTTAACCTTACTATCCACGCGTGTGGATGTAGCTAGGGCTGCGTCACGTCTAACGAACTCCAATCAGCCACTGAAGGGCGGAGTTATACGTGAACAAACTACTGCCCTCAAAAGAAATTACATTGAGAAAAATATCCCGTAAATCTTTTCTTGAAGACGTAATGATAACGCCTCAGTAAGGCGGATTACGTATAATAAAGCGTCTAAGTTAAGTCTACTATACATAATGTCGTTCCCAACATTGAAATTGGAAAAGACATAAACGGCGAAAAAGAATATATGCAGTCTTTAATCACACCGTCTAGACGCATATGAACTCTCGGTATGCCCTGCTCTGCCAAAATAAACTATTTGTAAAAATGATAAAATGGCAGTAATGAACAACGCGGACAAGAAACTAAACTATCATGCTTAGTAGCAGGCTTGTATATATATATATATATATATAGCGTCGAAAAATAAAACACATGTTGTAATGACAATATTGGACTGCGTCGGTAAGTCAGGGACAATGTCCCTGTACCGATCGAAAAATCCGAGTCCAATGACGCTATAAGTCTCTTATCCAAGATCGCAGCAATGAAGTCCGAAAAATAATCACTGGAAGAAATGCCCGAAGATATGAAAGGCATCTTCCGATACTACTAAAGGGAAAACTCGAAATCTTTCGAATCCCTTTCGCCATCCTGTCGGACCCTATAAAGCGTTCGGTCGTCCGTAGCTGATGCAACCGCGGACCGCACCGACCCAGCGCCGTCGGATAATTCCTGATTCGACCGAGAAACTGTCAATTGCTGGGATGCTGCGAAACAACTGTGCTAACTCGGATAGCACGTCCGTCACTGAGGCCTGAGGAGAAGCGGTCTTACGATGCATTGCCGCTGGAAGCTCCGTGATCGTTACCCCGTGCATACTTCCAATATGCGAGCGAACGAAGTGTATAGGCCTCGTGTCCCTTGGCTACCGGATGGCGCGACCTATTCGCCGTGGAATCACTGAATGCCGAAACTGATCGGATACTCGAGGTCACGTAGCCAATGTGCGGTCGTGTGCCCTGCTGTGAGGATGAGGAAGCATTAAAGACAGTCTCTCGGACTGTCAATATAACGGAGCGTCCCGAGCAACGGACATATGCTCCGAATGTAAAACATCTGAACCACAACATGCGGTCCCCTATGTTGTTGGCTTCCTCCGATCTGTCCTCAATCTGCCGTCACTGGGTGAGTACTAAAGTAATTAAAGTGCTCGCATCACCCAAATCTCCTTCCTAGACCGCAACGGACGAACCCGGCAGCCGAACCATTCGATGAATGTACGCTACACCAGGTGAGCTAGCGAATGTCACTCCGTAAGCGATAGACATATTCCATGAGCACTTATTGCCGCTAACTCTTCATTAACTATGACGACAGAGGCACACTTTGAAAGACATCTCCATAACTCTTCGAACAAGAAACCAGAAATGCTTGGATAGCAAGCATAAAATAATAATATATATAGCGTCGTTCAATAATTCGAAAGTTTGTGTGACATTATTGGACTATGTCGGAACTGAGGGACGATGTCCCTGAACCGAACCAAAAATTTCTAAGTCCACCGACGCTATCAGTTTCTTATCCGGCATCGCAGCATATGTTGTTCCGAAAGGGAAAGCTTGAAATCCTCCGAATCCCTTTCGGTATCCCGTCGGACCGGATGAAACTTTCGGACGTCCGTACCCGCTTCCGCGGAGCGTCCCGACCCAGCATCGTCGGATAAAATATATGCGACAGATTCAGTAGATGCTGGGATGCTGCGATAAACTGTGCTATTAAGGAAAGCACGTCCGTTCCCGAGGCCTGTGCAGTAGCGGACTTACGATGCATTGCCGCCGGAAGCTCCGTGTACGTTGACTCCCGCACACTTCCTATGCGAACGTCCGGAGTCTGCAGGCCTCGAGTCCCCGGCTACCGACCCAGCGCTGTCGGATAATTCTCGATCCGACACCGTTTCTGTCGGCTGCTGGGATGCTGCGATAAGCTGTGCTATGTGCACAAGAATGTCCGGCGTCGAGACCTGCGGAGGCGCAGTCTATCGCTGCTTCGCCGAGGGCAGCTCCGCATCAGATGGCTCCCGCATACTTTTCCTATGCGAACGTCCGGAGTCCATTGGTCTCGAATCCCTGGCTGCCGGATGGTGTGACCTGGTCGCCGAAGAATCCTTGATCGGCGAAGCTGGTAATATATCGGCGGTCACGCAGCCAAGGTGCGGTCGTGTGTGCTGACGAGAAGAGGAAGCCTTAGCAGTCTCAGCGGACTGCCTATACAACGGAGCGTCCCGAGCGACGGACGTATGCTCCGCTAGCGACACATTTTGTACCACAACATCTGGGGCCAGATGTTGTTGAACGAGAGAGGGGCCTCTCTCGCTTGCCGTCCGGATGGACCGGAACGAGCTATGAACCGGACTAAAAGGCTTCCTCCGTTCTCCCTCCGATCCGCCGTCACTGGGTGTGCATTAAGTTAATTTTATAGTGCTCGCATCACCCCAAAATTCCTTCTAGACCGCAACGGACGAACCCGGCTGCCGAACCATTCGGTGAATGGACGCTACACCGGGAGAGCTAGCGGACGTCAAAGGCCGTCGAACCTACTAGGGTCCTCTTAGGCAATTGGCGTATAACATGAGCACTTTTCCGCTAGCCCTTCATTAATTGTGACGACGGAGGCACACTGTTGGAAGACATCACAGATACATCACCCTAATCTTGATCGTCTGAAATAGAAATTGATAAAGTAGAGTGACCCTGCGGGGAAAGGACCGGAGTGTCCAAATCCCCAACAACATACCGTGACATACGCTTCCCATATTGTCATCGAAATCATACGATACAGAACAGGAGTTAATGCGAGTACACTGACCACATATAGAATGATAATAAAGTCAGAGGAAGACTTCCTCTTAAAACAATTGATCAATATCCTTTCAATGTGAAAAGAAAACAAGTCCTGGTACTCGCACTAACCCCTGGCAATCAAAATACATAATAATAATATGATCCATTAATATAGAAAAAATAATTGAAATCAAAATATTTTGAAAAAATATTTTTTCAGAACAGCCCAAGTTTCTGAAAAGTAACGTTGAGCCCCAATGGATCCCAAGCCTAAGTGTGGACAAAAATTTTAAAAATATTTTAAACAATTTATTCAACACTTACGAACAATAATAATGTATCTAGTTATGATTAAAATAACATAAAGATATTATTTTTTAGAAATCCCCCCCTCACACAGAGGGCTGTTGTAAATGTAAACAATGAGTGTAAAAACACTAAAATAAGACTCCAGGCACCCAGGCCCGAAATCAGTTACCAAAAATACACTATCTGATGCAAAACAGAGACTTCCAGGGAAGAAACTGCAGAACATCAGATGGTAGATGCAGAACACAACGCCTAGCCACCCGTAGGTGAAGACGTAAACATGGGGAAAGAACAGAATTCATTCTGTTATTCAGCTAAAACTCCCAAGAAATTTTAGTAATAATAATTACAGAAACTATGCCAAAAGCATGGGAGAATAGCAAGGGGGAACTTAAAGGACAGGGAGAGAGGAAAACACTTGTAAAAACAGTGTAACTAAATAATCAGAATGACAACAAAATGGCTGCTGCCTTGAAAATAGGTAACAACATAATTTCATTAAAAAATTTTAAGTTACAGCCCTGATAATATTCTGTCACACATTCTTTTCCTCTCCTCCTTCTCTATCCTCCTTAGAATCACCATTTCACTAATATTTATGTGTCTGGCATCATTTAAACTGAGATTTAAAAGCACAAAGATCAGTCAGATGTTAACTGATGAAGGGCCAAACTTAGAATGATAAATGGCGCCAATTTCGGAACGTCCTTGACACTGCGCATGTGCAGTAGGGGCGAAGTGTGGAGGGCCTTTCAGGACATGTTTTCTTTAGTTTTAGATGCAAATTTTGGGGATTGGGGGGCAAAATTTGTGTTTGGCCCTATATTTTAAGAGTTAGCACCAGCTATGTCTGGGTCATTGGTACAGTATAAAAATATGTTTAAAATGCAGGGTATGAGGGGTTAATCATGGAACAATGATACTGAGGAACATGTATGATGAAAATAATTGCCATGGGAAGAGAAGGAGCACAGCAGCTGACCTAAACACTAAGTTAAACATGGAATTCCGAGCTAAACAGAAAACTAAACGCAACTAAAAATGTCAAGAAAAATGTTTAAAATGCAGAGTATGAGGGGTTAATCATGGAACAATGATACTGAGGAACATGTATGATGAATATAAGTGCCATGGGGAAAGAAGGAGCACAGCAGCTGACCTAAACACTTAGTTAAACATGAAATTCTGAGCTAAACAGAAAACTAAACGCAACTAAAAATGTCAAGAAAAATGTCTAAAATGTAGGGTATGAGGGGTTAAATCATGGTAAAATGATAATAATCATCATATAGCAGCATTATAAAAGCCATGATATGGAAATAGGGTGAATAAGTGACCTAAACAGAAACTTTAACATTATTGGACACGTACGCTGACGCCGATCGATCGAGCCATTCCATAAGCTCACACAACTAAAGTTGGTGAGCTAAAAACAAAAAAAGATAAAAGGCCGCTCGGCCACATGTCCCCCCAAAAAACAAGTCGAAAAGGGGCATAACTCTAGTAAAAATGATAGGTCCGAACCTATATTAGAACTTGACCTGTATTATTACCCCAGAAAGTCACATACCAAAATTCTTTCTGATCAAATAATCCTAACTGGAGTTATCATCCGGACACTGCAAATCTTGAAATTTCTAAGTCGAAAAAAGGGGTATAACTCTAATAAAAATAATCTGGCTGAACCCATATTCAAACTTGACCCGTTGTTTGGGCTAACAAGGTCACATACCAAAATTAGTTCCAATCAAATGATCCAAACTGGAGTTATCATGGGGACACCAAGTAGTACGGACACCGCTGATTTCAATAGTCCCCTGAAAATTTTTTCGGGGGACAAAAAATATATGAGCCATGACAGCCATTCTGGGCATCCAAAAAACGGAATTATAAAATTTTATTACTTTCCAAAGTCTGATTTACTGGGATTTCCGGGTTTGATTATAAACGATAACTTCACAAGTGAATTATGCAATCAACAATTGTGTCATGTGTCCGTGCACATAAACGAAGATGCTTTGCCATGGGTGGAATGGGGATTTCATTGTTTTTTGTTTTTTTTAACATCTATGTTTTAGAGACAAAAAATGAAAAAATAATGAAAATTAATTGGCGTGTTTTGAGAATAGCGCTAACCGGTTTTGGCCATTATATTAGGTAAAGGGTTAAATAATATAATTATCGTTGATAATGAAAAGTAATAAACAGAGTAATTGCCTGACTGGACTGGTTATGTGAAATAATTCATTCAAGGCGAGGGACTATAATGCAAAAAAACGTCCCTCACCACTCATGAGTCCAGTCCAGTCAAGCGATTACTCTCTATGTTATCTACTCATCATACTCTCATGCTTCCATGTTTCAAGAAATCTGATCCATAAATGCTACCAGTAGGATGTGCTGAAGAAATGCAAGTTGTCCGCCATGGTAGTCATTAAGTGCAGCCGACTGACCAACATAGGACGTTCTCATCTACCAATCAAACTTAGGAAGCCATCAGAGTTTCAAGAAAAATGATGCATAAATGCAACTGTAGGGTGTTATGAAGAAGTACAAGCTGTTGCAGCCATTGTGGACAGCCAACCATGACTATAATAAGACATTCTCAAAAATCTGAACATGCTTCTGAAATTTGGTGAAATTTGGTGATGATCAGAAAATAACTGTGGGCTGCAGATCATGCTATATGATGAAGGACAGTGTTACGAAAAAATCCAAGGTAGCTTTGTGAGGATCTAAAAAGAACTGTGGGCTGAAGCCTGGGCTGAATGAATTGTAGACTGCGATTTGAAGAAACCCCAAAATGGCTGCTGTGGTGGCCATTGTGGGTGACAAACTGTGACCAAAATAAGACATTCTCGTCTATTCATCATATGTCACCCATCCAAGTTTCAATGAAATTGATGCCTAAATGTAGCCTGTGCTGTGCTGAAGAAATCAAAAATGGCTGCTCTGGTAGCCACTGTGGGCAACCACAACTGTGACTATAATGGGATGTTCTCATCTGGACCAAACCTGAACATGCATGTGAAGTTTGGTGATGATTGGAAAAGAACTGCAGGCTGTAGCCTCTGCTGAACAAATTGTGGACAGACATAGAGGTGCACCGACATCTTTAAATAACTTTAAGGCCATAAAAAAGAACCTCTGTTTATCAGGCCCGCGCACATGGTCATTTTTGGTGCGCATGCAACCTTTTTACGACACCAAAAAATCTTTAAAAAAAATTTGGAGATATTGTGCTCATTTCAGTAAATCGATATCGATGCGTTCGCAAATTTTAAATTAACACACTTCAAGCTTTTTCTACATCATACTTTAATAAAGTGGGTGGGTTTTAGCAATATTCACGACAGAAAGTGTTTTATTCTGTAAAAGGTAAGTCATAATGACAGCAAGAAGGAAGGTGTCTTTCAGTTTGACAACAAACAGTCACAAAAGGGAATGATCGATTCGCACTTTTGATTCGCACCAACCCTCAGAAAGTCTGCAAACTCAGGTGCTATGTTGAATGGAACACAGTCTCCTGGCATTTATTTTTAGTAACATTTGTATTGTAAATGGCCGTCATTGGGAATTTGTGTACTGTTATTTGAAACCGTTACGAGTTTCCCAGTTAATTTAAATAAATGCATTTAAGATGCAGGATAATTGGATAACTAATAGTAACCGTTGCTTGATATAAAAGTAACAGTCATAGTTGAAAATAAATCGCATATAGGCAGGTATGTGCGGTCGAATTGGTTAATAAAAACACGCAAACATTCGTTTTGTATTTCATTTTCAGATTTCCAAAAAATATGATTTATGGATGAACTGCCCGTTCAAATGGGTTGTGATAATTTTGAATATAATGGGGAAAAATTGTGATTCACTATTTTATTAGGCAGGTTGTGAAAGGATTTATTTTTTGTGGTAAAATAAATCTCTGAAAGTTGGCACTTCGACATTTGATTTGTCCCAGAGACGTTTCAACCCGAGACATTTCACCCACGAGGCATTTTGTGACTTTCGTCCTGTGTTATAATTTTCACGTTTCACTGAAAAAACAAACATTCAAACCCCACTTCCTTTACAACCCAACACCCCTATGGTGAATAACCAATATATTTGCAAAATTTTGCGTGGTCCACCAGGCGTTTGGGTGGGCGTCAAATTACCACAAACAACACCTCGGGGAGAAAATAAAAAGAAAAAAAAAACTGCCCGCCCGCATGCTTTTTTGGAAAAAATGGCCTGAGAAACAGACAATCAACTTTGTATGGCCTATACTTTTGTTGAAATTTTTTGAAAAATGTTATAAAATTTATAGTAATTTATATATTTTTTATACTTACCAATGACCCAGAAATAGCTGGTGCTAACTCTTAAAAATCTAGGGCCAAACAGAAATTTTGCCCCCCCAATCCCCAAAATTTGCATCTAAAACCGAAAAAATCATGTCCTAAATGGTGCTCCATACTTTCCCTCCAATGCGCATGCGCAGTGTCAAGGAGGTCTCGAAATTGGCACCAATTATCATTCTTACAAGCAGTGCCTGGTCAGCGCTATGTACTCAGTGGGGAGGTATGAGTTCCCAACTCCTGGGAGGGCCATCCCCGTCTGGGTCATTGGTAAGTATAAAAAATATATAAATTACTATAAATTTTTTAACATTTTTATACTGTACCAATGACCCAGACATAGCTGAATAGTAAAAAGGCTGGAGGGCCTAGGACATAGAGGAAACTCCAGTAAGCTCAACTATATAAAATACAGTCATCCCCTCGAGGAGAAAAGGAGTATTAGGCTTTACATGTATCTTTCTTATTTTATGATAAATTAGAAAGACACAACACCCTCCATAATTGAGATTAATAACATTCATGTTCCCTATTAACATCCAGTATAACCCTTTATACTAATTATTTTTAAAGTAAGCCAATAAATAAAGTTAGTCCAGAGAATTGAGACTCTTTATACTCTTTTAAAAGTGTCCGAGGATTGTATATTAACGCCCGTTTGACACGTGACATATACAAATGCTTCACACTGAGCTACACTTTAAAAATACGACATGAATGAATTTTTAAACATTAACTTTACACTTTAAAACCATCCCGGTAACGACTCATAATTACTGACTCCGGAGGAGGTATCCCCTTGCTTTTCACTACAAAGCAGGTGACCTAAGGGAACACCCTTCCCCCCACCCCTTCCCCTTGCCCTGGGTCAAATAGCCCAGAGCAAAGAGGGCAGCAGGACGGAGTCACTGCCAGAACAGAAAGCCTGCATAACTATAGTTGCAACTGTTTAGTGGACGACATTCTGAGCAACAGATAACAGACCTAAACAATGCAGGTCTCCAGAAATGGACTCAATATTTCTGAGATAAAAATTTGTGAATGTGGATGGCTGAGACCAATATGCAGCCTTCATTAAATCTGTAATAGCAACACTATTTGCATAAGCCCAAGATGTAGAAAGAGCTCTTACTTCATGAGCCGAAATCTTAAGCACAGACTGCTGAGTTGAAGATAGATTATCATAAGCAGTACGGATAGTTAATTGAATCCATCTAGCAATAGAATGGACTGTAATGTCCTTTCTATTAGGCATCAGAGACAGAAAGAATCGTTTTTGTCCCTTTCTGATAAACTGAGATCTTCGTTTATAAATACGTAAAGCTCTAACCGGACAGAGTAAAGGCCTATGCCCGTCTGAAGACGGAAGGGCCTTAATAACAATAGGTTCCGGATATTTATTAGGAGCCTGATTCTTAGCCAAAAATCCAACATTAGTAGTAAAGGTAATAGTGTTCCCGACACTACGATAGTGAGAATCGTCCACAGATAGTGCATGAAGCTCACTGACTCTTCTAGCAGAAGAGAAAGCTAAGAGAAATGCTGTCTTATAAGACAAGAATTTGAAATCTACTGTCTCAAGAGGCTCAAATGGCTTTTCTTTTAGTTTAAGAAGAACCCGAGCTAAATTCCATTTAGGAATTAATCTAAGGGTTCTAGGTCTATTTATCGAGAAGTTTCTAACTAATTTAGATAAAGAGACATTAGATCCAATTTGTAAACTATCATGGTGTGCATAGATATCAGATAACATAGACCTATAACCTTTAATAGTAACAGGCTGCAGTTTGATCTCGTCAAACAAGTATACTAGAAAGTTTGCAATGTCTGGTATGGAGGGATCAAAAATATCAACAGAATGATCCCTACACCAACGACGAAAGACCTTCCACTTAGCCGCATAGTTTAGCGAAGAGGAGGTCCTCCTACAGTTAGAAATCGCATCCACTGCTCGTCCTGTAAAATGCTTGCCGTGCAAGAAGGACCACACAACGGAAATACGTGAAGGTTGAGACCTTGCGGGTTGTGATGTAGTTGACGCAATTTCCCCTGCGAAAGAAGATCCTCTCGTGGAGGAAGTTTTCGCAGTAAGTCCCACGGCAGACACCTGAGTAGATTTATCCACGGTCTCTGTGGAGACAGAGATGCTACCAATAGAATTTTGCACTGAGATTGTTTTATCTTTAGCAATATCTGCTGAAACAACGGCGCTGGAGGATACGCATATTCTATCATTCCGTCCCGCGAGATCGATAGAGCGTCTACTGCATATGCTCAGGGATCCGGACATGGAGACACATACGTCTGCAACTGATTGTTGAGTTGTGTCGCAAATAAGTCTATCATTGGCCACTCCCATTGGTAGCAAATCTGATTGAATACCTGTTTGTTGAGAGTCCATTCTGACGGCAACAAGCGACCCTTCCGTGAAAGGGAGTCTGCTAGTACATTCAGACGACCCGGAATATGACGGACCGAAAGTAGAACTTGGTGTTCTAGAACAAACAGAAGGATTCTTTCCGTTAAATTGAATAACGGAACGGAATGAGTGCCTCCCTGGTTCCGAATATACGCTACTACTGTCGTATTGTCGGAGAGGATTTGGACATGTGCTCTCTGAATAATGCTCATCCAATGACGTAGTGCAAGCCAAATTGACATCATTTCCTTGATGTTTATGTGCTTGCCTAGGAACTGCGGATCCCAAAGACCCTGGCACTTCGAATCCGTTGGGATCAATGTTGCACCCCAACCTGTTTGACTGGCATCCGTCATAATCGTAAAACTCGGATCCGGCAACTGCAGTGGGACTCCCGGAGTCAGCCACTGAATGTTTGCCCAAGTCTGAATCTCTTGTTTCACTTGATTTGACAAGAGAACGTCTATATCGAGCGAATGAATCTTTACACTCCAATTCTGAGTCAAGAAAATTTGGAGAGGATGAGTGCGTAACCGCCCCATTGGAATGAGATCTGCAGCGGCTCCACACAGACCTATCAGTCTCATGAACTCTCTCGCTGTGACTTTGTCTGAGTGAAGACAATAGCGAGCATAACAACTGATTAATTTCACTCTGGTTAACGGCAGACGAACGAGATTGTTGTGCGTCTCGAAGCTCATTCCCAGATGAGTGAATGACTTGGACTGCACCAGATCCGACTTCTCGTTTATTATAAAACCGAGACGTCGGAGTAACAGAAACAGATTCTGCACATCGTTCTGAAGCGTTAACTAGTTGCCGTTCCTCTGAAGAATGTCGTCCAGGTAGGCCGACGTTACCGCAGACGAATGAGCTCAGAAATATATCATTACCGAGTTCATTATTCGAGTGAAAGCCCAGGGCGCTAGGTTCAAACCGAAGCACATCGCTCGGAACTGATATACAACTCCTAGGACTGCGAAGCGTAGATACTTTCTGAATGTCGGATGTACCATGAAGTGAAAGTACGCATCCTTGAGATCTATGCTTGTAGCATAGTCGTTCACCCGAATACTCGCTCTGACTGATCGAATTGTCTCCATATAGAACTTCGGAGCGACGATCAGCTTGTTTATCCAGCTCAGATCTATGACTGGACGAAACGAGCCGTCTGGTTTCGGAACCAGAAACAGATGGCTGTAGAAACCCGGTGATTCCTGGTCTTCTACGACCTCTACCGCGTTCTTCTTTAGAAGAGACTGTACTTCTGATAAAAGAGCGTCTCTTTTCTGCAGATTCGACGGAAGCTGAGTCCATTTTGGACTTTGAGTTAATGGAGGCTTTCGTTTGAAGGATATTCTTAGTCCTTCCGAAATCACCCCTCAAACCCAGGGGTCATCCGTAATTGACGCCCACTCGTTTATAAAACTTGATAATCTTCCGCCTACCGGAACACGATAGAGGTTCAAACCATCACCTCCTGGACCTGCTAGGCTTGCGGAAGGAGAAACTACGTCCTCCACAACCCAAACCTCGCCCCGTCGACCTAGGGACGTCTGGCCGGTAATCTCGGCCAGAAGAACGTCCCGCACGAGAGTCGCTGCCTTGACGGTCTCTAGAATAAGACCTAGAGGACGCATAGGAACCTCTATAGGAACTTCTCTTGGGCGTATTTGTCCCAGAAGTGCCTGTCTTACTCTTTTCTGCTGTATCCGGCTTTTTGGAAGCGGATTTGAAAAGCAGAGAACCCGAAGCTTTCTTAGTTATCTTATCATAGATTTCTGAAAGCTTGCCGTCGAAGAGAAGCTCTCCCGAGACCGAAGCAACTCGGAGAGAGTCCTTCACCTTACCATCCACGCGTGTGGATGTAGCTAGGGCTGCTTCACGTCTAACCAACTCCAGGTTTGCCACTGAAAGGGCGGAGTTATACGTGGAATAAGCTACTGCTCTTGAAAGAAGTCTTAATGAGGATAGTATATCCTGGAATTCTTTCCCTTGCAGACATAATGATAATGCCTTAGTAAGGTGATCTACGTATGATAAGGCGTCTAAGTTAACTCTGTTAGACATTATTGTCGTTTCCAATGTCGTGGTTAGAATTGACATAGACGACGGTATAGACAATTCCAAGTCTTCAGCCTCGTCGTCTAGACGCAGAGGAACTCTCGGTATGCCCTGTCCTGCCGTTTCGAATTTATTCCTTGAATTGATGAAAGGCAGATTTAGGGCATTTGCGGATAAGAAACCAGACTTGCCCGTTTTGGTAGCAAGCTTATAAATAGCGTCGTTCAATAATTCAAATGTTCTTGTGACCTTATTGGACTGTGTCGGAAACTCAGGGACGATGTCCCTGAACCGATCAAAAAATTCTGTGTCCAATGACGCTATCAGTCTCTTATCCGGCATCGCAGCATTCTGGTCTGACGGAACAACCTCTGGAAGGTAATGCCGGATAAAATCTACGGCAGCTTTATGTTGTTCCGAAAGGGAAAGCTCCAAATCCTCCGAATCCCTTTCGCCATCCTGTCGGACCCTATGAAGTTCTCGGTCGTCCGTACCCGATGCTTCAGCGGAGCGTACCGACCCAGCGTCGTCGGATAATTCCTGATCCGACAGAGATTCTGTCGTTTGCTGGGATGCTGTAATAAGTTGTGCTATTTGGGATAGCACGTCCGTCACTGAGGCCTGAGGAGTAGCGGTCTTACGTTGCTTTGCCGCTGGAAGCTCCGTGTACGCTGACTCCTGCATACTTCTTTTATGCGAACGTCCAGAGTCTACAGGCCTCGTGTCCCTGGCAACCGGATGGCGTGACCTGGTCGCCGTGGAATCCCTGAACAGCAAAGCTGGCTGGATATCCGTGGTCACATAGCCAAGGTGCGGTCGCGTGCGCTGACGTGAGGATGAGGAAGCCTTATCGACAGTCTCTCCGGACTGTCTATATAACGGAGCGTCCCGAGCAGCGGACGTATGCTCCGAATGCGAAACGTTTTGCACCACAACATCTGGTCCCAGATGTTGTTGTTCGAGAGAGGGACCTCTCTCGCTCGCAGCCCAGATGGACCTGGACGAGCTAGGAACCGAACTAATAGGCTTCCTCCTTTCTCTCCTCTGATCCGTCGTCACTGGGTGTGCACTTTGTCTTATTATAGTGCTCGCATCACCCAAATCTCCTTCCTGGACCGCAACGGACAAACCCAGCTGCCGAGCCATTCGATGAATGGTCGCTACACTGGGCGAGCTAGCGGACGCCAATGCCGTCAATCCTACTAGGGACCTCTTAGGCAATTGACGTATTTCCATGAGCACTTTTGCCGCTAGCTCTTCATTTAACTGTGACAACGGAGGCACACTTTTGGAAGACGTCACGGAAACATCACCCTGTTCTTGTTCCTCTGAAATAGAGATTGATAAACTAGAGTGACCCTGCGGAGAAAGGACCGGCATGGCCTTTTCCCCGCCAACAACATACCGTGACACACGTTTCCAATGTTTGTCATCCCAATTGACACATACTGAACAGGAGTTAGTGCGAGTACACTGACTACAATTAATACAATGATTACGAAAGTCAGAGGAAGATTTCCTCTTATTACAATTTGAACAATATCCTTTCATTGTGAAAAGAACACAAAAAGTCCTAGTACTCGCACCAACCCCTGAAAACAAAGATACATAATAACATGATCCATTAATATAGAAAAAATAATTGAAATCAAAAAAATTTTTTGAAAAAATATTTTTTCAAAAAAGCCCAAGTTTCTGAAGTAACATTGAGCCCCAATGGATCCCAAAAAGCCTAAGTTTGAACAAAAATTTTTAAAATATTACAAAAAAATTAATGCAACACTTACGTATAATAATAATGTATCTTGTTATGATTAAGCTAATACAACGACAAGAAAATCCCTCAACAGAACCGTTGTCAATGCAAACAAGAAGTGTATAAACACCAAAAACATGACTCCAGGCACTGATAACCGTGGCCCGAAATCAGTTACCAATAACACACTATCTGATGCAAAACAGAGACTTCCAGGGAAGAAACTGCAGAACATCAGATGGTAGATGCAGAACACTATGCCTAAACACCCATGGGTGAGGACGTAAACATGGAGAAAAGAACAGAATTCATTCTGTTACCCAGCTAAAACTCCCAAGAAATTTTAGTAATAATATTACAGAAAATATGCCAAAAGCATGGGAGAATAGCAAGGGGGGACTTAAAGGAAAGGGAGAGAGGAAACACTGAACAAGCAGTGTAACTTTATAGCAAGAATGACAACAACAGGCCCATGCCTCGAAATTAGGCAACATAACATAATTTCGTAAAAAAATTTTAAGTTACAGCCCTGATTATTTCCTGCCACTAATTTTTCCTCTCCTTCTTCTATTTCCTCTTTAGATTCACCATTTCTCTAATATTTATGTGTCTGGCATCATTTAAACTGAGATTTACAAGCACAAATATCAGTCAGATGTGAACTGATGAAGGGCCAAACAAAGAATGATAATTGGTGCCAATTTCGAGACCTCCTTGACACTGCGCATGCGCAGTGGAGGGAAAGTATGGAAGACCATTTAGGACATGATTTTTTTTGTTTTAGATGCAAATTTTGGGGATTGGGGGGCAAGATTTGGCCCTAGATTTTTAAGAGTTAGCACCAGCTATGTCTGGGTCATTGGTACAGTATAAAAATAATATTTTTTCGACTGCTGAATTTGCATATTAAGCGGGCGAATGCGGGCAATTCATTGGGTAAAGGGTTAAGCTAATAAAAGATAAGACGTTCTACTTATAACTCTTATTGTCCTAAATAAGATTCAACAAATGAGGCATATGTTCAAAACAACATTATTTTTCAGCTGAGTATTTTCAGTTCTTTTCTTCCAAGGAATACCTCAAAATCCCTCAATGAAATAATAAGTTATGGGTTGAAGAAACAAAATAACAAAAAACAACAAAAAACCAATATGAGTCACCGTGGCAGAAGGGTTAACCCATAAGGGTCCAGTCAATTTTCTATAATTTCTACTACGTCACAGCTTGCAAGACTCGTGGCTCAGCAGCGATTTCCTGTCAAGTCTTGTAGAGGTAGAAACCACTGTCAAGGTGTTTTGATTATTGTCATTGTAACTTTCTCAAGACTGCCCATAGGGCACCTGCTCAAAGGGTATATCTATTCATTTATTTATTTATTTATTTATTTATTTATTTATTTATTTATTGGTGTTTAAGGTCACATATTTAAGCACAATGGCTAATCGTGACCATAACAGTTTTACGTGTGGAGGAAGCCAGAGTACCCGGAGAGAACCACCAAGCATCGACGAGCAACTGCCAGCTCCTCAACATTCTAACTCTGTTCAAGCTCCGCTCAAGCAGGGTTACAGCAGATGAAGACGTGCACTATTGACGTGCAGTACGCCTTAGTACACGGCGTCATCATGCCCCCATGTAGGCAACCAGGATAAAGTGCCTTGCCCAAGGACACAACGCAGGTCATTCTGGACGGGGATCGAACTCGGGACCTCCAGCATAGAAGTCCAACAGTCTACCACTGAGCAACTGTGCTCCCATATTTATTTATATATATATTTATTTGCTGGTGTTTAAGGTCCTTAATTTCTGCACAATAGCTAATTGTGACAGCAACATGGATATAAAGTCACGTCCAGCAAATTGTTTATACTCATGTTGCCCATTTAAGAACTTCAATCCAGGATGTTACATTGGGTAGAGGGTAAAGAAAAAACATACCTGTTGACGAACAAGAGTATTGGGTGACGTAACCTGTCTGACAAGTTCATGAGTTACATCATGGAATGATTTCTTCTGTGTTGTGAGAATATCATCAGCATTTTTATCGTCATCTATTTGTTTGGCACACATAATTAACATGTTCTCTAGATTAGATTTAGCAAGATCAACAGCACCACTTGACACCTGTAAAATATATGATTGAATGTAAACTGCAAGTCCACATGTATCGTATTTACTCTATGTATTGGGACACTCTATGATTTGGGACACACATTTTTTCCAGAAAGTTAAAAAATTTATAGTAATTTATATATTTTTTATACTTACCAATGACCCAGACATAGCTGGTGCTAACTCTTAAAATATAGGGCCAAACACAAATTTTGCCCCCCAATCCCCAAAATTTGCATCTAAAACCAAAGAAAACATGTCCTGAATGGCCCTCCACACTTCACCTCTACTGCGCATGCGCAGTGTCAAAGACGTTCCGAAATTGGCGCCATTAATCATTCTTATAACCAGTGCCTGGTAAGCGCTATGTACTCAGCGGGGAGGTATGAGTTCCCAACTCCTGGGAGGGCCATCCCCGTCTGGGTCATTGGTAAGTATAAAAAATATATAAATTACTATAAATTTTTTAACATTTTTATACTGTACCAATGACCCAGACATAGCTGAAAAGTAAAAAGGCTGGAGGGCCAAAAACATAGAGCAAGTTGGAATACGCTCAATTATATAAAATAGAGTGATCCCCTCTAGGGAAAAAGAAGTATTAGGCCTTACATGTATCTTTCTTATTTATGATAAATTAGAAAGATACAACACCTTCCAAAATTGAGCATCATACATCCATGTACTCTATTAATACCTATTATAATCTTTATACTAATAATTTTTAAAGTAAGCCAATAAATAAAGTAAGTCTAGAGAATAGAGACTCTTTATACTCCTTAAAAGTGTCTGAGGATTGTATAATAATGTCCATAGACACGTGCTATATTCAAAAGCTATACTTTAAAAACTAAGACCTGAATGAATTTTTAAAACATAAACTTCTCACTAAACAACCATCACAATAACAGCTCAGAATTACTAACTCTGGAGGAGGTATCCCCTTGTTTTCATAGTAAAACAGGTGGCCCAAGGGAACACCCTCCCCCCACCCCCTTTTCTTGCCCTGGGTCAAACAGCCCAGAGCGAAGAGGGCAGCAGAACGGAGTCACTGCCGAAACAGACAGCCTACCTAGCTATAGTAGCAACTGTTAAGTGAATGACATTCTGAGCAATAGATAACAGACCTAACAATAGAGGCCTCCAGAAATGGACTCGATATTTCTGAGATAAAAATTCATGAATGTGGATGGCTGAGCGCAATGAGCAGCCTTCAAAAATCTATAATAGCGACACTATTAATGCAAGCCCAAGATGTAGAAGAACTCTTACTTCATGAGCCGAAATCTCAAACACAACTGCTGAGTCAATGATATACCATAAGCAGTATCGATAGTTAATTGAATCCATTAGCAATAGAATGGAGCGTAACGTCCTTCTATTAGGCATCAAAGACAGAAGAAGCTTACGCCCGTAGTAATAAACAGATATCTGTTTATAAATACATAAACTCTAACCGGACAGAGTAAACGCCTATGCCCGTACGAAGACGGAAGGACCTTAATAACAATAGGTTCCGGAAATTAATTAGGAGCCTGACTCTTATGCAAAAATCCAACCTAAATAGTAAAGGAAGCAGAGATTCCAAAACTACGAAAGTGAGAATCATCCACCGATAGTGCATGAAACTCACTGACTCTTCAGTAAAAGAGAAACCAACAGAATTACTGTCTAAAAGGTCAGAATTTGAAAACTACTGTTTCCAGAGGCTCAAATGATTACTTAGCTAAATAAGAACCGAAGTTAAATTCCGTATAGAAATTTAATCTAATGATTCTAAGTCTATTTATCGAAAAGTTACTAACCGACTTAGATAAAGAGACATAAGACTCAATTGTAAACTATCATAGAGTGCATAGGTATGAGGTAACATAAACCTATAACCTTAATAATAACAGGCTGCAGTAGATCTTGTCAAACAAGTATACTAAAAAGTCGCAATGACTAGTATGGAGGGATCAACAATATCAACATAGTGATCCCTACACCAACAACGGAAGAGCCTCCACTTAAGCCGCATAGTATAGCGAAGAAGAGGTTCTCCTATAGTAAGAAATCGCGTCCAAAGCTCGTCCAGTACAATGCTTACAATGCAATAAGGACCACACAACGGAATATGTGAAGGTTGAGACCTTGCGGGTTGTGATAAAGATGACACGATTTTACCCAGCGAAAAAATATCCTCTCATGGAGGAAGATTTCGCGTAAAGTCCCACAGTAGACATCAGAGTAAATTTACCCATGGTCTCTGCGAAGACAGAGATGCTATCAACAGAAATGTATTGTGGTTGTTTATCTTAGCAATACTTGCTGAAACAACAGCGCAGGAGGATACGCATATCCTAGCATTCCGTCCTATTAGATCAATAGAGCGTTAACAACATAAGCTCAGAAATCCGGACATGTAAACACATACGTCTGCAATTGATTAGCAAGTTGTGTTGTAAATAAATTATCATTGGGCACTCCCATTGATAGCCAATCTGATTGAATACTTGTTTGTTGAGAGTCCATTCTGATGGCAACAAGCGACCCATAAGTGAAAGGGAGTCCGGTAATACAATCAGACGACCCAGAATATGACGGACCGAAGCAGAACCTGGTGTACTATAACAAACAGAAGGATTCTTTCCCTTAAATTGAATAACGGAAACGAATGAGTGCCTCCCTGGTTCCGGAGATACGCCACTACTGTCGAAATAACGGACAGGATTTGGACATGCGTTTCTGAATAATGTTCATCCAATGACATAAAGCAAGCCCAAAAAAACATTATTCCGTGGAAGATAAGTGCTTGCTTAGAGACTGCAGAACCCAAAGACCCTGGCACTTCGAATCCGTTGGGATCAATATTATATCCCAACCTGTTTGACTGGCAACCGTCATAATTATAAAACTCGGATCCGGCAACTGCAGTGGCACTCTCTGAGTCAACCACCGAATGTTTGCCCAAGTCTGAATCTCTTGCTACACTAGATAGACAAGAGAACGTGTAAATCGAGCAATTCATGGATTGCTGAAAAGTTGCCGTCGAAGAGAAGCTTCTCCGAGAACGAAGCGACTCTGAGAGAGTTCTTCACCTTACTATCCACGCGCGTGGATGTAGCTAGGGCTGCGTCACGTCTAACCAACTCCAAGCAGCCACTGAAGGGCCGAGTTATACGTGAACAAACTACTGCCCTCAAAAGAAATCACATTGAGGATCATATCCCGGAATTCTTTCTCTTGAAGACGTAATGATAACTCCTCAGTAAGGTGGATTACGTATGATAAAGCGTCTAAGTTAAGTCTATTAGACATCATTGTCGTTTCCAACATTGTGGTTGGAAAAGACATAGACGGCGAAAAAGATTATTTCCAGTCTTTAACCACGCCGTCTAGACGCATATGAACTCTCGGTATGCCCTGTTCTGCCAAAATAAATAATTCCTATAAATGATAAAAGGGAGAAATGAGCATTGCGGACAAGAAACTAAACTATCATGCTTGGTAGCAGGCTTATATATATATAGCGTCGATAAATAATACACATGTTCTAATGACATTATTGGACTGTGTCGGTAAGTCAGGGACAATGTCCCTGAACCGATCCAAAATTCCGTGTCCAATGACGCTATAAGTCTCTTATCCAACATCGCAGCAATGTAGTCCAAAATAACAACCACTGGAAGATAATGCCGGAAGATATGTATGGCAGCTTCCGATGTTACGAAAGGGAAAACTCAAAATCTTTCGAATCCCTTTTGCCATCCTGTCGGACCCTATAAAGCGTTCGGTCGTCCGAACCTGATGCAACCGCGGACCGCACCGACCCAGCGCTGTCGGATAATTCCTGATTCGACCGAGAAACTGTCGATTGCTGGGATGCTGCGAAAAAACTGTGCTAACTCGGATAGCACGTCCGTCACTGAGGCCTGTGGAGAAGCGGACCTACGATGCATTGCCGCTGGAAGCTCCGTGATCGTTACCCCGTGCATACTACTATTATGCGAGCGAACGGAGTGTATAGGCCTCGTGTCCCTTGGCTACCAGATGGCGTGACCTGTTCGCCGTGGAATCACTGAATGACGAAACTGATCGGATACTCGAGGTCATGTAGCCAATGTGCGGTCGTGTGCACTGCTGTGAGGATGAGGAAGCATTATCGACAGTCTCTCGGACTGTCAATATAACGGAGCGTCCCGTCTTAGCGACGGACATATGCTCCGAATGTAAAATATCTGAACCACAACATGCTGTCCCCTATGTTGTTGGACGAGAGAGGGACCTCTCTCGCTCACAGCCCGGACGGACCTGGACAAGCCAGGAACCGGACTAACAGGCTTCCTCCGATCTGTCCTCAATCCGCCGTCACTGGGTGAGTACTAAAGTAATTATAGTGCTTGCATCACCCAAATCTCCTTCCTAGACCGCAACGGACGAACCCGGCAGCCGAACCATTCGATGAATGTACGCTACACCGGGTGAGCTAGCGAATGTCACTCCGTCGATCCTACAAGGGACCTCTTAGGCGATAGACATATTCCATGAGCACTTATTGCCGCTAGCTCTTCATTAACTATGACGACAGAGGCACACTTTTGAAAGACATATCCGTAACTTTGCGAACAAGAAACCAGAAATGCTTGGTAATAGCAAGCATAAAATAATAAATATATAGCGTCGTTCAATAATTCGAAAGTTTGTGTGACATTATTGGACTATGTCGGAACTGAGGGACGATGTCCCTGAACCGAACCAAAAATTTCTAAGTCCACCGTCGCTATCAGTTTCTTATCCGCATCGCAGCATTCTGGTCCGACGAAAGAACCTGTAGAAGATCAAGTCAGATGACATACACAACAGCATATGTTGTTCCGAAAGGGAAAGCTCGAAATCCTCCGAATCCCTTTCGGTATCCCGTCGGACCGGATGAAATTATCGGACCTCCGTACCTGCTTCCGCGGAGCGTCCCGACCCAGCATTATGCGACAGATTCAGTTGTTGCTGGGATGCTGCGATAAGCTGTGCTATTTAGGATAGCACGTCCATCACCGAGGCCTGTGTAGTAGCGGTCTTACGATGCATTGCCGCCGGAAGCTCCGTGTACGTTGACTCCCGCACACTTTCCTATGCGAACGTCCGGAGTCTGCAGGCCTCGTGTCCCTGGCTACCGGATGGTGTGACCTGGTCGCCGATGATTCTCTGACTGGCGAAGCTGACTGGATATCCGAGGTCACGTAGCCAAGAGCGGTCGTGTGCGCTACCATGAGAACGAGGAAGCCTTATTGACAGTCTCTCCGGACTGACTATATGTCGGAGCGTCCCAAGCGGCGGACGTATGCTCCGAATGCGAAACATTTTGTACCACAACATCTGGGGCCAGATGTTGTTGTACGAGAGAGGGACCTCTCTCGCTCGCTGTCCGGATGGACCTGAACGAGCTAGGAACCGGACTAAAAGGCTTCCTCCGTTCTCCCTCTAATCCGCCGTCACTGGGTGTGCATTTGGTTGATTTATAGTGCTCGCATCACCCCAAAACTCCTTCTAGACCGCAACGGACGAACCCAGCTGCCGAACCATTCGATGAATGGACACTACACCGGGCGAGCTAGCGGACGTCAAAGGCCGTCGAACCTACTAGGGTCCTCTTAGGCAATTGGCGTATTAACTTGAGCACTTTTCCGCTAGCCCTTCATTAATTGTGACGACGGAGGCACACTGTTGGAAGACATCACGGATACATCACCCTAATCTTGATCGTCTGAAATAGAAATTGATAAAGTAGAGTGACCCTGCGGGGAAAGGACCGGAATGTCCAATTCCCCACTAACATACCGTGACATACGCTTCCCATATTGTCATAGTAATCAACACATACAGAACAGGAGTTAGTGCGAGTACACTGACTACATATAGAATGATTATAAAAGTCAGAGGAAGACATCCTCTTATTACAATTGATCAAAATCCTTTCAATGTGAAAAGAAAACAAAGTCCTGGTACTCGCACCAACAATCAAAATACATAATAATAATATGATCCATTAACATAGAAAAAATAATTGAAATCAAAATATTTTGAAAAAATATTTTTTCAGAACAGCCCAAGTTTCTGCAAAGTAACGTTGAGCCCCAATGGATCCCAAGCCTAAGTGTGGACAAAAAATTTTTAAATATTTTAAACAATTTATGCAACACTTACGAACAATAATAATGTATCTAGTTATGATTAAATTAACATCAAGATATTATTTTCAAGAAATCCCCCCCTCACACAGAGGGCTGTTGTAAATGTAAACAATAAGTGTAAAAACACTAAAATAAGACTCCAGGCACCCAGGCCCGAAATCAGTTACCAAAAATACACTATCTGATGCAAAACAGAGATTTCCAGGGAAGAAACTGCAGAACATCAGATGGTAGATGCAGAACACAACGCCTAACCACCCATAGGTGAAGACTTAAACATGGGGAAAAGAACAGAATTCATTCTGTTATTCAGCTAAAACTCCCAAGAAATTTTAGTAATAATAATTACAGAAACTATGCCAAAAGCATGGGAGAATAGCAAGAGGGGGCTTAAAGGAAAGGGAGAGAGGAAAACACTGAAAAATCAGTGTAACTAAATAACAAGAATGACAACAAAATGGCTGCTGCCTCGAAAATAGATAACTTAACATAATTTCATTAAAAAATTTTAAGTTACAGCCCTGATAATATTCTGTCACACATTTTTCCTCTCCTCCTTCTATATCCTCCTTAGAATCATCATTTCACTAATATTTATGTGTCTGGCATCATTTAAACTGAGATTTACAAGCACAAAGATCAGTCAGATGTTAACTGATGAAGGGCCAAACTAAGAATGATTAATGGCGCCAATTTCGGAACGTTCTTGACACTGCACATGCGCAGTAGAGGTGAAGTGTGGAGGGCCATTCAGGACATGTTTTCTTTGGTTTTAGATGCAAATTTTGGGGATTGGGGGGGCAAAATTTGTGTTTGGCCCTATATTTTAAGAGTTAGCACCAGCTATGTCTGGGTCATTGGTACAGTATAAAAATACTATATTTTTTTTATGCTCCAAAGTTTGGGACATTCAGGAGAATTGTTTCCAGTTGGCCCGTCACTAGTAGCAGACAACACTCATAAAAAAAATTTCTTGAGTAACTAAAAATTTTCATTTTTTGCTCCCAAAACACAGCTTATGATCCCTCATTGAAACGTGCGCAATGCGCTCGTTCCAATGAGGGATCATAAGCTATGTTTTGGAAGCAAAAAATGAAAATATAAAAAAAAATTGGACGGCGATTTTTGTATATAGTGATGGAAAACAAATCACACACAACTTTATTCAGGATCAAATCAAGACCAGGCTCTGCTCTTTCCTCATTTTCTAAGAATTGGGACACCTCTGAAAATAATTATTTTTAGCTGTCCAAATACATAGAGTAAATGCGGTAAGTGTTCAAAAGGAAGAATATACCTCGGAGCAACTTTTTCAAAGAAATATAAAAGTGGCTCTTCTGAATTGTATGGAGACTTGAGGGTTAATGGTCATCAGATATAATCATTGTCATTAGATCAAGGAATCTTCCACAAAAATGGCAAATGATGTACAGTAACTATAAACTGTAAACAAATTATTCCTGTATATATATAATTAAGGGCAGATTAAGATCTTCATGAACGTTTTGTTTTTGTTACTCATTTTCAAATTCGAAACTGAATATAAGAACGTCTCCATTTTTGTCCATTGCAGTGTGCTAAAAATGAAATTAATTAACCCTTTGACATTTTGTACATCTTATGACGTACAAAATCAAACAGCACGTTAATACTTGGTGGTCATTTCTTTTGTTATTATTTTTCGATTTTTTAAAGTTTTAACCTCCATTCCTATTTTCTCCAAAATAGAGCTTGGTAACAACCACTGAGCCAAATGATAGCGCAGCTTAAAATACTAATATAATCCTGCTGTCAAGACTTCTTAACTGGTTGAGTGCTAGAAGCTACTATCAGGGCTTTCAAAAAGTGAGGATACCAGAACAAAGGCCAACACTTTCCTTGCTTCTATTTCATATTCAGTCAAACACAAATAATATTTTGTTTATATAAAGTTTGTTTTATTACAAATTATTGGAGAGCATAACAAATTCAGACCACCAAAAATAATCTAGCCCTCAACCAGTTAATTACTAATGTGAAAAATATCGTTATTTGTACTTATTATATGTCTTTTGGCTGTTCTTTAAATCAGAAGGGATTACATGTATTTAGCAATATGTACATTCTACAGAGAGCAAGATAATGTAATGCAAGAAAAAAAAAGCATACAAAACATACTCCTAGGAGAGGATACAGTCACATTGGCTGTCTACCTGTTGTCTCCTAAGGAAGATAAATGTTATAAGATATTGTGTCCAGACGAGACTGAAAAAAAAGATCAAATTAACAAATTAACGATGTGCAGTTTTGCTAATTCAAAGGAAGAAAAGAGTTTACAACTTTGGACCAGGTGAATTGAGTCAGGATGAAATATTGGAAGCGAAGCATTATGTTTCACAAGAAATATTTTCAGTACAGTTAACCTTACCTCCCCAGTCAGATCCATCATGACAAATAAAAGAGCCTTGAGGAACAAGAACTGATGCTCAAGTACCCATCTTAATGCCATTCTCTCATACATTGCTTTTATTGCCAGGCATCTGAAATATAAATATATCTATTTTTAAGTATTTTATATTGGATCTTATGTTAAACTAGTGCTGCATTTTTTACCCTTTACCTAACGAATCGGCCGTATCTGCCCATGAAATATGGAAATTCAGCAGCTGAAAAAATATTTTTTGAAAAATTTCAAACAAACCATATCATGTGACACTTCACTGGAATGAGATCATCAAGCTCATTCCAGGGAGGGTCCACATGATATGGTTTTGTTGAAAGTTTTGAAAAATTGGGAAATATATTTAATCCTTTACCTAACGAATCGGCCGCATCTGCCTGCGTAATATGCAAATTGAGCAGTTGAAAAAATTTAATTTTTCAAAATATTTCAACAAAACCATATCATGTGATGACCCCTCATTGGAACGAGCTCACTGAGCTCATTCCAATGAGGGGTCACATGATATGGTTTTGTTGAAATTTTTTGAAAAATTAAAAAAGTTAAAAAATTTATAGTAATTTATATATTTTTTATACTTACCAATGACCCAGACTTAGCTGGTGCTAACTCTAACAAAACCAGGGCCAAACACAAATTTTGCCCCCCAATCCCCAAAATTTGCATCCAAAACAAAAAGAAATCATGTCCTAAAGGACCTCCATACTACGCCTCTACTGCACATGCACAGTGACGCAGACGTCCCGAAATTGGCGCCAATTATCATTCTTACTGGCAGTGCCTGGTCAGCGCTATGTACTCAGCGGGGAGGCAAGAGTTCCCAACTCCAGGGAAGGCCATCCCCGTCTGGGTCATTGGTAAGTATAAAAAATATATAAATTACTATAAATTTTTTAACATTTTTATACTGTACCAATGACCCAGACTTAGCTGAGTAGTAAACAGGCTGGAGGGCCTAGGACATAGAGGAAAATCCAATAAGCTCAACTATATAGTAAAGAGGTAACCCCTTAAGGAGAAAAGGAGTATTAGGCTTTACATGTATCTTTCTTATTTAATATTAAATTAGAAAGATACACTACCCTTAATAATTGAGCACAATAACATTCATGTTCTCTATTAACATCCAGTATATCCCTTATACTAATTATTTTTAAAGTAAGCCAATAAATAAAGTAGTCCAGAGAATTGAGACTCTTTATAGTCATTTAAAAGTGTCCGAGTATTGTATATTAAAGCCCGTTTGACACTTGACATATACAAATGCTTCACTTTAAAAATAAGACATGAATGAATTTAACATTAATATTACACTTAAAACCATCCCGGAAGCGACTCAGAAATACTGACTTGGAGGAGGCATTCCCTTGCTTTTCACTATAAAGTAGGTGACCTAAGGGAACACCCGCCCCCCCCCCCCCCCCCCCCCTTCCCCTTGCCCTGGGTCAAATAGCCCAGAGCGAAGAGGGCAGCCGGACGGAGTCACTGCCGGAACAGAAAGCCTGCATAACTATAGTTGCAACTGTTTAGTGGACGACATTCTGAGCAACAGATAACAGACCTAAACAATGCAGGTCTCCAGAAATGGACTCAATATTTCTGAGATAAAAATTCGTAAATGTGGATGGCTGCGACCAATAAGCAGCCTTCATTAAATCTGTAATAGCAACACTATTAGCATAAGCCCAGGAAGTAGAAAGAGCTCTTACTTCATGAGCGGAAATCTTAAGCACAGACTGCTGAGAAGAAGATAAACTCTCATAAGCAGTACGGATAGTTAATTGAATCCATCAAGCAATAGAATGGACCGAAATGTCCTTTCTATTAGGCATCAAAGACAGAAAGAAACGTTCCCGTCCCTTTCTGATAAACTGAGATCTCTGTTTATAGATACGTAATGCTCTAACAGGACAGAGTAAAGGCCTACGCCCGTCTGAAGATGGAAGAGCCTTAATAACAATAGGTTCCGGATATTTATTAGGAGCCTGATTCTTAGCTAAAAAACCCACATTAGTAGTGAAGGTGATAGTGTTCCCAACACTACGATAGTGAGAATCATCCACCGACAGTGCATGAAGCTCACTGACACTTCTAGCAGAAGAGAAAGCTAAGAGAAAAGCTGTCTTATAAGATAAGAATTTGAAATCTACTGTCCCAAGAGGTTCAAATGGCTTTTCCTTCAATTTAAGAAGAACCCAAGCTAAATTCCACTTAGGAATTAATCTAAGAGTTCTGGGTCTATTTATCGAAAAGTTTCTAACCAACTTAGATAAAGAGACATTAGATCCAATTTGTAAACTATCATGATGTGCATAGGTATCAGATAACATAGACCTATAACCCTTTATAGTAACAGGCTGCAGTTTGATTTCGTCAAACAAGTATACTAGAAAGTTTGCAATGTCTGGTATAGAGGGATCGAATATATCTACAGAATGATCCCTACACCAACGACGAAAAACCTTCCACTTAGCCGCATAGTTTAGCGAAGAGGAGGTCCTCCTACAGTTAGAAATCACGTCCACTGCTCGTCCTGTAAAGTGCTTGCCATGCAAGAAGGACCGCACAACGGAAAAACGTGAAGGTTGAGACCTTGCGGGTTGTGATGGAGTTGGCGCGATTTCCCCTGCGAAAGAAGATCCTCCCGTGGAGGAAGCTTTCGCGGTAGGTCCCACAACAGACACCTGAGTAGATTTATCCACGGTCTCTGTGGCGACAGAGATGCTACCAACAGAATCTTGCATTGAGATTGTTTTATCTTTAGCAATACTTGCTGAATTAACGGCGCTGGAGGATACGCATATCCTATCTTTCCGTCCCAAGGGATCGACAGAGCGTCTACTGCAAATGCTCTTGGATCCGGACACGGAGACACATACGTCTGCAACTGATTGTTGAGATGTGTCGCAAATAAGTCTATCATTGGCCGTTCCCATTGGTAGCAAATCTGATTGAATACTTGTTTGTTGAGAGTCCATTCCGACGGCAACAAGCGACCCTTTCGTGAAAGGGAGTCTGCCAGCACATTCAGACGACCCGGTATGTGACGGACCGAAAGAAGAACGTGATGTTCTAGCGCAAACAGAAGGATTCTTTCCGTTAGATTGAACAACGGAACTGAATGAGTGCCTCCCTGATTCCGTATATACGCCACTACTGTCGTATTGTCGGATAGGATTTGGACATGAGCCTTGTGAATAATGTCCATCCAGTGACGTAACGCAAGCCAAATTGACATCATTTCCTTGATGTTTATGTGCTTGCACAGGAATTGCGGATCCCAAAGACCCTGGCATCTCGAATTCGTTGGGATTAATGATGCACCCCAACCTGTTTGACTGGCATCCGTCATAATGGTAAAACTCGGATCCGGCAACTGCAGCGGAACTCCCTGAGTTAACCACTGAATGTTTGCCCAAGTCTGAATCTCTAGTTTCACTTGATCTGACAAGAGAATGTCTACATCGAGCGAATGAATTTTCACACTCCAATTCTGAGTCAAGAAAATTTGAAGAGGACGTGTGCGTAACAGCCCCATCGGAATGAGATCCGCAGCGGCTCCGCACAGACCTATCAGTCTCATAAATTCTCTCGCTGTGACTTTGTCTGCGTGCAGACAATAGCGAGCGTAACAACTGACTAATTTCGCTCTGGTTAACGGCAGACGAACGAGATTGTTGTGCGTCTCGAAGCTCATTCCCAGATGAGTGAATGACTTGAACGGCACCAGATCCGACTTCTCCTCGTTCACTATAAAACCGAGACGTCGGAGCAATAGAAGAAGATTCTGAACATCGTTCTGAAGCGTTAACTCATTGCCGTACCTCTGAAGAATGTCGTCCAGGTAGGCCGACGTTACCGCAGACGAATGAGCTCGGAAATAGATCATTACTGAGTACATTACCCGAGTGAAAGCCCAGGGTGCTAGATTCAATCCGAAGCACATTGCCCGGAATTGATACACCACTCCTAGGACTGCGAAGCGTAGGTACTTTCGGAATGTCTGATGTACCATGACGTGAAAGTACGCATCTTTGAGATCTATGCTTGTTGCATAATCGTGCACCCGAATACTCGCTCTGACCGACTGAATCGTCTCCATATAAAATTTCGGAGCGATGATCAGCTTGTTTATCCAGCTCAAATCTATGACTGGACGGAACGAGCCGTCTGGTTTCGGAACCAGAAACAGATGGCTGTAGAATCCCGGAGATTCCTGGTTTTCTACGACCTCTACCGCGTTCTTCATTAAAAGAGACTGCACCTCTGAAAGCAGAGCGTCTCTTTTCTGCGGATTTGACGGAAGATGAGTCCACTTTGGACTTCGAGTTAATGGAGGCTTTCGTTTGAAGGATATCTTTAGACCTTCCGAAGTCACTCCTCTCACCCAAGGGTCGTCCGTAATCGACGCCCATTCTTGTGAAAAGCTTGACAACCTTCCGTCAACCGGTACGCCATAGAGGTTTAAGCCATCACCTCCTGGACCTACGAGGCCTGCGGTAGGAGAAACCACGTCCTCCACGACCCGCACCTCGCCCCGTCGACCTCGGGGCATCCGACCGATTGTCCCGGCCCGAAGGACGTCCCGAACGAGAGTCGCTACCCTGACGGTCTCTCGAATAAGACCAAGAGGACGCACCGGAACCTCTATAGGAACCTCTCTTGGGCGCATTAGACCCAGAAGTGCCTGTCTTATTCTTGTCTGCTGTATCCGACTTCTTAGAAGCAGATTTAAACAACAGAGAATCCGAAGCTTTCTTTGTAATTTTATCATAAATAGCAGAAAGCTTGCCGTCAAAGAGAAGTTCTCCGGAGACCGAAGCGACTCTAAGAGAGTTCTTCACCTTAGTATCCACGAGTGTGGATGTAGCTAGGGCTGCGTCACGTCTAACCAACTCCAGATTTGCCACTGAAAGGGCGGAGTTACACGTGGAATAAGCTACTGCCCTTGAAAGAAGTCTTAAAGAGGATTGTATATCCTGAAACTCTTTCCCTTGAAGGCGCAGTGATAACGCCTTAGTAAGGTGATCTGCGTAAGATAAGGCATCTAAATTGGCTCTGTTAGACGCAATAGCTGTTTCCAACACCGCGGTTGGAATAGAAGCCGACGACGGTAATGATAGCTCTAAGTCTTCCGCCTCGTCGTCCATACGCAGAGGAACTCTCGGGATACCCTGTCCTGCCGTATCGAATTTATTCCTTGCATTAATGAAAGGCAGGTTGAGAGTATTAGCGGACAAGAAACCTGCTTTCCCCGTCTTGGAAGCAAGTTTAAATATAGCGTCGTTCAATAATTCAAATGTTCTTGCAACATTATTGGACTGCGACGGAAACTCAGGAGCGATGTCCCTGAACCGCTCAAAAAATTCAGAGTCCAATGACGCTATAATCCTCTTGTCCGGAACCGCAGCAGTCTGGCCCGACGGAACAACTTGAGGGAGAAAGTGCCGGATGAAGTCCACGGCAGCTTTATGTTGTTCCGAATGGGATAGCTCCAAATCATCCGTATCCCTTTCACCATCCGGTCGGACCTCATGATGTTCCCGGTCGTCCGCCCCCGATGCTGCGTACCGACCCAGCGCCGTCGGATAATTCTCGATCCGACACCGTTTCTGTCGGCTGCTGGGATGCTGCGATAAGCTGTGCTATCTGCACAAGAATGTCCGGCGTCGAGACCTGCGGAGGCGCAGTCTTTCGCTGCTTCGCCGAGGGCAGCTCCACATCAGATGGCTCCCGCATACTTTTCCTATGCGACGTCCGGAGTCCATCGGTCTCGAATCCCTGGCTGCCGGATGGTGTGACCTGGTCGCCGAAGAATCCTTGATCGGCGAAGCTGGTAATATATCGGCGGTCACGCAGCCAAGGTGCGGTCGTGTGCGCTGACGAGAAGAGGAAGCCTTAACAGTCTCCGCGGACTGCTTATACAACGGAGCGTCCCGAGCGACGGACGTATGCTCCGCTAACGACACATTTTGTACCACAACATCTGGTCCCTGATGTTGTTGTACGAGAGAGGGGCCTCTCTCGCTCGCGGCCCGGCTGGACCTGGACGAGCTAGGAACCGGACTCAAAGGCTTCCTCCATTCTCGCTTACTATCCGCCGTCACTGGGTGTGCATCTATTATGTTTATAGTGCTCGCATCACCCAAAATTTCCTCCTGGACCGCATCGGACGAACCCGGCTGCCGAACCATTCGGTGAATGGACGCTACACCGGGCGAGCTAGCGGATGACATTTGTCTAATCTCCATGAGCACTTTTGCCGCTAGCTCTGAATTCATTTGTGACGACGGACGCACACTTGTAGAAGATAACATGGAAACATCACCCTGTTCTTGTTCCTCTGAAATAGAAACTGAGAGAGTAGAGTGACCTTGCGGAGAAAGAGCCGGCATAGCCCTTTCTCCAGAAACAACATATCGTGACACACGTTTCCAATGTTTCTCATCCCAATATTCACATATAGGACAGGGATTTACGCGAGAACACTGACTACAATTAATACAATGATCATGAAAGTCAGAGGAAGATTTCTTCCTATTACAATTTGAACAATGTCCCTTCATTGTGAAAGGACAACAAGTCCTAGTTACTCGCACAAACCCCTGACACAAAGATACATAATAACATGATCCATTAATAAATGAAAAAACAATTACAAATCAAAATAATTTTGAAAAAATATTTTTTCAGCGAAGCCCAAGTTGCTGAAAAGTAACGTTGAGCCCCGATGGATCCGATGGCAAAGTGTGGTCAAAAATTTTAAATTTATATTAAATAATTAATGAGACACTTACGGATAATATAAATGTATCTTATAGTGAGATAAACTACAGCAAAGGCAAACAGCCCCCCTCAAAAAAGGCTGTTGCCAATGTAAACAAACAGTGTAAAACACCAGAAAACATGACTCCAGGCACTGAAAAAACTGGCCCGGAATCAGTCATCAAAATTACACTCTATCTGATGCAAAACAGAGACTCCCAGGGGAGAATCTGCAGAACATCAGATGGAAGATGCAGAACACAACGTTATACACCCATGGGTGAAAACGTAACTATGGGGAAAATAACAGAAAACATTCTGTAACCAAGCAACTCTCCCAGGAAATTTTAGAAATGAACTTTCTCAAAAATATGCCAAAAGCATGGGAGAATTGCAAGGGGGGACTTTAGAAGGCTAGGGGAGAGGAAACACTGAATAAGCAGTGCAACATTTAGCAAGAATGACAACAAGAGGCCCATGCCTCGAAAATAGGCAACTTAACATAATTTCATCAAAAAATTTTAAGTACAGCCCTGATTATTTTTTTGTCACTTCTTTTTCCTCTCCTCCTTCTATCCTCTTTAGAATCACATTTTCTCCAAAAATTACGTGTCTGGCATCCTTTAAACTGAGATTTACAAGCACAAAGATCAGTGAGATGTTGACTGATGAAGGGCCAAACAGAGAATGATAATTGGCGCCAATTTCAGGACGTCTGCGTCACTGCGCATGCGCAGTAGAGGCGTAGTATGGAGGTCCTTTAGGACATGATTTCTTTTTGTTTTGGATGCAAATTTTGGGGATTGGGGGGCAAAATTTGTGTTTGGCCCTGGTTTTGTTAGAGTTAGCACCAGCTAAGTCTGGGTCATTGGTACAGTATAAAAAAAATGATATTTGAAATAATAAATTTTGATATCGTCTCCGTTGGGTAAAGGGTTACACTAATAAATTTTGAAATTGTCTGCATTTGGTAGAGGGTTAAATATCAGAGACCCGAATGATCATTTTGTACTCCACGTCTGCTTCTAACAAGATTCTAAGTTTCTTTTGATTCAATGGTGGGATGCCATATGCATGTTCTCATTTACTGGAAAGTCTTTAGTGTTCCAGGGGGACCACTAAAAATTTGCAAGATGTGATGTCCCATTTTTTATTTGGCTCCTTTTTACACCCACTCACCAACCCACCCAACACCTGCAAATTTTCTACTACTGTTCTCATACACCCACCCCCCACTCTCCCATTAAAATCCAAAATAAACTTATAAACTTAGTAGGAACAGCTGTCTTTAGGGGGTTTTCATAATGTTCTTAAACTGGTACCACCAATTTAAACCTCTGTGGGCTGCTGTGGGCCCCAATCTACAAATGACAAGCTGTTCATTATCAGGCTTGGCCAGAGCAGGTGTACATATACGGGAACAATTTTTCATTTGAATTGTTCCCAAAATATTGTCTGCACATTTTCTACATTTCGAACAAGACACCCACCCCCTACTAACGTGTGACATTTTCCCAGATTAAGCTCAATATTCTCACATATAAAGCCTCCTGATGTTGTATTTATGTTAAGAGTGTGATGTACAACATCATCTTTAAGGTTTGAAACACAAATAATGGTATATATTAGATGATATATTGATATATTGATATATTTTTAAAAAATTAAAAAAAATTACACAAGTTGGAAATGCACATTTTTGGTGCACTCAAGAGACCCACCCACCCCCACGTCACGTCTTGCAAATTTTTGGTGGCCCCCACCCTCCTGAGTGTTCCCTAAAAAAATTGTACAAGTAAGGCCCCACAAAGTAGATCTTCTGTTTCTCAGGCCATTATTTGTAAAATTGCATGCGGGCAAGCGTTTTTTTATTTTATTTTTTATTTCTGTAATTATTTCTTTGCCATCAAAAGTTCATATCTTGGCTTATGTTTTAGGCCTCATAATCTACAGAATAGCATGGGAGCTGGTGTATTTTGCCCCTTGAGAGCAAGAAGGCTTTGCAATGCTCTAGCTTTGGTAAAATATCAGCCATAAACCATTTAATTTTAATTTTTTTAAGTTTAAATGGTTATAAAAAGAGAGCATGCAGCAGCCAAAAGGATCATGCAGGAGGGCCTAAGAAACAGATTTTTATTTTTTTAGGCCTAAAATATAATTTTATTAACAAAAAAACATGCAACATAGGGAAAAAATATTCAACTTTTGAACAATTATTATAAATTGCAGAACCAGTTAATAGAGATTACTAATTAACTCTCTCCACTCTATGCCAATAAACTAATTTTTTCCGCAGGAAAAATTTCCCATAAGATAGCTGGTAATTTCATCAACCTTATCTTGTTTGACAAAGATTATGGAGGCCCATCAAACAAGTTATACTTCGTTAATTTTTAGCCCTATAAATGTAAAATTGCATCATTGAAAAGAATTCTATCAAATTGCCATAAGGGTTAAGGTTAGGCTGGCAAAATACAGGCAGCCAAAAGCTGACTACAAACCAATGAAACAGTAATCTGAACTCATCTCACATGAAGAATCTTTTAAGCCTTCAAGGGACTCCAACTTTTACATGTTTTGTGGTCATAAAACAAGGTGCTGGAATATGCAATAATGAGGAAGACTTCTTGACAACAGTAATCTTACCCTGGCAGAGGTCTCTAGTCATGTGTTGACTATCTTTTCAGGTAAACTGAAAATTCTGATAAATTTACAGGCCTTTAACAACTGTCTGCAAACTGATGTCAAAATACAAAAATTTCCAGCAGCAGTTTTTACCTATAATGCAATTAGGAACTGAACCAATTCCTTGTTTGACAGCGCCCAATGTGCTCTGTCAAACAAGACTGAATTGGTATAAATTCCTAATACAGGAAAAATTTTCTGTAAATGCTTTCTGAAAATCTTTTCAGCAATTTATAAATCACTGCCCTATGCTTGTGAAACAAAATTTGAAAGGAACAGAAAACCTGCTCCCTGGCATCAAAGTATTGATCTACCGTATTTACTCTATGTATTGGGACAGCTAAAAATAATTATTTTCACAGGTGTCCAAATTCTTAGAAAATGGGGAAAGAACACAGCCTGGTCTTGATTTGATGCTGAATAAAGTTGTGTGTGATTCGTTTTCCATCACTATATACAAAAATTGCCATCCAATTTTTTTTTATATTTTCATTTTTTGCTTCCAAAACATAGCTTATGATCCCTCATTGGAACGAGCGCTCGTTCCAATGAGGGATCATAAGCTATGTTTTGGAAGCAAAAAATGAAAATTTTTAGTGACTCAAGAATTTTTTTATGAGTGTCATCTGCTACTAGCGATGGGCCAACTGGAAGCAAATCTCCTGAATGTCCCAAACTTTGGAGCATAAAAAAAATATAGTTTTCTGGAAAAAATGTGTGTGCCAAATCATAGAGTGTCCCAATACATAGAGTAAATACAGTAGCTCCTGCGAAAACTTTTATCTCAACTCATTATCAGACCTGTTTTAGCTTCAAAAGTATATGAAATACAACACATTATATGCTGTCTGTCAGGGCTGTGAGATCTGGGTTACACAAGATGAAATGCTAATTTTGTTTTTGGACTTAAAGGCTTTAAAATAAATTAATATTCACTACACAATAAACTGTATAAAAAGTAAAATGGTTAACTTGTGACCAGTAAAATTTGTCAATTGACTCTACATTTTACAACATTTGTCGACGACAGATTTCCAGATATTCTGAATATACCGATCAAGATAAATGATGCCAAGAAACCATAATGTCAGAACTATCATGTTTACATGTTGTTTACATATTCACTAACACTAACAACAGAAATACTGGCTACGAGGTCCTATTCAATGAGTAAAACCGAAGGACAGGATTGATAGAATTGAGGTGTAACTTACCCTCCAAATTTTGCATACCAGGCCCTGTCATAGCATAAAGAACACATTCTGTCAACAAGATATTCAAATAATGGCAGCTGGCACGCCTAAAAAAAAAAGAATGGAAACATAAGCTGACAATAAAAAAGCAATTCTGTTAACATTTACAAGTTTTACCACCAAAAATACTTGGTACTGGAGAGAATTAACATGTAAAAAAATCAAGTAAATGTAAATTCTGATAATTTGTACAGACCTTTAACACTCTGCACTTTGATGTAAAAATACTATATTTTCCAGTCTCAAATTTTCTCATAATGCAATTACATATAGTTGCCGTGGATAGGTCGTAATCCACACATGGGCTGTGATGTCCATACATGTGTTCACCATGTAACAGAAATCATCATCAGCAAAATTTTAATTAATGAAGCACCAGGTTGTACCTGGTGCTTCATTAATTAAATTTTTAATGATTATTCCTGTAATTAGTGTTTGGAACCCAATATTATTGCGTCTGTGGAAATATTGCACACCTGCTGAAAGTGACCAGTCCATGGTGGCTGTACTGTAGAAACTGAACCAATTCAGTCTTCTTTGACAGAGATCACTGAGCTCTGTCAAACAAGAATGAATAGGTTAAACTCCTATTTGCATTATGGGATGTGTCCATGGCAGCTGTACTGTAGAAACTGAACCAATTCAGTCTTCTTTGACAGAGATTACTGAGCTCTGTCAAACAAGAATGAATAGGTTAAACTCCTATTTGCATTATGGGATGTGTCCATGGCGGCTGTACTGTAGAAACTGAACCAATTCAGTCTTCTTTGACAGAGATCGCTGAGCTCTGTCAAACAAGAATGAATAGGTTAAACTCCTATTTGTATTATGGGATGTGTCCATGGCGGCTGTACTGTAGAAACTGAACGAATTCAGTCTTCTTTGACAGAGATCACTGAGCTCTGTCAAACAAGAATGAATAGGTTAAACTCCTATTTGCATTATGGGATGTGTCCATGGCGGATGTACTGTAGAAACTGAACCAATTCAGTCTTCTTTGACAGAGATCACTGAGCTCTGTCAAACAAGAATGAATAGGTTAAACTCCTATTTGCATTATGGGATGTGTCCATGGCAGCTGTACTGTAGAAACTGAACCAATTCAGTCTTCTTTGACAGAGATTACTGAGCTCTGTCAAACAAGAATGAATAGGTTAAACTCCTATTTGCATTATGGGATGTGTCCATGGCGGATGTACTGTAGAAACTGAACCAATTCAGTCTTCTTTGACAGAGATCACTGAGCTCTGTCAAACAAAAATGAATAGGTTAAACTCCTATTTGCATTATGGGATGTGTCCATGGCGGATGTACTGTAGAAACTGAACCAATTCAGTCTTCCTTGACAGAGATCACTGAGCTCTGTCAAACAAGAATGAATAGGTTAAACTCCTATTTGCATTATGGGAAAAATTTGGGACATTGAATTTTCAATATTTCGACATCAGTGTGCAGACGGTTAAGAAAGTTAACCCTTTACCTAACATGAAAAGCAGACGACACTTGCAAAAAAAATTCTTGAATAAGTAATTTTTTGACTCAAAAACATAGGTTATGATCCCCTCGTTGGAACGAGCTTGATGAGCTCGTTCCAATGAGGGGTCATAACCTATGTTTTTGAGACAAAAAATGAAAATTAATTGGAGACTTTTTAGAATAGCGCTGGCCGGTTTTGGCCGTTACGTTAGGTAAAGGGTTAACAGGGCTACTCACAAACAAGATTAAATTAGTTAAGCTCCTAGTTGCATTATAGGACAATTTTGGGACAAGACAGATATTGGTCAGCAGCAAGTAATTGCTAACTTTTGGTTCAGTTTCAAGATACACAAGCCCTGGTTTCTGTGGCATGAAGACTGCAATGTAACAGTATTCTGTTTTATACATTTAATCTGAAGTTTCATGTAAAGCATTCATAAAAGCTGACAACAGTTAGGGCCAGAAGCTGCAAAACTCTTTCTTCATTAATTTGATGAAAGATTTCCAATCTTCTCTGCGATTTGAAAAAATATTTCCTTCAACAGAATGTTAAATAACTTTTTTTTAACAGAAAATGTGACGGAAGTCTCTATTACCATTATACATAAAGTATAATGAACTATGTGAAATGTTGATAAAGCATAACAGCTACAGAAAACATCAACAACAATAGGTTATACAGCATAGTCTAATTTCTTTTATTTAGGCCTAAAAAAATAAAAAATCTGTTTCTCAGGCCCTCCCGCATGGTCATTTTGGTTGCCGCATGCTCTCTTTTTATAACCAATTTAAACTTAAAAAAAATTAAAATTAAATGGTTTATGTCTGATATTTTACCCAAGTTAAAAAAATTGATGAATTTGTCCCTTGAGTGCAAGAAGGCATTGCAATGCTTTAGCATTGCAAAGCCTTCTTGCACTCAAGGGATGAAATACACCACCACCCATGCTATTCTGTAGATTATGAGGCCTAAAACTTGAACCAAGAACATGAACTTTTGATGGCTAAGAAGTAATTACTGAAATAAAAAATAAAATAAAAAGTTAAAAAATTTATAGTAATTTATATATTTTTTATACTTACCAATGACCCAGACATAGCTGGTGCTAACTCTTAAAATATAGGGCCAAACACAAATTTTGCCCCCCAATCCCCAAAATTTGCATCTAAAACTAAAGAAAACATGTCCTGAGAGGCCCTCCACACTTCGCCCCTACTGCGCATGCGCAGTGTCAAGGACGTTCCGAAATTGGCGCCATTTATCATTCTAATAACCAGTGCCTGGTAAGCGCTATGTACTCAGCGGGGAGGCAAGAGTTCCCAACTCCTGGGAGGGCCATCCCCGTCTGGGTCATTGGTAAGTATAAAAAATATATAAATTACTATAAATTTTTTAACATTTTTATACTGTACCAATGACCCAGACATAGCTGAATAGTAAAAAGGCTGGAGGGCCAAGGACATAGAGCAAAATGGAATACGCTCAATAAAATAAAATAGAGTCATCCCCTGTAGGGAAAAGAAGTAATAGGCCTTACATGTATCTTTCTTATTTATGATAAATTACAAAGATACAACACCTTCCAAAAATTGAGCTTCATACATCCATGTACTCTATAAATATCCAATAATCCTTATACTAATAATTTTTAAAGTAAGCCAATAATAAAGTAAGTCTAGAGAATAGAGACTCTTATACTCCTAAAAGTGTGTGAGAATTGCATAATCATGTCCGTTGACATATGCAATATTCAAAAGCTATACTTTAAAAACTAAGACTTGAATGAATTTTATAAACTTAAACTTCTCACTAAACAACCATCCCAATAACAGCTCAGAATTACTAACTCCGGAGGAGGTATCCCCTTGTTTTCATAGTAAAAACAGGTGACCCAAGGGAACACCCTCCCCCCCCCCCCCCCTTTTTCTTGCCCTGGGTCAAATAGCCCAGAGCGAAGAGGGCAGCCGAACGGAGACACTGCCAAAACAGACAGCCTACCTAGCTATAGTAGCAACTGTTAAGTGAATGACATTCTGAGCAGTAGATAATAGACCTAACAATAGAGGCCTCCAGAAATGGACTCGATATTTCTGAGATAAAATTCATGAATGGATGGCTGAGCGCAATGAGCAGCCTTCAAAAAATCTATAATAGCAACACTATTAATGTAAGCCCAAGAAGTAGAAGAACTCTTACTTCATGAGCCGAAATCTTAAGCACAACTGCTAAGCCAATGATATACCATAAGCAGTACGCTAGTTAATAGAATCCATTAACAATAAAATGGAGCGTAACGTCCTTCTACTAGACATCAAAGACAGAAGAAGCTTACGCCCTTGTAATAAACAGATATCTGTTTATAAATACATAAACTGTACCCGGAAAGAGTAAAGGCCTATGCCCATACGAAGACGGAAGGACCTTAAAATAATAGGTTCCGGATAATAGGAGCCTAACTCTTATGCAACAATCCAACCTAAATAGTAACGGAAGTATTGATTCCGAAACTATGAAAGTGAAAATCATCCATCGATAGTGCATGAAACTCACTGACTCTACAGTAAAAGAGAAACCAACAGAATTACTGTCTAAAAGGTCAGAATTTGAAAACTACTGTTTCCAGAGGCTCAAATGATTACTTAGCTAAATAAGAACCTGAAGTTAAAATCCGTATAGGAATTTAATCTAAAGATTCTAAGTCTATTTATCAAAAAGTTACTAACTGACTTAGATAACGAGACAAAAGACTCAATTGTAAACTATCGTAGAGTGCATAGGTATGAGGTAACATAAACCTAAACAGGCTGCAGTAGATCTTGTGAAACAAGTATACTAAAAAATAGCAATGAGTAGTATGGAGGGATCAACCATATGAACATAATGATCCCTACACCACGACGGAAGAGCCTCCACTTTAGTCGCATAGAATAGCGAAGAAGAGGATCTCCTATAGTAAGAAATCGCGTCCAAAGCTCGTCCAGTACAGTGCTTACAATGCAATACGGACCACACAACGGAATACATGAAGGTTGCGACCTTGCTGGTTGTGATAAAGATGACACGATTTACCCAGTGAAAAAAGATCCTCACATAGAGGAAGATTTCACGTTAAGATCCACAGTAGACAAGAGAGTAAATTACTCATGATCTCTGTGAAGATAGAGATGCTATCAACAGAAATGTATTGTGGATGTTTATCTTAGCAATACCTGCTAAAAATAACAGCGCCGGAGGATACGCGTATCCTATCATTCCGTCCTATAGATCAATAGAGCGTTAACAGTATTAGCTCAGAGATCTGGACAAGCCAACACATACGTCTGCAATTGATTAGCCAGCTGTGTCATAAATAAAACATCATTGGGCGCTCCCATAGATAGCAAATCTGATTGAATACTTGTTTGTTGAGAGTCCATTCTGACAGCAACAAGCAACCCGTAAGAGAACGGGAGTGCGATAAAACAATCAGACGACCCAGAATATGACGGACCAAAACTGAACTTGGTGTACTATAACCAACAGACGGATTCTTTCCATTAAATTGAATAACGGAAACGAAAGAGTGCCTCCCTGGTTCCGGAGATACGCCACTACTGTCGAATTAAAGGACAGGAATTTGGGCATGCGTTTCTGAATAATGTTCATGCAATGACATAAAGCAAGCCTAAAAAACATTATTCCGCGGAAGTTAACTGATAGCTAAAAGACTGCGAAACCCAAAGACCCTGGCACTTCGAATCCGTAGGGATCAGTATATATCCCAATCTGTTTGACTGGCAACCGTCATAACAGCCACACTCGGGTCTGGCAACTGCGGCGGCACTCTCTGAGTCAACCACCGAATGTTTGCCCCAGTCTGAATCTCTTGTAACACTAGATAGACAAGAGAATGTATAAATCAAGCAATTCATGGATTGCCGGAAAGTTGCCGTCGAAGAGAAGCTCCTCCGAGAACGAAGCGACTCTGAGAGAGTTCTTAACCTACTATCCACGCGTGGATGTAGCTAGGGCTGCATCACGTCTAACCAACTCCAATCAGCCACTGAAGGGCGGAGTTATACGTGAACAAACTACTGCCCTCAAAAGAAATTACATTGAGAATAATATCCCGTAAATCTTTTCTTGAAGACGTAATGATAACGCCTCAGTAAGGCGGATTACGTATAATAAAGCGTCTAAGTTAAGTCTACTATACATAATGTCGTTCCCAACATTGAAATTGGAAAAGACATAAACGGTGAAAAAGAATATATGCAGTCTTTAATCACACCGTCTAGACGCATATGAACTCTCGGTATGCCCTGCTCTGCCAAAATAAACTATATGTAAAAAAGATAAAATGGCAGAAATGAGCCACGCGGACAAGAAACTAAACTATCATGCTTAGTAGCAGGCTTGTATATATATATAATATATATAGCGTCGAAAAATAAAACACATGTTGTAATGACAATATTGGACTGCGTCGGTAAGTCAGGGACAAAGTCCCTGTACCGATCGAAAAATCCGAGTCCAATGACGCTGTAAGTCTCTTATCCAAGATCGCAGCAATGAAGTCCGAAAAATAATCACTGGAAGAAATGCCAGAAGATATGAAAGGCATCTTCCGATACTACTAAAGGGAAAACTCGAAATCTTTCGAATCCCTTTCACCATCCTGTCGGACCCTATAAAGCGTTCGGTCGTCCGTAGCTTGATGCAACCGCGGACCGCACCGACCCAGCGCCGTCGGATAATTCCTGATTCGACCGAGAAACCGTCAATTGCTGGGATGCTGCGAAACAACTGTGCTAACTCGGATAGCACGTCCGTCACTGAGGCTTGAGGAGCAGCGGTCTTACGATGCATTGCCGCAGGAAGCTCCGAGATCGTTACCCCGTGCATACTTCCAATATGCGAGCGAACGGAGTGTATAGGCCTCGTGTCCCTTGGCTACCGGATGGCGCGACCTATTCGCTGTGGAATCACTGAATGCCGAAACTGATCGGATACTCGAGGTCACGTAGCCAATGTGCGGTCGTGTGCCCTGCTGTGAGGATGAGGAAGCATTAAAGACAGTCTCTCGGACTGTCAATATAACGGAGCGTCCCGAGCAACGGACATATGCTCCGAATGTAAAATATCTGAACCACAACATGCGGTCCCCTATGTTGTTGGCTTCCTCCGATCTGTCCTCAATCTGCCGTCACTGGGTGAGTACTAAAGTAATTAAAGTGCTCGCATCACCCAAATCTCCTTCCTAGACCGCAACGGACGAACCCGGCAGCCGAACCATTCGATGAATGTACGCTACACCGGGTGAGCTAGCGAATGTCACTCCGTAAGCGATAGACATATTCCATGAGCACTTATTGCCGCTAACTCTTCATTAACTATGACGACAGAGGCACACTTTTGAAAGACATCTCCATAACTCTTCGAACAAGAAACCAGAAATGCTTGGATAGCAAGCATAAAATAATAATATATAGCGTCGTTCAATAATTCGAAAGTTTGTGTGACATTATTGGACTATGTCGGAACTGAGGGACGATGTCCCTGAACCGAACCAAAAATTTCTAAGTCCACCGACGCTATCAGTTTCTTATCCGGCATCGCAGCATATGTTGTTCCGAAAGGGAAAGCTTGAAATCCACCGAATCCCTTTCGGTATCCCGTCGGACCGGATGAAACTTTCGGACGTCCGTACCCGCTTCCGCGGAGCGTCCCGACCCAGCATCGTCGGATAAAATATATGCGACAGATTCAGTTGATGCTGGGATGCTGCGATAAACTGTGCTATTAAGGAAAGCACGTCCGTTCCCGAGGCCTGTGCAGTAGCGGACTTACGATGCATTGCCGCTGGAAGCTCCGTGTACGTTGACTCCCGCATACTTCCTATGCGAACGTCCGGAGTCTGCAGGCCTCGAGTCCCCGGCTACCGACCCAGCGCTGTCGGATAATTCTCGATCCGACACCGTTTCTGTCGGCTGCTGGGATGCTGCGATAAGCTGTGCTATGTGCACAAGAATGTCCGGCGTCGAGACCTGCGGAGGCGCAGTCTATCGCTGCTTCGCCGAGGGCAGCTCCGCATCAGATGGCTCCCGCATACTTTTCCTATGCGAACGTCCGGAGTCCATCGGTCTCGAATCCCTGGCTGCCGGATGGTGTGACCTGGTCGCCGAAGAATCCTTGATCGGCGAAGCTGGTAATATATCGGCGGTCACGCAGCCAAGGTGCGGTCGTGTGCGCTGACGAGAAGAGGAAGCCTTAGCAGTCTCAGCGGACTGCCTATACAACGGAGCGTCCCGAGCGACGGACGTATGCTCCGCTAACGACACATTTGTACCACAACATCTGGGGCCAGATGTTGTTGAACGAGAGAGGGGCCTCTCTCGCTTGCCGTCCGGATGGACCGGAACGAGCTATGAACCGGACTAAAAGGCTTCCTCCGTTCTCCCTCCGATCCGCCGTCACTGGGTGTGCATTAAGTTAATTTTATAGTGCTCGCATCACCCCAAAATTCCTTCTAGACCGCAACGGACGAACCCGGCTGCCGAACCATTCGGTGAATGGACGCTACACCGGGCGAGCTAGCGGACGTCAAAGGCCGTCGAACCTACTAGGGTCCTCTTAGGCAATTGGCGTATTACATGAGCACTTTTCCGCTAGCCCTTCATTAATTGTGACGACGGAGGCACACTGTTGGAAGACATCACAGATACATCACCCTAATCTTGATCGTCTGAAATAGAAATTGATAAAGTAGAGTGACCCTGCGGGGAAAGGACCGGAGTGTCCAAATCCCCAACAACATACCGTGACATACGCTTCCCATATTGTCATCGAAATCATACGATACAGAACCGGAGTTAATGCGAGTACACTGACCACATATAGAATGATAATAAGGTCAGAGGAAGACTTCCTCTTAAAACAATTGATCAATATCCTTTCAATGTGAAAAGAAAACAAGTCCTGGTACTCGCACTAACCCCTGGCAATCAAAATACATAATAATAATATGATCCATTAATATAGAAAAAATAATTGAAATCAAAATATTTTGAAAAAATATTTTTTCAGAACAGCCCAAGTTTCTGAAAAGTAACGTTGAGCCCCAATGGATCCCAAGCCTAAGTGTGGACAAAAATTTTAAAAATATTTTAAACAATTTATTCAACACTTACGAACAATAATAATGTATCTAGTTATGATTGAAATAACATAAAGATATTATTATTTAGAAATCCCCCCCTCACACAGAGGGCTGTTGTAAATGTAAACAATGAGTGTAAAAACACTAAAATAAGACTCCAGGCACCCAGGCCCGAAATCAGTTACCAAAAATACACCATCTGATGCAAAACAGAGACTTCCAGGGAAGAAACTGCAGAACATCAGATGGTAGATGCAGAACACAACGCCTAACCACCCGTAGGTGAAGACGTAAACATGGGGAAAAAACAGAATTCATTCTGTTATTCAGCTAAACTCCCAAGAAATTTTAGTAATAATAATTACAGAAATTATGCCAAAAGCATGGGAGAATAGCAAGGGGGAACTTAAAGGACAGGGAGAGAGGAAAAACACTTGAAAAAACAGTGTAACTAAATAATCAGAATGACAACAAAATGGCTGCTGCCTTGAAAATAGGTAACTTAACATAATTTCATTAAAAAATTTTAAGTTACAGCCCTGATAATATTCTGTCACACATTCTTTTCCTCTCCTCCTTTTCTATCCTCCTTAGAATCACCATTTCACTAATATTTATGTGTCTGGCATCATTTAAACTGAGATTTAAAAGCACAAAGATCAGTCAGATGTTAACTGATGAAGGGCCAAACTTAGAATGATAAATGGCGCCAATTTCGGAACGTCCTTGACACTGCGCATGCGCAGTAGGGGCGAAGTGTGGAGGGCCTCTCAGGACATGTTTTCTTTAGTTTTAGATGCAAATTTTGGGGATTGGGGGGCAAAATTTGTGTTTGGCCCTATATTTTAAGAGTTAGCACCAGCTATGTCTGGGTCATTGGTACAGTATAAAAATATAAAAAACCGCTCGCCGCATGCAATTTCACAAACAATGGCCTGAGAAACAGAAGATCTACTTTGTGTGGCCTTATTTATTTATTTATTTATTTATTTTTATTTATTTTTTTTGAGGGGGGTGAGGAATGATGTTGGGAGTATTTTGTTAACCTCTATTATAAAATTGAAACATTTCTTTTGATGTTCTATCCATCTACAGTATCCAAGTTTTTATGATTTATGTATGGAACCTGAAACAGTGAAGGTTGTGAAGGTTTCATACAGAAATGACAAAAACTCAGTAGTACAGACTGATAGAACATCAAAAGAAATGTTCTATTTATTTTATAGTGTCAAACAAAATCTTGAACGTCATAACCATTGTGATTAACTGACAGTAACATGATCTGCAGTTTGCAGCTTACGATCAACCAAGGTGCGAAGCATCGAGTTTGAACCTACGCCCTGCAAGCCTCAGACCATGTTACTGTCAATTCATCACAGTAACGTATATGTTCCAATAAGACCCTATAGCCCAAACAAACATTGTGAAACAAACAAGGCAACTCAATGAACAAGGTAACTTCAACGTTTACAAATTCAATAAATAAACCTCTTGTGTACCCCTCGATGTCACGGGATAACAAAGTATCAATAACTTAGATAAAGGTCGAGGCTTATTCCATCTCAGTTCATGATCTGAACTGAGATAGAGTAACCTCGACCTTTTTATACGTGGGTTGTGGGTATACATTCCTAGAATTATCACTGGCCTTGAAAAATACGATTTTATAGGCAGTATGTACTTTGAATCTTCTCCCATTGTTATTTTCTTTCCAAATATATTCACTTGCGTAATTTACAAATTGAGCATTTGAGAAAAAACTGGAGGTACTGTGAGCAAGCTCATAAAGTGATACCCCCCGTGCCTGTCAGAACGGAATTATATTGCTTCATGCACATTTTCATATGGAGTTCTTCCATTGTGTAAAGTTTCATGAAAATTCTTCAAACGGTATAGGAGGAGTTGCACTTATAAGGATGGACAGACGGATGGATGGACGGACAGGGTGATTCCTATATACCCCCCAAACTTTGTTTGCAGGGGGGGGGGGGGGGGGGGAAGTATAATTATTTTTAAAAAATTTCACCTAGCATGTGATCCCGGATTGGAACGATCTTGTCGAGCTTGTTCCAATGAGGGGGTCATATGATATGGTTTTGTTGAAATGTTTTGAAAAATTTAAAATGACAAATTTTATATTAACTCTTAGCACTCTGGTAGTATTTCAAAATTGTCGTCATTGACTTCATATTGCCCATACAGCAAGATAAATTTAACAAATTATATCTTGTTTGACAGAGCTCAATGAGCTCTGTCAAACAAAATATAATTTATTAAATTCTCAGCTGCATTGTGGGAAAAATTTGCTGCTGAAAACTTGGGTATTTTGACAACAGTGTGCAGAGGGTTAATATCGTGTACATTGGGAAAAGAGTTAAAATGTTGCTTTCAAATGTGAAATTATTGCATCAACATTAGGCCACACAAAGTAGATCTTCTGTTTCTCAGGCCATTATTTGTGAAATTGCATGCATGCAAGCGTTTTTTTATTTTATTTTTTATTTCAGTAATTACTTCTTTGCCATCAAAAGTTCATGTTCTTGGTTCAAGTTTTAGGCCTCATAATCTACAGAATAGCATGGGTGGTGGTGTATTTCATCCCTTGAGTGCAAGAAGGCTTTGCAATGCTAAAATTCATCAATTTTTTTAATTTGGGTAAAATATCAGACATAAATCATTTAATTTAATTTTTTTTTAAGTTTAAATTGGTTATAACAAGAGAGCATGCGGCAGCCAAAAGGACTATGCGGGAGGGCCTGAGAAACAGATTTTTTATTTTTTTAGGCCTTTTCTGAAACTTATTTGTAATATTATTTCAATTATTTACACACACCTTCTCTTTTGATCCTAGTATTGTTGTAGCTGTATCTAGTATAAGGGCCAGTGCCAGATTACCAGGTTTACACAGTTCCTTCTCTTCATGTCCCATTATTACAGCTAAAGCATCAATTAATATTTGTGTGTCCATGCCTTGTAGCTTACTCTGTTTCTCTCCAACAGGAAATGGTCCTATAAATGGAATTTAATATTTTAAACGGTGCCCATCACAGATACCGTAAACAAAAAGATTTGACACAATATCTGAACAGGTATCATCAGACATGTTATGTTTCACTATTTTAGAGGGAGACTCACTATTTTCCAGAATGAATTTTTGTTAAATAAGCTTAAAACTGAGATTTTTAACAGAATCTCATTATTAAAATAAGGAAATTTTACTCTTTGAGCCATTTAACACTTTACCCAATGCTGACGATTTCAAAATTTATTATTTTAAATATCATTTTTAAAATTTTTCAAAAAGTTTCAACAAAACCATATCATGTGACCCCTCTTTGGAACGAGCTCAGCGAGCTCGTTCCAAAGAGGGGTCACGTGATATGGTTTTGTTGAAATTTTTCGAAAAATAATATTTTTTCAGCTGCTGAATTTGCATAATCTCACTATTTTTGCCCGAAATCTCACTATTTAACAATTTATCTGCTTAACATGTCTGGGTATCATTACAAAGAGTAAAAGAAATACGATGAGCAGCTAACATTTTTAAATTTTTATTTCAACTCCGTCAGAAATACAGTGAAGGCCACTTGATTGATAAATCTTAAATGAATAACAATGTTAACTGTCAATACCTGACAAACACTAAATCATTTTCAAAAGCTTCAGAACAAATTTGACCTGATAACTGCATATAGGAGGATATAGAGTACACTCAAGATTAACCCTTTACCCAATGCAGACGATATCAAAATTTATTATTTTAAATATCATTTATTTCAAATTTTTCAAAGAATTTCAACAAAACCATATCATGTGACCCCCCGTTGGAACGCGCTCGATGAGCTCGTTCCAATGAGGGGGTCACATGATATGGTTTTGTTGAAATCTTTTGAAAAATAATATTTTTTCAACTGCTGAATTTGCATATTACGTGGGCGGATGCGGGCGATTCGTTGGGTAAAGGGTTAACTGAATAAACTTAGATGTGAGTCTTCCATGGAAGACGTGTGTCGCCTGCACTATATTTTAATATTTCAGACAGAATTCTAAGTGGAAAAGGGGCATAACTCTGGAAAAAATACAGCGGATCAAAAAATAAAATAGGAGGTGCACAATGCCATTACGTGATAAAGAATCACTGAAAGTTTCATCAAAATCCATTCATAGGTTAAAGAGGAGTGACGGATAAGAGAAAGTGTGACGCGGACGACGCAAGACGACAAAAGTAATGCCTATATGTTGCTCCCCACTTCGTGGGGTGGCGACACAAGAATGTAATATGTATCGAGGAGTTACTCTGACAACCACTAAATTCTCCAAATTTATTGACCTATTAGGCCTCAGTACACTCTATGTAAGCTTTTGCTCTTGTTATATCTTGTTTGATAGAGTTTTATGGCCTCTGTCAAACAAGATATAATACATAAATTGTGAGTTGGTACCTAAGCTGCAACGGATGGTAAAAATGAAACAAATTCCAAGTCCATGAAGGGCAATAACTCGAACAAAAATACTCTGAATAACACCTGCATTAAAAATGGGGTGAGATTATTATGATCCCCGATGAGTCTGGAGGTGGGATAAGGAAATCTCACCCGAGGGGCAAGATATTTGAACCAGACCTGAGGCTTGCCGAGGGTCTGGTTCAAATATCTTGCCCCGAGGACAAGTCCATGAAGGGCAATAACTCGAACAAAAATACTCTGAATAACACCTGCATTGAAAATGGGGTGAGATTATTATGATCCCCGATGAGTCTGGTGGTGGGATGGGAAAATCTCACCCGAGGGGCAAGATATTTGAACCAGACGTGAGGCTTGCCGAGAGTCTGGTTCAAATATCTTGCCCCAAGGGCAAGTCCATGAAGGGCAATAACTCGAACAAAAATACTCTGAATAACACCTGCATTGAAAATGGGGTGAGATTATTATGATCCCCAATGAGTCTGGAGGTGGGATGGGGAAATCTCACCCGAGGGGCAAGATATTTGAACCAGACCCGAGGCTTGCCGAGGGTCTGGTTCAAATATCTTGCCCCGAGGGCAAGTCCATGAAGGGCAATAACTCGAACAAAAATACTCTGAATAACACCTGCATTGAAAATGGAGTGAGATTATTATGATCCCCAATGAGTCTGGAGGTGGGATGGGAAAATCTCACCCAAGGGGCAAGATATTTGAACCAGACCTGAGGCTTGCCGAGGGTCTGGTTCAAATATCTTGCCCCGAGGGCAAGTCCATGAAGGGCAATAACTCGAACAAAAATACTCTGAATAACACCTGCATTGAAAATGGGGTGAGATTATTATGATCCCCGATGAGTCTGGAGGTGGGATGGGAAAATCTCACCTGAGGGGCAAGATATTTGAACCAGACCCGAGGCTTGCCGAGCGTCTGGTTCAAATTTCTTGCCCCAAGGGCAAGTCCATGAAGGGCAATAACTCGAACAAAAATACTCTGAATAACACCTGCATTGAAAATGGGGTGAGATTATTATGATCCCCGATGAGTCTGGAGGTGGGATGGGAAAATCTCACCCAAGGGGCAAGATATTTGAACCAGACCCGAGGCTTGCCGAGAGTCTGGTTCAAATATCTTGCCCCAAGGGCAAGTCCATGACGGGCAATAACTCGAACAAAAATACTCTGAATAACACCTGCATTGAAAATGGGGTGAGATTATTATGATCCCCGATGAGTCTGGAGGTGGGATGGGAAAATCTCACCCGAGGGGCAAGATATTTGAACCAGACCCGAGGCTTGCCGAGAGTCTGGTTCAAATATCTTGCCCCAAGGGCAAGTCCATGAAGGGCAATAACTCGAACAAAAATACTCTGAATAACACCTGCATTGAAAATGGGGTGAGATTATTATGATCCCCGATGAGTCTGGAGGTGGGATGGGAAAATCTCACCTGAGGGGCAAGATATTTGAACCAGACCCGAGGCTTGCCGAGCGTCTGGTTCAAATTTCTTGCCCCAAGGGCAAGTCCATGAAGGGCAATAACTCGAACAAAAATACTCTGAATAACACCTGCATTGAAAATGGGGTGAGATTATTATGATCCCCGATGAGTCTGGAGGTGGGATGGGAAAATCTCACCCGAGGGGCAAGATATTTGAACCAGACCCGAGGCTTGCCGAGAGTCTGGTTCAAATATCTTGCCCTAAGGGCAAGTCCATGACGGGCAATAACTCGAACAAAAATACTCTGAATAACACCTGCATTGAAAATGGGGTGAGATTATTATGATCCCCGATGAGTCTGGAGGTGGGATGGGAAAATCTCACCCGAGGGGCAAGATATTTGAACCAGACCCGAGGCTTGCCGAGAGTCTGGTTCAAATCTTGCCCCAAGGGCAAGTCCATGAAGGGCAATAACTCGAACAAAAATACTCTGAATAACACTTGCATTGCAAATGGGGTGAGATTATTATGATCCCCGATGAGTCTGGAGGTGGGATGGGGAAATCTCACCCAAGGGGCAAGATATTTGAACCAGACCCGAGGCTTGCCAAGGGTCTGGTTCAAATATCTTGCCCCGAGGGCAAGTCCATGAAGGACAATAACTCGAACAAAAATTTTCTGAATAACACTTGCATTGCAAATGGGGTGAGATTATTATGATCCCCGATGAGTCTGGAGGTGGGATGGGGAAATCTCACCCAAGGGGCAAGATATCTGAACCACACCCGAGGCTTGCCGAGGTTCTGGTTCAAATATCTTGCCCTGAGGGTGAGATTTCCCCATTCCCACCTTCAGACTCATCGAGGATGATTTTTCTCCCCACCACATGCAGCGATTATGTTAGCCAGAGGTAATCGGGAGTTACATGCTGATTCAATCAACTCATTTTGTATTCATTGTTTTGAGAAGCTGATGACACTATCAGAAAGAGCATGCACAAGTTATGTATATACCAAAGGTATATACCACGAAATCGATTAGGAACGGTGGCAGCTTGAGGGTTGAAGAGTTTTAGAGCATCGAACTTTGATCACACTGCATTCCGATGACGTCAACATGAATTAGTTGGTAGCAAGAACTGATACGATATGCATATCATCATAATAACGTCATAAATATATAGCGTCACGTGGGTGGGGTGGGATACATCTGTCTCTCCCTGCTATCTCACCCGGGACACACGTATGTTACACATGCAGTGGGGGGAGAAATAAACAAGATACACTTGCATACCAAATATAACGTAATTCCACCAAGTATTTTAAAAGTTATTGAGTTTAAATATTACGGTCACAGACTGACCAACCAACTGATTGACACTGCCACATATAGATTTGAATGTCGCAGCTAAAAATGCTTAATTTCGCATCAGGACATTAGAAAATGACAAAATTTCTGTTTAATGAATACTGCAGTTAACTGAATATTTTTCACAGGGAAAGAGGCCATTCAGTTAAAGGATTCCATGGTGAAATATCTACACACACCGGAAAACTTAATTATTGAAAGCAGATTTCATAAGTGTCCAGAGGATTTAACCCTTTATCCAACGCAAACAATATGAAAATTTATTATTTTAAATCTCATTTTTTTAAATTTTTCAAAATATTTCAACAAAACCGTATCATGTGACCCCTCATTGGAACGAGCTCATTGAGCTCGTTCCAATGAGGGGGTCACATGATATGGTTTTGTTGAAATATTTTGAAAAACTTAACTTTTTCAACTGCTCAATTTACATATTATGCGGACGGATGCGGGCGATTCGTTAGGTAAAGGGTTAAGCCCCTCTCACCCCCCACCCCCCCCCCCCCCCCCCCCCCCCCAATTAATATTCTCTAACATGTACAGTACAGTCACCATGGGCTGGTCATAATCCACACATGGGCAGTGATGACCATGGATGCATACACCATGTAATAACAATCATCATCATCATAAAAATGTTAATTAATGAAGAACCGGATTGTACCCGGTGCTTCATTGATGAAAATTTTGATGATTATTCCTATAATCAGGGTTTGGAATCTAATATTTGTGCAACTGAGGAAATATTGCCCACTCATGGAAAGTGACCAGTCCACTGCAGCCACAGTGCAATAATAATACAAGGTAGTGTTGAAAAGAAAAAAGTTCTTCACAAGCATTTACAGTCATGTGTTTTAACCTTTTACCCAACGCAGACGATTTCAAAATTTATTATTTTAAATACCACTTTTTAAATTTTTTCAAAAAATTTCAACAAAACCATATCATGTGACCCCTCTTTGGAACGAGCTCGACAATGAGTTTCCCATCTAGTAATATTTGCAAAACAATGCTGACTCAAAGTATCCACTTCAATGTAGAATACGCATGGTGGGTCACGGAATGGACGCATCATCAGGGTGACGTTGAGCCAGCGCATCGGTACACTGATTGTGCAGTCACGATGATAGTCACGGTTGCACTGTTTGTGGCCTGAGTCGCTGACGTGGCATTTCCCCTACATCTTGAGTGAACCAGCATGGATCTAATGAGACACGTCCCTAAGCTGTAGTACAGAAGGCGAAGAAATGATGATTGTTATTATTATTATATTATTATTACTATTATTAGTTAGTTTATGTTACATTTATGAATTTCAAAAACTTGTTTGTTTCGCCATTGTAACATTTTCTGTATTTATGTTATGGGCGCGGAGGTTTTTACTAAGTGGAAAGCACTTGTCCTCCTATCCCTTTTTGCCCAATAGTTACGGTAAATAAAAATATGTTTAAAGTATATGATATGGTTTTTCTGAAATATTTCGAAAAATAATATTTTTTCAGCTGCTGAATTTGCATATTATGTGGGCGGATGTGGGCGATTCGTTGGGTAAAGGGTTAAAGTGGTAATCAGAAATGTATAATGGATTATGACTGTTTGGGTTTGCGAGTTATTTTCAGCTTTCGGAGGCAACAAACAAAAATCTTGGCAAATGAATTTGCCTGAATAAAGCTTGGAGTCAAATCCAAAACGGAGGTGTTCAATTCTGTGTGGAAAAGAATCACACACAATTTGTACTTTTTTTTTTCTTAGAAATGATGTGAAATCAGTTTGAACCATTTTTCTACTGAGAAATACCAATGTCATATTCATGAAGTCATTGCATTGTATCAGTGTTGGGCTCTCTTACAAGTGAATCTTTTTCACTGACAACAAAATTGTGTTAAATAGACGACGACACCTAAAATATGTGCCAAATGAGAAATATATAGAGGATATGGAATGAGTGTTTTTCTCATATAATATTTATGAAACGAGTCTAAGAATTTTCCGTTTTGGCGAGCCTCTGGCGAGCCCAAACGGAAATTCGGACGAGTTTCAAGAATATTATATGAGAAAAACACTCATTTCATATTCTATTTATCATATGACACACACACGCACAAATTAGCCATTTAGTATGACTTTTTAACCCATCACCTAACTTGAGTTGCAGACAGCACTTGGAAAAAACATCCTCGTATAACTAAAAATTTTCATTTTTTGCTTCCAAAACATAGGTTATGACCTCTCATTGGAACGAGCTCTTTGAGCTTGTTCCAATGAGGGGTCATAACCTATGTTTTGGAAGCAAAAAGTGAAAATCTAAAAAAAAATGAATGGCGTTTTTCTTGTAGGTAAAAGATTAATACAATATAACCCACCCTAAATAGGACAGATAACGTAAATTCTCCCTACTGAAATTATGCAAAGTCACCCAGTTGTATTTTGTTTAGCCAATCAAATTGTCCAGTTTTGAAATTGATCAATGAAAGATCCCAACTCTAATTATGCAAATTATGAAAATGTGGCCCAGTTGTATTTTGTTTAGCCAATCAAATTGTCTGGTTTTGAAATTGACCAATGAAATTGACGGAAGGCTTTATTTATCACTGATTAATATGAAAACAAAATACCCAATGTTTTAAAGTGAACAAAACGGATGAGTCATATGATAAATTATGATATTCATAACAGAAGTCATTCCAAATTTTCCGTTTTGCCAACCCAGAGATGTGGTATAATGAGTAATTTTTAGACTTTTTTTCATAGATATCATTTGAGAAAAACACATACTAACTAATTATATAAACAAAATATAAAAGTAAAGTAAGGTAACTCTTTGCTATTGACATGTGAGTAATAGAAAAAATACAGTATCTAAATTAACTCAGCTGAAAACTGTGATATAAGGTACATTCAAACTAAAACTTACCACACTGTTGTGATATTGCTATCATTGTGTAATGTCGCACCATCCCAGCCATAAATGGAATAGCTGTCTGTCGCAATTCCTTTATAGCAGCTGCCACTGAAAAAATACAGTACTTTTATACATAGAGTATGATCAATAGGGTTGCACAGTATTTCGATAAACCGATATATACCGGTATTCAAACCAATATCGATTGAATACCAGTGTAATTACAAAAATATCGGTTTATCGTCATTATTTATTTGCACACAATTCAATTTTCAAGATGTCTTGAGTTTTTTAACTGTAGCTCAGAATGAATAATATTATCGCTTTACCAAAGGAATCGTCCGCATGTGCCCACGTAATATACAAATTCAGCAGTTGAAAAAATAATTTTCAAAAATGTCAACAAAACTATATCATGTGACACTTCATTGGAACAAGCTCAGCGAGCTCGTTCCAATGAGGGGTCACATGATATAGTTTTCAGGAAATTTTTGGAAAAATTTGATTTAAAACAATAAATTTTGATATCGCTGCGTTGTGTAAAGGTTTTTCGATCGGCATCATCAAAGCAACCTGATTCGTTCCAACTGTGATGCCTCAAGTCTAGATTGTGGTACTTGTGTTCAGATAACTGAACATTTTTTCGATGTACCGGTATACCGCAGTATTGTTTTGAATATCGATACCGGTATTCTGTTTTGAATATCATGCAGCTCTAATGATCAACAGGAAAAAAAACACTCCGAACAAACATCAATATCTTTAGGAAAAGAAGTAATATTTCAATGCAGAACATCAATGGACAATGTTTATGAAAGATATCTGGTTTTCTGATCAACTGCCAGAGTCCCTTCATGTTTTTAACCCTTTACCCAACACAGACGATATCAAAATTTATTATTTTAAATATTATTTTTTCAAATTTTACAAAAAATTTCAACAAAACCATATCATGTGACCCCTCGTTGGAATGAGCTCAACAAGCTCGTTCCAACGAGGGGTCACATGATACGGTTTTGTTGAAATTTTTTGAAAAATAATATTTTTTCAACTGCTGAATTTACATATTACATGGGCGGATGTGGCCGATTCGTTGGGTAAAGGGTTAAAACCAGATTCCAGATGTTCCATTACTTCTTTTAGTGAATATCCTGATTTACCGTGACAGGAGTGTGTAAAATTCCGTGGTTTTCCATGACAACAAAACCATATCAAGGAATCAATATCTTCCATCTTTTACCTTACTGGAATGTAGACACACAAAAACTTTCATATTTTGCTTCAAAACCATAGCTCAAAACCTCATGACAGGAACAAACCCAATGAGTTCATCCCAGAGAGGGACTAGCCTATAATTTGGAAGCAAAAATAAAATCTGAATGAGGAATTTTGTTTTATATTTAAAAGCGTTGGTGTTTGGAAAACATTCTTGGAATGTCTTTTTATTCAGCTCATAACAAAGTAACTTTTTTAACCCTTTACCTAACGAATCGCCCGCATCACCCCACGTAATCTGCAAATTGAGCAGTTGAAAAAAATTAAATGTTTCAAAATATTTCAACAAAACCATATCATGTGACCCCTCATTGGAACAAGCTCATCAAGTTCGTTCCAATGAGGGGTCAAATGTTATGGTTTTGTTTAAATTTTTGGAAAAATTAAACAAAATAGTAATTAAAATAATAAATTTTGATATTCACTATGTTGGGGAAAGGGTTAAGGCCTTTTTAAAAAAAAAAATTTTCCTAGAGAAATTTTCCCTATGCAGTAGAATCCTCTTAATTGAATATCCATTTTGCCACTGAAAATTATTCAATTAACAGTATACAATTAACAGGCATTTGGTCAGTTTCCTGTGTTCTGGAGGTAAACTGAGCATTTATTCTATTATATCTTGTTTGACAGAGCTCATAGAGCTCTGTCAAACAAGATATAATAGAATAAATGCCTGTATCGGATCTAGTAGGGCCAAAAAGGTTGATAAATAAGGAAAATTTGGTGCGTGTCACAGTAATTTTTTCGACATATTACAAAAATTTAGAAACAATTAACAGGAGTTTACTTTACAACTCATATGCAATTAACAGATCAAATTTGTACTGAAGGTATGGTAAATGGTTTTGTGTTTGAAAATTATATTCAATTAACAGGGATATACAACTAAGAGATATCCATTTAAGTGGGCTCCTCTGTATCTCCAATGAAACAGAAGTCAGTTGTTAATGGTATACAAGCCAAACTAAGAAAATCTTTAATCTGAATTATACTTCAAGTCTTTATGTGACTTCTGTATATTTTTGTTTTTGAAAATCATTTGTCTAGAACACAAGAAGGACGCCAACGCCCTATAGCTCACAAACATTCCTCTTTGATAGTAACTTTGGCAAACACAAGAACTGTATCAAACAGGCTCATAACATGCGACAAAGCTTACCTAAACACAACCTCTTAAATGTTATATAATTACTTTACAACCCATATGCAATTAACAGATCAAATTTGTACTGAAGGTATGGTAAATGGTTTTGTGTTTGAAAATTATATTCAATTAACAGGGATATACAATTAAGAGATATCCAATTAAGTGGACTCCACTGTATTTTAATACAATGGGAGAGGGAGGCTTTTCTCATTATTAACCCACAAAACAGTCATGAAAATAGTTGGAATTATTAATTCAACTCCTTACACTATTCTGAGGAAAATTTCCCACACTGCAATAGCAAATATTTTTAACCAACTATATCTTGTTTGACAGAGCTCAGTTTTGAGAGACCACCCCTTCCACAGACAAATTGGTTTCTCAAGACAGGTGGTCTCTCGAGCCAGGTGGTCTTTCAAGAGAGGATTGAGACTTTTGTAGGTCGGTTACCTGCCAGAGTACAATCCAGTTATAATGGGGATGGGCCAAATAATATTGGGGGCAAAACCCAACTTTATTATTTTATTTTATTAATTTATTTTATTTTAAATCTGATTCAAAAATTTTTTATTATGTAATAAGTCATTAAAATCTGTAATTCTATGAGCAAATAAATGAAATAAATTATATATGTGAATCTATGAACAAGTATATATACATCTTGATTAAAGCATTATCAATAGCTGTGTATCTTTGTTTTCTGTGCAATTACGAATATGGAATGTCATAATACTAGGATGGACATATTTTTAATACCTGGCACATACACGTGAGGGGGTTATAGTCTTTGTTTTACGGCAGGGAGGTCCAGCATCCAGTTTCCATTGTGAGATCTATGTACACCTGTTACCAAACGCTGATGATTGGTCCATCCACATGGGAGATGTGGAACTACAGTCTTTGTTTTACAGCAGTGGAAGAAGTGCAGCACCCAGTTTCAATTCTGAGATACATGTACAACTCTTACCAAAGGTTGGTGATGATTGGACCATTCACTTGGGAAATGTGGAAATATTGTCTTTGTTTGACAAAAATGCTGAGAAAAAAACACCCTCCCTGTAGTACTAAATATGAAGAATTTAGTAATATTTTCTGTCGCTTCAGGCAGGGGTCAGCCGAGTGAGCGACTGGGGCGAAGAAGTCGCCTTGTCATTCCTCAAGTCTCCTTGGCTTACATTGGGGGCGAAATTCAAGTCGCCCTCCAAAACCTCCTTGGAAGACATGGCAGTTTACTGTATTTTCTTATGTTTTATTTTTTAAAAAAAAACGCTTCCACATTCGCAAAAAAGTAAACACGGCTGCTGTTAAAGTCTGTCACACGGCTATGAAAATAGCCTAAACTAGCCCAATTTTATATTTCTGAAAAGAATTGTAATGGCGTAGTCGTTTGAACAATACGCCCCAACTGATAGCAACCAGCACAAAATGGCTATTTAAAAACAAAGTGCCAGCAAAAACAACGAATCACACAAGACACGCATCGAGTTAATTAGAATTTATTAAAATTAACCACCGCTTCAAAACAAAAAAAATTGTGTTGGAGACAGTTCATCCATATCGAAATTGCTTGCGGTTACGCTCTGTTCCACTGAAAAATTGGTTGCATTGAAATTCGCCCCGCAATTTGCATTGAATGTTTTTCTTTGAAAACTTGTGAAGTTGTGTTGGAAGGGGGTTAAATGTAATAAGGCTACGATAGAAATCACAGATATTAGGATGGATAAGAATGGCAGACCTTCATAGCACCAATCGCACGTGTCAATGTAAGATTGTGGGCAGAAATTGCCAGTTTTCTGAACAGTGTATTATTAACCAGCGCAGCCGGGAAGAGAGACAACTGAAATATTTTGTCATTTACCTGAGAAATAAATTGACTCAAATTGTTAATAACGCTTAATTTACGAAGGATATCGAAAACTTTTTTAACTACGCTTTTCAATTCAATTAGGGCATTCAGAAACCATGAATAACCCAGCTTCTTACATGAACTTGAAATTCATTTTAAACACTTTAAATATTTTTTGAAAAAGAATATACCTTCTATTACAGAGAAGAACACTCTCACCATGGGTAATGCTAAATTTCAAATCCACTGCATTGAGGCAAATACAAAAAAATCAACTGCATGGTAACATTAGTCATCACTAGTGGGGAAAGAGTTAGGGGGTATTCAGAAACCATGAACGACACAATTTTTTGGGGGGGGGGGGGGCAGGGGTGGGGTGGGGGGGGGGGGGGGGGGGGGGTAACCTACATTCTCGTTATATACCATCTGACTTAGTTTTGTGTGTATTTGTATAACTTTTATTTATTTTTTTCTCCACAATTGTGTCCTCTATGTTCATTTATTTTATCACGATGTCATATACGTTTTATGTTTTTTTCTGATTTCTCCTTCATGTCCACTGACTTCTCCCTCCTGTCCTCTGACTTCTCACTAAAGTCTCTGGAGGGAGAAATCACTTCTCCCTAAAATCAGCTGCCAGGCTGACCCCTGACTTCAGGTCATTTTGAATCATTCTGGTGTTTACGAGGACTGAAGTGTTCATTCCATAGAAGATGTAAAAATTTTTGAAGATGCAATCACATGTAAAAAACGTTTAGCAATTGGCGCATGGAATACATGTTACTGTTGAGAGCCCATAGCTAAACGCTTCCAATATAAACAGACAGCCAGACTTGTTTTTGACGACTGAAGCAATATCTTTGTGCAGGGTGTCAAAGAAAACAAATAAAGTAATGCTGGGAATATATACAAGCTTAACGATTTATTGAAAATATGTATTACGAATTAACATGACTTTGTAAGTAAATAAATATAATCCTATTGCTAATCACCAAAATAAAACACAATTGTCAGTTAACAAAGTCAAATGCCAAAATGTCTGGGCATGAAATACGCGCTGAAACAAATCACTCTTCAGTCTTCAATTAATAAGATGCACCACATTCACAGAAGTTGTCACCCATAACAGGTAAAATCTTTACTTTTGTCTGAAATTGGAGGTTGCTGGTCGTGACAGGGAAGTGGTTGCCAATGACAGTGTCATTATACAATGAATGTGATCCGTGCAATGAAAATGGCAGGTAGACACTGACCTCAGTGGTATCACTGAAGAGATTTCCTGTCTAAAAAGAGTGATAACGCAAGTTTTCAATGATGAGACAGGTATCAGAGTGACCAGAATTATTTTACAAGCCTTATTAATTTTTATTTGTTTTATTACAATTTACTAGTGAATGTCTTGAGACACTCTCCAATAAATGGTCACAAAAAATCATTGAGCGATGAATTTTAATTCCCCCAAATAATGTAGCACTCTGCAACTTATTGATCAGGAAGGTCAAGAAACTGAAACTGAAAATTAAATTTTTGTGCAAGCCACGTAGCCCATTAGGTGAGTGCTTATAAACAATTTCCATGACACAAAAGGGTGAGAGAAACTCACAACCTGCTGAGTAGAGGTCTGATGTGCTGACGAGCCACTGCCCTCTTACTGACTGTAATTTTTTGTTATAGCTAAAATGTTAACACATACTGAAATTTTATAAAGCAAACTCACAAAACGTTGCTTACCAAACATTCCAGTGAGAGCTTGTTCATGTACTTTTCTAGAGTGAGCATCAGGATTCTTATAAAGAGCCTCCCGTTGAATCGGTATCTCTTTCTCTGAGAAACTGTAAACAAAAACATAGGTCATTATATTTTTGAAGATGCATGAAATTTAACCTACTAAATCATGGAAGATGTGCTATTTGTGTGCTGAAAGGTTTGGGAACCTTTCTAAGCCTTTCCATCAGTGTACAATTTACAACATACCCAGATTTCCAAATAAATCTGAAATCTATGCATGTCCTGGGATGAACTGGTGGGACAAAATGTCTCATAATGTCTTCATCATCTGCTGCAGCAACCCTGTTGTCCAATTCAACTATAAATTAAACAATTTCTCTACAACAGCCTATCTCAGGATTTTGGGTAAAAAAAACCCCTCTCTGAATGTGTATAACAATACATCCACTTATCCTCAAATATATTTCCAAGAACTCTATGAGGGGACTTGAGGGAATTGGTCTTCTTTGCGATGCCCCATTGCACATGAAACATGTTCTCTATAGGACTGAGTTTTGAAACTAACATCAATAAATTCTGTTTTAGAACAGCTTCAGTTTCAACTATCCCTGAGTTTATAAACAAGATTTTTGGAATATGTAATGTTTAGAAACAACAGGACTTCTCTACTTTTATTTTATTAAATGATTCTGGCATGATGAGTATGTATTTTTTTTTTTAGATATTCAGAGTACAGTAGAATCCTCTTAATTGAATGTTCATTTTGCCAGTGAAAATTATTCAATTAACAGGAGTATACAATTAACAGGGATTTGGTCAGTTTCCTGTGTTCTGGAGTTAAACAGAGAATTTATTCTATTATATCTTGTTTGACAGAGCTCATAGAGCTCTGTTAAACAAGATATAATAGAATAAATGCCTGTATTGGATGTAGTGAGGCCAAAAAGGTTGATAAATAATGGGAATTTGGTGCGTATCACAGCAATTTTTTCTACATATTATAAAAATTTATATACAATTAACAGGAGTTTACTCTACAACCCATATGCAATTAACAGATCAAATTTGTACTGACGGTATGATAAATGGTTTTGTGTTTGAAAATTATATTCAATTAACAGGGATATACAACTAAGAGATATCCATTTAAGTGGGCTCCTCTGTATCTCCAATGAAACAGAAGTCAGTTGTTAATGGTATACAAGCCAAACTAAGAAAATCTTTAATCTGAATTATACTTCAAGTCTTTATGTGACTTCTGTATATTTTTGTTTTTGAAAATCATTTGTCTAGAACACAAGAAGGACGCCAACGCCCTATAGCTCACAAACATTCCTCTTTGATAGTAACTTTGGCAAACACAAGAACTGTATCAAACAGGCTCATAACATGCGACAAAGCTTACCTAAACACAACCTCTTAAATGTAAAACACAGAAACTGACATAAACACTAAGTTAAGCATGAAATTCTGAGCTAAACAGAAAACTAAACGCAACTAAAAATGTCAAGAAAAATGTTTAAAATGCAGAGTATGAGGGGTTAATCATGGAACAATGATACTGAGGAACATGTATGATGAATATAAGTGCCATGGGGAGAGAAGGAGTACAGTAGCTGACCTAAACACTTAGTTAAACATGAAATTCTGAGCTAAACAGAAAACTAAACGCATCTAAAAATGTGATAATAAATGATTAAAATGCAGGGTATGAGGGGTTAATCATGGAACAATGATACTGAGGAACATGGATGAGGAATATAAGTGCCATGGGAAGAGAAGGAGCACAACAGCTGACCTAAACACTAAGTTAAACATGAAATTCCGAGCTAAACAGAAAACTAAATGCAACTAAAAATGTGAAGAAAAATGTTTAAAATGCAGGGTATGAGGGGTTAATCATGGAACAATGATACTGAGGAACATGTATAATGAATATAAGTGCCATGGGAAGAGAAGGAGCACAACAGCTGACCTAAACACTAAGTTAAACATGAAATTCCGAGCTAAACAGAAAACTAAATGCAACTAAAAATATCAAGAAAAATGTTTAAAATGCAGGGTATGAGGGATTAATCATGGAACAATGATACTGAGGAACATGTATGATGAATATAAGTGCCATGGGAAGAGAAGGAGCACAGCAGCTGACCTAAACACTAAGTTAAACATGAAATTCCGAGCTAAACAGAAAACTAAACGCAACTAAAAATGTTGAGAAAAATGATTAAAATGCAGGGTATGAGGGGTTAATCATGGAACAATGATACTGAGGAACATGTATGAGGAATATAAGTGCCATGGGAAGAAAAGGAGCACAGCAGCTGACCTAAACACTTAGTTAAACATGAAATTCTGAGCTAAACAGAAAACTAAACGCAACTAAAAAATGTCAAGAAAAATGTTTAAAATACAGGGTATGAGGGGTTAATTATGGAACAATGATACTGAGGAACATGTATGATGAATATAAGTGCCATGGGAAGAGAAGGAGCACAGCAACTGACCTGAACACTAAGTTAAACATGAAATTCCGAGCTAAACAGAAAACTAATCGCAACTAAAAATGTCAAGAAAAATGTTTAAAATGCAGGGTATGAGGGGTTAATCATGGAACAATGATACTGAGGAACATGTATGAGGAATATAAGTGCCATGGGAAGAAAAGGAGCACAGCAGCTGACCTAAACACTTAGTTAAATGTGAAATTCTGAGCTAAACAGAAAACTAAACGCAACTGAAAATGTCAAGAAAAATGTTTAAAATGCAGGGTATGAGGGGTTAATCATGGAACAATGATACTGAGGAACATGTATGATGAATATAAGTGCCATGGGAAGAGAAGGAGCACAGCAGCTGACCTAAATATCAAGTTAAACATGAAATTCCGAGCTAAACCGAAAACTAAACGCAAATAAAAATGTAAAAAAAAATGTTTAAAATGCATGGTATGAGGGGTTAATCATAGAACAATGATACTGAGGAACATGTATGATGAATATAAGTGCCATGGGAAGAGATGGGGTACAGCAACTGACCTGAACACTAAGTTAAACATGAAATTCCGAGCTAAACAGAAAACTAAACGCAACTAAAAATGTCAAGAAAAATGTTTAAAATGCAGGGTATTAGGAGTTAATCATAGAACAATGATACTGAGGAACATGTATGAGTAATATAAGTGTCATGGGAAGAAAAGGAGCACAGCAGCTGACCTAAACACTTAGTTAAACATGAAATTCTGAGCTAAACAGAAAACTAAACGCAACTAAAAATGTCAAGAAAAATGATTAAAATGCAGGGTATGAGGGGTTAATCATGGAACAATGATACTGAGGAACATGTACGATGAATATAAGTGCCATGGGAAGAGAAGGAGCACAGCAGATGACCTAAACACTACGTTAAACATGAAATTCCGAGCTAAACAGAAAACTAAACGTAACTAAAAATTTCAAGAAAAATGTTTAAAATGCAGGGTATGAGGGGTTAATCATGGAACAATTATACTGAGGAACATGTATGATGAAAATAATTGCCATGGGAAGAGAAGGAGCACAGCAGCTGACATAAATACTAAGTTAAACATGAAATTCCGAGCTAAACAGAAAACTAAACGCAACTAAAAATGTCAAGAAAAATGTTTAAAATGCAGGGTATGAGGGGTTAATCACGGAACAATGATACTGAGGAACATGTATGATGAATATAGGTGCCATGGGAAGAGAAGGAGCACAGCAGCTGACATAAACACTAAGTTAAACATGAAATTCCAAGCTAAACAGAAAACTAAACGCAACTAAAAATGTCAAGAAAAATGATTAAAATGCAGGGTATGAGGGGTTAATCATGGAACAATGATACTGAGGAACATGTATGATGAAAATAATTGCCATGGGAAGAGAAGGAGCACAGCAGCTGACATAAACACTAAGTTAAACATGAAATTCCGAGCTAAACAGAAAACTAAACGCAACTACAAATGTCAAGAAAAATGTTTAAAATGTAGAGTATGAGGGGTTAATCATGGAACAATGATACTGAGGAACATGTATGATGAATATAAGTGCCATGGGAAGAGAAGGAGCACAGTAGCTGACCTAAACACTAAGTTAAACATGAAATTCCGAGCTAAACAGAAAACTAAACGCAACTAAAAATGTCAAGAAAAATGTTTAAAATGTAGGGTATGAGGGGTTAATCATGGAACAATGATACTGAGGAACGATTAATATAAGTGCCATTGGAAGAGAAGGAGCACAGCAGCTGACCTAAACACTTAGTTAAACATGAAATTCTGAGCTAAACAGAAAACTAAACGCAACTAAAAATGTCAAGAAAAATGTTTAAAATGTAGGGTATGAGGGGTTAATCATGGAACAATGATACTGAGGAACGATTAATATAAGTGCCATTGGAAGAGAAGGAGCACAGCAGCTGACCTAAACACTTAGTTAAACATGAAATTCTGAGCTAAACAGAAAACTAAACGCAACTAAAAATGTCAAGAAAAATGTCTAAAATGTAGGGTATGAGGGCTTAAATCATGGTAAAATGATAATAATCATCATATAGCAGCATTATAAAAGCCATGATATGGAAATAGGGCGAATAAGTGACCTAAACAGAAACTTTAACATTATTGGACACGTACGCTGACGCCGACCGATCGAGCCATTCCATAAGCTCACACAACTAAAAGTTGGTGAGCTAAAAATGGATGAATGAAAAATTTATTACCTGAAAAACTGGACTTTTCAGGTCTGTGACAGATGTAATTAATTAATAATTCTTCACATTTATCTTGAGAAATAATAAATTTTTTTATCAATTGTTCCTCCAGTTTCAAAGCATTTAAAAGGATGTAAAAATTTAACAATTATTTCACAAAGGAAAATACTAATCGACTTTGCCATGAACAACTGATATTTGATTAATCAAATTGTAATGACAGCCTTACTTATGACCCCTCACTAGAATGGGATACAGTAGGTAAAATATCCAAAAGCCAAAAACTTACATTGACTTCAATATAAACTTATTACAAAATGAACGTGACTTTGGAAGAGATATTCTCTAATATCTATCATAACAATTGATATCAAAATCAGTTTGTTAGTCATTTCCTGCTATCTTATTAGGCAGCATATAACAGAACAAAAATCGCGACATCGACGCCGTAGCTGCGACGGGTGGTGCAATCTCACAAAATTCGAAGTTCATCAAGGGCCATAACTCCAAGAAAAATATTTGGAACAACACATGCATTGAACAGTGGCTAGACATCAATAAGATACACTTACATGCCAAATATAAAGTCATTCCATCAAGTATTTCAAAAGTTATTGAGTTTTGAAACTCGTTGGTCACAGACAGACCGACAGACCTACAGGCCAACAGACCGACTGACAGACCGACAGACAGACCAACAGACCGACATTGCCACTTATTGAGCTGCTAGTCGCAGATAAAAATTGTGTGATTCTATGTTACAGGGTTTGTACACCTCTTTTAAGATGAAATTCCAGGACTTTTTCCATGATTTCAAGTGATTTTCCAAAACTGTAACAGGATTTCAGAAAAACCTAGAAACAAAAGTGGAATTTTTCTAGCATCCGGGTCATGGAAAAGTCCTGGTTTATCCAGGATTTTTCCATAACCGAGTGTTTAAAAAATTCTGTTTTTGTTTTCAATACCACATTACACAGAATTGTTAGAATCATGCAACGTCTCATGAAGACTTATATTTTCTATTTACAAAAAGATCTTATCTGTTCTATAACTGGTAAATACCGTAAAATATTGTTACAGTAGAACCTGTCTTGAGAGACCGCCCTTTGGGCCACACAAAAATGGTCTCTCGAGACAGGTGGTCTCTCATAACAGGTTTCAGGTTTTCTCAAGTCAGTGAATAACCAACCACAAAATTCAGAAATGGAGAAGAATGGATTTTTGTAATTAACTTTGTAGTTGTTCTTTTTTATGAAGTTTTTGTAACAAGATGAAATGGACTGTTATAAAAATAAATTAGTGTTGAAAATCTTCATTGAAGATTTTCAACACAAATTTATTTTTATAATCCTATCTGTCACATTTCAGATAGGTATGAAATTGTTTATTCAGAAATAATCCTAATGTTTTCACAGGGGTCTTATAAAAACATCTCAATCTTTAATGGGTTATGTAACTGAATAGCAATTGAAACCCAATTAAGAGCTTTTAATACTTTTAATTATGTTAGTATAACCACAATGGATTTTCCAATTCCAGAACAGGTAAAAACTTTTGTCATGGTTTCAGTCTTCAAATGGGCGGTCTCTCAAGACAGGTCCATTATGGCATAAAAATACAAGCTGGTACTAGGCCAAAGTGGTCGCTCAAGACAGGTGGTCTCTCAAGACAGGTGGTCTCTCATAGCAGGTCCATTACAGAGTAAAACCAATCAGTGCCTGGCAGATGTGGTCTCTCAAGACAGGTGGTCTCTCAAGGCAGTGGTCTCTCAAGACAAGTTTTACTGTACAATCACAATTCCCATTCTTTGAGCAGAATTGATCTTCGCTACATCTTGTGGTCACATTTTATGCAAGATCAATAGTAGTGTTACATCTCTTGGGACATTTCCAGTCCTTTCCAGACTAGAAGCAAATATACCTGATTTATCCCTGACTTCCAGACCTGTTAGAAAATTTGTCAATTTCTATGACTTTTCCAGGTTTCCATGACTCGAACGAACCCTGTATTCATACCATGATTACCTATTCTACTATATATGAAAAGCCTATGACATAAATTTTAGCTTTATACACCAACCATGGTGAACACGCCATCAATGGGATTTCAATCGTTAAAATTTACACCTACAGTGGAACTACATCCAAGCTTACCTTTGGTGATGTCAACCTGAATGTGAACTTGTCTAAATTTCTCGCCTTGCAAAGAGTGAAATGAAAGTGGCAATTATTTATTACGTTTTTCAATGAGTTTACCCCATAAGACACCAAAAATTAACAAACATTAATAAAGCATCCATAACTCGAAATAGTATGTTATTATGTTATTAAAATGAAAAAGGTCCTATTTCTTTTTTTATTTCATTTCAGTGATAAAACTGACAGCGGAAGTACTGCCCACCGATCCCCGTGTAAACAAAAACAAATTTGCACGTATATATGGCTGCTGCTAGCGTAAAATCAAGAAAAAGCTAGAGGTACTGTGAGCATGCTCACAAAGTGATACCCCCCAAATGTATAAGTTAGATTATCTCCCTTGGAAATGTCAGAACGGAATTATATTGCTTCATGCACAACTTCATATGGAGTTCTTCCATTGTGTGAAGTTTCATGAAAATTCTTCAAACGGTTTAGGAGTTGCGCTTATAAGGATGGACAGATGGACAGACAGATGGATGGATGGACGTTCTAACAAATGACTACTTATGTGGCTATTTTATGGACATATTAGGTGGCTAACCTAAAACACATGTCCAACATAATAAAACAAGTTTTTTGGGGGAAAATTTTTTGGGGGGGTCAGCTCACCCTAACCCTACCCTAACCTGACCCTAACCCTACCCACCCCTAACCCTAAGCTAACCCTAACCCTATAACTCTAATGCCCCTTCACTGATCCCCACTCCACCCACTTCTAAACCCCACCCTGGAATGCCCTAACCCTACTCTACATTTATCCAAACACCCCCTACCCACGTAACAGACTTTAACCACATAAGTATCCTGTTTTACGAACTCGTAGCCACATAAGTAGTCATTTGTTAGTGTGGACAGACGGACAGACAGGGTGATTCCTATATACCCCCCGCCCCAAACTTTGTTTGCGAGGGGGTATAATAATAGCGACTCTTAATAATCTGGCCATCATGGTATAAATAAAATATACCCAAAGTAGCTTTGTGTACCAAATGTTCACCACTCGTGGTGACGTGGTGTTAACCGCGCACCGAAGGTTCGCGGTTAACACCACTTCACCACTCATGGTGAACATTTGGTACACAAAGGTACTATGGATATATTCTATATATGAACTACAAGATGCTGATCACTAAATTCAATTAGGGTCTTGATAACCTTCCACCAGTAGTATATAGAGAGTAATCGCTTGACTGGACCGATAACGTTAAATAATTCATGAGAGGTGAGGGACGTTGTACAAACACTGGATATATTCTATATATGAACTACAAGATGCTGATCACTAAATTCAATTAGGGTCTTGATAACCTTCCACCAGTAGTATATAGAGAGTAATCGCTTGACTGGACCGATAACGTTAAATAATTCATGAGAGGTGAGGGACGTTGTACAAACACGAGTGCTCGAATGAATTATTTAACGTAACCAGTCCAGTCAAGCGATTACTCTGTTTATTACTTTTCATTATTAACGATAATTATATTATTTAACCCTTTACCTAATGAAATGGCAAAAATCGGACAGTGCTATTCTAAAAAATCGCCAATTAATTTCCATTATTTCTTCATTTTTTGTCTCTAAAACATAGGTTATGACCCCTCATTGGAACGAGCTCCTCAAACTTGTTCCAATGAGGGGTCATAACCTATGTTTTTGAGACAAAAAATGAAAATAATGGTTATTCAAGAATGTTTTTTTGCAAGTGTTGTCTGCTTTTCATGTTAAAAGAACAAAAAACAAGGAAGTCCCCATTACACCCACGGCAAAGTTTGCACCCACAGATACATGACACAATTGTTGATTACATAATTCACTTGTGAAATTATCATTTATAATCAAACCCCGGAAATCCCAATAAATCACACTTTGGATAATAATATTTTATTCTTCTCACCTTGGATGAGTGAAAAGATTCGTTAGTGTCTGCTTGTCATCCTCTAGATTCATGACAGATACAAGAAAGCATCTTATCAACTCCCATGCCTGTCTTCTAACAAATGTATCTGTACTACTGCTCTTGAGTGCAGATAATGCAGCATCTATAGCCTGTAATAATAATATATATTATTTCATCATATGACTCGTCCATTTTGTTCACTTTAAAACATTTGATATTTTGTTTTCATATTAATCAGTGATAAATAAAGCCTTCCGTCAATTTCATTGGTCAATTTCAAAACTAGACAATTTGATTGGCTGACCAAAATAAAACTGGGCCACATTTTCATAATTTGCATAATTAGAGTTGTGAGCTTTCGTTGGTCAATTTCAAAACTGGACAATTTGATTGGCTAAACAAAATACAACTGGGTGACATTAGCATAATTTCAGTAGGGAGAATTTACGTTATCTGTCCTATTTAGGGTGGGTTATATTGTATTAATATTTTACCTACAAGAAAAACGGCATTCATTTTTTTTTTATATTTTTACTTTTTGCGTCCAAAACATAGGTTATGACCCCTCATTGGAACGAGCTCAACGAGCTCATTCCAATGAGGGGTCATAACCTATGTTTTGGAAGCAAAAAATGAAAACTTTTAGTTATACGAGGATGTTTTTTACAAGTGCCATCTGCAACTCAAGTTAGGTGATCGGTTAAAAAGTCATACTAAGTGGCTGATTTGTGCGTGTGTGTGTCATATGATGAATAGAATATGAAACTCGTCCGAATTTTCCATTTGGGCTCGCCAGAGGTTCACCCAAACGGAAAATTCTTGGACTCGTTTCATAAATATTATATGAGAAAAACACTCATTACATATCCTCTATATATGCTAGCCTGTGAATTATTGCAAAGTATCTAAAAGATATTTCTCGATATCCATTGACTTGATGGATAATATCCATCAATAGCTTCCAAAATGACGTCAGGCTTCGGTGCATCACTTCACCTTCAATACTGTTACAAGCAATTCAGTGCTGACTTTACCAGCAGTACAAGAAGTTCATGCTGTTCCAAGCCGTTCTGGTGATTCTATGATTGAAAAATTGGATGTATAATAATAAAAAAAATAAGAAAGTAAAATAATTCGATGTATAGAAAGTGACTCCAAGAGTTAAACTGAGCCTTGGACTGGGTAATTCTTCCGAAAAACCTTGTTGATCGATTCACCCAAGAAGGTTTTTTTTGGATGAGTCTGAGCACTCAATTCCAAATTCCTTGTAAATTGACATGGGGCACTCTCCCATAAATTGTAACAGGGCACACCCTGACAGACTAACTAATATCACGTCAAAGATAATACAAAGCACATCCACTGAATATGCGCCTTCAAGTTGAGGTACCTGCACTTCAGAATAAAGCCCAAATATGGGCTTCCAGCACTCTACCAGTCTGTAGAACTCTTTAACTGGTAAGTGCTAGATTAATTTTGGTAAGTAGAAGATTTTTGTCATGTCTCAATTTATTGGAGACTGCCTATAGGCATTTTTCAATAAATTGTAATTAGACAAAACTATATGAACAAATTTTGGGGAATTCTATGAGAATATGAGGGACAATGGTAGAATATGAAGCCTTTTTATTGCTGTACTGTAACATCTTACTGGTGCCAAAATATGAGTTTCTAACACTCAATCATGTTTGTGTGCATGGCAGGGCACCTGTTTTGATGCCATACATTTTGTAAAAGTCATAAATAAGCCTTATTTATTTTTTTTTTATTTATTGGTGTTTAAGGTCACATATTTCAGTACAATGACTAACCATGCAAGCCAGAAAATAAGCAGACTGTCATCTGCAAAATGAGGTCCCCAGAGGGTGAATTTAGTGATGCTACCCTGCACAGCAGGGTAGCATCACTAAATTTACACTCTGTGAACCTCAATCTGAATCAGGGTCTCAAAACTAAACAGAAAGAGGTACCCGGCGAATAAACTGGGTCACTGTAAGTGATAATATCATCAAATTCACCCTCTGGGGACCTCATTCTGCAAAATGTCAGACTGCTTATTTTCAGGCCTGTAACCATGATCGCAACACAAGTCAAGTCCAGACAATTGTTTATACCCATGTTGCCCATTTTAGAAGACTTTCACACCAGGCATTGTGACCTGGCTCTATTTTATCAGTAAAACAGTGCTTGTTTACCACAGTAAACAAGCACTACTTCATTTGCCCGGATTTCCACGGGAAATAAGTAAGACTTTAAAAATTTATGGTTAATCTTACATCATAAAGAGAGGACAGCATTTTCAAATTAATTGTAATTACCTTGTTATTTTTACCAGGACACTTACAGAAGCTGTTAATGTCTTCAAATTTAAATTAACTGACACATACTTGCCACATACTTGCCACTCTGACTAGCAACAGAGTTAATCCTGTATGCTCATACAAACTTGTTGCACATTATGTAAAGGATACGATGAAAAACTGAAGTATGTATTCAAATTTAGTGTAATGAGCCAATCAATTAGAGACCATACATATACAGGAAAATGATGAACCATTTAAGCACAACTTTGAAATTTAATAATCCCACACATCTTGGGTTGGCCCGATTGACCTTATCACAACAATAGTTTAAGATCTTAGAAATAAAGGACATATTAAGTAAGAAACAAAGATTACCTTCTCAACAGGTAGTGAGATGTTGCTTTTACTCTCTTGAAAATAGATAGTGATGCAAGGACCGACAGTTTCCTTATCATTGAATAACAGCTGAAAAAAAACAAAAACAAAATCTATTTGTACTGTAATAATATGAACAAGTAATAATGCAGACCTACACACAAACAACCAAAACGTTGCATAAGATGTGGAAGATTTTTATGCATACCTTTGAGGTGTGGCATCTTGAATGCATATGGTCAAGTTGACCAGGTCAACTGAACAAATTTAATATTCTGATCTTTGATAAAGTCTTCAGAACAACTCTTAAGACTTTCAGCACTGACATTCTCAATTATTAGTTACCCTGTGTCTGTTCATGAAGTCTGGGTTTTCACCTTCCGGAAGACAGCTGTATCCTATGAGACCGTTGGCCTCAAGAGATACAACAGTATTACTGAATAGGTAAAAATCTGCAATACGTGAACAGACATGGGGATGTCGATTTTATCTACTGGCATCTCTTTTTCACCACAATTTCATTATCACAAACTGTGCAAATCTCTTTGCAGTCATTTTTGTCTTAGACATTTTGTTGTCTGTGTAACACCTCCGAATTCAAAGCGAGGCGATATTCTGGAAAATAATGTACAGGAATGGAAAATAAATCAGTGTCATATAGGTGGGTTTTTCCACTCTCTGTAAGATTTGAAATGAGGATCTCTATCTACACTGCAGGTAGTATTTAAATGTTGGACTAATTAACACAACATAAGTCACCTACTACAGTTAAAACTAGAAGTCCTGTCATGAAATGCGCACAAATAGCACGCTGATCTGCGCGTTAATGTATGCGTTAATCCCATAGTAAAGTTATCAAATTATGTACATAAGGCCTGTGCACAAGCAATGTTTCAGCCAATGGACCTCCGGGTAACCCGGAAGTCCATTGGCAGAAACATTGCATGTGTTTGCTATGAGTAACCAGGAGAACCTGCCGTGCTTTGGATGCCATTCGATATGGCAATTGCATGCAAATCCAATGCGCAATTAAGCCTAGACAAGCACACTATTCGTGACAGGACTTCTAGTTTTAACTGTACATGCTGTATCTTATAGTCTTTAACCCTTTGCCAACGAATTGGCTGCATCCATCCAGGTAATTTACAAATTGAGCAGTTGAAAAAAGTGTTTCCGAACAATTTCAACAAAACCATATCATATGAATCCTTTCTTGAAAATCTGAAAAAAAATTAAAACAGCAAATTTTTCCAACACAAGGTAATCTTGGCAGTCAAAAGTGTTGTTAAATTCCAATAAATAAATAACAATAAATTTTAAAAGTGTAATATCATGTGTGTTGGTAAAGGGTTCATAATGCCTGCTTTGCTGCTTATATATTACAAGTCGCAGACAGTTTTATCTAAGGGTGTCATAGACAAAAGTTATAAGTGAATTTCTTCACCTATAACCTTGGTTAATTAACATGATGATAGGAAACCTATTGTCTCTGGTATGGCCTAAAAAAATAACAAATCTGTTTCTCAGGCCCTCCCGCATGGTCCTTTGGGCTGCCGCATGCTTTTTTTTATAACCAATTTAAACTTAAAAAAATGTCTGATATTTTACCCAAGTTAAAAAAAATGATGAATTTGTCCCTTGAGTGCAAGAAGGCTTTGCAATGCTTTAGCACTGCAAAGCCTTCTTGCACTCAAGGGATGAAATACACCACCACCCATGCTATTCTGTAGATTATGAGACCTAAAACTTGAACCAAGAACATGAACTTTTGATGGCTAAGAAGTAATTACTGAAATAAAAAATAAAATAAAAAAATGCTCGCCCGCATGCAATTTCACAAATAATGGCCTGAGAAACAGAAGATCTACTTTGTGTAGCCTATCCTAATTTTGGTGTCAGTTTTTGGCGAAGTACTCAGAAAGTGCCACATTATGTACCATCTGAAGCTGTCTGACCTTTGTGAGATAAGATATCATGGGATATGTGATCAAATTTTCTTTCACTTAAGATTTCACATATTTTAGTCAATATAATTTTAAGGATTGCATAATCACTTTGTTCACTGTTTTGGTTTCTCCTCTAACAAAATTATCCTTGACAGGTTAAATATGGAAATAAGAAAGACAATTTATTACCTTCTGTGGTTCTCTCAACATTTTTCTATTTCCACCACCAAATTTTCCAAGTACTCTGAAGGCTACATGAGCAATGTTGTCTTGTGGGTTTCTCAATGTTCGCCACAAAGCCTGAAAAAAGTAATTTTAATTAAAAAAAAAAAAAAAGAGCACATTTATATTGTTTTTGCGTAATTAGTGTATTGTGTTTTTCTATCAAAGTGTGTAAGATGTCACCAGAATGTTTAACCATTTACCTAATGAATTGGGAGCATCCAGCAGAATAATTTACATATTAAGCATCTGAAAAAAAACTTTTTTTTTTTAAATTTCAACAAAACCATTCCACTTGACCCCTCATTGGAATGAGTTCCATCATATGGTTTTAACCCTTTACCCAACGCAGATGATATCAAAATTTATTATTTTAAATATCATTTTTTCAAAAAATTTCAACAAAACCGTATCATGTGACCCCTCGTTGGAACGAGCTTGTTGAGCTCGTTCCAACGAGGGGTCAAATGATATGGTTTTGGTGAAATTTTTTGAAAAATAATATTTTTTCAACTGCTGAATTTGCATATTACGTGGGCGGATGTGGGCAATTCGTTAGGTAAAGGGTTAAGAAAAATTTAAAAGCAATAATTAAAATTACAAATTTTGATATTGTGTACATTGGGTAAAGGGTTACAAATATTGAACCATTGAGCCAACAATAAAATTTGTTTAAATTAAAGCAGTGGCCAGAAACCCATTCCCTTTCAACCTTTAACAACATATGGCCAACTTTCAGAAATTTATTTCAGAACAGATGTTCCAGCATGCAGCCAATAACACCGTCTTTCCGAATACACTCAATTTATTCTTGCAGTGGGTTTTTGCCGAGGTCTACGTGCCTATGCAGGCAGCCAAGCCTTGAATTATAATCTTTGCTATGGTACTCAAAAGGTTCTGTTGTTGCAGAATTTCTTGAAAAATGTCCACTCCAACATATTTCAAAGGCTTGTGAATTTTCCACAATTTTTGTTGAACTTAGACAAATCTTCTTTCACGACCGCAGTGATTTCTGTTCAAGTCATGGCTGCTAAAAACTAGAAATCACTGTTGGAGCATGTGTATCAAAAAACTGTATGCTCAGTCACCTGTTTTGTGGCTGTAAAACTGACCACAGGTAGCATTCAATTTCACACTGAAGCTGGAGAAAGTTAGTACTCAATTAAATTAGGAAGTTATGATTGCTGTGATGGAGAATTATAAATTGAGAAAGAAAAAAATTTTTTCAGACTTTGTTTCAACTCTTTACCCAACGCAGACTATTTCAAAATTTATTTTTTAAAATATCATTTTTTAAATTTTTTCAAAAAATTTCAACAAAACTATATCATGTGACCCCTCTTTGGAATGAGCTCGATGAGCTCATTCCAAAGAGGGGTCACGTGATATGGTTTTGTTGAAATTTTTCGAAAAGTTAAAAAATTTATAGTAATTTATATATTTTTTATACTTACCAATGACCCAGACTTAGCTGCTGGTGCTAACTCCACAAAAACCAGGGCCAAACACAAATTTTGCCCCCCAATCCCCAAAATTTGCATCCAAAACAAAAAGAAATAATGTCCTAAAGGACCTCCATAATACGACTCTACTGCGCATGCGCAGTGACGCAGTCGTCCCGAAATTGGCGCCAAATATCATTCTTACTGGCAGTGCCTGGTCAGCGCTATGTACTCAGCGGGGAGGCAAGAGTTCCCAACTCAGGGAGGGCCATCCCCGTCTGGGTCATTGGTAAGTATAAAAAATATATAAATTACTATAAATTTTTTAACATTTTTATACTGTACCAATGACCCAGACTTAGCTGAATAGTAAACAGGCTGGAGGGCCTAGGACATAGAGGAAAATCCAATAAGCTCAATTATAAAATAAAGAGATAACCCCTTAAGGAGAAAAGGAGTATTAGGCTTTATATGTATCTTTCTTATTTAATATTTAAATTAGAAAGATACACTACCCTTAATAATTGAGCACAATAACATTCATGTTCTCTATTAATATCCAGTATAACCTTTATACTAATTATTATTAAAACAAGCCAATAAATAAAGTAGTCCAGAGAATTGAGACTCTTTATAATCATTTAAAAGTGTCCGAGTATTGTATATTAAAGCCCGTTTGACACTTGACATATACAAATGCTTCACACCGAGCTACACTTTAAAAATAAGACATGAATGAAATTAAACATTAATATTACACTTTAAAACCATCCCGGAAGCGACTCAGAAATACTGTCTTGGAGGAGGCATTCCCTTGCTTTTCACTATAAAGCAGGTGACCTAAGGGAACACCCGCCCCCCCCCTTCCCCTTGCCCTGGGTCAAATAGCCCAGAGCGAAGAGGGCAGCCGGACGGAGTCACTGCCGGAACAGAAAGCCTGCATAACTATAGTTGCAACTGTTTAGTGGACGACATTCTGAGCAACAGATAACGGACCTAAACAATGCAGGTCTCCAGAAATGGACTCAATATTTCTGAGATAAAAATTAGTAAATGTGGATGGCTGAGACCAATAAGCAGCCTTCATTAAATCTGTAATAGCAACACTATTAGCATAAGCCCAGGAAGTAGAAAGAGCTCTTACTTCATGAGCAGAAATCTTAAGCACAGACTGCTGAGAAGAAGATAAATCTTCATACGCAGTACGGATAGTTAACTGAATCCATCTAGCAATAGAATGGACTGAAATGTCCTTTCTATTAGGCATCAAAGACAGAAAGAAACGTTTCCGTCCCTTTCTGATGAACTGAGATCTCTGTTTATAGATACGTAGTGCTCTAACAGGACAGAGTAAAGGCCTACGCCCGTCTGAAGACGGAAGAGCCTTAATAACAATAGGTTCCGGATATTTATTAGGAGCCTGATTCTTAGCTAAAAAACCGACGTTAGTAGTGAAGGTGATAGTGTTCCCAACACTACGATAATGAGAATCATCCACCGATAGTGCATGAAGCTCACTGACTCTTCTGGCAGAAGAGAAAGCTAAGAGAAAAGCTGTCTTATAAGATAAGAATTTGAAATCTACTGTCCCAAGAGGTTCAAATGGCTTTTCCTTCAATTTAAGGAGAACCCAAGCTAAATTCCACTTAGGAATTAATCTAAGAGTTCTGGGTCTATTTATCGAAAAGTTTCTAACCAATTTCGATAAAGAGACATTAGATCCAATTTGTAAACTATCATGATGTGCATAGGTATCAGATAACATAGATCTATAACCCTTTATAGTAACCGGTTGCAGTTTGATTTCGTCAAACAAGTATACTAGAAAGTTAGCAATGTCTGGTATAGAGGGATCAAATATATCAACAGAATGATCCCTACACCAACGACGGAAAACCTTCCACTTAGCCGCATAGTTTAGCGAAGAGGAGGTCCTCCTACAGTTAGAAATCGCGTCCACTGCTCGTCCTGTAAAGTGCTTGCCATGCAAGAAGGACCGCACAACGGAAAAACGTGAAGGTTGAGACCTTGCGGGTTGTGATGCAGTTGGCGCGACTTCCCCTGCCAAAGAAGATCCTCTCGTGGAGGGAGCTTCCGCGGTAGGTCCCACAACAGACACCTGAGTAGATTTATCCACGGTCTCTGTGGCGACAGAGATGCTACCAACAGAATCTTGCATTGAGATTGTTTTATCTTTAGCAATACTTGTTGAATTAACGGCGCTGGAGGATACGCATATCCTATCATTCCGTCCCAAGGGATCGATAGAGCGTCTACAGCAAAAGCTCTTGGATCCGGACACGGGGACACATACGTTTGCAACTGATTGTTGAGATGTGTCGCAAATAAGTCTATCATTGGCCGTTCCCATTGGTAGCAAATCTGATTGAATACTTGTTTGTTGAGAGTCCACTCCGACGGCAACAAGCGACCCTTTCGAGAAAGGGAGTCTGCTAGCACATTCAGACGACCCGGTATGTGACGGACCGAAAGAAGAACGTGATGTTCCAACGCAAACAGAAGGATTCTTTCCGTTAGATTGAACAACGGAACTGAATGAGTGCCTCCCTGATTCCGTATATACGCCACTACTGTCGTATTGTCGGATAGGATTTGGACATGAGCATCGAGAATAATGTCCATCCAGTGACGTAACGCAAGCCAAATTGACATCATTTCCTTGATGTTTATGTGCTTGCCCAGGAATTGCGGATCCCAAAGACCCTGGCATCTCGAATCCGTTGGGATTAATGATGCACCCCAACCTGTTTGACTGGCATCCGTCATAATGGTAAAACTCGGATCCGGCAACTGCAGCGGAACTCCTTGAGTTAACCACTGAATGTTTGCCCAAGTCTGAATCTCTTGTTTCACTTGATCTGACAAGAGAACGTCTACATCGAGCGAATGAATTTTCACACTCCAATTCTGAGTCAAGAAAATTTGAAGAGGCCGTGTGCGTAGCCGTCCCATCGGAATGAGATCCGCAGCGGCTCCGCACAGACCTATCAGTCTCATAAATTCTCTCGCTGTGACTTTGTCTGTATTTAGACAATAGCGAGCGTAACAACTGACTAATTTCGCTCTGGTTAACGGCAGACGAACGAGATTGTTGTGCGTCTCGAAGCTCATTCCCAGATGAGTGAATGACTTGGACGGCACCAGATCCGACTTCTCCTCGTTTACTATGAAACCGAGACGTCGGAGCAATAGAAGAAGATTCTGAACATCGTTCTGAAGCGTTAACTCGTTGCCGTACCTCTGAAGAATGTCGTCCAGGTAGGCCGACGTTACCGCAGACGAATGAGCTCGGAAGTAAATCATTACCGAGTTCATTACTCGAGTGAAAGCCCAGGGTGCTAGATTCAATCCGAAGCACATGGCCCGGAACTGAAACACCACTCCTAGGACTGCGAAGCGTAGATACTTTCGGAATGTCGGATGTACCATGACGTGAAAGTACGCATCTTTGAGATCTATGCTCGTTGCATAATCGTTCACCCGAATACTCGCTCTGACCGATCGAATCGTCTCCATATAAAACTTCGGAGCGATGATCAGCTTGTTTATCCAGCTCAAATCTATTACTGGACGGAACGAGCCGTCTGGTTTCGGAACCAGAAACAGATGGCTGTAGAATCCCAGCGATTCCTGGTTTTCTACGACCTCTACCGCGTTCTTCATTAAAAGAGACTGCACCTCTGATAGCAGAGCGTCTCTTTTCTGAGGGTTTGACGGAAGATGAGTCCACTTTGGACTTCGAGTTAATGGAGGCTTTCGTTTGAAGGATATCTTTAGACCTTCCGAAGTCACTCCTCTCACCCAAGGGTCGTCCGTAATCGACGCCCACTCTTGAGAAAAACTCGACAACCTTCCGCCAACCGGAACGCGATAGAGGTTTGAGCCATCACCTCCTGGATCTGCGAGGCCTGCGGTAGGAGAAACCACGTCTTCCACGACCCGCACCTCGCCTCGTCGACCTCGGGGCGTCCGACCGATTGTCCCGGCCTGAAGGACGTCCCGAACGAGAGTCGCTATCCTGACGGTCTCTCGAATAAGAGCTAGAGGACGCACCGGAACCTCTATAGGAACCTCTCTTGGGCGGATAAGACCCAGAAGTGCCCGCCTTATTCGTGTCTGCTGAATCCGACCTTTTAGGAGCGGATCTAAACAACAGAGAATCACTAGCTTTCTTTTTAATATTATCATAAATAGCGGAAAGCTTGCCGTCAAAGAGAAGATCTCCTGAGACCGAAGCGACTCTAAGAGAGTTCTTCACCTTAGAATCCACTAGTGTGGATGTAGACAGGGCTGCGTCACGTCTAACCAACTCCAGATTAGCCACTGAAAGGGCGGAGTTACACGTGGAATAAGCTACTGCCCTTGAAAGAAGTCTTAAGGAGGATTGTATATCCTGAAACTCTTCCCCTTGAAGACGCAGTGATAACGCCTTCGTAAGGTGATCTGCGTAAGATAAGGCATCTAAATTGGCTCTGTTAGACGCAATAGCTGTTTCCAACACTGCGGTTGGAATAGAAGCTGACGACGGTAATGATAGCTCTAAGTCTTCCGCCTCGTCGTCCATACGCAGAGGAACTCTCGGTATACCCTGACCTGCCGTGTCGAATTTATTCCTTGCATTAATGAAAGGCAGGTTGAGAGTATTTGCGGACAAGAAGCCTGCTTTCCCTGTCCTGGAAGCAAGTTTAAAAATAGCGTCGTTCAATAATTCAAATGTTCTTGCAACATTATTGGACTGCGACGGAAACTCGGGAGCGATGTCCCTGAACCGCTCGAAAAAATCAGAGTCCAATGACGCTATAATTCTCCTGTCCGGAAGCGCAGCAGTCTGGCCCGACGGAACAACTTGAGGAAGAAAGTGCCGGATGAAGTCTACGGCAGCTTTGTGTTGTTCCGAAAGGGATAGCTCCAATTCATCCGTATCCCTTTCACCATCCGGTCGGACCTCCCGATGTTCCCGGTCGTCCGCCCCCGATGCTTCGGCGGAGCGTACCGACCCAGCGCCGTCGGATAATTCTCGATCCGACACCGTTTCTGTCGGCTGCTGGGATGCTGCGATAAGCTGTGCTATCTGCACTAGAATGTCCGACGTCGAGACCTGCGGAGGAGCGGTCTTTCGCTGCTTTGCCGAGGGCAGCTCCGCATCGGATGGCTCCCGCATACTTTTCCTATGCGAACGTCCGGAGTCCATCGGTCTCGAGTCCCTGGCTGCCGGATGGTGTGACCTGGTCGCCGAATAATCCTTCCTCGGCGAAGCTGGCAAGATATCGGAGGTCACGCAGCCAAGGTGCGGTCGTGTGCGCCGGCGAGAAGAGGAAGCCTTAACAGTCTCTGCGGACTGCTTATACAACGGAGCGTCCCGAGCGACGGACGTATGCTCCGCTAAAGACACATTTTGTACCACAACATCTGGTCCCAGATGTTGTTGTACGAGAGAGGGGCCTCTCTCGCTCGCGGCCCGGCTGGACCTGGACGAGCTAGGAACCGGACTAAAAGGCTTCCTCCGTTCTCGTTCACTATCCGCCGTCACTGGGTGTGCATCTATTATTTTTATAGTGCTCGCATCACCCAAAATTTCCTCTTGGACCGCATCGGACGAACCCGGCTGCCGAACCATTCGGTGAATGGACGCTACACCGGGCGAGCTAGCGGACGACATTTGTCTAATCTCCATGAGCACTTTTGCCGCTAGCTCTGTATTTAATTGTGACGACGGACGCACACTTGAAGAGGATAACATGGAAACATCACCCTGTTCTGGTTCCTCTGAAATAGAAACTGAGAGAGTAGAGTGACCTTGTGGAGAAAGAGCCGGTATCGCTCTTTCTCCAGAAACAACATATCGTGACACACGTTTCCAATGTTTCTCATCCCAATGTTCACATACAGGACAGGGATTAATGCGAGAACACTGACTACAATTTATGCAATAATCATGAAAGTCAGAGGAAGATTTCTTCCTATTACAATTTGAACAAGTTCCTTTCATTGTGAAGGAACAACAATAAGTCCTAGTTACTCGCAAAAACCCCTGACACAAAGATACATAATAACATGATCCATTAATAAATGAAAAAACAATTGCAAAACAAAATAATTTTGAAAAAATATTTTTTCAGAGAAGCCCAAGTTGCTGAAAAGTAACGTTGAGCCCCGATGGATCCGATGGCAAAGTGTGGTCAAAAATTTTAAAATTATATAAAATAATTAATGAGACACTTTCGGATAATATAAATGTATCTTATAATGAGATAAACTACCTCAAAGACAAACAGCCCCCCTCAAAAAAGGCTGTTGCCAATGAAAACAAACAGTGTAAACACAGAAGAAAACATGACTCCAGGCACTGAAAAAACTGGCCCGGAATCAGTCCTCAATTACACTCTATCTGATGCAAAACAGAGACTCCCAGGGGAGAATCTGCAGAACATCAGATGGAAGATGCAGAACACAAACGTTATACACCCATGGGTGAAAACGTAACTATGGGGAAAATAACAGAAAACAATCTGTAACCAAGCAACTCTCCCAGGGAAATTTTAGAAATGAAACTTCTCAAAAATATGCCAAAAGCATGGGAGAATTGCAAGGGGGGACTTTAGAAGGTTAGGGGAGAGGAAACACTGAATAAGCAGTGCAACAATTAGCAAGAATGACAACAAGAGGCGTTTGCCTCGAAAATAGGCAACTTAACATAATTTTAACAAAAAATTTTAAGTACAGCCCTGATTATTTTTTGCCACTTCTTTTTTCCTCTCCTCCTTCTATCCTCCTTAGAATCACATTTTCTCCAAGAATTACGTGTCTGGCATCCTTTAAACTGAGATTTACAAGCACAAAGATCAGTGAGATGTTGACTGATGAAGGGCCAAACAGAGAATGATATTTGGCGCCAATTTCGGGACGACTGCGTCACTGCGCATGCGCAGTAGAGTCGTATTATGGAGGTCCTTTAGGACATTATTTCTTTTTGTTTTGGATGCAAATTTTGGGGATTGGGGGGCAAAATTTGTGTTTGGCCCTGGTTTTTGTGGAGTTAGCACCAGCAGCTAAGTCTGGGTCATTGGTACAGTATAAAAATATAATATTTTTTCAGCTGCTGAATTTGCATATTACGCGGGCGGATGTGGGCGATTCGTTGGGTAAAGAGTTAAATCAGGAATATGTTGATAAACAGATTACCTGCATCAGTTCAGCTCTAACAGGTTGAATGTGATCATACAAAAAATCAGGTTGTAAATTATCTACACACAATTCAAGAGTTCTCAAACCCTGAAATGAAAAAAAATAACAGTTTAATCATAAAGATAATACAGTAGAACCTGTCTTGAGAGACCGTCCTTTGGGCCACACAAAAGTGGTCTCTCAAGACAGGTGGCCTCTCATAACAGGTTTCAGGTTTTCTCAAGTCAGTGAATAATCAACCACAAAATTCAGAAATGGAGAAGAATGGATTTTTGTAATTACTTTGTAGTTGTTCTTTTTTATGAAGTTTTTGTAACAAATTGAAATGGACTGTTATAAAATTATAAAAATAAATTAGTGTTGAAAATCTTCACTGAAGATTTTCAACACTAATTCATTTTTATAATTTTTATAACAGTCCATTTCAATTTGTTACAAAAAGATTTTCAACACAAATTTATTTTTATTCCTGTCACATTTCAGGTATGTATGAAATTGTTTATTCAACAATAATCCTAATCTTTTCACAGAGGTCTTATAAAAACATCTCAATCTTTAATGAGTTAGCAATTGAAACCCAATTAAGAGCTTTTAATACTTTTAATTATTTTAGTATAACCACAATGGATTTTCCAATTCCAGAACAGGTAAAAAGTTTTTGTCATGGTTTCAGTCTTCAAAGGGGCAGTCTCTCAAGACAGGTCCATTATGGCATAAAAATACAAGTTGGTACCAGGTCTCAGTGGTCTCTCAAGACAGGTGGTCTCTCAAGACAGGTGGTCTCCCATAGCAGGTCCATTATAGAGTAAAACCAGTCGGTGCCTGGCAGATGTGGTCTCTCAAGACAGGTCCATTATGGCATAAAAATACAAGTTGCTACCAGGTCACAGTGGTCTCTCAAGACAGGTGGTCTCTCAAGACAGGTGGTCTCCCATAGCAGGTCCATTATAGAGTAAAACCAGTCGGTGCCTGGCAGATGTGGTCTCTCAAGGCAGGTGGTCTCTCAAGACAGTGGTCTCTCAAGACAGGTTTTACTGTATTGATATTTTCAGGTAAATCCAGTACTGTTAAATGAAGTATTCTGAACCTTTGTAACTTAAAGAGTTTTAAAAAGTTGACTCTCAGAGGCTTAAAAAAAATTCTAAACAAAATGTATTAAAAGTATTTATTGACAGATATAAACCAGATTGAATGATCATCAACAGCAAAAATCAGTTTTTTATTTTACCTCCTTTTTAACCCCTAAAAATTGTTCAGACGTTGCATATGGGTTATTCAAAAATGATAAATTTAAAGTAATATGTATATTTTTTATACTTACCAATGGCCCAGACTTAGCTGGTGCAAACTCAATAATATCAAGGGCCAAACACAAATTTTGAACCCCCTAATCCCCAAAATTTGCATACAATACCGAAATTTGAAAGTCCTATCTGGCCTTCAATACTTTTAGTACTGTGCATGCGCAGTACCAAGGAAGAGACTGGAATTGATGCCAAGCATCATTCTTCCTAATTGTGCCTACTAATGTTATAACTCAGCGAGGAGGTATGAGAACCCACTAAGGGGAGGGCCATCCCCATCTGGGCCATTGGTAAGTATAAAAAAATATACAAATTACTTTAAATTTATCATATATTTATACAAGAACCAATGGCCCAGCCTTAGCTGAATAGTAAAAAGGCTGGAGGGTTGAGGACTTAAAGGAATAGCAGACTAAATTTCAGCTCCTAAGCCTGCAGTAGGACACCCAAGGTGAATAGGAGATTAAAATTTGAGGAATTACATATATATCTCTCTATACAACAATAGAGAAGAATATACCACTGAAATAAGGAGCAATATCCAAGTGATTTCTTATTACTTAGCATAAATGATTACGCTAATTGGGTGTAACGAGCCCCCAATTTTAAGGCTTGTCCGGAATAAGACGCTTAAAATTAGGAAAAACGTGTCCGAGAGTTGGTGACTAACACTCACAGTCACATGCCGTATACAATGCAACAAGCTGTACTTAAGATCAGTATTATCTATAGACAATAACAGCTCCACACATAGTTACACACTTACTATAAGGCCAGAAGAGGTAAACAGAAATCCCCCCCCCACCCTCCACACACTTTTTTGAAGGAATTAACCTTCAAAACAAAGAGGAAAGCGGCCTGGAATCAGTGATAAACTGGTACTGAATAATATATAGTCATCTAAAAGGCTGCTCATTACTAAAATCGAAAGCGTCTAAAATGTATGCTCCATCCGGAATACGGAGATAGGTCGAGAACCGGTGATATTAATATGTACAACCTTAAACTTGTCCAATTGAATCCCAGTGGAAAGTTATCTGAGAGAACTTCAACACTTCTTAGCCAAAACACAGGTGACCATGTTCAGGAGTACAATTAATTCCAATAATGAACTTCCAAATTATATGAGAGAAGGAATATGCCCCATGTACCACTTATGGTTGAAAACTGGATTCAGAACATGGAACGGGATACGATTAAAAAACCTGTCCCAAGACCATCAACAAATAATACATTGTTCCCTAGGTCCGTTAAAACCAATGACTGTTCAGAGTAAGAATATACCACTCCGAATAATGAAGCCAAAAATAGAGAATGTATGCATAGACAGCTTGTTGGAAACTCCATAACTGATCCAACTAGACCCAAAATTCATCCAATTAGACCCAAAATTCAACCAACAGGCGACCACATTCCGGTGTACAAGTAAATTCCAATAAGGAACTTCCAAATTGTAACCATTCAATCTTCGAGAATGAAAGAGTAGGTTTCCCCTTTGTGTACCGTTTCCCGTTGAAGAATGGATTCAGAACCTGGAACGAGATATGAAGAAAAAACGCTCACAGACCGTCCTCAAATAAATCATTGTTCCCTAGGTCCATTAAAACCAGTGACTGTTTGGAGAATGAATATAAAACTCCGAATAATGAAGACAAAAATAGAGAACGTACGCATAGATAGCCTGTAGGAATATCCATTACTGATCCAACTAGCCTAAAATTCTCATAAGTTCTTATATTGACACTGAGCAAGAATTTAAGAGAATCTATTCAAGAAATACGCCTGAAATACGCCTGCCTAATAATGCAACCAACAGAATCCCACATGAACCCTCACCTGAATGCAGCCTGTATCATCGGTGTAACCGAGCGATACAAAATATAACCAGGAAACTGAAAGAATAAAACGACGTTAATGCAATTTATAACATGAGGAATAGACTCATATATCGTAACAAAAGCAGACAACTCTGAACGAACTTCTCAGAGTGAACTAATTGCCATATCTGGAGAATGTCGCCCAGATAACCAACATGCCTGCCACACAAGAACACAAGGCTAGCAATATCAACCGAATCTATTCAGTAAAGAATTCGGAATCCAAAAACAGTTACTGTTCAGGAATCATATGCTCATATACGAACTATGAACGAGCAATCACAGGAAGCAAACCAACTAAAGAGTGGATGCGCCCCTGAAGTCACTGTTAGACCACAACTCACCCGCCAATCAAAGAACAATGAAAGATTTGCATATAATTGAATGCATACAAGGCTTACAGGAAGAGAACTACATCCTGCCCTGTAATCGTCTCTTAAAATATTGGTGGGGAGGGGGAGGGCGTCAACGTAAATCAATATCGACCCCCCACCCCCAACCGCTTTACTTGAATCACTACATAAGTATGGCCGGTGCAGTAATACTAAAGCTTGGAACTGCAAAGAATTCCTTTTTCAACTATAGGAAAAGAAAACCACACGCTACATTCCCGAAACTATGCTGCTGCTGCTATTCTCAATAAAAGTGTAATAACAGTGAATAGAAGCTTATCATAACAAGATAACTAGTCAAAAACCAAGCATGACCAGCTTTTTGATTCGGCGCAACTCATTACGCTCTAGTGTTAGTCATCTAGACTAGTATAAAACCGTAGGCCTCTATCACGTCTGACCAACTCCATAATGCCACTAAAGGACAGAGAGGGATGTGATGAACATGGCACTATTGTAAGGAATACCCCCACCAATATAGCGTCGACATATCCCTTGAAATCAAGACAGTACGCCCTGGCCCCCCAAAATACACCATACAAACAATACCCTCAATCCTCAGAGTGGAAATATAATCCACGACAATAGATTGAATTTAAAATGAAGAGGGTGTCGAAAAACTAAGTTCCGGCACCTAATCATAAAAACTTAGTTGAACTCCTTGTGCCTCGTACCGATTATTGCAGGAAACATATTCCTGAAAAAAGGAACTAACTACAGGCATCTGAAAGAACGCTCATTATTTCTCACTAGGTTAATATGGAATCATCAATAGGGCTAAAAGCCTCAGACAACTAACACAAAAAATACCATTAAGGAGAGAACAACCTCTTTCGTTATAACGGTACCTTGTCCAATAGGACAGTGGTCTCAGCCTAGCAGACAAAGCTAAAGGTCTTCCTATTCATGAAGACAATTATATGGCTGTAAACTGCAGTCCCAGAAGCACAATAAAGGAGACTTAAAACGCTAGCTGCTAATGATAGGGAAAAAACACTGCTCATAATTCTAGCTAGGCTACTATGGTGTCAACAATAAGACTCGTGTCTGTGACACCTAAGAAAACAACACCGAGAAGGAAAATATGTACTCTTTCCTTTTTCCACTGCACTCCCAATAATAATACAGAATAAATATATTCTCCCAGACAATCACAAAAAATTTTGAAACAAATTAAATAAATTTTTTTGAAAAATTTTGAATGAAGTACCCCAAGGGTACCTCACGAGCCCAAGGGCATCCCGATAGAACCTAAGTGTGAACAAGCACTACCTAATTAAAGCTAAACAACCAAATAAGATATAATATGTATCCTAACAGAAAAAACAATAACTGTTTTTAACTAAACACTGAATTAATACGTATCCAAAACGTTATTGAACAGACAACAATGTCAAGAGGAAAAAACGGAAACTAACCAACAACAGGCATAACAGAGGCCCAAAGACAGTAACCGATTAACAACCACCTGATGCAAAGCTAGATCTTCATAGGAAGAAAAAACAACAGAAAGAGCTTGGGAGTATAACAGGAGGGTTCAGAAGAGGGAAGGGAAGTAACACTAACAAAACAACAGTGGAGTCATAGTAATAATGACAACATTCAGAAGCATTTCCCGGAAATGGGAAACATGAATAATTTTACATAAAAATTATAAAGTTACAGCCCTGAACATCCAATACCACCGTTATTCAATCCCAACAGCCTGCTACACTGTTGAATCCATGAAAGTTAAAAAATTTATAGTAATTTATATATTTTTTATACTTACCAATGACCCAGACATAGCTGGTGCTAACTCTTAAAATATAGGGCCAAACACAAATTTTGCCCCCCAATCCCCAAAATTTGCATCTAAAACTAAAGAAAACATGTCCTGAGAGGCCCTCCACACTTCGCCCCTACTGCGCATGCGCAGTGTCAAGGACGTTCCGAAATTGGCGCCATTTATCATTCTAATAACCAGTGCCTGGTAAGCGCTATGTACTCAGCGGGGAGGCAAGAGTTCCCAACTCCTGGGAGGGTCATCCCCGTCTGGGTCATTGGTAAGTATAAAAAATATATAAATTACTATAAATTTTTTAACATTTTTATACTGTACCAATGACCCAGACATAGCTGAATAGTAAAAAGGCTGGAGGGCCAAGGACATAGAGCAAAATGGAATACGCTCAATAAAATAAAATAGAGTCATCCCCTGTAGGGAAAAGAAGTAATAGGCCTTACATGTATCTTTCTTATTTATGATAAATTAGAAAGATACAACACCTTTCAAAAATTGAGCTTCATACATCCATGTACTCTATTAATATCCAATAATCCTTATACTAATAATTTTTAAAGTAAGCCAATAATAAAGTAAGTCTAGAGAATAGAGACTCTTATACTCCTAAAAGTGTGTGAGAATTGCATAATCATGTCCGTTGACATATGCAATATTCAAAAGCTATACTTTAAAAACTAAGACTTGAATGAATTTTATAAACTTAAACTTCTCCCTAAACAACCATCCCAATAACAGCTCAGAATTACTAACTCCGGAGGAGGTATCCCCTTGTTTTCATAGTAAAAACAGGTGACCCAAGGGAACACCCTCCCCCCCCCCCCTTTTTCTTGCCCTGGGTCAAATAGCCCAGAGCGAAGAGGGCAGCCGAACGGAGACACTGCCGAAACAGACAGCCTACCTAGCTATAGTAGCAACTGTTAAGTGAATGACATTCTGAGCAGTAGATAATAGACCTAACAATAGAGGCCTCCAGAAATGGACTCGATATTTCTGAGATAAAATTCATGAATAGATGGCTGAGCGCAATGAGCAGCCTTCAAAAATCTATAATAGCAACACTATTAATGTAAGCCCAAGAAGTAGAAGAACTCTTACTTCATGAGCCGAAATCTTAAGCACAACTGCTAAGCCAATGATATACCATAAGCAGTACGCTAGTTAATAGAATCCATTAACAATAAAATGGAGCGTAACGTCCTTCTACTAGACATCAAAGACAGAAGAAGCTTACGCCCTTGTAATAAACAGATATCTGTTTATAAATACATAAACTGTACCCGGAAAGAGTAAAGGCCTATGCCCATACGAAGACGGAAGGACCTTAAAATAATAGGTTCCGGATAATAGGAGCCTAACTGTTATGTAACAATCCAACCTAAATAGTAACGGAAGTATTCATTCCGAAACTATGAAAGTGAAAAACATCCATCGATAGTGCATGAAACTCACTGACTCTACAGTAAAAGAGAAACCAACAGAATTACTGTTAAAAAGGTCAGAATTTGAAAACTACTGTTTCCAGAGGCTCAAATGATTACTTAGCTAAATAAGAACCTGAAGTTAAAATCCGTATAGGAATTTAATCTAAAGATTCTAAGTCTATTTATCAAAAAGTTACTAACTGACTTAGATAAAGAGACAAAAGACTCAATTGTAAACTATCGTAGAGTGCATAGGTATGAGGTAACATAAACCTATAACCTAAATAACAACAGGCTGCAGTAGATCTTGTGAAACAAGTATACTGAAAAATAGCAATGAGTAGTATGGAGGGATCAACCATATGAACATAATGATCCCTACACCACGACGGAAGAGCCTCCACTTTAGTCGCATAGAATAGCGAAGAAGAGGATCTCCTATAGTAAGAAATCGCGTCCAAAGCTCGTCCGGTACAGTGCTTACAATGCAATACGGACCACACAACGGAATACATGAAGGTTGCGACCTTGCTGGTTGTGATAAAGATGACACGATTTACCCAGTGAAAAAAGATCCTCACATAGAGGAAGATTTCACGTTAAGATCCACAGTAGACAAGAGAGTAAATTACTCATGATCTCTGTGAAGATAGAGATGCTATCAACAGAAATGTATTGTGGTTGTTTATCTTAGCAATGCCTGCTAAAAACAACAGCGCCGGAGGATACGCGTATCCTAACATTCCGTCCTATAGATCAATAGAGCGTTAACAATATTAGCTCAGAGATCTGGACAAGCCAACACATACGTCTGCAATTGATTAGCAAGCTGTGTCATAAATAAAACATCATTGGGCGCTCCCATAGATAGCAAATCTGATTGAATACTTGTTTGTTGAGAGTCCATTCTGACAGCAACAAGCGACCCGTAAGAGAACGGGAGTGCGATAAAACAATCAGACGACCCAGAATATGACGGACCAAAACTGAACTTGGTGTACTATAACCAACAGACGGATTCTTTCCATTAAATTGAATAACGGAAACGAAAGAGTGCCTCCCTGGTTCCGGAGATACGCCACTACTGTCGAATTAAAGGACAGGAATTTGGGCATGCGTTTCTGAATAATGTTCATGCAATGACATAAAGCAAGCCTAAAAAACATTATTCCGCGGAAGTTAACTGATAGCTAAAAGACTGCGGAACCCAAAGACCCTGGCACTTCGAATCCGTAGGGATCAGTATATATCCCAATCTGTTTGACTGGCAACCGTCATAACAGCCACACTCGGGTCCGGCAACTGCGGCGGCACTCTCTGAGTCAACCACCGAATGTTTGCCCCAGTCTGAATCTCTTGTAACACTAGATAGACAAGAGAATGTAAAAATCAAGCAATTCATGGATTGCCAGAAAGTTGCCGTCGAAGAGAAGCTCCTCCGAGAACGAAGCGACTCTGAGAGAGTTCTTAACCTACTATCCACGCGTGGATGTAACTAGGGCTGCATCACGTCTAACCGACTCCAATCAGCCACTGAAGGGCGGAGTTATACGTGAACAAACTACTGCCCTCAAAAGAAATTACATTGAGAATAATATCCCGTAAATCTTTTCTTGAAGACGTAATGATAACGCCTCAGTAAGGCGGATTACGTATAATAAAGCGTCTAAGTTAAGTCTACTATACATAATGTCGTTCCCAACATTGAAATTGGAAAAGACATAAACGGTGAAAAAGAATATATGCAGTCTTTAATCACACCGTCTAGACGCATATGAACTCTCGGTATGCCCTGCTCTGCCAAAATAAACTATATGTAAAAAAGATAAAATGGCAGAAATGAGCCACGCGGACAAGAAACTAACTATCATGCTTAGTAGCAGGCTTGTATATATATATAAATATATAGCGTCGAAAAATAAAACACATGTTGTAATGACAATATTGGACTGCGTCGGTAAGTCAGGGACAAAGTCCCTGTACCGATCGAAAAATCCGAGTCCAATGACGCTATAAGTCTCTTATCCAAGATCGCAGCAATGAAGTCCGAAAAATAATCACTGGAAGAAATGCCAGAAGATATGAAAGGCATCTTCCGATACTACTAAAGGGAAAACTCGAAATCTTTCGAATCCCTTTCGCCATCCTGTCGGACCCTATAAAGCGTTCGGTCGTCCGTAGCTTGATGCAACCGCGGACCGCACCGACCCAGCGCCGTCGGATAATTCCTGATTCGACCGAGAAACCGTCAATTGCTGGGATGCTGCGAAACAACTGTGCTAACTCGGATAGCACGTCCGTCACTGAGGCCTGAGGAGCAGCGGTCTTACGATGCATTGCCGCAGGAAGCTCCGAGATCGTTACCCCGTGCATACTTCCAATATGCGAGCGAACGGAGTGTATAGGCCTCATGTCCCTTGGCTACCGGATGGCGCGACCTATTCGCTGTGGAATCACTGAATGCCGAAACTGATCGGATACTCGAGGTCACGTAGCCAATGTGCGGTCGTGTGCCCTGCTGTGAGGATGAGGAAGCATTAAAGACAGTCTCTCGGACTGTCAATATAACGGAGCGTCCCGAGCAACGGACATATGCTCCGAATGTAAAATATCTGAACCACAACATGCGGTCCCCTATGTTGTTGGCTTCCTCCGATCTGTCCTCAATCTGCCGTCACTGGGTGAGTACTAAAGTAATTAAAGTGCTCGCATCACCCAAATCTTCTTCCTAGACCGCAACGGACGAACCCGGCAGCCGAACCATTCGATGAATGTACGCTACACCGGGTGAGCTAGCGAATGTCACTCCGTAAGCGATAGACATATTCCATGAGCACTTATTGCCGCTAACTCTTCATTAACTATGACGACAGAGGCACACTTTTGAAAGACATCTCCATAATTCTTCGAACAAGAAACCAGAAATGCTTGGATAGCAAGCATAAAATAATAATATATATAGCGTCGTTCAATAATTCGAAAGTTTGTGTGACATTATTGGACTATGTCGGAACTGAGGGACGATGTCCCTGAACCGAACCAAAAATTTCTAAGTCCACCGACGCTATCAGTTTCTTATCCGGCATCGCAGCATATGTTGTTCCGAAAGGGAAAGCTTGAAATCCACCGAATCCCTTTCGGTATCCCGTCGGACCGGATGAAACTTTCGGACGTCCGTACCCGCTTCCGCGGAGCGTCCCGACCCAGCATCGTCGGATAAAATATATGCGACAGATTCAGTTGATGCTGGGATGCTGCGATAAACTGTGCTATTAAGGAAAGCACGTCCGTTCCCGAGGCCTGTGCAGTAGCGGACTTACGATGCATTGCCGCTGGAAGCTCCGTGTACGTTGACTCCCACATACTTCCTATGCGAACGTCCGGAGTCTGCAGGCCTCGAGTCCCCGGCTACCGACCCAGCGCTGTCGGATAATTCTCGATCCGACACCGTTTCTGTCGGCTGCTGGGATGCTGCGATAAGCTGTGCTATGTGCACAAGAATGTCCGGCGTCGAGACCTGCGGAGGCGCAGTCTATCGCTGCTTCGCAGAGGGCAGCTCCGCATCAGATGGCTCCCGCATACTTTTCCTATGCGAACGTCCGGAGTCCATCGGTCTCGAATCCCTGGCTGCCGGATGGTGTGACCTGGTCGCCGAAGAATCCTTGATCGGCGAAGCTGGTAATATATCGGCGGTCACGCAGCCAAGGTGCGGTCGTGTGCGCTGACGAGAAGAGGAAGCCTTAGCACTCTCAGCGGACTGCCTATACAACGGAGCGTCCCGAGCGACGGACGTATGCTCCGCTAACGACACATTTGTACCACAACATCTGGGGCCAGATGTTGTTGAACGAGAGAGGGGCCTCTCTCGCTTGCCGTCCGGATGGACCGGAACGAGCTATGAACCGGACTAAAAGGCTTCCTCCGTTCTCTCTCCGATCCGCCGTCACTGGGTGTGCATTAAGTTAAGTTTATAGTGCTCGCATCACCCCAAAATTCCTTCTAGACCGCAACGGACGAACCCGGCTGCCGAACCATTCGGTGAATGGACGCTACACCGGGCGAGCTAGCGGACGTCAAAGGCCGTCGAACCTACTAGGGTCCTCTTAGGCAATTGGCGTATTACATGAGCACTTTTCCGCTAGCCCTTCATTAATTGTGACGACGGAGGCACACTGTTGGAAGACATCACAGATACATCACCCTAATCTTGATCGTCTGAAATAGAAATTGATAAAGTAGAGTGAACCTGCGGGGAAAGGACCGGAGTGTCCAAATCCCCAACAACATACCGTGACATACGCTTCCCATATTGTCATCGAAATCATACGATACAGAACCGGAGTTAATGCGAGTACACTGACCACATATAGAATGATAATAAGGTCAGAGGAAGACTTCCTCTTAAAACAATTGATCAATATCCTTTCAATGTGAAAAGAAAACAAGTCCTGGTACTCGCACTAACCCCGGCAATCAAAATACATAATAATAATATGATCCATTAATATAGAAAAAATAATTGAAATCAAAATATTTTGAAAAAATATTTTTTCAGAACAGCCCAAGTTTCTGAAAAGTAACGTTGAGCCCCAATGGATCCCAAGCCTAAGTGTGGACAAAAATTTTAAAAATATTTTAAACAATTTATTCAACACTTACGAACAATAATAATGTATCTAATTATGATTAAAATAACATAAAGATATTATTTTTTAGAAATCCCCCCCTCACACAGAGGGCTGTTGTAAATGTAAACAATGAGTGTAAAAACACTAAAATAAGACTCCAGGCACCCAGGCCCGAAATCAGTTACCAAAAATACACCATCTGATGCAAAACAGAGACTTCCAGGGAAGAAACTGCAGAACATCAGATGGTAGATGCAGAACACAACGCCTAACCACCCGTAGGTGAAGACGTAAACATGGGGAAAGAACAGAATTCATTCTGTTATTCAGCTAAACTCCCAAGAAATTTTAGTAATAATAATTACAGAAATTATGCCAAAAGCATGGGAGAATAGCAAGGGGGAACTTAAAGGACAGGGAGAGAGGAAAAACACTTGAAAAAACAGTGTAACTAAATAATCAGAATGACAACAAAATGGCTGCTGCCTTGAAAATAGGTAACTTAACATAATTTCATTAAAAAATTTTAAGTTACAGCCCTGATAATATTGTCACACATTCTTTTCCTCTCCTCCTTTTCTATCCTCCTTAGAATCACCATTTCACTAATATTTATGTGTCTGGCATCATTTAAACTGAGATTTAAAAGCACAAAGATCAGTCAGATGTTAACTGATGAAGGGCCAAACTTAGAATGATAAATGGCGCCAATTTCGGAACGTCCTTGACACTGCGCATGCGCAGTAGGGGCGAAGTGTGGAGGGCCTCTCAGGACATGTTTTCTTTAGTTTTAGATGCAAATTTTGGGGATTGGGGGGCAAAATTTGTGTTTGGCCCTATATTTTAAGAGTTAGCACCAGCTATGTCTGGGTCATTGGTACAGTATAAAAATACCATTATTGATTTGTGTCTGGCATCTTCAAAAATGAGAATTTATTGCAGCTTTGTCAGTTGAAATGTTTACGGACTTGGGCCAAACAAGAAATGATGCTTGGCGACAATCCGGTCTCTTCCTGGGTACTCCGCAAGCGCAGTACTAAAAGTATGAAGGGCCAGACAGGACTTTCAAATTTCAGTATTGTATGCAAATTTGGGGGATTGGGAGGTTCAAAATTTGTGTTTGGCCCTTGATATTATTGAGTTTGCACCAGCTAAGTCTGGGCCATTGGTTCTAGTATAAAAATATACTCAGCACAAGATATTCATTTGACTGGTAGAGTGCTTAATTATTTTTCAAAGGTGATTATAAGGCCACACAAAGTAGATCTTCTGTTTCTCAGGCCATTATTTGTAAAATTGCATGCGGACGAGCGGTTTTTCATTTTATTTTTTATTTCAGTAATTACTTCTTTGCCATCAAAAGTTCATGTTCTTGGTTCAAGTTTTAGGCCTCATAATCTACAGAATAGCATGTGTGGTGGTGTATTTCATCCCTTAAGCATTGCAAAGCCTTCTTGCACTCAAGGGACAAATTCATCAATTTTATTAACTTGCGTAAAATATCAGACATAAACCATTTAATTTTGATTTTTTTAAAAGTTTAAATTGGTTATAAAAAGAGAGCATGCGGCAGCCAAAACGACCATGTGGGAGGGCCTGAGAAACAGATTTTTTATTTTTTTATACCCAACATGAGTATTTTTTTTCCAAGGTATCATAATACCAGCAAGGGGGAGGCTTAGTTTAACCAGATATTGTTCATAAATAAATGTTTTGTTGCCATTTATTGGAGAGTGCCTTCTATTCTAATACAGTAGAATCCTCTTAATTGAATATCCATTTTGCCAGTGAAAATTATTCAATTAACAGGAGTATACAATTAACAGGGATTTGGTCATTTTCCTGTGTTCTGGAGGTAAACTGAGCATTTATTCTATTATATCTTGTTTGACAGAGCTCTGTCAAACAAGATATGATAGAATAAATGTCTGTATTGGATGCAGTGAGGCCAAAAAGGTTGATAAATAAGGGGAATTTGGTGCTTGTCACAGCAATTTTTTCGACATATTACAAAAATTTATATACAATTAACAGGAGTTTACTCTACAACCCATATGCAATTAACAGATCAAATTTGTACTGAAGGTATGGTAAATGGGTTTGTGTTTGAAAATTATATTCAATTAACAGGGATATACAATTAAGAGATATCCAATTAAGTGGGCTCCACTGTACAGATGAGTTGTGATATTACCTGACTGACTAATGTTTGAGAACCATTTAATGCTGATACTAACGGATCCATTAACATTGGTAGATATGGTAGTAAGGAACTCAGTCGTACAGGTACAGTAAGACACAGTTCAACAAACAGATCTTTCATGTGTTGTCGGTGAAGACCACTCTGTAAGCTGTTTAGACCTGAAAGAAAAATTTCTTAATTAACCCTTTATTCTGCATACAGTATAGTCACCATGGACTGGTCATAAACCATGCATGGGTAGTGATGTCCACGCATGCGTTTATCAGGTAATAAAAAGCATCATCAGCAAAATTATCTAGCTTTTCCAAGAAATTTTTTGCAAGTGGCTTCTGCTTCTCGGGTTAATTAATTAAAGGGTTAAATTCTGATATTGTAGATAATTAACAAAACAGATATTTGACAGACATATGCAGACTACAGTTTTTGACCATCAATAATACAGACTTGGCACACTCATGCTGCTCTTAACAATATGTAATCCACTGAGGGCTTATATTTCTATGAGAATCCGTGAATCGATTCCCACAAAGATTCGCACAAAAAATCCAGCGAGAATACATGTAGATTTTCGCTGCACAAGTGCTAGAATTTGTGTGAAAAGAATTGAGTCAATTTAACCATTTACCTAACATAGCTTAGCAATTTAACCAATTCAAGGCTAACATGACCCGAAATATCCAGACAATTTATCAATAACATTGTACAAACATGGCTTTCATTGGAACCGCCTCAATGAGCTGGTTCCAATGACATCCAAGGTTTTACTGGAGAATTTTTTTTTTTTAAATTATCAAATTCAGTTTATGTTTTAAAAATTAAAAATTAAAATTAAAAATCTGTGTTGGGTAAAGGGTTAACATGTGTTATCGGTATACAACAGGGGTTCAACCATGGTGGCTCATGGGATCTTAGGACAATCAAAGCAGGTATGGATTCTCGGAAACATTTTCGTGAGAATCCAAATGGATTCTCCCAAATTTAGAAGAAATGTTAAAAAATTTATAGTAATTTATATATTTTTTATACTTACCAATGACCCAGACATAGCTGGTGCTAACTCTTAAAATATAGGGCCAAACACAAATTTTGCCCCCCAATCCCCAAAATTTGCATCTAAAACTAAAGAAAACATGTCCTGAAAGGCCCTCCACACTTCGCCCCTACTGCGCATGCGCAGTGTCAAGGACGTTCCGAAATTGGCGCCATTAATCATTCTAATAACCAGTGCCTGGTAAGCGCTATGTACTCAGCGGGGAGGCAAGAGTTCCCAACTCCTGGGAGGGCCATCCCCGTCTGGGTCATTGGTAAGTATAACAAATATATAAATTACTATAAATTTTTTAACATTTTTATACTGTACCAATGACCCAGACATAGCTGAATAGTAAAAAGGCTGGAGGGCCAAGGACATAGAGCAAAATGGAATACGCTCAATAAAATAAAATAGAGTCATCCCCTGTAGGGAAAAAGAAGTAATAGGCCTTACATGTATCTTTCTTATTTATGATAAATTAGAAAGATACAACACCTTCCAAAATTGAGCTTCATACATCCATGTACTCTATTAATATCCAATATAATCCTTATACTAATAATTTTTAAAGTAAGCCAATAAATAAAGTAAGTCTAGAGAATAGAGACTCTTATACTCCTAAAAGTGTCTGAGGATTGCATAATCATGTCCGTTGACATATGCAATATTCAAAAGCTATACTTTAAAAACTAAGACTTGAAAGAATTTTAAAAACCTAAACTTCTCACTAAACAACCATCCCAATAACAGCTCAGAATTACTAACTCCGGAGGAGGTATCACCTTGTTTTCATAGTAAAACAGGTGACCCAAGGGAACACCCCCCCCCCCCCCCCCTTTTTCTTGCCCTGGGTCAAATAGCCCAGAGCGAAGAGGGCAGCCGAACGGAGACACTGCCGAAACAGACAGCCTACCTAGCTATAGTAGCAACTGTTAAGTGAATGACATTCTGAGCAGTAGATAATAGACCTAACAATAGAGGCCTCAAGAAATGGACTCGATATTTCTGAGATAAAATTCATGAATGTGGATGGCTGAGCGCAATGAGCGGCCTTCAAAAATCTATAATAGCGACACTATTAATGTAAGCCCAAGAAGTAGAAGAACTCTTACTTCATGAGCCGAAATCTTAAGCACAACTGCTAAGTCAATGATATACCATAAGCAGTACCGATAGTTAATAGAATCCATTAACAATAAAATGGAGCGTAACGTCCTTCTACTAGACATCAAAGACAGAAGAAGCTTACGCCCTTTGTAATAAACAGATATCTGTTTATAAATACATAAACTGTACCCGGAAAGAGTAAAGGCCTATGCCCATACGAAGACGGAAGGACCTTAAAATAATAGGTTCCGGATAATATGAGCCTAACTCTTATGCAACAATCCAACCTAAATAGTAACGGAAGTATTGATTCCGAAACTATGAAAGTGAAAATCATCCATCGATAGTGCATGAAACTCACTGACTCTACAGTAAAAGAGAAACCAACAGAATTACTGTCTAAAAGGTCAGAATTTGAAAACTACTGTTTCCAGAGGCTCAAATGATTACTTAGCTAAATAAGAACCGAAGTTAAAATCCGTATAGGAATTTAATCTAAAGATTCTAAGTCTATTTATCAAAAAGTTACTAACTGACTTAGATAAAGAGACAAAAGACTCAATTGTAAACTATCGTAGAGTGCATAGGTATGAGGTAACATAAACCTATAACCTAAATAATAACAGGCTGCAGTAGATCTTGTGAAACAAGTATACTAAAAAATAGCAATGAGTAGTATGGAGGGATCAACAATATGAACATAATGATCCCTACACCACGACGGAAGAGCCTCCACTTTAGCCGCATAGAATAGCGAAGAAGAGGATCTCCTATAGTAAGAAATCGCGTCCAAAGCTCGTCCAGTACAGTGCTTACAATGCAATACGGACCACACAACGGAATACATGAAGGTTGCGACCTTGCTGGTTGTGATAAAGATGACACGATTTACCCAGTGAAAAAGATCCTCACATAGAGGAAGATTTCACGTTAAGACCCACAGTAGACAAGAGAGTAAATTACTCATGATCTCTGTGAAGATAGAGATGCTATCAACAGAAATGTATTGTGGTTGTTTATCTTAGCAATACCTGCTAAAACAACAGCGCCGGAGGATACGCGTATCCTATCATTCCGTCCTATAGATCAATAGAGCGTTAACAATATTAGCTCAGAGATCTGGACAAGCCAACACATACGTCTGCAATTGATTAGCAAGCTGTGTCATAAATAAATCATCATTGGGCGCTCCCATAGATAGCAAATCTGATTGAATACTTGTTTGTTGAGAGTCCATTCTGACAGCAACAAGCGACCCGTAAGAGAACGGGAGTCCGATAAAACAATCAGACGACCCGGAATATGACGGACCAAAACTGAACTTGGTGTACTATAACCAACAGACGGATTCTTTCCATTAAATTGAATAACTTAAACGAAAGAGTGCCTCCCTGGTTCCGGAGATACGCCACTACTGTCGAATTAAAGGACAGGAATTTGGGCATGCGTTTCTGAATAATGTTCATGCAATGACATAAAGCAAGCCTAAAAAACATTATTCCGCGGAAGAAAACTGATTGCTAAAAGACTGCGGAACCCAAAGACCCTGGCACTTCGAATCCGTAGGGATCAGTATTATATCCCAATCTGTTTGACTGGCAACCGTCATAACAGCCACACTCGGGTCCGGCAACTGCGGCGGTACTCTCTGAGTCAACCACCGAATGTTTGCCCCAGTCTGAATCTCTTGTAACACTAGATAGACAAGAGAACTTGTAAATCGAGCAATTCATGGATTGCCGAAAAGTTGCCATCGAAGAGAAGCTCCTCCGAGAATGAAGCGACTCTGAGAGAGTTCTTAACCTTACTATCCACGCGTGTGGATGTAGCTAGGGCTGCGTCACGTCTAACTAACTCCAATCAGCCACTGAAGGGCGGAGTTATACGTGAACAAACTACTGCCCTCAAAAGAAATTACATTGAGAATAATATCCCGTAAATCTTTTCTTGAAGACGTAATGATAACGCCTCAGTAAGGCGGATTACGTATAATAAAGCGTCTAAGTTAAGTCTACTATACATAATGTCGTTCCCAACATTGAAATTGGAAAAGACATAAACGGCGAAAAAGAATATATGCAGTCTTTAATCACACCGTCTAGACGCATATGAACTCTCGGTATGCCCTGCTCTGCCAAAATAAACTATTTGTATAAATGATAAAATGGCAGAAATGAGCAACGCGGACAAGAAACTAAACTATCATGCTTAGTAGCAGGCTTGTATATATATATATATAGCGTCGAAAAATAAAACACATGTTGTAATGACAATATTGGACTGCGTCGGTAAGTCAGGGACAATGTCCCTGAACCGATCGAAAAATCCGAGTCCAATGACGCTATAAGTCTCTTATCCAAGATCGCAGCAATGAAGTCCGAAATAATAATCACTGGAAGATAATGCCAGAAGATATGAAAGGCATCTTCCGATACTACTAAAGGGAAAACTCGAAATCTTTCGAATCCCTTTCGCCATCCTGTCGGACCCTATAAAGCGTTCGGTCGTCCGTACCTGATGCAACCGCGGACCGCACCGACCCAGCGCCGTCGGATAATTCCTGATTCGACCGAGAAACTGTCAATTGCTGGGATGCTGCGAAACAACTGTGCTAACTCGGATAGCACGTCCGTCACTGAGACCTGAGGAGAAGCGGTCTTACGATGCATTGCCGCTGGAAGCTCCGTGATCGTTACCCCGTGCATACTACCAATATGCGAGCGAACGGAGTGTATAGGCCTCGTGTCCCATGGCTCCCGGATGGCACGACCTATTCGCCGTGGAATCACTGAATGCCGAAACTGATCGGATACTCGAGGTCACGTAGCCAATGTGCGGTCGTGTGCCCTGCTGTGAGGATGAGGAAGCATTAAAGACAGTCTCTCGGACTGTCAATATAACGGAGCGTCCCGACCAACGGACATATGCTCCGAATGTAAAATATCTGAACCACAACATGCGGTCCCCTATGTTGTTGGGCGAGAGAGGGACCTCTCTCGCTCACAGCCCGGACGGACCTGGACAAGCCAGGAACCGGACTAACAGGCTTCCTCCGATCTGTCCTCAATCTGCCGTCACTGGGTGAGTACTAAAGTAATTAAAGTGCTCGCATCACCCAAATCTCCTTCCTAGACCGCAACGGACGAACCCGGCAGCCGAACCATTCGATGAATGTACGCTACACCGGGTGAGCTAGCGAATGTCACTCCGTAGCCGATAGACATATTCCATGAGCAATTATTGCCGCTAACTCTTCATTAACTATGACGACAGAGGCACACTTTTGAAAGACATCTCCATAACTCTTCGAACAAGAAACCAGAAATGCTTGGTTAGCAAGCATAAAATAATAATATATATAGCGTCGTTCAATAATTCGAAAGTTTGTGTGACATTATTGGACTATGTCGGAACTGAGGGACGATGTCCCTGAACCGAACCAAAAATTTCTAAGTCCACCGACGCTATCAGTTTCTTATCCGGCATCGCAGCATTCTGGTCCGACGAAAGAAGCTGTAGAAGACCAAGTCAGATGACATACACAACAGCATATGTTGTTCCGAAAGGGAAAGCTCGAAATCCTCCGAATCCCTTTCGGTATCCCGTCGGACCGGATGAAACTTCCGGACGTCCGTACCCGCTTCCGCGGAGCGTCCCGACCCAGCATCGTCGGATAAAATATATGCGACAGATTCAGTTGATGCTGGGATGCTGCGATAAACTGTGCTATTAAGGAAAGCACATCCGTTCCCGAGGCCTGTGCAGTAGCGGTCTTACGATGCATTGCCGCCGGAAGCTCCGTGTATGTTGACTCCCGCACACTTCCTATGCGAACGTCCGGAGTCTGCAGGCCTCGTGTCCCTGGCTACCGGATGGTGTGACCTGGTCGCCGAAGAATCCTTGATCGGCGAAGCTGGTAATATATCGGCGGTCACGCAGCCAAGGTGCGGTCGTGTGCGCTGACGAGAAGAGGAAGCCTTAGCAGTCTCAGCGGACTGCCTATACAACGGAGCGTCCCGAGCGACGGACGTATGCTCCGCTTGCGACACATTTTGTACCACAACATCTGGGGCCAGATGTTGTTGAACGAGAGAGGGGCCTCTCTCGCTTGCCGTCCGGATGGACCGGAACGAGCTATGAACCGGACTAAAAGGCTTCCTGCGTTCTCCCTCCGATCCGCCGTCACTGGGTGTGCATTAGGATAATTTATAGTGCTCGCATCACCCCAAAATTCCTTCTAGACCGCAACGGACAAACCCGGCTGCCGAACCATTCGGTGAATGGACGCTACACCGGGCGAGCTAGCGGACGTCAAAGGCCGTCGAACCTACTAGGGTCCTCTTAGGCAATTGGCGTATTTACATGAGCACTTTTCCGCTAGCCCTTCATTAATTGTGACGACGGAGGCACACTGTTGGAAGACATCACAGATACATCACCCTAATCTTGATCGTCTGAAATAGAAATTGATAAAGTAGAGTGACCCTGCGGGGAAAGGACCGGAGTGTCCAAATCCCCAACAACATACCGTGACATACGCTTCCCATATTGTCATCGAAATCATACGATACAGAACAGGAGTTAATGCGAGTACACTGACCACATATAGAATGATAATAAAGTCAGAGGAAGACTTCCTCTTAAAACAATTGATCAATATCCTTTCAATGTGAAAAGAAAACAAGTCCTGGTACTCGCACTAACCCCTGGCAATCAAAATACATAATAATAATATGATCCATTAATATAGAAAAAATAACTGAAATCAAAATATTTTGAAAAAATATTTTTTCAGAACAGCCCAAGTTTCTGAAAAGTAACGTTGAGCCCCAATGGATCCCAAGCCTAAGTGTGGACAAAAATTTTAAAAATATTTTAAACAATTTATTCAACACTTACGAACAATAATAATGTATCTAGTTATGATTAAAATAACATCAAGATATTATTTTTTAGAAATCCCCCCCTCACACAGAGGGCTGTTGTAAATGTAAACAATGAGTGTAAAAACACTAAAATAAGACTCCAGGCACCCAGGCCCGAAATCAGTTACCAAAAATACACTATCTGATGCAAAACAGAGACTTCCAGGGAAGAAACTGCAGAACATCAGATGGTAGATGCAGAACACAACGCCTAACCACCCGTAGGTGAAGACGTAAACATGGGGAAAGAACAGAATTCATTCTGTTATTCAGCTAAAACTCCCAAGAAAATTTAGTAATAATAATTACAAAAACTATGCCAAAAGCATGGGAGAATAGCAAGGGGGAACTTAAAGGACAGGGAGAGAGGAAAACACTTAAAAAACAGTGTAACTAAATAATCAGAATGACAACAAAATGGCTGCTGCCTTGAAAATAGGTAACTTAACATAATTTCATTAAAAAATTTTAAGTTACAGCCCTGATAATATTCTGTCACACATTCTTTTCCTCTCCTCCTTCTCTATCCTCCTTAGAATCACCATTTCACTAATATTTATGTGTCTGGCATCATTTAAACTGAGATTTATAAGCACAAAGATCAGTCAGATGTTAACTGATGAAGGGCCAAACTTAGAATGATTAATGGCGCCAATTTTGGAACGTCCTTGACACTGCGCATGCGCAGTAGGGGCGAAGTGTGGAGGGCCTTTCAGGACATGTTTTCTTTAGTTTTAGATGCAAATTTTGGGGATTGGGGGGCAAAATTTGTGTTTGGCCCTATATTTTAAGAGTTAGCACCAGCTATGTCTGGGTCATTGGTACAGTATAAAAATATAAGCCATGCAACTCAATAAGACTCTTTCCAGTACCACGAAACTGAAATAAATTTATTTTATAAATTTATAATATTTGGATGTATGTATCCTTTCTCTCAAAAAAACACTACTTTGTTTCCAGGAATTGCCATGGCCATCATCAGATTTATTTAGTAAAATGTGAGAATTTATTAGCACAAAAAACTATCCCATATCTATTGAACCAACAAGGTTGACTGAAAAACACAAAACATCATGAGTGGTTTAGTAAAGAAGCATTTAGAATGGTAAAAAATTATGAAATTCAGTTATTGAATGTGGAAGAAAATCTAAAAATCTTCAGAGCATTCAAAAAACTAAAAAATTCCAAATAATTTTATAAAACTTCAAAACTCTGTATAATATATGTCAGCTAGCCTGAAAATAAGCAATCTGTCATTCACAGAATTAGGTCTCCAGAGGGGGAATTTGTTGGTGCTATTCCTTACAGTGGGCTAGAATCATCCAATTTATTCTCTGGATACATCCTTCTGTTTAGGCCAAAGATGTTGATTCAGACGGAAGTTCACAGAGGGTAAATTTATGAACCTCAAATTCACCCTCTAGGGACATCATTCTGCAGATTTATTTATTTATTGGTGTTTAAGGTCACATACTTATGCACAATGGCTAACCTTGACCATGACAGTTTTACGGATGGAAGAAGCCGGAGTACCCGGAAAGACCCAATGAGCAACGACGAGCAGATGCCAGCTCCCCAACATCGTAACTTCGCACTGCAGCACAGGCAGTGTCAAATTGGTTGAAGACATGCGCACCATCGATGTGCAATACGCCTCAGTACACAGCGTCATCGTGCCCACATATGGACAATCAGAGTTAAGTGCCTTGCCCAAGGACACAATGCAGGAGTCCGAATTGGTCACCCATCCGAAGACTAACCGGGCTCAACGTTGCTTAACTTTCGGTGATCTGACGAAAACTGGTTACCGCAATGCCACCATGCCCACCCTCCCTCCCTCCCCCCCCCCCCCCCCCCCCATTCTGCAGATGGCATTCTGCTTATTTCTCGGCTTGCATGTTACACAAATATAATTGAAAAAATATACTTTCTTTGAGAGAGCTGAAAGAGCTCAAATATCAGTCAAAATAGTGAAATTGACAATATAACGTGATATAGCTTGTGCATATTGAAACAAAATCGTGATAATCTTTACACAAAAAAATGGTTGCAGCAAAAGAATTTTCAGGGATCGTGTTTCAGTGTGCATACAAGATTTGGTTTCTTGTCTTTGTTCAACAAAAAGGCTGAAATCAGAGTTCCTTACACAATGACAAACTCCCAACTGAGAAGAAACATTGTGAGTTCACACCTGAGCTGAGACGGATGCGAAAAATAAAACAGATACCAAGTCCATAGAGGGCTAATAACTCTTAACAAAAATACTCTGAATAAAAGCTGCATTTAACCCTTTACGCAACGTAATGGCCAAAACCGGCCAGCGCTATTCTCAAAAATCTCCAATTAATTTTCATTTTTTGTCTCAAAAAATGAAAAAAATTAATTTTCATTATTTTTTTCATTTTTTCTCAAAAACATAGGCTATGACTCCTTATTGGAACAAGCTCATCAAGCTCATTCCAATGAGGGGTCATAACCTATGTTTTTGAGACAAAAAATGAAAAAAATGAGTTTTTCAAGAATTTTTTGGCAAGTGTCGTCTGCTTTTCATGTTAGGTAAAAGGTTAACATGGGACTATGCATCAATAAGATATGCTCAACTGATAGAACGCCAAATTATTTTTTGGTCATCAAACTCTTTTTCACATGTCTTTGTCTTGTTATATTTATGGGAGAGTGCCTATAGGCCCTCTCCCATAAATTATAACAAGGCAAAGCCTTACACACTAAATGATTTCACTTAAAGGATAATATGAAGTGTATCCTTTGAATATGAAGCCTTTATAAATCTTGGTACCCGTACTTCTGAACAAAGCCCAAATATGGGTTTCCAGTGCTAAACCAGTTAAATATGAAATATTATGTAATTCCACCAAGTATTTCAAAGGTGGTTGAGGTTGAAAACTGATTGATATCAGAGCGACAGACCAACATTGAAACAACTAAAAATCATTAATAAATACTTTATTACATTGTGAGCAATGCTTAAATTGTGTCCTATATGTTATAGCCTCCAGTTTTGTTTTCAATTACGACGAGGCTTACTAAATGTGTTGACAATGTCTGGATATAGACTAAAATGATACATTATAAATACCTTGTAGAAGGCTCGGTAAAAGTGGTAGAAACTCTTGATAAAGAAGATCATGGCTGCCTCCTCCAATAGATCTAAATAAAGCTCTTAGTAACAAGAAATAGTTGTATGGTTCCTTAGCACTCATTGCAAGATCCATCGACTGATTCACAATTGTATGAAGATGAGGCTGAAAATGGAGATGAATCGTCTTTTATTTGTATTAGTTTTGCATGGCATTCAGAATAAAAAACTTCAAGAATTTTAACAAGTAAAATTTATCTTGTAAGGCCGATAAAAAAGTTTCTTGTTTCTCAGGCAATTTTTCCTCAATTTTATGATGAGGGAGGGAGGGAGGGAGGGAGGGAGGGAGTTTTTTATGTTTTATTTATTCACAACACAGTTCTGAAAATAGTTGGAATCAGAAATTTAACTATTTACACTATTATGTGGCAAATCACTGTTTTCAGCAGTGAAAATTTTCCTTGATATAACTGAAAATTTTACCAATTATATCTTGTTTGACAGAGCTCTGTGAGAATGCCAAACAAGGTATAGTTGGTTAAAAATTTATCTTCCAAGTGCAAAACAGAGTCACAGAAGAGATTTCCAGGCAAAAAAAAAAGGTGATGAGGTAGGAGGGGGGGGGGGGGGGGGGTCAGGGGTCAGGCAAAAAATTACGGATAAAAGTTGGAAATTATTACATTTTCAATTTTTGGGACCCACGACCCCCGGAATGCAAATTTTTGCCAGTCACGTCTTGGACACCCACCCCTCCCGCACAGTTTTTCCTCAAAGACAATTGGGGACCCACCCCCACTTTATAAAATCTGTTTAATGAAATATTCAAATTACCTAAATCAAAAAAAAATAAAAATAAATAAATACTTTTCCCAAACATGAAAGATGCCGCAAACCAACTTGTCTGATATCCCAGCCCTGCTCTTAGGCATCCAAGGCATCCCTAGCCACAGATGGCCCCAAAACAATCTCTCTGCATATAAAGCCACAGCAGAAATGCAGCATCAGACCCCCAGGTAACCACTGGAACCCACCTCCACCAACTGAATTGCAGGTATACACCCATTCATGTTCCAAACAACACAACCCTTACCCCGATGTACAACATGTCTATGCTGTTCAGACACCAGTCGAATCCCACCCCAAAATTTATTGTATATATATCTTCAACTGTCCACAAGAAATAGTTGTTTTTCATTTCATCACTTTTCGGTTAAATGTTTAGTTTGTAAAGCTGGTCTGAGAGAGACCTTATACTGAAGTTTTTTTTTGACCCATGCCAGGGTGTCTTGTCTGAGATGAATTGCCTCTTATTCATTTTTTTATGTTATTGTCACTAGAATCATATTTACCTTGAAATTATACACGTTTTCCACAATCAAGATTTTTATTCTATCAATCTTTCCAAATATTCCATACATGGAAGCACACTAGACCAAAGGCATGAGGCACCCTGAGGCTTACAGAAGAATCAAATAATAGAAGCTACAAAGCACTAATAAGAGGCAGACTGCCTTAGTAGAAATATAAAGGAGTGAAAATAATGACCAAATAGCTGGGAATCACTTTTTTGTTTTGCAAATTTTTGCCAGACCCAGAACAGGACCCACTCCCTAATGAAGTATAAAACAAGGGGAAAAAATTCTAACATGGAGCCCCCAACACATTATCAATGCTCTATTCTGTTCTAAGTTATGAATCTAAGCACTTGAATTCACTTTGGTTGTAATTACTTGTCTGTAAAATGATATTTGGCAAAAAATTGCATGACACCGGCAGAAAATGCACTTTGGGGCTAGGACCCACCCACCCGGACCTTGTATCCTGGCATTTTTTTGCGACCCCCCCCCCACCCCTACCACCACCAATAAACACACCTCTGGATGAGGCAGATTTTCTATGATGAGGGAGGTTCCCGAGAAACAAAATTTTTTTTTATAGCTTAATTGATAAAGAAATACAGCTAGGGTGGAATTAACATGAATATCATCAAGATAAATATACCTGTTATTTTTTTTTGTAAATCAAATACATGTACTCATTCAATTGTAATATAAAAAGTACATTTTGATGTAATATATCTTTCAACAATGGGAATTCTGGCATTTAAAAAGCAGTCCGAATGATTTTTTTCTGGCAATGATGAAAACAAGAGAGTGGACATTTATAATTCTCATCGAAAATTTAGGAACAATTTGTTTCTTCAATTTGTAAAAGAAAATTTTCCAATAAAACTGATTTTTTTAAAGTTCTTAACAAATGACAAAAAAACTCTGTATTTTTCAGGGACTTGTTAATGTTAGAAATAGATTTCTCATTCTGTTATTCAAAAGAATGCAGATGGAAAACAAATGCAGTTTAATTTAATCTTGGTGTATTCCACCAGCACTGACTCTGTTTGAATAAAACAAGCAAGAACATTTCACTTACTCTTAGCATCTGTTGATTATCAGATGCAAACAAAGACAATGATCCAAATACTAGTTTGAATAAAAGAGGCAAGTAAATTTAACTTACTCTTAGCATCTGTTCATTATCAGCTGCAAACAATGACACTGATCCAAATACCAGTTTGAACAACTTCAAATACAAATTGGATCTTTCAACAACATTTGCTGAAATATAAAAGTAACACTTTATATTCTCTGAAAAAAATTTGTTACTTCTACTTATTAATATAACAGTTTAACCCTTTACTCAACGCAGACAATATCAAAATTTATTATTTTAAATATCATCTTTTTAAATTTTTCAAAAAATTTCGGTAAAACCATATCATGTGATCCCTCGTTGGAACGAGCTTGACGAGCTCGTTCCAATGAAGGGTCACATGATATGGTTTTGTTGACATTTTTTGAAAAATAATAATTTTTTCAACTGCTGAATTTGCATATTACGCAGACGATTTGTTAGGTAAAGGGTTAAGAATCAAGAACGTTGGAAGTTTTCGGGCAATATCTCAAAGCCATTCAAGATTAAAGAAAGAAGAAACAAAAATGAAGAAAGAAGAGTTTAGTCTAGTTTAACCCTTTACCCAATGTAACGACCGAAACCAGCCAAAGCTATTCACAAAAATCATCAATTAATTTTCATCCTTTTTTTCATTTTTTGTTGCAAAACATAGGTTATGATCTGGAACGAGCTCCTCGACCTCGTTCCAATGAAGGGTCATAACCTATGTTTTTGAGACAAAAAATGAAAAAAATCAGTTATTCAACAATTTTTTTGCAAGTGTCGTCTGCTTTTCATGTTAGGTAAAAGGTTAACCCTCAATCTAGCACAAGTAACAAGAACAGGCCTGGAAATACGGCCTATAAAAAAGTTTCTTATTTCTCAGGCAATTCCTCCGCAATTTTATGATAAGGGAAGGAGACTTTTTTTTTTGTTTATTCACAAAATAGATCTGAAAATAGTTGGAATCAGAAATTTAACTACTTACACTATTATGTGGCAAACCAATGTTTTCAGCAGTGAAAATTTCCCATAATGAAGTTGATAATTTAACCAACTATGTCTTGTTTGAGAGCTCTGTGAGTTCTGTCAAACATGGTATAGTTGGTTAAATATTTGTCCTACAAGTGCGTTTACCGATGATAATTTGGAGAATTTAAAGTGCTGTCAATATTATAAAACTTTTATAATTGTATTTTCAGAATTGTAATTCTACTAGCAAATATAGATGAATAACTGAAATGAATCATTAGCATTAACCCTTTTACCTAACACAAAAGGAAGACGACACTACCAAATAATATTCTAGAATAAATAAATTTTTCATTTTTTGCATCAAAAACATAGGTTATGACCCCTCATTGGAACGAGCGAAACAAGCTCATTCCAATGAGGGATCAAAAGCTTCGTTTTTAATGCAAAAAGTGAAAAAAATAATGAAAACTGAATGGTGATTTTTGTGAATAGCACTGGCTGGTTTTTCTTGTTATGTTGTTTTAAAGGGTTAAATTAGATCATTTCTAGTTGTAGATATAATAGAAAATACAACTGTAAGGCGTAAAAAAATTAAAAATCTGTTTCTCAGGCCCTCAAGCATGGTCATTTTGGCTGCCGCATGCTCTCTTTTTATAACCAATGTAAACTTAAAAAAAATAAAAATTAAATGGTTTATGTCTGATATTTTACCCAAGTTAAAAAAATTGATAAATTTGTCCCTTGAGTGCAAGAAGGCTTTGCAATGCTTTAGCATTGCAAAGCCTTCTTGCTGTCAAGGGACGAAATACACCACCACCCATGCTATTGTGTAGATTATGAGGCCTAAAACGTAAACCAAGAATGTGAACTTTTGATGGCAAAGAAATAATTACAGAAATAAACAAGAGGCCCCAGGGGGCCTGAGGGCGCTCACCTGACATGGTAGCCTAAATATCAACCCAGAGAATTGATTTCCACAAGTTGCATCTGCTCCTCCTAAGAAAAGCTGAAACCAAATATCCAAATATTCTGACCAGTGGATCTAAAAAAAGATTTTTAAAGAATATTCCTCATATTGAACTAAGTCATAATTCGGGCTCCCACAGGGAGTCCATATATGAACCCAGGGACTTGGCTTTAACAAACCTGAAACTCACACCCCTAAGGATTCTGCACACCAAATATCAAAACATTCCGACTGCTGGATCTGAAGAAGAAGATTTTTAAAGAAAATTCCTAATTTTGAACCAAGTTACAATTCGAGCTCCCACAATCAACCCAAATATGGACCTAGGGACATGGCTTGAACAAACTTGAATCTTACCCCCCTAAGGATGCTGCATAAAAAATATCAAAAGCATTCATCTGCTGGATCTGAAGATTTTTAAAGAAAATTCCTCATTTTGAACTAAGTTGTCATTCAGGCTCCCATAGTGAGCCCAAATATGAACAAAGGGACTTGGCTTGAACAAACTTGAATCTCAGCCCCCTAAGGTTGCTCCATGCCAAATATCAAAACATTCCAACTGCTGAATCTGAAGAAGATTTTTAAAGAAAAATTCCTCATATTGACTAAGTTATAATTTGGGCTCCCACAGGGAGCCCAAATATGGACCCGTGGACTTGGCTTTAACACACTTGAATCCCCCCTCCACCCAAGGATGCTACTCACCACATATCAAACCATTCCGACTGCTGGATCTGAAGAAGAAGATTTTTTAAGAAAATTCCTCATTTCGAACAAAGTTACAATTCAAGCTCCCACAGTGAGCTCAAATATGGACCGAGGGACATGGCTTGAACAAACTTGAATCTCACCCCCCCCCCCTAAGGATGCTGCATACCAAATATCACAAGATTCTGCCTGCTGGATCCTGAGAAGAAGATTTTCAAAGAAATTTGCCTGAAATGCACTAAGTTTGAATTTGGGCTTCTATAGTGAGCCCAAATATGAATCCAGGTGGCCGATTTGAACGAACTGGAATCAGATCCACCCCACAATGTTGCATACCAAATATCAAAAGATTCTGCCTGCAGGATCTGGAGAAGAAGATTTTTGAAGAAATTTGCCTGAAATGCACTAAGTTCGAATTCGAGCTTCTATAGTGAGCCCAAATATGAATCTAGGGAGCCGATTTGAACAAAATAGAATCAGATCCACCCCACAATGTTGCATACCAAATATCAAAAGATTCTGCCTGCTGGATCTGGAGAAGAAGATTTTTTAAGAAATTTGCCTGAAAAGCACTAAGTTCAAATTTGGGCTCCTATACTGAGCCCAAATATAAACACAGGGAGCCGATTTGAACAAACTTGAATCAGATACACCCCACAATGTTGCATACCCAATATCAAAAGATTCTGCCTGCTGGATCTGGAGAAGAAGATTTTCAAAGAAATTTGCCTGAAATGCACTAAGTTCAAATTTGGGCTCCTATACTGAGCCCAAATATAAACCCAAGGGGCCGATTTGAACAAACTTGAATCAGATCCACCCCACAATGTTGCATACCAAATATCAAAAGATTCTGCCTGCTGGATCTGGAGAAGAAGATTTTCAAAGAAATTTGCCTGAAATGCAGTAAGTTCAAATTTGGGCTCCTATACTGAGCCCAAATATATACCCAGGGGGCCGATTTGAACAAACTTGAATCAGATACACCCCACAATGTTGCATACCAAATATCAAAAGATTCTGCCTGCTGGATCTGGAGAAGAAGATTTTTTAAGAAATTTGCCTGAAATGCACTAAGTTCGAAATCGGGCTCCTATACTGAGCCCAAATATGAACCCAGGGGGCCGATTTGAACAAACTTGAATCAGATCCACCCTACAATGTTGCATACCAAATATCAAAAGATTCTGCCTGCTGGATCTGGAGGAGAAGATTTTTTAATGTTTTTCCCATTGCCTACAGTGTTAAAAAGTGCTGACTCAGCACTTTTTCAAAGTCCCGAAACTGTACCCTATGATAAAACCGATGGCAATTTTTTTTTACCAATTCTTTCTGTTGGTCCTAAGGAAGCTTCACACCAAATAAAAATTCTCGGTGCCGTGCAGTTTTGGAGATATGGGCATTTTAATTTTTTTCTATTTTTAGCTCCTGCGGTTCCCATGGGGCTACGGGAAAAAAAAATCAGCATAAATTAGGTACTTATGACACAATAAGCCCTCACATAAAATTTGGTTCAAATCAGCCTCTCGGTTTGGAAAATAGAAATTTTGGGCGGGGCCAAAAATTTTGCCCCTCCCATAACGATGCCAAGTATAGCCCCACAAACTTCTCTTGAACAAATCTGAGTCTACACCTCAAAAGGAAGCTGCACACCAAATATCAAGTCTCTGCTGCTGCTGGTTCATGAGAAGATTTTTTAAGATTTCAGCACACTTTTTGGGTGTGGCCCTACCCACGGGCGAGGCAACTTGATTTGAACAAAATCAAATTGCGATGTCATAACAAACTATTATCTCAAATATCAATTAAATTGGTTCAGCGGTTTGGGAGGAGAAGACGCAAACACCATGTTCACAGACGCTGGACGACGGACGGTGAGTGATCACTATAGCTCTCCTGACTGAAAGTCAGGTGAGCTAAAAGTAAAATAAAAAACTGCTCGCTCACATGCAATTTTACAAATAATGGCCTGAGAAACAGAAGATCTACTTTGTGAGGCCTAAAAGCTTTATTGTATTGGCTCCTTACATAAAAGTATTTGACAAAATACTCACAGCCCATTTCTTCAAGTCTTTCAAGCAAATATTCCACCAGTATTGTTGCAAATGTTGCTGATGATGTTGGATTTGCCAAGAAGGAATTGGCAATAATTTGTAGTGCATAGTTGTTATTCATTCTGTCAACCATAAACTACAAGAGAAAATAAGTATAGAAGTTCTATATATGGAATAGAAATTTGTCAGCCAAAAATATAAACTTGAATGTATCATTCCCCCAAATTTGTTTTAGCAAGGTGACAATTCTAGAATATGATTACAAATATATTTTTCAATAAATCTCAGAAAATCTTCCAAATAAGAAATATAAATCAACAAATGTTAAACTCTCCAATTCTAAAACAAAATATCAGATGTTAACCATTTGTCCAAATCACACAATATATAGAGGATATCTACACTGTTTTAGTGAATATTGGGAATTATCTAAGGACTGTGGGGGCCTGAAAGTTTTATTTTTCATGAGTGCTTGGGCGAGTGAAAAATAATAATTTTAGGTCCACACGAATGAGATTATTCCTGATATTCGCAAAAATAGCATAGATTTTCTTTTTATTATATGCTATGTGGCATTTTACTGCACAATATTCAGTCCAATTCAACTGTAAACAGTTTCAAGACAATAAAAAAGATATGCTGATCGTTCGAATGCTGGACATGAGCCGGGTGTGAAATGTCTTGGGGAGGGGCAGCAATCCGATTTGATTGGAAAAAAAGGGGGGCTCATGTCCATTTTTGCTATAATGAGGAGGCTCATGTCCGGGGGCTCATGTCCTGGTGTCAAATGTCTGGGAGGGGGGGGGGGGCATTGTCTGGGGGAGGGGGGGGGGAGGGGAGCAATGTCCGGGCACCAATCGTTCCTTCAAGACGATATTGAAGCCGAAGCATGACATCATTTAGGAAGCTACAAAGGGATATTTCTCGATATCCATCGACTCGATTTATCATTTGAATAATTGCGATAATTCACAAGCTAGTATATAATAAAAAATATTTATTATTTTAACCCTCAAGGGCCTGGAGATTTTTTTATACATTTTGGCTTTATTTTGACAATCCACATCCTATGACTTTGCAGTTGTTTCTTGGCAAGGCTTGGCTGCCTTGGGGCACTTGTTTTGTTGTAGAAAAATGTGATTAAAGTCGGAATTAGGCCCTTATGGTTAAATATTATTTTTTCAATTTTTAAAAACGCATGTCAAATAAACAGCTGTGCCATGAGTGCATGATACGCCCCTTATTAATTACAAGAGGGAAGTACACAATATGAGTACACATGTGTACTTGTCAGGTTTTTTTTTCTATTCTTGTACAATAATCATAACCAACAACATACTGTGTTCAATAATTTGGAAATAAAATTATTTGAATTTCATGTAAATATCTTATGTCTATAGAAGTCATAACTTCAAGAAAAAATCAACGATTTTCTAAGTAATAAAGTCCCATAACTCTGGAATGACTAATCGAACGGCAACACTAAATGAAAGGGAGCTTCCCTCCATCGATATACACCACCTACCCCAAAATCACGAAAATCTCTCCAAGCGTTCTCAAGTTATCGTACGACATGTAAAAAATCAACAATTTTCTAAGTAATAAAGTCCCATAACTCTGAAATGACTAATCGAACGGTGACACTAAATGAAAGGGAGCTTCCCTCCATCGATTTACACCACCTACCCAAAAATCACGAAAGTTAAAAAATTTATAGTAATTTATATATTTTTTATACTTACCAATGACCCAGACATAGCTGGTGCTAACTCTTAAAATATAGGGCCAAACACAAATTTTGCCCCCCAATCCCCAAAATTTGCATCAAAAACCATAGAAAACATGTCCTGAATGGCCCTCCACACTTCACCTCTACTGCGCATGCGCAGTGTCAAGGACGTTCCGAAATTGGCGCCATTATTCATTCTTATAACCAGTGCCTGGTAAGCGCTATGTACTCAACGGGGAGGTAAGAGTTCCCAACTCCTGGGAGGGCCATCCCCGTCTGGGTCACTGGTAAGTATAAAAAATATATAAATTACTATAAATTTTTTAACATTTTTATATTGTACCAATGACCCAGACATAGCTGAATAGTAAAAAGGCTGGAGGGCCAAGGACATAGAGCAAGATGGAATACGCTCAAATATAAAATAGAGTCATCCCCTCTTTTGAAAAAGAAATATTAGGCCTTACATGTATCTTTCTTATTTATGATAAATTAGAAAGATACAACACCTTCCAAAATTGAGCATCATACATCCATGTACTCTATTAATATCTAGTATAATCCTTATACTAATAATTTTTAAAGAAAGCCAATAAATAAAGTAAGTCTAGAGAATAGAGACTCTTAATACTCCTTAAAAGTGTCTGAGGATTGTATAATAATGTCCGTTGACACGTGCTATATTCAAAAGCTATACTTTAAAAACTAAGACCTGAATGAATTTTTAAAACATAAACTTCTCACTAAACAACCATCCCAATAACAGCTCAGAATTACTAACTCCGGAGGAGGTATCCCCTTGTTTTCATAGTAAAACAGGTGACCCAAGGGAACACCCTCCCCCCCCCCCCCTTTTTCTTGCCCTGGGTCAAATAGCCCAGAGCGAAGAGGGCAGCAGAACGGAGTCACTGCCGAAACAGACAGCCTACCTAGCTATAGTAGCAACTGTTAAGTGAATGACATTCTGAGCAGTAGATAATAGACCTAACAATAGAGGCCTCCAGAAATGGACTCGATATTTCTGAGATAAAAATTCATGAATGTGGATGGCTGGGCGCAATGAGCAGCCTTCAAAAATCTATAATAGCGACACTATTAATGTAAGCCCAAGATGTAGAAGAACTCTTACTTTAAGAGCCGAAATCTCAAACACAACTGCTGAGTGAATGATATACCATAAGCAGTATCGATAGTTAATTGAATCCATTAGCAATAGAATGGAGCGTAACGTCCTTCTATTAGGCATCAAAGACAGAAGAAGCTTACGCCCGTAGTAATAAACAGATATCTGTTTATAAATACATAAACTCTAACCGGACAGAGTAAAGGCCTATGCCCGTACGAAGACGGAATGACCTTAATAACAATAGGTTCCGGATATTAATTAGGAGCCTGACTCTTATGCGAAAATCGAACCTAAATAGTAAAGGAAGAAGTGATTCCGAAACTACGAAAGTGAAAATCATCCACCGATAGTGCATGAAATTCACTGACTCTTCATAAAAGAGATGCCAACAGAATTACTGTCTAAAAGGTCAGAATTTGAGAAAACTACTGTTTCCAGAGGCTCAAATGATTACTTAGCTAAATAAGAACCGAAGTTAAATTCCGTAAAGAAATTTAATCTAATGATTCTAAGTCTATTTATCGAAAAGTTACTAACTGACTTAGATAAAGAGACATAAGACTCAATTGTAAACTATCATAGAGTGCATAGGTATGAGGTAACATAAACCTATAACCTTAATAATAACAGGCTGCAGTAGATCTTGTCAAACAAGTATACTAAAAAGTTGCAATGACTAGTATGGAGGAATCAACAATATCAACATAGTGATCCCTACACTAACGACGGAAGAGCCTCCACTTAAGCCGCATAGTATACCGAAGAAGAGGTTCTCCTATAGTAAGAAATCGCGTCCAAAGCTCGTCCAGTACAATGCTTACAAAGCAATAAGGACCACACAACGGAATACGTGAAGGTTGAGACCTTGCGGGTTGTGATAAAGATGACACGATTTACCCAGCGAAAAAAGATCCTCTCATGGAGGAAGATTTCGCGTTAAGTCCCACAGTAGACATCAGAGTAAATTTACCCACGGTCTCTGTGAAGACAGAGATGCTATCAACAGAAATGTATTGTGGTTGTTTATCTTAGCAATACTTGCTGAAACAACAGCGCAGGAGGATACGCATATCCTATTATTCCGTCCTATTAGATCAATAGAGCGTTAACAACATAAGCTCAGAGATCCGGACAAGCAAACACATACGTCTGCAATTGATTAGCAAGTTGTGTCATAAATAAATTATCATTGGGCGCTCCCATTGATAGCAAATCTGATTGAATACTTGTTTGTTGAGAGTCCATTCTGACGGCAACAAGTGACCCATAAGTGAACGGGAGTCCGGTAATACAATCAGACGACCCGGAATATGACGGACCGAAGCAGAACTTGGTGTACTATAACAAACAGAAGGATTCTTTCCATTAAATTGAATAACGGAAACGAATGAGTGCCTCCCTGGTTCCGGAGATACGCCACTACTGTCGAATTAACGGACAGGATTTGGACATGCATTTCTGAATAATGTTCATCCAATGACATAAAGCAAGCCTAACAAAACATTATTCCGTGGAAGATAAGTACTTGCTTAGAGACTGCGGAACCCAAAGACCCTGGCACTTCGAATCCGTTGGGAACAATATTATATCCCAACCTGTTTGACTGGCAACCGTCATAATTATAAAACTCGGATCCGGCAACTGCAGTGGCACTCTCTGAGTCAACTGCCGAATGTTGCCCCAGTCTGAATCTCTTGCTACACTAGATAGACAAGAGAACGTGTAAATCGAGCAATTCATGGATTGCTGAAAAGTTGCCGTCGAAGAGAAGCTTCTCCGAGAACGAAGCGACTCTGAGAGAGTTCTTCACCTTACTATCCACGCGCGTGGATGTAGCTAGGGCTGCGTCACGTCTAACCAACTCCAAGCAGCCACTGAAGGGCGGAGTTATACGTGAACAAACTACTGCCCTCAAAAGAAATCACATTGAGGATCATATCCCAGAATTCTTTCTCTAGAAGACGTAATGATAACGCCTCAATAAGGTGGATTACGTATGATAAAGCGTCTAAGTTAAGTCCATTAGACATCATCGTCGTTTCCAACATTGTGGTTGGAAAAGACATAGACGGCGAAAAAGATTATTACCAGTCTTTAACCACGCCGTCTAGACGCATATGAACTCTCGGGATGCCCTGTTCTGCCAAAATAAATTATTCGTATAAATGAAAAAAGGCAGAAATGAGCATTGCGGACAAGAAACTAAACTATCATGCTTGGTAGCAGGCTTATATATATATAGCGTCGATAAATAATACACATGTTCTAAAGACATTATTGGACTGTGTCGGTAAGTCAGGGACAATGTCCCTGAACCGAACCAAAATTCCGTGTCCAATGACGCTATAAGTCTCTTATCCAACATCGCAGCAATGTAGTCCGAAATAACTATCACTGGAAGATAATGCCGGAAGATATGTATGGCAGCTTCCGATGCTAGGAAAGGGAAAACTCGAAATCTTTCGAACCCCTTTCGCCATCCTGTCGGACCCTATAAAGCGTTCAGTCGTCCGTACCTGATGCAACCGCGGACCGCACCGCCCCAGCGCCGTCGGATAATTCCTGATTCGACCAAGAAACTGTCGATTGCTGGGATGCTGCGAAAAAACTGTGCTAACTCGGATTGCACGTCCGTCACTGAGGCCTGTGGAGAAGCGGTCCTACGATGCATTGCCGCTGGAAGATCCGTGATCGTTACCCCGTGCATACTACTAATATGCGAGCGAACGGAGTGTATAGGCCTCGTGTCCCTTGGCTACCGGATGGCGTGACCTGTTCGCCGTGGAATCACTTAATGACGAAACTGATCGGATACTCGAGGTCACGTAGCCAATGTGCGGTCGTGTGCACTGCTGTGAGGACGAGGAAGCATTATCGACAGTCTCTCGGACTGTCAATATAACGGAGCGTCCCGAGCGACGGACATATGCTCCGAATGTAAAATATCTGAACCACAACATGCGGTCCCCTATGTTGTTGGACGAGAGAGGGACCTCTCTCGCTCACAGCCCGGACGGACCTGGACAAGCCAGGAACCGGACTAACAGGCTTCCTCCGATCTGTCCTCAATCCGCCGTCACTGGGTGAGTACTAAAGTAATTAAAGTGCTCGCATCACCCAAATCTCCTTCCTAGACCGCAACGGACAAACCCGGCAGCCGAACCATTCGATGAATGTACGCTACACCGGGTGAGCTAGCGAATGTCACTCCATAGGCGATAGACATATTCCATGAGCACTTATTGCCGCTAGCTCTTCATTAACTATGACGACAGAGGCACACTTTTGAAAGACATCTCCGTAACTTTGCGAACAAGAAACCAGAAATGCTTGGTAATAGCAAGCATATAATAATAAATATATATAGCGTCGTTCAATAATTCGAAAGTTTGTGTGACATTATTGGACTATGTCGGAACTGAGGGACGATGTCCCTGAACCGAATCAAAAATTTCTAAGTCCACCGACGCTATCAGTTTCTTATCCGGCATCGCAGCATTCTGGTCTGACGAAAGAACGTGTAGAAGATCAAGTCAGATGACATACACAACAGCATATGTTGTTCCGAAAGGGAAAGCTCGAAATCCTCCGAATCCCTTTCGGTATCCTGTCGGACCGGATGAAATTTTCGGACGTCCGTACCCGCTTCCGCGGAGCGTCCCGACCCAGCATCGTCGGATAAAACATTATGCGACAGATTCAGTTGTTGCTGGGATGCTGCGATAAGCTGTGCTATTTAGGATAGCACATCCGTCCCCGAGGCCTGTGCAGTAGCGGTCTTACGATGCATTGCCGCCGGAAGCTCCGTGTACGTTGACTCCCGCACACTTTCCTATGCGAACGTCTGGAGTCTGCAGGCCTCGTGTCCCTGGCTACCGGATGGTGTGACCTGGTCGCCGATGATTCTCTGACTGGCGAAGCTGACTGGATATCCGAGGTCACGTAGCCAAGAGCAGTCGTGTGCGCAACCATGAGAATGAGGAAGCCTTATTGACAGTCTACTCCGGACTGACTATATGTCGGAGCGTCCCGAGCGGCGGACGTATGCTCCGAATGCGAAACATTTTGTACCACAGTATCTGGGGCCAGATGTTGTTGTACGAGAGAGGGGCCTCTCTCGCTCGCCGTCCGGATGGACTAGAACGAGCTATGAACTGGACTAAAAGGCTTCCTCCGTTCTCCCTCTAATCCGCCGTCACTGGGTGTGCATTTGGTTGATTTATAGTGCTCGCATCACCCCAAAACTCCTTCTAGACCGCAACGGACGAACCCGGCTGCCGAACCATTCGATGAATGGACGCTACACTGGGCGAGCTAGCGGACGTCAAAGGCCGTCGAACCTACTAGGGTCCTCTTAGGCAATTGGCGTAATTACATGAGCACTTTTCCGCTAGCCCTTCATAAATTGTGACAACGGAGGCACACTGTTGGAAGACATCACAGATACATCACCCTAATCTTGATCGTCTGAAATAGAAATTGATAAAGTAGAGTGACTCTGCGGGGAAAGGACCGGAATGTCCAATTCCCCACTAACATACCGTGACATACGCTTCCCATGTTGTCATCGAAATCATCAGATACAGAACAGGAGTTAATGCGAGTACACTGACCACATATAAAATGATTATAAAAGTCAGAGGAAGACTTCCTCTTATTACAATTGATCAAAATCCTTTCAATGTGAAAAGAAAACAAAGTCCTGGTACTCGCACCAACCCCTGACAATCAAAATACATAATAATAATATGATCCATTAACATAGAAAAAATAATTGAAATCAAAATATTTTGAAAAAATAATTTTTCAGAACAGCCCAAGTTTCTGAAAAGTAACGTTGAGCCCCAATGGATCCCAAGCCTAAGTGTGGACAAAAAATTTTAAAATATTTTAAACAATTTATGCAACACTTACAAACAATAATAATATATCTAGTTATGATTAAATTAACATCAAGATATTATTTTCAAGAAATCCCCCCCTCACACAGAGGGCTGTTGTAAATGTAAACAATGAGTGTAAAAACACTAAAATAAGATTCCAGGCACCCAGGCCCGAAATCAGTTACCAAAAATACACTATCTGATGCAAAACAGAGACTTCCAGGGAAGAAACTGCAGAACATCAGATGGTAGATGCAGAACACAACGCCTAACCACCCATAGGTGACGACGTAAACATGGGGAAAAGAACAGAATTCATTCTGTTATTCAGCTAAAACTCCCAAGAAATTTTAGTAATAATAATTACAGAAACTATGCCAAAAGCATGGGAGAATAGCAAGAGGGGACTTAAAGGAAAGGGAGAGAGGAAAACACTGAAAAATCAGTGTAACTAAATAACAAGAATGACAACAAAATGGCTGCTGCCTCGAAAATAGGTAACTTAACATAATTTCATTAAAAAATTTTAAGTTACAGCCCTGATAATATTCTGTCACACATTTTTCCTCTCCTCCTTCTATATCCTCCTTAGAATCACCATTTCACTAATATTTATGTGTCTGGCATCATTTAAACTGAGATTTACAAGCACAAAGATCAGTCAGATGTTAACTGATGAAGGGCCAAACTAAGAATAATGGCGCCAATTTCGGAACATCCTTGACACTGCGCATGCGCAGTAGAGGTGAAGTGTGGAGGGCCATTCAGGACATGTTTTCTTTGGTTTTTGATGCAAATTTTGGGGATTGGGGGGCAAAATTTGTGTTTGGCCCTATATTTTAAGAGTTAACACCAGCTATGTCTGGGTCATTGGTACAGTATAAAAATATCTCTCAAAGCATTCTTGAGTTATCGTACGACATGTGACCGGACGGACAGACGGACAGCGGTATACCATAATACGACCCGTTTTTTTCAAAACGGGCATATAAAAAACCATTCAAGTGACCACAATGAGCTCATTCCAATGAGGGAACACATGATATGGGTTTATCGAAATTTTTTACAAATTTTTTTTTAACTGCTCAATTTATATAGGACGCATACAGATGCATACAGATGCGACCGATTCGCAAGGTGAAGAGTCAAGTCTTAAAACCTCAATATCATTCTTAATAATCTTAAAGTTGATTGATTTACTCTTTTAGCCTGATCAAGTTTTGCCAAATTTCATTATAGGATAGATAATTCGCCAGACCTGTGGTTTAGTAATGGTTTTCATCAAGCCTTGACTGCCATTTATCTACATTTACTTTTGACAGCACATTGGACCTGAGGCAAGAAAAGTAGCTAAATTTGAAACTGGGCCCATTTGGGTTGAAAAAAAGCCACAGCCAATAAGATATTTATGATCAGGCCACACAAAGTAAATCATCTGTTTCTCAGGCAAAAATTGTCGCGACAGGTAGGCAAGATTTTAGTGTTCATTCTCATTTATAAATTTTCTCCTGAGATGTGAGCTCCTTCAAATAAGAAATAATTGGTTAAATTCCTTTCCTTTTTTCACCATCAAAACATTTTCCTGCTGGTGGTACTTAAAATGCATCAGTAGGTGTTTGACAAATCAAAACATCAAATCAAAACATTATTTTCATGCACTCTAGGTTGATGTCGATGCAGATTGTGTTTCACTGGCAAACTCTCTTTGATCATATACTTAAAGCTTGAGATCTGATATAATCATATTTTGGGGATTCCTATTAGAACGTCGAACGTAATTTACATTTAAATAGGATTTTTACTTGACACCGGAAAACAAGGAATCCTTCTCAAGTAATCATTAGCACAAGGAGGAGAATCGACAATAAGGGTGAAGACCTGTCACAAGAGACTGCAAACTGTTATATTTTTTGGTTATTTTCATCATCCGTACCACTTAACAGTGGTTTATTTGTGAATTCTAATACAATTACTATGAATCTCAAAATCTGATTGGTTAATCAATAAAATTTGCAACAGTAAAATCGGCGTAACCTGTCGCAAATTTTGTGTTTTCAAAAACTATTTCAGGAAAGTCAAGATGTATTCATGGGCACTCTATTTTCGTTCCTTTTTGAGTGATTGACTACCATATCCAAGATAAACAAATGCTGTGAACGCGTTGACTTTCCGTAAAAAAAAATGTTTTCTATCTTTCTTGTAATTAACTGTAATTAATGTGTATGAAGTTGGAAAGTTTAATATTAATGTGGAAGAGGTTTGGCAGAGACTACTGAGTAATGAAATGAGAGTTGAAAAAACTGATTCCGACGAGCTTAACGACAACCGTGTGGAACCAGTCAGTGATATTCTAATAACAGTAGTTTATCTCTTTGCATGCTGCTGGCGGATATCCTGTCCAGCACAGGGTTTCTCTTGTTACTGAAATAAGTATATGTTGGGCACATTTAATTATATTTGCCCTGTGTAAATTGTATGGATTTTTTCACCAATGATTTCTTGTGTTACACTTAATTTTCCATCAAATCTAGTCATGGCTGCTTTAAAGCAGCCATGACTAGATTTGATAAAAAATATCTAGAAAATACTCAGCAGGTTAAGAGTTATCTGTGAAATAAACTATTGATTGATTTATTGATAACCCAAAACTTACCTCAACAGTTGTAGAAAAAATTTCTTTGAATGTCGTTGGACTCATCATTGTAAACTGGAAATAAACAAACAAAATTACAGAACATAGATTGATCTATACAGATTAACACCACTGTATGTGTCTCCGGGAATTCAGATCAAGTCGAGTTGTAGGAACAGAATAGTATTTCGACGAGCGTTAGGGCGAGTCGAAATGCAATTATGTGCCTACAACAAGACTTGATCAGAATTTCTGGAGACACACACTGTGGTGATAATAAATTTATCTCACAATATTGACCACAAAATGTGTTATAAAACTATTTTAAGAGTAACTTTTTCATTTGCCTTATCGATGGAAAGACGCAAAAGGAAAAACAGAATAGCGTTCATTGATCTCCATATTGAGGTCAGAGAAAACTACGTCACTGGGATTCACTTTACTGAATACTGTCTTGCGAAGTAGAGCAACTGTGTGTTTCGTCAACGTGAATTGGTTGTTACTTTTGCAATAATTACTGGTGAATTAAATATTCCTCTTGGTGTAAAGGTGTTTTAAACTATGCCGTTCATTGTTTATTGAGGTGGAGTTTTCCACATTTCATAGCGAAAACTAATCCTTTAACTTCATGAGAGAAGCCTCGACTCGAGCGTTGAGGAAAATCCCAATAATAGGCTACAAACCAGCCCAAGATGCCGAAAAGTGCGCATAATTTAACTATTCGTTGAGTTAACTTCCCCAGTGACATTTTAGCATGCCGTGCATAATAAATACGTTACAGAGCGTTTAGTTGGCAGGTACAGTGTCATAAACGGCTCAGAGAAAACAATATTAGGTTCGGCTTTGCCTCACCTAATATTGTTTTCTCTGAAGGGAAAAACACGAAGCAATCGAAAAATGATATTAATGCCGTTGTTTTGGCAACAGCAGAATCACGCGCTTGTATCAGGGGCCCTTGATACGGATTCGAAACAAGGGCCCAGATACATAAAACTTTAGCTGCGCAACAGTGCAAAAACGCCCCGATTGTGAGATGAAACATGGTTAAGTATAATCAACTGAGACTGGTACTGTTCTTCTGCTAATGATATGTATGTGCCGCAAACACTCATTATACAAACTATTAATTTACTGTTCCTTTCAGTAAGCAACAAATTAAAAGGTTCAAAGAAACACAGGTCCAACTCAAATTACTTCACAGAATAACCAAGTTAATTTCATGTTATTGGTAAACACCAAACAATTTGGCATAGGTCGAAAATAAATTTGATCTATTAATTGTATATGGGTCAGAGTAATTCCTTAACAACTGATGAATAAAAAGCATAATCTGTTAGGTGCAAAAACAGATGACTGAACAATTCCTCTCGTTTACATTTTAAATTTGATCTATTAATTGTGCATGGTTTAGAGTAAATTATCTGACAACCCTTGAATCAAAAAGCCTAGTAAAAACAGACAACCGCACAATTCCTCTTGTTTACAGACATTTTACACAAATGTAAACCAGGCCTTTAAATTCCAGCAGCAACAGATGCCTCCAAATTTTCTGAATGTTCCAAAATTGGAGGGCATAATAAATAGTTGCCTCCTGCAAAGCTTCAAAATTCAATTTGATCCAAAAGAGGGCTGAAACGATTGGCTCATTTTCACAACCAACTAACCACGAGCTATAACCAGATAATATCTGGTTATCCGTAACCATCATTTCACCAAATCGGGGATCAAAACTATAGAAATTGGAAAGCAGTATTCCCAGAAAATATTCCGTAGTGTGTATACAAATGAACTTTGTCGAGTACTCGACAACGTTCATTTGTATACATACTGCGGAATAGTTTCTGTGGTTACTCAGTACTCACGGAAATCGTCGATCATTAACGAAATTATTTCTCATTATACAGCGCTGCTTCAAGGAGAAATTTATCCCAAAGGAGAAGCAGCAGATTTACTACGTTTTAACCGTGGAAAGGCGATCACTATCGAGATTTTGTTTAACCGGTTGACGTTTTTTCCAAATTGGTTAGGTAGGTAACCGTGTTCAAACCGGTTAACCATTTCAGTACTAATCCAAAACTATCCCAATGATACGGTAAGAGTCACACCGATTCAGAATTTTTTAGAATCGTTGAGATGTTCTCAAAATCCAACAAAGTGTCTCCTCTTGAACTCTTCTACTGTACAGGAGACCTGATGATAGAAGAAGAGATCAAGGAGACTGAGATTCTGAAACTACTTTGATTCCATTCTGGAATATTCTATTTTTTGATTGATTTATTTATTTATTGGTATTTAAGGTCACATACTTATGCACAATGGCTAATCATGACCGTGACAGTTTTCCGGGTGGAGGAAGCCAGAGTACCTGCCAAGAACCACTGACCAACGACAAGCAGCTGCTAGCTCCCCAACATCATAACTCCACACTGTAGCACAGGCAGGGTTAGAGTGATTGAAGACATGCGCACCATCGACGTGCAGTACACCTTAGTACACAGCATCATCGTGCCCCCATGTGGACAATCAGCGTCAAGTGCCTTGCCCAAGGACACAATGCGGGAGTCCAAATCGATCGCTCAGACAGTCACCCATCCGAGGACTAACCGGGCTCGACGTTGCTTAACTTCGGCGATCTGTTAAGAACTGGTTACAGCAAGGTCACCGCGCCCCATTTTCGATTGATATTACCCAAACTGATAAGTCACAGCTGCAAACAATACTGGAATTGAGACTGACAATGTATTTGCACAGATAGTTTGGTTTGTTTTTTTATACTTTATTGTCCAATTTCATAAGTGATTCATTAACCCTTAACACCTGGACAATTGTCCTGAATTCACACCTGACCACAGCCTGTACACATCTAGTGGCTTAACAGTGATTTCTAGTCAGGTCTTGTCTTGGCTGCTTAACAGACAGACAAGACTTGACAAGAAACCACTGCCTAAGTAATTCGTTTATTGTCAGCAGGACCTACTCATGATGTAATTTAAAGGGCACCTGTTCTGCACTCTGATGTCAAAATGGCAAAGTATTCGCCAGCAAATATTTCCCATAATGCAATTCGATATTAAATCAAATATACCTTGTTTGACATTGAGCTCTGTCAAACAAGGTATAATTGGTTAAATTCATAGTTAAACGAGAAAAACAAGAGTGACTGGAGAAAATTCTGTTGCACCACCAGAGTGCTAGGGGTTAAAGTCATAAGAGATTTTTTACATTTTGTTATACATTAACAGTTTACATACTGTGGTCTGGTAGTAGTTTTTAGGCAAGTCCTATAGACCAATATACAGACCAACTTTTCTATTCGTGATCCTCTGACCTATTTCATAAGAAGTGAAACTACTCTGATTTCATTCTGGAATATTCTACTTTTTCGAATGACATACGCAAAATGACAAGTCTTGTTCCAAAGAGGGGTCATAACCTGTGTTTTTTGAGACAAAAAATTAAAAAAATTATAAAAATTAATTGGCGATTTTTGTAAATAGCGCTGGTCGGTTTTGGCCGTTACGTTGGGTAAAGGGTTAATTAACCCATAAACCTTAAGGGCCTGGATACTTGTCCTGCATTCACACCTGACCACAGCCTGTACATGTCCAGTGGTGTAACTGTGAATTCTAGAGAAGTCTTAGTTGCCTTAACAGGCAGCCAAGACTTGACCAGAAACCACTGTCTATGTAATTTTTTTATTGTCAGCAAGACCTACTCATGATCATGTTATGGGCACCTGTTCTGAGGTCGTAAAAGTCAGAAAAAGGCTTTTGAGGATTAACCCTCTGCACTCTGATGTTAAAATGGCAAAGTTTTTACCAGCAAATATTTCCCATAATTCAATTTGAAATTTAACCAAATATACTTTACAAGATATAATTGGTTAAAGTCATAGTAAAACAAGAGAAAAACAGTGATTGGAGAAAATTCTGTTGCACAACCAGTGTGTTAAGGGTTAAAGGCATAGAGAATTTTATACATTTTGCAATACACTGATAGTCTACATACTATGGTCTGGTAGTAGTTTCTAGGCAAGTCTTGGCGACCAATATAGATCACCAAGACTTCCCTATTCATGCTTGATAAAACAATTTCATAAGAAGTGATTTAACTCTTAAAAAAACGGAGATTTTATACATTTTGGTACACAATGGCAGCTGATACCATGTGGCAGTGCAGTTGTTTCTAGGCAAGTCTTGGCGGCCTATATAGTTAGCCAAAATTTACCAAGAAACAACTGCCAAAGTACTTATTATTTGGATGAATGCTAGAAGCCACTATCAGGACTTTCAAAAAATGAGGGTACAAGATCAAAAGCCAACATTTTCCTTGCTCACATTTCAAATTCAGTCAAACGCAAATAATATTTTCTTTATATAAACTTGTTTTATTACAAATTATTGGAGAGTGCCAACAGGCACTCTCCAATAATTTGTAATAAAATTTATTTTGGTGAACAAATTTAGACCACCAAAAATAATCCAGCCCTCAACCAGTTATGTAACTTCAAGTGTATCCAGACTGCATGCTGGGACACCTGTCCTGTTGCAGAAATTTTGAAGGTTTACTCTTTTGGAAATCATAAGTCAAAGGTTGTTTTTTACCTGTCAGATATTCCATCATATTTAATACAAATCAAAGTCTGAAAATTTTTTCTGTAGTCAGTACATATTCTGATGGGTTAAAAATAAACATGTAAGGCCCTACAAAGTAGATCTTCTGTTTCTCAGGACATTTTTCTGTAAAACTGCATGTGAGCAGGCAGTTTTTTATATTATTTTTTATTTTTGTAATTATTTCTTTGCCATCAAAAGTTCATGTTTTATGTTTTAGGCCTCATAATCTACAGAATAGCCTTCGTGGTGATGTATTTCATCCCTTGAATGCAGAAAGGCTTTGCAATGCCAAAGCATTGCAAAGCCTTGTTGCACCCACGGGACAAATTTATTAATTTTATTAACTTGAGTAAAATATTAAACATAAACCATTTAATTTTTATTTTTTAAGTTTGCATTGGGTATAACAATAGAGCATGCAGCAGCCAAAAGGACCATGTGCAAGGGCCTGAGAAACATATTTTTTTTACTTTTTTGGCCTAAAAAATTTATGGGAAGGATTTTAATGACGATGGATGTGCCGGAGAAAGATAATATTTTACTGGTTGAGTGCTACATTATATAAATCCATGCAGAAGAAATAATTCTAATTCAAATGCAATATGAAGGACATCCACAGAGTATGAAGCCTTTGGGTTGTAGTACCTACTCTAGAGAATAAAGACCCAACATGGGCTTTCAGCATTCAACCAGTTAATAACCTTATCAATACAAATGGGAAATGACATTTCTCTTTGTATAACTTATAAAGAACTCATCATCAAAACCCCATTTAAAAAAGTCACGCCAAATGGAGTATAATTCCAGTAAACTTACTACACCAGCAAAGTGTTCCAGTACTTCTTTTTCTTCTTTGGTCCGAACACTTTGAACACTATAAAATAAAAAGAGAAACTTTTCATGAAAACTCAAATATTCATCGTATATAACCATTTCTTTCTAATTCTATCTGCTTTTTAAAATCTTGTATTGTAAATAACAACCTTCCATCACCATTATTTTCAAAAACAAAGATATTATCAAATATAGAAAAATGAATGACTCTTTACCAAACAAAGGTTCAAAGTTTTATATAAGAACTGAAATACATTATCTGTCCCTTTATGAAAGTATTAATGTGGGATGGGCATGTTAAGTGTAAGAAGTGCATAGAACTTCATACAAAACTTTACCCTTGTTGGCCTATTTCTAAGTTTACAACCTTAGAACAGGTACCCTCAGCATTCCATCATGAGGAAATCCTGCTAACAATAGACAAATTACCAAGGCAGTCATTTCTAGTCAAGTCTTAGCTGCCTTAACAGACAGCCAATACTTGACTAGAAATCACTGCTAAGCCACTGGATGTGTCCAGGCTGTGGCCAGGTGTAAATTCAAGACATCTGTCAAGGTCCTTAAGGGTTTACCCAACGAATAACCCACATCCGCCCGTGTAATATGCAAATTCAGCAGCTGAAAAAATATAATTTTTCAAAAGATTTCAAAAAAACCATATCAGGTGACCCCTCTTTGGAACAAGCTCGCCGAGCTTGTTCCAAAGAGGAGTCACATGATATGGTTTTGTTCAAATTTTTTGAAAAAAATTTAAAAATGATATTTAAAATAATAAATTTTGATATCGTCTGCGTTGGGTAAAGGGTTAAGGGTTTTAACACACATATCCCACATTCATACTCCATGAATAATACATTTCAATTGTTATAAATGAATTGAGAGTGTTTGATTGCATTATTACGCCATCATTTTCTCACTGCAATCATATCAACTTTGTGCACACAACAGTTTTATTATTTTCAACTTAGGCAAATACATGCGGTCTTGAATACTGAAGAGAAAAACTAGTGTGAACAAGTCACGTGAATACTAACTAACTGCCCACTTGCAGTCAAATTTTAGGCTATTAAAAAAAAATTCTTGTTTCTCAGGCATCTCCCATGTGATATAAAATCTGCCTAATCACCTTTTTCACCAGAAAATTTCTTCTGTGACATTATTGTACACTTGTAGGCAAGCCAGAAAATAAGCAGACTGACATCTGCAAAATGAGGTACCCAGTGGGTGAATTTAGTGATACTACCCTGCATAGCAGGGTAGCATCACTAAATTTACCCTCTGTGAACCTCAGTCTGAATCAGGGTCTCAAAACTAAACAGAAAGAGGTACCCAGAGGATAAATTGGCCCAACGTATGGGATAGCATCATCAAATTCACCCTCCGGGGACCTCATTCTGCAAATATCAGACGGCTTATTTTCAGGCCTGCTTGTAGGCCAAATATTTAACCAAGAGCTCTGTCAAACAAGATATGGTTGGTCAAATTTTCAAATACATTATGGGAAATTTTCACTGCTGAAAACATTGGTTTGCCACATAATAGTGTAAGTAGTTAAATTTCTGATTCCAACTATTTTCAGAACTGTGGTGTGGATAAACAAAAAAAAAAAAGCCTCCCTCCCTCCCTCATCCATAAAATTGAGGAAAAATTGCCTGAGAAACAAGAATTTTTTTTATAGGCTTTACAAACTCACCTCAATCACATGCAAGCAAATCAGATATCATTAGAGAAAATTAAATGATGCCCATATGAAAGCTCACGTGATATTATTATTTGTTATATGACCAAGGATTTTTTAAGGTGTCTACAGGGAATATGGGACCCTTTTTAAATGTCATTTTGGCATGATTTTTCCCAATTCAAACCATATATTTCCCAATCTCAGTCCACATTCAAATAAAAATTTAATTCTTCTTTAACCCTTTACCTGACAAATCGCCCACATCCGCCCGCATAATTTGCAAATTGAGCAGTTGAAAAATTAAATTTTTCAAAATATGTTAACAAAACCATATCATGTGACCCCTCATTGGAACGAGCTCATTGAGATTGTTCCAATGAGGGGTCACATGTTATGGTTTTGTTGAAATGTTTGGAAAAATTTATAAAGATATTAATTAAAATAAATTTTGATTTTCTCTACGTTGGGTAAAGGGTTAACTCTTGCAGGCCTAATTTTTATTTTAATCACTTTTTACTACTGCAAAACAGATGCCTCAACAGGCAGTTTTTAGATACATTTGCCAAGTTACACCCCAATGAACCTTTTCAGTTCATTTCTAGGCAAGTCTTGGCTGCCTATATAGGCAGCCAAGACATGCCTAGACACAACTGCTAAGCCACAGAAAGTAGACTGTCGAAGTGTAGCAAAATGCATAAATATCTTTATCATTTAATACAACAATTTATTTAATAGAGATTACAAAGACTGGTCATTATTTCATGCGATCGTTTGATATAAAACTTACTATGTATTTACTCTATGTATTGGGACACTCTATGATTTGGGACACATGTTTTCCAGAAAACTATATTTTTTTTATGCTCCAAAGTTTGGGACATTCAGGAGATTTGTTTCCAGTTGGCCCGTCGCTAGTAGCAGATGACACTCATAAAAAAATTCTGGAGTAACTAAAAATTTTCATTTTTTGCTTCCAAAACATAGCTTATGATCCCTCATTGGAACGAGCGCAATGCACTCGTTCCAATGAGGGATCATAAGCTATGTTTTGGAAATTGCGCTCGTTCCAATGAGGGATCATAAGCTATGTTGTGGAAGCAAAAAATGAAAATATAAAAATTGGATGGCGATTTTCGTATATAGTGATGGAAAACGAATCACACACAACTTTATTCAACATCAAATCAAGACCAGGCTGTGTTCTTTTCCATTTTCTAAGAATTGGGACACCTGTGAAAATAATTATTTTTAGCTGTCCCAATACATAGAGTAAATATGGTACATGTACTATACATGTACTAGCTGCTGTATTAATATTCGCTCAATAAGAAGGTGACATTTCTTATTCTTTGTTGGTTTCTTCTTCCAAACAAATGATCATGATTTTCTCAATTTCATGGACCCCTGACCCTTCCCAAAGAGGGTAGAAGAATCCATGATGACAACCACAAATAGCTCATCAATATGGCTGTAATTTGCTTATCAGTTCTGGCATGCCAGACGATGAGTCTCAGATTTTCCAATTGCCTCAAACAAGGCTCATATGACATCACTGATGTGCAAGATATTCAAATCCTCAAATAACAATAGCACCGCCTAGCGTTGCATAATACACCCAGTAGGCTTTTTTGAATTATACATAACTACTGTTTTGATCCATGGACCAACCAATAACATCGGAGAGAACCCCCATTTGAACTGAACTTGTATTTTAGTATGACTGAGACACAAATCAAGTTTTGTGCTGATCGACAAATTCAAACTCAAGTTATCAATGTTGACAAAAATGTGAAATTTCTAAAGTCGAAATGGGGCATAACTCTACAAAAAAAGAGTTTGACCAGAATTATAATCCCAGGTGCAAAGGTTCCCAAGGCAGTGATCATGCATACCAAGTTTTGAAAGAATTAGTCAATAAACCTCTGAAGAAATTTCTGGACAAAATTTGACCAATGTGGAAAGTTATTCTGTGTCAAAAAGGGGCCTAACTCCAGCAAAAATAGTCTGACTGGAACTATAATCGCATATTAGCAGGGTCATATGGTGGTGAACATGCATACCAAGTTTCGAAAGAACTGGTCAAAAAGGGAATGGCTCTCGTAAAGCAGAGAAAATCTCAGGACAAAAAAAAATGGACGGACGGATGGACGGACGGACGGACGGACGGATGGATGGATGGATGGATGGATGGACAAATGATGGATGGACAACCCATTTACATAATACAATCATTTTTTTCAAATGGGTGTACAATAACTGGAGTGCTTTTAACACCCTGGTCAAACCCTCCAAAATTTCATTTTTGTTTACATTTCAGGTGTTGTATTCAATTTTTATTAAATATTCACTATCATATAATACATGTATAAACACATTATTACGACAGTAAATCGATATGGGTTGACATAATAAATCTCCTTTACAAGATCAGCCAGATCAAACAGGCTGCCTGTGGCAACATATTTGGTCTGGCTGATATGGTCCTGTCAACACGACACAATAAGGCACCAGATCAACTGACTGTAGTAAAACTGAATATAATTAAGACATACCAAGTTTAAAGAAAATAATTAGTAGAAGATATTATTGTAAAGTTGAATCAAAGTTTACAAGAAGTCATTTGTGAGAGAGGAAGATTTATCCAATTAACCCTTAAGCCCCCATATAGCCCCAAACCGCCACTTTTATATTGCACTGAAGCAGGTGCTCCCTTGTGTTATCTTTTTTATTACTCTTGTATGAAGACTGAATTTTCCCTGGCAGTGGTTCTACATCACTGCTGGCTGCCTGTATAGGCAGCCAGCAGTGATGTAGAACCACTGACAAGTCATCAATAACTATGTAAGCAGAAAAAGGCCATAAATACTTTAAAATTAATCTGAGGACTTAAGGGTTAAATACATACACAGCTGGTCTGACACTTGTCTGTCCTGCATTTACATTGATGGTATAAATATCTAAAGCTTGTAGACCATATTTGACAAGACGAGTGAAGACAAGTGTTTCTTTAGGTTGGAATTGTTTGTTCTGGACAAGACTTGCATCTGAAAAACAAAACACATTATTAAATGAGCTAGTTCCAATGAAGGGGTCATAAACTATATTCTTGTGGCAAACTTGAAAAAAAAAATATAATTTGAATGGCAATTTCAGTGAATGGTGCTGGCCATTTTTTCTTCAGAAACCTAAGTTTTTACCACTTACTGAAAAGAACTCGGAAAGAAAATTCCTAAGGTTGGTGTCATCAGCTATGAATACGAAAAAAGAGAAAATCTTTTATACAAATAATGTATCTAGACTCAGACAGAGAAATGAATTTTGGAGATGATGACCTAATCCTGTTCAGCACCACTTCATTTTGCAAGACACATTTTTATCTTTCTTCTATCAGAACAGATCAGGTGGAGTATTAAATTATTTTTCAAAGGTGATTTTGGTTCAAAGATACCACACTACCAGCAAGAGTAGCCATAATTTAGCAAGATTTTGTTCATAAATAATTGTTTTGTTATAATTTATTGGAGTGCTGATAGGTGGCACTCTCCAATACAATAAATTGTAACAAAACAATACAATACAAACATTTTCTTCTACTGCTGAGCAAACAAGCTGATGCATCCAGTGTAAAGCCAATAAAGTGTCTTCTAGCAATTTTCAATAGAGCCATGATTGTGGCTTCTAGAACTAGTTTTAACCCTTTACCCAATGTAGACGATATCAAAATTTATTATTTTAAATATCATTTTTTGAAATTTTTTTAAAATTTCAACAAAACCATATCATGTGACCCCTCGTTGGAATGAGCTAGTCGAGCTCGTTTCAATGAGGGGTCACATGATATCGTTTTGTTGAATTTTTTTGAAAAGTTAAAAAATTTATAGTAATTTATATATTTTTTATACTTACCAATGACCCAGACATAGCTGGTGCTAACTCTTAAAATATAGGGCCAAACACAAATTTTGCCCCCCAATCCCCAAAATTTGCATCTAAAACCAAAGAAAACATGTCCTGAATGGCCCTCCACACTTCACCTCCACTGCGCATGCGCAGTGTCAAGGACGTTCCGAAATTGGCGCCATTATTCATTCTTATAACCAGTGCCTGGTAAGGGCTATGTACTCAGCGGGGAGGTAAGAGTTCCCAACTCCTGGGAGGGCCATCCCCGTCTGGGTCATTGGTCATTGGTAAGTATAAAAAATATATAAATTACTATAAATTTTTTAACATTTTTATACTGTACCAATGACCCAGACATAGCTGAATAGTAAAAAGGCTGGAGGGCCAAGGACATAGAGCAAGATGGAATACGCTCAATTATATAAAATAGAGTCATCCCCTCTAGGGAAAAAGAAGTATTAGGCCTTACATGTATCTTTCTTATTTATGATAAATTAGAAAGATACAACACCTTCCAAAATTGAGCATCAAACATCCATGTACTCTATAAATATCTAGTATAATCCTTATACTAATAATTTTTAAAGTAAGCCAATAAATAAAGTAAGTCTAGAGAATAGAGACTCTTAATACTCCTAAAAAGTGTCTGAGGATTGTATAATAATGTCCGTTGACACGTGCTATATTCAAAAGCTATACTTTAAAAACTAAGACCTGAATGAATTTTTAAAACATAAACTTCTCACTAAACAACCGTCCCAATAACAGCTCAGAATTACTAACTCCGGAGGAGGCATCCCCTTGTTTTCATATTAAAACAGGTGACCCAAGGGAACACCCTCCCCCCCCCCCCTTTTCTAGCCCTGGGTCAAATAGCCCAGAGCGAAGAGGGCAGCAGAACGGAGTCACTGCCGAAACAGACAGCCTACCTAGCTATAGTAGCAACTGTTAAGTGAATGACATTCTGAGCAGTAGATAATAGACCTAACAATAGAGGCCTCCAGAAATGGACTCGATATTTCTGAGATAAAAATTCATGAATGTGGATGGCTGAGCGCAATGAGCAGCCCTCAAAAATCTATAATAGCGACACTATTAATGTAAGCCCAAGATGTAGAACTCTTACTTCATGAGCCGAAATCTCAAACACAACTGCTGAGTGAATGATATACCATAAGCAGTATCGATAGTTAATTGAATCCATTAGCAATAAAATGGAGCGTAACGTCCTTCTATTAGGCATCAAAGACAGAAGAAGCTTACGCCTGTAGTAATAAACAGATATCTGTTTATAAATACATAAACTCTAACCGGACAGAGTAAAGGCCTATGCCCGTACGAAGACGGAAGGACCTTAATAACAATAGGTTCCGGATATTAATTAGGAGCCTGACTCTTATGCGAAAATCCAACCTAAATAGTAAAGAAAGTAGTGATTCCGAAACTACGAAAGTGAAAATCATCCACCGATAGTGCATGAAACTCACTGACTCTTCAGTAAAAGAGAAGCCAACAGAATTACTGTCTAAAAGGTCAGAATTTGAAAACTACTGTTTCCAGAGGCTCAAATGATTACTTAGCTAAATAAGAACCGAAGTTAAATTCCGAATAGGAATTTTATCTAATGAATCTAAGTCTATTTATCGAAAAGTTACTAACTGACTTAGATAAAGAGACATAAGACTCAATTGTAAACTATCATAGAGTGCATAGGTATGAGGTAACATAAACCTATAACCTTAATAATAACAGGCTGCAGTAGATCTTGTCAAACAAGTATACTAAAAAGTTGCAATGACTAGTATGGAGGAATCAACAATATCAACATAGTGATCCCTACACCAACGACGGAAGAGCCTCCACTTTAGCCGCATAGTATAGCGAAGAAGAGGTTCTCCTATAGTAAGAAATCGCGCCAAAGCTCGTCCAGTACAATGCTTACAATGCAATAAGGACCACACAATGGAATACGTGAAGGTTGAGACCTTGCGGGTTGTGATAAAGATGACACGATTTACCCAGCGAAAAAAGATCCTCTCATGGAGGAAGATTTCGCGTTAAGTCCCACAGTAGACATCAGAGTAAATTTACCCACAGTCTCTGTGAAGACAGAGATGCTATCAACAGAAATGTATTGTGGTTGTTTATCTTAGCAATACTTGCTGAAACAACAGCGCAGGAGGATACGCATATCCTATCATTCCGTCCTATTAGATCAATAGAGCGTTAACAACATAAGCTCAGAGATCCGGACAAGCAAACACATATGTCTGCAATTGATTAGCAAGTTGTGTCGTAAATAAATTATCATTGGGCGCTCCCATTGATAGCAAATCTGATTGAATACTTGTTTGTTGAGAGTCCATTCTGACGGCAACAAGCGACCCATAAGTGAACGGGGGTCCGGTAATACAATCAGACGACCCGAAATATGACGGACCGAAGCAGAACTTGGTGTACTATAACAAACAGAAGGATTCTTTCCATTAAATTGAATAACGGAAACAAATGAGTGCCTCCCTGGTTCCGGAGATACGCCACTACTGTCGAATTAACGGACAGGATTTAGACATGCATTTCTGAATAATGTTCATCCAATGACATAAAGCAAGCCTTAAAAAACATTATTCCGTGGAAGATAAGTACTTGCTTAGAGACTGCGGAACCAAAAGACCCTGGCACTTCGAATCCGTTGGGATCAATATTATATCCCAACCTGTTTGACTAGCAACCGTCATAATTATAAAACTCGGATCCAGCAACTGCAGTGGCACTCTCTGAGTCAACCACCGAATGTTTGCCCCAGTCTGAATCTCTTGCTACACTAGATAGACAAGAGAACGTGTAAATCAAGCAATTCATGGATTGCTGAAAAGTTGCCGTCGTAGAGAAGCTTCTCCGAGAACGAAGCGACTCTGAGAGAGTTCTTCACCTTACTATCCACGCACGTGGATGTAGCTAGGGCTGCGTCATGTCTAACCAACTCCAAGCAGCCACTGAAGGGCGGAGTTATACGTGAACAAACTACTGCCCTCAAAAGAAATCACATTGAGGATCATATCCCGGAATTCTTTCTCTAGAAGACGTAATGATAACGCCTCAGTAAGGTGGATTACGTATGATAAAGCGTCTAAGTTAAGTCTATTAGACATCATTGTCGTTTCCAACATTGTGGTTGGAAAAGACATAGACGGCGAAAAAGATTATTTCCAGTCTTTAATCACGCCGTCTAGACGCATATGAACTCTCGGGATGCCCTGTTCTGCCAAAATAAATTATTCGTATAAATGATAAAAGGCAGAAATGAGCATTGCAGACAAGAAACTAAACTATCATGCTTGGTAGCAGGCTTATATATATATAGCGTCGATAAATAATACACATGTTCTAATGACATTATTGGACTGTGTCAGTAAGTCAGGGACAATGTCCCTGAACCGATCCAAAATTCCGTGTCCAATGACGCTATAAGTCTCATATCCAACATCGCAGCAATGTAGTCCGAAATAACAATCACTGGAAGATAATGCCGGAAGATATGTATGGCAGCTTCCGATGCTTCGAAAGGGAAAACTCGAAATCTTTCGAATCCCTTTCGCCATCCTGTCGGACCCTATAAAGCGTTCGGTCGTCCGTACCTGATGCAACAGCGGACCGCACCGACCCAGCGCCGTCGGATAATTCCTGATTCGACCAAGAAACTGTCGATTGCTGGGATGCTGCGAAAAAACTGTGCTAACTCGGATAGCACGTCTGTCACTGAGGCCTGTGGAGAAGTGGTCCTACGATGCATTGCCGCTGGAAGCTCCGTGATCGTTACCCCGTGCATACTACTAATATGCGAGCGAACGGAGTGTATAGGCCTCGTGTCCCTTGGCTACCGGATGGCGTGACCTGTTCGCCGTGGAATCACTGAATGACGAAACTGATCGGATACTCGAGGTCACGTAGCCAATGTGCAGTCGTGTGCACTGCTGTGAGGATGAGGAAGCATTATCGACAGTCTCTCGGACTGTCAATATAACGGAGCGTCCCGAGCGACGGACATATGCTCCGAATGTAAAATATCTGAACCACAACATGCGGTCCCCTATGTTGTTGGACGAGAAAGGGACCTTTCTCGCTCACAGCCCGGACGGACCTGGACAAGCCAGGAACCGGACTAACAGGCTTCCTCCGATCTGTCCTCAATCCGCCGTCACTGGGTGAGTACTAAAGTAATTATAGTGCTCGCATCACCCAAATCTCCTTCCTAGACCGCAACGGACGAACCCGGCAGCCGAACCATTCGATGAACGTACGCTACACCGGGTGAGCTAGCGAATGTCACTCCGTCGATCCTACAAGGGACCTCTTAGGCGATAGACATATTCCATGAGCACTTATTGCCGCTAGCTCTTCATTAACTATGACGACAGAGGCACACTTTTGAAAGACATCTCCGTAACTTTGCGAACAAGAAACCAGAAATGCTTGGTAATAGCAAGCATATAATAATATAAATATATAGCGTCGTTCAATAATTCGAAAGTTTGTGTGACATTATTGGACTATGTCGGAACTGAGGGACGATGTCCCTGAACCGAACCAAAAATTTCTAAGTCCACCGACGCTATCAGTTTCTTATCCGGCATCGCAGCATTCTGGTCCGACGAAAGAACCTGTAGAAGATCAAGTCAGATGACATACACAACAGCATATGTTGTTCCGAAAGGGAAAGCTCGAAATCCTCCGAATCCCTTTCGGTATCCCGTCGGACCGGATGAAATTTTCGGACGTCCGTACCCGCTTCCGCGGAGCGTCCCGACCCAGCATCGTCGGATAAAACATTATGTGACAGATTCAGTTGTTGCTGGGATGCTGCGATAAGCTGTGCTATTTAGGATAGCACATCCGTCCCCGAGGCCTGTGCAGTAGCGGTCTTACGATGCACTGCCGCCGGAAGCTCCGTGTACGTTGACTCCCACACACTTTCCTATGCGAACGTCCAGAGTCTGCAGGCCTCGTGTCCCTGGCTACCGGATGGTGTGACCTGGTCGCCGATGATTCTCTGACTGGCGAAGCTGACTGGATATCCGAAGTCACGTAGCCAAGAGCGGTCGTGTGCGCTACCATGAGAATGAGGAAGCCTTATTGACAGTCTCTCCGGACTGACTCTATGTCGGAGCGTCCCGAGCGGCGGACGTATGCTCCGAATGCGAAACATTTTGTACCACAACATCTGGGGCCAGATGTTGTTGTACGAGAGAGTGGCCTCTCTCGCTCGCCGTCCGGATGGACCAGAACGAGCTATGAACCGGACTAAAAGGCTTCCTCCGTTCTCCCTCTAATCCGCCGTCACTGGGTGTGCATTTGGTTGATTTATAGTGCTCGCATCACCCCAAAACTCCTTCTAGACCGCAACGGACGAACCCGGCTGCCGAACCATTCGATGAATGGATGCTACACCGGGCGAGCTAGCGGACGTCAAAGGCCGTCGAACCTACTAGGGTCCTCTTAGGCAATTGGCGTATTTACATGAGCACTTTTCCGCTAGCCCTTCATTAATTGTGACGACGGAGGCACACTGTTGGAAGACATCACGGATACATCACCCTAATCTTGATCGTCTGAAATAGAAATTGATAAAGTAGAGTGACCCTGCGGGGAAAGGACCGGAATGTCCAATTCCCCACTAACATACCGTGACATACGCTTCCCATGTTGTCATCGAAATCATCAGATACAGAACAGGAGTTAATGCGAGTACACTGACTACATATAGAATGATTATAAAAGTCAGAGGAAGACTTCCTCTTATTACAATTGATCAAAATCCTTTCAATGTGAAAAGAAAACAAAGTCCTGGTACTCGCACCAACCCCTGACAATCAAAATACATAATAATAATATGATCCATTAACATAGAAAAAATAATTGAAATCAAAATATTTTGAAAAAATATTTTTTCAGAACAGCCCAAGTTTCTGAAAAGTAACGTTGAGCCCCAATGGATTCCAAGCTTAAGTGTGGACAAAAAATTTAAAAATATTTTAAACAATTTATGCAACACTTACGAACAATAATAATATATCTAGTTATGATTAAATTAACATCAAGATATTATTTTCAAGAAATCCCCCCCTCACACAGAGGGCTGTTGTAAAAGTAAACAATGAGTGTAAAAACACTAAAATAAGACTCCAGGCACCCAGGCCCGAAATCAGTTACCAAAAATACACTATCTGATGCAAAACAGAGACGTCCAGGGAAGAAACTGCAGAACATCAGATGGTAGATGCAGAACACAATGCCTAACCATCCATAGGTGAAGACGTAAACATGGGGAAAAGAACAGAATTCATTCTGTTTTTCAGCTAAAACTCCCAAGAAATTTTAGTAATAATAATTACAGAAACTATGCCAAAAGCATGGGAGAATAGCAAGAGGGGACTTAAAGGAAAGGGAGAGAGGAAAACACTGAAAAATCAGTGTAACTAAATAATCAGAATGACAACAAAATGGCTGCTGCCTTGAAAATAGGTAACTTAACATAATTTCATTAAAAACATTTAAGTTACAGCCCTGATAATATTCTGTCACACATTTTTCCTCTCCTCCTTCTATATCCTCCTTAGAATCACCATTTCACTAATATTTATGTGTCTGGCATCATTTAAACTGAGATTTACAAGCACAAATATCAGTCAGATGTTAACTGATGAAGGGCCAAACTAAGAATGAATAATGGCGCCAATTTCGGAACGTCCTTGACACTGCGCATGCGCAGTGGAGGTGAAGTGTGGAGGGCCATTCAGGACATGTTTTCTTTGGTTGTAGATGCAAATTTTGGGGATTGGGGGGCAAAATTTGTGTTTGGCCCTATATTTTAAGAGTTAGCACCAGCTATGTCTGGGTCATTGATACAGTATAAAAATATAATATTTTTTCAACTGCTGAATTTGCATATTACGCAGGCAGATGCGGCTGATTTGTTGGGTAAAGGGTTAAAACAGAATGATTAGCCCTCTGAACACTGTTGTTAAAATATCAAAATTTCAAGAACAAATTTTCTCAAAATGTGCAACTAGGAATTTAACCAATTCAATCTTGTTTGACAGAGCTCAAAGTTCTTTGATTATTCCCTATACTGTTGACAAAATGCCAACATTTCAAGAGGAGAATTTGTCCCTAAGTCAACAAGGTATTTAGCCAAGGTATTTAACCAATTCAATCTTGTTTGACAGACTTCCTGAGCTCATTGAAACAAGATAGAATTGGTTAATTTCCTTGTTGCATTATGGAAAAATGCTGCAGCTTGAGGTTTTCTATTACGACAAAGTATTCAGGGGACAAAACAACATTGAATTGGTTAAATTCCTTGTTGCATTATGAAAAACATTGCAGCTTGATTTTTTCTATTACAAAATCATTATGCAAGGGGTTAAACAAAACTGAATTGGATAAAATCCTTGTTGCATTATGGAAATATCTGAAGATAGAAGTTTGGATATTTCGACATGAGTGTGCAGTATTAAGCTTCCAATCAGAAGTAGTCTTGAAGGTATTTAGCCAAGGTATTTAACCAATTCAATCTTGTTTGACAGACGTCCTGAGCTCATTGAAATAAATAAATGAAAATCAGGCCAGGCCAGTTTTCGAACTCGTTTGAGATATTATTGCAAAAGACCTGTATGGCAAATATTAGGCAAATTGGAGAATGTTTGTTCAAGTTATTATGCTAACAGTGTGAGGATGCCTGGATGCCCGCACGGCTGCACATCGACCGTTGCCAAACCATAGGTCTCGGTTGTTAACACAACTCAACCAGAAACTGAACACAATGATGTGTGTTTAACCTCAACCACTCTGGTGATGCAACAGAATTTTCTCCAATCACTATGTCTTTCTCTTGTAAAACTATGAACTAAACCAATTACATGTATATCTTGTTTGACAGAGCTCACTGAGCTATATTTGGTTAAATATCAAACTGCATTATGGAAAATACTTGCTGCTGAAAAGTTTGCCATTTTTGCAGAGCGTTAAATTCCCTCCTTTTGGGTACCCCAATAATATCATAGTGATAATCTGATGTTAAATCATTGGGATGGTTGATAAACATTATACCAACCACCTTCAGAGGTTGGGAGAAAGGGCTTTATCGTGGCAATCGTCATCATAATATTACCAACTCTCTCAAAGGGTACCATGCTTAATATCCAGGAAAGGAGATAATTGTGTCATAAGACAAAAAGTGAAGAAACACCCTTCTCTCAATAAATGCCCTATCGACATTAGGTTACAGCTGGTGTATGGGTATCAGATCTATCAGACATTTGTTAGTTAAACCATACACACAAGGTTAATAGAGACTTGGCCACCTTATACATTTGCTTACTTTTGCATGTGATGCTTGAAGAAGACACAACAAACACATCTGCAGTTCACAGACATGTTTTTTCTCTCACCACCTACTTACCGTATACAAGCTGATACCATGATAACACAGGTCTATCTTATCCACCCCACATCACCAACCACATTTAAATATTGATATAATGATCGCTGGACAATCTAATTATTGTCTGCATTATGCAATCAAAATAGCATCTCCACCTTGCTTCCACTAATACAGCTACTCAATCTACCCCCACACAATTTAAGGATGATTTTTCTCTAACCACATGCCACTTGCCATCATACAAATCAACAATTTCAAAAGAGAAATAACAAGAATGTTAACTGTTGGGACTTACTGCAATATGTTAATTCATCACCATCATAAGCCAATGCTGAATTTCATAGTATTGTATGGCCGGCGTGGACTGATCACTTTCCACGACAGGGCAATATTTCCACAGACGCAATAATATTAAATTCCAAACACTAATTATAGGAATAATTACAAAAATTTAATTAATGAAGCACCGGGTACAACTTCCTAAATTAAAATTTTGCCGATGGGTATTTGTATTACCTGGTAAATGCATGTCTGGACATCACTGCCCACCCATGAATTATGCCCAGCCCACGACTATACTGAAAATACTTTGAGCATATAAGTAACGTTTTGTTGCTCTATCCAAATATGTAAATCATTTTTCTCTGCAATCAATGGGTAGAACAGTAAATTTTCATCAAAGTACAGAGGAGCACAGTTAATTGGATATCTCTTAAGTGAATAACCCTGTTAATTGAATATCATTTCCAAACACAAAACCATTTACCATACCTCCAGTACAAAATTGACCTGTTAATTGAATATAGGTTATAAAGTACACTCCTGTTAATTGAATAAAAAATCTTGTAACCTGTCGAGAAATTACCCTGACTCTCCACAGTTTTCCTTTGTTTATAGACCTATTTGGCCTCAGAACATACAATACAGGCATTTCATCTATTATATCACGTTTGACAGAGCTCATGGAGCTCTGTCAAACAAGATAGAATAAATGCCAAGTTTATCTCTAGAATACAGGAAAGAGACACAATCCCTGTTAATTGAATATTTGTGTTAATTAAATAATTTTCATAGGCAACGTGGCTATTCAACTGACTGGGTTCCACCGAAGCAGTAGTTTTGTGACACCCTGTGGTGTGCGATGGGAGAAGAATCATCATCGAATGGTATGGAGGTGGGATCGACAGATCTCACCCTCAGGGAAAGATATTTGGCCCAAACACTTGGCAAGCTTCATGTTTTTGTCAAATAGATTTCCCGCCGGGTGTGTGTCCTCCGTTCCATCCCCACATCACCCAAGGATAATAATAATCTTACCTCCAGCAGCTGTCTTGCATGATACTACACCCCATGTGATTGTTTTCACACCACAGACCAGTGTCTTTACTAATCCTCTACAGTCATTTACTGAATATGTGTTATACAGACTAGGCATCACACCAAACTTATGCTGAAATAAAAACAATATCAGAAATGACCAAATTCCTGCCCAATGCACCAGATAGGCCAGACAAAGTAGATTTTTGGTTTCTCAGGCCTTTTTTGTAAAATTGTATGCGGGCGGGTGGTTTTTTATTTTATTTTTTATTTTTGTAATTATTTCTTTGCTATCAAAAGTTCATGTTCTTGGTTTGATTTATATTTTAGGCCTCATAATCTACATTATAGCATGGGTGGTGGTGTATTTTGTCCCTTGAGTGCAAGAAGGCTGAAGCATTGCAAAGCCTTGTTGCACTCCAGGGACAAATTTATCAATTTTAAAGTTTGTGTTGATCAAGAATTTATTTTACGATTTTTCATAAATAGGGAATACAAACAACAAAACAATTAAAAAAATATTGAGTTAGATACCTTTTCTTCTTTTGTATCAGGAAATGACACAGATGTGAGTGGTTTAGTGTCATCTTTAGAAGTCTCCAAAGACAGGGTAGTAGGTGGTTTGACATCTGTTGTACTTGGACGTGTATCAGAAATTGATATTGGTCTGTTTTCGGTAGGTGATGTTCTGGCATCTGTTGAAGATTTTATTATATCAGCTGGAGTTTGGCCTTGCTGTTTGCTAAAAAAAAAAACACACACACAACACTTGAAAATTTCCCATGAAGTGAGGAGTCAATCTCAATTTGGTGAAAAAAATCATCAGACTGAATTTTTCTCTATGATAATAATGCTTGTATTATTAAACAAGAAGCCCCATGGGGCCCCGAGGTGCTCACCTTACCCAGTTGTATAAAGAAGGATTTAATTAGAATCTATGACTAGTTATTTAATTATTTATAACTCAGTTGTCCATGCCAGATGATTCTTTTTCTAGTATTGGGATGCTACCACAAAAATAATGCCAAGATTTTAAGTAATGCAAAACTAGGAAGGCCAAATATCAACCTGGGGACTTAACTTGAACAAAGTGAAGGATGTTGTAAACCAAATATCAAAAGATTCTGACTGGTGGTTCTGGAGAAGAAGATTTGGAGAATATTACCAATTTTGCACTATGTTAAAATTTGACCACCTCCCCCACCCCCCAATAGGGAACACAAATATCAACCCAGGGACTTTATTTGAACAAACTGAATCTGAACCCTCTAAGGATGCTGTATACCAAATATCAAAAGATTCTGACTGTATATCAAGAAACAGATTTTTAAAGATTCTCAAATTGGACCCAAATGTTAACCCAAAGAGTTGATTTGAACAAACTTAGATCTGACTTCTCTAAAGATTCTGTATGCCAAATATCAAAAGATTCTGACTGATGGATCTGAAAAAGATTTTCAAAGATTATTCCTCATATTGCACTAAGTTCAAATTTGGGCTCACTTAGAGAGCCTAAATATTAACCGATGGACTTGAGTTTAACAAATTGAATCTAACTCCTGTAAGGATTCTGTATGCCATATATTAAATGATTCTGACCGATGTTTCTGGAGAAGAAGAGTTTTAAAGATTATTCCTCATATGGGAGTATGTTAAAATTCAGGCTTCAATATGGAGCCCAAGTATTAACTCAAAGACTTGATTTGAACAAACTTAGATCTGATTTCCCTTAGGATGTTGTATACCAAATATCAAAAGATTTTGACTAGTCCATCTGAAGAAGATTTTCAAAGATTATTCCTCATAATACTCTAAGTTAAAATTTGGGCTCCCTTGGAGAGTTGACTTGAGTTGAAACAATCGAATCCAACCCCAGTAAAGATTCTGTATGCTATATATTAACCCTTTACCTAACATGAAAAGCAGACGACACTTGCAAAAAAAATTCTTGAATAACTAATTTTTTTCATTTTTTGTCTCAAAAACATAGGTTATGACCCCTTGTTGGAACGAGCTCGACGAGCTCGTTCCAACGAGGGGTCATAACCTATGTTTTTGAGACAAAAAATGAAAATATTTTGAAAATTAATTGGCGATTTTTGAGAATAGCGCTGGCCGGTTTTGGCCGTTACGTTGGGTAAAGGGTTAAATGATTCTGACTGGTGTTTCTGGAGAAGAAGAATTTTAAAGATTATTCCTCATATTGGACTGAGTAAAAATTCGGGCCCCCATGGGAAGCCCAAATATACGGAGTCAAAATAGAAAGTATAAGGCTTCACAAAGTAGATCTTCTGTTTCTCAGGATCTTTTTTTGTAAAATTGCATGCGGGTGGGCAGTTTTTTATTTTATTTTTTATTTTTGTAATTTAAATTAAAATGTTCATGATCTTGGTTTGTTTTTTTGTTTTCGACCTCATAATCTACAGAATAACATGGGTGGTGGTGGTGTATGACGTCCCTTGAGTGCAAAAAGGCTAAAGCACTGCAAAGCCTTGTTGCGCGCAAGGGACCGTTTTATTAACTTGGGTAAAATATCAGACATAAACCATTTGATTTTGATTTTTGTAAGTTTGGATTGGTTATAAAAAGAGAGCATGCGGCAGCCAAAAGGATTATGCGGGAGGGCCTGAGAAACAGATTTTAATTTTTTTAGGCCTAATAGAAACAAATGTGAAAAAATAGCATAAAGGATGAAATATAATAGTTCTAATGTTGCATGTTTGTGGACAAGAAGTAGTGCAAAGAGTTTAATGACATGTTGTTGTTGTCCACCCAACTGTATACAATTTTGCTACGGATTTCAAAATAGCATGTACTACCCGAGAATGTCAAATTGAATGGGTGACCGACGATTTTCTTTGTGTTATGTTGTGCTAGAGAGTCTGGGTTATTGAAAAAACATGCTAGTTTTTGTCTTCTAACATTTTAAATGAAAGTGTCAATGACACTGTAGCTCAACTTGTGTAAGATATGTACATGTATAGTATGTGACACAGCAATTACACACATCTGGGTAATGACCTGATAACAAAGATACATATAAAGTATTGTAATGGTCTGTACATAGATACTGACCGTAGCCTGTAACAAATGTATAGGTAAAGTATTGTAAAGGTGGGCGACAGATGCTAAACTAGAAAAGAATTCTTGATGGGGTTAATGTTACAATGGGGATCCTTGTATGGCACACCATAAGCCAAATGTTAGCAATTGTTTTGGCCTGTTTGATTCAAACCCTTGTAAGATTGATTAATACTAATTAATAAATATTTGTCCAGTCCTTCTTAAAATATAAGTATTTGAATTTTTTTATCTTCAGCTCATAGGGTTCCCATGGGTGAGGTTTTATTTTTCTCGTTGTAAAAAGAAAATCAGGTTGTGCTAATAATGTTTACCCTCCCCAAACAACAGCAAATATTAACACAGGAACTTGGCTTCAACACATTTGAATATACACATCCTCGGGATGCTGAATTCAAGAAACATTATTTTGTCTGGTGTTTTTGGAAAAGATTTTTAATTATCTCCCTTTTTGAGTCCCTGAGTGGGTCTGACTGAACCCAAAAATATTTGTTCTCATAGCACAGTGATAACAAAGGCACCCAATAAATTTATAGCAAACATTACTGACATAAAAAATCTTGTACAGGTTCTGTACAAAAAATGTAATACACAGAATTCCCATAAATATGACTGCCAACAGGCATTTTGAATTTTTGGCCGAGCCCCAAAGAACTCATTACCATCCCATGATGATAACAAACGTAGTCCTATAAGTTCTGTACAAAAAACTGATTGCACCTAATTTCAGTATAAAATGGTCATCGGCAGCCATCTTGAAATTCGGACCGCACCCAAAAACACTTGTTCCTGTCCCAAGGTGATAACAAAGGTACCCAAGAAGTTTCGTGAAGATCGGTTCATAAATGCAGCCTCTAGCCCATGCCATTGGTGTGCATGAGGCTGGGATACCTCCAGATGAGCTCGCTGCTGAGTTCGGAGTCATGTGGCCACTATTTACCATCTCTTTGGAAGGTATAGAACCACTGGATCTACTGTCGACTGACCACGATCAGGCCGACCAAGAGTGATGACCCCTGCACAAGACCGACACATCAGGACGTCTCACTTGCGGGATCGCTTCCTTCCGGTGATGAGCACAGCAGCAATTACTCCTGGTAGAACTAACAATAGAATCAGTGCACAAACTGTCCGCAACAGACTCGCTGAACATGGCATCCGAAGTAGGCATCCATACCACGGACCAATCCTTACCTAACATCAGAATGGAATGAGTACGGCAACGTGTTCACAGGACTCAGCAGTGTTGGAGCACAGTTCTTTTTAGTGATGAATCACAATTTTGTCTACCGCGCACTGATAGTAGGGCAAGAGTGTATCGCCAGCGACGAGAACGGTTTTCTGATGCTTGCGTGCAGGAATGCGACCATTCCGGCAGGGGTAGTATAATTGTTTGGGCAGGAATTTCCTTGCACCATCAAATGCAGATCATTTTCATCGATGGGAATCTCAATGGACAGCAATATAGGATGAAATTCTTAATGCTGTTGTTGTCCCATTGTTCAACATCAAAGTCGGATTGCAGTTATTCCAGCAAGACAATGCCCGATGTCACATGGGGCGTATCTGTCGTGACTTTCTTGAGGAGCAGAGCATCGAACTTCTTCCCTGGCCCCCACTTTCGCCAGATTTTTCACCAATCGAGCATCTTTGGGATCAATTGGACAGGTGGGTACAACTTCATGATCATCAGATGTTAGGCGATTTACGTAATGTTCTAAGGCAGGAGCGGAATGCAATACCAAAGGGTGACATCCAGAGACTTATCAGGTCCATGTGCCATCGATGTCTTGCCATCCAAGAGGCAAATGGTCAACATACATGCTATTGACTGCATGTGTGAACTTTACATTTCACCCCATCTCTGAACTGTGACGTCCTAACAGGACGCTGGCAACAGTAAGAACATTACAGTAAGAAATTATGCAAATTCATACAGCTAGACTCGAAATATGAATTTACAAAAATTTGTTTGGGATTAAAGTCAATAATACTAAAAAAATTGCTCCTCAAAGTTTATTATACTTTCTTTTTTAACTCAGTATATTAACCAAGGGACTTGATTTAAACTATCTTGAATCTGACCCTCAATGATGTATACCAAACATTAAAAGATTCTGGCTGTTGGTTCTGAAGATTTTTAAAGATTATTCCCCATATTGTCCTAAGTTCAAAATTCTGGCTCCTGGCTGTATTGAGCCCAATATGAACCAAGGGGCTTCATTTTAACAAACTTGTATCTAACCCCCTATGGATGATGTATACCAAATACCAACAGATTCTGAAAAGTGGTTCTGGGCATGTTGATTTGAACAAAAACAAAATGCGATATCAGAACAAGCAACCACCTCAAATTTAACAAAAATTGGTTCAGTGGTTTAGGAGACAGACGATGGACAGTGAGTGATCACTATAGCTCATCCTGACTTTCAGTAAAGTGAGCTAAAATGGTCAACCTCTATCCAACACATTTTTATAAAAAAAAAATCCCCCACATATCAATTCACATAAATTAGAAAACATATTTTTCTCACTCAACATATAGTATGAACCACTTTAGTGGATCGCCAGCCCTAGCATTGGTTCCAGGTCCTATTTTACCACTGAAGCAGAACATGTTTAGCACAGTAAACTAGCTAGTACTGATCCACTTCCCACAGGAGATTTGTGGCTAAAACGAATGTTGAATTTTCATATGTTGCAATGACACCAATGAAAATGCCACTCCAGAGATAATTCCGGTTTATTATTTGTTTTGTTTTATTGGGGTTTACCGGGTAATAACACTTTCAACAGCCAAGGTCACATCATGTCTGACAGTTTTATGGGTGGAGTAATAAGAAGTACCTGGAGAGAATCACCAAGCAGTGATGAGCAAATGCCAGACCAACTTACCAAGTAGCGTTATCAATGGTTGATGGCAAGTGCATCATTGACGTGCAGTACTCCTTAGTACACAGCACCATTGTGCACCACATAGACAATTGAGATTAAGTGTCTTGCCCAATGACACAATCCAAGTTACTGCTGGTCAGGATCGAACTGTCAACCTTCTGGTTTAAGGACGGATTGTAGAAAATTCTGGAGTTCACTCAGAAATAATAGATACCTTCTGTGTACCAGTATTTTTGATGAGTTGGGAGAAAGAGAGAAGTCAAACACAATACTGCGGAGTCCACTTAATTGAATAACCCTGTTAACCCTTTACCCAAAGAATCGGCCACATCTGCCTGCGTAATATGCAAATTCAGCAGCTGAAAAAATATTATTTTTCAAAAAAATTCAACAAAACCATATCATGTGATCCCCCTCGTCGAGCTGCTTCCAAGGAGGTGTCACATGATATGGTTTTGTGGGAATTTTTTGAAAAATTTTTAAAAATGATATTTAAAATAATTAATTTGGATATCGTCTGCATTGGGTAAAGGGTTAACTGAATACAATTTGCAAACACAAATCCATTAACCATACCTTCAGTACAAATTTGACCTGTTAAATGCATCAAGGTCATAGGGTAAACACATGTTAAGTGAATAAAAAAAAACCTGTAAGATGGAAAGAAATTTACACCAAATTCACTTGTTGATAAACTTATTTGGCCTCAGTACATCCAATACAGGCATTTAATCTACTATATTTTGTTTGACAGAACTCCATTAATAAATGCTCAGTTTCTCTCTAAAATACAGGAAACTGACCATATCCCTGTTAAATGAATACTCCTGTTAACTGAATAATTTTCTCTGGCAAAATGGTTATTCAATTAACAGTGCTAAACACTTACCATTTCTGAAGAATTTGTGGCAACTGTACTTTGGCAATTGTTTTGAACTTGAGAACAAACACTTCCAGCATCCTCATTAAAAGCTCTCTTCCCTGTAAGTAAATAATTGTATAAATGTCTGATATTAAATAACTCCCACAATCGGTGCACAAAAACTGGAATTACTCTTGCGTTCCTAATAAACATACATGTATGTTTATTAATTTGGGGGAATTTTCCCACCCTGTATCCACCTTGTTTGGGCTTGTATGTTTATTAAAATTGCCCTTCAAACAGGGAGAAAATCTTCAAATTAGTAAATCTTCACTAAATTGTGTGATAGTCTTTTGTTTAGCACAGTGTAATCTTTGTTGTAATTAGGGCTGTCATAATTAATCGATTGTCGATCGTTCCCGCCAAAATCGATTAGTATTTTTCGTTGTCTACGAATCGCTCACCTTTACCCCGTTTTAGACATTTAATAATTAAAAAAAAAATTGGATGAAAAAACTATTGTTGCTAAAGGTAAAAGGTCAAGAACATCGACGTTAAACCTCAAGAAGCCATTACAAATGATCCTCTTTCAGGTACATTCAAAGCTTTGATGCTCTGAACTTTTGAACCATCTGTGTAATAATCAAGACTGGTGGGCAGTTTCGAACTTGCGAAGTTCGCAACTGACGACCGGTCTTGATTATTACACTGATGGTTCAAAAGTTCAGAACATCAAAGCTTTGAATGTACCTAAAAGAGGATCGTCTTGGTTGTTTACTTGAGGTTGGTCAGCTAACTCGAACTTCATTTTTAATGAATTCAAAGAGAGGGAGAGAGGGGAGGGTCATCTAGGTGCGATTAATAGAATATTATCAATTATTTGCGATGATTGATTCCTAAATTAAAAAATCGTGACAGCCCTAGTTGTAATCATGATGTCTAAACACCTTTTTCTTTTCTTCAATAAAACTAACTGCAAAACTGGAAAATAAGTTGGCTGTTAGATAAAATTAACCAGCATTACTCACCTACCCTCTCAATGGATTTTCACCCTGTACTATTATTTGGGTCTATACTTTTATTTAATTTTGATAAATGTTCCACCTTGAACTTTTATTCTCACCTGTACTTTTATTTGGAACACAAGAGTATCTTATGAAGTGGCTTCAACATCAATTCCTTTCTGGTACAGTACGGCCGTAATGGACTGATCACTTTCCGCGGGTGGGCAATATTTGCACGAATGCAATAATATTAGATTCTAAACACTCTAGAAATACAGGTATAATCCAGTGCTTCATTAATTAAAATTTTCCTGATGATGATTTCTATTACCTATTAAATGCATGCGTGGACATCGCTGCCCACACGTGGATTATGACCAGTCCATGGCGGCTGTACTGTAATCCTCCTGATGGTGGGATAAAAACTGAGTTAAAAATATGTTGTGGAAAAAAAATACAATTGAAAAATTGACAGCGAGATGATAGTATGCCCCTCATTTTTCTAAAATCATCAGAATGTTGCCTACAGTACAGCCGTCACAGAATAGTCAGAATTCATCCATGGACAATGTTGCTGACAGGAGCTTTTCTTAATAAAAAAATCGCGACATCGACGCCGTAGCTGCGACAGGTGGTGCAATCTCACAAACTTCTAAGTCCATCAAGGGCCATAATTCCAAGAAAAATATTTGGAACAACACATGCATTGAACAGTGGCCAGACATCAATAAGATACACTTACATGCCAAATATAAAGTCATTCCAACAAGTATTTCAAAAGTTATTGAGTTTTGAAACTCGTTGGTCACAGACAGACCGACCGACCGACAGACCGACCGACCGACCGACAGACAGACCGACATTGCCACTTATAGAGCTGCTAGTTGCAGCTAAAAATCAATAGTTTTCAGCAAATATTCAATGAAAGAAGCACCAGGTCGTAACTGAAAATGAGATGGCGATTCCATTGTTTTATGTCAGAGCTTCACTGTTAATGCATGCATGGAAATATTACCCACGCATGGATTTTGACCTTTCCACGATGAAAGCACTGTTCGTGGATTTTTACCTTTCCGCAATGACCACACTATATAACTCTCTTGGTTTTATGGAGAAATTTTGTGAAAATTATACATTTTTAAACAAGAGGCCTTAATTGCTCTTCTGATAAAATTGTTTAAAGAAGATTTACAGTCACATTCAGTATCTATATGTTAATATACTTAATCTATTTTAACTAGGGTCTGTCAAAAGAATTTTTTGTTGTTGTGTAAAATCACTCAAACACCGTCAAAATACCTTTTGAAGCAAAGAGAAAAAAAGTCTCCTAGTGTACTCCCTCTCACTCCTCCCCCAGGGAAAATGTTGATTTTGACCCCATAAAGTCAGTCAAACACTGCAAATTTCAAGCATAAAAATTTTGACCAGACGGATTCTCTAACAACCCCAACTCCTTGGGGTGGGGGTGGGGGGGTGGCTGGTACAAGTGGCCTAGTGGGACCCATTTGAGTAAACTTTAATCTCATATACTCACATTCACATCTAACTAAAATTTACCACAGTCAGCTCTGTCAGTATCTGACTCATGGATCTGAAGAAAACTACTTTTTAAAGAACAGTCTTTATACTGCATCAAGTTAAAATTTTGGATATCACGTGGAGCCCACATATGACCAAGGCACTTGATTTGAACAAACTGGAATCTGAACCTCCTAAGGTTGCTACATATCAAATAGCAAAAGATTATGACTGGTGGATGTGAAGAAGATTTTTGAAGGAATTTCCCCATATTGCACTAAGTTAAAATCTAGGTTGCCATGGGGAGGTCCAATATGAACCCAGGGACATAATTTGAACAAAGTGGAATTCGAACCCATGAAAGATACTGCAAACCAAATATCAGAAGATTCTAACTGATGGATCTGAAGAAGAGGATTTTAAAAGAATATTCTTCATATTGCACTAAGTTAAAACTCGGGCGCCCATGGGGAATCCAAATATGACCACAGGGGCTTGATTTGAGCAAATTTGAATCTGAACCATCTAAGGATACTGCATATCAAATATGAAAAGAGTCTGGCTGGTAGATCTGAAGAAGATATTTAATGGATGTGGATAGGTTACAATTTTATACTAAACAGGAATCTCATTTCAGTGAGATATTTTTATTCTGAGTTTCATCAGACAGTTTCAGAACATATAACGATAAACTGGCTGAATGTATTGAAAATGCCATTTCACAAAAACTCTGAATAATAGAATATTTCTTTTATTTGCATATTTCTTGCAGACAACAGTGGAACCTACTTAATTGGATATCACCTTATTGAAAAATCCTATTAACTGCATTTGACTTAAAACACCAAATTATTTACAAAACATTCAGTACAAATTTGACCAGTTAACTGCATACAGGTTATAGAGTAAACTCATGTTAACTGAATAGGGGTTGTGCCACAGCACGTTTATACTCGCACAGTTGCATAATATCTTACCACATACCAAATTTAGTTGAAATCCATCCACTCACTGTGGAGATATGGATCCACACAGACAGATGGATGGAAGGACAGTTAGACGGACGCATGCAATCCAGTATACTCCCAATCTCTTCAAGAAGGGGGATATAATGAAAAATCTTGGCTAATAGCAATAGAGATAGACCTATTTAACCTCAGTACATCCAATACACTATCAGGCATTTAACCCTTTACCCAACGTAACGGCCAAAACCGGCCAGCGCTATTCTCAAAAATCGCCAATTAATTTTCAAAATATTTTCATTTTTTGTCTCAAAAACATAGGTTATGACCCCTCGTTGGAACGAGCTCGTCGAGCTCGTTCCAACGAGGGGTCATAACCTATGTTTTTGAGACAAAAAATGAAAAAAATTAGTTATTCAAGAATTTTTTTTGCAAGTGTCGTCTGCTTTTCATGTTAGGTAAAGGGTTAATCTATAATATACTGAGCTCTGTCAACAAGAAAAAATAGAGTAAAAGCTCAGTTTATTTCTAGAATACAGAAAAGTGTGCAAATCTCCTTTAACTCTTTACCTAACATGAAAAGCAGACGACACTTGGAAAAAAAATTCTTGAATAACTGATTTTTTTTCATTTTTTGTCTCAAAAACATAGGTTATGACCCCTCATTGGAACGAGCTCGACGAGCTCGTTCCAATGAGGGGTCATAACCTATGTTTTTGAGACAAAAAATGAAAAAAATAATGAAAATTAATTGGCGATTTTTGAGAATGGCGCTGGCCGGTTTTGGCCGTTACGTTGGGTAAAGGGTTAACTGGTAGAGTGCTGGAAGCCCATTTTTGGGCTTTATCCTGAAGTGCAGGTACCACGGCTATAGGGCCCTGCGAATCGGGAAATTTATGTTCGAATCGATTCTCGAATCGAATCGGGACTCATGTCGACATCGAATCGAATCTCAAATCGAATCGGGATAAACTCGAGAAATAACTATAACTGGCATTATCTTGTGCAGAGATGTTCGGAAAGCACTGCGAGAAGAGATCGTTGACATAACTTGACAACTTGGCGTTGTTGTAATTTTCTTTCTCGTTGAATGGCCATCCAGATGTTCACTTGGCCCGACAATAAATTCAAGACATAAATATGGACAAATTAAGGTGTTACTGCCCAGAGACATTCAAGACAAACCACTAAATTGAAACATGAGACTTAAAAGCACAAATGTAATACAAGTGGCACTTTAATTCCCATGGGTTGAAGTCGGCTACAGCCGCTAACTTCATGTACATTAGCATGCCTAAATACATTATTGTAATGTTTGGTTGTTTTTGTATTATCAGAATTTGGGTCTTGTAGATTTTGGTCCGTTCTCAACTCAATAAAACAGTATACATCAAAAGCAGTGAAGGCGTTAAACTGTGTTAGTTTCTGCATTAGTTAACTCGAATAGTGACGCAGTGCTCATTCACACAAATTGCTTTTACTTCATTCCAACTTCCAAGTACCAACTCCGAACAATGCAAAGAAACTACAGAGGTTTTCCTCCCACAGTTTTCTAACATAATAATGGGAGCGCTCCAGGCGACATGTCCCCATTATTGTGTTAGAAGATTCCGGGACTGGGAGCAGGCCTTAGGCCCATAGCTGGATATTTCGGTTGTATGGATTCCGCGAATAACTCTCACACGAATTCCTGGAAATCTATAAATAGCGAATTTGCGGTGTGTGGTTTTCTGGGAATCTGAAACTGAAAGTGAAACGACAGAATTTTGCAATGAATTTGACTATTTTCCTGATAGAAACATTAAAACTAGAAGAGTTCGCTCCTTATTTCAACCGATGTCGACATTGTCGAACACTGATTCATTTTCCTCGAAGCTTCGTTTGACTAACGAATCGGCAAACTATTCGAGATCGATATACGAATACCAAAGCGATGTCGACATCGAATCGAATACTCGAAGCTTCGCAGGGCCCTACACGGCTTAAAGGCTTGATATTCTGTGGATGTGCTTCAATTAATTCTTGATGTGATATTATTTAGTCTGGATGGAATTGACCTGCTACAATTTATGGGAGAGTGCCTGTAGGCACTCTCCCATAAATTGTAGCAAGGCAATAACATGTGAGCAAAATTTTAACACCTCAAAAAACTTAGCACTCTACCAGTTAACTGAATAATTCTATTAAATGAATCATTTACACTAGTAAAGTGGTAATTCAATTAACAGGGTTTCACTGTACTTCATTGCTTGGTTGGCAAGACTCCACAGTGAAATAAACAGCAACAGAAAACATTCAGATCAGTACTCACATTACCATTTTCTTGTTCACTTTTTAGTCTGATGCAATCAACAAGATTCAATAATAATTTACATGACATCGTCTGTATACTACTTCCCAGTGATTCATCATGAACATTTTTGGAGAATAAGTTGACAGCAAGTGACAGGTCATTCAATGGCAGAGCTGTTCTGACATGATGTACTAAATCTGCCAATGTACTGTATGCTAAAGGCCTGAAAAAAAATAACATAAAAACTAGAAAAACTGTGAGCACTTCTCACTAAATGATACCACCCACTCCCACCAAGAAACATTTTCCAACAGTAAAAGTGAGTTTAATGTAGAGAGCACAAACACTGACACCCCCCCCCCCCTCCCACCCCCACATACCTCCACCCCGAAGCTTGAATTGACAAAGCCCATTTTTCAATATGTGAAACTGTAAAAATGAAAATATCTGAAAACAAAATAGAAGGTACACATCTACACTGTATGTAAAAGAATGTTTGAAGGTTTCATTGAAATCCATTCACTAGTTTAAAAGAGGTTGCGGATAGAAAATGTCAACAAACGAATTTCACATCAGTGAAGAGATGACCGTTTATTAATCATCTCAACAAAAAATTAACTGTAAATTGCTACGAAAACAGAACACAAATGTCTTATAAACATGTACAATTCAAACAATATTACCCATGTCGGCTTAATAAAAAGGGAATGATACACAACAAATCAACAGGAAAATTTCAAACAAACAGACCCACAAAAAATTTAGAAATGGATGGTGAAAAGTCCGCATGGGGAATTTTCCGTTTTTCTATTAAGCAGAATGGGGTAATGTCTGATGGAATATACGGGGAAATGTCCGGCCTAAATGAGATGGGGTAATGTCCGGATGGGAAAATGCCTGATGGGGTAATGTCCGGTGACCACAGAATGTCAACTGAATTTGACAAAGTACATTTTTCAATATGGGAAACTGTAAAAATAAAAATATCTGAAAAGAAAATAGGAGGTGCACATCTTCAATGTATGTAAAAGAATGGCCGAGAGTTTCAATTAAATCTGTTCACTGGTTTAGGAGGAGCTGCGGATAGCAAATGTGTACCCCACTAAAGCGTAATGGAATGATGGACAGACATTCTTACAAATGGCTACTTATGTGGCTATTTTATGGACATGTTAGGTGGCTAACCTAAAACAAACATGTCCAACATAATAAAACAAGTTTTTTGGGGGGAAATTTTTTTTTTTGGGGGGGGGGGGGGTCAGCTAACCCTACTCTTTACTGACCCTACCCCTACCAACCCCTAAGCCTAAGCTAACCCTAACCTTATAACTCTAACACCCCTTCACTGACTCCCACCCCACCCCATCCCTAAACCCCACCCTGGAATGCCCTAACCCTACTCTACATTTATCCAAACCCCCACCCCCAACCACCCCCACAATAAGAGATTCTGTTACATGGCTAGTGATGTAACAGACTTTAACCACATAAGTATCCTGTTTTACTAACTTGTAGCCACATAAGCAGTCATTTGTGTGTGCGGATGGACAGACAGACGGACATACAGACATACGGATGGAAATAGTGAACACTGTATACCACCCACTTTTCAAGTGGGTGGCATAATGAGATGTACACAATCTGTTTTCTTTAACTGGTTGTGTGCTAAATTATTTTTCACAGCTGATATAAAACATGGGTATTTATTTTTAAAAGATACCACACCACCAGCAACAACAGCCTTAGTTTAGCAAGATTTTGTTCATAAATACACAGAATGACACACGTATGTGAATGGGTAGGGCTGCACGATATTCAAAACAGAATACCGGTATCGGTATTCAAAAAAATACCGCGGTATACCGATATATCGAAAACTGTTCAGATATATGAACACAAGTATCACAATCGAGACTCGAGGCATCACAGTCGGAACGAATTAGCATGTCTTGATGATGCGCTTCGAAAAACCTTTACCCAACGCAGATGATATCAAAATTAATTATTTTCAAAATTAATTTAGCAGATTTTCCCCAAAAATTTCAACACAACTATATAATGTGCCCCTCATTGGAACGAGCTCAACGAGCTCGTTCCAATGAGGGGTCACATGATATTGTTTTGTTGAAATTTTTTTAAATTATTTTTTCAACTGCTAAATTTGTATATTACGAGGGCACAAGCAGACGATTCCTTGGATACGGGGATAATATTATTCATTCGGGGCTACAGTTAAAAAACTCAAGATGTCTTAAAAATTAAATTGGGGGTGAATAAATAATGACGATAAACCGATATTTTTGTAATTACACCGGTATTCAATCGATATTGGTTTGAATACCGGTATATATCGGTTTATCGATATACCATGCAGCCCTATGAATGGGTTAATCGTTATGGCACGAGTGCCAGCACGGAAGAATAGAACGAGAGGCTGCACAAGTGCCATAACGATTAACCCATTCAAATGTGCATGTCATTCTATGTTTATTACATGCCTTCACATCTCTAAAAGCAATTATTAGAAGGACACTCAGCAATTCATTTGACAACTATCAACAAAAAGAACACATTTTATCGCCAACCAAATTTGTGAGGGGAACCCTACTGGCACATAGAACACATTGGAACTCAGGGGACAATTTTTAGCTATCACTAGAGATTCAAATCGTAATTGCGGTGCACGTTTTGTAGAAAATTCCAGTGAAATTTCGCTTCTATTTAAAAATAGTCTGTGAATGATTTCCGTTCCGCACATACGTGCGGAACAGATTTTCATTTTCCAAATGGTTTGGTGTTGCTGCAGATGGGGATTACATAGAATAGGCATGTAATAAATAATTGTTTTGTTACAATTTATTGGAGAGTGCCAACCAAACAATGTTATATAAAAAAAAATTCTTCAACTGCTGAACAAACATCAAGGTAATTCAAATACAGTAGAACCTGTCTTGAGAGACCGCCCTTTGGGCCACACAAAAGTAGTCTCTCAAGACAGGTGGTCTCTCATAACAGGTTTCAGGTTTTCTCAAGTCAGTGAATAACAAACCACAAAATTCAGAAACAGAGAAGAATGTTTTTTTGTAATTATTTTGTAGTTGTTCTTTTGTATGAAGTTTGTGTAACAAATTGAAATGGACTGTTATAAAAATTATAAAAATAAATTAGTGTTGAAAATCTTCATTGAAGATTTTCAACACTAATTTATTTTTATAATTTTTATAACAGTCCTATCTGTCACATTTCAGGTATGTATGAAATAGTTTATTCAGCAATAATCCTAATTTTTTCACAGGGGTCTTAAAAGAACATCTCAATCTTTAATGAGTTAGCAATTGAAGCCCAATTAAGAGCTTTTAATACTTTTAATTATGTTAGTATAACCACAATGGATTTTCCAATTCCAGAACAGGCAAAAAGTTTCTGTCATGGTTTCAGTCTTCAAAGGGGCGGTCTCTCAAGACAGGTCCATTATGGCATAAAAATACAAGTTGGTACTAGGTCACAGTGGTCTCTTAAGACAGGTGGTCTCCCATAGCAGGTACATTATAGAGTAAAACCAATCGGTGCCTGGCAGATGTGGTCTCTCAAGATAGGTGGTCTCTCAAGATAGGTGGTCTCTCAAGACAGTGGTCTTTCAAGACAGGTTTTACTGCAGTGTAAATCCAGTAAAATGGCTTTCTGCACTTTTCAATAGAGCAATGATAGTGGCTTCTAGCACTCAATCAGTTAACCATCATCATAATGATGTACAAAAAAAAAGTAGCAATTTTTACCCACAATGCAACTACAAATTTAAAGAATTCAATCTTGTTTGACAGAGCTCATTGAGTGCTGTTAAACTCTACAGAACTGATTAAATTCCTGGTTGCCATATGTGAAAAATTTGCTGCATAACATTAAATTTCGACATCAGTTTGGGAGCTTACTTACAAAACAACTCATGAGTGTAAGAGGGCCTAAGCTACTGAAGGGTTTTGCATCATGCTCAGGTGAACTGACTTGTTTTCATCTATCTATACACACTGCTGCAGAATAGGGTTTTTCCTTGCTACTGCTGCAAAGATGAGATACTTGATCAAACATTAGTTCAACTGGACAGTCAAACAGGTTACAATGTTGAGATCTGCTTTAACCCTTTACCTAACATGAAAAGCAGACGACACTTGCAAAAAAAAATCTAGAATAACTATTTTTTTTCATTTTTTGTCTCAAAAACATAGGTTATGACCCCTCGTTGGAACGAGCTCAACGAGCTCGTTCCAACGAGGGGTCATAACCTATGTTTTTGAGACAAAAAATGAAAAAATAATGAAAATTACTTGACGATTTTTGAGAATAGCGCTGGCCGGTTTTGGCCGTTACGTTGGGTAAAGGGTTAAAAAAAAAATTCACAAATGCGAGAAAGGAATTGAGACTAATTACACTGGTAATCACTGGTAATGACAAATTGGAGGACTTAAATGCTGAACAGCAAATATGAAGCACTTTAAAGAAATTTAAAATGGGTGAAATCACAGAAACATTTCATTTGTTGTCATTATTTGGGTTTACATACAGATACAAACCTTAGTGATTCATGTGTTGTCCATCCTGTTCCTATAAGTATTGATTCATCAAACAATTTTTCTATACATGGAACAAACTCTAAAAAAAAGAATAAAACATTTTACTACATTATAAGAAAAGACAGCTTTAAATGTTATCGACTGAAGGGCCTGGACAATTTATTGCTTAACGCAGCTGCAAGGCCAGTATACACAGCTAGTTTATGACTCAATATGATATACAAAGCTCAGATAAGGCCACCACAAAGAAGAACTGTTTCTCAGGCATTTTCTTTGTAAAAGTGGATGTTTTCATTTTATTTTTGTAGTTATTTCTTTGCCATCAAAAGTTCATATTCTTGGTTTGTTTTATGTTTTAGGCCTCGTAATCTACAGAGTAGCATAGGTGGTGGTGTATTTTGACCCTTGTGTGCAAGATGGCTTTGTAATGCTAAAGTATTGCAAAGCCTCATTGCACTCAAAGGGCAAATTTATAAATTTTATTAACTTTGGTAAAATATCCGATAAAAACCATTTAATTTTTATTTTTTTTTAAGTTCTTAAAGTTTGTATTGGTTATAAGAAGAGAGCATGTGGCAGCCAAAAAGGACAGCCAGAAAAGGTTTTTTAACTTTTTAGACCTTAAAGAAAATTGCTGTCAAAAGTTCAGGTTCTTGGTTTGTTTCATGTTTCAGGCCTCATAATCTACAAAATAGCATGAGTGGTGGTGTATTTTGTCCCCTGAGTGTAAGAAGGCTTCACCATGCTAAAGCATTGCAAAACCTTCTTGCACTCAAGGGAGAAATTTATCAATTTTATTAACATGGGTAAAATATCTGACAGAAACCATTTAATTTTTATTTTTTACGTTTGCACTGGTTAAAAAAAAAAGAGCATGCAGCAGCCAAAATGACCACGTGGGAGGGCCTGAGAAACAGATTTTTAACTTGTTTATGCCTTAATTCCATATGGAGATTGAGCTTTGATCTAACTCTATATATATATGGAATTAACAGACACCATATATGCCGAATTCGATCACAATCAAAATGTGTAACTAATAATATTCATTGAGTTAATAGTTAACACAAAAATAATATAATTTGACAGACTTTTTGCGAATATTTGAGTGATAAAATACCAGACACCATCTTTGAATGTAAGTTGACAGAGCGACATAATAAATTACTTTATTCTTTTCACTTGGGCGCACAAAAAGATATTAGAAAATCAATGCACTCAGAACATATTATATTACAATTGCCTTCCAGTATGACAGATTCATTATACCCATGTACTCTGACAGAATTCTATGTACCCTGAGCCACAAGCAACCAGTTTAACCCTTTACCCAACGCAGACGATATCAAAATTTATTATTTTAAATATTTTTTTTAATTTTTAAAAACATTCAACAAAACGATATCATAGAGCTCATTCCAATGAGGGGGGTCACATGATATGGTTTTGTTGAATTTTTCTTGAAACCGCTCAATTTGCATATTATGCGGGTGGATGTGGGCGATTCCTTAGGTAAAGGGTTAATTAAATAATATACTCTGATGTCTGTGAAAAATGAATATGTAGATGATGTACACATTTTGGGGGTTTTTTTTAGTCAAAACAAATTGAATATTCACAGCATATATTAGTCATTATTAGTGATTAAACAATAAGGCTTTGCGACTGTCATCTGCTTGCCGATTAGTTGAGCACACAATCTTCCGATTGTGAGTGCCGATGTCAGATAGTAACAACCAAAAGGAGTAGTATGTATAAGAATGCATAGAACAAGGTTAATTTTACAGTAGTCAGGTTGATTGGTTTGTTGACCTCAAGAGTATGACAGTGTGTGTATTAAAATAAAAATACGACATCAGTGGAAATATGTTAACAGCGCAGCATCTTTGATCAACGATCAAAGATGCTGTGCTATTAACTTGTTTGCGCCGATGTTGCATTTCACTGAGTCATCACACAACATGTGGCATGTGGGTCATGAGCAGCAATCAAGGGAAAGATCAGACCAATCAATGAGATTAGGCCAATCTTGATTCCTGCCAATCATTGTGGCAACTTATTAAGTTTGTTACCGCTTGTATGAGATTGTAAATCAAACGTAAATGCAAACAATTTTGATGCAGTGGTGTTCCATGTCTCCATCAGCATGAACCGATGTTCAAACACCTCTACCGATGGTCAACCGATGGCTTAAAATTGGCTGATTTCAGATGCGATTGCCGAACATCGGTTAATCACTAGTTATTATTGATAAAAAACAAGTGCGGAGATTGGAAAGTTGATGCCCTGTAACTTAATTACATGCTAGGTAAACAACATGATGTTCACTGAAGTGAAAGCAGTTACACTGTGAGTACAATCACAGAATAACAGCTTTCACATCACCAATTAGAGGAGTTATCACATCTGACAAGGTACATGGAGCTGTGTACCTAGAAAACATCTAGAGATGGGTAATATATTGAAAAAACGAAATCGATGAGAACACTGAAGAACCGAACCCATAACTGAATGCCAAAACTGTCTGAATTTTCATCTTTTCCTACATTTATTACTTATAAGGCCTGTCTGGGGGGAAAACTCTTCATTCAGTTGGTGCTCTACTGTTACCCACTCTTCACATATTGTACACCCATTACTCAACTGTTTCTCAAATCAGTTCCAAGGATGTGTCGTGAAGCTATCAACAATTCTCTCCTGAGGTGAAATACTTCCTGTGGACATAATGACAACAATCCGAGCAATCCTTGTACCATCTGTTGTGAGTGGTTGTTCACATGTTCCTAGAAACCAAAAAAAAAAAAATTCAAATTTACATATCAACATTTTCTCTTCATTTTTCCAAATGATCAACTATCTGAATGCTGTGGGCATATTTGTTCTCCCCAATACAAAAATACCGCAATCAAGAGAGGTATACTCCATGCATGAAGGGACCTGTAACTTTTCTTTGCAGCATGGGTGTCAGGAAATGGGACAGAAATAGATACTGTTGGTAAGCCAAAGACAGAGGGTCTACAGTAATTCAGCATTCATAACTATTAAGCCTTTACCAAATTTGATTAGAACCTTGTAAGAATAATTCAATTAATTTTTTTTTTGCCTCAAAATAATAACTTACGACTCCTTATTTAAACCTTTACCTAACATGAAAAGTAGTCGAGACTTGCAAACAAAATTATTTCTTGAATAACTAATTTTTTTCATTTTTTTGTCTCAAAAACACAGGTTATGACCCCTCATTGGAACAAGACAAAAAATGGAAAAAATGATGAAAATTAATTGGAGATTTTTGAGAATAGAGCTGGACGGTTTTGGCCGTTACGTTGGGTAAAGAGTTAAACATGCTCACTGAACATATTCCAATGAGACACAGACTATGGTGTTTAAGGTCACATATTGCTGCACAATGGTTAATCGTAACCGGAACATGGATATAAAGTCAGGTCCAGCCAATCGTTTATACCCATGTTGCCCATTTTAGAGAAATTCCAATCCAGCCATTGGTGACCAGGACCTATTTTACCAGTAAAACACAGCCTGTTTATCACAGTAAACAAACACTGCTTCACGTCCAGGAGGTTCCTGTGGGGATCAAGTTTTTTCTAAATTTCTGAACTGTTGATAATGTTTTTTTGTTGAGTTTTAGATGACAGAAAAGCAAAATATCCTTAATCATATCCATTTTGTGCACGTGAACTTTCTGGCACAATGGTTGGGAGCTATTTCTAGGTAAGGTAAGCTTAGCCATATTTTCAATGATTCCAAGTGAGGTATTTCCTTCCACTACTTAGAATATTTAAGCATTGAAATTAAAAGCAACACACACAAAAAATAGCTTTTTTTGCAGTAAAAAAGTCAGCTGACTAATAATAATTGGTTATTTACGCCACATGAAAAAAATTAATTTTTTTTTAATTCAAATCAGTGAGGGAGGAAAGGTTTTATTTTTCATTTTCTTTTTTTCTGGATATAGTTATTATGGATTGAGAGGCTTTCCACCAAACCTGAAAATAAGCAGACTATCATCTGCAAAATAAGGTCCCCAGAGGGTGAATTTAGTGATGCTACCCTGCATAGCAGGGTAGCATCATCAAATTTGCCCTCTGTGAACCACAATCTGAATCAGGGTCTCAAAACTAAACAGAATGAGGAACCCAAAGGATAAATCGGCCCACTGTATGGGATAGCATCATCAAATTCACCCTCTGGGGACCTCACTCTACAAATGTCAGACTGCTTATTTTCAGGCTAGCTTTCTACTGTCTTTTTACATACAGAAAGTGCATAATTATACAAATAAACTCAATTAATTTTAAAAATAAAACTGTTTTTGTATCTTTAGTAATGCACTTCTGATTTCAGTCTTGGGCGTTCTGTCCTTGTAAATATTGAAGCCCAGTCTTTGAATCATTAGATTTTGTATTAATAATGGAGGAAAGAGAAAAAATATCCAACAAGGTCATTCAATTTCAATTTTTAAGTATAGAATAATACATTTTTATCATCAAAGACATAAAAACCAAAATAAATCCCAAAATATTTTCTTCCATAATGGACTTTAATTACAATAAGGGTATATGAGATCAACATACACACCATGGGGTCAGAAATATATTTATCCAGATCTTGAGTTTAGCCCCCAAATAAAGATACTTCATTTCAAATACTTGACTGAAGGGAAAATACTGCAAGATTACTTCACTATTGCCAATACCAGCTTGTATATGAACCTTTATCTTACAAGAACAGATTTTCCCCAATACAAGTAAAAAAAAAAAAGAAAAAACGTCTAGATCGAATACAAATCTGTATCGAGGGAAGCAACTACATGTGCGATCATTCGATTCAGAAAGAGAACGTTTTTTACCTGCACTCACCGAAAACTGATTAACCCTTTACCTAACACGAAAAGCAGACGACACTTGCAAACAAAATTCTTGAATAACTAATTTTTTTTCATTTTTTGTCTCAAAAACATAGGTTATGACCCCTCATTGGAACGAGCTCACTGAGCTCGTTCCAAAGAGGGGTTATAACCTATGTTTTTGAGACAAAAAATGAAAAAAATAATGAAAATTAATTGGTGATTTTTGTGAACAGCACTGGCCGGTTTTGGCCGTTACGTTGGGTAAAGGCTTAAACATACAACAACATGCTGAGGCCACCACTTTTGATAACACTAATTAAATGATATATAAATCATCAACTCAACGAAATAAATTAGACAAAATCATTTTCAGCCATTATGATATTTTTATATAGGCCTGCAATGCGTTAACTCCTTGCATGCTACTGGTAGATATTCCTGCCCAGGACAGGAAATTTCTTGTTACTAGAATAAGACAAATTTGAGGATATTTAACCCAGTTTTCCCATGTAAGCTGTGTAGATTTTGAACCAATGATTTCTTGTATCAAATATTAAGGAATTTTTCAGCAAATCCAGTCATGGCTGCTGGGAAGCAGCCATGACTAGATTTGTTGAAAAATATTTTTAAAAATTACCCAGTGGGTTAAGACTTAAACTTGAAAAAAAATCCAGCAAGAGGATCACAGATCCAGAAGTCGAGTTTTGACATTAAATTCTGAAGAAATAAGCTATTTATAGTAACAGTGACCTTGACCTTGGAGTCCCAGATTCCGAAATCAATAGGTGTCTTCCCTTCCTATAAGGTAACCTCTGGTATAAGTTTGGTAAAGGTGCGTCAAATAGAACAAAAGTTATTGTCCGGAAACCAATTTGTCACAAAATATTCTATTGATAGTAACAGTGACCTTGACCATGGGGCCCCCAGACTCCGAAATCAATAGGTGTCTTCCCTTCCTATAGGGTAACCTGTGGTATAAGTTTGGTGAAAATACACGGAATAGAACGAAAGTTATTGCCCGGAAACCAATTTGTCACAAAATATTCTATTTATAGTAACAGTGACCTTGACCTTGGAGTCCCAGACTCCGAAATCAATAGGTGTCTTCCCTCCTTATAGGGTAACCTCTGGTATAAGTTTGGTAAAGGTGCGCCAAATAGAACTAAAGTTATTGTCCGGAAACCAATTTGTCATAAAATATTCTATTTATAGTAACTCTGACCTTGACCTTGGAGTCCCAGACTCCGAAATCAATAAGTGTCTTCCCTTCCTATAGGGTAACCTCTGGGATAAGTTTGGTAAAGGTGCGTCAAATAGAACTAAAGTTATTGCCCGGAAACCAATTTGTCACAAAATATTTTATTTATAGTAACAGTGACCTTGACCTTGGGGCGCGAGACTCTGAAATCGATAGGTGTCTTCCTTTCCTATAGGGTAACCTCTGGTATAATTTTGGTGAAGGTGCATCAAATAGAACTAAAGTTATTGCCCGGAAACCAATTGTTTACACCCGCCGCTTCATCAAACTATAAGTCGAGTTTGACTTTGTCAAAACTCGACTAATAAAACAAAGAAACACCTAACAGAACTACTACAGTAGAATCCTCTTAATTGAATGTTCATTTTGCCAGTGAAAATTATTCAATTAACAGAAGTATACAATTAACAGGGATTTGGTCAGTTTCCTGTGTTCTGGAGGTAAACTGAGCCTTTATTCTATTATATCTTGTTTGACAGAGCTCATAGAGCTCTGTCAAACAAGATATAATAGAATAAATGCCTGCATTGGATGTAGTGAGGCCAAAAAGGTTGATCAATAAGGGGAATTTGGTGCGTGTCACAGTAATTTTTTCAACATATTATAAAAATTTATATACAATTAACAGGAGTTTACTCTACAACCCATATGCAATTAACAGATCAAATTTGTACTGAAGGTATGGTAAATGGTTTTGTGTTTGAAAATTATATTCAATTAACAGGGATATACAATTAAGAGATATCCAGTTAAGTGGGCTCCACTGTACTATAAACTTCAGTGGCTATAGAACAATTAGAACAATGAATGGAGATTACTTCATGCACAGGGCAAGAATACAATAGTATGACGTCATGATTTTCATTCATAAAAAATCAACTCATAAATGTTGAATGATTGTCAAAAATATAGAGGAACAAGTCCAGAAAGGGAGGAATATTGTAAGATAAATTGGTCATTACCACCAAATGGGTTTGCAAGATGGTGTATTGAAGTTTCAACCTCACCTTTGAGTCATATATTGACTCGTCCTAACAGACCTATCAATATATGCTTAGAGACAAGGTCTCGACTTCAATACATCATCTGGGAAACCCATATGGTGGTAATAACCTATATGTATCAAAGTTACACTCTGCTCACTAGGGACACAGTACTTAAGGCCTAAAAAAATAAAAAATCTGTTTCTCAGGCCCTCCCGCATGGTCATTTTGGCTGCCGCATGCTCTCTTTTTATAACCAATTTAAACTTAAAAAAATAAAAATTAAATGGTTTATGTCTGATATTTTACCCAAGTTAAAAAAATGATGAATTTGATGGATTTGTCCCTTGAGTGCAAGAAGGCTTTGCAATGCTTTAGCATTGTAAAGCCTTCTTGCACTGAAGGGATGAAATACCCCACCACCCATGCTATTCTGTACATTATGAGGCCTAACACTTGAACCAGGAGCATGAACTTTTGATGGCAAAGAAGTAATTACTGGAATAAAAAATAAAATAAAACAAGAGGCCCCACGTGGCCTTAATCGCTCACCTGACAAAGTGACTCTAAGAAGTATTTTAGGTCACCTTCACCATGTCATGCCTCATCAACATTAACTGGTTGAGTGATAGATTTTGTTTGAAGTTCAACATTTGTTACCTAAAATTAGTTTTATTTAAAATCATTGGTGTGTGGCCAATCTCCAATGATTTTTAATAAAGCAAATTTATCTCTGCAGACAAACTGGTTTAGCATGAAGCACAAACAAGGAATGTGAAGAGATAGCCTTGGACATCTCTCCCCAACTGTGGATATCTTCCATGTGCTACATGTATATATTTGCATGCAAGAAAACAAAAATTTTCACAAATTTTATTTTTTTTTATCATCATTGGAACAAGCTCAAACAGCTTATTCCAATAGGGGTATGGGAAGATCAGGTATATTTTTGAGACAGAAATGTGAATATATAAATAATGGTGTTTTTTTGTGAATGATGCTGGAGAATTTTGCGTAAAGATATGGTAAATGGTTTGTTCTAGATACAGAATGATGCAAAAGTATTTAAATTTGATTAGGCAAGTTGTTCCTATAATGCATTTAAAAATTGAAGTAACTGTTTTTTTGCTGACGAACTTTTAGATGTGTGTGCCTGTGTTTGTGTGTGTGTGTGTGTGTTTGTGTGTGTGTGTTTGTGGGGGGGGGGTAAGAGTGTTCTTGCAAACAAAATTCCTGAATAAATGGAAAATTTTATTTTTTGTGTGAAAGACATAGTGCGTGAATGTTGATTGGAACAAGCTTAGAGAGCTCATTTTAATGTGAAGTCATAAAGCTGTGTTTTACGTACGAAATTCTGGAATAACTAAAAAAATTGCTTTTTTGACTCAAAAAGCATGGTGTGCGACCTCTCATTGGAATGAGCTCAAAAAGCTCATTCCAATGGGGTATTTACAAGCGATAAGTACATGTATGTTTAAGAGACAAAAAGTAAAATTTGAATAGCGATTTTTGCGAAGAATGCTGACAAGTTTTGGCAGTTATGCTGGTAAAAAGGTAAGATATGCAAAGTGGTTGTTTTTTAGAGGCGACATTTAATTAAGGGGAATTAACCCTTGATTACTGAGGTAACTTCTAAAAGTACTGAAATTTCATGAAGCAATGTGAATAACAGACAACAGTTGCCTAAAAATTTCATGAATAACTAAAATTTTTATTCCTTTGTCTCGAAAACATGGCATATGACCTTTGTTGGAATGAGCTGAATGCGTGTGTTCCAATGAGGGGTCATAAAATTTGAACGAAGATTTGTGTGAATAATGCATTAGTACTGCTAGATTTGGGTAAACGGTTCACCCTGGATACCACCCCTTCTATAGTAGATCTTTTCTGCAAATTTTGTCTAAGATTCTATCAACTTTACAAATAAATACGTTCATGAATCACAATCAGATCCACCCTACAATGTTGCATACCAAATATCAAAAGATTCTGCCTGCTGGATCTGGAGAAGAAGATTTTTTAAGAAATATGCCTGAAACGCACTAAGTTAAAATTTGGGCTCCTATACGGAGCCCAAATATAAACCCAGGGGGCCGATTTGAACAAACTTGAATCAGATCCACCCCACAATGTTGCTTACCAAATATGAAAAGATTCTGAAGCTGGATCTGGAGAAGAAGATTTTTTAAGAAATTTGCCTGAAATGCACTAAGTTCGAATTCAAGCTTCTATAGTGAGCCCAAATATGAAACTAGGAAGCCGATTTGAACAAACTTGAATCAGATCCACCCCACAATGTTGCATACCAAATATCAAAAGATTCTGCCTGCTGGATCTGGAGAAGAAGATTTTTTAATAAATTTGCCCGAAATGCACTAAGTGCGAATTCGGGCTTCTATATTAAGCCCAAATATGAATCCAGGGGGCCGATTTGAACAAACTTGAATCAGATCCACCCCGCAATGTTGCATACCAAATATCAAAAGATTCTGCCTGCTGGATCTGGAGAAGAAGATTTTTGAAGAAATTTGCCTGAAATGCACTAAGTGCGAATTCGGGCTTCTATATTAAGCCCAAATATGAATCCAGGGGGCCGATTTGAACAAACGTGAATCAGATCCACCCCGCAATGTTGCATACCAAATATCAAAAGATTCTGCCTGCTGGATCTGGAGAAGAAGATTTTTGAAGAAATTTGCCCGAAATGCACTAAGTTTGAATTCGAGCTTCTATAGTGAGCCCAAATATGAATCCAGGTGGCTGATTTGAACAAACTTGAATCAGATCCACCCCGCAATGTTGCATACCAAATATCAAAAGATTCTGCCTGCTGGATCTGGAGAAGATGATTTTTTAAGAAATTTGCCTGAAATGCACTAAGTTCGAATTCGAGCTTCTATAGTGAGCCCAAATATGAATCTAGGAAGCCGATTTGAACAAACTTGAATCAGATCCACCCCACAATGTTGCATACCAAATATCAAAAGATTCTGCCTGCTGGATCTGGAGAAGAAGATTTTTTAATAAATTTGCTTGAAATGCACTAAGTTCAAATTTGGGCTCCTATACTGAGCCCAAATATAAACCCAGGGGGCCGATTTGAACAAACTTGAATCAGATCCACCCCACAATGTTGCTTACCAAATATGAAAAGATTCTGCCTGCTGGATCTGGAGAAGAAGATTTTTTAAGAAATTTGCATGAAATGCACTAAGTTCAAATTCGAGCTTCTATAGTGAGCCCAAATATGAATCTAGGAAGCCGATTTGAACAAACTTGAATCAGATCCACCCCACAATGTTGCATACCAAATATCAAAAGATTCTGCCTTCTGGATCTGGAGAAGAAGATTTTTTAAGAAATTTGCCTAAATGCACTAAGTTCGAAATTGGGCTCCTATACTGAGCCCAAATATGAACCCAGGGGGCCGATTTGAACAAACTTGAATCAGATCCACCCTACAATGTTGCATACCAAATATCAAAAGATTCTGCCTGCTGGATCTGGAGAAGAAGATTTTTTAAGAAATTTGCCTGAAATGCACTAAGTTCGAAATCGGGCTCCTATACTGAGCCCAAATATTAACCCAGGGGTCCGATTTGAACAATCTTGAATCAGATCCACCCCACAATGTTGCTTACCAAATATGAAAAGATTCTGAAGCTGGATCTGGAGAAGAAGATTTTTTAAGAAATTTGCCTGAAATGCACTAAGTTCGAATTCGGGCTTCTATAGTAAGCCCAAATATGTATCCAGGGGGCCGATTTGAACAAACTTGAATCAGATCTACCCCGCAACATTGCATACCAAATATCAAAAGATTCTGCCTGCTGGATCTGGAGAAGAAGATTTTTGAAGAAATTTGCCTGAAATGCACTAAATTCGAATTCGAGCTCCTATAGTGAGCCCAAATATGAATCTAGGGAGCCGATTTGAACAAACTTGAATCAGATCCACCCTACAATGTTGCATACCAAATATCAAAAGATTCTGCCTGCTGGATCTGGAGAAGAAGATTTTCAAAGAAATTTGCCTGAAATGCAGTAAGTTCAAATTTGGGCTCCTATACTGAACCCAAATATAAACCCAGGGGGGCGATTTGAACAAACTTGAATCAGATCCACCCCACAATGTTGCATACCAAATATCAAAAGATTCTGCCTGCTGGATCTGGAGAAGAAGATTTTTTAAGAAATTTGCCTGAAATGCACTAAGTTAGAAATCGGGCTCCTATACTGAGCCCAAATATGAACCCAGGGGGCCGATTTGAACAAACTTGAATCAGATCCACCCTACAATGTTGCATACCAAATATCAAAAGATTCTGCCTGCTGGATCTGGAGAAGAAGATTTTTTAATGTTTTTCCCATTGCCTACAGTGTTAAAAAGTGCTGACTCAGCACTTTTTCAAAGTCCCGAAACTGTACCCTATGATAAAACCGATGGCAATTTTTTTTTACCAATCCTTTCTGTTGGTCCTAAGGAAGCTGCACACCAAATAAAAATTCTCAGTGCCGTGCAGTTTTGGAGATATGGGCGTTTTAAATTTTTTCTATTTTTAGCTCCTGTGGTTCCCACGGGGCTGCGGGAAAATTTTTTTTTGCATAAATCAAGTACTCATGACCCAATAAGCCCTCGCATAAAATTCGGTTCAAATCAGCCTCTCGGTTTGGAAAATAGAAATTTTGGGCGGGGCAAAAAATTTTGCCCCTCTCATAACAACGTCAAGTATAGCCCCACAAACTTCTCTTGAACAAATCTGAGTCTACACCTCAAAAGGAAGCTGCACACCAAATATCAAGTCTCTGCTACTGCTGGTTCATGAGAAGAAGATTTACAAAGATTTTGGTGCCCCTTGGGGGTGTGGCACCACCCAGGAGGAGGGGCAACTTCATTTGAACAAATCTGAATTGGCATTAGGTAATAAACATTTAGCCAACATTTGAATAAAATTGGGCTAGTGGTTTAGGAGGAGAAGTCGATAATGTAAAGTTAACGCCGGACGGACGACGACGGACGACGGACGCCGGACGACGGACGACGGACAGAAAGTGATTAGTTAAGCTCCCCTTGAGCTTTGCTCAGGTGAGCTAAAAATGCTCGCCCGCATGTAATTTTACAAATAATGGCCTGAGAAACAGAAGGTCTAATTTGTGTGGGCTGAGCTGTCTGTCATAATACATGTACTTTATCCATAGTGACAAGATGTCAATTTCAAACATATTTATATACCTGAACCTTATGCTCAAAAAGACAATGGCAATGAAATGGTTAAAACTTTCAATCTTTTAAAAACGAAACAACCCAAAACAAAAAGATTACCCAAGAGGTCTCCTCCAAGTGTAAATTAAAGGGTTTGGGAGAAATACTGATTTGCCTAAGGCCGCACAAAGTAGATCTTCTGTTTCTCAGGCCATTATTTGTAAAATTGCATGTGGGCGAGCGTTTTTTTATTTTATTTTTTATTTCAGTAATTACTTCTTTGCCATCAATAGTTCAAGTTCTTGGTTCAAGTTTTAGGCCTCATAATCTACAGAATAGCATGGGTGGTGGTGTATTTCATCCCTTGAGTGCAAGAAGGCTTTGCAATGCTAAAGCATTGCAAAGCCTTCTTGCACTCAAGGGACAAATTCATCAATTTTTTTAACTTGGGTAAAATATCGGACATAAACCATTTAATTTTTATTTTTCTTCAAGTTTAAATTGGTTATAAAAAGAGAGCATGCGGCAGCCAAAAGGACCATGCGGGAGGACCTGAGAAACAGATTTTTTATTTTTTTAGGCCTAACCTGATAAACTTTACTGATGTATGCTAGAAATGAGACTGTTTTGATTTGTGCAGCAATGAAATCCACAAACACTTCTTTGTTGAAAGATGGACTTGATCTGTAAATAAAAAAGAAGAAAAGGAAAAAATACATTTTTTATTATCACTGATAAATTTATGTTTAGCATCTCAACACTTTACCTAACGAATCGTTCACATCTTCACACATAATTTACAAATTAAGCAGTTGAAAAAAGATTGTTTTTCAAAACATTTCAGCAGAAGCTAACCATGTGGGCCCCTCCATAGAAGTGAGCTTATTGACCTTGTTCCAATGAGGGGTACCATGAAAGGGTTTTGTTGAAAGTTTTTGAAAAAATTCAAAATATTAAATTTTGATATCAAGTGCATTGGGTAAAAGGTTAACAGGAATGGTTATAATACTGAACCTAAAAGATCTCATTCAAAACTCTTCTGATACATTCCACTAAGATTTTTAGCATCACAAAAGAACATTGTAGTGTGAAGTGTTAGCTGGGATTTAATGACACTTTCAACAGGTAGGGTGATATTAAGTGACACGGTTTTAGAGTACAGTAGAATCCTCTTAATTGAATATCCATTTTGCCAGTGAAAATTATTCAATTAACAGGAGTATACAATTAACAGGGATCTGGTCAGTTTCCTGTGTTCTGGAGGTAAACTGAGCATTTATTCTATTATATCTTGTTTGACAGAGCTCATAGAGCTCTGTCAAACAAGATATAATAGAATAAATGCCTGTATTGGATGTAGGGAGGCCATAAATGTTGATAAATAAGGGGAATTTGGTGCATGTCACAGTAATTTTTTCGACATATTACAAAAATTTATATACAATTAACAGTTTACTCTACAACCCATATGCAATTAACAGATCAAATTTGTACTGAAGGTATGGTAAATGGTTTTGTGTTTGAAAATTATATTCAATTAACAGGGATCTTCTATTTACTAATCCAGCTTAAGGACGGTTTGTTTGTTTACTGGGGTTTAACAACACTTTCAACAACAAGAGTCACACTGTATTGGACAGTTTTTGAGTAGAGGAAGCCAGGGTATCCAGAGGCAACCACCAAATAGTAGTAAGCAACTGTCACATTCTCCAATTTAGTAACTGCCACAAATAGAGTTAGTAGCACCATCTGTATCTATCAACATATTTTCATTTTGTTACACAGAATCTATTTTTAGATGACTGTACATATAGCTGTTGATTGTTTGATTGTCTAAGTGGGTCACCCTTGTTTACATCAATTAAGAATCATCTAGAAGCTTAATGAGGTAATTTTAGTCAATCAATCAAAAATTGATGGAAAATAGAATACTGGAGAAACTTCTTCTGGAATATTCTATCTGAGAACTATAAATATCTTTGTCAATAAAATTCAGGAACTCATTTCAGATTGACTCTTTTCAGATAAACTTATTTCAGATAGACATTCTATTCATAACAGAGCAGTTGTTTACATTGGAAATTATTACTGTTGCAAGACAGTGCATTATTATAGCAGTGCTTCTTTGTGAATTTGGAAAAGTGATTCCAAAAGATAATTTTGAAGAGAATTTTATCGTTCTGTAAAAGAGAATTTATACAAGCTGCGAAACAGAATACATTTTTGTGAAAAGCCAGGATTTTACTGGATTATTTTAAAATTACCTGTGGCACCAATACTTATTGGATTTTAACTCCATTTGAATTTTGCTGAGCATTTTATTATATTTTATTGAAGACTGCTGAAATTTCTAAGTTAACTTTTCATTACAAATCTACGCGATACTGTTTCTAAAGACACATTCTTAGACTTATACTACCAGCTGGAAAATTTCTTCACAAGATTTTTTCACGACTGGATTACTGGATTTTGTCGAACTGTATTTTGGACAAATTCAATAATTGATAAGTATCACTGTTTTTATTTTCTGTAAACAAATTAGTGTAAAAGATCTTTCTATCAATTTATTTTATATTATTTTTTTAAGTAAATTTCAGAATAGTTAAATTCTTAATTATTGTTGCTGATTTTCATATTTCATTCTGTTACCAATATCATTATTACTTTTCCACCATTACAGCGGCAATGATTAACAAAGACTTTAGTTAATCCTTAGGAACTGATCATTTTTATAAATATTTTGCTACACTCTGACAGTCTACATCCTGTGGCTTTGCAGTTGTTTTAGGCAGGTCTTGGCTGCCTATATAGAGAGCCAAGATTTGCCAAAAAACAACTATCAAAAATTTAGAATTTAACTTGTGAGTTAACCCTGAGACAGCATGTTGGAACACCTGTTCTGTTGCAGTAAAGAGATTTGCCAAAATTAGGCCCTTGAGGGTTAATTCTCCATTCTCTGATGAAAATTTGAGTATTTAATCCATTATATTTTGTTTGACAGAGCAATCAGAGCTCCACAGAATCGAGTAAATACTTACATTACAGGGTTCCTGCAGGCAAAGACTAATAAAAGACTAATAAAATTCAAGGCTATTCAATGCCTTTTCTTGATATTTTTCAAGGCCGTACAATAACCAGTTTAAGTATTTTCAAGCCCCCACCCACCCCACCTTAATGAACTATGGCCTATAGAACTGTCAATTGTCTAGTTATAAAGATAATTACACACTTAGCCAGCATTAGTATTTCATTAAAATTCAAGGCTTTTTAAGGTCTGCTGTCCCATTTTCCAGGATTTCAAGGCCTTGAATTCAAGACAATTCCTTAACCCTTAAGTCCTCAGATTAATTTTAAAGTATTTATGGCCTTTTTCTGCTTACATAGTTATTGATGACTTGGCAGTGGTTCTACATCACTGCTGGCTGCCTATACAGGCAGCCAGCAGTGATGTAGAACCACTGCCAGGGCAAATTCAGTCTACACACAAGAGTAATAAAAAAGATTACACAAGGGAGCACCTGCTTCAATGCAATATAAAAGTGGCGGTTTGGGGCTATATGGGGGCTTAAGGGTTAAAACTAAGGCCCTGCAGGAACCCTGATTCAGTTATTTTGAAGGTAAAATATCTGTATCTGTTTGAATATCTGTATAAATGTCCACTTTATTATATCACAGAGCACGGCGAACTAAGAAATAATGAGTTAATTGCTTACACTTGAAGCAACAAGGAAAAAAGAGTCATCTGCTGTTACATGTGTGTATTCCAGGTTGAATTGAAACTTACACCAGTTTGAAAACTTAAAACTCCCCTTGGATGCGACTATAAGTTTTTAGTTAGAGCTTAAGGTTTTTAAATTTCTTGTTCGGTTTCGGTTTTGGTTTTTCAGGTGGCGTAAAACCTTGGTTCGGTTCGGTTTTCGGTTTGTTCATGAGGCCAAGTAAAATTCAATAAAACTCATTCTTATGTCCGGAGTCATAACTGAATGGTAGTGAAAATGAGTGAAACTCAATGAATGCCCAAAATAAGCTATAATACATGAAGAATCAGGAAGGCCAATATAATACTTACCTAAATATACAGAACTTTTATTGTGCTTGGCCATTTTTCGAGGTCTGACACCTACACGCAACTTGAGGAAAGCTGCAAACACAACTAAACTGAAATGTCGGAAATTCACAGAATGTAGCCTTCCCAGAGTAGTGAGAGTACCCAGACACTGCCATTGGCAGTGTCTGGGTACTCTCACTACTCTGGGATGGCTACATTCTGTGAATTTCAGCAGCAAGAGAGTATTTAATAAAAAATGAAAAATCTTAGATTACTGGATGTCGACGGTTTCGGTTTTGGTTTCAGTTTTTTAAAAAAAATAAAAACCTCGGTTCAGTTTCGGTTAACCTACAGCTCTATTTTTAGTGAAAATTATTTCCTTGAACCCTAGTATGTAGAGCTTATTCCTGGTGCGGTAACTGTTCAACTTGAATATAATGGGTCTATCTTTATTGGGTTTACCATCAATAAACCTCGGACCAACACGGTGACTTCGAGAAACATCATCGAGTGACAACGGAACTTCAATCTTCCTACTAATATCAATGACAATGTCATCAGTGTTTTCACCAGGGTTCTCAGCCACACCCGACAGCCTTAGATTGGTCCTTCGTCCATATTGTTCCAAGTCATCTAACTTGTCACTTAACTGGGCTATGGATGTGTCCCTTTCTTTGATTTCGGCACGCAGTTCACGAACAGTCTCCTCTAGGTCTTTTATCTGTTCTTGGGCAGCTTCCATGAAAATAGATCTCAGCACATCACGCACAGAACTGTCAGTGAGCACTCTGATGAAGGAGCTTTTAAGGTCGTCGAGCCATGCTGGTGGTTCACAGGCTGATTCGCATCCAGACATCTCAAAAGAAAAATCATACCTGCTGTTACCTGTGTGTATTCCAGGTTGAATTGAAACTTATACCAGTTTGAAAACTTAAAACTCCCCTTGGATGCGACTATAAGTTTTTAGTGAAAATTATTTCCTTGAACCCTAGTATATAGTACAGCCACTGAGGACTGATCGTAATCCAAACGAGTAGTGATGTCCACACATGCATTTTCCATGTAATAAACATCATCACCAGCAAAGTTTTAATTAATGAAGCACTAGGTTGAACCTGTATACGATGACCATACCGTACACAGACAACCACTACCAGTATTTATGATATTTATTTATTGATTTATTGGTGTTTAAGGTCACATACTTATGCACAATGGCTAATCATGACCAGGACAGTTTTACGGGTGGAGGAAGCCGGAGTACACAGAGAGAACCACCGAGCAACGACGAGCAGCTGTCAGCTCCCCAACATCGTAACTCTGAACTCTGCACCGCAGCACAGGCAGGGTTAGATTGGTTGAAGACATGCGCACCATCGACCTGCAGTATGCCTCAGTACACAGCGTCATCGTGCCCCCATGTAGGCAATCGGGGTGAAGTGTCCTGCCCAAGGACACAACGCGGTTGCCGCATTTGGGATTCGAACCGAGGACCTCTCGGCTTGCAGCCTGCACCTCTACCAACTGAGCCACCGCGCCCCCAGTATTTATGATAAAACTAAATGTGAAAATAAGATAACAATGAAATGTTTACCTGTGCTGTTGTGATGGCTGCAGTGTTATAGTATTCATAATTAAAGGTATAAATTCTGCAACTTCCACATGGACACTAGACTTGTAAAGCTGGTACATCAAAACCACAATGATGGGAAGTTCAGCCAAAACCTTCAGTGATAACAATCCTCTGGGGATAATATTGTACTAGAAAAAAAAAATGTGAGTTTACTCCTACAATGGGAAAAAGTTGTAAAATGAAATTTCTGATTGAATAACATGCTGTATACAAAAAACTTCTAAGTAAAGCCAAATAAATGAAAGTGTCAATGACACTGTAGCTCAACTTGTCAAGACAGAGACATGTACATGTATAGTATGTGACACAGCAATGACAAACATCTAGGTAATGACCTGATAACAAAGGTACATATAAAGTATTGTAACGGTCTGTACATAAAATACTGACCGTTGCCTGTAACAAATGTATAGGTAAAGTATTGTAAAGGTGGGTGACAGTCAGATGCTAAACTAGAAAAAAATCTTTGAGTCCCAGAGTGGGTCTGACTGAACCCCAAAATATTTGTTCTCATAGCACAGTGATAACAAAGGCACCCCAAAACACACTCATTCCTGTCCCAAGGTGAAGACAAAGATACCCAAGAAGTTTCGTGAAGATCAGTTCATAAATATGAGCTGTGTAGAAGTTGTGACAAAAAACTGATTGGACCTAATTTCGGTACAAAATGGCCACTGGCAGCCATCTTGAATTTTGGACCGCACCCAGAAACACTCGTTCTCGTCCCAAGGTGATAACAAAGGTACCCAAGAAGTTTTGTGAAGATCGGTTCATAAATACAGCCTCTAGCCCAAGCCGTAATTGACATGTGCACTTACAGTGTATAAGTAGCACTGAATAAATCAAAGTTCATCTAATTTGCATAATTTCTGCACGAGAAAAAAACCTGTACTATATGTGATATATTCCATGTTACTAAACATTCATACAAAAATTTATTCAAATCAGAACTTCATACAGAAGTTCTGTACAAAAGACTGATTGCACTAATTTTGGTACAAAATGGCTGCTGGTGGCCATCTTGAATTTCGGACCACACCCCAAAACACTCGTTCTCATCCCACGGTGATAACAAAGGTACCCAAGAAGTTTCAGAAAGATCGGTTCATAAATACGGCCTCTAGCCTGAGCCGTATAGAAGTTGTGTACAAAAAACTGATTAGACCTAATTTCGGTACAAAATGGCCACTGGCAGCCATCTTGAATTTTAGACCGCACCCAGAAACACTCGTTCTCGTCCCAAGGTGATAACAAAGGTACCCAAGACGTTTCGTGAAGATCGGTTCATAAATACAGACTCTAGCCCGAGCCATATTGATATGTGCACTTACTGTGTGTAAGTAGCACTGAAAAAATCAAAGTTCATCTAATTTGCATAATTTCTGCACGAGAAAAAAACCCGTATTATATGTGATGTATCCCATGGTACTAAACATTCACCCAAAAACTATTCAAATCAGCGTTTTCATATGGAAGTTCTGTGCAAAAATCTGATTGCACAAAATTTTGTTGCCATCGGCCATCTTGAATTTCGGACCGGACCCCAAAACACCTGTTCTCGTCCCACAGTGATAACAAAGGTACCCCAAAATTTCCGTAAAGATTGGTTCATAAATACGGCCTCTAGCCCGAGCCATATTGGCATTTGCACTTACAGTGCTGAAAGTTACACCAAAAAACATCAAATTTAGTCTAATTTGCATAATTTACGCACGAGAAAAAAACCCGTATTATATGTGATGTATCCCATGGTACTAAACATTCATACAAAAAATTATTCAAATCAGAGCTTTCATATGGAAGTTCTGTACAAAAAACAGATTTGTGTATCGACGGTACAAAATGGCGGCTGGCAGCCATCTTGAATTTCGGACCGCACCCAAAAACACTTGTTCTCGTCCCACGGTCATAACAAAGGTACCCAAGAAGTTTCGTAAAGATCGGTTCATAAATACGGCCTCTAGCCCGAGCCGTATCCAATTGTTGACATACGGACAGACGGACAGGCAGACGACGGGCCATGGCATAAGCTCAAATTTGGCTTCGCCAAAGTTGAGCTAAAAAGGTGTTTGGTTCTCAGGAATTTTTTTGTCAAAACTAAGGAGGGAGTCAGTTTTTTCATTTTTATTTTCTTTCCTCAATTTTCATTATGAGGGAGGCAGTTTTTTTATTTTTAACTGGTTGTTACTATATTATACCAAAGTGCTTTATATTTCAATTTGAAACCTCAGTTGATTATTTATTTATTTATTTACTGGTGTTTATGGTCACATACTTCTGCACAATGCCTAATCATGACCACAACAAGGAGATAAAGTCAAGGTCAATCATTTATACCCCAAGTTGCCTATTTTAGAGGACTTGCACCATAAGCATTAGAGACTGGGTCCTATTTTACCAGTAAAACGGAGCTTGTTTACCACAGTAAATAAGCACTGCCTCACATCCCGGGGTTCCCATGGGGGAACCTCAACTGATTAGCAAAGCTAGAAGTACATGTAACTCCACAAATGGTCAGTAGTCGCAACATGTTGTAAATTCAGAGTTTTATCCACAAAATCAAATGCTGTCAACTTGTCTTTTGCAACTGAAAGCTTGTGTGTTGATATTAAGATTGTCCGTTCGCGAAATTCACACGGAATAATGGATCTGTTATCATCTTTTACTTTATTTATTAACATTTCTATAGTAAAGTCGCTCGGGATAGCAATAACGGTCCAAGGAACCACGTACATGGATTTAGAATTTTTTTTGTGAACAATGTTATATCGACGAGTGTCACCATGATGGATGTATTCAATTTCGGTTCTGGACCATACATGATAAATAACACCTCCCAAAACTAGCTTGTACGATTTGTAACAAGTCGATTTTCCAATTGGGATGATTCGTCCAGGGTGTTGTGTCCCACACTGAACAACAGAGGGTTGATTTAAAAACTATGCCATATACAGAATTTACTTTGGTGGCAAATCATCCTGATATTTGGAACGAAATGTCCTGGATTTGATTTTGGGACGAAATGTACCGGGCTAATCGTCCCGGGACAAACTGGGAGTTGAGTCAGAGGCCCCTTACACAAGTGGATGTCACCCTTTCTACTTAACAGGAGGGTGAGAGTGGTAGTGAAATGTCCAAAGGTGGGTGAAAAGCGTCCAACGTTTAGGTACAAACTTTTAGCAATTCACGTACAAATTATCCAAGTGGGTTCAAAACGTCCAGGTACAAAACAACGTGGGTATAGAATGACCATACCACCTATGGATTCGTGAGAACAACATGTGACTGGAACAAGTTGGGGATTCAATGATAACACTTGGACAAACTATTGATTCCTTCAAACTGGTGCTAGAAAAAAATCTACCCTCTCTATCATGCTGCCAACATGCCAGAATTGGATCATACACGCTTCTATACAGATAGCAATAGGAACTGGTTTTGGGACAAAAATTCCTGGAAGCATTATCCCTCATGAATTTTCGGAAACAAAATCAAGTACAGTAGAGTGTCTATCATGTATTATCAAGTACAACCATACAACAACGATGCGCGTCGGAGTTATAAAAATAAAAAGATCATTCCCATTATTTTGTCCTGTAATCAATAAATGCTCTATAAATGGCAATCTCGGTCTGTCAGTCTGTCTGTCGGTCTGTCTGTCGGTCGGTCGGTCGGTCTGTCTGTGACCAACGAGTTTGTCTGTGACCGAGTTTCAAAACTCAATAACTTTTGAAATACTTCATGGAATGACTTTATATTTGGCATGTAATTGTATCTTATTGATGTCTAGCCACTGTTCAATGCATGCGTTGTTCCAAATATTTTTCTTGGAGTTATGGCCCTTGATGAACTTAGAATTTTGTGAGATTGCACCACCTGTCGCAGCTACGGCGTCGATGTCGCGATTTTTTTTTTTAATTTTTGGAAATGTTTTTTTAAAAAATAATAAATATTGATATCCTGTGTGTTGGATATTGGGTTAACCCTCCGGCAACTTAAAATCAAAATTTCAAGCAGAAAATTTTCCCATAATGCAAGTAGGAATTTAACCAATTCATTCTTGTTTGACGGAGCTAACTGAGCACTGTCAGACTAGAATGAAATAGTTAAATTCCTAGTTGCATTGTGGGGGAAAATTTGAAGGTTAAAATTTTGCAGTTTCAACTTCAATGTGCAGAGGGTTAAAAAGACACAGCAAGTAATTCAGATCAGATTCTAAATTACAACCAATTGACAACAAGCCTAACACACCAACTTCTACAAGTAGAAAATGACAATGTAATATTATCTAAATTCTCATTCATAGATGCCATAATCAGAATATACAAGAGTAGGAGCATATCAGAGCTTAAAATCCATGCAAGAATCAGAATCAATTCTTGCAAAGGATTCTCCTAAGCAAAACAACGAGAATAAACTTGTATTCTTGCAAAATTTGCTTTTGATTCTTGTCATATATTCTAATGTGTCCTTAACCCTTTGAACTCGAGAGGCCCTTTTCGGCCTAGGTACATGACGCATCATAATTTCTTTAAGTAGGGTGGCTGCTTAGTGAATGTGTGGTAGACCCATTAATATTTTCAACATGCAGCCCTGAGGCTGCGTGTTGAAAATATTAATTGGTCTACCCCCAGATATTTTTTTTTTTTTTTTGTTTTTTTTATTAGGGTTTGTGACAGTTTTACGGGTGGAGGAAGCTGGAGTACCCGGAGAGAACCACCGAGCAACGACAAGCACCAGCTCTCCAACATCGTAACTCTGAACTCTGCACCACGGCAGAGGCAGGGTTAGATTGGTTGAAGACATGCGCACAATCGACGTGCAGTACGCCTTAGTACACAGCGTCGTCATGCCCCCATACAGACAATCGGGGTTAAGTGCCTTGCCCAAGGACACAATGTGGGAGTGCGAATCAGTCACTGAAATGGTCACCCATCCAACTACTAACCGCGCTCGACGTTGCTTAACTTCGGTGATCTGACGAGAACCAGTTACCGCGACTCCACTGCACTCCCGTCTACCCCCAGATAGTGAACATGAACTCTTCCAATTCTTTTAGTAGGGTGGCTGCTTAATGAATGGGTGGTAGACCCATTAATATTTTCAACATGCAGCCCTAAGGCTGCATGTTGAAAATATTAATTGGTCTACCCCCAGATAGTGAATATGAACTCTTCCAATTGCTGCCATTGAACTAACTTGGAATATACCACCAGTGTTCAAAGGGTAAAAGGTCTGGAGAATTCCACTTATTTTTTGCTCCCTTATAATAAGGTAACACATTGACGTGGCAGTGGTGTCCTGCGAATTCTTGGCTGTCTTTACAAGCAGCCATGACTTCAATAGACACTTAACTGTCAAAGAGAGATGGGAGGATGTGAAATTTACACTGCGGTTGCGTTTTTTTAAACAAAAAAACCTTGGTTGCAGTTGTGGTTTTGGTTGTCCATGAGCATATAGAAACTATCCGTATATTAGGGCTGCACGTTATTCGAATTTGAGTACCAGTGATGGTATTGAAAACAATACCGCGGTATACCGTGAAACAGTTAAGATTGAAAGCAAAATAAAACTGAAATACCTTACTTTTCCGTAAGCCCTTGATAAATGCGATGTACACAGTCCCACCGTACCAGATGAAAAACAACTCATGAAATTTAGTACATTCTGAGTGTTGAGTTTACTTTGGATTTAAAAGAATTTCAATGTTTATTAATTGACACAGTGTTGGTATCAAAAGCCTGGCTCAATAATCAAACTCTTATCAAGACAAGGGAGGTCGACCATGTTTTTACAGGAGTTAAACTGACAAAGGCTAATTTACTTGTATCCGAGTTTCTGTCGAATGAAAGAGAGTGAGCCGACTAATAACTTTATGGCTTATTTTCGTAACAATAGGTTCAATAACTTTACAGACATGGATTAGTCTTTCAATGAATCCATTCAAATCAGTCATTTACTCACGACAGTAAGTAATACTTCTATCTGTAACTCCAAAAATATCTTGTTTCATTGATGATATCCCTTGCATTTAATATGTGTTTTCCCTATTTTCGTGCATTATATATATTTTTATTTCAAGAACACGCGAATTTCAAATCATAATACCAGGCAGAAAAATTGAATACCGTTACTCATGGTATACCAGTATTCATTTTTGATGGACAGTTTTTAACCGGTGACAATTTCAATACTGGTACTAACCAGTATACTGTAATACCATGCAGCCCTACTGTATATACCTATCAAGTCAGGCCTATAATTACAACATCTTTCTCTAACAACTAACAAGGCATCTCCTGTTGATGGTATCAGTTGAATAAATAATTATAACATATCTATGTCTGTAATGGTGTTCAAGCTTTCAAAATTACGTGTAGATATAAATATATCAGACAGAATAAATGAAGTAGAGCTGTAGGTTTTTAAGTTTCTTGTTCGGTTTCGGTTTTTCAGGTTGAGTAAAACCTCGGTTCGGTTCGGTTTTCGGTTTGTTCATGAGGCCAAATAAAATTCAATAAAACTCATTCTATATGTCTGGAATCATAACTGAATGGCAGTGAAATTGAATGAAACTCAATGAATGCCCGAAATAAGCTATAATACATGAAGAATCAGGAAGGCCAACATAATAATTACCTAAATATACAGAACTTTTATTGCGCTTGGCCATTTTTCGAGGTCTGACACCTACGCGCAACTTGAGGAAAGCTGCGAACACAACTAAGCTGAAATGTCGGAAATTCACAGAATGTAGCCATCCCAGAGTAGTGAGAGTACCCAGACACTGCCAATGGCAGTGTCTGGGTACCCTCACTACTCTGGGATGGCTACATTCTGTGAATTTCTGCAGCAAGAGAGTATTTTAATAAAAATGAAAAACCTTAGATTACAGGATGTCAATGGTTTCGGTTTTAAAAAAAAACAAAAAACCTCGGTTCAATTTCGGTTAACCTACAGCTCTAAAATGAAGAGCAAGTGGCAAGTTATGGTTCATCAAAGGAAACCGCATTTGATAAACTGATGAACATTTTGCAATGCTTCAGCCTTGGTGTTGATAGGTCATGGATATTAATGAATTCATGTTGAATTTTGTGTATTGATACTGAAAGCTTCAATTCTTGGCTTACTGTCTTGAAAATGTCATTGGTGCAAGTATAGTGTACAACAGTTTTGTTTTTTAATTCCATTTACACGTATACAGTAATTATTTGACGGTGGCCAGCAGGTTCATAGATATTGCATTTATTATAAAGAGAATTATGTAGTCATTCAGTGATTCTGGAAATTCGATATTACGCGCAATATCTTAAAATGTGTTGGAATTTGAAACCAAATTTGCGGTTGTGTTTACTGGAGTGCGATTGCGATTTCGGTAGTCTCTCACTACAGATACCAACCTGTGGTTGCAGTTAACCTACCAGCTCTGCTGTCAAAATACAAATAGCTTCCATCAGCAAGACTACCAAAATCCTGTACGTTGAAACATATACTTCACATGTATAAACAAGAAAAAAGACTCACAACAATTGAGCAAAGAATGGTTATTGGAAACGATGTTTAAAATACGGACATGTTGTTGACATGACGAGAGCAGTAATACTTGAAAATAACTTTCATACTTTCCCCCCCAAAAATCATTAAAGTGGGAGGTAATTACCGCAAACATTTCTGAATCGGACTTCGAAAAATGACGATTTATTTGGGGGGGGGGGGGGGGGTGCAGGGGGAGGGGGGCCCAGGGTGCCCTCCTTTACCTCCATATGGTCTACCACTGTCGTTTATACATCCAGAAAAGTTCCCATCATGTATATACAGCATGGTCATGTTCTGGCAAGGCAGTGGTGTCGTTATACATGCGGGGGTAAAAAAAAGTAAATAAAAGTCGACTTTCAATTTTAAAGTCGATCAATCGACACAACCCACGATTAGTCGACTTTTTGCATAATCACGGCAAGCCTAGGAACTGATCCCTTGAGGGTTAAACTGTAGTAAATATATAAGTATGAGGTTTGTATTTTATTATGTATTATAAACTGGTTGCACTCACGAGGATAAAGGTATAACAGTACTTTCAAATTCTAAACTGAGAACTATTTATTTATTTATTTATTTATTTGGGTTTAACAACACTTCTGACAGCCAGGGTCACCTTATATCAGACAGTTTTACGGGTGGAGGAAGTAGTGATACCCAGAAAGAATCACCGAGCAACGGCAAGCAATTGTCAGATTCCCCAACGTACTAACTCCAAGCATTTTGCAATAATTGTAACAGAATATTTTTTTCAAACTCAGCATTCTGAAAGCACCTAACCAATGAGCTTCAAATACTATTCTCAATAAAAAAAAATGTATCAAGACATTGTATAAATGAATTTAGTGCTTAGTAATTACTGGATAATAACAATGACACAAGACAAATAAGGTAAAATACTTATTAGTAAAAATTATATAATACTAACTGATATGCTTTGATTATCTTGGTTCTTCTTGTCTGTCATAATTGTTGTCAAAGTGAATGTTTCCTGTAGCAATGCATCAACATTGATTTCTGATACATCCTTAACTTTAATTTGTGGTCTAGGTTCAAATACTTTGTTCAAGTGATTGGGCAAACTGCTGTAGATGTTCTTTACAAAGTTCAGAAAATCTAGAATCTGGAAAACAAAATAATTAATTTAAATCTGAAATTTCATGTTACAAAGTAGTAGCAAAGAAGCTTTAATTTTAATGTTCAAGATGAGAAAATAACAACATTTCCTCCTCCCCCTCGGAAATTACAAATCAAGATGTCCACCTTTTTGTTGGATTGATCGCCATTGCCTAAACATTCAGTGAAAACATTATCCAAACAATACTGCAGTCAGTAGGTGTAGAGGAAGTTCATGAAATATGCATATAAAATATAAGAGGTCAACAAAACCTAATTTTAGTGAAGAAAATTGTTTTTTCATTGTCCCTTTTGCACTCATCTGCAAATACATAATACGGTGGAACTATCAATTGAATAGCCATTTTGTCAAAGTAAAATATTCAATTAACAGGAGTATGCTAATACAGTGGAGCCCACTTAATTGGATATCTCTTAATTGTATATCCCTGTTAATTGAATTTAATTTCCCAACACAAAACCATTTACCATACCTCCAGTACAAATTTGACCTGTTAATTGAATATAGGTTATAGAGTAAACTCCTGTTAATTGAATAAAATATCTTGTAACATGTCGAGAAATTACCCTGACTCTCCAAGTTTTCCTTTGTTTATAGAGCTATTTGGCCTCAGTACATCCAACATAGGCATTTAATCTATTATATCTTGTTTGACAGAGCTCAGAGAGCTCTGTCAGACAAGATATAATAGAATAAATGCTAAGTTTATCTCTAGAATACAGGAAAGTGACACAATCCCTGTTAATTGAATACTCCTGTTAATTGAATAATTTTCATTGGCAAAGTGGCTATTCAATTAACAGGCTTCCACTATAATTGAAATCAGGTCACTATCCCATCTACTAGTTATAAACCGAGCATTTATTGTATTATATCTTGTTTGACAGAGCTCATTGATCTCTGTCATACAAGACATAATATATTAAATATATTCAGTTCTATTTATTGATGTTTAAGGTCACATATCTATGCACAATGGCTAATCATGACCGTGACAGTTTTACGGGTGGAGGAAGCCGGAGTACCCAGAGAGAACCACCGAGCAATGACGAGCAGCTGCCAGCTCCCCAACATCGTAACTCCGCACTGCAGCACAGGCAGGGTTAGATTGGTTGAAGACATGCATACCATCGACATGCAGTACGCCTTAGCACATGGCGTCATCGTGCTCCCACGCGGGCAATGGAGATGAAGTGTCCTGCCCAAGGACACAACGCGGTTGCCGCAGGTGGGATTCGAACCGAGGACCTCTCGGCTTGCAGCCTGCACCTCTACCAACTGAGCCACCGTGCTCCCTATTCAGTTCTAATATTGGATGTATTGAAACCCAAAATGTCCATTAATGTGGGAATTTCAGTGGCTGCTGTAGTAATTCTTTGATTGATTACACTTTTTATTCAATTAACAGAAGTTTACTCAAAACCTAAATGCAATTAACAGGTCAAATTTGTACTGGAGGAATGAGAAATAATTTGGTGTATGTAAGTTATATACAATTAACAGGGTTGTTCAATTTATTGTTTATTTATTAAGGTTTAATGACACTTTAACAGCCGAGGTCATAAAGGGTCAATGACAGTTTTACGGGTGGAGGAAGACGGAGAACCTGGAGGGTTATTCAATTAAAAGATATGCAATTAAGTTAGTTCTACTGTACTGTTCATGTTAGCTGCGAGGACAAAATTTTCTCAAAGCCTAAACTTACACGTGAAGGTACAATTGTTAACTACGACTGACTCATTCCACCACCATGAGAGATGCCTTATCAGTTAGTTGTTTCTGCAAGATGATCATGCCTTTGCGGCCTATATGTATTATTTATTTCTTGGAGCTTAATGCCACATCAGCATGTATGGCTATATCATGGTGATAAAATGGTACTGAGAGTAAGACACATCATTATCTTAAGAGTAGCAAAACAATGGTTTATAATTAGGTTTAAAATGGTTCAAAAATAGTTCAGTAAGTCCACACAAAATAGATCTTCTGTTTCTCAGGCCATTATTTGTAAAATTTCATGTGGGTGAGAGGTTTTTTATTTTATTTTTTATTTCTGTAATTATTTCCTTGTCATCAAAAGTTCATGTTCTTGAATTATGTTTTAGGCCCATAATCTATGGAATAGCATGGGTGGTGGTGTAATTCATCCCTTGAGTGCAAGAGGGCTTTGCAATGCTTTAGCATTGCAAAGCCTTCTTGCACTCAAGGGACAAATTTATCAATTCTTTTAACTTGGGTAAAATATCAGACATAAACCATTTAATTTTTATTTTTTTAAAGTTTACAATGGTTATAAAAAGAGAGTATGTGGCAGCCAAAAGGACCATGCGGGAGGGCCTGAGAAACAGATTTTTATTTTTTTAGGCCTAATGGCTTGGTGATAAGAACTGATAATAATAATTAATTATTTATTAATTATTTATTTATTTATTTATTGGTGTTTAAGGTCCCATACTTCTACACAATAGCCAATCATGACCACAAAATGGATATAAAGTCAAGTCCAGCCAATCGTTTATACCCATGTTGCTCATTTTAGAGGACTTCCACTCTAGGCATGGGTTACCGGGTTAAGTGAACTACACTGAAGAGTTCTGATTAAACACCCAAGATGTGATTAATAACACTTAGGCCACACAAAGTAGATCTTCTGTTTCTCAGGCCATTATTTGTGAAATTGCATGCAGGCGAGCAGTTTTTTATTTTATTTTTTATTTCAGTAATTACTTCTTTGCCATCAAAAGTTCATGTTCTTGGGTCAAGTTTTAGGCCTCATAATCTACAGAATAGCATGGGTGGTGGTGTATTTCATCCCTTGAGAGCAAGAAGGCTTTGCAATGCTAAAGCATTGCAAAGCCTTCTTGCACTCAAGGGACAAATTCATCAATTTTTTTAACTTGGGTAAAATATCAGACATAAATCATTTAATTTTAAATTTTTTTAAGTTTAAATTGGTTATAAAAAGAGAGCATGCGGCAGCCAAAAGGACCATGCGGGAGGGCCTGAGAAACAGATTTTTTATTTTTTTAGGCCTTACCTCATCATTCATCTGTGGTCTAAAGCCTTTATGTAATTCTATAATGATTCTAAGACAAACCAAGACATTTTCTTCATTCTCAATCTGAAATATTAATGGAAATATCAATAAAATACAAAATCGGACAACACCATGAAAGAGGTTACACTTTGTCATTGAAATATATCTCAAAGGACATTCTCATGAAGAAAATTAAAAATAGCAGTGTGTCGGTTTTTCTAAATTCAAAATTTATTAACAGCTTTACACGTACAGTGGAACTCTGTTAAGCCTTTACCTAACATGAAAAGCAGGCGATGCTTGCAAACAAAATTCTTGAATCACTAATTTTTTTCATTTTTTGTCTCAAAAACGTAGGTTATGCCCCCTCATTGGAACAAGCTCGACGAGCTCATTCCAATGATAGGTCATAACGTTTTTTTGAGACAAAAATGAAAAAATAAAGAAAATTAACTGGCAATTTTTGTGAACAGCGCTGGCCGATTTTGGCCATTATGTTGGGTAAAGGGTTAATTAAATATCCCCTTAGTAAGTGAAAAGTTCAATTATCAAGATTATTTATTCAACAGGAATTTGGAAATTTTTCCTGTATTCTGGAGATGAAGTTGACATTTACTATATCATATCTTGTTTGACCGATCTCAGCGCTATTCACAAAATTTATATATTTATTTACTGGTGTTTAAGGTCACATATTTATGCACAATGGCTAATCATGACCGTGACAGTTTTACGGGTGGAGGAAGCCGGAGTGCCCAGAGAGAACCACCGAGCAATGGCAAGCAACTGTCAGCTCCCCAACATACTAACTCCACACAGGCAGGGTTAGCATTGGCTGAAGACAAGTGCACCATCGACGTGCAGTACGCCTTAATACACAACGCCACTGTGCCCCCACATGGGCAATGGGGGTGAAGTGTCTTGCCCAAGGACACATTGCCGCAGGTGGGATTCGAACCGAGGACCTCTCAGCTTGCAGCCTGCACCTCTACCTACTGAGCCACCGCGCTCCCGCTATTCACAAAAATCGCCAATTAATTTTCATTATTTTTTTCATTTGTGGTCTCAAAAACATAGGTTATGACCCCTCTTTGAAACGGGCTCATCGAGCTCGTTCCAATGAGGGGTCAAAACTTATGTTTTTGAGACAAAAAATTAGTTAATTCAAGAATTTTTTTTGCAAGTCATCTGCTTTTCATGTTTGGTAAAGGGTTAACAGGCTTTTACTTAAAAGTCTTCAAGTAACAGGTCATATTTGTAATAAAGGTATGATAAATGGTTTTGTGTTTGGAAATTATATGTGATTTAAAACACAATTAAACGGTATAAAATTAAGTGGGATCCGGTCCACTGTGTTTTGTCCTTGGGCATGGCATTTAATCCTGTTTGCCTACAATGGGCATGGCAGCACCAAGTACTTAGGTGTACTGCACACTAATGGTACACTTGTGCTGTGGACTGATGCATATTGTACGTCGATGCGCACTTGTCTTCAACCAATGCTAATCCTGCTTGTGTGGAGTTAGTACGTAGAGGAGTCTCATAGTTTCTTGCCACTGCTCAGTGGTTCTCCTTGACATCCTCCACCTGTAAAACTTCTAGCAGGAGGTGACTGTGGCTGTCATAAGTGTAATTAAACCCCATTAAATAAATAAACAAGAGCAAACCAAAGCCTGCCATGTGCCCCCGATGGTGTCATAATGCCATGGCGAAAACTTTTGTAAGTCGAAAGAGTGAAAAAGGGCCATAACTCTAGGAAAAATATTGGACAGAATCCATTCCTTGTGCATATCCGTTCCCCACATGTGGGTCTATCAACATACCGTAGGAGATCCAAATCCAATCGACGGGTTTGAAATTACAATCCAAAATGTATGTATGGATGGAGGTCTCCACTAGATACCTCTGAATACTCCTTCGGAGGTCAGGGGCATAATAAATGGTGGAACAAAGATAATTTTATTCACCCAACTCGAACAGGCTCACATTAGAAGTAAAAAAAAATTATTGCATCTTTTCAGTTTTGACAGTACTTATAAATTAAAAAAAAAACTCATTCCCTTACCTTCAGCAGTTTGAACATTAATGTCAGAATCTGTGAAACATACTTCTTCAAATGTTCATTGCTTGGAATTCTATGAATAATCTCCAGAAGAAGTTTTCTCAGTTGCTGAAAAAAGTCATTGATATTGCAAAATAAATCAATATTTAATTACTTATTGGCATTTAGGACACTTGCAGCGTAAATGACAAAATCATGACTGCATCATAAGTACAAAGTCCAGTTTAGCCAATTGTTTATACTTCGGGCTGCCAACTTTGCATCCCAAGCATTGTTTCCTATTATATCTGTAAACAGAACTTGTCTACCACAGCAAACAAGCACTGCTCCAAAAGTGAGGGTTCTCAAAGGGGATTAAATCTACATTATGTGTGTACAGAGTGTACACCACTTAAAAAAACTATGAACTGAAAACAGAATATGTTTTCATTTTTGGAATTTTTGGAATGCACTTTAAAAGTATTTTAAAATTCAGTACAATGAAACCCTGTTAACTGAATAGCCACTTTGCCAATGAAAATTATTCAATTAACAGGAGTATTCAATTAACAGGGATTGTGTCACTTTCCTGCATTCTGGAGATAAACTTAGCATTTATTCTATTAGGTCTATAACCAAAGAAAAACTGAGGAGAGTCAGGGTAATTTCTCGATATGCTATAAGATTTTTTATTCAATTAACAGGAGTTTACTCTACAACCTATATTCAATTAGCAGGTCAAATTTGTATTGGAGGTATGGTAAATGGTTTTGTGTTGGGAAATTATATTCAATTAACAGGGATATACAATTAAGAGATATCCAATTAAGTGGGCTCCACTGTATAAGTATTTCCATTGATTCCTTAAAGAATCCTGAACCCTTTGTAACATGTAATCAACTAACCCTGTGCATTTTTATAATCTTAGTCAGTGTATATTTTCATGTTGAGTGTGATAAGGCAGCCTATCAAATAACCCCTGCGCAATGCCTGTGGATAATCAGTGTATGTCAACTGACCAACTAATTCTGTGTAAAGGTCCATGGTTCGATCTCCAAATGTTTTGTACCTTCGGCACAGTGTTTATTCCTGATTGTCCACATGAGAAAAGGCAGCACTGTGTACTACAGTTAAAACTATAAGTCCTGTCATGGAATGCGTGCAAATAGTACGTCAATCTGTGCGTTAATCTTTGCGTTAGGACCATAGTAAGGTTATCAAATTCTGCACATATGGCCTGTGTACAAGCAATGTTTCAGCCAATGGACCTCCGGGTAACCCAGAGGTCCATTGGCAGAAACATTGCCTGTGTTTGCTATGAGTAACCAGGAGAACCTGCCGTACTTTAGATGCCATTTGGTATGGCAATTGTGCGCAATTCCCACGCGCAATTAAGCCTAGATAAGCGCACAGTTCATAACAGGACTTCTAGTTTTAACTGTAAGGTACTGCCCTTCGATGGTGCACTTGCCTTCAACCAATACTAACCCGCTTGTGGAGAGAAGTTTGTTGGGGAGTATGAGAGTTGCTCTCTGCTGGTCAGTGGTTCTCACTGGGTACTCCAGTTCCTCCATAAGATAAGCTACCAAAAGGGTCATTCATACCAGAAAATAAGTGGTCAGACAAGGACAATGTCAGGTACAAAAAGGCCAATGTCTGACTTAGGTTTAAAATCATCAGTCAAAATGTCTGATGCCAAAATTATCAATGAAGTTCAGTGATCAGAACATCATGCATGCTGGAAATCATGTACATAACTAGCAAGCCTAAAATTAAAGATTCTTGTGATTTCTGGTCCTGGCAAGTTGGGAAGTGTGAAGAAAGTGACTGTACTGCTCATTAGTATTAACAGCATGTGAAGGAATATGATCTGATATAACCATACATGTATCTAAATTATGTCTGAAGGGTAATTCAGTTCTAATTTAGAATGAAACCAATCATACCTTGTTTGGCAGGGCTCATTGTTCTAATGTTTCTTCTTCTCCAAAACAAATTCCCAAATGAGGCCAACATGATGTGAATTTACTATGGACCCCAGACCCTTTCCCAAAGATGCCAGTAGAATAGGGCTGCACGGTATTTTGATAAACCGACATATACCAGTATTCAAACCAATATCGAATGAATACCGGTGTAATTACAAAAATATCGGTTTACCATCATTATTTATTTACACACAATTTAATTTTCAAGATGTCTTGAGTTTTTTAACTGTAGCTCAGAATGAATAATATTATCGCTTTACCCCATGAATCGTCTGCATGTGCCCACATAATATACAAATTCAGCAGTTGAAAAAATAATTTTCAAAAATTTCCTGAAAACAATATCATGTGACCCTTCACTGGAACGAGCTCAAGGAGCCCGTTCCAATGAGGGGTCACATGATATTGTTTTCAGGAAATTTTTGGAAAAATTTGATTTAAAACAATAAATTTTCATATCATCTACGTTGGGTAAAGGTTTTTCGAACAGCATCATCAAAGCAACCTGATTCGTTCCGACTGTGATGCCTCAAGTCTCGATTGTGGTACTTACGTTCAGATAACTGAACAGTTTTTCGATATACTGGTATACTGCGGTATTTTTTTGAATACCGATACCGATATTCTGTTTTGAATATCGTGCAGCTCTACAGTAGAATCACTATCATGGGCACCTTGCACATCTCTATGAAATAGTACTGATCAGAAAATAATATTCATTCAGTGATTATTAATCATAAACTATGATACATGCTCAGTAGCCAATTTTTTTCTGAAGAAATCATTCAAATGAAGGTAAATTGTGGTCAACCATCAAAATATAAGCATACTGATAAATTCAAATGAAGGTAAAAAACCCTAAATTTTCTTAATGCCATCAATGGTAAAATTGAGAAAGTGCTTCACTCGACAGACAAAAAAAAAAAAACAGAAATGATATCAATATCACAATACATGCATGCACTGGTAGATGACGACCAGCATACTTCCTGGCACTGGAGCATTAAGGTTTGCACTTTGTAATAATGTAACTACGTTTGTCATCACTTTCTGAAGAGTTACACTGTGTATTTAGATGTATATGCGAGTGACATTGGTGATTATTGACTCTACCTCCCTGAATGCAAATGGCACTTATTCCTACCCAGGAAAGGATTTCTCTTGCCATTGACGTAAGTATAATATGGGTTCATTTCATCAAAGTATCTCCCTGTAAATTAAAAGGATATTTTCACCAATGATGACTTGAGTTAATCTTATATGAAGTTTTCATCAAATTTTGTTGTGGCTGCTTCACAGCAACCATGACTTGTTTTGTTGAAAATATCTTGAAAATACTCAACAGGTGTTAGTTAACCCCTTAGGCCTAAAAAAATAAAAAATCTGTTTCTCAGGCCCTCCTGCATGGTCCTTTTGGCTACTGCATGCTCTCTTTTTATAACCAATTTAAACTTAAAAAAAAAAAAATTAAATGGTTTATGTCTGATATTTTACCCAAATTAAAAAAATTGATGAATTTGTCCCTTGAGTGCAAGAAGGTTTTGCAATGCTTTAGCATTGCAAAGTCTTCTTGCACTCAAGGGATGAAATACACCACCACCCATGCTATTCTGTAGATTATGAGACCTAAAACTTGAACCAAGAACATGAACTTTTGATGGCAAAAAAGTAATTACTGAAATAAATAATAAAATAAAAAAACGCTTGCCCGCATGCAATTTCACAAATAATGGCCTGAGAAACAGAAGATCTACTTTGTGTGGCCTTATCTACCAGTAAAATAAAACAATAGTACATCACACCGCTCAACACTCAGGGGCATGATGAGTGGAGCTAATGTTTTGAAAACCAAATGCCTAATGGCATGCCTAAAATTTGAGAGACTCCTTTCTATGGCCACAAAGTTTGTTAAAACTGAATTATGCCGTTAAATGTTAATAGAATATAATTTTTGGGTAACAAACTATTTATCTGTAAATTGTAAAACCTGTGTGTGAATGGGGGTGCACTGGAGATCCAGTGGGCCATCAAAAACCATGGGCATCTCCATATTCTATAGGCCATATGGGTGGTCATTCCAGTGACTATTCATATCTCTAGTGATCTGAGTACAGTGGAACCCTGTTAATTGAATAGCCACTTTGCCAATGAAAACAAGAGTTGGACTGTCGTCCGGTGCATACCCCCACGTGGTGTACCGCCTAGTGTGGGCATACCTATGACCAAATATTATAGAAAATAAGTTCCATAATAATTTACTAAAGTTATGAAAGTTATGAATATTCTCGGACGGACTCACACATGCATGTGACGCATGTAATCCAGTATACCCCCATTTTCTTCGAAAGTGGGGGTATAATTATTCATTAACAGGAGTATTCAATTAACAAGGATTGTGTCACTTTCCTGTATTCTAGAGATAAACTTAGCATTTATTCTATTATATCTTGTTTGACAGAGCTCCCTGAGCTCTGTCAAACAAGATGTAATAGATTAAATGCCTGTATTGAATGTGCTGTGACCAAATAGGTCTATAAACAAAGGAAAACTGAGGAGAGCCAGGGTAATTTCTTGACTGGTTACAAGATTTTTTATTCAATTAACAGGAGTTTACTCTATAACCTATATTCAATTAACAGGTCAAATTTGTACTGGAGGTATGGTAAATGGTTTTGTGTTGGGAAATTATATTCAACTAACATGTCCTACAAATTTCAGAGAATTTCATTGGACTTAAGACGTCACTTGCAAGCTGTGTATATATCATATACATCTGTTCAAATCTATATGCAGCTTACTGTCAAGGATGATCTACTAGAGCTGAAATGGTTAACTGATTAATCGATTAATCAATGATCAACATCATCAAAAAGTAATTGATCGATTAACCGTTACTTTTGAACTACTGTATTATATGGGTTAACAAAGGAACAAACTTGCTCCAAAACAGGCAAACATCGTCACATTGATTAACATCAGTTATATGAGACAGGGTAAAACATGCAAGTTACTTGCTGACATAAATTTTCACCCTTTGAACATTAGTGGTATCTGCCATGCCAGTTCAATGGCAGCAATTAGAAGAGTCCATACTCATTATTTGGGGTAGACCAATCAATATTTTCAACGTGCAGCCTTGGAGCTGCAGGCTGAAAATAATGATTGGTTTACCCCACACATTTACTGAACAGCCATCCTATTTAATAACGTTATGACATATCATGTTCCTGGCTGGAAAAGTGGCTACTGGGGTTTAAGGGGTTAAGGCTTCTGGTGTTTGGTGACTGTATTCCCTTGAAAATTCATATACTAACATTTTAGGGTGCAATTTACTCTCATCTCTGACTTCGCAGGAGCTTAAAACTGCACCCGTCAATTTTGTTCATTTCCAGCACTGCTGGTGTCCAATATGGAATCAGCCAACACCGCTTTATATCACTTACAATGTGTTTAACCATTAATATACATCTACTGTAACAAACCTGCATATTCTGCTCAGCAATAAACTGTGGATCACCTTCATCTAATATCTTCAGGAACACTCGCATAGCTTCTGATAGAAACTGTGGGTATTGTGGTGATGTGACAACAGTCTGTTGTAAAAGTAAAAAAAAAAATCAGTAAAAATATACACATTGAAACTTGTCAAAACAATGTTAATGATGTGGATGATAAAGGCCTTTCTGTGAGAGGGACATGGTTACGAATGCTTTAACACATGCATTATTTACAGAACAGCTCCCTGTTTGAATAACTTGAAGGAGGAATGAAATTGGCATTACAATTATTAAATGCAGGGAAGTGTGAATTAGTACTAAAATTTGAAGCTACGTTTCCACATAGGAGAAAATTCATTTTCTGTGAAAAGCCTTGAAGACCCCAAGTAACATTTCACCTGAAGAATCTTCAGGATGAACCTGAAGGATCAATCATTGAAATATTGCTTTTTATAGAAACTTTGTGAAGGAAGATGAAAAAGAATTAAGATCTACCTGTGTATGCCAACATTTATTTATTGTCACTGTCAGAAGCTTTGACTATATTGTCATCAAAACAAAATTTTAAGGTCCATTTTATCCAATTGGTGTTATCTACAGAATGAGGTCCCGGAGGTTCCCTGCACGGCAGAGTAGCATTAAGAAATTTACCCTCTGTGAACCTCAATCTGAATCACTGTCTCAGACCTTTAGAGAAAGGGGTACCCAAAGGATAAACTGGCCCATAGTATGGGAGAGTATCAGCAAATTCACCCTCTGGGGACCTCATTCTGCAAATGACAGATTGCTTATTTCCAAGTTGTTCATAACTGTGCTGTAAAAAAGAGGAAATGTGAAACTTTCCACAAAAGGAGTGTGCTTAATAACTCTAGGCACAAGTCAGCAGATATTGCAAAAATCAGTCCCCAATACCACAGACTGTATACAGATTAGTGAGAAGTGCTAATATTTTTGATGTTGAAAACTGACAACTGCTGTGATGAAATGCCTGTCGATCACACACCTTCTATACACCTATGGAAACGCAGTTTGCATCTAACAATACTGACAGTTACTTGTTGTTTTCTTACCAGTTTGACTTTCAGGGTCCAGCATTATTAGGTTGCCTACAAGCACGTGTAGGTGTTATGAGAATAATATAAGCCAAGGTGTCTATATCAATAACTTAAAAATTTCATGATCTCATTGATATTGCTCTGATGACAAACAGTCGAATGATGAGAATTTTAATAATTTTTTCTCAACCACCCCCAGATTATTCAACACAGGCCTTAGATATCTTTGTTTAATTGTGGAGCAACATCGAAATTACATGTACAAGTTCAATCTTCATTTCATAATTTCTGTAAGATTTTTTAACGCAGTTGTAGTAGTACAGTGGAGCCCACTTAATTGGATATCTCTTAATTGTATATCCCTGTTAATTGAATATAATTTCCCAACACAAAACCATTTACCATACCTCCAATACAAATTTGACCTGCTAATTGAATATAGGTTAAAGAGTAAACTCCTGTTAATTGAATAAAAAATCTTGTAGCATATCACGAAATTAACCCGACTCTCCTCAGTTTTCCTTTGGTTATAGACCTATTTGGCCTCAGAACATCCAATACAGGCAGTTAATCTATTATATCTTGTTTGACAGAGCTCATAGAGCTCTGTCAAACAAGATATAATAGAATAAATGCCAAGTTTATCTCCAGAATGCAGGAATGTGACACAATCCCTGTTAATTGAATACTCCTGTTAATTGAATGATTTTAATTGGCAAAGTGGCTATTCAATTAACAGGGTTTCACTGTACTCATAATATATGGATAGTTTATTCAAAGATCAAAACAAAATCTTGAGAAAAAAAAAATCATTCCCATTTTTCAAATGAAATGGTCTGATCAAAGAACTTGTGACTTATATTTACAGTATTTCATCTAAATTTTCAGACACTAAAAATAATTAAATTTCTAGATGTGCGAAAACATCGAAAATCGAATAATTACCCAAGGCGAGATACAGGTTGGGGATTATTCAATGTATGCAACTCACCTTCAAAATAGAAAAAATGAAATGGCAGTTCAAAACAGTGCAACGTAGGAGTATACTATAGTATCAAGAAATAAAAATGCACAGCACCCCATATGAAAAAAAAAAAATCTTAACATGCAGTTAAAACTAGAAGTCATGTCTTGAAATGTGCGCTTATCTACATGTAGGCTTAATTGCGCGTAATTGCCATATCGAATGGCATCCAAAGCACGGCAGGTTCTCCTGGTTACTCATAACAAACACAGGCAATGTTTCTGCCAATGGACCTCCGGGTTACCCGGAGGTCCATTGGCTGAAACATTGCTTGTGCACAGGCCACATGTACACAATTTGATAGCCTTACTATGGCCATAACACGTAGATTAACGCGCAGATCAACGTGCTATATGTGCACATTTCAGGACAGGACTTTTAGTTGTAACTGTACCAACTGTTGGCATATTTTATTTATTGATCTACCAACACATGAAAGTTTGGTAGATGTTTTTTTAATAAATTAAGCAGCCACTGAAAGGTTGATTATCTTAGCAATCTAAATGGAACTGTCAATACAGTGGAGCCCACTTAATTGGATATCTCTTAACTGAATAACCCTGTGAATTGAATATAATTTCCCAACACAGAACCATTTACCATACCTCCAGTACAAAATTTGACCTGTTAATTGAATATAAGTTATAGAGTAAATTCCTGTTAATTGAATGAAAAATCTTGTAACCTGTTGGGAAATTACCGTGACACTCCCCAGTTTTCCTTTGTTTTTAGACCTATTTGGCCTCTGTACATCCAATACAGGCATTTAATCTATTATATCTTGTTTGACAGAGCTCATGGAGCTCAGTCAAACAAGTTATAATAGAATAAATGATAAGTTTGTGTTTACAATATAGGAAAGTGACACCATCCCTGTTAAATTACTAATTTTCATTGGCAAAGTGGCTATGCAATAAACAGGGTTCCACTGTAATATACATGGATATAAAAGGAATTGATTACCATCTTCAAATATCTAAAATAGTCAATGATATACCAGGTATATCACAGTGGTTTGTAACTGCGATATAGGTACAGTGGAACCCTATTAATCGAATAGCCACTTTGCCAATGAAAATTATTCAATTAGCAGGAGTATTCAATTAACAGGGATGGTGTCACTTTCCAGTATTTGAGAGATAAATTTAGCATTTATTCTATTATATCCTGTTTGACAGAGCTCCATGAGCTCTGTCAAACAAGATATAATAGATTAAATGCCTGCATTGGATGTACTGAGGCCAAATACGTCTATAAACAAGGGAAAACTGGGGAGAGTGAAGGTAAATTCTCGACAGGTTACACAATTTTTTATTCAATTAACAGGAGTTTACTCTATAACCTTTATTCAATTAACAGGTCAAATTTGTACTGGAGGTATGGTAAATGGTTTTGTGTTGGAAAATTACATTCAATTAACAGGGCTATTCAGTTATTATTTATTTATTTATTTATTGTTGTTTAAGGTCATATACTTATGCACAATGGCTAATCATGACCGTGACAGTTTTAGGGGTGGAGGAAGCTGGAGTACCCATAGAAAACCACCGAGCAACGACGAGCAGCTGCCAGCTCCCCAACATCGTAACTCCACACTGCTGCACAGACAGGGTTAGATTGGTTGAAGACATGCGTACCATCGATGTGCAGTACGCCTTACTACACGGCGTCATCGTGCCCCCATGTGGACAATCGGGGTTAAGTGCCTTGCCCAAGGACACAACGCAGGAGTCCGAATTGATCGCTCAGACGGTCACCCATCCAATGATTAACCGGGCTCGACATTGCTTAACTTTGGTGATGTGATGAGAACCGGTTAACACAACGCCACCGCGCCCCGGTTATTCAGTTAAGAGATATACAATTACGTGGGCTTCACTGTATTCAATTTCGAATACTGTCCAGCCCTAAATGCCAGGCATTCTCAAAAATCCAGCACAGAAACTCCAATTCTCACAAACCTTAGGGCATCAATAAGTACATGTAGTCAAAAACAAATGCCCCATCATGCAACAAGGGAATTTTCTGGACAAATAGTAACCCTCTGCAGTTCCATCCATAATGAAACTTGGAACTGAACTACTTCGATCAATGAGCTCTGTCAAACAAGATTGAATAGGTTAAATTTCTGGTTGCATAACGGAAAAAAATTTGCACCTTCAAATTTTAATATTTTGGCATCAGTGTACAAAGGGTTAAATGACATGCACTTTGTCAGTGCTTTCCTGACAATTATAATCTCAGTTAAGACTTCTCAAGATTTCATTGCCAAGCTTTAAGACTTGCAGCAGGTCTAGTGACACTCTTCTCTGGACCATGAACAGAAAAATACAATGTACCTACCTCAAAATTTTCACTGAGTTCCTGGGCCGCTTTTAATTTCTTTTCCACAACTGAAATTATATGCAAATATGCCAAATTAAAAGTACTCCAATAAACATTGTTTTGAAATGTTTCACAAGTTGTCCGTTTGTGTGTGTATTGGGGAGAGGATACTGGGTTTGCACAAAGATTTCCTTTGTTTTTTTTTTTAATCCTTGTGAAGAAAACCGAGGATTAGTTTTTTCCCCAGCTTTTTGATGACTTGTTTGTCACCAAGAACAATTGAAAAACAAGTCCCCACAAAACCATTTCAACAAGACTGGAGGTATGTATGTATGAGAGTGGATAGGTGTATATGTATATGGATTTGTTTGTGTCACTTTCAAAACATCTTCAGACACCCACCAACACTGTACACATTAACCTAGACACTCTTCCATGCATTCCTTCAAGCTGATTCAATACCCAGTATGTATCTGGCAAACATTCCTTTCCATTATGACTGAACTGGCCAGGCTTGGCAATTTCAGGAGAGCGATTTTTTAGCTCTCCTTACTGCCCTCCTGAAAGAATTAAGGAGAGCGAAAAATTGCCCTCCTAAATATTTTGGTCTGGGATGATTGAGATTACATGTATTATGCTCACATTAAATTTTTGTTGTAAAGCAAAAATGTAATTTAACTTCGAAGTCACATAACATCACGTAATTTCATTTTGAAAGTGGTTTAGTGGTAAAAGGTAATGGCTGCAACCATACCCAAACACAGTTGCAATCATTTGAAGCAAAATGGGACACAGCAATATTTCTTTTTCTGTCAGTTTCAAGTTCAACAACTGACATCACAGTTTGAGGGGTAATTATTCAAGGAATGTTGACACTATAATATACTACCATTACGGTACTACTATCCTGTCACTTGAAGCACTTGCACCAGGATGTGACTGTAGATTCAAGCAGACCTGTTGTCCAAGAAAGTCATACGCCTACCACTACCACCTTCAACCCCCTTGGGGGGTTGAAGGTGGTAGTGGTAGGCGTATGACTTTCTTGGACAACAGGTCTGTGTACACACACAGGTCTTGTCAAGTGTGTGTTCGGTTGTTGAGTGAGACATCTAGATGTCTAAGAGATTTCACTTTACCTTAGTAAAGTTAGTAAAATCACTGATGTAATAGTCTGTTGGTTTCAGTTTCAATGAGTTTGTTCAACTGGATACTTAAAATGCTGTGTAAAGCTAATTGCTCCCCTAAGCTGATTGAGGAGAGCGAATTTTTGCCCTCCTGCATTTTTCAGAATGCCAGGCCTGACTGGCAACAGAATTATGTTTATAAAATCATGTTCCTGGCCGGAAAAGCGTCCGTTAGGGTTCAAAGGGTTAATATACACCCAAATCGTGATCAACTTCCATATTAAGGATTTCTCAATTTCAGTTTTTATGTCCTTGCAATCCTGTAATTTAATAGGAATAATAATAATGCCTTGCATCTTGGAGTAAGAATTTAACATATTATAGCTTGTTGGAAAGAGCTGTCAAATAAGGTATAATTAGTTTAATTCACAATTGCATCAGGCCTGGCATTTTGAGGAGAGCGATTTATTCACTCACCTACTGTGTGCCTAAAAAAATGGAGGAGGGCAAAAACTAGCCCTTCTGGACTTAGAAGATGATAATTACAATAACCGCCTATTCCTAAAACCCATATCTTTTCAGATCTCTGCTATGTTAGTGGTCTCTGTAAGATGGCCACACTGCCCCTTCCACACCTCCAGGCCTTACCGATGCCTGGCGGTGTGGGAGGGGCAGTGTAGCCATCTCACAGAGACTACCTTGTTAGCAGCACCAAATAAAATGTACAAAGCCGACTAGGTAGAATTCATTAACAGTAAAACTTCATTTTGCCACTTTTAGCTTTTGTAACTTGAGAAGAGCTAATCGCTCGCCTAGGGGCCATGTGAGGGGAGCGATTTTTAGCCCTGCTGCATCTTTAAGAATGCCAGGCCTGATATATTTGGGGAAAAAAATTTTGTTGCTGAAAAATTAAGGTATAACCATACTTTGTACATAAGTATTTTCATATTAGAGTACTGAATGATAAAGCAAGTACAGTTAAAAGTAGAAGTCCTGTCACGAATAGTGCGCTTATCTAGGCTTAATTGCGCGTTGGAATTGCGTGCAATTTCCATATCGAATGGCATCCAAATCACGGCAGGTTCTCCTGGTTATTCATGGCAAACACATGCAATGTTTCTGCCAATGGACCTCCGGGTTACCCGGAGTTCCATTGGCTGAAACATTGCTTGTGCACAGTCCATATGTACAGAATTTGATAGCTTTACTATGGCCATAACGCGTACATTAACGCGCAGACCAACGTGCTATTTGTGCGCATTTCATGACAGGACTTCTAGTTTTAACTGTAATGAATGATAATTTTATAGCAGGACAAACTTGATTATGAGGAAAAAAACTACATAATATGTACATTTAAAAGGTTAAGAGTAGCCGAAATAGAGAGTAATCGCTTGACTAGACCGGTTACATGAAATAATTCATGAGAGGTGAGGGACGATGTACAAACATGAGTGTGCGAATGCGCACAAGTGTTTTACTATATAGTTCCTCGCCTCGAATGAATTATTTCACATAACCAGTCCAGCAAAGCGATTACTCTGTTATTACTTTTCATTATTGACGATAATAATATTATTTAACCCTTTACCTAATGTAACGGCCCAAACAGGCCAGTGCTATTCTAAAAAATCGCCAATTAATTTTCATTATTTTTTGTCTCCAAAACATAGGTTATGACCCCTCATTAGAATGAGCTCGTTCCAATGAAGGTCATAACCTATGTTTTTGAGACAAAAAATGAAAATAATAGCTATTCAAGAATTTCTTTTGCAAGTGTTGTCTGCTTTTCATATTAGGTAAAGGGTTAAAAAAAAACAAAAAAACATTATATCCACGGCAAAGTGTCTTCATTTGCGAGCATGGATACATGACCCAATTGTTGATTGCATAATTCACTTGTTAAGTTACCGTTTATAATCAAACTGGGAAATACAGTAAATCACACTTTGGAAAGTAATAAATGAATGTAACTGTCAAAAAATATTTGAAAAATGGGTACATTCTAAAAACCTTGATATACATGTAAATAAAGTAAAAATACTCACTGCCAGGAGTAGGATCTGATATCAATGCCACATATGACTTGAACGTAGTCAGCTGGGCAGCTGCCTCGTGTGGACTGAGAGGAGACGCCAACATTTTTTTCAATCAGTTCAACTTCAGTATCTAAAATAATAAATTTTAAAACGGACTTGGTAAGAATAGAAAAAACTTTTTAAATTTCAGTTAGTATTTCAATAAACCATATTATCCAATCAGGGCAGCCGTAATATATCACGTCATCACAACACAAATATCCTCATATATGTAATATCCCCATTTGAAAAATCCTAAAATAGCCATTTGAAGAATGACCTGTGTACAATGAACACAAAGGATATGGTGAGATTGGAGCATATTTATTTTGGCAACAGTGAAGTATATTCTTGGAAGTTTCAATTTATCCACTTCCTCAATAAGATACACCATTGTATTAAGTTTGAATTAGGCTCCACAAAGTAGATTTTCCTTTTTTTAGGCCACTATTGTAAAATTGAATGCGGGTAGGCGTTCTCATAATTTTTTTTTTATTTTTGTAATTATTTATTTGCCATCAAAAGTTCATGTTCTACTTATTTTTATGTTTTAGGCTTCATAATCTACAGAATAGCATGGATGGTGGTGTTTTTCATCCCTTGAGTGCAAGAAGGCTTTGCAATGCTAAATAGGACAGTCTCATCTGGACATCACACTGAGTCATTCTACCAAGTTATAATGAAAGTGTTTCATAAATATGAACTGTGGACTGTGCTAAACATAAACAAATCTAAGTCATGTGCCTGTGCGGCCGTCATGGTTATGCCACTTACAACCAAAATAGGACGTTCTCATCTAAACATTATGGCGGCCATGTTTTCCATCCGACGTGAACAAAATGAGGGTCTTTCGTAGAGTATTCCTGCCAAGTTTGGTTCACATCGGCTCAGTAGAAAATGAAAATGTGATTTCCCAATGGGTTCCCATAGTAACTATAAGCCGCATTTGTGGCCATGTTTGTAAACCGATCAACATTACATTAGGCTCGTTGGTAAAGGGTGTCCCAGACATCAAAAATGCAAAGTTTCAAAACATTTGGGCTTGGAGTTTCAGAAGAGAAAATTTTTTCAAAATCCATCAATCAGAATCAAAGAATGCCTCTGGCGGCCATGTTTTCCATCCGATGGGAACAAAATGAGGATCGTTTGTGGAGGACCTCCCATAGACCATTCCTCCCAGGTTTGGTTCACCTTGGCTCAGAAGTTTCAGGGAAGAAGATGAAAATATGAGTTCCCATAGGGTTTCTATGGCAACTATAAACTGCAATTGCGGCCATGTTTGCAACCCAATCAACATTAAAATAGGATCATTGGTAGAGGGGGTCCCAGTGAACGATCAAGCAAAGTTTCAAAACATTTGGCTTTGTAGTTTCAGAGAAGATTGTTGAAACTCCACCAACCAGTAACAAAGGATGCCTCTGGCTGGAACTTTGCCTGTACTTGTTATGCTTTGCAACAAAATTTGCAATTATTGCTTGGGTGGAAGCTCCACTCTGTGGGTGATTTAGTGATAATACACTCTCCACATACTGTAGAACAATATCAGGGTATTTGATGACTGGATTCACATCGCAAAATTCTATACAAAAATGTCCAAATGCTACCCATTTTTCTTTCATATTGGCCTCATATTCACTATTTATCATCACTTTTGGAAACCAAGATGGAAATTATTAATCAAATTTTTAAAAACAAAAAATACCCTGAACATAGACACTATATAGTACTATATAGAAGTACACAGAAAAATACAGTACATATTTACATTTTGATACTCAGCACTGTGATCACGAAAGCAGACAGAGAGCTTTGACTGGATTTTGAGTGGCTGAGCCAGTCGAAATTCTCTGCCTGCATTTCCCCCAACGGCAAGACAGAATCTCATCTGTTAAAAAATAAAATGCATGAAAATTACATTGTAGGTTCTCTAGTATCACTGGTTTATGTACCCAGCCCTGGTAATTCACCCTCAGCAATCAGCTGTGCAGAGGAAAGGAAAAATATCCTCAGCGAAAAATACTGCCGAGGATGGCTTCTTCAGATAGCCTTATGGTGACAGAAATTGCACAACGTCCAGGTTACACAAGGAAGCAAACCATGTGGGTTGCACTATGCTGTATTGCTAATCTTACAATTAACAGTACAAATTGCAGCATAACCTCTAGAAACTATCTGTTCTGCTTCTTTTATGTTGATAACACCAGAATCTGACATCAGCTTCTGGAAAACTCTTACAGAGCTTTCCAGAAAGTGATGTCAGATTCTGGTGTTATCAACACAGAGGCAGCAAGATTAGGGCTGTCACGATTTTTAAATTTAGGAATTGATTAATTGTTTCAAATAATCGATAATAATCGATTAATCGTACCTAGATGACCCCCCCCACCCACCCCTCTCCCTCTCTTTGAAGTCGATAAAAATGAAGTTCAAGTCAGCTGATCTACCTCAAGTAAACATCGAAGACGATCAACTTTTGAATTTAGGTACATTCAAAGCTTTGATGTTCTGAACTTTTGAACCGTCAGTGTAATAATCAAGACCGGTCTTGATTATTACACTGACGGTTCAAAGATTCAGAACATCAAAGCTTCGATGAATGTACCTGGAAGACAAATGCTTCCAACGGCTTCTTGGGGTTTAACATCGATGTTCTTAACTCAATACCTTTAGAAACAATAGTTTTTTCATCAAATTTTCTTTTAATTATTAAACATCTAAAACGGGATACAATTTACCGATTATTCGACAACGAAAAATACTAATCGATTTCGCCGTGACCAATCAACAATCGATTAATCGATTGATCGTGACAGCCCTAAACAAGATACTATTTAGTTTGTGGTTATGCTGCATCTTATTTTCACTCATACTACATGCATACATATTGAGCAAGTCGCCTGCTTACTTCCAAGATTTTTTCTTTGCATTCACATGGTTCATGATCTAAGTGAGTGAAAGATTCTGCAAATTGATTGTGATTATATATACATGTATCTCGAACTACTCTCACTTATTAAAGTTACTTAAAAGTTTTCACTTCACCGCATACTACATATACATGGCAACTGAGACTATACCCTGCCCCCTGATGATTTTTACACAATCGAACAGGCTTCACAGCAATTGCTATAGAAGCACCAGTTTTCCACTGCAATTTTTTTGCTGGGGAAACAAGGATGAATTACCTGGACTGTGTACCCACCTCACCCTTACACCCAACAAAAAAAAAGAAATGTGTTAAAATAAAAAAAATGTGAGAAATATATAAGCATAGAAATGAAAGAAAAAAATTTGAATGAAGTAATAAAAGAAAATCAGATAATGTTTTGTCCACCTTTCAGCCTTTAGTTTTCACCATATGAGATTTTGTTCCAGTGTTTTTTTTCTTAAAAGGTCTTCACTCATAGTGGGTTCTGTCCTACAACATACAGTTAAAACTAAAATTCCTGTCACGAATAGTGCGCTTATCTAGACTTAACTGCGCATTGGAATTGCGCGCAATTGCCATATCGAATGGCATCCAAAGCATGGCAGGTTCTCCTAGTTACTCATAGCAAACACATGCAATGTTTCTGCCAATGGACCTCCGCGTTACCCGGAGGTCCATTGGCTGAAATATTGCTTGTGCACAGGCCATATGTACAGAATTTGATAGCTTTACTTGGGCGATAACACGTACATTAACGCGCATATCAACGTGCTATTTTTGCGCATTTCATGACAGGACTTCTAGTTTTAACTGTAGATAAGTTTACGTGGCATCTATATAGTTCTAAGTGGTTCTATGTACCAGTCATACCAAAAATGAGATCACAGGTAGAAAATGAGACAGTAGGAAAAGTATAGGGGCTAGAGTCCCCAAATTAATGCTATCTGGTTATATAGGGTATACCTAATACATAAGAAAGGTTTGGCACCGATATTTTAACTTTAACTAGAGCTGGGAGGTTGTGGGATTTACAGTTACAACTAAAAGTCCTGTCCTGAAATGCGCACATATAGCACGTTGATCTGTGCGTTAATATATGCATTATGACCATAGTAAGGCTATCAAATTGTGTACATGCGGCCTGTGCACAAGCAAGGTTTCAGCCAATGGACCTCCGGGTAACCCGGAGGTCCAATGGCAGAAACATTGCCTGTGTTTGCTATGAGTAACCAGGAGAACCTGCTGTGCTTTGGATGGCATTCGATATGGCAATTACGCGCAATTCCTACGCGCAATTAAGCCTAGATAAGCGCACATTTTGTGACAGGACTTCTAGTTTTAACTGTACACTGCGATTGCAGTTTCGGTTTTTTAAAGCAAAAAACCTTGGTTGCGGTTTCGGTTGTCCATGACAGGGACCAGCCGTGAGGGCGACTAGGGCGATTAAGTCGCCCTTCTAAGCCCAAAGTCGCCTAGAAAAATAGTCGGGGCAATTACAAGTCGCCCTCTAAAAATTGGCCAAAATGAGAAAAGGCTGAACTGAGTGATGCGAGGTTTACATGAAAACGAGTATTTTCAAAAATCGAATGTGCTCGAGTGTGATAAATGGGCATTTTAATTCGTCAAATAAACGTCCATTTATTTGAAATCACATGACAAGCAATTGTCCATTGTCGCTTTTGGCAGATTTTTTTATTTCTATTTTGTTGCGTTCCAGTCGGAGCTTCAAGTGTCGAAACGAAAATAGGTGACTTACACGACTCAACAAAACAACCCAGTTTGAAAGTAGGTTACATCGCTTAGGATGCCGAAAATGTATACACAACGGACGTATTTTATAACACATTATTTTCATTTCGATTTGCTGACGACTGTTAACTGTTGGGCTGTCTATTCCCAGAAAAACACGAATGGAATTGAAACACATGAAAAAAAGCTTTAGTGATGTCAAGAAAAGCTTTGTACAGGACACAAGTGTGCATGTGGATGATCTTGAAAAAGGGTCCTCCTAAACATCGGAATGACATGAAATGACGCGGAATGACACCGGAATGCCATAAAAATGATGCGGAATGACATTTCTTTTACAAAATACTCGACCCCAGAATGTATTTTGTTTATTAACTAACAAAGTACCTCCCAAGCAACCTTCTTACATCTGGTCCTGTTCACACTTTCAGACTTAGGAAATTATTAGCTTAGTAGACTTTGTTGAAAGGCAACCACAGGAGGGTGATGGGGGATTGGCACGAAGAAGAGGTGAGGGGTCATGAAGGAGAAGGTAGCAGTGGGGGATTTTCAGTCAATAATTACATTGTGATTTTTTAACCTGGCACAGATGCATCATAGACAACTGGACCTGGATTATTTGTACGTTAATGGAGGACCATAAACTGAAAATATGAAGGGACGGCAGGGGTGGTACATGAGTATTCTTAATTTTCCCCACTTGCCTATGAAGTCTCCCTACATGACTCTGCAGTCTCCCTATTTTTTCTGGAGGGAGACTTGAAGTCTCCCTAAGATTCCCCCCTAGGCTGGTCCCTGGTCCATGAGCATATAGAAACCATTTGTATATATCTATCATACTGGCCCCACATTATTCTTGCAACATCTTCTACTGACAACTAACAAGGCATCTTCTGTTGATTTTATCAGTTGAATAAATAATTATATAACATATCTATTCTGGTAATGTTGTAAAATGTCAGACCAAAAAAACTTGTTTAGGGCAACTCGACCAATCCTAAAAAATTATGCCAACCCAAAAAATTTTATCGAGTAAAAGTCGCTCATATGGATCATTGTAACCCTAAAATTCCATTCGACTTCAACTGTGAATTTGAAAACGAGTTTAGAGTTCAAGCTTTCAAAACTATGTGTAGCAATAAATATATCGGACAGAATAAATGAAAAGCAATTGGTACATGTAGGTTCTAGTTCAGAAAAGGAAACCACATTTCATAAGCTGATTAACATTTTACAATGCTTCACCGTTGGTGTTGACAGGTCATGAATATTAATTAGGGGAATCATGATTAATCGATTGTTGATTGGTTATAACGAAATTGATTAGTATTTTTCGTAGTCGAAGAATTGGTAAATTTTACGTTGTTTTAGACGTTTAATCATTAAATCATTAAAAAAATATTTGATGAAAAAACTATTGTTTCTACAGGTAAAAGGTCAAGAACGTTGACATTAAAACCCAAGAAGCCATTAGAAGCATTTGTCTTTTAGGTACATTCAAAGCTTTGATGTTTTGAACTTTTGAAATTCAGTGTAATAATCAAGACTGGTCGACAGATGTGAACTTGCGAAGTTCGTAACTGATGGGCGGTCATGATTATTACACTGACGGTTCAAAAGTTCAGAAGTTCAGAACATCAAAGCTTTGAATGTACCTAAAAGAGGATTGTCTTCATTGTTTTACTAGAGATAGGCCAACTGACTTGAACTTCATTTTCAATGACTTCAAAGAGAGGGAGACAGGGGATCATCTAGGTACGATTAATCGATTATTATCAACTATTTGCAATGATTAATCGATTCCTAAATTAAACAAGCCGAGACCAATACCGGGTCTGGACCTGCGTCGCTGCATGCAATTGAATCGGCAAACAGGAAGTGGCTGCACGGCAGATCTGAAAATTGCATACACGATAGAACTGATCATTATCAGGCTACAGATGAAATATAAAATCAATCCCTTGCATGAAGCCGAGAAAAGTTTGACGAAAAATTTCAATGTTCAGTGGGTACAGTAAAATTTCAAAGTATCGGCAAACAGGAAGTGGCTGCACAGCAGATCTGAAAATTGCTTACACGATACAACTCATCATTATGAAGCAGCAGACCAAATATAAAATCAATCCCTTGCAGAGAAGCCGAGAAAACCTTGACAGAAAATTTCAATGTTCAGTGGGTACAGTAAAATTTCAAAGTATCGGCAAACAGGAAGTGGCTGCACGGCAGATCTGAAAATTGCTTACACGATACAACTGATCATTATCAGGCTCCAGATGAAACATAAAATCAATCCCTTGTATAGAAGCCGAGAAAAGTTTGATGAAAAATTTCAATGTTCAGTGGATACAGTAAAATTTCAAAGTATCGGCAAACAGGAAGTGGCTGCACAGCAGATCTGAAAATTGCTTACATGATACAACTCATCATTATGAAGCAGCAGACCAAACATAAAATCAATCCCTTGCATAGAAGCCGAGAAAACCTTGACGGAAAATTTCAATGTTCAGTGGGTACAGTAAAATTTCAAAGTATCGGCAAACAGGAAGTGGCTGCACAGCAGATCTGAAAATTGCTTACACGATACAACTCATCATTATGAAGCAGCAGACCAAATATAAAATCAATCCCTTGCATAGAAGCCAAGAAAACCTTGACAGAAAATTTCAATGTTCAGTGGGTACAGTAAAATTTCAAAGTATCGGCAAACAGGAAGTGGCTGCATGGCAGATCTGAACATTGCTTACACGATGCAATTCATCATTATGAAGCAGCAGACCAAATATAAAACAATCCCTTGCATAGAAGCTGAGAAAACCTTGACGGAAAGTTTCAATGTTCAGTGGGTACAGTAAAATTTCAAAGTATCGGCAAACAGGAAGTGGCTGCACGGCAGATCTGAACATTGCTTACACGATGCAATTCATCATTATGAAGCAGCAGACCAAATATAAAATCATTCCCTTGCATAGAAGCCGAGAAAACCTTGACGGAAAATTTCAATGTTCAGTGGGTACAGTAAAATTTCAAAGTATCGGCAAACAGGAAGTGGCTGCACAGTAGATCTGAAAATTGCTTACACGATACAACTCATCATTATGAAGAAGCATACCAAATATAAAATCATTCCCTTGCATAGAAGCTGAGAAAACCTTGACGGAAAATTTCAATGTTCAGTGGGTACAGTAAAATTTCAAAGTATCGGCAAACAGGAAGTGGCTGCACGGCAGATCTGAAAATTGCTTACACGATACAACTAATCATTATGAAGCAGCAGACCAAATATAAAATCATTCCCTTTCATAGAAGCCAAGAAAACTTTGATGGAAGAAGTGTTTCGTACGGACCGACGGACGGACGGAGTCGAGCGGTTACTAGACCTGCTCTGCCGCTGGCGATGCGGGTAACAAGCCAAGACCAATACCGGGTCTGGACCTGCGTCACTGCATGCAATTGCATGGGCAAACAGGAAGTGGCTGCATGGCAGATCTGAAAATTTGCATACACGATACAACTGACCATTATCAAGCTCCAGGTGAAACATAAAATCAATCCCTTGCATAGAAGCCGAGAAAAGTTTGACGAAAAATTTCAATGTTCAGTGGGTACAGTAAAATTTCAAAGTATCGGCAAACAGGAAGTGGCTGCACAGCAGATCTGAAAATTGCTTACACGATACAACTCATCATTATGAAGCAGCAGACCAAATATAAAATCAATCCCTTGCAGAGAAGCCGAGAAAACCTTGACAGAAAATTTCAATGTTCAGTGGGTACAGTAAAATTTCAAAGTATCGGCAAACAGGAAGTGGCTGCACGGCAGATCTGAAAATTGCTTACACGATACAACTGATCATTATCAGGCTCCAGATGAAACATAAAATCAATCCCTTGTATAGAAGCAGAGAAAAGTTTGATGAAAAATTTCAATGTTCAGTGGATACAGTAAAATTTCAAAGTATCGGCAAACAGGAAGTGGCTGCACAGCAGATCTGAAAATTGCTTACACGATACAACTCATCATTATGAAGCAGCAGACCAAATATAAAATCAATCCCTTGCATAGAAGCCGAGAAAACCTTGACGGAAAATTTCAATGTTCAGTGGGTACAGTAAAATTTCAAAGTATCGGCAAACAGGAAGTTGCTGCACGGCAGATCTGAAAATTGCTTAACTGATACAACTCATCATTATGAAGCAGCAGACCATATATAAAATCAATCCCTTGCATAGAAGCCGAGAAAACCTTGACGGAAAATTTCAATGTTCAGTGGGTACAGTAAAATTTCAAAGTATCGGCAAACAGGAAGTGGCTGCACGGCAGATCTGAAAATTGCTTACACGATACAAGTCATCATTATGAAGCAGCAGACCAAATATAAAATCAATCCCTTGCATAGAAGCCGAGAAAACCTTGACGGAAAATTTCAATGTTCAGTGGGTACAGTAAAATTTCAAAGTATCGGAAAACAGGGAGTGGCTGCGCGGCAGATCTGAAAATTACTTACACGATACAACTCATCATTATGAAGCAGCAGACCAAATATAAAATCATTCCCTTTCATAGAAGCCAAGAAAACTTTGACAGAAGAAGTGTTTCGGACGGACGGACTGACGGACAGAGTCAACCGGTTACTAGACCTGCTCTGCCGCTGGCGACGCAGGTAAAAATTGTGACAGCCCTAATATTAATGAATATTGTGTTGGGTTTCGTGTATTGATACTGAAAGCCACAAATCTTGGCTTAAAGTCTTGAAAATGTCATTGGTGCAAGTATATTCTACAACAGTTTTGTTTCTTAATTCCATTCAAACAAACCGTTGTACATAAAAATTATTGACAGAGGCCAGCAGATGCGTAGATATTGCATTTAAGTGAATTAAGTGGTCATTTTTTATAATTCGACATTTATTTTATTTCTCTAAGAACAGGCCGCACTGTTAAAACCAAATTTGCGATTGTGTTTATTGGAACCCGTGGTTGCAGTTAACCTTCCAGTTCTAACTTTAACCCCTAAAATTACACTTTTAATGCAGACCATGATATCTGACTTGCGTTCTCACAATTAGGGACAAAGAGACGGCAAGTAAATTACTGGTCCTAAAAACACCAAATAAACATTGTCTGATTTAGGGTATACTGGTAGTCAATACATATCCAAACTTTGATAATGATATTTTAATTTTAATTCCTAAAATTCCAGTTTCAATATTTAGCACGTTTTCCAGGGCTTAAAATTTGTCTGGCATCACGCAAATCTAACATAATTCTCGCGAAATATTTTCACGCGAATCCATTTAAACCATGATATGAAATCCCCCGTGGGGACCCGGGAAGTAAAGCCAATGATTGAGGTGGAAATCCTCTAAAATGTGCAACATGAGGTATAAATGATTGAAAACCCTTGACTTCATATCCATGTTGCAGTCATGATTATCCATTGTGCATAAGTATGTGACCTTAAACACCCTTCAATAAATAAATAATGATATGAAATTCTTCAAAAACTAGCTGAATGTTGCTGGTGAGATCACGAAATAAGTTGTCAAAATCTCCACCCATGATTTACTACATGCTTCACATTTTCTTGAGTTTGGTATCAAATCAAGTCCTGGCTGCTACAGCAGCCATGACTTGATTTGATACCAAACTCAAGAAATATGAATAGACAGTTTTTCATAAATATATATTTTATGATAACCCAGGTCAGAACTTCATCATGAATCAACGACATCATACATAAAGTGAATCCAAGCAGTAAATTGACGCGAATCCACTTGGATTCGCACCAGTGTAGTTTGCCAGAATCATTACGAGAATCGATTCGCGGATTCGCATGTAATTTTAAGCCCTGTTTTCCGATCTCAATGTTTGCAAGCAGGGACAGAGACTGCAAGTAAACTATTAAAAACAGAAACACCAAATAAAATAAAAAATATATGCTATTATCATATGTAAAATTTATTCCAAGGATTGGTTGTAATATCTTCATTTTAACCCCTATTATTCTAGTGTTTTTATGACCAGTAGTTTACTTACGGTCTCTTTGTCCCTATCGAAAATTAAGACTACAAGACTCAAGTCGCACAAAACGTCAAAGCTAAATTGTAATATTAAACATAAAATAATATGGGTTAAAATCAAGATATTACAACCATCTTTGAAATATGTTTTATATGTGATATTGAGTGTACATGTACATTCGAGTTCAATTGGTGTTTTTAGGACCAGTAGTTTACTTGCAGTCTCATTGTCCCTACTTGCAAAAATTGAGACCGCAAGTCTTTAGTTGCTACACATTAAAAGCTAAATATTATGAGTTAAAGTTAAAATACATGTAGTGAAATCAAACTTTAGATATGTATTGAATATACCCCACCTCACCAGATAAAGTTTTTTGGTGTTATTAGGACCAGTAGTTTATTCCCAATCTCTTTGTCCCTAGTGGAGCTCGTCGGTTTTGAAATTATCCCCTGGTTCGGTTTGGGATGAAAAAAATCGGTTTTCGGTTTCTGCAACAATGCACATTTTTCATATCTTATGTATTAAAATGGGACAGGATAGTACTACAACATGTTAAATAACAAACAAGTGAACTTGAAATGAAGTAAAACGATATTGCGATTGTTTCCTGTAAATTTAATGAACAAAAAAGTATATCTGTAATCTGCAAACGCCTTCATAAAAAGTCATTCAAGCCGAAGGGCGTAGATACGGGGGTGTGTGTCGAGGGGGAGAGTAGAAGGGGCTCAAACATTTAGTCACAAAGATGCTGTTTGAGATGGAAACTTTATGATTCCACCATCGGGTCAGATTCAATTTTCATTTCCATTCACAGCACTGACCTGTTGCCTGACATGAAAATAAGTGAACCTGGTCAGAATTTGAGAAAGCAACTGCCCAATTTCAAGGAGAAGTTGCGAACATTAGAATACGCCAGGCCTGGCATTCTGAAAAATGCAGGAGGGCAAAAAATCGCTCTCCTCAATCAGCTTAGGAGAGCAATTAGCTTTACACAGCATTTTAAGTATCCAATTGAACGAACTCATTGAAACTGAAACCAACAGACTACATCAGTGATTTTATAAACTTTACTAAGGTAAAGCGAAATCCCTTAGACATCTAGATAGGGGGGGGGGGTTGAAGGTGGTAGTGGTAGGCGTATGACTTTCTTGGACAACAGGTCTGCTTGAATCTACAGTCACATCCTGGTGCAAGTGCTTCAAGTGACAGGATAGTAGTAATGGTAGTATATTATAGTGTCAATATTCCTTGAATAATTACCCCTCAAACTGTGTGATGTCAGTTGTTGAACTTGAAACTGACAGAAACAAAAATATTGCTGTGACCCATTTTGCTTCAAATGATTGCAACTGTGTTTGGGTATGGTTGCAGCCATTACCTTTTACCACTAAACCACTTTCAAAATGAAATTACGTGATGTTATGTAACTTCGAAGTTAAATTACATTTTTGCTTTACAACAAAAATTTAATGTGAGCATAATACATGTAATCTCAATCATCCAAGACCAAAATATTTAGGAGGGCAATTTTTCGCTCTCCTTAATTCTTTCAGGAGGGCAGTAAGGAGAGCTAAAAAATCGCTCTCCTGAAATTGCCAAGTCTGATACGCCATTCACTTTCAGTAAAACAGATACCCATTCCCAATCTACAACTAAGCTGATATTTGTACCCGAAAGGAGCAAACTCTAAATCCCAGAATCAATCATTTACAAAGCACTGAAGAGGTTATGCAAATTACCGACAAGATCATCATATGACCTGATTTCCATGTCCATTCTTCCTTTCAGTTTGCATTGAATTATCATTGTCAGAGAGTCATTGAATTCTGAAAATTTCCATTACTTCGAAAAACAACCCAGCCACATGCATTTTGCACGTATAAGTGTATTTTGGATTTTTACTTTCATTATATTCAGATTCCGATTGACACTTTGTATGACAGGTATGTGCAGCTAACCTTTTATTAATATTAATTTAACCCCCTTCCTGCAAAAAGGGGTTTCCCAACATCAACTGAGTTCTGAGCAAACTGATACTTTGCAGGTGTCACAGTCCGTTCTTTTTCAATAACAGTGTTGTACTCTTTGGCCTGATGATTCTGTATGTGGCGACGCAGGTTGGAGGTATTTACGTACTGGGTGATGACTGACTTATTGTATAATTGGCATTTCTATCGTCATTTCTTATTGATATGCTACCATGCTTTTCAGCTGACATTTTGTTGATTATACAAAATCTATGGCAAGCTAAATGTGAATATTCAAAAGTTAAGCAGAACCGAAAATATACGGTTTTTAATCTCTCTTTCGGTTCACACTAAAAAACCGAGTTTCGGTTTAACCAACCAGCTCTAGTACCTAGGTGCAAAAAAATGAGACCAGCAGCCAGGTACAGTACGTGGAGAGTGGATTGTAACTAAATCACCCGTGGAGTGGAGTTATCACCCAAGCTATAACTTTCAAATTTTGTACATATCAACAGAAAACACAAGCAATGTTTCAGCCAATGGACCTCCGGGTTTAACCCGGAGGTCCATTGGCTGAAACTTTGCTGGTGCTGGTTATGCTTTGCAACAAATTTGCAATTATTGCTCGGGTGAAATCTCCACTCTGCGGGTGATTTAGTGGTAATACACTCTCCACATACTGTATTGTGCTATACATTAAAAGTGATTTGGGGTGTGGTGGTTTAAATAATCTTATTAAGCTTGAGTGTGCGACTAACATGTGTCAGCCGAGTGGGCGACTAGAGCGAAGAAGTCGCCTTGTCATTCCTCAAGTCGCCTTAGCTTACATGTGGGCGAAAATCAAGTCGCCCTCCAAAACTTCCTTGGGAGACATGTATTTTCTTATGTTTTATTTCAAAAAAAAAACTGCTTGCGCATTCACAAAAAAGTAAACATGACTGCTGTTAAAATCTGTCACATGGCTCTGAATATAGTCTAAACTACCCTAATGTTATACTTTTCAAAAGAGTTGTTATGGGGTCGTCGTTCGATCAATACACCCCAACTGATAGCAACCAGCACAAAATGGCTATTTAAAAACACATTTCCAGCAAAAACAAAAAATCACACAATACACGCATTGAGTTACTTAGAATTTATTAAAGTTAACTACCGTTTCAAAAGAAAAAAATGTGTAGGAGACAGTTCATCCATAAAAACATAATAAGACTACAAGAGAAATCACACATATCAGGATGGATAAGAATGGCAGGCCTTCATAGTACCAATCGCATGTGTCACTGTAAGGTGGTTGGCAGAAATTGTCATTTTTCTGAACCGTGCATTATTACCCAGCGCAGCAGGGAAGGGAGACAACTGAAATATTTTGTCATTTACCTTAGAATTAAATTAACTCAAATTGTCAATAATGCTTAATGTATGAAGGATATTGAAAACTTTTTTAACTATGCTTTTCAATTCAATTAGGGCATTCAGAAACCATGAATGACCCAGCTTCTTATGTGAACTTGAAATTTATTTTAAATACTTTTAAATATTTTTTTAAAAGAATATACCTTCTATTACAGAGAAGAACACTCTCACCATGGGTAATAATAAATTTTAAGTCCACTGCATTCAGGCAAATACAAAATCAACTGCATGGTAACCCTAGTCATCACTGTTAGGGAAAGAGGATATTCAGCAACCATGAATGACAAGTTTTTTTATAACGGGGGGTAACACTATCTGACTTAGTTTTGTGCGTGTTTGTATGTTTGTATAACTTTTATTTATTTTTTTCTCCACAATTGTGTCTCTATGTACATTTATTTTGTCACGATGTCATATATATTTTATGCTTTTTCTGACTTCTCCCTCATGTCCACTGACTTCTCCCTCCTGGCCCCTGACTTCTCCCTGAAGTCTCTGGAGGGAGAAGTCACTTCTCCCTAAAATCAGCTGCCAGGCTGACCCCTGGCAACTGGTAGTAGGGTAATGGGTTGAGATCAGGGACCAGCCGTGAGGGCGACTATGTCGCCCTTCTAAGCCCAAAGTCACCTAGAAAAATAGTCGCGGAGATTATAAGTCGCCTCAAAAAATTGGCCAAAATGAGGAAAGAGTGATCCGAGGTTTACATAAAAACAATTATTTGCAAGAATTGAGTGTGATAAATGGGCATTTTCATTCGTCAAATAAGCGACCATTTATTTGAAATCACACAACAATCAATTGGCCATTGTTGCTTTCGGCGGATTTTTTATTTCTATTTTGTTCCGATTCAGTCAGAGATTTGTGTGTCGAAACGAAAATAGGTGACTTACGCGAGTGAACAAAATAACCCAGTTTGAAAGAAGGCTACCTCGCTTAGGAAGCCGAAAATGTATACACAACGGACATATTTTCTAACACTGTATTTTTATTTCATTTTGCTGACGACTGTTAACTGTTGGGCCGTCTATTCCCAGAGAAACACAAATAGAATTGAAACACATGAAAAAAGCTTTAGTGATGACAATAAAAGCTTTGTACAGGGACAAGTGTGCATGTGAAGGATCTTGAAAAAGGGGTCTCCTCAACACCGGAATGACATGAAATGACGCGGAATGCTACATTGTATAAAAATGATGCGGAATGACATTTATTTTACAAAATACTCGACCCCACAATGTATTTTGTTTATTAACTAACAAAGTACCTTTCAAGCAACCTTCTTACATCTGGTCCTGTTCACACTTTCAGACTTAGGAAATTATTAGCTTAGTAGACTTTGGTGAAAGGCAACCACAGGAGAGTGCTGGGGGATTGGCACTAAGAAGAGGGGTGGGGTCATGAAAGAGAGGGTAGCAGTGGGGGATTTTCAGTCAATAATTACTTTGTGATTTTTTAACCTGGCATAGATCATGCATCATAGACAACAGGACCTGGATTAATCGGACGTTAATGGAGGACCGCAAGGCGCGAGCTGAAAATATGAGGGGGCGGCAGGGGCTGGTCCATAATTTTTCTTCATTTTCCCCAGTTACCTATGAAGTCTCCCTACTTGACTCTGTAGTCTCCCTATTTTTTCTGGAGGGACACATGAAGTCTCCCTAAAATTCCCCCCTAAGCTGGTCCCTGGTTGAGATCCCCAAGAACCTTGAACTGGAAGATGACTAGGAAATTTGCATAACTACAAGAGATCTGCTCCATGTTTGCTCAGAGAAGTGGGCATATTTATGGTAAAACTCTTAAACCACTGATGATGATCGTGGAAGCAGGTGGTTTTATAGCATTCCATTGTCAGTGAAGCCATTGTTAAAAATACAGATGACTAGAACTTCTGAAAATGAATCAAACGAGGCCGATCTGAACACTGATCAAAAACCAATAATTAGCATAAATGATTACAAATCAAAACAATACAAACTATATGTAATCAAAAGGATTAGTATGATAACAACCATAACACCAGTTCAAGCAGTACTGTAATCTTGTAATAACATGCAAAATAAACACATTTTTGTCTTTATGAGGGAGGTGCAGAATTTTCTAACCCAAGTGCCGAGTCGTCCAATGCACGTGCCAAATCGTCCAAACTCAAGTGCCAAATCGTCCAAAAACCCAGGTGCCAAATCATACAGCATTCATTGAGATCAGCCAAGCGCCAAGCAAATGCCAACACAGGTATGAATTTGAATAAATTCAATTTCAGTTTCCTTTTGAATACTAACAGAAACTTGAAATGGAATATTTTACCCGAGAGTGGTTTGCAAATTTCATTTAGAGGGTGGTTCTAGGGAATTCTGTGCCGTTCTGGTATTTGGGAGAAAAATACTAAATACCAGAACACCCTCCCCAGAACAGCTAAGACAAAGGAAACTATAATAATGAATTTACTTCCATTCTTCTTTCCAGTAAGGACTATTTCATAAAATAAACATATTTCATAGTTAACACTCTGTAAATGTAATTTAGAGGGGGGTTCTGTGCGGTTCTGGTATTCAGGAGGACCCCGGTCTGAGCCTGAGGCCGCTATAAAAAAAGGTAAGCATTTGTATTTGTCATAATCGGTGGTTGTTGTGAGAGTCTGTGGCCTTTATTACTACCTGTTATATGTTAATATCTTCTTTGTGAATTTGAGTACATTTTTCTTACGTCCCCCGTAATTTCGTGCGGTAAACAAAACAGGTAAACTGACGCCACTGGTGGAAACACCCGACAATAGGCAACACCAACAAGTTTCTGAAGAAAGCGACGAAATATCCCTTCAAACTTTCATTCAATTTCTAGGACATAAAACTAAAACGTAAGAAATGTCTTGGCATTCATCACGATCGCCAAAGCAAAATCGTGCTATAATTTTGCACTAAACCGGCATTTTATTTTCTTTCTCGCTCACTTATGGCGGGCACACTTGTGTGATTTATTAGAATAGAGAATTGAGCACATAAACGGGAACGGGAAGATTCAACCTCGAGAAGATCGGCCTTGTCTTTTTCGGCATTGGGAAGATTCAGTCGAGAAGATTCGACCGGGAAGATTCGGCCCCGGTATTTGATCTCTCAATTAAGGTTATCTTGCAGTGGTTCGTGGCTTTCGATTATTAGGGGATTACAGTTCTGTTGGAAATAAATTGTAGTAGCACTGAACCAAATTATTTTATATTTATCTTTCATTGAAAGCGGACTCGTTGTCTGCTATCAATAAAGGATAGAAATAAAATTTAAAATTGTATTACGTGTATATTGCTATTTATTCTTGGTAAATACATAACATGTATTGTCTTGAATGGCAACTTGTTTCTCATGAACAGTATGGGATTTACAAATTAAAACAAGACTGTTACATACATATATCTTATAATGTTATCAAAACATCAGTTACATAACAAATAAGCACATTCAGAAAATACACCAAAACTTCAACAACAAAAACAAATTACTTACTTCACACATTAACAAATCTTTACTTTGATGGAAAAAAGAAAGAATTGATCATTAATAACCATTAATACAATATATTGATCTAGTTTCTGGCTTTTCCCATCCGGGAAAACTTTATCAACTTCCTGCAGAAATTTTGTTGTTTTAATCTCTTTCTCTCTGTACCTTGTCCACAAGTGTTTACTTTTCAAGTCTATCTCTGTGTATTTCCTTCTGGTGTCCATTTTCAAATATGGATGTAATTGTAACAAGTTTAACGAATTGGTTGCATGATATGTGCAGCATCTCACCCTCTATGTGATTATTCGTACACCACTCTTGAATGCTGAATCGGACGTTCTCCATCCATTGATAACTGGTATACTCTACGAATTCCGTCATCATTGGTGTGTTTGTGTTTGAACATAAAAATCATATATACTTGGCTTCGACAAGCATACCTTAAGCAATACATTTTAGAAATAATAAAAAAATAATGTATATTTCCAAATAAAAGTATAAAAAACATCAATTTTTAACAGAAAAAAATGCTATGATGTGAGAAGATTCGGCCCTCTAAAAGTGTCGAAGTGAGAAGATTCGGCCCTTTTTGAGGCCGAATCTTCCCGGCCAAACGAACACTATATTTTTTAACTCTGTTTAACTCGGCTTGTATCAGAGCAGCTGACACAAAGGGAGATAGTCAACATATTGTGGTGAAGGCTTTTTTATGTATCTATTTTGGGTCGGATTTTATTCTTTTATGTTTTTGGATTTTTGTCGACTTGCACAGATGTCGTTTAGTTCGGATATTAATTTACTGTCCTTGAAGCGTTCCCGGTTTTTGGCAACTAGAGTGGCTAAACGGTCTTCAACACCCTACGATAAATAAAGATTGTTTGACAGCCCCATGTAAAAGGAAATAGAACCCCGGAACAATGTAAATAGTTAATACCCCACATGGGGGCTACTTTTCGTGCCCTGTAATGTTGACCTTTACGTAGTGCCTCGCGAAGCACTGAAATGAAGGGTAGGGGCGTCAAGGCCCAGACCTACCCAGACCTACCCGGACCTACCTAATCAAAACACAAAATAAAGTCATAAAATTCTAATCAATTTATACAAAGGGCCCTTAATACTCAACTTTAAAGACAACAAACACTGACCAACTTTGAAGACAACACAGGCCGCTTTTGAAGACAACCTAGACCAACTTTGAAGACATAAAGGCAACTCGGTGGACTTTCGAAGACAACTCGGACCAACTTTGAAGACTGCTCGGAGAACTTTTGAAGACAACTCGGACCAACTTTGAAGATAACTGACCAACCTTGAGAGAAACTTTGAAGACAACTTTGCTTCTTAAAGAACATGATCATTTGAATTTTAGCGGCATTGAGCTTGATGGGCCATAGCTATGTCGCACCAGCTCTCAAGATCGCGAATGGTATCCTGCAGGCGATTTTTAATTATGTCAGGCCTTACTGACCACCCACATGTCCTTGTTGCCTGAGAACTGCAATAGTTCAACGTAGTCTTTCCTTACTTTTCTATATCATTCACGTATATTATGAAAAGAATCAGGCTTAGAACCGATCCCTGTGGAGTACTCGCTTCAAGTATTACTTCCTCTGACACCTGGAGGTTAAACCTCACCTTGCTTTTTCGGTTAGTTAGAAATGATGATATGACCCTCAGAATTTTAGTGGGTAATCCCATTTTCGCTAGTTTTTATCTCATGCCATTGGGCATTATAATTTTTACCGAGTCGAACGCTTTTTCTACATCCAAGAAAATTGCTGTTCCTATTTCATTTTGACTAAATGCTGTTTTCAATCACTTTTCATATATCTATATTCGTGTACGATTCCCTCTTTCTGACTCCTGTGTGCTCTTTGCCATTTGTTGAAAAAGTTGATTGATTCGAGATAGCTGCAGAGTCTCCTAGTGAGAATCCGCTCAAATATTTTTCCAACAAAGCTAAGCAAACCAACTGGGCGGCAGTTAGAAGGGTTGGTAAGGGCTTAGTCGGGTTTAGACATCATGACTCCTGTTGCCACTTTCCATAATTTTAGAAAGTACTCATAGGAGAGACAGCAGTAAGGGAGTTGGGCAAGTCTATAGTAGACGATGTGTTGACACCGTTTCAATATTTTGTAAGAGACTTCATCTTCACAGGGGGACGAAGATGACCTGCATTTTCTGATTATACCTAATACCTCTTCTACGCATATTGGTTCGGTTAATTCATGATCATCCCCATCTTCAGGCCTTTGTTCGATGTCGGGTTCATTGAAAATTTAGTTGTTATCTTGGAAAAAAATTATTTACTTTTACCTTGAAATCGTTGTCAAATCTGTCCCCTTCTTGTGGACAGTGGGCTTCCTTTATAAGTTCGGCAAAAGCGCCGGGGTTTGACTTGTTGTCCAGGCCATAGCTGCGTCGCTAATCTTCAGCGTATTATTATTTGCACTTTTGCTCTTTTGGTCAGCAAGAGCTTTAAATGTATCCCAGAACCTCTTAGTTCTCTCAACCCATTTAGGTTTTCTGTTTCTATTTCCCATCTCACTCAATTGTCGTTAGCAATGGCCTTTTTTAACTTCTCCATGTAGGCGATTATACGCGGTTTTAAGTTCTGCTTTATTGATTTGATCATTCCCTGACTGGTAAGCCCGGAAGGCCTTTCTTTTTTCTTTAATTATTTGACGTGTTGCTTGGGTTATTCTCTTTATCCGCGGATTTACTGTTTGTTTGGGACAGATTTCATCTAGTGTACTGTTGATAAGGTTTCTCGTTGAGGTGAGTGCAGTTTTTCTCTGGTTCATGGGCATTTAAGGGGTCAGCTGTATTTATTTTTATTTCAATAATGTTTCTGAAGAGGTTCCAGACAATTTTTGATAGGTTCCTCCTGTACCTTGTGGGGCCTGTATTACATTTCAGAGTGGAGAGAACTGGCAGGTGATCACTGCCAAGATTATCGCCCCCCCCCCCCCCCCCCCTACAAATATGTCTTGCATTTGGTTGTTTAGTGATTTACTGGCGGTAATAAGGTCTAGGATATCTGATTGGTGGAGTGAGTTGTTGCTTATGTATGTTACGTCGTTATTTACCACGAATTATTATTATTTATTGGTGTTTAAGGTCACACACTTATGCACAATGGCTAATCGTGACCGTGACAGTTTTACGGGTGGAGGAAGCCGGAGTACCCGGAGAGAACCACCGAGCAACGACGAGCAGCTGTCAGCTCTCCAACATCGTAACTCTGAACTCTGCACCGCAGCACAGGCAGGGTCAGATTGGTTGAAGACATGCGCACCATCGACGTGCAGTACGACGAATAGGTCGAGTTCTTCAATGATGTCGAAAAGGGCGTCATCATTAGACTCAGTTTTTTACAACCGAATACCTGGTGTTTGGAATTGAAGTCTCCCAAGAATATGCAATGCTGTTTTTTTCCTCTAAAGAATTCAGATACTTATAGTCTACTGTTGCGGTTTGTTATAATATGAGATGGCGGCCCCATTTTTGTGGTCCAGTTCAATTTCAGTTGCAATCACTACAGCAGTGAGTTGGTTGCTTGGTATTGTTTTGCATTTAACCTCCCGCCTTGTTAATGAAGCCACCCACCACCTTTTCGGTCGGAGCGATCTCTTCTAATAATTCCAAACCCACCTAACGAGAATTTTTGCTTAGCTTTAGCTATGTTTCACTAATTCCAGTTATGTCATTATTTTTGAAATAGTTGGATATTTGCGAGTTTTTCTGATATAACGCTTCGAACGTTCCACTGTACTATTTTTAATTCATCCGTGAATTCACTATTCATAATATTGTTACCTAATTATATTTTGTTAGCGGCGGCTTCTATTAGCGTGTGAGATATTTGATTATTTAACATTGTATGTACTTAACAACGAAAAAATGGCGCATGTCACAGAAATAAATATATACGTACTTACTTGCTTACTTATTTGAGTTTTATATAGCTTTGAAGCTGTTTTACCGATCTCCTTGCATACATCCGAAAGACTGGTGTCCAGGTGTTTTTTCATTATGTTGAAAATAGAGCCAGGCATTAGGGTGCTCGTGCAATAAGGGGAGGAAGAGTTCTCGACATTGCTTCAGAGCTTTAAGCTGGATGTTAGCTTAATGTTTTTGAAGTGGTCACACGGTACTTACTGGGGTGCTGCCCCTCACTGTTGGGGCATTTCAGAGTTGCAACACTGAACGCCTTTGCGATGTGTTTGTCGCCGCATTTCATACACCGTTGCACACCGTTGCATTTGTGTCCAAATTTCTGACACTTGCAACACTGAACGAGTTGCGGAAGAACACGATACTCATAGGTTTCGTATTTGTTTGCCGTTTATAATTACCCATTTGCTTATAAGATTTAGTTTCGTTGCTCTACACAGGGTATAAGCGGATAGTCGGCTGAAACGGAAATTGTGAGTTGTCAAGCGAGACTCACCTAACTAAAACGTCGGAAATTGAAAAATTACACGTAGAGTACCGGGCATTTTTGTGAGATTGTGTTCATTTCACACAGTAAGTAGAATAGTTTACTCTTATTTCTAGAATAACCTGGGGTCCGATTCTGTTTGTCTTTAAACGTAGAATTTGTTGACTTGACTCACAACAGCATTTGTATTTTTTGCGAACGAGGGGTGGGGGGGGGGGGGGGTGAACTGTCTTCTTTTTATCACTAGTATTTATTATTTATTTATGTATTGGTGTTTAAGGTCATATACTTATGAACAATGGCTAGCCATGACCGTGACAGTTTTACGGATGTAGGAAGCCGGTTTGCCCGGAGAGAACCACCGCCGGTGCAACGACGAGCAGCTTCCAACTTCCGAACATTGTAACTCCGCACTGGAGCACAGGCAGGGTTAGATTGGTTGAAGACATGCGTACTATCGACGTGCAGTACGCCTTAGTACACGGCGTCATCGTGCCCCTATGTGGACAATCGGAGTTATTAAGTGCCTTGCCCAAGGACACAACGCGGGAGTCCGAATTGATCGGTCACCCATCCATTGATTAACCGGTCTCGACGTTGCTTTACTTCGGTGATCTGACGAGAACCGGTTACCGCAACGCCACCGCGCCACCTTTATCACTAGTAATTCCAACTCTATTCTTTTTATTTTCAGAATCACAAACCATCCATGCACAGCATGCTGAAGATAAGTGAGACCAAGGCAACACTCGAGACGTTTCGGGGTCACTGGTCACAAGGAATATTCGTCGGACCCGCTAATATAGCAATAACATGACATGACACAACTGCAGCCTAATGGTCCATGAGCTGCAAGTTTTTGCAGGTGCTTCTTTGACTTACAACGAATATTTGTCAATGGAAAAACTACCCCAGCGTGGCATATCAGTCAACAACTCTCCCTCCACTGTATATATGTACTTATCAATAGAGCGGATCCCACTTAATTGAATAACTCCATTAACTGAATATAATTTCCAAAACACCAAGTCATTTATCATACATTCAGTGCAGATTTTACATGTTAATTGTATATAGGTTAGGCATGTCAAAGTACCGCCGGTACCAACATAACCGGTACCGGGACTGGACAGAGCCTGTTCCGTCGAAACCGGTACCGGTACCAGGACATGTCAACAATTGGGTGACATCACAATCAGATGGGCGAAATTCGTATTTAAACCGACCCAGCCCCCAAGATCGCAAAGACAAACATGGCATCGTACCAATTATTCTGCGGCGACATAAAAGTAATTATAAAGCACGAAAATCGTGCTTTATGATTACTTTGATGTCGTCACCAGAATATTTGAATATTTTTTGTGAAGTAGCCGACGACGATGCTTTCATTGTTTTTGATGCCACGTTTGGGAAGTTAAAATGATCCGTCTTATCGAGGTGGTAGTGCAGACAGAACATGCCCATTTGGAGTGTTCTGATATGTTCATTCACAAATAAGTTGAAAGTATGTCATGTAAGTGTGCCCTACACAATTCGTCCCCTGAGTTCCAATGTGTTCTACTACTCAAAGTTTGCTAAGCACCAAGTATATCCAACTACCTGTTTTACGTTTTAGTTGAAATATTGTTATGAAAAGTGTATATATTTTTGGGGCAAAAAGTTGGCATTTCTTCATTCACATTCGCACCTCTGAACTCAGAGTGCGAACATCCTAATTATCACCTTAATTATGGAAACACTGAAACTACCAGAGCGACTGAAGAAAACGATAGCAGGTCTGGGCGTCTCTTGCCCTGTCACCTGGACTATCCAGGAGCGTCCATCTGTCTCTTGAGTTCAAGATCGAGGAAGATAAGAAATCACCACCCTACTCGGGGAGAGGTAGTACCTTTGATGAGAAGATCCCCTCTCACACTGGTCCTCACCCGAGTAGGTCAGGAGGCCCTCAAAAGAGAAAGAGAAGAAAGAAGAGCCCGTCCGCCAAGCGGAGGGATTCCCGACGCTTGGAGGCATTCTTGGAGATGAAGAAAGAGAAAGGTGAGGAAAAGAAAGAGCCAGAGGCGGCCACCACTTCCCCTCCCACTCCCACAGACAGCCCCATCCAAATGCCGGCTTCCCAGTCGGTATTGTCGGATGTGGAAGAGTCTGTGGAGACTGAGGTGGAAATGGAAGCTGCCCTCTCGCCTCTTCCTGACCCCACTCGCCTCTTTCTTCTAAACCAGAATGCCAGGACGCGGACGACAGAACATCTTACGGGAACACCAAATACAAGGGGACCTTCACAGGCAAGAGATGGACAGGAAATACCAAGTATTCCTCCAACAAGTCGAAGAAGCCAAAAAACTAATAGACGCCAGAAACCTACAACAACAAAAGACTCAGCAATCACCCACAACCACTCCAGACTCGGCTAGAACCAGACCCTACAAAACTCAGCAACCACCATCAGGCAGCCCACCAACAACACCAACTACCACTGTCTCTCCTTCCAAACCCCCACCTCTGAAAAAGAAGCAAAAAAGACACAAGCGCCGCTAACAACCTACAACTTCTCCTCCTTTACCACGGTCTGACACTTTCAAATTCTACAGCTAATGAGGGTCGAAAGGGGCTTGCTCCCCAAATCGTCCCTGCGCGCCTTCGGCGCGCAAAACCATTTGATTTGATTTGATTTTGTTGGCATTTGGCGGCCGAACTAAACGGTTTAGTTCCAAGTGGAATCCTATGTTGAATTCTAGTTAGTTACAGTCCAGGGGTGTTCCTAAAGTGGGTGGAGGGGCGGGGTGAGGGTGGGCTTAAGGGTTTCACCCTTCACTCCCTAAGTATTTTTTTCAGTCGGGACATTTTCTTTATGATTGGAGTCCAAGCAGGGACGTGGCTATAGGTTTCCGATTGGGAGGGGGGGGGGGGGGGGGTAGGATAGTGAATTTCCAACTATGGGGAGGGACCGGGAGGGGGAAAACCTCGATCCGCCCGATCCCTTCCCATAGTTGGAAATTCACTACCGACTACCGAGAAACATTTTGAAAATGAAGCCATGAAAGAGGGCATAAAATTTATTCTAGTAACAGAAATGCCAACACATTTATGATAGAATTATTAGGTTATTATTATTCGGTATTATTCTGGGAATTGAAAATGTGCTAAACAAACGCTCACGCTGGGAACTTTGAGCAATGCACACTGTCCTAAAATTAAATCAGATCTTATGCAGGAATGATCAATTCTCGATGTTTCATCATTTTGTAACTGTGAATAATGGAATTCACTCAGGATATGAAGTGATTTTCTTGAAGTGCATTTCGAGGATTTTTTTTTTTTCATTACGATAAGTATTTATTTATTTACTGGTGTTTAAGGTCACATATTTCTGCACAATGGCTGATCATGACCGCGACAGTTTTACGGGTGGAGGAAGCCGGAGTACCCGGAGAGAACCACCGAACAACGGCGAGCAACTGTCAGCTCCCCAACATACGAACTCCACACAAGCAGGGTTAGCATTGGTTGAAGACAGGTGCACCATCGGCGTGCAGTACGCCTTAGTACACAACGTCACCGTGCCCCCACGTAGGCAATGGGGGTGAAGTGTCTTGCCCAAGGACACAACGCGGTTGCCGCAGGTGGGATTCGAACCGAGGACCTCTCGGCTTGCAGCCTGCACCTCTGCCTACTGAGCCACTTACAATAAGTTACTTACTTTAGAAATATCGTACCGATTGACATCATGCATACTTGTGAAGCTCGATATTGCGTACACTGTAGTAGTAAATAGTAACAGTTAGAGTTTGTGTTGATTTGAAACGGAGTTGGAATATTGGGAATCAAAGGACACATCAGCATCACCAAGAAGCTCTAAAATCCAGAAAGATGAAATTTCCAACTACTCATGACTTGTCCTCCGAATTTCCAACTATAGGACACACACACACCCCACACACACCCTGCAGCCACGTCCCCGAGTCTTAAGATATTGATATTCTCTCTTTCTAATATCATGTATTTTCAGCTTTTCAAAAATGGCTAAATTTGATACTTTGACTTGTGTCAAATACACAGTCGGTCATACAAATAGAGGTCTGTAGAACCTGATCCAGGATTTTTTTTTTTTTTTTTTTTTGGGGGGGGGGGGGCGAAGTATGACTAATTTGGAGTATTAGTACGGTATGTATTCATTAAATATGAAGTAGCATTACATTACGACAACTACACGCATGTTTTCTTTCTTCAGCAAGAAGTCTTAAATGGTTGGGCTTGACTCTAAAGTCCAGGTACAGTGCGTGGAGAGTGTATTATCACTAAATCACCCGCAGAGTGGAGATTCCACCCAAGCAATAATTTCAAATTTGTTGCAAAGCATAACAAACACAAGCAAAGTTTCAACCAATGGACCTCCGGGTTAAACCCGGAGGTCCATTGGCTGAAACATTGCTTGTGTTTTTTGTCCATATGTACAAAATTTGAAAGTTAAAGTTTGGGTGGTAACTCCGATCTGCGGGTGGTTTAATTACAATCCACTCTCCACGTACTGTACTGCAACTCAGAGGCTTCGAACTCCATCATATTATCTTTGAATCTAATATCCCAGTTACATGACAAGATATATTCCTGGAGTACTCAATTCATCAATTTATAGGAATAAAAAGGAAAGTGTCAATGACACTGTCACTCAACTTGGTTAAGACATGTACATGTATAATGACACAGCAATGACACTCATCTAGGTAATGACCTGATAACAAAGGTACATGTAAAATATTGTAAAGGTCTGTACAAAAATACTGACCGCAGCCGGTAACAAATGTATAGGTAATGTATTGTAAAGTTGGGTGAAAGTCAGATGCTAAACTAGAAAAGAAATCTTATATTTATTTATTTATTTATTTATTTATTTATTTATTGGTGTTTAAGGTCACATACGTATGCACAATGGCTAATCATGACCGTGATAGTTTTATGGGTGGAGGAAGCCGGAGTACCCAGAGAGAACCACCGAGTAACGACGAGCAGCTGCCAGCTTCCCAACATCGTAACTCCGCTCTGCAATACACGCAGCATTAGATTGGTTGAAGACAAGCGTGCCAATGACGTGCAGTATGCCTCAGTACACAGCATCATCGAGCCCCCATGTGGACAATCGGGGTAAGTGCCTTGCCCAAGGACACAACGCGGGAGTACGAATCGATCGCTCAGACGGTCACCCATCCAAGGACTAACTGGGCTCGACGTTGCTTAACTTCGGTGATCTGACGAGAACTGGTTTCCGCAACGCTACTGCGCCCCCAAAAGAAATCTTCATGGGGCTATTGTTACAATGGGGATCCTTGTATGGTGCACCATAAGCCAAATGTTAGCAATTGTTTTGGCCCGTTTGATTCAAACCCTTCTAAGGTTGATTCATACTAATTAATAAATATTTGTCCAGTCCTTCTTAAAATATAGGTATTTGAATTTTTTATCTTTACCTCGGAGGGTTCCCGTGGGTGAGGGTTTTTTATTTTTCTCATTGTAAATTGAAAATCGGGTTGTGCTAATGTTTACCCTCCCAAACAACACCAAATATTAACACAGGAACTCGGCTTCAACACATTTGAATATACACATCCTAGAGAAGCTGAATTCATGAACATTTTTTTGTCTGGTGTTTTGGAAAAGATTTTTAATTATCTCCCTTTCTGAGTCCCCGAGTGGATCTGACTAAACCCAAAAATATTTGTTCTCATATCACAGTGATAACAAAGGCACCCAATAAATTTATAGCAAACATTACTGACATAAAAAATCTTCATTACAGGTTCTGTACAAAAAATGTAATACACAGAATTCCCGTAAATATGACTGTCAACAGGCATTTTAAATTTTTGGCCAAGCCTCAAAGCACTTGTTACCATCCCATGATGATAACAAACGTAGTCCTAGAAGTTCTGTACAAAAAACTCATTGCGCCTAATTTCAGTATAAAATGGCCGTCGGCAGCCATCTTGAATTTCGGACTGCGCCCCAAAACACTCGTTCTCGTCCCAAGGTGAAAACAAAGGTACCCAAGAAGTTTTGAGATGATCGGTTCATAAATACAGCCTCTAGCCCGGGCCGTATTGAAATGTGCACTTGCTGTGTATAAGTCGCACTGAATAAATCAAAGTTCATCTAATTTGCAAAATTTCTGCACGAGAAAAAAACCTGTATTATATGTGATGTATTCCATGTTACTAAACATTAATTAAAAAAATTATTCAAATCGGAGCCTTCATATAGAAGTTCTGTACAAAAAACTGATTGTACTTAATTTCGGTACAAAATGGCCACTGGCAGCCATGTTGAATTTCTGACCGCACCCCAAAACACTCGTTCTCGTCCCAAGGTGATAACAAAGGTACCCAATAAGTTTCATGAACATTGGTTTATAAATAGGGGAGAGTGGGGCACGGTGGATCACGGGGCATAGTGGATCATTGACTTTCTTTAGAAACAGCTTGGAGGGAACACCCATGTGATGTCATCAGTATAAGTGCACAGAAACACCAAATGTAAATTTTGATCAACAGTTCAAGTTCCAATGCTTTTACAGATTTTACAAGGTAAAGTATGTTTTAAGATACCAAAAGTAAATTTTTATGACACCAGAACTTTTGTTCTGTTGAATAGCTAAACTTGTGCAAACTTTTTCAACACATACTGTTGTTTTGAGGCAATATTGACAAAGTTTTTAGATACATGTCTTCCTACTAATTTATAACCATTCTATGGGGATGACCCGTTTGTGTGCAGGGGGGGGGGGTACTTTGGGGCAGAGTGGATAGGGGCACAGTGGATCAAACGTGAGTAGTGATCCACTGTACCCCACATGCTTTTTCAATGTATTTTAAGTCTAATGTAGGACATTTTTCTTATTACACGAATGCCAAATGCAGTATTTCTACATTGTTAGAATAGGAGGAGGCAAACATGGATTATCAGACAGTAATTTGAACCGAATCAACTTCAATTAAGACCAGTCCCCCAGCAGATTACCCAAATTTGAACTATTATTTTGTTTCTTATTTTTTATCCCTTGCAAGGGGAAAACATTAAATTGTGCTGTGTATCTGTTGCCATATGATGTTCAATGTTGATCTGCGCTGAAGTTCAAGTGTTTCTCTTGACTGGATAACCCTTTACCCAATGTAACTGATAAAAACGGGTAGCGCCAATATATAAATATCTCATTCAAAATGTATTATGTTTTCTGTTTTTGTCTTAAAAACATAGCTTATGGCCCCTCGTTGGGACGAGCTCGTTGAGCTCGTTCCAATCAGGGGTCATAAGCTATGTTTTTTGAGACGAAAATTGAAACTGTTTTGCTACTGTCATCTTCTTTTTAGTTTAAACAATATTTATTGAAAAGGATAAGTTAACTGTATACATGCAAACAAGTGTAAACGTATTGAATGTTTTGTACACAAATTTCAGTGAATACATTTAACACCTGAAATGTCAATCTAACTTGTTGTAGTAGGGGATTCGGAAGAAAGCTGAATGCTTATGTAAACCGTCTCCCAAGTCTGCAAGATTACACAATTTCAGTTAGACAGATAGAACGGGTGGGTCTGTTTCGATATTGTTTAAAACGAGAAAAAAATGAAGAAAGTAGATCGAGAGGAACAGTGATGAACAGTGAAGGAGAAGGATGACAATTGAAAAGGGCCAACTTGAATGCAAACGACATCAACATTGATCGACAACAGTTAGGGAACTGACTCACTTGGAAATCGCAGCCTAACGCTAATACAAGACGAGGGTATTCTAATGGACAACGGATGGGGGGGGGGGGGGGGGGGGGGGGGGAGGGTGCGAGCGCTGATAACGTTTTTCATTTCAGTAAGGGTCACGACTCCGGAGGACCGCCGCCAGCACCATGCAACGCCGGGAAACGAACAGTGTCTTGCAAGTGGAAGACGCATTATTCATTAGCACGCAATGTCTTGTTCAATAATGTACGAACCACCACTCGTCCTCCGCGGCACACAGCGCGGCAACAATAACCCGAACCAGGAACCCTACCCCCCCCCCCCCCCCACATGAAAAAAATCCAACAGTGTGAGAAGCAAATAACCAGGCCCTCAACCCGCAGATATTTCATTTGATGTAGGCTTTTACTAAAAAAGAAAACTTACGTAAGACAGACAAGCAAACCCCCCGCCACCGATCATCAGGTTAGTTTGATGGGGTCCATTAACAGAAGAGATTATTGGATAATACGATAGGAGCTCACTTGAAAGAGATGTTGTGTTGAGAGATCATCCAGAAGGCGACTAGGCCCTGATTCCACCCATTGTAAACTATAAGTTGAGCAGCGGTAGGGTCGCAATATTGGAAGCGTTTACTAAGTAGAATAAAGTCCTGCACCATTTCAAATACAGACAAATTTTCTTCACTGGTAAGGAATTCGGAGCCAAATAGGAGTGTTGTCACATCTGGTGCAAATGGAAGTGATTTTATTGTTGACCTGCGTGCCTCTTCAAAGACAGGACAGAACAAAAGAAAGTGTTCGCTTGTCTCGAGGGCACCATACTGACACAGGGGCGAAGGCGACAGGTGGTTATTGAATAAATGAAGGGTGCTTAGATTACTGCAACACAACCGCAATCTGCAGTGATAGATTTGTCCTATTCGTGATTTTGCATGGCCATAGAAAGACGGGGGTCGCAGATTGCCCCTGTTAAGATAACTTGCGAAATTACTCACTGATGAATTTTCTCTGATTGATAAAGGTATGTCGTTCCATAGGCTTGTAGTTCTCGGTATAAATGAAGACTGGTACAGTTGGGGTGTTGCAGAAGGGAACTCGGAGGTCACTACCTGCTCGGAGATTGAGACAGCGACTGGTGGAGGAGACTGTTGGAGGTACCTTATTAGCAAAATATGGGGGCGTCGCATGGTGGAACATTCGGAAAAATTGTTTCAGTTTGTATTTGCGACGTCTTTCCTCAAGGTGAGTCCCAGCGGGTTTCATTGTACAACGCGGAAGTCCTAGCACTCATGGTTGCGCCAGTCACTATCCTTGATGAAGCCAACTGTACTTTTTCCAAATCATTTTTATTACTCGCCGTGCAATTGTCCCAAATTGTGCTACCATATTCAAGAAGAGGCCTAATAAAGGCAAAGTAAATCTTTCAAGGACACAGCAGTCAAGAGTAAACTTTTGCCTCCTCAGTAAATCTACGCGAAACCATGCTTTACCGCAGATATGTTCAATGTGGTCATTCCACATACATGCATCATTTAAGATAATTTCCCAGGTGCCTGTGATTTTTAACTTCCGATATCTGAGCATTACCAAGAAACAGTGGTGGGTGCACAGCAGGGCTAACCTTGCGCGATATGAGCATGGTCTCAGATTTTTTAGGATTGAACTCAACCAACCACGTCTTGGCCCAGTGCTCTATTGCAGTCAGATCCTGGTTGATCACAGTTGCTGCTTGGGTTGGATTCTCAACTATTAGATACAATGATGTATCGTCAATGAAGAGCCGAATGCTACTCAAGAGGTTATCTGTTATGTCATTGATATATATGAGAAATAATAAGGGGCCAAGTATCGACCCCTGAGGGACTCCAGAGTTTATCGGTCTCCAGGATGAGGTCTCGGAGGCAATTGCGACTCTCTGGACCCTGTCGGAGAGGTACGATTTTAAAAATGCTAGTAGATCACCTGACACTCCAATTTTTTCCAGCTTGCGAATGAGACCAACCTGCCGCACCTTATCGAAAGCTTTACTGACGTCGCAGAAGACTACGCGAACCTCTTTTCCGTCGTCGAGGGCTCGGCAGAATTCGTCATAGAGGTCAGTTAGTTGAAGTATAGTCGAATCACCAGGGGTGAATCCCGACTGAAATTGACTTAGGATGTTGTTGTCGCTCAAGTACTTCCACAACTGTTTGAAAATACATTTTTCAAAAACCTTGCCAACACAACTAAGGAGGGAAATCGGACGATAGTTCGTTACTAAATTGAATGGATGTTTTTTTTTAAAACGGGCGTTACATTAGCCTTTTTCCACATAAGTGGAAAGTAATTATTATTCAGGAGAATATTGAAGATTACTGAGAGAGGTTCACATAGGGATAATTTACATTCCTTCAGCAACCGGGAACTTATAAGATCAGGTCCTGCAGCCTTTGATGCATTAAGGGATTTTAGCGCTTCGTATACATCACTGCTCTGTATGATTATCCTGTCTATTGAGTAAGGGGTGGGTGTGGCCAGTATAGGTAGGGATGCCTGAGAGTCATCCACTGATGAGATAGAGCTAAAGTATTCATTAAACACAATCTGAATTGGTGTTGCCAATGAACGTCTTAAGGGTTATCCACCACTGGGCTGGCGTAGTTGCACGACTAGTGAGTACTGACTGTACGTTCGCAACATAAGCTGCCTTCGCCTTCCTGATGGCCGAGACCACTTCGTTTCTCTTCTGTTTGTATTTTTCAAAGGACTGTGGGAGACCATTGCGTTTGGCAACGCGATATAACCTTTTCCTCTGTCTTATTAGTAATCTTATTTCGTTATGCATCCATTTTGGTTGATACTTTCTAACAGTGATCCATTTGTTGGGTATATGACGGAAGCAGTGTTAAGTAGCTCTTTAGAGAACTCAGAGACAATTATATCCAGACTCGATGCATTGAAAATAGTACCCCCAGTTTACACCAGCGAGCGCGTCATTCAGTTCGCGATAGTGGCCCTGTGAATACAAATAAATTTGTCTCCTAAAGGAGATGCGCGATGGTTTGATAAAGTCGATCTCCAGGACAGTAGGACAGTGATAGCGGATCATATCAGGTATAAATGGATCTAAGATCTCACAAGTCTTCACGTTGACTGTCTTGCTAACGGCGAAAATGTCAATCAGTGAAGAAGAGGATTCCGTGAAACATGTTGGCCCATCAACAAGCTGTCTAAAATTAAAATATTTAATAATATCTGAAAGATGTCCTCTGGGACCTGCGATTTGATTGTCGTTGAAATCACCGGTAATGACAAGGTCAGAAACAGATGTATCCGTTGCTTTGTCAATCGAAGAGGATATAGTATCCCATGTATCAACAGGACTGTTGGGTGGGCGATAAAATACCCCTAAAAGAAGCGAGCTTACCCCTTTTCTCTATTAATTCCACCCATAGGCACTCGACAGGCGTCATTTGTAGGTCTTTCTTTTTGCATTGGATAAAGGGTTAAGTATTTGAGACCCATGGACAGATGTTTCCATTTAAATTTGATACAATTGTATCATTTCTGTTATTAAATTGTTTTTATTTCAGTTCATTATATCTAATATAATGATTTCCATAGATTGATCCATTTAACCCCAGGCGCTGTTCCACTCTGCCCCAATATCAGGGGCAGGGTGGATCAAGAAAAAAAATTTGTTCAGACCTCTCAAACTCGAATTTATAAACAGCCTAGTCCCAAATGGTTAAATTGTATATAAGAGAACACACTCAACTATAATTTGCACAATAAACCTTTTCCTGGGATCCTGTACAACTCAAGATATGATGTCTGAAAAGGTTGGTAATCCGCTGTGCCCCACTCTCCCCTACAGTCTCTAGCCCGAGCCATATTGACATGTGCACTTACTGTGTATAAATGACACTGAATAAACCAAAGTTCATCTAATTTGCATAATTTCTGCACGAGAAAAAAACCTGTATTATATGTGATGTATTCCATGTTACTAAACATTCAAACAAAAATTTATTCAAATCAGAACTTTCATACAAAGTTTGTACAAAAAACCTGAGAGCACTAATTTTGGTACAAAATGGTCTGCCGGCAGCCATCTTGAATTTTGGACCGAACCCAGAAACACTCGTTCTCGTCCCAAGGTGATAACAAAGGTACCCAAGAAGTTCTGTGAAAAATCGGTTCATAAAGACAGCCCTTAGCCCGAGCCGTATTGACATGTGTACTTATTGTGTACAAGTGGTCCTGAATAAATCAAAGTTCATTTAATTTGCATAATTTCTGCACAAGAAAAAAACCCGTATTATATGTGATGTATTCCATGTTACTAAACATTCATTCAAAAATTTATTCAAATCAGAATCTTCATACAGAAGTTCTGTACAAAAAACTGATTGCACTAATTTCGGTACAAAATGGCTGCTGGTGGCCATCTTGAATTTCTGACCACACCCCAAAAACACTCGTTTCTCGTCCCATGGTGATAACAATGGTACCCAATAAATTTCGTAAAGATCGGTTCATAAATACGGCCTCTAGCCCGAGCCGTATTGAATTGTTGATGCACAGACAGATGCCCAGATGGACGGACAGACATCCAGACGTCAACGTCGAGCTAAAAATAATCCTGGATATTTATAATTCGTCATGTGAACGCACAATTATTCGGGGGAATATTTATTTATTTCGGAGAATATATTTTTAAAAAATACCCCACCTTGAGAGGTGGTCGAAGATCAAATAACCCTGGAATGAAACGCGGTTCGCGCTCATGAAAATCGCAGGGAGAAAATAATCTAGGATTATTACTACTAATTTCCATGAGATATATTGCTGGAATATTTAATTTCTGGGAATAAAAACATATTATCCTGGATAGTTATTTTTCGTCATAGTGATTCTCCCGATTTCTCAAATGACATATGAAGGCAGATTATTCTCCGAAATTTATTCCTGGATTAAAATTTATTCCCCGAATAAAAATAGGCCAGGACTATTTTCTGCCATGTAAACCACCCTGAAATTATTTGGTCTGTACTGGTCTGTATGAATTACCCATGTTTCAATTTATGGGAGAGTGCCTGCAGGCACTCTCCCATAAATTGTAACAAGGCAAAGATTTGTGAACAAATTTTGATGACTTAAAATTATCCAGCACTCTACGAGTTAAGAATCCTTTAAATATAACCCTACCTGACTAATATTCCAACTACATCATCACAGCAAGCTTTGCCTGATGGTACTAAAGTGATACCTCTAAACCAAGCGGTTTTAAAAGAGCTTGGAAGCTTTGCAGGACGACTGAGACCAGTGGATAACATGGTCGAGTTGGGTGGATGAGGATCAAGGGCAGGGCAGACCTAATGAAACTCTGTTATGTTAACCATTTGGTAAATCTCCGCGAGAGACGATGGTGTAAATTAATGTTCCAGAATATTTGGAATTCAAATACAAAGACACTGTGGAGTGAGCAAGTGAGGGAGCTAATACAGAACTATTCAATGGAGATCTAAGACTTAGAAATGGAGGATAACTCAGGGTAAAAAAATTGTTAGAGAAAGGGTCATGGAGAATTGTATGAAAAATTGTCATGAGGGGCCCCAAGGCAAAGAGGTCTACGGGGTGGCTTGCGGGCTAAATGAGAAGCAGGTTTTGAAAAATACCTTCTTGGCACCTTGAAGGTGGGGATCACTCCTGTTTAGTCTGCGGTTGCAATCACTGGGGCTAAAGGGGAAATTTGGGAAAACAGCGAAAAGGTGTGTCAAATGTGTACTTTCGGAGTAATGGAGACCCTGGAACACTTTCTATCAGAATGTCCAAAATATCAGTCTGAGCCGAACAAGATTCACTGAGAGTATAATGGAGAAGTGGGTTGGGATATGTGGTTATTGGGCGACACATGGGAGAGGATAAGTGTGCTTATCTGAGAAATTGGGAAGGATTGCATATGGGATATTTATTGTCAAGCAGTTCGTTTCCAGATGATGGGAGGAGAGAGGAGGCGTGGGGGGATAGGAAGGCATTTGGGAGCACAAGGTCAATCAAGGCCCTCTCATCCGAGAACTGCGACAAATCAGCAGCCGACTGAAGTGTTACAAAGACATGGCCTCCCTGGTGATGTAGTTGGAATATTAGTCAGTCAGGACTTGAGACATCACAGGAGAAACCAGGTTTACAACCCATCCCACCCCCAATCAGTCAACTTCACAATGCCCCAGTTCCAGTCAACATGAAGAACACAAACGTGAAGAGTTTCATGTAACATCTACATGTAAGTTTAACTGGTGGAGAGGAGAAATATTTTTGGTTATAAAAATTTGTTCACATGTTTTTGCCTGGTTGCAATTTATGGGAGAGTGCCTACAGGCACTCTCCCATACATTGCAACAAGAACAAGAGGCCCTAAGGGGCCTTAATCGCTCACTGGCCAAAGTGGTTCAAAGAAGTATTTGGGCTCACATTCAGTTAGACATGGTTCATCAACACAACAATACCCCTGCCCATAGAGCCCAAATATTAAGCCAAGGACTCAAATTGAACCAACTTGCATTTGATCCCCCTTTAGATGTCATATACCAAATAGGAAAGAATTCTGACTGGTGGATATAAAGAAGGTTTTTAAAGAAATCACCTCAGATTGCACTAAGTTAAACTTTGGGCCAAAATATTAACTCAGGGTCCCGATTTGAACAAACTTGAATCTGACCCACCTAGAGATGATGCATACCAAATATGAAAGGATTCTGATTGGTGGATCTGAAGAAGAAGATTTTAACAGGCACTCTCCCATACATTGTAACAAGGACAATCCTTACAGACTAAATAATTTTACTTCAAAGATAGTATAAAGCATATTTGCTGAATATGACACCATTATGTAGCAGCATGTGTACTTCTGAATAAAGCCCAAATTTGGGCTTCCAGCACTCTACCAGTTAAGCCTTTACCCAACGAATCGCTCACATCCGCCCGCGTAATATGCAAATTCAGCAGTTGAAAAAAATATTATTTTTCAAAAAATTTCAACAAAACCATATCATGTGACCCCTCATTGGAATGAGCTCATCGAGCTCGTTCCAACGAGGGGTCACATGATATGGTTTTGTTGAAATTTTTTGAAAAATTTAAAAAAATGTTATTTAAAATAATAAATTTTGATATCGTCTGCGTTGGGTAAAGGGTTAAGCCTTTACTTAACATAATGACCAAATCCTGTGAGGGCTATCCACATAAATCAACATTCAAATCTGATTATTTTTTCAATATTTGCCCCTAAAACATAGCTTATGACCCCTCATTAGAATGAGGTTGTCAAGCTCATTCCAACAAGGGGGTCATAATCTATGTTTTTGAGGTAATATATGAAAATATTCAGTTATTACAAGAAAATGTTTTACAAGTGTCGACCTACAGGTTGTGTAAGGTAAAAAATATGCAATAAGCCATACTTTCATATATTTGCATTTATTATTAAATTCAATTTCCAAAATTAGAAAATCAACACATTCATATCAAAATATCAGACAAATGTCAAAACCAGGGACCAATCAGGACTATTTAAAATATGCTCTAGCCTCGGAGCCTATTTTTTCAATTCATGCGCCAGATTTCAATTTACGGAGTCACACTGCTGTTTGTAACACACACTGCAAGTATGTAATAGCTCTCATCATTTTCATTTAGTACACTAGAGCAAACATTAATCTTCACTGTGGTTTCTGATCAAGTCTTGGCTGCCTATTTAGGCAGCCAAGACTTGATCAGAAACCACAGTGAAGATTAATGCTTGGTAATTAAGACTTGAAGTATTAACTTGAGCACTCTACAACAATGATAAATGATAATCATATATATAATACATGTAAGAGTGTCTCTCTGGATTATCCATCGAAAGAATATCAAAATATGATCTGAGAAGTTTCACGCCAACTGAGAAGCCTATTTCTGAGATTTAAGAGCAGGTCCTGATGTTTCAGAACCAAATACGCACTGGCGCATGCTCAGGTCGGTCCCTGCAAAACCATAATAAACATTGTCATTACATGCACACATTTTTCTTCTTGAACAACAATTTTTTCTATAAGGCCTGAAAAAGTTAAAAATCTGTTTCTCAGGCCAACTCACATGGTACTTTTGGCTGCTGCATGCTCTCTTTTTATAACTGATTCAAACTTAATAACTGATAATTTACTCAAATTAATAAAATCGATAACTTTGTCCCTTGTGTACAACAAGGCTTTGCAATGCTTTAGTATTTCAAAGCCTTCTTGCACTCAAAGGATGAAATACACCACCACCCATGCTATACTGTAGATTATGAGGCCTAAAACATAAAACAAACCAAGAACATGAATTTTTGATGGCAAAGAAATAATAACAAAAATAAAAAATAAAATAAAAAAACGTCTGCCCGCATACAATTTTACAAAAAATGGCCTGAGAAACAGAATCTCTACATTGTGGGGCCTAATACAGCCTAGATCATTATCTCTGCCTTTTCCAGATAAACATGTAATTTATACATAAAGGATAACTCACTTGGTATGTCTCAATAATTTTTGTGAAAAGAAAAAGTGTCAACAAATTTTGGAATTTTGATACCTGGTCATTACAAGACAACTAAATTTTAGAAACACTTTCTCAACAATCACACTGTAATTTTAATGGTTTCAATTTATTCTCAGGATTTCAACTTTTTTGTGTGAGAAATGTTGCACCAAAGATTTATTTTTACATTCCCAACCAATATGTGCAATCTTGACAAATATGTGCAATCTTCCATCTTGAATATCTCAAACCACTTTGACTCATCACTTCCCAGAGAGAGGTATTATTTATTTATTTATTGGCGTTTAGGGTCACATATTTCTGCACAATGGCTAATCATGACCACAACAGTTTTATGGGTGGAGAAAACTGAAGTACCTGGAGAGAACCACCGAGCAATGACAAGCAAGTGTCAGCTCCCCAACAAACTAACTCCACACAGGCAGGGTTAGCATTGGTTGAAGACAATTGCACCATCGACGTGCAGTACTGAGTGCAGAGCCAAATGAACTCAAGCAAGATCAAATTGGTTAGTTTCCAAGTGGAATTATGGGAAAAATGTTGAAATTTTGATGTTTTAACCGTGCTCAAAAACACTTGCACACCTACATGAAGAAAAATGCACATTTTTGCCAAAAATTTACAATTTACAAAATATAGAGCAAAAAAGTGCATTTTTCTAGACTTTAATCAGGGTTCCCACTTATATTCGACAATCAAAATTCAAGCATTATTTATTTATTTGGGTTTAATGACACATTAACAGCCAAGGTCATATCGTGTGGGTGACAGTTTAACGGGTGAAGGAAACCAGAGTACCCAGAGAGAACCACTGAGCAACAACGAGCAGCTGCCACCTCCCCAACATCATAACTCCGCACTGCAGCACAGGCAGATTGGTTGAACGTGCTGTACGCCTTAGTACATGGCATCATCGAGCCCCCATGTGGACAATCAGGGTGAAGTGCCTTGCCCAAGGACACAACGTGGGAGTACGAATCAATCACTCAGACGGTCACCTATCCATGGACTAACCTGGCTCGATGTTGCTTAACTTCGGTGATCAGACAAGAACTTGTTACCACAATGCCACCACGCCCCCTCAAGCACTATTTAAGCACTTTTCAAGGACTCAGACCATGATTTTCAAGGACTATTGTGATCTTCATATGAACTTACAATACGAAGAACAACACAAAAGAATTTCTGCCTCCAGGACCAGATTTCTGGAAAACCCAACCTGCTAGATATATAATGTACCTCCCTCAAGTGCAACAAGGTGCCATCTGCAATGTAAAGCATAGCAGATGAAACCTTGTTGCACTCAAGGAATAGAGAGATGCGGTTCCTGACCATTTTTGTGACAGCACATGCATGTGGGGTGGGTGGTCATAAAGCTTCTCATCTCCAGAGCCTGGATTTCAAATTTGGAGGCGGGGGGGGGGGGGGGGGGGGGGGGGGGGGGGGGGCAAACTTCACAGCAAACTTCTAAATCATAACACAATATGCCAAAGGCATATCCTGAAGGCCTTAATGTGGGAGAATATAGGAGGGGTGCCCCCCTCCTATAGGCAGGAGTCTGTGGCGTCTCCCACAGGAAAATTTTTCAAAATTTTGATGCATTGAGAGTGATTCTGAGACTATTTCTTGCCCGCTGAAAAGACTTTTGAAGGAAATAAATAACCTGTATTCTAGACGGACAATTCCAATTTGATGATTTTGTTCAGAAGTAGTAAATACAATTAACACGGAGCGCAAAGTGAAGATTATGGCACACTGGTTGGTTTCATCACAAATTGGATGGGTGGGTGGGTGGGTGTACATGTATAATGAATTTGATCCCCATGGGCAAAATTAAACAGAACAGTGGTGGACGATGACCAAATTCCCTAACACAATGTGTGTACCTAATATACTGTTAACCCTTTACCCAACGCAGACGATATCAACATTTAATATTTTAAATACCATTCTTTTAATTTTTAAAAAAAAATTCAACAAAACCGTATCATGTGACCCCTCATTGAAACAAGCTTAGTGTGCTCGTTCCAAAGAGGGGTCACATATGGTTTTGTTGATTTTTTTTTTTAAAATAAATTTTCAGCTGCTGAATTTGCATATTACGTGGGCAGATGTATCTGTTTCGTTGGTTAACCCTTTACCTAACGTAACGGCAAAACCGGCCAGCACTATTCTAAAAAATCGCCAATTAATTTTCATTATTTTTTTCATTTTTTGTCTCAAAAACATAGGTTATGACCCCTCGTTGGAACGAGCTCGTTCCAACGAGGGGTCATAACCTATGTTTTTGAGACAAAAAATGAAAAAAAAATAGTTATTCAGGAATTATTTTTGCAAGTGTCGTCTGCTTTTCAGGTTAGGTAAAGGGTTAAAGAGTTAAAAAAGGATCTCTCCAATGCTATGTCCAAACAAGCATATTGCCCTCCAACAAGAATTCAGGGTGGAGACTTATATTTTTTGCCATGTAGAATAGCTTTTGTATACATGCAGATATTATATTGATATACAGTGTGCACAGGAAAACTTGATACTTGACCATCTGCCTAGAGGGCACCGGTCTACTCAGTGATCAAGAAGGTCAAATTTCCTTTTCGTGTTCTCAATTTCTTCTGGTAAATTGAAATTTCATGCTTGATTACGGTGTTGGTATTTTGGGGCGATTTATTTCACTACAGTGGAACCCTGTTAATTGAATATCTACTTTGCCAATGAAAATTATTCAATTAACGGGTAATTTCTCTTCATGTTACAAGATTTTTTATTCAATTAAAAGGAGTTTACTCTATAACCTATATTCAATTAACAGGTCAAATTTGTACTGGAGGTACGGTAAATGGTTTCTGTATTGGAAAATTATATTCAGTTAACAGGGATATACAATTAAGAGATATCCAATTACATGTAAGTGGGCTCCACTGTATTTATTTATGTATTTATTGGGGTTTAAGGACACTTTTGACAGCCAGGGTCACCTCGTGTCAGTTTTACGGGTGGAGGAATCTGGAGTATGCGAAGAGAATCACCAAGCAACCGTCAGACTCCCCAACGTACTAACTCAACACAAGCAGGGTTAGCATTGGTTGAAGACAATTGCACCACTGACGTGCAGTACACCTTAGTACACAAAGCCACCATGCCTCCACGTGGGCAATTGGGATAAAGTGCCTTGCCCAAGGACACAACATGGTTGCTGCATGTGCGATTCAAACCGATGATCTCTCAGCTTGCAGCCTGCATCTCTGCCTACTGAGCCACTGCATTCCCATTACATGTAGTATTCAGTACTGATATATAGAGGATCGAATGAGTGTTTTTCTCATATAATATTTATGAAACGAGTCTAAGAATTTTCTGTTTTGGTGACCCCAAACGGAAAATTTGGACGAGTTTCATAAATATTATATGAGAAAAACACTCATTTCATATTCTATTTATCATATGACACACACACACATAAATTAGCCACTTAGTATGACTTTTTAACCCATCACCTAACTTGAGTTGCAGACGGCACTTGGAAAAAAACATCCTGGTATAACTACAAATTTTCATTTTTTGCTTCCAAAACATAGGTTATGACCCCTCGTTGAGCTCGTTCCAATGAGGGATCATAATCTATGTTTTGGAAGCAAAAAGTGAAAATATTAAAAAAAATGAATGGCGTTTTTCTTGTAGGTAAAAGATTAATACAATATAACCCACCCTAAATAGGACAGATAATGTAAATTCTCCCTACTGAAATTATGCAAATGTGACCCAGTTGTATTTTGATTAGCCAATCAAATTGTCCAGTTTTGAAATTGACCAATGAAAACTCCTAACTCTAACAAGGGCAACGCCCCCGGTCCCCCGACCAAGATGGCAAATTCAAGGGAGCTGTTAGGATGCAATTTGTTCGCAGAGCATGGCCATTTTTTAACTTGACCTGTATTTCCAACCAATTAAACCACATACTTAGTTTCGTTTCAATCAAATGATCCAAAGTAAAGTTATCATCCGGACAACACAAAAACCGTATTTTCTAAGTCGAAAAAGGGGAATAAATCCAGTAAAAATCAGTGGAGCGTGCAAATTTTCGAACTTGACCTGCATTTCCACCCAAATAAGCGGCATACTAAATTTCGTTTCAATCAAATGATCCTAACTAAAGTTATCATCCAGACAACACAAAAACTGTATTTTTTAAGTCGAAAAAGGGGAATAAATCCAGTAGAAATCAGTAGAGCGTGCCCATTTTCGAACTTGACCTGCATTTCCACCCAAGTAAGACACATACCAAATTTAGTTTCAGTAAAATCATCCAAACTAAAGTTATCATCCGGACAAGGATGTGACGGATGGACGGACGCACGCACGGACAGACAGACGGACGGATGGACACTGCTGATTACAATAGTCCCCCGAAGGGTCGGGGGACAATTATGCAAATTATGAAAATGTGGCCCAGTTATATTTTGTTCAGCCAATCAAATTGTCTAGTTTTGAAACTGACCAATGAAATTGACGGAAGGCTTTATTTATCACTGATTAATATGAAAACAAAATGTCAAATGTTTCAAAGTGAACAAAACGGCGAGTCATATGATAAGATACAGATACCAAACAATATATTTGGTATATTACCCAGTTGTAGGTCACAGTTCTATAGTACGCAAGAGACTCAGAATGCTCATATTTAACTATCAACTCATGATTAGGGTATAACATAGCAAATGCAGTGCATAATACAGATATTACATGCATTTACAATTAAACACACAGTTACCTCTGATCATATGATGTTATAAAAATGCAGAGGGAAAATACCACAAGGGATTTTTCTTTGATCTTCACTACATTAATTCACTGGAGGCGAGCGCCTGTGGAAATCAGTAGTCCACACGCCCTTCTGATCAGTTATTTTTGGATAATGTTCTGTTGTCTGAATTATTTTTAACTTGTGGCAGAAGTATTTTTATTAGTAAAATTCCGGTATTTTTAGATTTCCTCGGTACTGTAAATCAGGATACATAGCCAGGGTAGGTGAAGTGGGTGAAATGCACCTCGCCAATTGAGGGATTACTTCCCATTTGTGGTTTGAAAAGTTTGATAAAATGGGGAGGCCGCATTTACTCCAATATATTGTACACTCTGTGGCAAAGCCACAGAGAGTACAATGTGTTGAGGTAAGTGGTTTTCTTTTTCTTTTCTTTTTTTATTAGGGTTTAACGAGACATTAACAGCCAGGATCATATCATGTCGGTGACAGTTTTATGGGTGGAGGAAGCCGGAGTACCGGAGAGACCCGCCAAGCAAAGACGAGCAGCTGTCAGCTCCCCAACATCGTAACTCTGAACTCTGCACCACAGCACAGACAGGGTTAGATTGGTTGAAGACATGTGCACCATCGACGTGCAGTACACCTCAGTACACAGCATCATCGTGACCCCATGTAGGCAATCAGGGTGAAGTGCCATGCCCAAGGACACAACATGGGAGTGCTAATCAGTCGCTGAAATGGTCACCCATCCAACTACTAACCGCGCTCTACGTTGCTTAACTTTGGTGATCTGATGAGAACCGGTTACCACGACTCCACAGCGCCCCATTGGTGTAAGTTGCTTAAAAACATAAATGTTCTCATCAGAATGTGATTTGTGTGAAACACCTTGGCCCTACTTTAATTTTCTTTTTATAGCATCGGCTGTAAAAAAAAGTTATCAAAGTGCCCAGAAATTTCACAAAACTAGTTGCATGGTCCCAATGTTACAGGCCTTATATGTAGGGCTGAAACGGTTGGCTCATTTACACAACCGACTAATCGAGAGCTACAACCGGATAATATCCGGTTAACCATAGCCATTATTTCACCGAACCTGGGATCAAAACTATAGGAATTGGAAAGCAGTATTCTTAGAAACTATTCCGTAGTGTGTATGCAAATGAACATTGTCGAGTACTTGACAACGTTCGTTTGTATACATACTACGGAATAGTTTCTGCGGTTACTCAGTACTCATGGAAATTGCCAATCATTAACAAAGTCTTAAATGCCAAAGTCGATTATTTTTCAATATATACAGCGCTGCTTCGAGGTGTATTCTATCTTAAAGAAGAAGTGGATGCGCACAATGGCTAATCATGACCATGAGAGTTTTACGGGTAGAGGGAGCCAGAGTACCTGGAGAGAACCACTGAGCAACGGCAAGCATCTGTCAGCTCCCCAACATACTAACTCCACACACGCAGGGTTAGCATTGGTTGAAGACAAGTGCACCATCGACGTGCAGTACGCCTTAGTACACAACTCCACCGTGCCCCCACACGGGCAATGGAGATGAAGTGTCTTGCCCAAGGACACAACGCGGTTGCCGCAGGTGGGATTCGAACCGAAGACCTCTCGGCTTGCAGCCTGTACCTCTACCTATTGAGCCACCATGCTCCCTTTTAACCATGGAATGACGATCACTATCGATATTTCGGATAACCGGTTTACATTTTTTTTAATCAGTTAGGTAGGTAACCGGTTTCAAACCGGTTATCCAGTTAATCATTTCAGTACTACTTATATGTCACACTAAGCTTATCAGAGTTTAATTTCCCCCCAGAATAACACATAATGGTATAAAACATATCCAGAAAATAGAATATGCATATCAACTTTAATTTATCAATCTATTTTTGTAAGTAATTTTTCAAATACAATACATGTAGTACAAAGACGCTTATATTTTAGATCCTACATTTCTTCACGTAATATTTTCACAGATGGTACCACAGAATTCTATTTGAAACTCATTTTACAAAATGTTCATTGATTGCCACTTAACACACCTCCTCAGCAAAATTCCTGGCTATGTGCCTGTACTGCCCAGCTCTATCAAGCAAGAAGGGTATAAAGAGACATCAGCAGCACACCTCCTCAACAAAATTCCTGGCTAAATGTCTGTACTGCCCAGCTCTGTCAAACAAGAAAGGTATAAAGAGACATCCACTCATCAGGTTCCTTAGCCGTAACCCTTTACCTAACGTAACGGCCAAAACCGGCCAGCGCTATTCTCAAAAATCGCCAATTAATTTTCATTATTTTTTTCATTTTTTGTCTCAAAAACATAGGTTATGACCCCTTGTTGGAACGAGCTCGTTGAGATCGTTCCAACGAGGGGTCATAACCTATGTTTTTGAGACAAAAAATGAAAAAAATTAGTTATTCAAGAATTATTTTTGCAAGTGTTGTCTGCTTTTCAGGTTGGGTAAAGGTTTAAGCAACAAACCCTGTGTGTACTGTAATTTGTACTACTATTACATGTGCATTATCTTGTACAAAAGAACAATTGGAAAACAAAGAAATACATAATAATTAGAATAACGTCCAAAAGCCTAAAATTTAATCTCTTTCACAACAAGAATCATACGCTTGTTTTGCCATTTTGGAGGCAAAAAATGAAAATTTTAGTTATTTTGGAATGAATGATGTAAGTTTTGTTTCCTACATGTGTTGTGTAAAGCATCAATGCTTAACCCTTTACCTAACATGAAAAGTAGATGACACTTACACTTGCCAAAAAAATTCTTGATTTGATAACTAATTTTTTTCATTTTTTGGTCTCAAAAACATAGGTTATGACCCCTCACTGGATCGAGCTCAACAAGAGATAAAAAATGAAAAAATAATGAAAACTGGCAGTTTTTGAGAATAGCACTGGTCGGTTTTGGCCGTTAGGTTGGATAAAGGGTTAAATCTTCAGATATATATATTTATTTTGTTATTGGTGTTTGAGGTCACATACTTCAGTGCAATGGCTAAGAGTGCCCTCAATATGAACATAAAGTCAAGTCCAAACAATCGTTTATACCCATGTAGCCCATTTCAGAGGATTTCCACTCCAAGCATTGGTTACCATCTTCTATTTTATCAGTAAAACAGAGTTTGCATACCACAGTAAACAAGCACTGCTTCACTTGCCACAGGGAGAAACTGAAATTAATGTTTACGATAATAATTACTGTATATATAATCAGCTGTACATGACTTAACAGTGTTTCTGCATTAGTGATGGGCAGTACAGTGGAGCCCACTTAATTGGATATCTCTTAATTGTACATCCCTGTTAATTGAATATAATTTTCAAACACAAAACCATTTAGCATATCTTCAGTACAAATTTGATCTGTTAATTGCATATGGGTTGTAGAGTAAACTCCTAATTGTATATAAATGTTTGTAATATGTCGAAAAAATTACTGTGACACGCACCAAATTCCCCTTATTTATCAACCTTTTTGGCCCCACTGCATCCAATACAGACATTAATTCTATGAGCTCTGTCAAACAAGATATAATAGAATAAATGCTCAGTTTACTTCCAGAACACAGGAAATTGACCAAATCCCTGTTAATTCTATACTCCTGTTAATAATAATAAAATAATAATAATATACATTTATATAGCGCAAACATCTCACAATATTAAAAAAGTTCCAGGGCGCTTTACAACACTATTCATAAACAAAATGATGACCAACATAGGATTTAAAAATATTTGTTAAATAAATGGGATTTCAATCTAGATTTAAATGCTGTCAAAGAAGGGGCGGTTTTAACAAATTCTGGTAGCATGTTAAACAGTCTAGGAGCATTATAGCTAAAAGAAAGTCCACCGTAGCTAGCGAGAACACAGGATTTCTCTTCTAAAAGATTTTGGTTTGTGGAACAGAGGGGGCGTTTCGATATATATGGTTTTACTAGATTAGCAATGTAAGCTGGGGACTGCTTAACTGAATAATTTTCACTGGCATAATGGATATTCAATTAAGAGGATTCCACTGTATTCAAATTTTGAGTTTGGTATAATTTCGGTATTTTAGTATCACAGTATCGGTTCAGTATAAGGTATCTGACTTGACTGAGATTTGCTGATAGTACCAAAGAGGAATTCATATCAGGAAAAACAGAATAAGTTTTTGTAGTATCATTCTACTACAATGCTACACCTCTAAGAACCTCAGTCTGAATCAAGGTCTCAGGCCTAAACAAAAAGAGGTACCCAGATGATAAGTTGGGGTGTTCTAGCCCACTGTATTGGATATCATCAGCAAATTCACCACCTGGGACCTCATTCTGCAAATGACAGGTTGCTTATTTCCAGGCTTGGTCATTAACTGGTTGAATGCTGGAAGCCCATATGTGGGCTTTAATCTGAAGTGCAGGTACCAAATCTTAACGGCTGCAATCTTCCGTGGATATACTTTATATTATCCTTGAAGTGAAATTATTTAGTCTTTAAGGATTTTCCTTGTTACAATTTATGGGAGAGTGCCTCTGGGCACTCTCCCATAAATTTTAACAAGGCAAAGATATGTCAACAAATATTGATGACCAAAAATAATTTAGCACTCTACCAGTTAAAAAATATCATTATCATCATCTCAGATCTCTCATCTCTTAACCCTTCACCTAACATGAAAAGCAGACGACACTTGCAAAAAAAAATTCTTTGAACTAATTTTTTTCATTTTTTGTCTCAAAACCATAGGTTATGACCCCTCATTGGAATGAGCTCATTCCAATGAAGGGTCATAACCTATGTTCTCGAGAAAAAAATGAAAAAATAATGAAAATTAATTGGCGATTTTAGAGAATAGCACTGGCCGGTTTTGGCCGTTACACTGGGTAAAGGGTTAATTAGTGTCTGTAATAATCTGATGTATACTCAATACAGCACAAGCAGTAGTGACAGCCATGGTTAGAGAACTCAGCTTCATTTTACAGCAGTCCAAAACAGTCGATGCCGAGCTGATAGAATCCACAAGGACCCCACCAGTGTAATCCACATTATCACCTTTTGGAAATTTTTCAAAGCTGTGTGCTTCCAATGAAAGTTTGGAGTCTTCCAAAGGTTCAAAAATAAAAGTATCAGACATTTTTATAAGACCACAACAACACTGATCTGAATTTGCATTACCAGGATTCTCTCCCTTTGGAATTCTCCACAAATGATGATGGAAAGAGTCTGTGTAGAAGTCAGAATCATGTCGTCCTAATGATCCCACAACAGAATGTAAAGCAGATGTGAATGCATGCAAAATGTTAAGCAAATGAACATATATTTGTGGATCATCTTTTGCTACATCTAAGTTTTCAGTTAAAACTTTTGACTTTAAGTAGTGAGATAAACATATTTCCCAGCAACCTGCTCCAAAGACTACATGAGGGTCTTGAACTAATACTTCTAGACTCCTCAATGCCGACTTCACAACAATCTTCAGCTCATCAACCTCTTCTTCCTGTATGTGACCTAGAACAAGTGACCCTACGACGGAATCTTTTTTTTCCAGACAAACATACATTTTATCATAAAGATTTACTGTTGAAACAAAATCTACGAATCCAATGTTATTACTATTTGGGCTGGAGAGAAATGAGCCAATAGTCGGACAGCCTATCAACTGTTTGGCCATACTAATAAGCGAGAGGCCAAGTCTATCAATAACACAAACATTACGAGATGTGACAAACTGTTTCACTCTAGGATGAACTACTTTCTGACAGAGGATAATCTCAACACCTTGTTGAATAACCTTATCACAAAAATCAATGATTTGATTAATAATGACCTGTTCTGGTGCACCAACTTCTGTATCAACTTCATAATGACAATCTTCTATTTCTTCCAAGTCTCCTGATAGTGAAATTGTTATAATAACAACCTTAATACCAATAAATTTGTCTGTAGGAAATGGAGCCGCATGGCTCCATTTCCTACAGATAAGTTTAAGCATAGATGATTCCACAACTTCTATCAGAAGCCCTTTATGTAGTTTCGACTCCTTCACATCTACACCATCCAACACAACAAAATTAATATTACGTTCAAAGCTAACATCACTTTCATCTTTGATTAGACTGAAAAAAGTCTCCAAAACTAAACATATTAAAAAGTCTAATTTATCTCCAATCAATCTACACAATGGTTTTGTAATCAGAATACTTCTGACTACAACCTTTAAGAAGTTGAGGTTTACCATGTTTCCCTTGAGCTTCAAATATTTTTTGTCACTCTGTACATCATGTTTAATATATTCTAGAAACTTCTGGTACCATTCCACGACAAAGTGCCGACCACTTGACAAACATAAAGCAGCTTCTATAAGTTTTATACAAAGAAGAGTGGAGTATAATCCCCCATCACCATACAGGTTCAAATGACCTTGAACTGAAGTCAAGATAAACCTTATTAATGGGTCAACTTCTGATAAACTCATTAACAACCTTGATGACGTTGATGTTATTGTAAGAGGTCCCCCAATATTGTTGTGAATTATCTTCATTTGTCCATTTGGACCGTAACAGCTCTCTACCAACTGTTTTAAGGTATTGAAAGTCTTTTTAAACTCATCACTCTCCAGTACAGTTCTTTGAAACAAAGACTCACTTCTATCAGATTCTATTCTATGTGCAGCCATTGAATATATGTTTGAAGAAAGACACAACACAAACTCAACAGTTACTGTTCCTGAAATCAGGTAATTTACTAGGACACGAATGATATTAAATACATTTGATCAAAGTTTGTAATTTCAATCAATTAATGTATGTATAAAAAGGGGAAACTATCTGATAACACAGCCATGAGGAATATTCAAATGTTTTCATGTTTCCGCATTGTATTGGCAGAACAAACTACTTTCTAATGTAAAAATATTCATGACCATTTCCTGAAAAACCTCATTCAACAAATTGAGAAAAAATATGATGCAATTAACAAACTCTATAATGAAGCCACCATATAAACTTTAACTATCTTTGCTTTGTTGACAATTTTCCTAACTCTTCAATAGCCTTGTTTAGCCAATTACCTTGATATATCAACTCATTATATCATATTTGGCAGAGCTCAGAGAGCTCTGCCAAACATGATATTCTGGGTCAGATACTCAATTCTGTTCAAGGAGGAAAACATAAATGATAAATTAATGGGTTTAACTTGCGTTGAAATTATTATAACTCAAATAACTGTTTGTAAAATATTTTTCTTTATTTGACAGATAATTCAACTCCAATATGGATGAAACAAATTTGTATCCACAAATATCTGCAAAGAGGTTTTTCCTTTTTATGACAAAGGACAATGGGTTGAATTCAATAAGCTATATCAAAATATATTTAGAAAACAAATTCAGAATTCCGTAATACTTTTTTTCTAATTGTGTTAAAATGAGAATGAGAAGCTAAATAAGAATCAGCAAACACAAATGTATCTAGTGTTTCTCAATTTTGGAAAAATTTTACATGTATTTTAAATAACTGATTTGGAACAACCCTGTTCTGGCCAATGATAATTAAATACATGCTGAAAATAATATTAATAATAGATTATATCATCCATCATTCATTTTTCTTCGTGGGTGAAACTTCTGATTCTTCTTTTTTCTCATCAGCATCTGGAATCTTGACTTTTCGATATGGATATGACACAGCATAAGTACTACCAAAAATAACCATAAAGGCTACAAGCTTGTTGTCATATACCCAGTTTGCTGCTGACATGTACCGCTGGAAGAGCTTTTTAAACATTGTCAATGTTATTGTTTACTTTCAACAGTTTTGAGTAATTTTTACTTCTTGTTTCTCTTGATAAGCAGATTTCACACGAGAAGTGTTACTGTATCAATTTATTTCAAATCAGATTACATACAGCTGAAAGAGGTAAGGCTTGCTCAAAAAATGTTAATTATAAAGTGGACAGCTTCAGTGTAACACACAAACTTTAATTTTGTAAAGATTCTTCAAAAAATAATAAATGTAAAAGTTGTTTTTCACGTTTCAAATAAATTAATTGTTTTATTAATTCGATGCTGTCTGCTCTTTTAGAATCTGTAATCAAAACAGCTATTAAGATTTCTTCAAGGCATCAATCAGGTTGTGTTCTTTTTCAAAAGTGTATTGTCACATACAGTTCAAAAAACAATGCAGTAAATCATATAATCACCACAAAATGCTTCAAGTTCAATACTATTACCTGTAAACACTTATTTGAATCATTCCTTTGGTTTTTTAATCTGAAATCCAAAGAATCTCACTGATCTGCTTTCACCTGGTATAACACCAACCATCTGTAGTTTGTACCATGCATAATGAAAACCAACTATTCCTATTACACAAACTGTCACGCCTTTATATTTTTTTATAAAAGATAAAAAGTTATTCATGATAAGGAGTCTAGATTTCTTAGAAGACAGGATACATGCATTTCTACATGTATGCCCTAATGTGCATTATATAAACCCTGTTTTCTCTGTAATTCTGTACTCATAAAATACACTGAAGATAAAATATGCTGTACTTGTTTCACTTGATGACTTGCAAACTAGCACCTATAATTGAAAAGAACATTTTTCTCAATAAAGTCCCACAAAGTGCAGTTAAACCTTTACCCAACACAAACGATATCAAAATTTATTATTTTAAATATCATTTTTTGAAATTTTTCAAAAAATTTCAACAAAACCATATCATGTGACCCCTTGTTGGAACGAGCTCAACGAGCTCGTTCCAACGAGGGGTCACATGATATGGTTTTGTTGAATTTTTTTGAAAAATAATATTTTTTCAACTGCAGAATTTGCATATTACGTGGGCGGATGTGGGCGATTCGTTGGGTAAAGGGTTAAAACTATAAGTCCTGTCATGAAATGCGCACAAATAGCACGTCAATCTGTGCATTAATCTACGCATTATGACCATACATGTAGTAAGGCTATCAAATTCTGTACATATGGCCTGTGCACAAGCAATGTTTCAGCCAATGGACCTCCGGGTAACCCGGAGGTCCATTGTCAGAAACATTGCCTGTATTTGCTATCAGTATATTTATATATTTATTTATTGGTGTTTTTTAAGGTCACATATTTCTGCACAATGGCTAATCATGACCACGACAGTTTTACGGGTGGAGGAAGCCGGAGTACCCGGAGAGAACCACCGAGCAACGGCGAGCAACTGTCAGCTCCCCAACATACTAACTCCACACAAGCAGGGTTAGCATTGGTTGAAGACAGGTGCACCATCGACGTGCAGTACGCCTTAGTACACAGCATCACCGTGCCCCACGTGGGCCGTGGGGGTGATTTGCTATCAGTAACCAGGAGAACTTGCTGTGCCTTTGATGCCATTCGATATGGCAACTGCGCACAATTTCTACGCGCAATTAAGCCTAGATAAGTGCACAGTTCATGACAGGACTTCTGGTTTTAACTGTAGATCTTCTGCTCCTAAAGCCATTTTTTGTAAAACTGCATGCATGTGGGCAGGTGGTTTTTGAATTGATTTTTTATTTTTGTAATTATTTCTTTGCCATCAAAAGTTCATGTTCTTGGTTTGTTTTATGTTTTAGGCCGCATAATCTATAGAATGGCATGGGTGGTGGTGTATTTCATCCGCTGAGTGCACACAAGGGCCAAATTTATCAATTTTATTAACTTGGTTCATAAAACAGACATAAACCATTTAATTTTTATTTTTTAAGTTTGCATTGGTTATAAAAAGAGAACATGCGGCAGCCTAAAGGACCATGTTGGAGGGCCTGAGAAACAGTTTTTTAACTTTTTAGACCTAAATTTTTCATTTTCTGTTCAAGTTATTGGCATAGACATAGTTAACGCCATTTTCAACAACTTTGGGTATTCAAACACGGGTTGGCCCAATAATGTGAAAATTCCCCCCCCTCCCCAAAAAGCCCAAATATATCCTAAAATAATTTTTCAGCATTAAATCAAAACAATGGTAAATTATTTTTTATGATTTTTGACCTGAGTGTCTTTCTAACCCTTTATCCCACTCACAGGATATCAAAATTTTTCAAAACAATTCAACAAAACCATATCATGTGACCCCCTCACTGGAATGAGTTCTTTCCAATGAGGTGTCACATAATATGGGTTTGTTGAAATTTGTGGAAAAATTTAGTTTTTTTCAATTACTTAACCCTTTACCCAACGTAACGGCCAAAACCGGCCAGCGCTATTCTCAAAAATCACCAATTAATTTTCAAAATATTTTCATTTTTTGTCACAAAAACAAAGGTTATGACCCCTCGTTGGAACGAGCTCGACGAGCTCGTTCCAACGAGGGGTCATAACCTATGTTTTTGAGACAAAAAATGAAAAAAATTAGTTATCCAAGAATTTTTTTTGCAAGTGTCGTCTGCTTTTCATGTTAGGTAAAGGGTTAATGTCAAGATTACATGGCGAGTGCCGATTTGTCAGGTAATGGGTTAAAGAAACCGTGATACCAACAAAGAGAGCCTTCTTTCAAGATTTGGTTCATACATGTAAATAATTATCTTGTTACAATCTACTGGAGACAACCTGTGGGTACTCACCAATAAATTGTAATGAAAAAATTTATATGAACATTTTTTTATTGCTTAACTGGTAGAGTGCTGGAAACCCCTATCTGGCTTTATTCTGAAGTGCAGGTACCACAACTTGAAGGCTCATATTCAGAGAATGTGCTTTGTATTATCTTTGAAGTGATATTATTTAGTCTGTGTGGGTCTGCCATGTTACAATTTATGGGAGAGTGCCAATTGGCACTCTCCTATAAACTGTAACAAGGCAAAGACATGTATACAAGATTTGATGGCCAAAAATAATTTAGCACTCTAGCAGTTAACCCTTTACCTAACATGAAAAGCAGACGACACTTGCAAAAAAAATTCTTGAATAACTAATTTTTTTCATTTTTTGTCTCAAAAACATAGGTTATGACCCCTCATTGGAACGAGCTCGACGAGCTCGTTCCAATGAGGGGTCATAACCTATGTTTTTGAGACAAAAAATGAAAAAATAATGAAAATTAATTTGCGATTTTTAAGAATAGCGCTGGCCGGTTATGGCCGTTACGTTGGGTAAAGGGTTAACCCTTTACTTAATGAATAGCCATATACCTATGCAGAATTTCCATGCAGTTTAAACAAAATTGAAAGAAATATTCAGGATGGATGGATGTGACACATGGAGAACATCCTCTACTTTCTAAAATGTGGGTCATCTTGACCTGCTTATCATCTGTGCTACTCGGCCCCCTCCCCGTCCCCTAACCCTATCCTCCACCCCAAGATGTACAGTTGAAACTAGAAGTCCTGTCACAATTATCGCAGAAAATGCTTGTTAGTTAATGTGCTTCTTACTGCAGAAGAATGCCTTAGTAACTGCAGGAGAATGACTCAAAAGTACATGTAGTCTGTAATATAAAGAGCGTTTGTGCTGTGCAGTGCAAAATGTAATGCGTTATTAGCGAGGTTGGAAATTAAATCACGAACTGATCCAACCAAACAGACAGAAATATTGAGACTACAGTTTGTGGTGGGTGGATTACTACTAAATCACTGTGGGATAGATTTACCACTAAGTAATTATTTACAATTTCTGAGGACAAAATACAAGAAACACTTGCAAACTTTCATCACATGGACCACCGGGTTGCACACGGCAGTCCATCTGATGAAAGTTTGCTAGTGTTTCATGTACTTGAATACCTTTCGAGTGGAGAATACATGGCGTGGCGATTCAGTGGTAATCGATTCTCTTCATTCTGTATATGCAGTTTATTATTTATTGGTATTTAAGGTCACATATTTCTACACAATGGCTATTCATGACCGCGACAGTTTTACGGGTGGAGGAAGCTGGAGTACCCGGAGAGAACCACTGAGCAATGGCGAGCAACTGTCAGCTCCCCAACTCCACACAAGCAGGGTTAGCATTGGTTGAAGACAGGTGCACCATCGACGTGCAGTACACCTTAGTACACAACGCCACCGTGCCCCCACGTGGGCAATGGGGGTGACGTGTCTTGCCCAAGGATACAACGCTGTTGCCGCAGGTGGGATTCGAACCGAGGACCTCTCGGCTTGCAGCCTGCACCTCTACCAACTGAGCCACCGCGCTCCCGAAAATGCAGTTGAATTTTAATATTTATTTACATTATTACATGTACATTTATCCAAGTAGAGGCTAGGAATGATGTTAACGATCTCTGCTTACTTAGTATACAGTTGAAACTAGAAGCCCTGTCACATTTAATGCAGAAAATGCTTGTTGGTTAATGCGCACCTTACTGCAGAAGAATTAGTCGAATTTTAATATTTACATCATTACATATACATGTACATGCATCCCAGTAGAGGTTAGAAATGATGCTAATGAGATCTATTTACTCGTATAGAATTGTTGGACTCTCTTTTTATTCTATAGGAATTGAGTTACGCTATAAATGGGGCAGTCTAAGTTTGACAGGGGCAAAAAGTGCAGTTACTCAGCGTGCTATTACAGTGGAGCACACTTAATTGGATATCTCTTAATTGTATATCCCTGTTAATTGAATATAATTTTCGAACACAAACCCATTTACCATACCTTCAGTGCAAATTTGATCTGTTAATTGCATATGGGTTGTAGAGTAAACTACTGTTAAATGTATATAAATTTTTGTAATATGTCAAAAAAAGTACTGTGACACGCACAAAATTCCCCTTATTTATCAACCTTTTTGGCCTCACTACCTCCAATACAGACATTTATTCTATTATATCTTGTTTGACAGAGCTCTATGAACTCTGTCAAACAAGATATAATAGAATAAATGCTCAGTTTACCTCCAGAACACAGGAAACTGAACAAATCCCTGTTAATTGTATACTCCTGTTAACTGAATAAATTTCACTGGCAAAATGGATATTCAATTAAAGGGATTCCACTGTACTTCAAAATAGCGCATAATGCAGTGACAGGATTTCGAGTTTCAACTATAGAATTGTACAGAGTTGGGCACACTATTTTTTACAGGAATTGGGTTATGCTAATGGTGGTTTGACAGGGAAGAAGAAGATTTTTAAAGAAATTTCCTCATATTGCACTAAGCTGAAATTTGGGCTACCATAGGGGCCCAAATATAAATCCAGGGACCCGATTTGAACAAACTTGAATCTGACCCCCTAGAGATGTTATATACCAAATATCAAAACTTTATAAGAGATGGTTCTGGAGAAGAAGACTTTTAAAGAAATTAAATTTTTTTTAGTAAATTTTCTTTATTAACATACCTACACAATTGTTTACAACTGACTGTAACGTGAGTGCAAGCCCTACTTTGGAACTTTACTCAAGCTAATAACTTTTCCAAAGGAGAACGCCCAGGCTGTAGAAATGGCACAAACCTCATGAGCATTAAATCAGTTCAAAACAAGACCTGGAGCAGACAAAGTGGAATAAGCCAGCTTGACTGCGTGCCTAATCCACCTGGAAATAGAATGGGAAGAGATAGACTGCCCCAGGTATGAAAGACAGAAAGAATCTCTTCCGACCCCTCCAAATGAACTGAGTGTGATTAATCTAAGTCTTGATCACACACAAACAGGACAAAGAAGAGGCTTCCGGCCATCGACAGCAGGAAGAGCCCGAATGCAGATGGGAGGAGGTACTGAATAGGAAGTTGATTCTTGGCCAGAAAAGAGCAATCAGTAGTGACGGTTACACTGTTAGCCTCATTTCTGAAGAAAGCCGAATCAACAGAAAGCACATGAAGCTCACAGACATGTCTGGCAGAAACAAATGCTAGAAGGAAATCAGTCTTATATTTTGAGAAAATGCATATTGGTCTGTCTCAGATAAAGGCTTGAACAGTGCCCATTCCAAACAATGCAACACTCATGCAAAGTTCAATTTTGAAGTGAGACACAAAACTCGAGGCCTCTTCAGAGAAAAGTGCCGAATCAGAGAGTTTCTGACAGCATAGACCTGTAGCCCTTAATAGTAATAGACTGGAGGCCCTTGGAGTCAAAAAGGTATACCAGAAAATCTGCAATTTGAGTGATTGATGGATTTCGGTAATCCACATGTTGAACTGCACACCAGTGAGAGAAAACTTTCCAATTAGCAGCATAGGTCATGCCAGTGGAATGTCACCGTGATGCAGAAATGCACTCAACCTCTAAGACAGGTGTGAAGGGACAGGCTCACCAGGTTGTTGTGGTACTTCCAGGGCCAGCCCTGGGAAAGAAGATCGTGGTAAAGAGGAAGATGAATTGGCCGATCTGCTAACAGAGGTCGCCGCTGATCGATCCACACCCTGTGTGGAGACAGCACCGATCAGAATGACCCTGCAACTGCAAGCATGAATCTTCAACAACACCTGAGGAAGAACTGGTGAAAGAGGGAAGGCATAGCCAACCCACCCTTTCCAGTCTGGAGAAAGAGCGTCCACCACAAATGCTAGTAGATCTGGACAAGGGGAGACAATGGTCTCTACATGATGATTCCATCCAGGGGTGAAAAGGTTGAAGGAAATCAGTCTTATATTTTGAAAATCATCTGAAAACCAAACGATGCAGCATCCATGCAGTGGAAGGGACACTACTGTCTCCTCGGGACAGGGAGTAGGCTAGGATGTATGCAGAATAGCCACTCAAGCATGAACATCCCGCAGTAACAGCAGAAGATCCCGAGATAGCTGATACATGGGAATCGAATGCGTGCTTGATTCCGGATGTAGGCCACTAGTCAAATTGTCTGAAAGAAGCTGGATTGTGTGATTCGACGGATGAGAGATCTGAACCTCAACAGAAGAGCAAGGAGCTCCTTCTGGTTGATATGAAGGGCCATGATGGACTCGTTCAGGATACTCGAGATCGATGACAGGGTGAAGCTGACCATTTTTCTTTGGTACTAAGAAAAGTCACGAATAGAATCCCGGGAGAAAGGGTGTTCCTGAACACCCCAAGCACACCTTTGGAGAGGAGATTGTTGATCTCCTGCACCAGAAGGTCCCGATACTGAGGATTGGAAGGGACCAGAGTCAAAAGAGGTACCTGAGATAAACAGGGGGCTGACGGAAAGACAGTTGCAGACCTGATTGGATTATGTTGAGGACCCAAGGATCTGACGTTATATGTCCAATGGTCGAAAAACAGCGACAGCCTTCCCCCGACTGGAGACAAATCGAGGTGAGGACCTTCATTTGCAGCCTCGACGAGGCTACCCGAGAGGAGAAAAAAAAACCCTCGGGAAGCAACAGAGTCCTGAGACTTTCCTCCCTATGGCTGTCAGCAAGCCTGGCCATGCCAACACTTCTTCTAAGCAGAAGGAGCAGACATAGCCGATGACGTAGCCTGCGTCACCAACATGGCTGGGCGCTTGGCGGAGCTGGAACGACCACCACCCATGGCAGCAGGTTGGTTCAGTTGCTGTAACAAAATCTGGTCCTTCGAATGACAAAGAACCTTGACAAGGACAGCCAACATGGAACAGCTGAGGTTCAACCAAAGAAGCAGACCTCAGAACAGCACGCTGCTCAGAAGGAAGAGATGGAGAAGGGTCCAATACTGCATCCCGGCGGTCAAGCTCTGAATTAGCCATGCTGCAGGTGCAAGCATGAGTCAGGTTCCTATGAGCCTGAGACAAAACACGCAACTGCACCCGGGCATCATCAAACTCTTCTGGCAGGAGATAGGAAGCCAGGGCAGCGACGATGTGATCCGCAAGAGACAACATGCCCAGAATCTCTTTGGAAAAGGCCCACCATACATTCTAACACTGATATCGGCAGAACTCCCAAATTTGGCTTAGCTAACCCGAGCAAAGAAGAATCCTCGTCCACAGTAGTCAACCCTTGGCAGACTGGTGGACAGCCTGATTTGTAAACACGAAACCACGTTGGAGGCAGAAAGCCATTAAATCAAGAAAAGCAGGAACGCTTCAGGGCCTTGGAATGCATCTTGGCATCCAGGCCTTGGAAAGACTCAGCAACCTGTCATGAATCTGAGCCGATTGCAGAGGGCACAAAATCCCAGAGCTAGAAGGCTCGACAGGGTTGTGGCACTCCACAGACGACTGCGACCAGGTGGTCGCTGAGGGCTGGTCTGAAGGCTCAACACCTGGCAAGAAGCCCGAACCAAAATCCAAAGTCTGCTCCAAGACTGGGGGGGGGGGGGGGGGGGGGGGGGGGTGGGGGGGGGAGGGGGGGTTGCCTCAAAGGAAATTGTCATCCTCTGTGGCAGAAGAGGTGGAGACCAACTTGGACTGACCAGCAGGTACCTCCTGTGAATGCTAAAAAGCATCCAAAAGGCCAAGTGAGGAATGTCTGCGACTGACCAAAGGAGGTTGAGACTCAGGAGGCACAGGAAAACCAACTTGATGGTTGCTAGAAAGCAACCGAGTGGGTGCCAGAATGGCCTACCTCAGCTCACCCTGAGAATTCATAGGAGCAGCCATGTCTTCCCAATGAACCCTTCTAGAAGAGACCAAATCCTCAGAAGGAAACGACGATGAATGTCGATCGACAGACAGAGAAGGGAGATGGACCTCAGATCGTTAGAAGACACAGGAGGATAGTCCCAAGAGTGATGCTCAGGGTCTGTCACTGGCCTCCGCAAAACAGAAGGCCCTGTCTGCAAATCCTGTAGAGAGACTGATGACGCACGTCGATAGGCAACTGGACCTGGAACACGATGAGGAAACACAGGAGGATTGTCCCAAAGAATGACCGGAACCTGCCACTGGCCTCTGAGAAACAGAAGGTTCCAACTGACAACAAACATCGATCGACAGCCAGACTTGGGACACAGTGAGAAATCACTGGAGGAAGGTCCAAAGAGTGACAGCTAACAGGAGTTGTCACTGGCCTCTGCTGAACAGAAGGCCCTGGTTGCCAATGTTCCAGCCCCATCCTGCTGGTTGTCTCACCAGCAGGGGAAGGCGGAACAAAAAACGATTCGCCCGATGAGGAATGGGGAATCGCTGCTGAAGCGACCGAACACCCCAACGGACCAGTAGTAAACCTAGCCAGATGAGATAGGGTAGCCAGCAAACCCATACAGCTTTGATGAGAAACCAGGAAAGACTGGGAGCCCTGTAAAACACCATCAGATACAGCCCTGAGACAGTATACCATCTCCAGAAGAGATGGGAGAAACACTATCATGCACAATGTGAGCAGCATGAACAAACTCCTCAGCCTGTGGGCACTCTCCAACTGTTTGCAATAGATCAAGTTTTGAATAACAAACTCTGGCCATTAAAAATAATGTAGCCCTCTGCAGTGAAACATGCTCTTATGTTTATTAATTCTAGGGAATTCTTTTTTCGTTTATGTAATATGTACGCTTACTGGCTGCTTGAGTCCCAAAAGCCACTATCAGGGCTTATAGAAAAAATGAGATTACGAGTGCAAAAGCAATAATTTCCTTACTCATATTTCCTATTCAGTTAAGTGCAAATATCATTTTGTTTATATAGTTTGTTTTGTTGCAAAACATTCGATAGTGTCTATGCTCACTCCCCAATATTTTGTAATAAAACAATTTTTGAATAACAAATTCAGTCCATCAAAGGTGGTCTGGCCCTCAACCGTTAAACGAACACATATATTTATTAATTCTTGGGAATTCTTTCACCCCGTATGTACCTTATTGACTGTTCGAGTGCTAGAAGCCATTATCGGGGCTTTCCTAAGTACGAGTTTACCAGTGTAAAAGCCAATATCTGCCTTAATCATATTTCCAATTCAGTCAAGCACATGAGTTGTTTTGTTTATATAAATATGATTTGTTATAAATATTGACTTGACCTCATCCCAAATCACAAACTCTGAAGTAATCAGTCTCCACCAGTGTCAACCAATATTCACCTTTCTTACATTTCTTACTCAGTCAAACTCAAATATCATTTTCTTTACTTAAGTTTGTTTTGTTGCAAAGTATTGGAGAGTTCTTGTGGGCACTCTCCGTTAGTTTGTGATAGAACAATTTTTGAATAACAAATTCAGACCGTTATTAATAACCTAGCCCTCAACATATAAACACCCACTTATGTTATTAATCCTGGGGTATTCTTCTACCCTTTATATACTGTTCGAGTGTTAGAGGCCACTGACAGGACTTTCAAAATGAGGTTATCAGTGCAAAAGGAAATACTCATGTTCCCTGTTTAGTCAAACACAAATTTTATTCTGTGTAGCTAAGTTTGTTTTGGTGCAAGTTATTGGAGAGTGTATTGGGCACTTTACATTGGTTTGTAGTAAAATAAGCTTTGAATAACAAATTCGGACCATCAAAAATAATCTGGCCATTCACATACATCCATGTCTATTAATTTTGGGGTATTTTCCACCCAGAATGTACTTTTATTGACTCTTCGAAGCTGGAAGATACTATTAGGGCTTTTAAAAAGAGGTCATCAGTACTGTAACAGGAGGGATTAGTTCCTGCATTCCCCAAATGATCTTTATTCTTGAGGTATGGCTGTAAAATGGCACAGAAGCAAGAACAAAATAATTTTAGAGATCAGTTTAATTTACTACAGGTGTTTAAGAAGCTGTAGGAACATGCAATAATCACTGTTGAGCTCCCTTTGATGATCTTTCCACTGGAGATTAACAACTTCAGATGTCAAAAACACTTTTATCCTAACCCATCCAAATTTTATCTCAAAGGATGTCCATGTCCATATCTTGCAACTGAGAAAATACCCCACTTCTAAATCTAGCTCAGAAATCACTTAGTTTCTCATATAACAACCCCCCAAAACCACCCATTCCTAAGGAGGACAAACTAGACTAACCAAGAGTAAGGGTTGTTCAAGGTTTTGTGCAAACCATCAGACAAACTTTATTAATGAAACGTCCAAGGTTTTATACTATAGAGGGATATATTCCACCCAATGCAACTCGACCTAAGATGCACCAATGATGTCCTTCAATACAATTATCCTCCAATGAAAGTCCATCTAACATTTCTAAGCCAATCACAACCAACTTTAGACTTTTCAAAGTGAAAGTAAATTTACCAGAAAGGACTTCAAAATACTTTGTACAATTACCACAAAACATCACAAGGGAATCACAACAACAAAAATGTTATTGGAATTATCAAGGAATGCTGTGTGAGAATGGTACATAATGAAAAACAACATAGAACTATTCATAGAAAACCCATTTCTGCCACAGTACAAAAGCCAATATTTTCCTAAACCAATATTTCCTTTTCAGTCCAACGCAAATATTATCATTTAGTTTGCAAAAGTTTGTTTTATTGCAGGTTATTGTGGTGTGCTTGTGGGCACTCTCCATTGGTTTGCGGTAGAACAAATTTTTTGTGTAAACGATTTTATGTAAATGATTAAGACCACCAAAATAATCCATCCTCAATAGTTAAACATATACTTTTGTTTATTAATTTGGGGAATATCTTCCACCATGTGTGTATCGTTAGCGACTGTTTGAGTGCTTGACGTAACTATCAGGGCTTTAAAAAAACGAGGTTACCACTGCAAAAGCCAATATCTTCCTTATTCATATCCCTTTCCTTTCAAATAAAAATATTAGTTTTGTCTGTACAAGTTTGTTTTGTTTCAAATTATTGGAGGGTGTCTGTGGGCACTGTCCATTGGTTTGTAGAACAAATTGGAAAGAACAAATTCGGACCATCAAGAATAAACGTGCCCTTAACTGCCAAACATATACTTATGCTTATCAATTGTGGGGAATTTTTCGAACCTGCATGCTGCTTTATCGACTGTTTGGGGTCTAGAAGCTACTATCAGGGCTTTCAAAAAACGAGGTTACCAACTTACCAGTCAAAAGCCAGTATTTTCCTTATTCATATCGTTTTCATCCAAATGAAAATTTTATTTTTGTCTATACTAGTTTGTTTTGTTTCAAATTATTGGAGGGTGTCTCTGGGCACTGTCCATTGGTTTGTAGAACAATTTTGGAAAGAACAAATTTCGGACCATCAAGAATAATCTTGCCCTCTATTGCCAAACATACACTCATGTTTATCAATTCTGTGGAATGTTTCCATCCTGTATGCTCCCTTATTGACTGTTTGAGGTCTAGAAGCCACTATCAGGGCTTTCAAAAATGAGGTCATCAGTGTAAAAGCAGATGTTTTCCTTGATAATACATGTACTTCCTTTTCGGTCAGGCGCAATTTTTTTTTTCATTTTGTTTATATAAGTTTGTTGTTTGTTTTATTGCAAATCAGCAGAGAGTGCCTGCGAGCACTTTCTGTTGGTTTGTGGTAGAACGAATTTTGAATAACAAACTCAGGCCATCAAAATAACCTAGCTCTCGACAGTTGAACATACATGTATGTTTATTAACTCTGGGGATGTCTTCCACCCTGTATGCACCTTTATCGACTGTTCGTGAGCCAGAAGCTGCTGCAGAGGACTTTTAAAAAAGAGGTCTGTCATCAATGCAAAAGTGAAAACTCTCCTTACTCATTTCTTTTCCATTCACGCGTATATATTACGTTGTTTACATAAATTTATCTTTTGTGAATTATTGGAGGTTACTTGCGGGCACTCGCCGTTAATTCGTGATAGAACAAATTTTGCATAAAAGATTGAGACCATCAAAAATAATCTAGCCCAACAGTTATGATATCTCGATGAGCTCGTTCCAAAGAGAGGTCACATGATATGGTTTTGTTGAAATTTTTAGAAAAATATTTTTTCAGCTGCTGAATTTGCATATTACATGGGCAGATGTGGCCGATTCGTTGGGTAAAGGGTTAACTTTGGAGACCATCAAAAATAATCTAGCCCCAACAGTTAAACACACTGATGTCTACTAACTTTGGAGATATCTTCCACCATGTATGTACAGTGCCTCTATTAACTATTCGAGTGCTACAATCCACTATCAGGGTTTTCATAAACGAGGATATCTTTCGCACCTTCTGTCCTTCGCGACGGGAAGAGCTTACTCATATCCCATTTCATTAAATCTGTGTGTCAAATTGCACAGAATCAAACAACAAAATCATATTCTAATGCTATTAAACGAGTTATTTAAGAAATAACTGTTGTTTTCCTTCGGTTTATGTGATATAAACCGAACATTTTCAGCACAAGCTTAATCATAACTCGCTATTTCGTTATTTCTTATAATTTAATCCGGCTGTAATATTAAAATATAAAAACTATGTGTATGTGAACGAAAAACTTTTAATTTTCGCAAAAGACAACAGTCAAACTCAGGAAAGAGTGTCACAAACAGGTCACGTCAATCATTGTCAAAGTGTTGTTTTGATTTTCGATCACAGACGACAGATATTTAGCAAGTCACGTAACAATAGCATTAAAACCATTTTTTTAAGTTCCCCCAAAATCATGTTTGGGTGTATGATCTTTTTATTCGTCTCCCACTTGGGTATATTTTATTAAATTCAATTGTTCCCGAGAAATTATTATTATATTCTCGCCAAATGGAGGCGATGAAAACTCGATCATTGATCTTTGTTTGCAAGCTTGTTATCCATCTATCAGTCTGCCGTCACGCCCTCACGGTGACAATCTGAGTTGAGTGGGCGGGGCTTCCAGAGTCTTCAAAGTTAGATCGGATGTGTGCAAATGTGTATACATTCCAAATCATAATGTGATTTGGTTTATACGATTTTGATGACTTTCATGCTGTATGCTTTCAACCAATCAAACGCAGAGGCGGGGCAAATGATTAAATTATTGTGTTATCACTACATTCCCCTTCCAGATTTATTGCTGTCACACTGATAGTACATATGAAACCATTGCATTTCTTCCTTCATGACATCTTGCCAATGTATGTTCAGCTTCTAGTAGTAAATCAATCCATCTTACATTTAAACATGGTTGACTTTGGAGTATTTGTAGATGTGAATAGTTCATATCTTCCTATTCACCGAATATTTCTTTTTACTTAACTCTCTGTTAGAGCTGTAGGTTTTTTAATTTTTTGTTCAGTTTCGGTTTTGGTTTTTCAGGTGGAGTAAAACCTCGGTTCGGTTTTCGGTTTGTTCATGAGACCAAGTAAAATTCAATAAAACTCATTCTTATGTCCGGAGTCATAACTGAATGGCAGTGAAATTGAGTGAAACTCAACGAATGCCCGAAATAAGCTATAATACATGAAGAATCAGGAAGGCCAATATCATAATTACCTAAATATACAGAACTTTTATTGTGCTTGTCCATTTTTCGAGGTCTGACACCTACACGCAACATGAGGAAAGCTGAAAACACAAACTGAAATGTCAGAAATTCACAGAATGTAGCCTTCCCAGAGTAGTGAGAGTACCCAGACACTGCCATTGGCAGTGTCTGGGTACTCTCACTAGTCTGGGATGGCTACATTCTGTGAATTTCTGCAGCAAGAGAGTATTTAATAAACTTAGATGTGAGTCTTCCATGGAAGACGCGTGTCGCCTGCACTATATTAAAAATTACAGCGGATCAAAAAATAAAATAGGAGGTGCAGAATGCCATTATGTGATAAAGAATCACTGAAAGTTTCATCAAAATCCATTCATAGATTAAAGAAGAGGAGTGGCGGACAAGAGAAAGTGTGACGCGGACGACGCCACGGACGACAAAAGTAATCCCTATATGTCGCTCCCCACTTCGTGGGGCGGCGACACAAAAACGAAAAACTTTAGATTACAGGATGTCAACGGTTTCGGTTTCGGTATTTTAAAAAAATTAAAAACCTCGGTTCAGTTTCGGTTAATCTACAGCTCTACTATCTGTGCCCAATCTACAGTTGTAGATACATGTACGTTAATTTGTTTAATAAACATCTCAATTCTCACTCCACCTAGTAATTTCAACCAGTTTTTGTAAATAGCAGCTTCTCTTGTCCTCTTTTCTCGCTCTGGCCAACTTGAACCGAAACAGAATTTATCACATCACTATTCACAGTTTGCGAAATGTGTAGCATTGAATTGTATCGTTCCCAGATTGGTACATTCAATGCTGCATTTTACACTGGATGCTTAAAACACAATCTACAAAACGAGCAATCATTATGTGTCCTAGCTTACCTCTACTTACGCCTGAGTGGAGTTAAGCCTTTTATTTTGTGCCAACAATGCATTCTGTCACCATGCACCAAGAGAAATCAGCTAATTTCGAGTGTTACTCTCTGGCGACAAAATCTTATTTTAAGCCATGCAAGCAACCAGGTCTTTTGAGAAATGTAAATTTACAAATAACAATATCCATGATCCTTCTCGACTGCATGTGCTTTCTCGTCTTGGTTATGATTCTGTTGGTGTCTGGAGACATAGAAACCAATCCAGGTCCAGTTCCAGTCAACTCAGTAAATACTTTAAACACTTTAAAAATTATCCACCAGAATGTACAGAGCTAAGGCCCAAACTGGATCTTATTCAATGTGAATCTACTGAATTTGACATCCTAGCTTTTACCGAGACCTGGCTTCAGTGTTCAGATCCTACATCTGAAATTCTAATCCCTGGCTTCCAAGAACCCTTGTGGTTCGATGGTCCAACAAGAGGAGGAGGTGTTGCCGTGTATATTAAAGATGGTATCTGTTTTCTTCACAGATCCGATCTGGAAATTACAAGCGTCGAATGCATATGGGCAGAAGTCTTTACAAGATGTGGCAGATTGCTACTATTAGGGGTATTCTATCGCCCTCCTAACAGTACCCCAGAGATATGGGATATTATATCGGCTTCCATTGAAAAGGCCAAAGACTATCGTCAATTGATGATTTAATTATTACTAGTGATTTTAATGACAACCAAATTGTAAATCCAAATGGTCATTTCGCAGGCATGATTAAGTACTTTAACTTAGGCCAGCCTTGGCAACATTCGGCCCCAGGAACATGCGGCCTGGGAACATTCGGCCTGGGAACATTCAGCCTCCATTTTCTACAAGGGAAACTAAGAGAGACGCGGTTTAATATGAGTTTAAATACCTTTATTACCACTAACAACAAAAATAAATATCGCGTAATATAAAATATACACAATATAAAATACATTTACACTTGATATACACAAACTCAAAAAATATGATGCAGTTACATCATTCTCTTTATATTTCTCTGATGCTTCCTCTAACTTCTTGGATACCTTTGGACAAGCAAGTAAGCGAGCAAGATTGATATTGGAGTCGAATGAATGAAAAGTTTCAGCACGCCGATGGCGCACATGGACGATGTGGGATTTAAATCCCTTGCAACCCGAATAACTTTGTTTTATAATTTTATTTCCTTATGAATACTGCATTCGCAGTTTGTTGGTTGTTTTAGAAAAACAAAAAAAGAAACCCAAACAGTCGCTTTTTTTGGGAGTAGCCCCAGCATGTTATCCATAACGGTTACAAAAAGGAAAAAATCTGCCGATATGTGTTTCTGAAAGCTGAAGCAATGAATGAAATGAAAGCTTTCAGCGCGCAGAAGGCGCACAGGGACGATGTTGGATTGAAATCCCTTGCGACCCAAACAACTTTATTGGCTTACGAATCCAAGAAAGTTTTTTAAAGCTAGGAGTCATCCATCAACCTATAAGGGAGAGGGCTATAGTTACAGTCCACATAAAAAGGTTTAAGTGTTCAAAGAAACTGTAAAAACAGTATATATGATCGCCTGATCATACGGTGACCTCTAGATGGGAGCTATCGATTTTTTTCCATTTCTGTCAAAAAATGTTGCCACGGCCAACGTTCTTAGAATTTAGTCTAGTCAGACCACAATATTTCCCTTTTGTACACCCTACAGGGCACATTTATGATCGGATTGCTTCGAAACCTGGCATGCTTGTTTGGGGAGGCCTCTATCGATTTTCTTTGGTTTCTGTCAAAAAATGTTGCCACTGGCAAAAAAAATGACATTGGTACCAATGATCTTCAATTTTGCCATTTCATTTATAACTTACCAAGTTCAAGTTTGTCAAGTTGAGCTACAGTGTCATTGACACTTTCATTTATTGAATATGGTTTCTATGCTTGACAGACATGCGCAAGTCACTCGATACCACAAATTTCCAGCGAAAAACAAAATCGTAATTCTAAGAAATGTCAACAGGTATCATGATACCTTGCATTGAAAATGGCAACCATGCAATCTCTCTCTAATAACTGTATACTGTATGACGGTGATCTTTTTCATTATTTGATTGTAGACGGCATTGTTTTTATATGCCTTTTCCGTCCGATGACGTCAACCGGAAATCGAAAGTATACTCATACGTAAACAAAAGCAAAGGCTTTGGAATTTTCCCCCATGCAGCTCTGTCGCCGTGTTTTGAAGAATTTTGATCCCCTAGCTTTGATCTTGGATATGTAAAGCACATTTGGCCACAAGTTGTTTTCGTGAAATATTATTAAATTATCAGTTCTGGTGCGAATGCAGTAGCAGACTTCCAGGAACCAGTGGTGCCTTCAGTCGACTCTATGAGTTGATTACACGTGTTTCGTGTTCTATACATCCCAACCTTCATTTTGATGTACATTTTGTGTATATTTAATTTGGTCAAAACCCAAACGAATTATCAAATCCACGGTCAAAATTAGCTGCAATTGGCTTTTAAACAAATGAAATATTCGCAATTTCTTCATTATCCATGCCAAGTTACTTTTTAACCAGACCACATGCGTCCAGTTTCGTTTGTCGGCATCAAACTTACATTGTTTGTGGTAATTAATACTAGTACGAGAAGGCGAAAGAAGCCAAATATTTCCCATCATCTATAAATTAATTAAAATTGATAATTCCTTTTATTTTACTGAAATTATGAATTGATAAGGTGGGTGTGTTGTGATTATTATGCCCCAGACCTGGAAGTTGTAAAATCAAAGGTGCATCTAGGGCCGTGCAGTGGTGACCTCTGTCCTTTTACCCATACATCATTACATGTACCAACATTCTCCCTTGTATCTCAACAACTGTTACTCCAATTTGAAGGATATTTGGTGTTGTGATCGAGCATCATGGGGAAACAATGCATGTGTAGCTGCTGTAGCATGTGTTTCTTCCCACATCTTTTCAGAGTTGTGGTACTTTTTCACTCTTTTGAGTTAGAAAATTTTGTTTATAACTAGTTGATTTGTTACAATTTGTTGGAAAGTGCCTGCTGATACCCTCAAATGTATTGCTACAAAATATTTCTGGTGAATATTTTGTTCCTATTACTTATCAAGCAACAACCTAATGAATATTCTGTATATAGCCACCAATCTGATGTTTGACACTTTTATCGGAGCTGTTATGAAGGCTTATGAAACTCAAAATGTTGATTATGGAAGGACTTTTCTATTCACCCATTAATCAATAAATTAAGTGCTATAGTTGGAAGTAAGAAGCATGAAAGGTCCAGAACTTAAAGTCTAAAAAGAATGTTTTGCAATGTAACATGATTTTTGCAGATACACTTATTTGGAGGGTGATATGTCTGATGGTGTTTGGAACATGTGTGGCCAGGCCGCCAGGATCTTCAAAAAGAAAAAAAGAGTTAAACTTTGAGAAAAAAGGCATATGTCTTGCGTGCCAGAGGTAGAGTCATACAAGGAAGAGAGCCCCCCCCTCCCTGGGAAATGTTTTGTGTCAAATGGAGCTCACTTTTGGGGATTGCTTTGTGTACTGCGTTCTTGAAAAAAATATGAGAGACCCTCTGGATGTGCCCTTCTGATCCCAATATGCCAATAAGACTCCTCGGGGAAAGTACATGCAATAATGGTTATGTAAGGTTGATTTGATGTGTTATGAATAAAAATGTATTTTTAAGTACATTAGATGGTTTATTGCAGTGACAGGTTACAGTTACCCTTATTTCTTCTCCAACAGATATCATGAGTGTATTGGTGTCCAAGAGTAAACAAAGCTATTATACTTATTGATAAACCAGACAAATTTAACATTTTAATCACTACTGGTATCATATTGATGCATGGGATAAAAGGGGTTTGTAAATATATTTATTCAACTACAATGTATGACTTTGCAGTGCATTCAACCTTTGTTGAACTCCCCATATCAAAACATAAACAAAAGAAAATGTCTGCCTTCAATCAGTGAGCAGTCCACTTATAACATTTGGTCTCAATCTTTATTACTTTCATGAATTAGGAAGAGATTTGTTCGAGTATGTACTTCAATGTTTATAGAATACAGCTGTTATTTTATTTTGAGGTATTTTATTGTAAAAATTTTGTTCTCTTACTTATGCCATAGCAGACTTTCAGGTGGTGCTATTTACACATGGCAGCAGTTCCATGGCAAATTTCAGTTTCCACGTGTTCTATGTTTCATTTCAAGCATTTTGGTATATAATTTATTGGGGTTATTCATTTTTATAAAGGACGAAGGCGCCGGAGGCGCCCGAGTTGAGACGGAGGCAAAGCCGACGTCGAAACTTGTGAGTCCTTTATACTAATTTCACACTTTTTTTAAAGTAGGAAGTAGTTACCGAGATGAGACTTCACGAGAATGACTCTTGTCTGATTAAACTTTTAGGGATTTTTCCCAAAGGAACCAGGGACAAATGAGGTTACATTTTTTCAAGGATACTCGGACGCTAGATCAAGTGATGGCCCTCCACCATTGCTTTCACCCTCATTGAGTCAAGGGACCCTTAATATATTGGGTGTGTGTGTGTGTGTGTGGGGGGGGGAGGTTAATGGGTCACTGATTATGTCACGTGGCGTCCATAGCAAGTAAAGCACGCCCCAAGCAATGGGCAAACTACTGGGCCAATTTTAATACATGGACCCAACATGCATTGCAAACGAAAACAGACAGGTCAATGGTGTCACCACATGACTTCCCTAGCAACCAGAGCATCCCCTAAACAACGGGCTAACTAGAGGGCCGATTTTGACCAAATTCGGTATATGGACCCAAAATGCATTGCAAATAAAAACAGACAGATCAATGTTGACGTCTCATGACTTCCCTAGCAAAGAGAGCGCGCCCTTAGTAATGGGCTAACTACTGGTACGATTTCAACAAAATTCGGTATACAGACCCAAAATGCTTTGCAAATGAAAACAGACAGATCAATCATGATCTCACGTGACTTCCATAGCAACCAGAGCGCCCCATTAGCAACGGGTTAACTACGTGGCCCATTTTGACCAAATTTGGTATATGGACCCAAAATGCATTGCAAATGAAAATCAATGTCGACGTCACATGACTTCCGTAGCAACCAGAACGCCCCCTTTGCAACGGGCTAACTACTGGGCCGATTTTGACCAAATTCGGTATACGGATCCAAAATGCTTTGCAAATGAAAACAGACAGATCAAAGTTTACGTCTTGTGACTTCCCTAGCAACCAGAGCAACCCTTCGCAACGGGCTAACTACTGGGCCGATTTTGACAAAATTCGGTATACGGACCCAAAATGCATTGCAAATGAAAACAGACAGGCCAATGTTGACGTCATGTGACTTCCCTAGCAACCAGAGCACCCCCTTAGCAACGAGCTAACTACTGGGCCAATTTTGACCAAATTCGCTATACGGACCCAAAATGCATTGCAAATAAAAACATACAAGTCAATGTTGACGTCACGTGACTTCCCCAGCAATGAGAGTGCCCCTTAGCAACTAGCCAACTACTGGGCCGATTTTGCCCAAATGCAGTATACGGACCCAAAATGCATTGCAAATAAAAACAGGCAGGTCAATGTTCACATCTTTTTTCCTCTTCCCTGACATGACCCAGGAGCACAGGATTAGTTGTTTCATAATTACTCCTTCCTTAAGTGATTGGTTGCAATCAGGGAATCCCTGGTTGAAACCTAGGAAGGAGTGACGTCATTATGTTTAAAAATACAAAACATGGCTGCCAACTTCATTTTCTCGAACCACTTCGATGATATGAATCTTTCGTTTCTGAACAATACGGTGACCAAGCGCTTCTGACATAGAGGCTTTTGTTTTTTACAATTATCCTTCTTTCGGTCACATAATAACAAAAAGCTTCTGGATATGCCATATTGTTCCCACGAGGCGAGATAGACCTGCAAGTAAATCGTTTGCAGGTCGTATAGTACAGCACAGGTATCGAGAGCATTGGACCTACAGGCCGTACCAACGCCAAAAATTATATTACGGACTGTGGGTCCAAGTTTGGACTAGTATCATGATACCTTGCATTGAATAATTCAATATGGTAACTGTGCAATGTCTATCTAATAACAGTATACTGTATGAAGGCGATCTTTTTCATTATTTGATTTTAGACGGCGTTGTTTTTACATGCTTTTTCTGTCCGATGACATCGACTGGAAATTGAAAGTACACTCATACGTAAACAAAAGCAAAGGCTTTGGAATTTTCCCCAATGCAGCTCTGTCGCCGTGCTTTGAAGAATTTTTATCCCCTTGCTTTGTTCTTGGATATGTAAAGCACATTTGGCCAAAAGTTGTTTTCGTGAAATATTATTAAATTATCACTTCTGGTGCGAATATGGCAGCAGACTTCCAGGAACCTGTGGTGCCTACAGTCGACTCTATGAGTTGATTACACATGTGTTTCGTGTTCTATACATCCCAACCTTCATTTTGATGTACATTTTGTGTATATTTAATTTGAAATGAAGGAATATCAGAGGTGAGAATTTTCAAAATAAACAAAATTTCATTACTTATATTGGCCCTTAAAAGGATAATGACTTTAGAATCACCTTAACTAGTTTTAATTGAACAGTTCTGTTACTTGCCACGTGCAAATCTAGTTGAATTTACCCGCTGATGTTCACCGTCCATCGTGGGCACGTGTTGTGTAAACTAAAAATTGAACAAACACTGTGCAAGGTCAATACCTCGAAAGTACGAAATATGACAGGGGTTTCCCTCAAAACAAGTGAGAAAATATATAGATGAGCTTTCCGCAGGATTGAAAGAATCGGTGTGACTTTCTTGGTGCGGTGTGGATACTTCAATCACTGACATATGGTAGATTTCTTACATTTGAACTGGAGAGATTGACGAAGACCTCGAACAGATCAGTGGGTTATCAGAACTTAAATGGCGTAACAGCGACATCTGAGGGAGTCATGGGTCTTGCAACCGGTATCACTAAAACCCCCTAAAACCGCCCGGGAATACCCAGGAGCGCCCAGAACACCGACAACAAAATCCGATGACTAACTCACGTCAATTTTATACTTATATGTGCCAAACAGAGCTTAGCTTATTTTGACGGTGCGAAGTTTGATGACTGTAGCCACAGTCGCCCACAACAGTTTCGGAGTTACTTAATTGTGACCTCAACAAATGGCACCCATGTATAATAGTAATGATAATAACACCTTGGCCGGCCGCTGATTTGTCACAGTTCTCGGGTGAGAAGGCCTTGGTTACCCTTGTGCTCCATACTGCCTCCCTATTCTCGCGCTTCTTCTCTCCTTCCACTCAGAGACGAACTGCTTGATAACATCCTTTGCCCCATTCTTCCCAATCTATCCGATCAGCATATTAACGCTCCCCTTTGAGTCACTCACTAACCACATGTCCTTCATCCTCCCACCCCACTTCCCATTATACTTCCAGTGAATCTTATTCTTTTAGACTAGTGTTTTTGGCATTCTAGGAGAAAGTGTTTCAGGGTCTCAACCACGCCTAAATTACACACCTGGCACTCCTTTTCACCGTTTTTTCCAATTTCCCCCCTCAGCTCCAAGGACCGCGACCTCAGCTTGAGCAACAGTGATCCCCAAAGGTGCCATCAAGATACTCTTCAAAACCTGGCTTCTCTTTATCACGCAGTCCACTCAAAGACCTCTTTGATTTGACCCCCTCTCGTTAATTGAAGTTAACATCCTCCATGACTCGTTCTCTGGCGATTTTTTACCTTGGGTTGCCCCTACGTCTAGGTCCGAGATCTCCAATCAGTAGTTCTCTATTAGCTCCCTCACTTGGACCATCCACCCCGTCTTGGTATTTGAGTTGAAAATACTCTGGAACATTACTTTACACCGGTTCTCCTAAATACCAGAACCCACCAGAACCGCATAGAACCCCCCAGAACCTCACAGAACCACCCAGAACCCCCCTCTAAATTACATTTGCGTAGTGTTTTACGATGAAATATGTTTATTTTATGCAATAATCGTTACAGGAAAGAAGAATAGAAGTAAATTTATTCTTATAGTTGCCTTTGTCTAGGCGGTTCTGGGGGCGGGGGAGGGGGGGGGGGGGGGGTCTGGTATTTAGTATTTAGTTTAAACAATATTTTTTTGAAATTATGTTATTTGTATACAGTACGCAACAGGCACAAAGAAGAACAAGCAACACAATGTACAACAGTACACAAAATAACAAAGGTAAACGAAGATAGATCGCTGTATTTGAGAGGGATTCGACGGAAAGCTAACAGCTTATGTAAGTCGTATTTAGTATTTTTCTCCTAAATACTAGAACCCCCCAGAACCGCACAGAACCCCCCCCCCCCCCCTCTAAATTACATTTGCGTAGTGTTTTACGATGAAATATGTTTATTTTATGCAATAATCGTTATAGGAAAGAAGAATAGAGTAAATTCATTCTTATAGTTGCCTTTGTCTAGGCGGTTCTGGTATTTAGTATTTTTCTCCTAAATACCAGAACCCCCCCCCCCCCCCCCCCCAGAACCGCACAGAATTCGCTAAACCCACCCTTTAAGGGACATTTGCACGCCGCTGTCGGGGAAAATATTCCATTTTCAGTTTCTTTTTAGCATCCAAATTCATACATAATATAATAATAACACTTTGGCCAGCCGCTGAATTGTCGCGGTTCTCGGACGAGAAGGCCATGGTTACCCCTGTACTCCCAACTGCCTCCCTATTCCCACGCTTCTCCTCTCCTCCCAACACTCGGAGACGAACTGCTTGATGATATCCCTTGTCCCATTCTCCCCAATCTCTCCGATTAGCATATTAACCCTCTCCTTTGAGTCTCCCCCTAACCACATGTCCTTCATTCTCCCATCCCACTTCCCCATTATACTCCCAGTGAATCTCATTCTTTTAGGCTGATACTTTGGGCCTTCCAGAAGAAAGTGTTCCAGGGTCTCCACCATGTCCAAGTTACACATCTGGCACTCCCTTTCACCGTCTTTCCCAATTTTTCCCCTCAGCTCCGGGGATCGCGACCTCAGCTTGAACAACAGTGACCCCCCAAAGGTGCCATCAAAACCTGGCTTCTCTTTATCACGCAGGCCACCCAAAGACCTCTTTGATTTGACCCCCTCTCGCCAATTACGGTTACAATCCTTCATGACCCTTTCTCTGACGGTTTTTTTACCCTGGTTTGCTCCAACGTCCAGGTCCGAGATCTCCAATGAGTAGTTCTCTACTAGCTCCCTCACTTGGCCCATCCACCCCGTTTTGATATTTGAGTTGAAAATTCTCAGGAACATTACTTTACACCATCGGCTGTCGGGGAGATTTACCAAATAATTTAGATAACCGAGCTTCAGCAGGTCTATCCTGTCCTTGATCCTCATCCACCCAAGCTCACCCCTGATTGCTTCTAGCGCTGCGGCATTACTCGACCCCGTTATCCATCGGCCTGCATCGTTCTGCAGGATTTCCAAGCTCTTTACGGCCGTCTGGTTTAGGGGTACCACTTCCGTACCGTATGTTATACTTGGCAGCCCCACCATTTCCCAAATGGTTTTCCCCACGAAAACCTTATTGAAACTGTTTCTCCCTATAAGTTTCATTTGGTTAAGGATTCGCTTCCCCTTCAGAATCAATTTATTTGTGTGGTTCTGGTAGATGCCTCTTCCTGTAATGTTTATATTTACCCCCAAATACTCGTAATCACCTGTCTCTCCCACACTGAGAAGTTTGCTGCCCCCTTCCGAAATGCAGAACTCACCCACTCTCCACCTTCGAGTGGGGTCCACTTTGCGGCCCACAGGAATAACTTTGCTCTTGCTTTCATTAAGTTCGAGTCTCCATTTGCTCCCATATTTCCCAACAATTCCCAGCATTTTCGTTAGCCCCTCTTCGTTTTCCGAGGCTGACACTAGAACCATATCGTCTGCAAAAAATAGCCCTGGGATCTTCAAGTCCCCAACTGCTACCCCCTCCTCGCTACGCAGGAGTTCATCTCCTAAACCTTTGATGTACAATGCAAACAGGATCGGCGAAAGGATACACCCCTGTTTTAGGCCTATCTCCATAGGCACACGTTTCGTTGTAATGTTACCCAGGCTAAGTTCACTCTGTACATCTTTATATAATGCTTTCATAATTCCAACAAACTCACCTCCTAAGCCCATAGCCTCCAGCTTGCGCCACATACCTTCCCTCCATACTCTATCGTATGCCTTTTTGATATCCAATGGCCTGAATGTCAGACACTTCCCCTGGTTAAGGTAGTTATGCCACCCTTCGACATCGTTGTTTGTACGGACTGCCATACCGAACAAACTCCAGTCATTCATTGTCCAAACATTTGTACCCAGCTATTTTCTACATAGTTCAGAAGAGTTTGTAAAGCTATTTGGGTGGTTAGGTCGAATTAAGTCCTTACAATCATCAAATGTCATGGCTATCTGCTCTGCTGGCAAAAAAGGGAGGCACATCAATTCACGGAGGTATTTTGAAGTGTTTTTTTCTTTTTCTATAGGCTGGTACTAGGCCAAGGTTTTGTATTTTTTTCCATATTGCCTGAGTCCAGTGGAAAACACACCCTTGTAAGCGGATGTCGGGGAATACTGTTCGGAATGCACCCCAAACAGCTGCCTCAAAATCCATCACAGTTATATCAAAAGCTGCAGATGATAAATGTCCCTTCCAAAATTTCAAAATTTGTATATAGTGCTCTTTTGTTCGCCTTGACATTAAAACAAATATAAGTGGAACCTGGGTCAAAAAATATATTTTTGAAACGAGAAATGTCAAGAAAAAAGAAGGAATTTTCTATTATACATACCCATTATTGGCGCGTCGTCGTTTCATTTTTGTTTCTACCACTGTAATAAATAACTGAAATGTGACATTCGGTGAAAATTTGCGGGTATATATTCACAAATTGTGTTTTTATAAACACTTTTGATGTCACATCAAAGAGGTATTAAAAACTCATCAGCATACATGTCTTATTCTAATCAAAACAATAGGCATGAGTTTGTTTTGTTCACACTTTTTGATGTTACTTCAAAAGATCCCACATCAAAGTACATTAAAATCAACCTGACAAAAATTTGAAAATAATTCAGTGTTGGAGGAAATTTGAAAATAATTCAGTGTTACAGATCCATGCCTTGGATGTTTCGTCGAAAACCAAGAAGACGATTCGTCGTGATCGTAATTTGGACGATTCGTCGTTACGACGAATCTACAATCACGACGAATCGTCCAGATACCTTCTTCCTTCCTGTAACGATTATTGCATAAAATAAACATATTTCATCGTAAAACACTACGCAAACGTAATTTAGAGGGGGTTCTGGGGGGGGGGGGGGGTCTGGTATTTAGGAGAAAAATACTAAATACCAGAACCCCCAGAACCGCCTAGACAAAGGCAACTATAAGAATGAATTTACTTCTATTCTTCTTTCCTGTAACGATTATTGCATAAAATCAACATATTTCATCGTAAAACACTGCGTAAATGTAATTTAGAGGGGGGTTCTGTGCGGTTCTGGTGGGTTCGGGTATTTAGGAGGACCCCTTTACACCATCGGCTGTCGGGGAGTTGCAATAAGTCTATCGAAGTGGCTATATCACGGACGTCCGCGATATAGTCTACGGACTATATCACGGGCGCCCGTGATATAGTCTACAGGCTATTTCACGGGCTCTGATAAACTATTATGCTTGAATGAATGAAAGGTTTCAGCGCGCCGAAGGCGCGCAGGGACGATGTGGGATTTAAAATCCCTTGCGACCCGATTGGCCTTATTTTATTTCACTTGGATCACACAGGCCTAGCTTTCCTATTGCCTCAAATGGGGTCTGAGGGGGTATGCACGCGGTTAGAATTCCCGGCTCGTTTGCGTTGGAGTGATAGATTGTTAAAAATCAATCCCTCAGCGCCATTAAGACTATTAGAGAGTGGGCTCTATTCGGTTCCAGCTTGGCGATGGTAGAGGTTTGAGTCACCATGGTGGCGAACCAGAATATAATGATGTGCGATGGCAAATTTAAGGGAGGAAAAGAAAAGAAAACCAAACAGCAACGCCGGTTTGGTAGCGGCTCCGGTATATGACCATAATGGTTACAAAAAGGAGTGGAGAAAGCTCCAACAGTTTAGTTTGAAAAACCGAGAGTCATCCATCAAGCTTTCTGGGAGATAGGATGCTGTATGTACGGTGGCTGATTTAGGCCACCCTCAATACTTTTTTTTATCTCGAGATCTCGAGAAATTATCTCAAGATAATATCTCAAGATCTCGAGAAACTATCTCAAGATCTCGAGATAATTATCTCAAGATCTCGAGATAATATCTCAAGATCTCGAGATAATATCTCAAGATCTCGAGATAATATCTCGAGATCTCGAGATAATATCTCAAGATCTCGAGAAACTATCTCAAGATCTCGAGATAATATCTCAAGATCTCGAGATAAGCATATATAATCGGTGTCACCCTTTGATCATTAGCATGAATTCACTCAAACTGTTTATTCACTTGTCACCTCTTTTCCGACTGCAACATATTCGAACAAGATGAAGCACCCTCAACGTCGTTTACTGCCACCCTTAACCAGCTACAACATGGCACCCCAATTAACCATACGATTTTCCGTGATCATATACTCTCACCCCCAACTTCAACTCATGAATCGACAGTAATACAGGACATCCCGTCCCATGAGATTGATTGGTCTCCTATGTTCTCACCGGCTGAAACCCATTCCAACCTGGGAAACCTTAATTTCGCCATCCATGAGAACATAGTTCCACCAGGACCACGAGCCACTCCCTCTTAACTCCCAAGATGACACAGACACACAGACACACACCCAATTTATGAGAGCAACATCTTGCCCACCCAAACCCCGATAGCGCATCACACCATTGATTTGTCCTCCAACAATACCCAACTATGAATACACTTTTCATATTTCTCCAGTGGGACTCCCAACAATACCCCTCAAAACGACACCACTGCGAGCCATCCTGCAATGATATTCGAAACTCAAGCCCGTGAACATACCTCCCGGTTTGACCTGTCGCTGCTGCAGCTCCCAAAAAATGTTTGACCCAATTGGCAGTCCTCCCAAATAAGCGAAAGTGTCCCTCCCGCCAAACAGTGAACCCCGCAATGTTCTGTTGAAAAGATGTCCCCGCGACATTTGAAACAGTAAGTAGCACCCCACTTTCTATTTTGCTGCTCCCGGTCCCATGAAGGGATTTCCTCCCAAAGATACTCATAGTAGCATCCCCACCGTAGATTAACTGGCCATCTGGTGCCTCCCTCCAGCCTATATCAAACAAACCCCTCTTGGGACGCAACAATAGTTTCCCTTCCTCCTAGTACCCTAAAAGGTAAGTGGGACCCTCCTCAAGAGGACTGAAACCTGCCAAGGATATAAGGGAAAGATGCTCTCATGACACAAGAGCATCGCCTGCCCCTACCTGGTTATAACACATCCACGCCCTCCTTTTCGCTACTCCGTTTCCCACAAAGAGCCCCTTTCCCGACAGACCCGAGTAGCTCCCTTGATACCCGATTTATCGGCAATCATGGATGGCGAAATTAAGGTTTCCCAGGCTGGAATGGGTTTCAGTCGGTAAGAACATAGGGGGACAATCAATTTATTTATTTATTTATTTATTTATTTATTTATTTATTTATTTGTTTGTTGTTGTTTAAGGTCACATATTTCTGAGCAATGGCTAATCATGACCATGACAGTTTTACGGGTGGAGGAAGCCGGAGTACCCGAAAAGAACCACCGAGCAACGGTGAGTAACTGTCAGCTCCCCAACATTTTAACTCCACACAAGCAGGGTCGGCATTGGTTGAAGGCAGGTGCACCATCGACATACAGTACGCCTTAGTACACAGCAACACCGTGCCCCCACGTAGGCAATGGGGGTGAAGGGTCTTTCCTAAGGACACAACGCGGTTGCCGAACCAAGGACCTCTCGGCTTGTAGCTTGCACGTATACCTACTGAGCCACGGCGCCCCCAGGACAAATCAGTCTTGTGATACGGGATGTCCTGTATTACTGTCGGTTCATGAGTTGACATTGAAGATGGGGTCACAAGTACTGGGTGGGGGGATCTCCTGTGACCGGTTGAGAGTATGGGATCACGGAGGACCGTATTGTTAATTGGGGGTGCCATGTTGTAGCTGGTTGAAGGTGGCAGTAAACGACGTTGAGGGGGCTTCATCTTGTTCGGAGATAATGGGAATCGGGTTCAAGTTGTTTTTCTTTATATATGCGCGGGACTAGATACTTCACTGTTGGAGTTGTCACTTTGGGGTATCTCCCTGGATAAGTGTGAAAGGTGTATGGACCGTTGAGACTTGTCAGGTGATAGGTCAATCTTTTCATTACTACATGTAATTGGGTTTTGTGTGGAAACAATGTAAGTCATGCCCATCTTGCCACGTTTGGGGTTCACGGGGGGGGGGGGGGGGGGGGGGGGGTAATTCCATTCGCCTCTTGGGCTCAGGGTTATGGGTTTTAATTTTTCAATTTGGTCCTGGGGGACAGGAGATTGCTGGATATTGACCATAAATTCACGGTTTTGTTTGGCTTCTGCATCCTTGTACTGGACATACCCTTTTCTAACACTGACTCTGGTAATACGCGAGGGCCTTAATCACTCGTCCGGAAGCATTATCCGCAGGGGGTAACTAGTTACGCTTAATCCACACTTTTCAAACCAACGAGAGGAAAGAGAATCCGACGACAGGTTTATAACTATCACTGGTGTAAGGTTATTATACACCGAGTAGCATCGTCGATTTCCTCGGTCAAAATTGACGCGGTATGGGGTTAAAGTTATGCTGTATGACGGGTCCGTGGAATAATGGGTCCGTGGAAAGTAGGTGAAAAATCCACCAAGGGAGTGGGTGATTGGTTTCACTGTGGGGTGAAACCTTTCAGCGTGGAGCTGGTGGAGCTATTTGGTATTTTCGGGTCTGTATCTTGCAAAGTTGTGAGTACACTTTGTGAGTTGTGGTAAAAACCATTCCTTTTCAATGTGGAGCTGGAAGGAAATATTTGGTATTTATGGGTGTGTGTCTTGTAAAGCAGTGAATAAACTTTGTGTCACTACAATCAGCGTGGAGCTGAGAGGAAAAGAAGTGAGAAAACATTGAGTTTTAGGGTAAAAAACACTACAGTGTGCACTAGGAGGTACCGGGTACTGGATCAACACTTTGGATTTGGAGTGTTAGACAGACACAAACTTTTCATCTTGTAAAGTAGTGAGAAAACGTTGTGTTTTAGGGTAAAGTCGCTACAGTAGGTACTGGGAGGTACAGGGGGCTGGGCTGACAATTTGGGATTGGGGTGGGAACAAGACACCAGCAAGTGCAAGCTCGGATGACGGGACGCGGTTTATATTAGTGCTGGCCTGAGATTTGGTTGGCTCTCATAACTAATACGCAACAAAGTGGTTGGTTGATAAGTTATTCACTTTTCTGAGTGACAGGAGTGGATTCGCGTGATTGTCATGGGAGCCATGAATATGTTGCAGTCGAAAAAGATGCGACAAGTAAATAAACAGTTTGTGTGACAAGAGTGAATTCATGCAAATGATCAAAGGGTGACACCGATTATATATGCTTATCTCGCGATCTCGAGATATTATCTCGAGATCTCGACATAGTTTCTCGAGATCTCGAGATATTATTTCGAGATCTTGAGATATTATCTCGAGATCTTGAGATAGTTTCTCGAGATCTTGAGATATTATCTCGAGATCTCGAGATATTTTCTCGAGATCTTGAGATAATTATCTCGAGATCTCGAGATAGTTTCTCGAGATCTTGAGATATTATCTCGAGATCTCGAGATAAAAAAAAGTATTGAGGGTGACCTAAATCAGCCACCGTACGTATGTGATTGTTATGATTATTATGCTTGATTGACTTCTCCATGAATTCAATACAAAACAGACTGTCAGTCGCTTCCCCATAAACACGCCCATATTTGTTGATTGGACGAAGTCTGATTTTAATAATCAAGTGAATGTTTGGTTGTGTGATCACAACGTAATTTGAGTTAAGTGCAGTTCGAGTGATTCAAATGTATAGATTTGATTAATTACAACTGTTATTTCTTTTCTCACCAAATTGATTTGTATTAAAGAAACATTACGCACCAGTTAGCAGTTGTTAATTTAACCACTCTCGGCCCACAGTCCGAACGTTTTGTGTGGGCTGAGCTTCCCCAGCTGGAGGTGGGATTTGAAGTGTTTAATCGTGATCCAAAATAAACTCAAACTAATCTAAATATGGTCGAAACCAGCGAAGGGCATAACAGAAACACCCTCGGGTGTAGTTTAGTGTCTAAACCTGTTACCCTCCCGCCACAAACTCACTATCACCCTAAGAAGGTGATCTAACAGGCAGATTAACAGCTTAACTGTGGCCTTCTACCAGAAAGGGCTGCCTTCTTCGACTCAGATCACAAATTAAAACATAATGTGCCACTTTTATCTTTTTATTTTTACATATTCTAATGAAAACTAATTCTGCCTTCTTCTTTTAAGCAGGTACACAGAAGATGCTTTTTGACCAGCACCCCAATAACCGCTATGGACAGTCTAGCCGTTATAGAAACGGTACCCCCATGGTTCCTGAACATCCTCCACTCCATCCCTAAAAGTGGTCGACCACTTTAAGGGAGGCGAGCGTTGGTCCTGCGTCCCGCCTCTGCCCCTCTTTGTAAGCACATTGCGCATCTTTTGTCCCAACCCATTAGGATTACAATTCAGTCCTGCCCCCGAACCAGGGAAGTTCGGGTCTTCTTTCTGGTGGTCCCCGAAAGGGGTCGTTGTTTTTTTTCTTGCAAAGAGTCCAACCAAATAGAGACAGCCGGAGGCAGACTATACTTGCCAGTGATGGCCATCAATCAAAATCATCTCAGAAGTGGCAGACTATACTTGCCCGAAAATCGATCCACTCGCCTGAAACCTAGAATCACTGCACCCTCGAGGAGAGGTAGTACCTTTGTGAGAGGACCCAACCTCCCACACTGGTCCTCACCCGAGGGTCCAACCGAAATATGTCAACGTAGCCATCACACCACAACCGGAGACACTTGCCGAGTACCCGAACCTTTTCCTCCTTTGACACGTCTAGAAAATCAATCATTTACAGTCACTGAGGGTCGAAAGGGGCTTGTTCCCCATACCGTCCCTGCGCACCTTCGGCGCGCAAAACCATTCCTTTGTGAAATCATCAGCAATAGGAAAGGTAGGCCTGTGTGATCCAAGTGAAATAAAATAAGGTTAACCGGGTCGCAAGGGACTTGTAAATCTCACATCGTCCAAGCGCGCCTTCAGCGCACTAAAACCTTTCATTCATTCAAGTCATCAGTATCATCTCACTCTCGTTACATCATCATCGTCCATTGTTTTGATCGAATTTCACCGAGAGAACATCTCCGACAAAAACGACCGTCAACAATCTTTAAAGGACTATCTTTAATTAGTTATACCTATAACACATACACCACGGATTCCAACAATAAGAAAAGCAGAATGGAAAACAAGAAGAAGGAAGTCAGAAGGCCGTCTTTCCCCAACACAAACAAGGTTAGTCAGGCTTCTTTCCACTGCAAAGGGGGAGAGGCCATATACCTGAACAGGCTTTATGGGGTGAGCGCCCAGGCTAAGCACCCAAAGGGGAATACTTGGCAGACTCACCATTTCCCAAATGATTTACTCCATGAAAACCTTGTTGAAACTGTTTCTCCCTGTAAGTTTCATTTGGTTAACTTGAAGGATTCGCCTCCCCTTCAGAATCATTTTATTTGTGTGGTTTCGGTAGATGTTTCCTGTAATGTATGATTTACCCCCAGATACTCGTCCCACCTCGTCCCCTGAGTTCCAATGTGTTCTATGTGCCAGTAGGCACATAGAACACATTGGAACTCAGGGGACGACCTGTCTCTCCTACACTCGTAGTCACCTGTCTCTCCAACACTGAGAAGTTTGCTGCTACCTTCCAGAATACAGTACTCCCCAACTCTCCACCTTCGAGTAGGGTCCACCTTCTCGCCAATTAAGGTTACCATCCTCTATGACCCTTTCTCTGACGATTTTTTTTACCCTGGTTTGGCCCAACGTCTAGGTCCGAGATCTCCAATGAGTAGTTCTCTATTAGCTCCCTCACTTGGACCATCCACCCTGTTCTTGATATTTGAGTTGAAAATTCTGTGGAACATTACTCTACACCATCGGCTGTCGGGGAGATTTACCAAATAATTACGATAACCGAGTTTCAATAAGTCTATCCTGTCCTTGATCCTCACCCGCCCAAGCTCACCCCTGATTGCTTCAAGTGCTGCGGCATTACTCGACCCCGTTATCAGTCGGCCTGCATCGTTCTGCAGGGTTTCCAAGCTCTTTACAGCCGTCTGGTTTAGGGGTACCACGTCCGTACCATATGTTATACGTGGCAGACCCACCATTTCCCAAATGGTTTTCCCCACGAAAACCTTATTGAAACTGTTTCTCCCTATAAGTTTCATTTTATTAAGGATTCGCCTCCCCTTGAGAATCATTGTATTTGTGTGGTTTCGGCAGATGCCTCTTCGTGTGATGTTTATATTTACCCTAGATACTCGTAGTCACCTGTCTCTCCTACACTGAGAAGTTTGCTGCTATCTTCCAGAATACAGTACTCCCCACCTCTCCACCTTCGAGTAGGGTCCACTTTACGACCTAAGGGTATAACTTTGCTTTTGCATTCCTTTAGTTCGAGTCTCCATTTGTTCCCATTTTTCAAACATTTCCCAGCATTTTTGCTAGCCCATCTTCGCTTTCTGACACTAGCACCATATCGTCTGCAAAAATAGCCCCGGGGTCTTCAAGTCCCCGACTGCTACCCCCTCGTCGCCACGCAGGAGTTCATCTCCTAAACCATTGATGTACAATGCAAACGGAATTGGCGAAAGGATACACCCCCTGTTTTAGGCCTATCTCTATAGGCCTGCACACGTCCCCCTCGTCCCCCCTCGTCCCACCTCGTCCCCTGAGTTCCAATGTGTTCTATGTGCCAGTAGGCACATAGAACACATTGGAACTCAGGGGACGACCTGTCTCTCCTACACTCGTAGTCACCTGTCTCTCCTACACTGAGAAGTTTGCTGCTATCTTCCATTACTCGATCCAGTTACCCATCGGCCTGCATCGTTCTGCAGGGTTTCCAAGCTCTTTACAGCCGTTTGGTTTAGGGGAACCTCGTCTGTACCACATGTTGTACTTGGCAGACCCACCATTTCCCAAATTGTTTTCCCATCGAAAACCTTGTTGAAACTGTTTCTCCCTATAAGTTTCATTTGGTTAAGGATTCGCCCCCACCCCCACCCCCCCCCCCCCCCCCTTCCAGAATCAATGTCTGAGTGTGGTTTCGGTAGATGCCTCTCCCTGTGATGTTTATATGTACCCCCAAATACTCGTAGTCACCTCGTCCCCCTCGTCCCACCTCGTCCCCTGAGTTTCAGTGTATTCTCTGTGCCAGTAGGCACACAGAACACATTGGAACTCAGGGGATGACCTGTCTCTCCTACACTAAGGAGTCTGCTGCTACCTCCCTTAACACAGAACTCCCCCACTCTCCACCTTCGAGTGGGGTCCACTTTGTGGCCCACAGGTATAAGTTTGCTCTTGCTTTCATTAAGTTCGAGTCTCCATTTGCTCCCATATTTCCCAGCATCTTCGCTAGCCCCTCTTCGCTTTCTGACACTAGCACCATGAGGTTTGCTGCTATCTTCCAGAATACAGTACTCCCCAACTCTCCACCATCGAGTAGGATCCACTTTACGACCCAAGGGTATAACTTTGCTTTTGCATTCCTTTAGTTCGAGTCTCCATTTGTTCCCATATTTCCCAACATTTCCCAGCATTTTTGCTAGCCCGTCTTCGCTTTCTGACACTAGCACCATATCGTCTGGACAAATAGCCCTGGGATCTTCAAATCACCAACTGCAACCCCCTCGTCGCTATGCAGATGTTCACCTCCTAAACCTTTGATGTATAATGCAAAAAGAATTGGCGAAAGGATACACCCCTGTTTTAGACCTATCTCCATAGGCACACGTTTTGTTGTAATGTTTCCCAGGATAAGTTCACTCTGTACATCTTTATATAATGCTTTCATAATCCCAACAAACTCGCCTCCCAAGCCCAGAGCCTCCAGCTTGCGCCACATACCCTCCCTCCATACTTTATCGTAGTCACCTCGTCCCCCTCGTCCCCCTCGTCCCACCTCGTCCCCTGAGTTCCAATGTGTTCTATATGCCAGAAGGCACATAGAATACATTGGAACTCAGAGGACGACCTGTTTCTCCAACACTGGTAGTCACCTGTCTCTCCTACACTGAGAAGTTTGCTGCTATCTTCCAGAATACAGTACTCCCCAACTCTCCACCTTCCAGTAGGGTCCACTTTACGACCCAAGGGTATAACTTTGCTTTTGTATTCCTTTAATTCGAGTCTCCATTTGTTCCCATATTTCCCAATATTTCCCAGCATTTTTGCTAGCCCGTCTTCGCTTTCTGATACTAGCACCACATCGTCTGCAAAAAATAGCCCCGGGGTCTTCAAGTCCCCAACTGCTACCCCCTCGTCGCCACGCAGGGGTTCATCTCCTAAACCATTAATGTACAATACAAAACGAATTGGTGAAAGGATACACCCCCGGGTTAGGCCTCTCTGTATAGGCACACGTTTTGTTGTTGTGTTACCCAGGCTCAGTTCACTCTGTGCATCTTTATATAATGCGTTCACAATTCCAAGCCTATACTCTATAGTATGCCCTTTGAACATCCAAAAAAGGCCATAAACATCTTTTTCTTTTTTTACTTTCGTGGATTCTATCATTTGGGATAGCGGGAAAAGATGGTCAGTGACTCTCCTTCCCTTCCTTAAGCCATTCTGAATCTCTTCCCAAAAAACCCTTTTCCTCAATCACCTCCTCTAATCTCCCGAAACCATACAAAATTCGATTTGATATTCGCGAATCTCTGACATGATTCGTTTCGAGATTCGATTCGAACGGAAATTCCAGGTTCGTAGGGCCTTTTTATTTTTTTATTATTACAATTATTACTATCACAATCATTATTATAGTTTTCTATGTTCGATTCCTCCGATGTCATCTTAGCGCTATCAATCATGATTTTCCGATCTGTGTGAACCTTTTGACATTGAAATTATTATTATCATTATTACCAACATCACAGTTATTACCATTTTATCGTCTTCCTGTGGAAACTTATCTGTTGCAAGATGGATTAACCTCACAACAAGATATAGGGTGGATCCACTTGTTCGATACCACGCCAGCACAACAGATATCCGCTTCTGACAACTTTCGATTTTCGTGCCAGAAGGGTTTCCATTTTCCCTATTGATTTCATTCTTAGAACCAAAAACAAAGCTTGCTAGTGGTACACCAACCCTGATGGATCCTGTTTAATCAAATGCACTACTGAACGCTGATTTTCTTTGTGTGTTACCTTCTTGGGGGTGGAGATATGTATAAATAATATACTGTTCGTGTATATGTACATGCATGTACATCTAGGTGAGTGTATATATGTGCAAATGTGAGCATGTGCATATGGATATGTATGTGTGTGTGTGTGCGTATGTGTATATGTATATGTTCGATTTAGGCTGAAATTCCAGATTTAAGTTCAAATTGGATATGTATGTGCATGCATGCACGCGCATGCGTACGTATACATACATGTGTATATCTACATATGTGTACGAGTGCATATGCATGTGTATGCGTGTATGTATGGGCACATGTGTTTAAATATAGTTGCACCAAGCAGAAATACCACAATTATTATTTCCACAAATATTATTTCCTTTTAATTTATTTTGTCTTCCCCTTTGCTTTGCTCTCTTTGTCCAGTAAGAAATCCAACCAGTCCTGATTTATTCTACTTAGAGATTTATGTAGTTTGATATCCACTTAGAGATTTATGTAGTTTGACTTTGAGTAAGCAGTTCATATTATCACATGAATTGCTTTTCCAATATCTTTTTCCCATTTCTCTTTACTATTTTCTCTTATATTTCTCTTCGAGGTTCCACACTCTCGGACAAAACGACCTGAATTTAATTCGTACCACTGTAGAATGATATTGTCATTGAAAGTTACCAACCTCTGGGCATCATGGGTACCTGTATATTACCACCCACAGATTACATAATGTATCGTCTTGAGTCTTATCACGCCCGGATTGGTATATTCAATACTGTAGTTTATGCTCGCGGCCTGAAAAGAAGACTAACAAAACATCAGTCCCTTTGTGCTCTTGCGCATCTTTACATATGGTGTATGCATGTTGAGGTTCAGGTCAGCCTTACTGTGACATCAACCCTGTTTCATCGTTTATTCAACAAATTTATCCTACGCTGCCAATGCAGTAATGATAGGAACCATATCATAAGCATGAACAGGATCTAACTTTAATACAGCTGCTATTTCACTATGCGCTGGGACCTGTATTGAACAACTCACTTTCGCCGAACAAACCCAATGAAAAGCCCTCCATAATGGCAACAGTGGTATAGAATCAGAACCGACCCTTAAGTAACCTTCTTCTGAGTCAATAATAACTTTATTAAACTGCAAAAAATTCCAATCAAGCAGTACCGGTTGTGCCATATCTCTAGCAACATAAAAGTCAAATTCATTTTCGAACATACCAAATTTAATTTTCAATCTTACAAGACCAAGAATCTCTACTGGTAAATTATTAACAGATACTGCTTGGAAGTTCATTGCAGTATTCAGCCTATGACATTTTAAAACATTAAAACTCTCCCTAAATCTTTCACTAATCAATGAAATACTCGACCCAGTATCCACCTATGCTTTACAGTTACAATACCTTCTAAATTCAACTGACATAATGTTGAAGACGGTGACACTGATTTAATTGCCCCAGAAAATTGTTGTCTATCAATACATGGGGCTCAGTATTGATAGGTTCTAGTTTGACGACTGCCTCGAATATCTACCATTCCGACCTCCCTGTGGACGGATCCGACCACCAAACCCTCTATTTCTTCCCCTCTGTGGAAATGACTGTCTCATATTTCGAAAACATCCTCTTGTGAAATGTCCACAATAACCACATCGATAACAATCCCCTTGGATACCATAATTCTGATTTGACGACGATAGAGCAGCTACTTGAACTTTTAGTTCATCCATTTGTTTACTCATCTGCTCCATAAACTCAAGCTCCCTGGGGATTTTTGTCTCAGTTTCAATTTCACTAGTTTTAACTTGATTAATACTTGAGGTTATTGGTGATTGATGTTTCTCTACAGCTAAGTGACATTCTAGCTTAGCTGCTTTCTCCAATGTATCGGCCACATTAGGAGGGTATTTATGTTTAACTTTAATCCCAATTTCACCAATACCAGGAAGTGAGTCAAAACTACATCCTCTTGTGCTTCCTTATTATACTTGGGAAAAGCTCGCCAAACTAACCGACGTAACTCCCCAACATAAACTACCAAGTTTTCATCACATTTTCTCAATCTGTTTGCCAATTCGGCACGAAAAACATCAACTAATGCACCCAAGGAAAAGGCTTTAATAAATTCTGCTCTAATTTCATCATATTTTTTTTTACTTCTTCTGACAGTTCCCTGTACACTGAAAATGCTCCACCACCCAAAAGGGTGGGAAATATTTTCAATTTAGTTTCAGCATCAGGAGCATGTACTGAAGACCATACTTCAAACCTTTCAATCCAATCTTCAAAATCATCTCCCTGATTACACTCAAATGGTTTGGGGGCATTGATTACATATAGCGGTCTACTTTCAGCCATACTAATAACACTAATAAAATTAGAAGAGCAACTCAAGACAAGGAAAATTTTCAAAACTCACAATTATCTCTTTCTCTTCCAACTCCTATCATCTTCATCTAAACTCTCTGCTGATGATTGTTTCCCCGCAATGTGGACGAGCCTCTCTGGAGATTTTGCTAAATCACTCTCATTTAAAGTATAATTAATTTCGTGATGAACAGCTCTTATCAATGAATCATACCAAGAATGTTTTGTGTCAGAATTAGCATCTAAGCCATCATACAATTTATCATAAAAAATATCTTGGAAAAGTTTTTAATTTTCTTGCCCTTCCTGAACGTTTTTTTATGAAAATGAATTATTTCCCCATGCCAAGATACTGTCCAACATCCTCTAAGATGGCCTTCCTGTTTTGAACTATTATTTAATTTTAATTCTTTATTAATAAAATTTATTTTTCTAGTAATTCATTTTGGATGATTTGAAGTTCTGCATCAGAAAATTTTGAATATTTTAATTTAGTATTTTTTTATCAAAAATTGAGAATAATCTTTAAGATTTACTGGTGGAATTGTAATAAAACCAACTAATGCTAATGGGAAATGTTGTTTCAAAACAGACTTGAAACTTAAAAGTGGTTGTAAGAGTTCCTCTGCAGAAATATTTGACAATTTCAATTCTCTTCCTCCAGAATGTGAAGTCTTTTTTCCAATAAATCATTGATTTCACAGCAAATTGTAATAATTAACTTTAAATCCGATGGTAAGATCCACTGGTTGTGGATACAACAGCACATTATCAAAAGTATTAGCTCTTGAATCAGCTACTAAAACACAAATATTTCATTTTCATTTTCACCGTCACTGACACATGTTTAAACTTTCACACAAAATAAAAATGACGTCCACCCCATAACCATGCGATAAATTGAAAAACAAAACTGAGACAACCCAAGTAGCTTTCAGTTAGCCTAACACTACACCGACTGTTAGCTAATACTAACAAACCACCTCTGCCACCAATGTAACCTTACTCATTCATACTTACTACCTCAACAGTCCTCTTCCCACCAATTCAATATCTCTTTCCTCTCCTCGACGTCCTATCTCCACGCCATCATCTGACATCCTCCACCTTGACCTCAATCTCTTATTCTCTCCTCATTCCCACTCAATCTCCTTCTTCGAACCTACTCCCGTCACTTGCCAATCAGGACACGGACCCAAAATCCAATGCTAAACGAATGAATGAAATGAAGTAAAAGCCAAAACGCCCCCTAAGGTGACCAATAAAGCCAACAAGACACAGAGCCATCTGCAACCAAACCCCCGTGTCGTAATCACACGCATCCACCCCAAAACAGAAAAAAACTCGATTGATAAAGCCCTTCCAGGATGCTCATGGGAGAGACTAATCTCCAAAGCTACAGGCAACCATACTTGGAAAATAAAAGTAAAATGCCCTAACAGAGCAACGAAATTAAATCTGATAAGCAAAGGGGTAATTATCAACGGCAAACAATACGAATATCCTGTTCTTCCGCAACCCGTTCAGTGTCACAAGTGTCAGAAATTTGGGCAATTGTCACACAAATGCAATGGGGAGCAATGATGTATGAAATGCGGTGACAAACACATCACGAAGGCATGTAGTACTACAACTCTGAAATGCCCCAATTGCGGTGGTCAACACCCCAGCAACTACCGGGGGCATAGCCACTTCAAAAATGTTAAAACAAACATCCAGCTTAAAGCTCTAAATGTAAGTAATCGTTATTCCACGTGTACTCTAATGGCTGGCACTATTTTCAGCATAATGAAGAAACACATGGACACAAGTCTTTTGGCAGTTTGCAAAGAGATTAGTAAAACAGCCTCTAAGTTATATAATACTCAAATATCTCACACGCTATTAGAAGCAGCCGTCAACAAAATATAATTATGTAACAATATTACAAATAGTAACTAAACTTAAATAAACTTAGTACAGTTATTCCTAACCATTCATGGATACACTAAAAATAGTCCAGTGGAACGCTCAAAGCGTTAATCAGAAAAACTTGCAAATGTCACATTATTTCAAAAATATGGACGTAATTGGAATTAGCGAAACATGGCTTCAAACAAACAAAAAATTCTTGTTATGTGGTTTTGATATTACTAGAAGAGAACGCCCCATCCAAAAAGGTCCAAAAAGGTCGCGGTGTCACTCTGCTAATAACGCAGGAGATTAAATACAAAACAATACCATGTGACCACCTCAATGCTGAAGTGATTGCAGTTGAAATTGAACTTGACCACAAACGCTTGACCATCATATCATATTATAACAAGCCGCAAGCAACAGTAGACAGTAAAGTATTTGAATTCTTTACCAAAAAGTACAAGCACTGCATATTCTTGGGTGATTTCAATTCCGAACACCAGGTATTCGGTTGTCATAAAACTGAGCCTAATGGTGACACCCTTTTTCAACATCATTGAAGAACTTGATCTATTCATGGTAAATAACGATCAAGACGTAACATACATAAGCAACAACCCATTTCATCAATCAGATATCCTAGACTTGATTACCACCAGCAAATCACTAACCAACCAAATGCAAGACATATTTGTAGGGGATGCTGAGAAGTTTGCTGCCCCCTTCCGAAATGCAGAACTCACCCACTCTCCACCTTCGAGTGGGGTCCACTTTGCGGCCCACAGGAATAACTTTGCTCTTGCTTTCATTAAGTTCGAGTCTCCATTTGCTCCCATATTTCCCAACAATTCCCAGCATTTTCGTTAGCCCCTCTTCGTTTTCCGAGGCTGACACTAGAACCATATCGTCTGCAAAAAATAGCCCTGGGATCTTCAAGTCCCCAACTGCTACCCCCTCCTCGCTACGCAGGAGTTCATCTCCTAAACCTTTGATGTACAATGCAAACAGGATCGGCGAAAGGATACACCCCTGTTTTAGGCCTATCTCCATAGGCACACGTTTCGTTGTAATGTTACCCAGGCTAAGTTCACTCTGTACATCTTTATATAATGCTTTCATAATTCCAACAAACTCACCTCCTAAGCCCATAGCCTCCAGCTTGCGCCACATACCTTCCCTCCATACTCTATCGTATGCCTTTTTGATATCCAATGGCCTGAATGTCAGACACTTCCCCTGGTTAAGGTAGTTATGCCACCCTTCGACATCGTTGTTTGTACGGACTGCCATACCGAACAAACTCCAGTCATTCATTGTCCAAACATTTGTACCCAGCTATTTTCTACATAGTTCAGAAGAGTTTGTAAAGCTATTTGGGTGGTTAGGTCGAATTAAGTCCTTACAATCATCAAATGTCATGGCTATCTGCTCTGCTGGCAAAAAAGGGAGGCACATCAATTCACGGAGGTATTTTGAAGTGTTTTTTTCTTTTTCTATAGGCTGGTACTAGGCCAAGGTTTTGTATTTTTTTCCATATTGCCTGAGTCCAGTGGAAAACACACCCTTGTAAGCGGATGTCGGGGAATACTGTTCGGAATGCACCCCAAACTGCTGCCTCAAAATCCATCACAGTTATATCAAAAGCTGCAGATGATAAATGTCCCTTCCAAAATTTCAAAATTTGTATATAGTGCTCTTTTGTTCGCCTTGACATTAAAACAAATATAAGTGGAACCTGGGTCAAAAAATATATTTTTGAAACGAGAAATGTCAAGAAAAAAGAAGGAATTTTCTATTATACATACCCATTATTGGCGCGTCGTCGTTTCATTTTTGTTTCTACCACTGTAATAAATAACTGAAATGTGACATTCGGTGAAAATTTGCGGGTATATATTCACAAATTGTGTTTTTATAAACACTTTTGATGTCACATCAAAGAGGTATTAAAAACTCATCAGCATACATGTCTTATTCTAATCAAAACAATAGGCATGAGTTTGTTTTGTTCACACTTTTTGATGTTACTTCAAAAGATCCCACATCAAAGTACATTAAAATCAACCTGACAAAAATTTGAAAATAATTCAGTGTTGGAGGAAATTTGAAAATAATTCAGTGTTACAGATCCATGCCTTGGATGTTTCGTCGAAAACCAAGAAGACGATTCGTCGTGATCGTAATTTGGACGATTCGTCGTTACGACGAATCTACAATCACGACGAATCGTCCAGATACCTTCTTCCTTCCTGTAACGATTATTGCATAAAATAAACATATTTCATCGTAAAACACTACGCAAACGTAATTTAGAGGGGGTTCTGGGGGGGGGGGGGGTCTGGTATTTAGGAGAAAAATACTAAATACCAGAACCCCCAGAACCGCCTAGACAAAGGCAACTATAAGAATGAATTTACTTCTATTCTTCTTTCCTGTAACGATTATTGCATAAAATCAACATATTTCATCGTAAAACACTGCGTAAATGTAATTTAGAGGGGGGTTCTGTGCGGTTCTGGTGGGTTCGGGTATTTAGGAGGACCCCTTTACACCATCGGCTGTCGGGGAGTTGCAATAAGTCTATCGAAGTGGCTATATCACGGACGTCCGCGATATAGTCTACGGACTATATCACGGACGCCCGTGATATAGTCTACAGGCTATTTCACGGGCTCTGATAAACTATTATGCTTGAATGAATGAAAGGTTTCAGCGCGCCGAAGGCGCGCAGGGACGATGTGGGATTTAAAATCCCTTGCGACCCGATTGGCCTTATTTTATTTCACTTGGATCACACAGGCCTAGCTTTCCTATTGCCTCAAATGGGGTCTGAGGGGGTATGCACGCGGTTAGAATTCCCGGCTCGTTTGCGTTGGAGTGATAGATTGTTAAAAATCAATCCCTCAGCGCCATTAAGACTATTAGAGAGTGGGCTCTATTCGGTTCCAGCTTGGCGATGGTAGAGGTTTGAGTCACCATGGTGGCGAACCAGAATATAATGATGTGCGATGGCAAATTTAAGGGAGGAAAAGAAAAGAAAACCAAACAGCAACGCCGGTTTGGTAGCGGCTCCGGTATATGACCATAATGGTTACAAAAAGGAGTGGAGAAAGCTCCAACAGTTTAGTTTGAAAAACCGAGAGTCATCCATCAAGCTTTCTGGGAGATAGGATGCTGTATGTACGGTGGCTGATTTAGGCCACCCTCAATACTTTTTTTTATCTCGAGATCTCGAGAAATTATCTCAAGATAATATCTCAAGATCTCGAGAAACTATCTCAAGATCTCGAGATAATTATCTCAAGATCTCGAGATAATATCTCAAGATCTCGAGATAATATCTCAAGATCTCGAGATAATATCTCGAGATCTCGAGATAATATCTCAAGATCTCGAGAAACTATCTCAAGATCTCGAGATAATATCTCAAGATCTCGAGATAAGCATATATAATCGGTGTCACCCTTTGATCATTAGCATGAATTCACTCAAACTGTTTATTCACTTGTCACCTCTTTTCCGACTGCAACATATTCGAACAAGATGAAGCACCCTCAACGTCGTTTACTGCCACCCTTAACCAGCTACAACATGGCACCCCAATTAACCATACGATTTTCCGTGATCATATACTCTCACCCCCAACTTCAACTCATGAATCGACAGTAATACAGGACATCCCGTCCCATGAGATTGATTGGTCTCCTATGTTCTCACCGGCTGAAACCCATTCCAACCTGGGAAACCTTAATTTCGCCATCCATGAGAACATAGTTCCACCAGGACCACGAGCCACTCCCTCTTAACTCCCAAGATGACACAGACACACAGACACACACCCAATTTATGAGAGCAACATCTTGCCCACCCAAACCCCGATAGCGCATCACACCATTGATTTGTCCTCCAACAATACCCAACTATGAATACACTTTTCATATTTCTCCAGTGGGACTCCCAACAATACCCCTCAAAACGACACCACTGCGAGCCATCCTGCAATGATATTCGAAACTCAAGCCCGTGAACATACCTCCCGGTTTGACCTGTCGCTGCTGCAGCTCCCAAAAAATGTTTGACCCAATTGGCAGTCCTCCCAAATAAGCGAAAGTGTCCCTCCCGCCAAACAGTGAACCCCGCAATGTTCTGTTGAAAAGATGTCCCCGCGACATTTGAAACAGTAAGTAGCACCCCACTTTCTATTTTGCTGCTCCCGGTCCCATGAAGGGATTTCCTCCCAAAGATACTCATAGTAGCATCCCCACCGTAGATTAACTGGCCATCTGGTGCCTCCCTCCAGCCTATATCAAACAAACCCCTCTTGGGACGCAACAATAGTTTCCCTTCCTCCTAGTACCCTAAAAGGTAAGTGGGACCCTCCTCAAGAGGACTGAAACCTGCCAAGGATATAAGGGAAAGATGCTCTCATGACACAAGAGCATCGCCTGCCCCTACCTGGTTATAACACATCCACGCCCTCCTTTTCGCTACTCCGTTTCCCACAAAGAGCCCCTTTCCCGACAGACCCGAGTAGCTCCCTTGATACCCGATTTATCGGCAATCATGGATGGCGAAATTAAGGTTTCCCAGGCTGGAATGGGTTTCAGTCGGTAAGAACATAGGGGGACAATCAATTTATTTATTTATTTATTTATTTATTTATTTATTTATTTGTTGTTGTTTAAGGTCACATATTTCTGAGCAATGGCTAATCATGACCATGACAGTTTTACGGGTGGAGGAAGCCGGAGTACCCGAAAAGAACCACCGAGCAACGGTGAGTAACTGTCAGCTCCCCAACATTTTAACTCCACACAAGCAGGGTCGGCATTGGTTGAAGGCAGGTGCACCATCGACATACAGTACGCCTTAGTACACAGCAACACCGTGCCCCCACGTAGGCAATGGGGGTGAAGGGTCTTTCCTAAGGACACAACGCGGTTGCCGAACCAAGGACCTCTCGGCTTGTAGCCTGCACGTATACCTACTGAGCCACGGCGCCCCCAGGACAAATCAGTCTTGTGATACGGGATGTCCTGTATTACTGTCGGTTCATGAGTTGACATTGAAGATGGGGTCACAAGTACTGGGTGGGGGGATCTCCTGTGACCGGTTGAGAGTATGGGATCACGGAGGACCGTATTGTTAATTGGGGTGCCATGTTGTAGCTGGTTGAAGGTGGCAGTAAACGACGTTGAGGGGGCTTCATCTTGTTCGGAGATAATGGGAATCGGGTTCAAGTTGTTTTTCTTTATATATGCGCGGGACTAGATACTTCACTGTTGGAGTTGTCACTTTGGGGTATCTCCCTGGATAAGTGTGAAAGGTGTATGGACCGTTGAGACTTGTCAGGTGATAGGTCAATCTTTTCATTACTACATGTAATTGGGTTTTGTGTGGAAACAATGTAAGTCATGCCCATCTTGCCACGTTTGGGGTTCACGGGGGGGGGGGGGGGGGGTAATTCCATTCGCCTCTTGGGCTCAGGGTTATGGGTTTTAATTTTTCAATTTGGTCCTGGGGGACAGGAGATTGCTGGATATTGACCATAAATTCACGGTTTTGTTTGGCTTCTGCATCCTTGTACTGGACATACCCTTTTCTAACACTGACTCTGGTAATACGCGAGGGCCTTAATCACTCGTCCGGAAGCATTATCCGCAGGGGGTAACTAGTTACGCTTAATCCACACTTTTCAAACCAACGAGAGGAAAGAGAATCCGACGACAGGTTTATAACTATCACTGGTGTAAGGTTATTATACACCGAGTAGCATCGTCGATTTCCTCGGTCAAAATTGACGCGGTATGGGGTTAAAGTTATGCTGTATGACGGGTCCGTGGAATAATGGGTCCGTGGAAAGTAGGTGAAAAATCCACCAAGGGAGTGGGTGATTGGTTTCACTGTGGGGTGAAACCTTTCAGCGTGGAGCTGGTGGAGCTATTTGGTATTTTCGGGTCTGTATCTTGCAAAGTTGTGAGTACACTTTGTGAGTTGTGGTAAAAACCATTCCTTTTCAATGTGGAGCTGGAAGGAAATATTTGGTATTTATGGGTGTGTGTCTTGTAAAGCAGTGAATAAACTTTGTGTCACTACAATCAGCGTGGAGCTGAGAGGAAAAGAAGTGAGAAAACATTGAGTTTTAGGGTAAAAAACACTACAGTGTGCACTAGGAGGTACCGGGTACTGGATCAACACTTTGGATTTGGAGTGTTAGACAGACACAAACTTTTCATCTTGTAAAGTAGTGAGAAAACGTTGTGTTTTAGGGTAAAGTCGCTACAGTAGGTACTGGGAGGTACAGGGGGCTGGGCTGACAATTTGGGATTGGGGTGGGAACAAGACACCAGCAAGTGCAAGCTCGGATGACGGGACGCGGTTTATATTAGTGCTGGCCTGAGATTTGGTTGGCTCTCATAACTAATACGCAACAAAGTGGTTGGTTGATAAGTTATTCACTTTTCTGAGTGACAGGAGTGGATTCGCGTGATTGTCATGGGAGCCATGAATATGTTGCAGTCGAAAAAGATGCGACAAGTAAATAAACAGTTTGTGTGACAAGAGTGAATTCATGCAAATGATCAAAGGGTGACACCGATTATATATGCTTATCTCGCGATCTCGAGATATTATCTCGAGATCTCGACATACGAGATCTTGAGATATTATCTCGAGATCTTGAGATAGTTTCTCGAGATCTTGAGATATTATCTCGAGATCTCGAGATATTTTCTCGAGATCTTGAGATAATTATCTCGAGATCTCGAGATAGTTTCTCGAGATCTTGAGATATTATCTCGAGATCTCGAGATAAAAAAAAGTATTGAGGGTGACCTAAATCAGCCACCGTACGTATGTGATTGTTATGATTATTATGCTTGATTGACTTCTCCATGAATTCAATACAAAACAGACTGTCAGTCGCTTCCCCATAAACACGCCCATATTTGTTGATTGGACGAAGTCTGATTTTAATAATCAAGTGAATGTTTGGTTGTGTGATCACAACGTAATTTGAGTTAAGTGCAGTTCGAGTGATTCAAATGTATAGATTTGATTAATTACAACTGTTATTTCTTTTCTCACCAAATTGATTTGTATTAAAGAAACATTACGCACCAGTTAGCAGTTGTTAATTTAACCACTCTCGGCCCACAGTCCGAACGTTTTGTGTGGGCTGAGCTTCCCCAGCTGGAGGTGGGATTTGAAGTGTTTAATCGTGATCCAAAATAAACTCAAACTAATCTAAATATGGTCGAAACCAGCGAAGGGCATAACAGAAACACCCTCGGGTGTAGTTTAGTGTCTAAACCTGTTACCCTCCCGCCACAAACTCACTATCACCCTAAGAAGGTGATCTAACAGGCAGATTAACAGCTTAACTGTGGCCTTCTACCAGAAAGGGCTGCCTTCTTCGACTCAGATCACAAATTAAAACATAATGTGCCACTTTTATCTTTTTATTTTTACATATTCTAATGAAAACTAATTCTGCCTTCTTCTTTTAAGCAGGTACACAGAAGATGCTTTTTGACCAGCACCCCAATAACCGCTATGGACAGTCTAGCCGTTATAGAAACGGTACCCCCATGGTTCCTGAACATCCTCCACTCCATCCCTAAAAGTGGTCGACCACTTTAAGGGAGGCGAGCGTTGGTCCTGCGTCCCGCCTCTGCCCCTCTTTGTAAGCGCATTGCGCATCTTTTGTCCCAACCCATTAGGATTACAATTCAGTCCTGCCCCCGAACCAGGGAAGTTCGGGTCTTCTTTCTGGTGGTCCCCGAAAGGGGTCGTTGTTTTTTTTCTTGCAAAGAGTCCAACCAAATAGAGACAGCCGGAGGCAGACTATACTTGCCAGTGATGGCCATCAATCAAAATCATCTCAGAAGTGGCAGACTATACTTGCCCGAAAATCGATCCACTCGCCTGAAACCTAGAATCACTGCACCCTCGAGGAGAGGTAGTACCTTTGTGAGAGGACCCAACCTCCCACACTGGTCCTCACCCGAGGGTCCAACCGAAATATGTCAACGTAGCCATCACACCACAACCGGAGACACTTGCCGAGTACCCGAACCTTTTCCTCCTTTGACACGTCTAGAAAATCAATCATTTACAGTCACTGAGGGTCGAAAGGGGCTTGTTCCCCATACCGTCCCTGCGCACCTTCGGCGCGCAAAACCATTCCTTTGTGAAATCATCAGCAATAGGAAAGGTAGGCCTGTGTGATCCAAGTGAAATAAAATAAGGTTAACCGGGTCGCAAGGGACTTGTAAATCTCACATCGTCCAAGCGCGCCTTCAGCGCACTAAAACCTTTCATTCATTCAAGTCATCAGTATCATCTCACTCTCGTTACATCATCATCGTCCATTGTTTTGATCGAATTTCACCGAGAGAACATCTCCGACAAAAACGACCGTCAACAATCTTTAAAGGACTATCTTTAATTAGTTATACCTATAACACATACACCACGGATTCCAACAATAAGAAAAGCAGAATGGAAAACAAGAAGAAGGAAGTCAGAAGGCCGTCTTTCCCCAACACAAACAAGGTTAGTCAGGCTTCTTTCCACTGCAAAGGGGGAGAGGCCATATACCTGAACAGGCTTTATGGGGTGAGCGCCCAGGCTAAGCACCCAAAGGGGAATACTTGGCAGACTCACCATTTCCCAAATGATTTACTCCATGAAAACCTTGTTGAAACTGTTTCTCCCTGTAAGTTTCATTTGGTTAACTTGAAGGATTCGCCTCCCCTTCAGAATCATTTTATTTGTGTGGTTTCGGTAGATGTTTCCTGTAATGTATGATTTACCCCCAGATACTCGTCCCACCTCGTCCCCTGAGTTCCAATGTGTTCTATGTGCCAGTAGGCACATAGAACACATTGGAACTCAGGGGACGACCTGTCTCTCCTACACTCGTAGTCACCTGTCTCTCCAACACTGAGAAGTTTGCTGCTACCTTCCAGAATACAGTACTCCCCAACTCTCCACCTTCGAGTAGGGTCCACCTTCTCGCCAATTAAGGTTACCATCCTCTATGACCCTTTCTCTGACGATTTTTTTTACCCTGGTTTGGCCCAACGTCTAGGTCCGAGATCTCCAATGAGTAGTTCTCTATTAGCTCCCTCACTTGGACCATCCACCCTGTTCTTGATATTTGAGTTGAAAATTCTGTGGAACATTACTCTACACCATCGGCTGTCGGGGAGATTTACCAAATAATTACGATAACCGAGTTTCAATAAGTCTATCCTGTCCTTGATCCTCACCCGCCCAAGCTCACCCCTGATTGCTTCAAGTGCTGCGGCATTACTCGACCCCGTTATCAGTCGGCCTGCATCGTTCTGCAGGGTTTCCAAGCTCTTTACAGCCGTCTGGTTTAGGGGTACCACGTCCGTACCATATGTTATACGTGGCAGACCCACCATTTCCCAAATGGTTTTCCCCACGAAAACCTTATTGAAACTGTTTCTCCCTATAAGTTTCATTTTATTAAGGATTCGCCTCCCCTTGAGAATCATTGTATTTGTGTGGTTTCGGCAGATGCCTCTTCGTGTGATGTTTATATTTACCCTAGATACTCGTAGTCACCTGTCTCTCCTACACTGAGAAGTTTGCTGCTATCTTCCAGAATACAGTACTCCCCACCTCTCCACCTTCGAGTAGGGTCCACTTTACGACCTAAGGGTATAACTTTGCTTTTGCATTCCTTTAGTTCGAGTCTCCATTTGTTCCCATTTTTCAAACATTTCCCAGCATTTTTGCTAGCCCATCTTCGCTTTCTGACACTAGCACCATATCGTCTGCAAAAATAGCCCCGGGGTCTTCAAGTCCCCGACTGCTACCCCCTCGTCGCCACGCAGGAGTTCATCTCCTAAACCATTGATGTACAATGCAAACGGAATTGGCGAAAGGATACACCCCCTGTTTTAGGCCTATCTCTATAGGCCTGCACACGTCCCCCTCGTCCCCCCTCGTCCCACCTCGTCCCCTGAGTTCCAATGTGTTCTATGTGCCAGTAGGCACATAGAACACATTGGAACTCAGGGGACGACCTGTCTCTCCTACACTCGTAGTCACCTGTCTCTCCTACACTGAGAAGTTTGCTGCTATCTTCCATTACTCGATCCAGTTACCCATCGGCCTGCATCGTTCTGCAGGGTTTCCAAGCTCTTTACAGCCGTTTGGTTTAGGGGAACCTCGTCTGTACCACATGTTGTACTTGGCAGACCCACCATTTCCCAAATTGTTTTCCCATCGAAAACCTTGTTGAAACTGTTTCTCCCTATAAGTTTCATTTGGTTAAGGATTCGCCCCCACCCCCACCCCCCCCCCCTTCCAGAATCAATGTCTGAGTGTGGTTTCGGTAGATGCCTCTCCCTGTGATGTTTATATGTACCCCCAAATACTCGTAGTCACCTCGTCCCCCTCGTCCCACCTCGTCCCCTGAGTTTCAGTGTATTCTCTGTGCCAGTAGGCACACAGAACACATTGGAACTCAGGGGATGACCTGTCTCTCCTACACTAAGGAGTCTGCTGCTACCTCCCTTAACACAGAACTCCCCCACTCTCCACCTTCGAGTGGGGTCCACTTTGTGGCCCACAGGTATAAGTTTGCTCTTGCTTTCATTAAGTTCGAGTCTCCATTTGCTCCCATATTTCCCAGCATCTTCGCTAGCCCCTCTTCGCTTTCTGACACTAGCACCATGAGGTTTGCTGCTATCTTCCAGAATACAGTACTCCCCAACTCTCCACCATCGAGTAGGATCCACTTTACGACCCAAGGGTATAACTTTGCTTTTGCATTCCTTTAGTTCGAGTCTCCATTTGTTCCCATATTTCCCAACATTTCCCAGCATTTTTGCTAGCCCGTCTTCGCTTTCTGACACTAGCACCATATCGTCTGGACAAATAGCCCTGGGATCTTCAAATCACCAACTGCAACCCCCTCGTCGCTATGCAGATGTTCACCTCCTAAACCTTTGATGTATAATGCAAAAAGAATTGGCGAAAGGATACACCCCTGTTTTAGACCTATCTCCATAGGCACACGTTTTGTTGTAATGTTTCCCAGGATAAGTTCACTCTGTACATCTTTATATAATGCTTTCATAATCCCAACAAACTCGCCTCCCAAGCCCAGAGCCTCCAGCTTGCGCCACATACCCTCCCTCCATACTTTATCGTAGTCACCTCGTCCCCCTCGTCCCCCTCGTCCCACCTCGTCCCCTGAGTTCCAATGTGTTCTATGTGCCAGAAGGCACATAGAATACATTGGAACTCAGAGGACGACCTGTTTCTCCAACACTGGTAGTCACCTGTCTCTCCTACACTGAGAAGTTTGCTGCTATCTTCCAGAATACAGTACTCCCCAACTCTCCACCTTCCAGTAGGGTCCACTTTACGACCCAAGGGTATAACTTTGCTTTTGTATTCCTTTAATTCGAGTCTCCATTTGTTCCCATATTTCCCAATATTTCCCAGCATTTTTGCTAGCCCGTCTTCGCTTTCTGATACTAGCACCACATCGTCTGCAAAAAATAGCCCCGGGGTCTTCAAGTCCCCAACTGCTACCCCCTCGTCGCCACGCAGGGGTTCATCTCCTAAACCATTAATGTACAATACAAAACGAATTGGTGAAAGGATACACCCCCGGGTTAGGCCTCTCTGTATAGGCACACGTTTTGTTGTTGTGTTACCCAGGCTCAGTTCACTCTGTGCATCTTTATATAATGCGTTCACAATTCCAAGCCTATACTCTATAGTATGCCCTTTGAACATCCAAAAAAGGCCATAAACATCTTTTTCTTTTTTTACTTTCGTGGATTCTATCATTTGGGATAGCGGGAAAAGATGGTCAGTGACTCTCCTTCCCTTCCTTAAGCCATTCTGAATCTCTTCCCAAAAAACCCTTTTCCTCAATCACCTCCTCTAATCTCCCGAAACCATACAAAATTCGATTTGATATTCGCGAATCTCTGACATGATTCGTTTCGAGATTCGATTCGAACGGAAATTCCAGGTTCGTAGGGCCTTTTTATTTTTTTATTATTACAATTATTACTATCACAATCATTATTATAGTTTTCTATGTTCGATTCCTCCGATGTCATCTTAGCGCTATCAATCATGATTTTCCGATCTGTGTGAACCTTTTGACATTGAAATTATTATTATCATTATTACCAACATCACAGTTATTACCATTTTATCGTCTTCCTGTGGAAACTTATCTGTTGCAAGATGGATTAACCTCACAACAAGATATAGGGTGGATCCACTTGTTCGATACCACGCCAGCACAACAGATATCCGCTTCTGACAACTTTCGATTTTCGTGCCAGAAGGGTTTCCATTTTCCCTATTGATTTCATTCTTAGAACCAAAAACAAAGCTTGCTAGTGGTACACCAACCCTGATGGATCCTGTTTAATCAAATGCACTACTGAACGCTGATTTTCTTTGTGTGTTACCTTCTTGGGGGTGGAGATATGTATAAATAATATACTGTTCGTGTATATGTACATGCATGTACATCTAGGTGAGTGTATATATGTGCAAATGTGAGCATGTGCATATGGATATGTATGTGTGTGTGTGTGCGTATGTGTATATGTATATGTTCGATTTAGGCTGAAATTCCAGATTTAAGTTCAAATTGGATATGTATGTGCATGCATGCACGCGCATGCGTACGTATACATACATGTGTATATCTACATATGTGTACGAGTGCATATGCATGTGTATGCGTGTATGTATGGGCACATGTGTTTAAATATAGTTGCACCAAGTAGAAATACCACAATTATTATTTCCACAAATATTATTTCCTTTTAATTTATTTTGTCTTCCCCTTTGCTTTGCTCTCTTTGTCCAGTAAGAAATCCAACCAGTCCTGATTTATTCTACTTAGAGATTTATGTAGTTTGATATCCACTTAGAGATTTATGTAGTTTGACTTTGAGTAAGCAGTTCATATTATCACATGAATTGCTTTTCCAATATCTTTTTCCCATTTCTCTTTACTATTTTCTCTTATATTTCTCTTCGAGGTTCCACACTCTCGGACAAAACGACCTGAATTTAATTCGTACCACTGTAGAATGATATTGTCATTGAAAGTTACCAACCTCTGGGCATCATGGGTACCTGTATATTACCACCCACAGATTACATAATGTATCGTCTTGAGTCTTATCACGCCCGGATTGGTATATTCAATACTGTAGTTTATGCTCGCGGCCTGAAAAGAAGACTAACAAAACATCAGTCCCTTTGTGCTCTTGCGCATCTTTACATATGGTGTATGCATGTTGAGGTTCAGGTCAGCCTTACTGTGACATCAACCCTGTTTCATCGTTTATTCAACAAATTTATCCTACGCTGCCAATGCAGTAATGATAGGAACCATATCATAAGCATGAACAGGATCTAACTTTAATACAGCTGCTATTTCACTATGCGCTGGGACCTGTATTGAACAACTCACTTTCGCCGAACAAACCCAATGAAAAGCCCTCCATAATGGCAACAGTGGTATAGAATCAGAACCGACCCTTAAGTAACCTTCTTCTGAGTCAATAATAACTTTATTAAACTGCAAAAAATTCCAATCAAGCAGTACCGGTTGTGCCATATCTCTAGCAACATAAAAGTCAAATTCATTTTCGAACATACCAAATTTAATTTTCAATCTTACAAGACCAAGAATCTCTACTGGTAAATTATTAACAGATACTGCTTGGAAGTTCATTGCAGTATTCAGCCTATGACATTTTAAAACATTAAAACTCTCCCTAAATCTTTCACTAATCAATGAAATACTCGACCCAGTATCCACCTATGCTTTACAGTTACAATACCTTCTAAATTCAACTGACATAATGTTGAAGACGGTGACACTGATTTAATTGCCCCAGAAAATTGTTGTCTATCAATACATGGGGCTCAGTATTGATAGGTTCTAGTTTGACGACTGCCTCGAATATCTACCATTCCGACCTCCCTGTGGACGGATCCGACCACCAAACCCTCTATTTCTTCCCCTCTGTGGAAATGACTGTCTCATATTTCGAAAACATCCTCTTGTGAAATGTCCACAATAACCACATCGATAACAATCCCCTTGGATACCATAATTCTGATTTGACGACGATAGAGCAGCTACTTGAACTTTTAGTTCATCCATTTGTTTACTCATCTGCTCCATAAACTCAAGCTCCCTGGGGATTTTTGTCTCAGTTTCAATTTCACTAGTTTTAACTTGATTAATACTTGAGGTTATTGGTGATTGATGTTTCTCTACAGCTAAGTGACATTCTAGCTTAGCTGCTTTCTCCAATGTATCGGCCACATTAGGAGGGTATTTATGTTTAACTTTAATCCCAATTTCACCAATACCAGGAAGTGAGTCAAAACTACATCCTCTTGTGCTTCCTTATTATACTTGGGAAAAGCTCGCCAAACTAACCGACGTAACTCCCCAACATAAACTACCAAGTTTTCATCACATTTTCTCAATCTGTTTGCCAATTCGGCACGAAAAACATCAACTAATGCACCCAAGGAAAAGGCTTTAATAAATTCTGCTCTAATTTCATCATATTTTTTTTTACTTCTTCTGACAGTTCCCTGTACACTGAAAATGCTCCACCACCCAAAAGGGTGGGAAATATTTTCAATTTAGTTTCAGCATCAGGAGCATGTACTGAAGACCATACTTCAAACCTTTCAATCCAATCTTCAAAATCATCTCCCTGATTACACTCAAATGGTTTGGGGGCATTGATTACATATAGCGGTCTACTTTCAGCCATACTAATAACACTAATAAAATTAGAAGAGCAACTCAAGACAAGGAAAATTTTCAAAACTCACAATTATCTCTTTCTCTTCCAACTCCTATCATCTTCATCTAAACTCTCTGCTGATGATTGTTTCCCCGCAATGTGGACGAGCCTCTCTGGAGATTTTGCTAAATCACTCTCATTTAAAGTATAATTAATTTCGTGATGAACAGCTCTTATCAATGAATCATACCAAGAATGTTTTGTGTCAGAATTAGCATCTAAGCCATCATACAATTTATCATAAAAAATATCTTGGAAAAGTTTTTAATTTTCTTGCCCTTCCTGAACGTTTTTTTATGAAAATGAATTATTTCCCCATGCCAAGATACTGTCCAACATCCTCTAAGATGGCCTTCCTGTTTTGAACTATTATTTAATTTTAATTCTTTATTAATAAAATTTATTTTTCTAGTAATTCATTTTGGATGATTTGAAGTTCTGCATCAGAAAATTTTGAATATTTTAATTTAGTATTTTTTTATCAAAAATTGAGAATAATCTTTAAGATTTACTGGTGGAATTGTAATAAAACCAACTAATGCTAATGGGAAATGTTGTTTCAAAACAGACTTGAAACTTAAAAGTGGTTGTAAGAGTTCCTCTGCAGAAATATTTGACAATTTCAATTCTCTTCCTCCAGAATGTGAAGTCTTTTTTCCAATAAATCATTGATTTCACAGCAAATTGTAATAATTAACTTTAAATCCGATGGTAAGATCCACTGGTTGTGGATACAACAGCACATTATCAAAAGTATTAGCTCTTGAATCAGCTACTAAAACACAAATATTTCATTTTCATTTTCACCGTCACTGACACATGTTTAAACTTTCACACAAAATAAAAATGACGTCCACCCCATAACCATGCGATAAATTGAAAAACAAAACTGAGACAACCCAAGTAGCTTTCAGTTAGCCTAACACTACACCGACTGTTAGCTAATACTAACAAACCACCTCTGCCACCAATGTAACCTTACTCATTCATATTTACTACCTCAACAGTCCTCTTCCCACCAATTCAATATCTCTTTCCTCTCCTCGACGTCCTATCTCCACGCCATCATCTGACATCCTCCACCTTGACCTCAATCTCTTATTCTCTCCTCATTCCCACTCAATCTCCTTCTTCGAACCTACTCCCGTCACTTGCCAATCAGGACACGGACCCAAAATCCAATGCTAAACGAATGAATGAAATGAAGTAAAAGCCAAAACGCCCCCTAAGGTGACCAATAAAGCCAACAAGACACAGAGCCATCTGCAACCAAACCCCCGTGTCGTAATCACACGCATCCACCCCAAAACAGAAAAAAACTCGATTGATAAAGCCCTTCCAGGATGCTCATGGGAGAGACTAATCTCCAAAGCTACAGGCAACCATACTTGGAAAATAAAAGTAAAATGCCCTAACAGAGCAACGAAATTAAATCTGATAAGCAAAGGGGTAATTATCAACGGCAAACAATACGAATATCCTGTTCTTCCGCAACCCGTTCAGTGTCACAAGTGTCAGAAATTTGGGCAATTGTCACACAAATGCAATGGGGAGCAATGATGTATGAAATGCGGTGACAAACACATCACGAAGGCATGTAGTACTACAACTCTGAAATGCCCCAATTGCGGTGGTCAACACCCCAGCAACTACCGGGGGCATAGCCACTTCAAAAATGTTAAAACAAACATCCAGCTTAAAGCTCTAAATGTAAGTAATCGTTATTCCACGTGTACTCTAATGGCTGGCACTATTTTCAGCATAATGAAGAAACACATGGACACAAGTCTTTTGGCAGTTTGCAAAGAGATTAGTAAAACAGCCTCTAAGTTATATAATACTCAAATATCTCACACGCTATTAGAAGCAGCCGTCAACAAAATATAATTATGTAACAATATTACAAATAGTAACTAAACTTAAATAAACTTAGTACAGTTATTCCTAACCATTCATGGATACACTAAAAATAGTCCAGTGGAACGCTCAAAGCGTTAATCAGAAAAACTTGCAAATGTCACATTATTTCAAAAATATGGACGTAATTGGAATTAGCGAAACATGGCTTCAAACAAACAAAAAATTCTTGTTATGTGGTTTTGATATTACTAGAAGAGAACGCCCCATCCAAAAAGGTCGCGGTGTCACTCTGCTAATAACGCAGGAGATTAAATACAAAACAATACCATGTGACCACCTCAATGCTGAAGTGATTGCAGTTGAAATTGAACTTGACCACAAACGCTTGACCATCATATCATATTATAACAAGCCGCAAGCAACAGTAGACAGTAAAGTATTTGAATTCTTTACCAAAAAGTACAAGCACTGCATATTCTTGGGTGATTTCAATTCCGAACACCAGGTATTCGGTTGTCATAAAACTGAGCCTAATGGTGACACCCTTTTTCAACATCATTGAAGAACTTGATCTATTCATGGTAAATAACGATCAAGACGTAACATACATAAGCAACAACCCATTTCATCAATCAGATATCCTAGACTTGATTACCACCAGCAAATCACTAACCAACCAAATGCAAGACATATTTGTAGGGGATGCTGAGCTAGGCGGTGATCACCTGCCGGTTCACGCCATTTGAAATGTAATACTGGTCCCGCAAGGTATCCTCCCGTGAATAGGAGGAACCTATCAAAAATTGACTGGAACCTCTTCAGAAGCATTATCAAAGTAAAAATAAAGGCAAATGACCCCTGAAGTGCCCATGAACTAGAAAAAGCCTGCACCCATCTTAACGAGGTTATCAACAGTACACTAAATGAAATTTGTCCCAAGCAAACAGTAAAGAAGCGGATAAACAGAATAATCCAAACAACTCTTCAAATACAGTAAAGTATTTGAATTCTTTACCAAAAAGTACAAGCACTGCATATTCTTGGGTGATTTCAATTCCGAACACCAGGTATTCAATAAGCGTAGAAGAGATCATGGGTATATTCAGAAAATGCAAGTCATCTTCGTCCCCAGGAGAAGACGAAGTATCTTACAAAATAATGAAACAGTGCCCCAACATCTTCTACTGCAGACTTACCAAACTCCTAAACTGCTGTCTCTCCTGTGAATACTTCCCAAAATGCTGGAAAGTGGCCACAGGAGTCATGAAACCTAAACCCGACAAAGACCTTACCAAATCTCTAACTACCGCCCAATCAGCTTGCTTAGCTGTGTTGGAAAAATATTTGAGCGGATTCTCACTACGAGACTTCGCAGCTATCTCGAATCAATCAGCTTTTTCAACAAATGGCAAATAGCGTGTAGGAGTCACAAAGAGGGATTCGAACACGTATATAGACTGGTCGATTATATGAAAACAGCATTTAGTCAAAACGAAATCGGAACAGCGCTTTCTTGGATGTAGAATTTAAGCGTTCGACTCGGTATGGCACAATGGCGTGAGATATAAACTAGCGAAAATGGGATTACCCACTAAAATTTTGAGGATCATATCATCATTTCTAACTGACCGAAAAATTAATGTGAGGGTTAATCGTGAGGTGTCGGAGGAAGTAATATTCGAAGCGGGAACACCACAAGTGTCGGTTCTAAGTCCGCTTCTTTTCATAATATATGTGAATGACATAGAAAACGTTGGGAAAAACTGTGTTGAACTATCGCAGTTCTCAGACGACAAAGGCATTTGGACGGCCAGCAAGTCCCGAAACATAATTAAAAATCGTCTACAGGATATCATTCGCGTTCTTGAGAGCTGGTGCGCCCGGTGGCGCATCAAACTCAATGCCGCCAAAACTCAAAAAGTTACGTTCTTCAAAAAGCAAAGGAAAAAAAAAACAGTCCCCAGTATCGATCTCCAGTTATACGATCACAAATTAGAAGGAAACAAAGAGGCCAAATTTTTGGGATTTATCCTTGATAGCAGTCTCAGTCTAAACAGTCACGTAAACTCCATTACGATTAGAGCAACTAAACGTATCAATTTTCTGAAGATGATCAGAGGTAGAAATTGGGGAGCGAACAAAGATGTGCTTCTCAAGCTGTACAAAACATTTATACTTCCGGTACTAGAATACGGTGTCATAATAACAAGTGACCTGAGCAAAACCAACATTCAGAAGCTACAGAGGGTTCAAAATTATGCCCTGCGTGTGGCACTATGCAAACCCAAATGGACACCGATAAAGGAACTTCACGAGCTAGCAAAAATAGAAACTATTGATACGCGATTAAAAGACCTACAAAACAAAATCCTCAACAGACTCCAAGATACTAAATTAATGGTTGAACTGAACGAACACCGATCCCTTAACAGAAAAACAAAATAAGTTTCCAGAAAATGAAAAAAAAAAAAAAATAATAATAATAATTATATCGCCTCGCTACTCACTGAGAACTTTAGGATAGAGTTCGTGAGGACTGCCTCGCAACTCTGCTGAAGCGCGATTGAAATGCGTTTAATAAGATCTATATAACAAACCCACCACATACTCCAGGATAGTGAATCAATGGTGAAGCTGAACGAACACCGAACCCTTAACAGAAAAACAAAATAAGCCACAGTAAATTAAAAGGTCTCAATAGAATTAAACTGCGTGGAGTCGGTGAGGATTGCCTTGCTACTCATTGAGATCTTTAGGATTGAGTCTAAGGGGATTGCTTCGCAACTCTGCGTGTGGGGAGTGGGCTCCGAAGAAACACACCCCTCACTCCATCTATGGCTACAATCACACAACAATCACAATATACAATAGCGGATATCTATCTCTCTCTCTACCTATAACTTTTGTAATTGAACATTCTCAAATTTTCTTGCAACACTCTTATCAAGAAGACGCATGGAAATGGTAGACAAAGCGTAGGAGGAATTGGTGGAACCTACCTTTCTGCAACATACACAAAAAACCACCAAACACCAGGCAAGGATTGAAACAAGCTTGTCTGGCTGAGGACGAGTGTACATTTTATATAAATAAACATTTGAATAAAGATTTAACAGCCCTTTTAAGGGCTTGAGGGTGTGTGTCTGTGAGAGGGTGTTTTTTTTTTTTGGGGGGGGAGGGTTTTTTTTTGTTTTTTTAATGTTTTTTTGGGGGGGGAGTGGGAGGGGGAGGTCATTTGGAATTCCCGAAGGATAACCAGATACCTCATAATCACATACGGCATCCTATCTCCCAGAAGCTTGATGGGTGACTCCCGGTTTTTCAAAACAAAACTGTTGGAGCTTTGCCCACTCCTTTTTTGTAACCGCTATGGTCATATACCGGGGCCGCTACCAAACCGGCGTTGCTGTTTGGTTTTCTTTTCTCTTCTTCCCTTAAATTTGCCATCGCACAACATTATATTCTGACTCGCCACCATGGTGGGACTCAAACTGCTACCATCGCCGAGCTGGAACCGAATAGAGCCCACTCTCTAATAGTCTTAATGGCGTTGAGGGATTGACTATTGACTATCTATCACTCCAACGTAAATTGCCGGGAATTCTAACCGCCTGTATACCCCCTCAGACCCCACTTGAGGCAATAGGAAAGCTAGTCATGTGTGATCCAAGTGAAATAAAATAAGGTTAACCGGGTCGCAAGGGATTTGTTAATCCCACATCGTCCCTGCGCGCCGGCGGCGCGATAAAACCTTTCATTCATTCATTCAAACAAATTAGTATTTCATGGCCTCAGCTAAAAACAAAACATAAGAAAAAAACAAACACATAACATAAGAAAAAAATGTTGTAGGCGAAAGTGCACCGTAGGCCCAAGTAGACGACACCGATTTATTTCTGTCATTTATATCTAACAATCATATAGATTTTGGCCTGAAAACCACTAGAAACGGTACGTATCACATAATGTGTTCCGATTCCGTATCATACAGACGACTAATTCTGATTCCGTATCATATAGACGACTCGTTTCCGGTAGCGCTACGGGCTATCATGACTGGCGCATGGATAAATTCTATGTGCGTTTCAGTGATCGACCGAACATTATGTCCCAAAAATGTTTTAAAATAATTTAACCCTTTACCTAACATGAAAAGCAGACGACACTTGCAAAAAAAGTTCTTGAATAACTCATTTTTTTCATTTTTTGTCTCAAAAACATAGGTTATGACCACTCATTGGAACGAGCTCGACGAGCTCGTTCCAACGAGGGGTCATAACCATGTTTTTGAGACAAAAAATGAAAAAATAATGGAAATTAATTGGCGATTTTTTTAAAATAGCATTGACCGGTTTTTGCCATTACGTTGGGTAAAGGGTTAATGTTTAATCTGTTTATGTGACAGAATTGTTAGATAAATGAATTATCATGATAATGTGCATGTCCTGTGATTTGTATCAGATTCTCGGTGGTGTCAAAATATGGGATCACAACTCGCAGGCAAAGCCGGCTCGTTGAGATCCCATTCTGGACACCACCTCGAATCTGATACAAATCACAGGACATGCACATTATCATGATAATATGTATTTCTCCGTACCGTGCATTTCTTTTATTAAGCTTATTGTTCATCTGTATTTGCGCATATTTGTTATTTTTAGATTTCTGATCATCAGGAAAGCAATAATGCAGTAATTATCATGAAATCGTCCAGATCTTGCGAATTCAAGACAAATAATGAGTCATATCATGGGGTGTACTTTTACGGTCGAGCCTTTTTTTTATTCAGGTGTCCAAGTCAAAAAAGGTCAGGTGCAGTGTGACAGCATCATCTAACAAAGGCTGCCTTTTGAGTTTTAGTTTGTTGCAACTCAGCGCGTTTGTGTCCCACACGTATCAAATTTGGCGAATAAAGGGTCTCAAATTTTGGTAGCAACCGCAACGGTACAACTTGCGATACCCCACATGACAGTTTATTTTGACGTAAATTTGTTGATAACTGTGATTTTGATAAAATGTCCCCTGGTACGGTACCCAATTATGGAAATGGCAGGTCCCAACTGTTGTGACAGTTTTCATATATCTATTTGTGCAGCTCCACAATGCAGTTTATTTGTCCTAAATCGGCTGATAAACGCGATATTGAACAATGCAACACAATTGGTTGCACCTGTTACCTAATTTTGAAAATATCAGGTCGCAAATAAAAGTTTTTTATTATGCCTCAAGTTTGTAACATCAGCTGTGATTGGTTAATTTGACACCTTCTAAAAGTCATAGTACTGGACTACTGGAGTTTTGGGGCAAAACACGGGTACTATCGGAACGTTTTTCCCTGGAGACAAGAGAACGAAGAAAATGTAAGCGCCACTTTCATTGATCAGCGTCGATTGGAATTTCTCAACACCAAACGCTGGCTCCGTGTCCGTTTAACTTTTTTCAACGGCGGTAGACAAAACTTACCAACAAATATATCATCTTCAGTGGGTATGTTTTCAATTTTAACTGCAAACAATGAATTCAAAAGAATCATAAATATTAAAAACTCACGTGTTGTTCACCACCTCAGTGAATCATGAATATGAGTTATGACCTCAATCAATTATATTTCCACAAGTTTAGTAATCCCCGTCCTCACTGAACCTCCGCCTCAAGTTCAAAATAAATTGTTTCACTCCGCTTAATTCTATCAACTGCCGTCGTCCGAGAAACATGAATTTATATTCCATTAATTTATACCACTTATCACACAAGCATTAACAATGAATTATAACATGAACAGCTGTAAACACTGGCATTTGTTGATATAGGAACTCCCAAAGCGACGGCACTTGTGACAAGTCATTTTCGAAGAGACGTCATTCGTTCGAAATGACGTCATGTTTTTGGATTCTACTACATGCTGCAGTTAACGCTTAACATTATAACAATGAACGTACTTTTGTTCGGCATAATAAAATAATTAGAACGTTTCTTTTCATGTTCTATCGGTCGATAGTACCTGAGTTTGTGCGATTCGCTGCTTCAGGTTTTATTTCAGAAATCGCACAAACTCAGGTACTATCGACCGACAGAACATGAAAAGAAACGTTCTAATATTATATTAGTATTGGTCCCAGGTTTCCATTTTACGAGTACAAGTCCCAAATACTGGTGCTAATTTTCAGGAATCTATTTGTACCACCCCATAACGCAGATTATTTCACGTAATCTCAAAGAGATTGTGAGCAACCCCACACTGTTGGATCATCCTGTTGGATCCCTTTTCTTTGGGCAAACATGAATAAAAGCTTTTTAAGATTTTTTTTCAGATATCTTGATTGAGTGGTTTATGATAATTCTTAGGTATGCGTTATCCCTGTTTTACTTTTCTTCAGGACACTTAATTTCTTCCATAACGGTAGATGGCACATTTCTGTCCATTTAATCAATAATTATTGTATGAAGAATTGATAAAAATACTTTACGCGAGTATACACTTTTACGTGCATCAATTTTCCTTTATGTAACAAAATCGACCAGTTTCGTGTTGAATTGTTATGTGAAGAGATCGTAGGGTAGGTGATCGATCCTATATATATATTTCAATATAATTTTGAACGATTGCGTCACACACACATATAGTGAAGAGCAGTTATCTGTGACAGGTGGTCTATAGACACTATTTGATGGTTAATATTCTTAGGAGGCCCCGGGGTATTCCAGACGTTATTGTTAACTAATGTGGAGTGACTATAACGAGGTTCCGACGGACTGCGGAGGTTGACTCCTCTACGGATTTTATATAAATCCACCCGTGTTCTATATCCGATCTAAATTCTTTCCATCATGTTCTTGAAATTAGGAAAAACTTCTTACCGGTACAAAAAATAGGTAAGTATTTACTAATTTATCAAGGTTGAACGACACTTTAACAGCCAAGGTCGTATCGTGTCAGTAACAGTTTTACGGGTGGAGAAAGCAGGAGTACCCGGGGAGAACCACCGAGCAACGACAAGCAGCTGCCAGCTCCCCAACATCGTAACTCCGCACTGCAGCACAGGCAGGGTTAGATTGGTTGGAGACATGCGCGTTATCGACGTGCAGCACGCCTTAGTACGCAGCGTCATCGAGCCGCCATGTGGATAATCGGGATTAAGTGCCTTGCCCAATGACACAACCTGGGAGTCCGAATCGATCACTCAGACGGTCACCCATACAAGGTCTAACCGGGCTCGGCGTTGCTTTACGTCGGTGAAAATACGTAAGTATGTGAAAGCGGTGCTTGTCCTCATACACTCAGAATACCACACTTGCAGAATATTTATTTATTTAGTTAAGGAGTTTAACGACACTTTCGACACCCAGGGTCGCCTCGTTTCGGACAGAACCACCGAGCAACGGCTAGCAACTGTCCCACACTTGCAGAAAAAAACTATTTGAATAACATTGCTTTTAATTTTTTCTCAAAAACATTGCTTACCGCTCGTCGTTGGAACGAGCTCTCCAAGCACGTTCCTATGTGGGGTTCCGACCTATGTTTTTGAGGATATAGTTGAAAAAATAATGAATATCGGAGTTTTGTGAATACGACTGGTGGAATTTGACCGTTATGTAAGAAATGGCTAAATAACGACCAAGGAAGCAAGCAGCTTCCCTCAAATACCTTTGGGAGAGTAAATACGGATATTTGAAAAATATTGACGACGGCATCAATAACATCTATGACAGTAACCATATATTTTATACTAAAATAAATCCCAGAACTAAGAAGAAAGCAGCGATAATGGAGAAATATCCAGATTCTGGTGTGCGGCGTGCTGTTGTATTAACTCTTAACCCACTGAGTATTTTCAAGATATGTTTCATCAAATCTAGTCATGGCTGCTATGAAGCAGCCATGACAAGATTTGATGAAACATTAATCTAAATATAACACAAGAAATCATTGGTGAAAAAATCCATTCAATGCACAGGGAGAAACTATGATTAAAAGTGCCCAAATTATACTCAATTCAACTAGATGAGGCCTCTCCCAACTTGGGACCAAATATACCCCTGCAACACACCCTCTGATAGTGGGCAACAATAATACCAAGTATCATTAATATCCGTCAAGGCCATCAAAAGTTCTGAGCCGAATACGACATGTTATAGTTTGATTTGGATGTTGGGGGTGGGGGGGGGGGGGGTATGTAAACTTGAACTCAGTCTGTGACCTAGAACCTGTAGACAGGCATTCCAACCTTGTTCCCGACACACCCTATGGAGGTGAACAACACTGATGCCAAGTATCATTAATCTCCTTCAATGCGATCAAAAGTTATATGCCGGACACGATTTGCACAGACGGACGGACGGACTGACTGACGGACGGACAAAGTGATACCTATATACCCCCTGAACTTCGTTCGCGGGGTCTATAATGGCAAAAGAACTGTGCTGGGCAGAATATCCGCCAGCAGCATACAGAGTTAACGAGGACCTTGTAGATTAGACAAAAGTGTGAGGAATGCAAGAATAGCGATGGCCAGTTTCCATTCAAACTATTGCTAACCCGTGCTATGTTTATCCGGGATTCCTTGTGTATTGTGTTTTAAAAAGCAAAACTAGTAATCCTTGGTTAAATTTTACGCTAGGGGTCCGAGAAGTGAAGTCGTCTGAATATTAATTGTAAGTCACTTGAAAGTCTCGGAGTGTTTTTTTTCTCTTATTTGCCTTTATTCGGTACTCGAGACTCATTTTGAAGATGAAATTGTTGATGATCTCGAAGTGCTGAGAGACTTTGACAGAGTAACTCTTTCACACAGTAGTATTTATGTCCCTGATACCCACGTGACGTCACAGTTATCTTTAAAAATAATACACAGAAATTACTTAGTTTACAAGAAAATTCCCTCAGTTTTCTGTGAATTGTTCAAAAAATAAAGAACATCAGCGGCTGATACGTAAAAATTACCATCAACTGGAGGTGTGCTACCGCCTGGAAAAACACTTTCTGGTGAAAATGCTCCCAGAATAGTGAAGACGATTCTAGAAGGAAAATTGTATGTTATTTTATTATATTAGGTAAGCTGTGATCTATTATTTTAGTATATTAGATAGGCTGTGGTCACTGTGGTCCATATTTTAGTATATCAGATAAGCAGTGTTGCCTATTATTTTAGTATATTAGATAGGCTGTGGTCTATTATTTTCCTGTAATAGATAGGATGTGGTCTATTATTTTATTATATCAGATAGGCCGTGGTCTATTATTTTGGTTCAATAGATAGGATTTGATCTATTATTTTAGTATATATTAGATAGGCTGTGGCCGCTGTGGTTTATAAAGTTAGTGTATTAGACTGGCTGTGGTCGATTATTTTAGTATATAAGATAAGCAGAGGTCTATTATTTAAGTATATTAGATAGGCTGTGGTATATTGTTTTATTATATCAGATAGGGCGTGGTTTATTGTTGTAGTATATTAGATAGGCTGTGGTCGCTGTGGTCTATTATTTTAGTATATTGGATAGGCCGTGGTCTATTATTTTAGTATATTAGATAGACTGTGGTCGCTGAGGTCTATTCTATTAGTATACTGGATAGGCCGTGGTCTATTGTTGTAGTATATTAGATGGGCTGTGGTCGCTGTGGTCTATTATTTTAGTATATTGGATAGGCCGTAGTCTATTGTTGTAGTATATTAGAAAGGCTGTGGTCGCTGTGGTCTATTATTTTAGTATATTGGATAGGCCGTAGTCTATTGTTGTAGTATATTAGATAGGCTGTGGTCGCTGTGGTCTATTATTTTAGTATATTGGATAGGCCGTGGTCTATTGTTGTAGTATATTAGATGGGCTGTGGTCGCTGTGGTCTATTATTTTAGTATATTGGATAGGCCGTAGTCTATTGTTGTAGTATATTAGATAGGCTGTGGTCGCTGTGATCTATTATTTTAGTATATTGGATAGGCCGTAGTCTATTGTTGTAGTATATTAGATAGGCTGTGGTCGCTGTGGTCTATTATTTTAGTATACTGGATAGGCCGTAGTCTATTGTTGTAGTATATTAGATAGGCTGTGGTCGCTGTGGTCTATTATTTTAGTATACTGGATAGGCCGTAGTCTATTGTTGTAGTATATTAGATAGGCTGTGGTCGCTGTGGTCTATTATTTTAGTATACTGGATAGGCCGTAGTCTATTGTTGTAGTATATTAGATAGGCTGTGGTCGCTGTGGTCTATTATTTTAGTATATTGGATAGGGCGTGGTCTATTGTTGTAGTATATTAGATAGGCTGTGGTCGCTGTGGTCTATTATTTTAGTATATTGGATAGGCCGTAGTCTATTGTTGTAGTATATTAGATAGGCTGTGGTCGCTGTGATCTATTATTTTAGTATATTGGATAGGGCGTGGTTTATTGTTGTAGTATATTAGATAGGCTGTGGTCGCTGTGGTCTACTATTTTAGTATATTGGATAGGGCGTGGTTTATTGTTGTAGTATATTAGATGGGCTGTGGTCGCTGTGGTCTATTATTTTAGTATATTGGATAGGGCGTGGTCTATTGTTGTAGTATATTAGATAGGCTGTGGTCGCTGTGGTCTATTATTTTAGTATATTGGATAGGCCGTAGTCTATTGTTGTAGTATATTAGATAGGCTGTGGTCGCTGTGGTCTATTATTTTAGTATATTGGATAGGCCGTAGTCTATTGTTGTAGTATATTAGATAGGCTGTGGTCGCTGTGGTCTATTATTTTAGTATACTGGATAGGCCGTAGTCTATTGTTGTAGTATATTAGATAGGCTGTGGTCGCTGTGATCTATTATTTTAGTATATTGGATAGGCCGTAGTCTATTGTTGTAGTATATTAGATAGGCTGTGGTCGCTGTGGTCTATTATTTTAGTATACTGGATAGGCCGTAGTCTATTGTTGTAGTATATTAGATAGGCTGTGGTCGCTGTGGTCTATTATTTTAGTATATTGGATAGGCCGTAGTCTATTGTTGTAGTATATTAGATGGGCTGTGGTCGCTGTGGTCTATTATTTTAGTATATTGGATAGGGCGTGGTCTATTGTTGTAGTATATTAGATAGGCTGTGGTCGCTGTGGTCTATTATTTTAGTATATTGGATAGGCCGTAGTCTATTGTTGTAGTATATTAGATAGGCTGTGGTCGCTGTGGTCTACTATTTTAGTATATTGGATAGGCCGTAGTCTATTGTTGTAGTATATTAGATAGGCTGTGGTCGCTGTGGTCTATTATTTTAGTATACTGGATAGGCCGTAGTCTATTGTTGTAGTATATTAGATAGGCTGTGGTCGCTGTGGTCTATTATTTTAGTATATTGGATAGGCCGTAGTCTATTGTTGTAGTATATTAGATAGGCTGTGGTCGCTGTGGTCTATTATGTTAGTATATTAGATAGGCTGTAGTCTATTATTTTAGTATATCGGATAGGGCGTGGTCTATTGTTGTAGTATATTAGATAGGCTGCGGTCGCTGTGGGCTATTATTATAGTATATTAGATAGGCTGTGGCCTATTATTTTAGTGCATTAGATTGGTGGTAATCTATCATTTTAGAATATTTGATAGGCTGTTCACTCTTATTTTAGAATATTTGATAGGCAGTGGTCTATTATTTTAGAGTAATAGATAGGCCGTGGTCTATTATTTCAGTATACGTGGTTTATTATTTAGTATCTTAAATACGTTGTGGTCTATTATTTTAGTATACTGGAAATGCTGTGGTCTATTATTTTCGTATACTTGATATGCCGTGGTCTATTGTTTAAGTATGTTTTATAGGGCGTGGTCTATTATTTTTAGTATATTAGATAGGCTGTGACCTCTGTGCTTTATTATTTTAGTGTATTAGATAAGCTGCAGACTCTTATTTTAGTATATTAGATAGATTGTGGTCTATTATTTTAGTATATTAGATATGCTGTGGTCTATTATTTTAGTGTATTAGATAGGCTGTGGTCTGTTATATTAGTATATTAGATAGGCTGTGGTCTGGTATATTAGTATATTAGATAGGCTGCTGTCTATTATTTTATAATATTTGATAGGCTACGGGCTATTATTTTAGTGTAATAGATAGGCCGTGGACTCTTATTTTAGTTCAATAGATAGAATTGGGTCTATTATTTTAGTATGTTAGAAGGACTGTGGTCTGTTTTCTAGTATATTAGATAGGTTTGTGGTCTTTTATTTTAAAATATTTGACAGGCTGTGGTCTATTATATTAGAATATTTGATAGGCTGTGGTCTATTGTTTTAGTGTAATAGATAGTTTGTGGACTCTTATTTTAGAATATTTGATGGGCTGTGGTCTATTATTTTAGTGTAATAGATAGGCTTTGGTTTATTCTTAGAATATTTGATAGGCCGTGGTCTTATTATTATAGTGTAATAGATAGGCTGTGGACTCTTATTTTAGAATATTTAATAGGCTGTGGTCTATTATTTTAGTGTAATAGACAGACAGTGGACTCTTATTTTAGAATACTTGATAGGCTGTGGTCTTTTATTTTAGTGTAATAGATAGGCTGTGGTCTATTATTTTCGTATATTTGATAGGCTGTGGTCTATTATTTTAGTGTAATAGATAGACTGCGGACTCTTATTTTAGAATATTTGATAGGCTGTGGTCTATTGTTTTAGTGTAATAGATAGGCTGTGGTCTATTATTTTAGTGTGATAGATAGACTGTGGACTCTTATTTTAGTATATGAGGTATTATTTTAGTATGTAACACAGGTTGCAGTCTTTTTTGATTTTAGTATATTAGAGATTAGTTTAGTATATTAGATACTATTTTAGTATAATGGATAGGCTGTGCTTTTTCGGAAACCCATAATCCGTGCTCGCTGTTTTCTGCTAAAGAAACGAAAACTTCGGGTTTTGAACATCTAGACGTCGACAGGACATCGATCAGTAACTTCGCAAATGTGTTGTATAGTTTTTCAAAGAATAAGTGTTTCCGTATTGGCACAGTGGTGACTTCGCTTGGGTGTTTTTAGGGAGGGGGGGGGGGGGGGTGGGTGGATCATCCATACTTAGTTATCATTTGGGATTCCAGTTTATAGACGAGAATGTGGCAGGCTCGAATACCTCACATATTATAAAAAGGCTTGACCGAAATGAAACTTAAGAAAGTTGAGGCTTGATAGCTTATGGTTAGCGCACAAAAAGGTGAGATCGCGAATTCCAATTCAATCAGATACTTTAGTTTTTGTTTTCATAGGGGTTTAATTACACATTCGACAGCCAGGGTCACCTGGTGTCGGGCAGTTTTACAGGTGGAAGATGCCGGAGTACCCTGTGGATAGAACCACCGAGTAGCGGCGAGTAACTTTCGGACTCCCCAACGTACTAACTCCGCACATGCAGGGTTAGCATTGGTTGAAGACAAGAGAGTAGAAAAGCTCGTATGTTTGGGGCCTCAGTTGCCGGATCTCATTGCCGGATCTCATGTGACGTCATAGTCACGTGACCCAGTGGCGCCATGTTGTGTTGTCATGGTAACCCGCGTGAGCGGCCATCATATGACGTCATCCCCATAGTGATACGTGGTGTTAGTGCGCATGCGCAGCGCGTGTTGTTAGGGTGATACGTGTTTCCGTCGTCCATTTTGTATACTGGAGGCCGCCATCTTGGTTTCTATGGTAGCACGTGATTGCTATGTTACCCAATTTTTCTGCAATAAGACGGGGTATGTTCGGAGGGTATGTTCGATTGTAGAAGATCTAATTACCACAAACAACCCGACAATCCTTCCAAATCACCAAAATCCACCCCAAATCACCGAAATTGACTTTATTTCCCCAATTTATCGGCTTAGCACGTAGTGCTATAGTACTAAGGGTGTACCGGGGGTGCGTTCGATTGAACAGGAGTAATGTTCTGGCTTAGAATTCTCCCAGAATCCCTTTTTGGATCCCTATCCCATGACGTTTTTCCCATTAAAAGACACGTTCCTTTGGTCATTACCCAGAATTCTCTGCTTCTATCTATATATGCAATAGTTTACGGCTACGTGGTCATGTTCCTTTGTTCTAGAGTATACTCCAGTAACGTAGAAGAGACTATTAGTTGGAACAGCTTTGCTTATTATTACTATATTTAGCTATTCTAGTCTATTCTTGTTAGTTCTGACCCTATTCCGTGTACTCTTGTTGTTTTATTTATCTAGATCATTTATATAAATTATAACTAACCAATCAGATTGCTTGATTTCCCATAACCTGTACTTAATCGTATAGAGTTATCTCCCCTTATTACAACGATGTTGTATCAGATTCTCATCACATCTATATCCAATGGCAATATCCCCGGGCACCCCAATTTCGGCACCCCCTTTTTGAAAAACATATGACCTTCGACACCCCTTTTTTGTCATATGTGCTTATGTGAAAAAGCACAATGTGACACAATGTGCCCTAGCACATAGGCACATGATTTATGTGCCGATATGTGCTTATGTGAAAAGGCACAATGTATACTCTAGAACAAAGGAACATGGCCAGATAGACGTAAACTATTGCATATATAGATAGAAGCAGAGAATTCTGGGTAATGACCAAAGGAACGTGTCTTTTAATGGGAAAAACGTCATGAGATAGGGATCCAAAAAGGGATTCTGGGAGAATTCTAAGCCAGAACATTACTCCTGTTCAATCGAACGCACCCCCGGTACCCCCTTAGTACTATAGCACTACGTGCTAAGCCGATAAATTGGGGAAATAAAGTCAATTTCGGTGATTTTGGGTGGATTTTGGAGATTTGGAAGGATTGTCGGGTTGTTTGTGGAAATTAGATCTTCTACATTCGAACATACCCTCCGAACATACCCCGTCTTATTGCAGAAAAATTGGGTAACATAGCAATCACGTGCTTCCATAGAAACCAAGATGGCGGCCTCCAGTATACAAAATGGACGACGGAAACACGTATCACCCTAACACCACGCGCTGCGCATGCACACTAACACCACGTATCACTATGGGGATGACGTCACAAGATGGCCGCTCACGCGGGTTACCAAAACAACACAACATGGCGCCACTGGGTCACGTGACTATAACGTCACATGAGATCCGGCAATGAGATCCGGCAACTGAGGCCCCAAACATACGAGCTATACTACTCAAGAGCACCATCGACGTGAAGTACGCCTTGTCGCACAATGCCACTATGCTTCAGCGTGGGTAATCGGGATTAAGTGCCTTGCCCAAGGGCAGAATGCAGTTGTCCCTGGCGGGGTGGTACCAGTTGCATCGTCGAACAAGACATTTCGTCCAGTGCAGCAGTGCATTTGACTTCAACAAATGTGAATAGAGTTATAATTCTCTTGGAAAAGTGGTACAGATATAGCGATGTGATTTGTTTTATTCGCTTAGAACAAGAAAACGTGTAACTCGCCCTTCAGTCGAACCCTTCCTCTCTGACGCCCAGTGTAATACAATCCGTCCGTCCGTCTTGCTCTTTCTCTCATTATATCTCTTTCTTTCTATCTCTCTCTGTGATGTGCTGATGCGCGTTAGTGTGTACAATTTGGTGTGAAACAGTTTGTACAAACTACATTTTGTAATCTAATTGACTGGATGCTTGGAATCACTTGCCGCTATGCACAGTCACATCGAGAAAATCAACAGTATCTTGACTAATGGTAGCTTTTAATTTGATATTTCGATCATTATCTAAAACTGATCAAAGTTTTCTTTTGAATGTTTCCAAATGACATAAGTGTCATTTAAATATCTGAAATATACGAGAGGATATTTTGCACTTTTGCTTAAAGAATTTCCCTACTGCGTTAATGCTTGCAAAATTCGGACTGAATATTTTGCTCATTGGACAATCTATTATTTGTAAATAATTTTTTTCCATTGATTTGAAATTCATTACATTTTAACCACAGCTCTAAAAGATGCAAAATTTGTTCATCTGAGCGTTTTGCATCAGGATATTTTTCGTGTGTATTTTATACAGATTTAAGTCCATGATCAAAATCAATAGTGTTATACATGCTGGAAATATCCAATGTAGGTAAAATGAATTTCTCGAGATCTTCAGTTTAGAAACTGTTGACAGCAAATACTGTGTATTTTTGCTACAGCACGGGTGTCTATTAGTTATAGGTTTCAGTTAATAAGCTATGAGTTCCTAGGTCGGCTTAAATTCCTAATTACGATTTTTATGACCTACCCTTTAAGGTGCTATATAAGTAATGGTAAGTTATCTTGAAAATAGGTGACAGATTATTTTCGATATCATGAAAATTCGATGCAATGTCATAATGTGTCACTTTTTTTGCCCATCCGTATTTATGTACAATTTTTCACAACTTTGAACAACAGTGGTAGGAGATGTGGTAAACGACCCTCATGGGGGGACCCCGGGGGCGTACCCTGGAAGTGACGCCATGTCACGTGACCCACTGGCGCCATGTTGTGTTGTCATGGTAACCCGCGTGAGCGGCCATCTTGTGACGTCATCCTAATAGTGATACGTGAGTGCGCATGCGCAGCGTGTGTTGTTAGGGTGATACATGTTTCCATCGTCCATTTTGTATACTGGAGGCCTCCATCTTGGTTTGTATGGTAGCACGTGGTTGCTATGTTACCCAAAGGCTTCTTACAGGACAGGGATATGTTCGGATGGTATATTCGATTGAATCGGAGTATCACGAATTACCCAAATAAACCCGACAAGTTGTACTATTTCGAATTCTTTCAGAATTCTCTGCTTCTATCTATATATGCAATAGTTTTCGTCTACCTGACAATGTTTCTTTGTCCTGTAGTATACTCCAGTGGAATAGAAGTGCCTATCAACTGGAACAGCTTTGCTTATTGTTACTATATTTAGCTTTTTCTGGCCTGTTCATGTCAGTTCAGATCCTATTCCGAGTACTCTTGTTGTTTCATTTATCTAGATCACCCAAGCAGTTCACTTTAACTAACCAATCAGATTGCTTGATTTCCCATAATCTGTATGCAGAGTTATCTCCTTTGTTTATATCAAAATTCTATATCATTCCTAAAACCAATAAGCTATCGTGTTGTTACTGAAGTCATTGCTCAAACGACTCGAAGTCCATCGAGCAAATGAGCTTTAGAGTAATTGCTCAATAGAGTGACTCGACATATTGTTCGAATGACTCGAAGTCCATCGAGCAAATGAGCTTTAGAGTAATTGCTCGTTTGAGTGACTCGCACATACTGCTCGTCGACTCATTTCGGTATTTGAGGATACCTATGGCCTGGCATTGTATTATTTGAGGATATTTTTTATTGGATACTTATCTAAGGATACTATTACTTATTTGGCCCAGCCTTCTGGGCCACCCCAAGACATACCTATCCCAAATTCTCCCAATAGGTTATCAAACAGTTACTGAAAAGTCATTACTCGAATGACTCGAAGCGCATCGAGCAAATGAGCTTTAGAGTAATTGCTCGATCGAGTGACTCGACATATTGCTCGAATGACTCGAAGCCCATCGAGCAAATCAGCTTTAGAGTAATGAGTAATTGCTCGTTCGAGTGACTCGCACATACTGCTCGTCGACTCATTTCTGTATTTGAGGATACCTATAAATCTAATTACCACAAACAACCCGACAATCCTTCCAAATTACCCAAATCCACTTTATTTGATACAGATTTCCCATTTTATCGGCTTAGCACGTAATGCTATAGTACTGAGGGACCCCCTTTGGATTATAGCCAACTGATAGACAACCTCAATGAAAGCCTATATCATTTATAAAGCCTAGAATCTATCGAGTAGTTACTGATAAGTCATTGCTCGAACGACTCGAATCCCATCAAGCAAATAAGTCATAGAGTATTCACTCGAACGAGTGACTCACACATACGACTCTTAGCCTCATTTCGGTATCTGAGGATACCAGTGACCTGGTATTGTATTATTTGAGGATACCTATCGAGTATACCTTCTGGAGAATCCCTTTTTTTCGTATGTGGCCATGGGAACCATGAAAAAAATCCTCAATGAGGTCTAATTTACTCTCCCGTTTAGCTCATTTCGGCATTTAACAGCCATATCTCCCACCCCAATTTCAGCACCCCTTTTTGGAAAACATATGGCCCTCGACACCCCTTTTTAGTTGCATGAGGCCATGAGGGCTATGAGAAAAGCCCTCAAAGAGATCTAATTTACTATCCCTCTTAACCTCATTTCGTTTGAGGCCATGAGAGCCATGAAAAAGTCACTTAATGAGGTAACGCCACACAGAAGGAAACGGTCAGGTAAGATCTTAAGCAGGTAGGATTATCGATAAGTCTACTTAAAATGGTGCGATGTGACCCTCTTTCGTATGTAACGAGAAACGAAATCTTTAAGAAGAGGAAAGAGAATCGACAAACCACTTTGACAACAACTCGGGTTAGCAGAATGTTTGACATCCTTGGAAAGGGAACGAAGACAAAGAAAACTTGATTAAACACACATTGGCAGGAAGTGTGTGGAGGGGGGGGGGGGGGCTAGTAGGTAAATACAGTAAGAAGGATATTTATTTGGATCATGGCTTCCTCACTTATTCACAGCTAGAAAACACAACGACATGTGGTACATCTATCTAGAACGGTAGAGTTACAAGCTATCCCCGGTTTGCCCTGTTTTCAACTTTAGAAAACTGAGTAAGATTTGTGACTCTTTCGACGGTGTTGTCTTTCATTTTCACAAAGATTACACCGTCGAGGAACCATGTGTCCAGAACCTTTCTCTCTTTTTTCAGCAACCGCGCTCGCCTGGCTATGTCGGCTCTTCTTTTGGTCAGGTCCTCGTTTAGAAAAAAAACTTTTTGGGCTCGAGAGGTGCCACTTGCAGGCTTTATATTTTTCAAGGCGGTGCGTGACCTAAAGAGGCGATCTCTGACGCGATAGCTGTTCAGGCGAAATATGATAGGCCTGTTTGGAGCCCTGGACTTGAGACCAACTCTGTGGCTGCGGGAGATGTCATTTAAAGACAAATCAACCCAATTTGCTTAGCAGTGTCCAGAATTATGGAATCGGTATTTTCATTTTGGGTTTCAGGGATTTCTGTCAATCGCAAACTGTTTCTTCTCCCGTACTGTTCAAGGTCATCAGTGCGATCCTCGAGGCTTTGTATTTTGGTATCCCTATCATTAATTTGGGCTTTTAGGTTTTCAACCGTTTTTTCAAGTTTGTCCAACTTTTCATGATTAGCTCTATTAAAAATAGACTGCAGGAGATCTTGAACTGTCGAGTTACTCAAGAGTTCAATAAAATCGTCTTTCATAAATGATATTAATGGTGCTCTGGCTCTAGGAGTGTAGTTGTGAGAAACGGGTTCGAACTCATGATCAGAAAGTCGGGAACCCGCATACGCAGTTTCACTTAGAATCGTATTAGGGTCGTCTACCCCTCGGTATCTTCATCAAATGTCTTTGCCTTTTTCCGGTTGAGAGGTGATGGCGTTGTTCCAAGAGACCCCCCCCCCCCCCCCTGCATTACGCCCTCGTTTAATTGATGAAGGCGCTTCGGCAATTTCGGCATTTTTATCGTCCCCCATAGTTGTGTAAGAGTTATATACTGTTGGACACGACCAATCAGTCGATCGGATTAAAAAAATGGAAGACAGAAACAATTAATAAGGTGTAAGTTAGGTAATGATGAGCGGTAGATTTGTGCTGCAGATGAGTGTTCACAAAGAAATCAGTTGATGGCCTTCAACATTTCAAGGTCCGCTGACTTCATTGACTTCAGCAGACAAACAAGTGGGTGGACGGAGATGATACAGCTAATGATGAAAATATCTGGTGTGGTCTTCAAAGTGTTCAATAAACTCCAACAATGTAGATGAAGAATTCTTCTTGAAACCACCCGTAATAAGAATACACCATTGTAATCAAGGTGTGATAGCACTACCACCAAAATCACTAGTTGATATTAACCTTGTAATCAAGGTGTGTTAGCACTACCACCAAAATCACTAGTCGATATTAACCTTTAGGTTCAATTATAGTTCTGGCTTCAGCTGAGAACAGTTGGGAGCATTACATCAATAATTACAAGGAGAATATTAGCGCAGCCATCAAAATTAAGGTGAAAGCATACATACAGTACAATATTATATCTCTCGTGACTTCCTTGCATTCTGATTGGCTAAAAGATGATACCCTATTTCGTGTAGTTTGCATCCACAGAACTGACCAGGCACTACACCCAGGCACTACACCCAGGCACTACTCGTTTTCTATTTTTAGCACACTACTATATCAGTTTTCTTTTCATACTGGCCGAATAAAACTGATCAGGCTAAATTTAAAAATCGATTCACAGAGGCACAACATCCACAAAACGATCCGGAAAGAAATCTTTGTGGAAAAATGTATCACTTTTCCATTGTTGAAGTCACATTTTTCGAGGCGTTCATTTTATTCCTTGAGAAGATGATCCATATCTCGTTTCGAAGAGAATGATCTATACCTGGCTCCAAATTTCATGAGAACGCGTCCGGATATGAAAAATAGTTTGTTTCGCTGCTCATATTATTTCGCTATTTAATTGTATGTTTTGGGCAGTAAACGAATAAATAATGGAATTCAGTTGAATCTTCGGACTTTGTATTCCGTACTGACCAATTCGTTAATGTATATGTCTGACAAATGTGTCGAAATTATCAAACTGCGTTGTCAAATTTCGAAAATTTTAGTTTTCATTCGCGAGTTGCGCGATTCTAGAATACACAGTTCCGTTTGGGGGAAATATTTTGTTTACCCTTGCCGACCGATTCAAAATCTGTCTTCTGCTCATATCAATAATCCAAGTTAGCCGTGTTTTGGAAGAAGAAAATGTTTTTTAAAAACTACATGGTATTTTTTTTCTATATAACGCTGGTTGGTAGGGCTGTTACCTTGGTAATAGATTAACAAATCGGACAGATGTTTTTCTTGATGGGTGTTCGATATAATATAAGGATTAGTGCATGTCTTGTCGTTGACTGCGCCCATATAGTGCCCACTGAGGTGTTGTAGATCCCTCCGCTTCGCGGCGGGAACTACACCACCTCACTGGGCACTATATGGGCGTAGTCAACTCGAAGCCATGCACTATTCCTTAAGTATTCGCCTTTCCAGAGAACAGACACCACAGGATCCAAGACAATTAGTGTCACCGCTACATTCTATGTACGTTGTCTTTAGGCCTGAGACCGTGATTCAGATTAAGATTCACAGAGGTAACATCACTAAATTTACCCTCTGGGGACCTCATTCTGCTTATTTCCAGGCTTATGAGTGAGCACCATATTCCCAAAATATATGACAATTCTTCTCTCTTCCAGGTAAAAAGTTATGATAAGCAAGAGACAAATCCTGTGGTGGATCAAGAACCGAGGCAAAAAGATTTGGCGGTTGATTGTCATATCACTAGTCGGGATGACGTTAATTCAACTGATAAGACACAGAAATGCTTGGGGGTTTATGAAATTAAAATACACAGAACAATCGTGGTATTTCCATAATGTCAGACAGGATTCATGTGATGCGTGTTTTGAGCATAATTATAACCTACTGATCAATAACAATGTTTGCAGAGAAATGGAAGAAAAGGCTGAAATCATGGCTGTAATATTAATATTTTCAGAACTGGAGAATATTAACAAAAGAATGGCCGTCAGGCGAACATGGGCATCTCATTCCAAAAACAACACAGGGATTATAAGGTATGCATTCGTGTTTGGAGGCCAGAGTAACACTGAAAAAAACAAGAAGCTGATGGATGAAAGTCGCCAATATCAAGATATTCTGCAAGAGGACTTTGTTGACAGTTATTATAATTTAACATTGAAGACCATAATGGGTTTCAAGTGGGCAAGTAAATATTGTCCAAATGCTCGGTATCTTATGAAAACAGATGACGATACGTGGATAAATATGCCTCGATTATTGAAGTTGTTACAGAACATTGATTTATCCAACACAGTAATTGGCTATTGTTATTATTTCTCTCATCCAAAACGTAATATTGATAGCAAATATTATATACCAGCGGAACGATATCCACATTTGTTTTATCCTGAATATTGTGCTGGTTCGGGGTATGTCACGAGTATTGACGTGGCAACTAAACTTTACACAGTTTCTAAAGATATTCCATACTTTGAATTTGAAGATGTATATGTTGGGTTCTGCTTGAGTGCAGCGGGAATTCAGCGCCGACATGTTCCAGGATTTAATTGGGAACATATTCAGTACCCAAAATGTTCCCGTCAGTCCAATGAATTGTATACAAATCACTACATGACACCCGAAAACATGTATCAGGCCTGGGACGAACGCCAGTGTATAATATAGAGGGTCCGATTTAGGAATTTTAAGCAACCAAGCAAAACGTAATTGTACTCCTTTGATGCGGCGGAACGAGAAGGGCAATGGGCGCACTCGCACGCACACACGCACGTGTAACAGTAAATATTACCCCCCTGGAAATATTATCCATGTCATAATATTTCCTAGGAAACTTTATCCATAGGACTAACTTTCCTAGGAAATATAATGACACACCAGTAAAAATTATCCACCACATAAATTGTAACAGTAAATATTATCCCCCGGGAAATATTATCCATGTCATAATATTTCCTAGGTAATTTTATCTACATGACTAAATTTCCAAGGAAATATGATGATAAAGTAGTAAAAATTATCGGCCACATAAATCTCTTCAGTTCTAAAGCTGAAAATCCAAAAATCAATTAGAAGTACATGTATACTTTAAAAATGAAAATACGAATAAGTCATGAACATATTTATTAGTTGAGAATACAGGTAAGAAAATTATTGTTTATTGTTTTCAACGTTTTTTTTGGAAAAAAATTACTGCTATATATGTTCCATCCAACCTGAGGAAGTAAGTTATTTCCAGAGATAATGCAAGCAGGTAAACAGTAGTGTGCATGTGTATTATAAATGATTTACTATTTATAAATACATATGCACACTTTTGTCCAGTTTTTTTAGTTTTATTTCGTTTCGGTCTGGAGGGGTGTACACATTGTCAAAATCAGAATCTTTGTTTTGTTGAGAACTTTGTAAAAATACTTCCGTAACAGACTCTGTTGAGGAGTTGTATTCTGACGAGGCAGATGCATCAAGTACAGTCCCAGATAGAGGTATGTCAGAATCTGTGTCCGTGTTAGATGTGTCGAGTTGTGCCTCTAAAACTTCATGTTCATCTTCATGTGTACTAGGTTGGTGAAACTTTTTTAAAATTTGCCTGATTGTGCGGGTCAGTTGTTTTTCCAGTGGAATCTTCTATCATGTGCAAGCCTTTGGAACGATAAGATTTCACAAGGTAAGGTCCTTTATATTTCAGTTGTTGCACAGTACCCAGTCTACAACGGCGTGTGAAGATTTGTGAAACGCTCATACCACAACAATAAGTCCGGTTAAGATTTCCAGTGAGAAATAATCTTACTGTAAATTATATCCCGTAGGCCCACTCAATATTGACAAACACAGTATCAAGTTAACACCTGAGTGTTGACAAATATTATATCAATGTTTACATTTTTGAAGGATATTTTTTTTCTATTTGGGTATAGAATTTTCGAAAGAAATCTTATCTGGAAGGCTATTATTTCCAGGGGATAAGATCTACTCTTACACATGCACGCACGCGCTCGCGTCAAAGTCGAAATCCTTTCTGAGAATGTGCTACCAGACACAAACAGGATATAAAACATAATGCTTATTCAGTTTAACCAGTTCAAATCTCATCACTTAGTTTATTTAAATCAATTTTGTGCATTTTTTTTCATGTTTGAAACCCATCAAAGTTTAGTAAATGAAAACAATTTTTCGGTGGCATATTACAAGAAAAAAATGTTTCAGTAGGAAATGTCTGTACCAGTGAAATTTTTAACCTTAAACACAAACAAGCGAGTGCCAGAGTTCATATATGTCCAAAAAACAAGATAGGTTTCAACTTCATCCATGTTTAATTAATTAATTAATTAATTAATTAATTTATTATTTATTATTTAATAATTTTTTTATTATTATTTTATTATATTTTATTTTTTAATTTTTCACTATTTGCAGATATTCCAAAGGTAAGACACACAGTTTCTACATATGTAAAGCATTTTCCGTCATAAAACTCCGTCAGGGGGATACTCATTCCAACTGATAAGAGTAGCTAGGGGTGGCACTATAGACCCAAGCATTTTTAACACTGAGTTTTCCATAGGGTCCATTGCCTTAGTGTTAAATTGTGTAACTTATAGATCCAAGAATTTATAGTTGTGTAACTTATAGACCCAAGAACATATGGACCCAACATGTATGCACTGGTGGCACAGTGCATACATGTTGGGTCTATAAGTTCTTGGGTCTATAAGTTACACAACTATAAATTCTTGGGTCTATAAGTTACACAATTTAACACTAAGGCAATGGACCCTATGGAAAACTCAGTGTTAAAAATGCTTGGGTCTATAGTGCCACAGCATCATGATGTTATGACCAGATCCTAAAGTACATTTTTGCTTGTAAGTTTTTACTGGAGGATAAGGGAACTGTTTTTTGTCTTTTTTATAACAAAGACTTGGTTGTGTACATGAGAAGATATATCTCTTTCTATTATTGTGGGTAGCCCTTAGAAGGGCTGTTTTTGTTTTGATGTAGTATAAGTCACTCAACAGTTTGCAATATTTTTCATGTATCGCCCGTGACCATCGAATCGTACCCAATACTTTTTTTTTAGGTTTAACAATATCATCAGATTCTTCCTCACTCTGATTGTCTGGAATAGGTTGTTGAATTACTTTATCTGTTTGTGTGGATGTAGTCACTAACTGTTTTCGTGCTTGGCGTCCCCTTTTTCTCATAGGTTGAGGTATCGGTTCTGGCAACTCATATGGTACTGTTAAAGGAAGAGACGACACTTTGAATTCTATAGGAACTGTAATCTTATCAGCTGAGAGAACAATCTTTTGGTGAAATGATTTCATGTCTTGTAGAGTCTCCAGGATTTTCTGTAATAATAATAATAATGTAATAATGTTTCATTTTTTTCATCTTGTGAAATAGTATTATTCACCCTCTCACTTGGTATGGTATCCTTTTGGTTTGGTATTCTCTGCTGTGTCATCAATGAGTTGTCAATACGAATTAAATCGTTAAAATCAGCTAGTATATTGTATTCGTCCACGATTGAATGCAGAACAGGCGATTGTTGTTTATCAAATGAATTGTCTGGAATGTGTGTTAGATTTTTATAGACAATGCAAGGATCGGAAATGCACTGAAGAACGCTCACGCGACACTTTTGATCTAGTGCGGGACAAAATTGTTGATAACAGATGTTTACTATCACAGCCATCCGATGTCAACATTTTTTCCCACACTCGATCAGAATTGTCTGAAGAACAGATGAGTTTACCAAATAGCTCTCTACGGAACTGAAGATTTTTAAAAACGGCCCTTTTCAGGGCCAACTACACTATTAGAAAGAGATATATCTTCTCATGTACACAACCAAGTCTTTGTTATAAAAAGACAAAAAACAGTTCCTGCCCTAGAGTGTGACCTGATGTCTATATTATTTTAAAATCATTTTATATTAGGGGTTATCCATGTGGTTTTGGGTTGTCATCTCTCCACTCTGTGCACATAACTTCTATAAATGGGGAAATGGCGTTTTGTGTGTCTTCTTGTGTTTTCGTTGTGAGCATAAGGAAATTACGCTTACAATAAAAACACAAGAACACATGCACAAAATAAAAAAAAATTAGGGATTCGCGTTGTGGCCGAACTCTCTGTGATAGTTGTTTTTTCTATAGTAAGAAAAGTATTCATTGTATGTTTAGCAATCAAAATTTTCTCTACAGTATAAACTGTATATCAGGTTACAATATAAAAGTTTTTGATAAGTATGCATACAATATTAAAACCTAATACTCACAGTGAAAAAGAGAAGTGACTCTTAACTCTTTTTTACTGTTGGGAGATAATAGGGACACGGTGATAAAAAAGGGATTATAGGACTAACCTAACAAAATCGACAAAACTATCACAGAGGTTTTAACAAAAAACAAAACTGTATTTAAAGTTGAATCATTATAATGAAATGAAATCTGAACATATATACACCGAGATCTGAGCTTGCCTATCCATGAGAAAACCTATTTACATCAAGATTCTTTTTTATGCTAGTTTTTATCTGACTCCCAAGATTTTTTGAAAAAAAATCTTGGGAGTCAGATAAAAAAACTGATATCACTCAAGTGATCTGATTTTGAAACAAATATAAAAATAGCTAAAAAACCCTATTTCTCTGTTACACAAATGTCTGGCGAAAAATTATATAATAGATGATTGACTTTAATAAAAAAAACTTAAAAAACTAAAAAAAAGTCGTCAGTGTAAAAAATTACCTCTGTGGGATTGTTTTGACACCTGATTTTTATTATTATTACAGTTATTTCAAATAATGTGTATAAGTTTGCTCAAACCATCGTCGAACATCTCTATCATTCTCTTGGAAATTTCTTCGATCAAATTTGATAGTAAGAACTGTCTCTAAATCATATCCTCTTGCAAGATGATCTAAAGCAAATATACAGTACATTCCACACACAACAGTAAATTCACTTTGTAGTCTCATTATATTTATTGTCCAGGAATCTGTATTTTTCACTATGAAATTGTATATGTCTCTATCTATTGGTGGTAAACCATATGAATCAAAGTAGATAGCAGAATGATTGTCTTTAAAACATATTGCTATCCAATGTTCTCCTGGTTCTTTTGATGAATCTGTGTTCACAATATATGCTTGTCTGTGTTTAGGTTTTCGTTTTGGTAACAAGTCTTTTGAACACACTTTTCCATTTAAGGATGATAACCTTTGAGAACTGTCAAGTATAGTTTGTAATTGTATGGTTTCCATCTTCTTAGCCTTGAAAAAAGGCTGACACAGAGTCGTTAATCAAGATATGCTGTATAATATGACCACTCCCTTTTAACTAAATCTGCCCACTTTTGAATGTCTTTTTGGCAGTCTATTTCAAAGTCCATATGAGCACAATATTCTAATAAGTTTATTTTTCTTGCTCTCTTGTGTAGATTATATAGTATAGTCACTGGACACACTTTCTGTAAACACTCTGCAATGTTCATATCTATTAATGTTGTTGTGTTGGTTCGATTTTCTTCACAGATATTTTTCATTTTCTGTTGAATGGATTTTGTCAGTTCTATCACTACACATTCTTGAAATAATGTTTGTATTTTTTCTTTACACATCTTGCGATGATCACACTGATTCATCTTGTTTAATAGTCAAATATCACTTCTCTGAATTTGTTGATTTCTATCTCACTATCAAATTCTGTATGGACAACAACGTTGATCACCTCTGGAAGAGCTTGAGCAAACTGAAGTTCAAACCTAAGATTGCCAGACTTTATTGGGTGAGCCAACGGCCCACTACTACTCTGATCAGGTGTCAAATCAATACCCCAAAGGGTATACCCTTTTGCATAATCCTGCAAAGATAAATTAAATGATTGATTTTGTCCAAAATAGCCCATAGCTTCATACAATGATAAATATGAATTTAGATAAAGTCCACCTTCAAAATTCGGTTCAAAAGGACGTGCTTTAATGGAATGTCCATCTATTGTGATTTCCAACTTATTCAAATCGAAATGTTGAAAATTAAATGGATTAGTGCCAATATCTCCATTTATATTGCGATTACTAACTAAACCAAGAATAATTCATTTTGGCATCTGTTTATGAAACAGATAGTCTTCTATTTTTGAACGAAGACCACTTCCAATAGTAAAAGTTTTAATTTCACTACGTGTTATGGGCATTTTATAATTTGTTTGATCTATTTGTGCATTAAGATCATTCGCAAATTTTGGAAATAAATCCAATGCCGGTATTCTGAATATGGCTTTTTGAATTCCTATTTTTCTATTTTCACTACCAATCAAACAAAATTTAGTTGGAGCACGATGCAATTTAATTCTCATCTCAACTCCATTTGGTAAATACTTATTTTGCACAAACAGATCTAAATGTAGTTTTCCTCTTAGTTGTACATTTTTGCTACCACCAATTATTTTAGATTGTTCAGTCAAACCTTTGTTAGTCGAAGCTTTACTTGTTTCTGCGTGGTGTCCAGGAGTATCTGTATACCACAACTCACTAGCAGCTAGATGTGTTTTTTTCAATCTCTTGAATAACTAAGAAAATTCTCAAAAATGCTCTATAAGGATAAAGATCTGTATTGGTGGTGGTAAGATTGCCATTCAGTGTAACATCAATTTTACTGAACATGCTATGAAAAAAATTATTGATAGGAGCAATCTGTGTATCTCCACCCAAAACACTCTCATCTTGTTTTGTAATTTTAAATTGAACTTCAAGTGTAGATGCTGCAAGATCTAACCACTTGGTTGTTTGTCTTGGAATTAAAAATTCTATTGGTGAAGAATTATTTAAAGATGCAATAGGAAATTGTTCAATTTCACCAATATTTTCTATACCACTTGATGTTGGTGATACATTATCTGGATCAAAACTACTACCAAAATGTTCACAAGATCCATGTAACATCCTGATTTTTTAATCAAATATATCAAGTGGTCTTGATTTTCGTTTTGAATAAGCTTGTCTTTGACGTATCTTGCCTCTACGAGAATGAACCACAGATTGACGTTTTTGTTCTTGTTTTTGTCTTTTTATACCTAAAGCAGATTCACCAACTGATTTCAAAAGATCTTTTCCATGAGTTAATAAAATGTCTTTAGGTGCTTTACGTTTTTTTTATCAATTCATTTGCTATTTCTAAACCATGTTTTAATCCATCTCTCTGTAATGTTTGAAATGCATTTTTTGCAATTCGTTTTATAAATGGTGCAGGTGTTCTTATTGCTGTGCGAAAAATAGATCCTAATCCATATCCATATCCATATTGCCGTGGTGCACCTTGATACACCGGCATCATTTTTACAAATTTAATTTATGTCTCTGTCTAAAATGCAACTTGACAACTGTCTTGCCACTTACAAACTGAATGGGTTTACCAGTGTTCCCATTTATATTTATACTAATCTGATCAAAATAAGATTTTGATACTGGTACGTAATGTACATTATCAAATTCGATATGTATGCAAAGACTCTTTATGTGATTCAAATGGAATCACACGTAAAATAGGTGCTTCAATATCACCTAAAAATGTATAATCTGCTATGTCAGCATAAATAAAGATTTGATTGAAATCCACATTTAAGTCCACATTATATTTAAATGTGCCTTTTGATGTGTTAGGAAAAATGACAGGAAAAATATCTTTACATCCCAATTTTTGTAATAAACTTTCTGACATTTCAATACCCACTTTCCCAATATTATTTCCAACTATTTTTACACGGCCTTGGAGACTTGAAAATCCAACATGAAATAATACATCAAATGATTTAAATATGTCTCCAAGTTTTTCTTGAATTTCTATTTGCATTGCATCTATGACATGAGCACCATTTGAATATGCACCTGATAAAATATTTAATTCAACAGCAGCAACACCTTTGTGTAATGTATGTTTCAAATTCGTTTTATTAATACATTTGATATTTTGTTATCTGTCACAATAATTTTAAAAACAGATTCTTCATCTGTAATATTTTTTGCTTCCGAAGGTAAAATTACTTCAACTAATCCCACTTCCCAATGTTCTTTATCAACAAGAATGGGTTTAGATAATTGTGTTTGAAAACAACATTGGGTATTATTTGGGAACATATCCATAGAACCATCACTCAGAAGTGTTACGTAAAATGAATTCATTTTACTTATCTTGTGGTTGTTTCAAATATTTTAAACCTGGACTTGGAAGAATATATCCTAATGAACTACTTAATAACACTAACCACAATTCTTTATCAGGGCTTTGTAAACTCAAATCTGCAATGGCAGTAATTATAATACCATAAATGATAATAATCTGTGTGAAATAAGTGACTTGATTTTTTGCAACACGATTTCCACAAATTTTAAATTGTTGACTTTGTACATCAACACTTGTGGTTTCATTAGGTAATGAAGTTTCATTTGATGACATATTCTTTTTATATCAAATCTGATTCTGCTATCCAACTATCAAATTTCTTTGGATAACCTTCCCAATGTACTTTAAGTTCTTTAATAATTTTCTTTCCCACACGTCTTGACCGTCTATTAAGAATTGATTCAATTATATATTTTTTTATCATCTTTTATACTTTGAATTTCTTGTGGATAAAATGTCCCTTGTATATTTTCACCACCCATATCTTCAAGTTTATAAGTGGGTGGTATTGTATGTTTTACATGAGTAATTTTAAATAACACTTTTGTCCAATTTGGTAAATACCCTTTTTCAAATGTACATTTGGTTTTATTAAAATGTACTATATCACCAACTTTAAATTGTATTTTTTTCTTTTTAGATTTTTTTTTACCATACAAATGTTGAGATACTTCTACTTCATTTTCTAATGATATGGAAGCAGGAGTTCTTTGAATACTTCAATGAAAACTATGATTATATCCATCAACTAAATTTTCCAACACATCAATGTATCTTAATGTACGTTTGTGTGTAAAATATTTCCACATTCGTGTTTTCAATGTGCGTTGAAAACGTTCAACAATACTAGCTTTGGTTTCAGGATTTTCTGTTGTGAAGAAATGAATGTTTTGTTTCTTTAAAAATTTTTGTACATCTTTATTTTTAAATTCAGAACCTTTATCAGATTGTAATGATAAAGGTTTACGTCCAGAAGTTTTCAAAATACTCTGAAAAGATTTTGTTAATGTCTCTCCTGATTTATTGTGAATGGGTATTACCCATGCATATTTGGAAAATACATCAATAACACAAACTAAATAACGAAATTGGTCATTGCAAGATTGTAAACTTTGTAAGTCTGCTAAATCAATCTGCCATTGATGATCAATACCACCCACTATAGTCTTACATCTTGAAAACTTTTTACGGATGGGTTTATGTAAAGTATAAGCTCTTTCTCCTTTCAACCATTTTTTCACTTGATCAACTGTGATGGAATTATCTTTACTATGAGCTTCTTTGTACATTTTTTGTATACCACCATAACCAGCAGGATGTTTTGTATTGTAATATATTTCAGTTAATAAATCATTCAATAAGCCTCCCATTTTTCAGATAATCTACGTTTTGTCAATTTACGCTTTAGTGCTGACTTTGGTGTGTCTTCACTCCACTGCACTCTATGACCTCGACGAACTTTACATTTTGGAGGGGATGATTGAGGAGTTTCAGACCAACTATCTTCTGGAGAACTTTGATATTTACTGGGTTTGGGTATAGGTTGTCTATTCATCCATAACCAACGTTCACGATTTCCAGCAAAATCTTGAGGGATATTTATATCTTTTAATCCACAACTAAACATTTCCCATCCACTCAGTTTAAAACCTTTTCGGTGTCTAAGAACATCATTGACTAAATCTATGATATTTGAACCTTTTATGACTACTCCATCGTAACTTAATACACCCTGATCATCCCAACTCATGTGTCGATGAGATGATAAAGCAGATAATAATGAAGTTGCTTTACGTCTCATTGTAACAGGGACACTTTCTATAATACGATCTCGTAAAAATAATAATTTTTCTCCTGACTCAGACAATGGAACCAATGTTGGTTGTAATGCCTTCTTATGTGACGTTTGAAATTTTTGTAAAGTTTCCCCATACTTTTGTTCTTTCTCACTTTCGGACAACTCTGAATTTCCTAACACAGATGATAAATTATTTTGAAGTTGTGCAGTATTTGTAACTTGTGGGTTAGGTGGTAATCTTGGTCTTTGAGCTTTTTCATTTCTAAAACATTGCATATCTTCTAACATTTGATAAGGTACAATAGCCATCTTTTTCATATTTTACTGACTAATTTATTTGCAAGATTTGTTGCAACTCCAAAAGCAGGTCCAAGTAAACCAAGTAATGGTAAAAAACCACCTTTATGATTTAAAATTTGTTTTTTCTTTTTAAGAGTTATTAATTTACTAGCGAGTGCTCATAGTTGTTGACGCTTTGGATGTAATTTTTGTTTCTGACTTTTTGTTAGATGTATGTTGCCTTTTAAAAGATTATGACAGCATTCTGACACACAATTAATTAATTCTTTAGGTGCATTTTTCATAATTTGTTTTTGAAATGCTGGAGGAGTTTGACTTAAACCTATTAACATACCACCATATTTTTTAACTAAAGGAATTTTTTGTTTCTTATTTTGCCTCACCATCTTGCTCTTATAGAATCTAATGATTAAATGAAACAAATATAAAATGTAATGCTATTTATATATACATGTGCAAACTTATTTATTTCACTTAAAGTAAGACCTTATCCCTTTAACAGGTTTAGGTGTATTTAAAGCTGTAAAACGTGCCATTGTGGGAATCTTTTCTTTTAATGGTGCATGTTCTGTATTTTGTAGAGAATACATTGGTTCATGATTTTTAACATCATCTTTTGTTATTGACACTACACGTGTTAACTTAAGTGGTGATACTTTTCTTTGTTTTTGAAGATTTTTCACAAGTAATGCTTTTGTTTTTGTAGATGGAGATATATGAGGTGCAATTTCAAAATTTGTGTACATATATTTAGGTCCTACCTTTCGTTGATTTTTTATCTCTGTAGAACTTGATGAATTATTTGATCTTTTCTTAGGAGATTTTCGTTTCCTTTTAGGTGACTTTTGTTTCTTACTCTTTGTTTTTTTGAATGGTGAATAGAATGATCTACTTGTCTTATGACCATCCCATCGAATCAAATTACGAATGATAACACCACCAAAAAATCCACCACATCCTGGTTTTAAAATAATGTTTCGTTTTGTTGCAAGATCAACTCTGGAGTTTACAAGTTGTTCAAGATCTTGTTTATGTTTATCCATATAGGTTAAAGTTTGTTTTGGCAATTTAATTTTCTTATTAAGTATGATTCTACTTGCTAATGTAAACCATTTAAAAATTTTCTTAAAACCTTTCTTAAGTAATTTTTGTCTTGCAAATGGACTTGTTTCTTGACCAAGTTGTTCCAAAGATTGTATGAATGATACCATGATGATGTGTAGTCATTGACAAACGTTGACTAACTAACACCAACTCATTAGAACATGGGGAATTTATAGTTTTGTATAAATGATGGGACCACGTTCATTTTGTGTTACCCAAGGATGAAAAATATCAGTTCTTAATCTCAAAGACTCAGGAGTTCTAGGATGAAAATCAATTAATAAATAACCATGATCAATACTTGTTGCATCTTGATAACATGCATTTAAATGTGGTAATTGAACTTGATTTGACAATACTTTAATTTGTCCTTTATCTCTGGTATTTCTAAATAAAATCATATAATGTGCATTTAAACTTATGGTACAGCTAGATTTAGATTGTTGAAACATATTTTGTGTAATGTAAATGACACTTGCATTTCTATGATGTCCTTTTCGTGTGAACCATAATTTAATTTTTTCTTCATCTTTCTCTCGTAACATATCATCAAAAACTACAAGATGGGGAATAGTGACATCACTGACAATTTCATTTTCATCATCAGGGTTACCTTCTATGAATTTAAAATCTTCACTTTCTTTAAGTAAAGTATATGTATTTTGCCATTCTTTATAACACCAAATGATTTTTTGTGGGGGAATTTGAAATAAGTCATGTTTCATATCAATAAGCCTTTTGACAAATTCTGTTTTTCCTGAACCACTAGGTCCTGAAATAAAGATATTACATGGGCGTTGAAACAATAAACATTCACTCGATGCCATAATTGTATTTTTGTGAAAAAGTTTCTTTCTGTCACTCACTTATATACTTTCTGTTTCCATACCTCGCTCATGTCTTTTAGTAGGTATTCGTTTTAAGGGTGCTTTTAACTCAAATAAAGTTTCTGAAGAATCTATTCTTCTATCTATTTGTGGTACACATTGTCTATACAAGTAATTAATGATTTCTTTATCATAAATTATATTACCCCACACAACTCTTGTCCAAATATTTTCTACATTATCTTTGTAAAAAGCATTCATGATTTGTAATGCATTGCAAAATTCCCCATACATTTCATCTTTTTCCAATTGATTATGAATAAACTCTTTTGTTATTGTTAGATAACCAGGGGTGATCAATTGAAATGCATATAACAATGCCTTACATGTAATCTTGTTGTCTAAGATACATCTTACCGGTTCCATGGTTGAAATCAAAGTGATGATTCTTTTGTCTGTTCTGATGTATTTTGTGCATCAGGTACCACATTACACCATGTACTTTGTACATCTGGAAAATCATTTTCTACATTATTTGTAAACAGTTTATCTATTTTAGTTTTGAATTGTCCTGCAGCTTGTCTTGCAATTATGGTACTAAATGATATACTTTGATCATTTAGTACCATGAGTGCAAATAAAGAATTAGAATCTGGAAAATCATCTAGACACTTGTCATATTTTTTCATTGTTGAAAATATTTGATTTAAAGTGAATCCATAATCCATCACTGATAATATTTTATCTGGGGGTGTTTTCATACTTGTTGGTGGTTTCTATAATTGACAATTTCTTATCAATGGAATATAAGGACAATTTGGTGACCACTTAACATGTTCTTGTAAAGGAATATCATTTTCTTCCCAATTCATTAAACCTTGTCCACATACAAAACATTTTACTTTACCATCTCCCACATAGAAAAATCCAGCTTTTGCTAATTCTTCTTTCTTGGATTTTAAAATAGGATTCGTAATCATACTAAAACTCGAAAGTCTTCTTAGCTCTGACAAGTATATAGGATAAGTAGGATTAAGTGGTAGAGACATCTTGCCTGCTCAGTGTTCAAAGTTGAAGTGAAAAATCTGAAGGGTATTTTTATACCTTAAACCCATAAGGTCTTGTGTCATATTTATCCACTACAAAACGTTTTGTGTACACAGATCTGAATGTTTTGGTTTGTCTTTCACTTGTGACATGTCTGTTCTTGTTCAAAGATGAAATGAGGTATCTGAAGGGTATTTTTATACCTTAAACCCATAAGGTCTTGTGTCATATTTATCCTCTACAAAGCGTTTTGTGTACACAGATCTGAATGTTTTGGTTTGTCTTTCACTTGTGACATGTCTGTTCTTGTTCAAAGTTGAAATGAGGAATCTGAAGGGTATTTTTATACCTTAAACCCATAAGGTATTGTGTCATAGATATCCACTACAAAACGTTTTGTGTACACAGATCTGAATGTTTTGGCTTGTTTTTGACTTGTGACTTGTCTATTCTTGTTGCGTTTAATTCTATGTGTGTATTCAATGTTCATTTTGTAATTATGTCTGTCTTGTACACATTCCACCATGGATTCAAAATTGACTTTCTGTGATGTATTGTAATCTAATGTGATTCCTTTAACTTTACATGAAGTGTGTATTTGACCATCTTTAATGTATTTGTAACCATAATTTTTTGGACCTAATCCTACATATTCAATAATTTTTGCATCTGGATGTTCATCCGTCCATTGACCTAACTTACTGTTTACAATTTGTGGATTCCAAAGTGAGGGGTTATGAATGTAAATACAACTGTCTGTGTCAAAATATAATACTCGTCTACCCAAATGTCCTATTACTTTATATAATTCCATTCATGCATAAGCTGTGACAAAAGATGCAACTGCAACATTAGCTGATTTGTGAGGTTCATAAATATCCGTAGACTTTGTGTAATTGACTAAAATACAATTATCATGATCAAACAATTCAACATTTTTAATAATGATGTCTTTATCTTGTGTCAGGTCAAAATATTTTGCTGGGTCTTGTATGTATTCTGTTTTTGTTTTTAAATTGTTTTGTGCACTTTTCCCCCATAAACAGTTTAACATGGTTTTAGCAAATGATCTTTGTCCTGGATTTTTAAAAATATTTTCCAAATGTATGTTTTCAATTTGTGCATAGTCTTTCTTAAATGTATCTTTGTCTGTTTCTGTTTTCACCCAATCTGGATATCCACTGGCTTCTTGTTTCATTTTAAAATATTTTTTCACATAATGTTTGTAAATTTCTGAAGACCATTCTTCCCAATGCCAAATCTGATAAGTGTCAAGTAATGTGTATCCCATCCCCAATGCTTTAAAAAGTTCAACAGATGTCCATGTACCTGTAATACTGCGTTGATCTGGTGTGTGTTCACATTTGTCTAATTCTTGTTCTGCACATGTACTGCAAAGTGTAAAAACCAATTTCTTGTTGCAATGAATTGGTAATAATGGCATGTGTAGAGATTGTGGTGGTAAAACTTTACATTTGATAAGTCCCCTGTACTGTCTTATATTATTCATGTCTATGTTTTCTTTTGTGAATATATTAGGATGACCTACTGGATATTCTCTGTGTTTGTTGACATAAGGATAGAGTGAACAGATATCTATGCATTTTATTTCATTGTCTGTATTTTGGTCTATTTTATGATGTAATGTAATGGCATTTGTTCTCCCACCAAATAATGCTTCACGTGGTTTAATAGGATCCATGTTTGGAAAAAATGAATTTAATGTTGATTTTACTTCAGGATTTGATTTGCAAAAATCATCAAGTTCATGTTCCCATGTTATTCTCATGTTATACCCTAATGATTCTAAATGATGTATGCGTTCCTGTGTATTTTGGTATATTTTTAGAGTTTGGTAACTTAGCAAATGGATTGGATTTTTCTCATGTGTATTTTCTTTGTAACATGTCATGCACCCATGCGACATACATCCATAAAATTCAAAGATTGTCTTTGTGTCTTTGTGAAACCCATCAACATAATATCCCTCTATTTTAACTTCCCCACCATTGAGTGCATGTTGAATATGTATGTTTTCTTCCTGTGCAAGTGTCTGTAAAAATCTAATGGCTTTAATGGAGTATTTGACTTTAGCAGGGTAACCTATGTCTGAAATGATTGCCATTTTGTTTTCTGGAATTGAATTTTTTCTGCTTTTGTACACGCATTGGCTAAGGTAAATGCACCTCTCAAGGGGTCTATGCCATCACTATCTATAAATTTTTGTCTGAATTCCCCACACCCCCTACGCAATATATCTACATCTGATTTACAGTATAATTCCATTTCTTTTTGAAAATCAAATCTGGCATTACTAGTAAATTTTTTGTTGTACCACTTGATAAACTCTTCCCTATCTGATGGAGACATTGAATCTGGCATATACAATGTTGAATCTAAATAAGGACCAACATAATTTTGATAAGCTTGTGTGTTTGCAAAATGGGGGAAATAACCTTTTGCTAATTCTGTCAAGCCAAATGTTTTAGGAAATTGTGCCAATCTCACTGAAAGAAAATTTAAAGAATCTATAAGTCTAATACCACAAGCTTTAAGGGAAATAATTTTGTTTCCATTCATAATTACATCAGGAGTTGTTGTACCAGTTTCAATGAGGTGTCTTAAAATAAATTGTCCATCAAAACCTCTTAAATTGTGAGCAATAGCTGTTGTCCTGTTGTCCCTTTATGTTCCTTACTGAAAAGCCAATCAAAAAAATCTGATAAAGTAGATTCCCCTTTAAATATTGATTGCCGATATCCAAATTTACCACAGGAAATACATTCTTGATCTATAGATTTGCAAACACATTCCCCACATGCACAATGAGCAATACAGAAATTTGGGATATGAACTCCTGAGTCTTGTGTGGTTTCAAAATAAAAAAATACGAATGGAATGTTTGGTAATTTTTCATCCTCGGGTGAAGTGTATTTTGGAATGAAACATTGGTGATCAGAATTAACTACTTGTTGACAATATTTACATTTTTTGAATCCTTCACAGATGTGTTTTCCTTTTGTTGGATATATTAATGAGTTGCACTGTTTACATTTTTGAACTAATTGACAAATTATGTTTTCTTCTTTCCCCTTTGTAGTGATATGGTTATTATAGCATAATGGACTTCTAAATTGTCTATTGCAAGTGTAACAGGTGATGGGATGTTCAGGAATACATTTTGTTGGAGCATAGCAAACACAACCAGAAGGGCACATGTGACGTTCTCTGTTATTAGTCCCTTTACTGCAAAGTTCACAATAGCATGAACATCCTAAAAACCCTGTAATTGTAGTGATAGTATCAAAATGCTAATCATGGTGGTAAATATGAATACCTTTACTATCAGTGGGGGTAACTGGAGTTTTGAATAAAAATTCACTTTTTTCATACTCTGGATGAATTTTGATGACATACTCTGGGTAAAGCAGGTCTTGTATTTTATAATATTCTTCATATCCACAAGGAATATTATAATCAAGACCTGCTTTGTCCATCAATGCCTTAGCTTCCAACTCTTGTGTTGGTCTACCAGAACACCTAATATTTTTACATTTCTTTTGCCAAAGTTCAGAATTATCTCTATCAACATGACACTTTCCCACTACAATGGCCCGTGCGAGACACATTGAATCAGTAACATTTTTAATTTCAATAATACTTCTCTTGTTTCCAATCATTTTATCTACAGATGAAAATGCAATTGGAGCATGTCGCCCAGACCCTTGTGGTAGAGAAGTGTGTGTTATTTCTAAAGATAATTGCCCATCATGGATAGTAAAGTTATCATTTGATTGTACAACTTTTTCTATTTCATCTAATATGGTGTTACCAGTGATGCCTGAAGCCTTAATAAATGGGATAAATATACCTATTTCTAATCCTGGGTGGTCAACTGATATTCTCATTGGATCGTTGTCTTCTACTCCACATTCTTCTTTAATATCGTCTACCAAACTGTCAAAGACTTTTCCAAGGGTGTCAAATGGATTCTTTTGATTAAATTGTTTAAAGGTTATTCTGCATACATGGGATTTGGAATGGAATTTTTTTGATGTTTTTTGTAAGAGTGGGTGGATGGTGTATAAGTCTCTTGCTGATTCTACTCTCTGCTTCTTGTTATCTACTTCACTCTCTGTCCCCCACTGATAGTAAAGGTATTCATATTTACCACCATGATTAGCATTTTGATACTATCACTACAATTACAGGGTTTTTAGGATGTTCATGCTATTGTGAACTTTGCAGTAAAGGGACATTCTTCAATGGCTCTCTTCATCTTTTTTTTCTATCGTCTTTATCAACTGGAAAGCTGTGAAAATATGTCTTGTCTTCTTAATGTAAAAAAAAAACCAAGTGTGAATCAACCTAAGATTCCCCCACTGTTTATACTTTCCTTTAATGTACATTTAATTGTGCATTTAAATGTACATTTAATACCCACTGAATTATGCTGTTAATACATGTTTCTTATACACATTTGAAAAGTCATAAAATGTAATCCATTCACTCTATGGGAAAATTCCTATGGTAAATATTTTATAGCTTTTATTTGTTAGTGTATCTTTCAGTCAACATTAAAATCACTAAAACACATTTAACAACAGCAATATAGTATCCAGAGGTTATTGAGTGCAAAAGATAGCATAATTGTTTGTAACCAAATGAATGTATATTTAAACAATTGTGTGTAAATACATGGTATGGAACATTTAAGTGTACAATTAAATGTACATTAAAAAAGTATAAAAGGAGGAAGAATCTTCGGATGTTTCACTCTTGCTTTTGACTTCAAGAAGACAAGACATATTTTTGAAACGCTGCAAAAGTTAAAGATGGATAAAGTTACAGATCCAAGATTAGAAAAAGCAAGTGATGCTAAAAGTATTTACTATAAACCATCTAAATGGGGAGAAGTAAAGAGACTTGTGAATGAACTTTATAAATTGATATCAACACCTAAAGAGATGATTTGTTCCATATGTCATCAGAAAGGACATTGGGCAAATACATGTTCAGACAAAGGTCCATGTTTTTATTGCAATCAGAGAGGACATTGGATTAATGAATGTAGATTGAAAAAGCTATCGAATAACTCTGTGTCTCAACCAAGATGGGGTGAACCAGCTGTTGTTCAATGAGAACTGGTTAAAGTTTATCCATGGTCAGAATACATAGAGCATACAGAAGATAGATTACCGATTACAGGTTTCAACTTGCAACTTGATGAAAAAGACATTGACAACCACACTTTACAGGGGATGAGCAGGCTAGCACTACCACCTCAACAAATAAACTTTATAAATAAAAAAGTTGACTTAGCAGAACCTGTGTTACCAGAGTTTGATGATAATGATGATACATTATTATATAATATGGATATACCCCAAAAAACAAAAATGGAAATCGATGATGAGTTAGAAGTATTATTTCCAGAGAAAGAGGAACCACCAAAGAAAGTTACATGAAAATGAAAAGCTAAAGACAATAATTCTAAAATAGGAAAACTTGCCAAGAAACATTGAAAACAGTTTTTGAAAGTGACATTTTCATAAAAGACATTTACAAATCTGTAAATATTCATGGAATAAAATTTTTGGATTTGAAAAAAGGTAATATTATTTTGTTGTTATTTAAAGAGGGGAGAATTTTTTCCAACTCAAGATTTTTATTTTCTAAAAATAAAAAAAACTTGGAAGACAGAAAAAATAATTTGCAAACAGAAAAAATATTTTTGTGTTTGTAAATGAATGTTATGAAAAAAACTTTTTTCATAACATTCATTTGCAAACACAAAAATATTTTTCTTATAAAATAAAAAAAAACTTGCAAGATAAAAAATAATTTGCAAACAGAAAAAAATATTTTTGTGTTTGTAAAATTAATGTTATGAAAAAGTTTTTTCATAACATTAATTTTACAAACACAAAAAATATTTTTCTTATAAAATAAAAAACTTGCAAGACAGAAAAATAATTTGCAAACAGAAAAATATTTTTTGTGATTGTAAAATTAATGTTATGAAAAAGTTTTTTTCATAACATTAATTTACAAACACAAAAAATATTTTTCTTATAAAATAAAAAATTTGCTAGACAGAAAAATAATTTGCAAACACAAAAATATTTTTATGTTTGCAAATTAATTTTGTTTTTTACCTAAATGTTTTTGTGTGAAAACATTTAGGTAAAAAACAAAATTAATTTGCAAACATAAAAATATGCCATGACAGGGAAATCTAGTGTTGGAGCTATGAGGTTACCTCTTTTGAATTCAGTAATGAAATTACAAATGAACAAAAGTTCAATTCATTCCATTGTAGTAGCACTGAAATGTGCCTCTCAAGTGTGTAAATGTGATATCTCTTTTTTAAGAATATGGTGGCCCTTATAAGGGCCGTTTTTTTACTAAACAAAAAATGTTTAGTTCACCAACTTTATTCCATGTCTCTTTGTGGCTCTCTTGACATCCTTTTGATTAATGAGATGTTGTGATCCTCTTCCCCTAATTGTTGCATAATGATAGGTATCTCTTATCATTTTTTGAACAAAACAGTGTAAGGCTTTTTCAGCTTCATCAAGTGACAATGGTGAGATATTATTCACCCCAGCTTTTCTTGCCAGTCTTCGAAGATTACTCCTTGGAATAGTATTACGCTCCTCTCTCTCCATCTTCACTTCTTGTGGTGGAATAGTATTGCACTCCTCTCTCTCCTTCTTCTTCATTTCTCGTGGCCCACATTCACCTTCTAGTGATGGAATTTTTACCTCGATGGATAGCTCAACTCTCATGATTGATGATAAGAAAAATGACATTATGATATCTCCAGCAGTGTTTTTATAGACAATGCGAGGATCGAAAATGCACCAAAGAACCCTCACGCGACAATTTTGATCGAGTGTGGGAAAAAATTGTTGATAACAGATGTTTACTATCACAGCCATCCGATGTCAACATTTTTTCCCGCACTCGATCAAAATTGTCACGTGAGCATTCTCCACTGCATTTTCGATCCTCACATTGTCTATAAAATCTAACACGCACTCCAAACAATTCATTTTGAGACGACATGAAGTTCTCTCTAGATATGAACGAATACAGAATGTGGAGGTCTGGGGAAATGTCTGACGCTGATTGGAATCGCCGATTAAAAGAAGAATCTATCAGAGTAGAGAGAGAGAAAGCACGGAGACGCCAATTAGCTGAAGATATTTTCAGTCATATGAGGAGAAGTGGTGGACCTCAGAAATATACTCGACAGTGGGGCCAGCAGCTTATTGATGAGTTGGAGCAAAAGGCAGGGATAAGACAGTTCTTAGCTGTCCGCGGTTATGAACTGGAGAAATACCGGGTGAAGAAAGTTGACTTGTATCCTGATCTTAATTGGCAGCCAGAAAGATGGCATAAAAAATGTGAGGTTAAATCCAACAACCTGTATCCAGATTTAAGTGAAATCTCATGAGGATTCCTACAAAATCTGGATGCAAGTTATTGAATTTTAGCTTGACAAAAAAATCAGGATACAACTTAAACTCATTCATCCTATTTCTTATTATCTCTGTTTGTCATTCTAACCTATCAATAATTTGTTAGTCTCACGAATGAGTTTGATTTCAAAATGTGCCTTCGTGGCAGCCCTTCTAAGGGCTACCCACAATATTAGAAAGAGATGTATCTTCTCATGTACACAACCAAGTCTTTGTTATAAAAAAGACAAAAAACAGTTCCCTTATCCTTCAGTAAAAACTTATAAGCAAAAATGTACTATAGGATCTGGTCATAAAAGCATGATGCGGTGGAACTATAGACCTGTGCATACATGTTGGGTCTATAAGTTCTTGGGTCTATAAGTTACACAACTATAAATTCTTGGGTCTATAAGTTACACAATTTAACACTAAGGCAATGAACCCCGTGAAAAACTCAGTGTTAAAAATGCTTGGGTCTATAGTGCCACCCCTAACTACTACTGATAACATTCGTGAGGCAGTATAATCTGTGACACTGTTTACTATTGCATAAAGGAAAAGTTTCAGTGCGCCAAAGGCGCACACACACTAAAAACTAAAGTGTTAAAACTGACACTTTCAAGGTGTTAAACCCATTCTAACTCTTAGGGTTTGATTTTAACACTCAAAGTGCAATGCTTTAAGCACTTAGACATTGCAATCGTCAGAATCTGAAACTTGAATGGATGGCACTTCCCATGTGTCTAGCATTGGTGGTTCTTCCAGAATCGTCCATAAGTTGATTTGCACTTGGTGGGTACATAATTAAAAGGACACAACGCAGATGACGTGGATCAGGCTCGAGAGTTCGAGCCTGATCCACGTCATCTGCATTGTTTCCTTTTAAGTGTTGCGACATTACACTTGTCAAGTGGTATTATTGTAACACCTGTCAAGTTCTGGGATATCTACACTTGAACAAAGTGCTAGTTCAGCACTTAGTAAGTGTTAAATACAGCATTTCAAGTTTTGTTTTTAACACTTCTTAGCATGCAGGGAAAATGTGGTGATTAAAATCTCTTGCGACCCAAATAACTTTATTTGATTCATAACTTTATTGCCTATGAATCCATGAGAGTCGAACGTGAGAGCGAATAATATTATTTGGTTTGAGTGTGCACACTGGCAGTGGGGTAGTGGGTTGAGATCCCCATAAACTACGAACCAGAAGATGACTGGGAGTTGTGCATAACTATACAAGAATTCAATTTTGTGTTTGCTTAGAGACGTGGGCATATTTATGGTGATACTGAAACTGCAGTTTGATGCTTGTTTTAGTAAAACGAAAACGAAACCCAAACAATTGCTGGCTTGGGAGCAAGCCCCAGCATATTATCCATAGCGGTTACAAAAAAGGAAAAAATCCACCAAAATGTGTTTTTGAAAGCTGGGAGTCATCCATCAGCCTATAAGGGAGAGTGGATGCTGAGCCTTGGCCATCTGGTCTGCCTTCAAGTGCAACAGATGACGGAATGATGGCAGAAAGAAAAAAACTAACCACACACCACACACTCACACACCCACTCACAGACATATCTCAAAGGGGTCGCAGGTACTCCTGGAAGTCAAGCTTATTCCTCACAATAAAACGTGGACTGTTTACTGATCAAACATGTTGGAAATAAATGATAACACCTCCTTTCTAATGATATATACACAAGTTTATTTACATATCACATCTTCTTTCTCTCCATTTTATTTAATAATTAAAACACACAAATAGCCTATGTCGTAGTAGACTATATATTTATAAACCCTGAAAAATATAATTAAAATGACACGAGTACCTAAAAATAATCAAATTATGGAGGCTAACCCTTTTAGCGAAAAAATGGTAAAGTAAGCGATTCATTGTTGATGCGACTGCCAAACAATCGGTGTTTAATAATGATCGTTCTGCAAGCAGAGCAACAATTAATAAGCGAAATATAAATAATTTAAATGATCTTACCATTTCGAAAAGGCTTAGGTTCTAATAATTTAAATTGTCAAACAGACAGCAACATTCTCCATAACAGGTACTCTTGTCAACTCTGAATTTCAAAACAAGATTCCCCAAAACAACAGAATTTCCCACCAGAACTTCAAGCCAATAACTGAATAGAGTAAACATGAAGCGAATAACCCTTCAACTAACAAAACCAAGACGAATTAAGCCGACGCGCACGAGAAAGCTGTACCTGAAACAAATAATCATTAGTAGATCTGGCCTGTAAAATAAAAAGTTGAATCCATTCTGAAAATGCAATTTGCTCTCTACCACATTCTCCCCTCCTAAAAAATGTCGTCCTCATCATTTAATGTCGTACCAAATGATATCTATTCCTGAAGAGAAGAGAGAGAAGAAAAAAAAATAAAGCATTACACCCTAAACATTTTCTGTGTTCTAAATGGAGATTACCATTTGCAATATCTTAAATAGTACAAATTATGAAATCTGAAATTCAAATATTTTCAAAGTATGCAGCACTGAAATATAACTAAATTACTTTTTGTACATTATTAAAATAAAATTTATCTCAATCTGAACACAACTCTGAAATTGTAAATATAATTTTTTTTATCTTTCTAAAAAAAGAAAAAACAATTACCTCCCTTCTTTTCCAGATTTAAAGAATGAAGAATGTTTTTATTAACATCTTTTCTGAAATGAATAAAGCTGTAAATTAATATTAGAAGAAAAAAAATTCATCCTGAGTTGTGTATTTATGTAAAAACACACTTGTAATATCATTGCTCATAACTGCTGCAAATTAAATACAGTTTAAAAGAAATAAATACCTGATGCTATATTACAATTAAAACATTATTCCAAAATTGTGCTGAAAATAACTGGTAAGGTATCAGGAGACATACCTGAAAGTACCTGTTTCTTTGTAAGTTTTTTTTCAGCAATTCAGTTTTATCTACAAAGGAAGATTTTTGTACTGGATGCTCTACACTGGTAATCTGGCTTAAAACATACTCACCACTTTCAAGCCGGGAAGGAAGTTTTAAATTACACTGTGATCTGCATGGTGCTGGTATAGGATGATCAACAGAAACAGAAGCTTCAGTTGGTAAAATATGAAATATTTGTTGGAACTACGGTTTCAGAACCAATACCTGTTTTCTCTATTCCAAGTCCCCCATGGTCTTGAATGACAATATTATCACCTGATAAATAGTAATAAATTAGAACTTCGACAATTCAAATCCAAGTGATTACCTGAAGGGATTTGAATAACAATACCGCTATGAGGTATACTTTCTTCACTTACCTGTATGATGGTATGGAGATCGTCATTTCCAGAAGAAACTGCACTAGTGTCTACCTCCAATCATTGATCATCATCAAGTTGGGGTGAGACAACTCTTTCCTCAGATTAAGTAGTTGGAAGCACAACCGTAGATTCAGGAACAACATGTAGTTCCAATTCTTCATCATTAGAAGAAACACTCTCGGACTTTGAAACAATTTTCTTCTTGATATTTGTTCGCTTAGCTGGAACAGTTTTCATCTCTTCTGGCACATTTGCCATTGGATTTTCTTGAGATTCTGGTGCATCTTCGGGTTCCAATTCGAATGGTAAAAAACCAGTTGGCAAGAGATGATTCCGATGTAGAGTCTTTCTCAAACCATCTTTATTCTCTACAACAAATATAGGAATAACAGTGTTTGGCTGGTCAATCACAGTATAAGCATCATGATCAAAACGATCTGCTAACTTGTTACAACCATAAAAAGCTAAGCTTTTTTACCAAAACTCTGTCCCCTGTCTTCACGGATGCACCACGAACCTTAAGGACATAACCGTCTTTTTGTCTCTGTTGTGCTGTCTTTGCAGCAGCGGTAGCAAGATCATTGGCAGACACTAGTTTCTTGCGTAGATCTGCAACATATTCTGGAAGAGAACTTTCTGCCAAAGGATCGCACAGTCCAAATTAAACATCAGTTGGAAGACGAGGCTCCCTACCAAACATGAGATAGAATTGAGTAAAACCAGTGCTCTCGTGTTTGGTACAATTGTATGCATGGACTAGCGGACCAACAAATTTCTTCCAGTCTCTCTTCTGTTCTGGCTGCAATCTCCCAAGCATATTTAAAAGAGTCTGATTGAATCATTCCCAAAGGCCATTTCCCATCGGGTGGTAAGGTGTGATTCTGGATTTCTGTATTCCACAAAGCTGGCAAAGTTCCTTGATTAGTTTACTTTCATAGTTACCACCCTGGTCTGAATGCAAACGATGAGGAAATTTATTTATTTATTGGTGTTTAAGGTCACATACTTATGCACAATGGCTAATCATAACCATGACAGTTTTATGGGTGGATGAAGCCGGAGTACCTGGGGAGAACCACTGAGCAACGATGAGCAGCTGCCAGCTCCCCAACATCATAACTCCGCACTGCAGCACAGGCAGCGTTAGATTGGTTGAAGACATGCGCACCATCGATGTGCAGTACGGAGTCTGAATCGATTGCTCAGACGGTCATCCATGTGAGGATTAATTGGGCTCGACGTTGCTTAACTTTGTTGATCTGACGAGAACTGGTTACCGCAATGTCACCACGTCCCAAATGATGAGGAAAACCATAGTGAATGATAAAATTGTTGAAGAACACTTCAGCTGTTGTCTTGGCAATCATGTTCTTGGTAGGATATGCCTGTGCATACTTCGTAAAATGGTCTGTAACCACAAGAACATACTGGTAACCACCCTTTGATGTCTCTAAAGTAAGAAAATCTACACATACTAACTCTAGTGGGTGTGATGTAGTAATAGATACTAAAGGTGCTCTTGAATTTGTTTGCGATTTTCGACGCAGACATCGTGGATAATTCTTGATCCATTTCTCCATGATGCCATCAGTGCCAGCCCAATAAAACCTCTCCTAGTTCTTTCCCATCCTGGATGTCCAATATCATTGTGCAGACATGTGAGTACAGTTTTCACATGAGAAGATGGCAAGACTAGCTGCTGATGAACCATGGAATTAAAAACTATTTCTCTATACAGTGCTCCTCGGTGAAACTTGAACGTATTAAAATTCTGGTACATAGCTGAGTGTTCTTTTGTCATAGACAAAGATGAATGTCTTGGACATATTCCTGTTCTAACGGCTGACATCCAAGGACTTAGAACTGGATCTTTTTCCTGTAATTTTCGCTAATCTTTGGAAGTCATTTCATCAATATCCTGGCCAACACATTCTTCCAGAGAATCCATCACAGATGTTGAACAACACATTGATTCAACAAATGGTTGCTGTAACTGAAGTGAATAACATATGGCCTTTATACATTGCTGCTCAATTTTCTCTTCATCTGAAGTTTTTGATGAATACTGAGGTAACCTACATAAACTATCAGCATCAACATTCGATTTACCAGGTTGGTAAATAATTTCAAAATCAAATGTAGACAATGCTGATAACCATCGATGTGATGTTGCATCCAATTTAGCTGTTGTTAATACGTATGTCAATGGGTTATTATCTGTAAATGCAACAAACTTATGCCTGTACAAATAATCATAAAACTTATCAACAACAGACAGCACATTTTAGAGCTAAAAACTCTAATTTGTGTGAAGGATAGTTTCTTTCAGAGTTATTAATACCTCTGCTGGCATAAGCAAAAGCCTTCTTTTGTCCATTTTGATTTTGGTACAATACTGCACCTAATCCACATGGGCTAGTATCAGTGTGCAGCTCTAAAGGCTGACTATAATCTGGATAACCCAGAACAGGTGGTACTGACAAACAGTCTTGAAGTTTCTGAAAAGCAAACTTTTTTCATTATTCCATACACATTTATGTAAATAATTTGACCTTTTTAACTTTTACTCCTTAAATTGTTAGTAGGAGGAAGTAAATCTGTTAATGGTTTTGAAATCCTGGAAAAAATTGTTAACATACTTGCGGTAGTAACCCGCAAAACCAAGAAACTTTCTTAATTCATCTGGATTAGTAGGTGTCGGCCAATTCACAATTTGGTCAATCTTGGAGGGGTCAGTTCAATTCCTTTTGCTGACACAACATGACCAACATAAACAACTTTTTCTTTAAATAGTTTACATTTGGATGGAGAAAGCTTCACACCACACTCTCTTAGTCTTTGAAACACCATGTGATGCCTCTCCACGAGTTGCTCATATGAATCTGAAAATATTATTACATCATCAATATATACAAGACATATTTTCAAGTTCAACCCTTCCAAACACTGCTCCATCATCCATTGGAAACTTGCAGGAGCATTTTTTAATCCGAAAGACATACAACTGAATTCATAAGAACCCAACAGCCCTGCCGTAAATGCTGTATGCTCCTTATGCTCCCCCGAGATCTCCAACTGATGATAACCAGACTTCAAATCTAAAACACTTTAAAATACTTTCAACCTCCAAAATAATCTAACATTTCGTCAATTCTTGGAAGTGCATACAAATCATGTATAGTTTTTTTGTTAAGAAACCTATAGTCTATACATATTCGAAGGTCACCAGATTTTTTTCTAACTAAAACCATATTAGAAGTATATGGACTATGTGAACGATGAATGATACCAGCTGCAAGTAATTGATGCAGATGATTTCTAACTTCATATAACATTCCTGGTGGAATTCATTTAAAACATTCTTCAAATGGTACCTCATCTTGCTAATCAATTCTGTGATTAACAGTATTACAGTATTATAAAAACTAACATCCTGATCATTCTGAGAAAAAATATCTGAAGATTATTAACTGGTAGAGAGCTAAGTTATTTTTGGTCATCCAAATTTGTCCACGTCTCTTTGCCTTGTTACAGTTTATGGGAGAGTGTAGTGGCACTCTCCCATAAATTGTAAAAAGGCAAATCCTCACAGACTAAATAATTTCAATTAAAAAAGTATATGATGCAGTTGCATAGAATATGAAACCATTAAGTTGCAGCACCTGCACTTCAGAATAAAGCCCAAATATGGGCTTCCAGCACTCTACCAGTTAACTAAAACCATATTAGAAGCATATGGACCATATGAACGACGAATAATACCAGCTGCAAGTAACTGATGCAGATGATTTATAACTTCATCTAACATTCCTGTTGGAATTTGTCTAAAACGTTGTTTAAATGGTACCTCATCTTGCAAATCACTTCTATGCTTAACAGTATTATATAAACCATCTTGATCATTCTGAGAAAAAATATCTGAAGATTTATGTACAAGTTGTGAAACTTCTTCCAGCTGATCAAATGACAAAGTTAAAGATTCAATATCAATCTTATTTAATGATGATTCATCAGATATATAGACAAAACTACATGTATGTTTCAATGAGTCGTTTTGTATTCAATGAGTCAGATGTGCGTAGGAAGAAAACGTCGAGACCGAAGGTCGAGACGTTTTCTTTCTATGCACATCTGACGAATTGAATACAAAACGACTCATTGAAACATACATGTGGTTTTGTATTTATTACATGACCCAAGCACCTACTGACCTAATTTTCTTTTTATCAACGGTGGTAAACACCATGCACTTTATGCAGTCGCATTGCATAAAAAAGTCCCGGTTGGAACAGGTTGGTGTGCAATACGGAATTCCGTATTGCACAGCCGTATTGCACGCCATATTGCATAAGAGAGACTGCATGGGCATGTAATAGAACATTAAATTTATCAAGATCACTTTCAGCAGATACTGGTTGTATTTCACATATAGTTGCACGAGGTGCAGTGGAAATTATTCTAGATGATATGTTAGATAAATGCGCATTAATAATACCATTGTTGTTATAATCATATTTAAGTATGTAAGGTGCTATTTCAACACCCGATAAAGTATCAGAATCTGGAAGAGGCCGCAAAATGGCACATGTTGGATGATACGGTAATTTATGACCAACAAAACCTGAAATAACATATTCAGTATTTGGATTTAAAATCACATGAGTCTTTTCAGCACTTTTCACAACTCCTAATTTGAAATTATTTTTTTAAAGTTCTTTTTTCCCAAAGTGAAAGACATCGAAATGTCATATACCAAGGAGTTGTTAAATCTGCAACCTGCAAAAATTTGACACCATGGTTTACATTCATCCATAAAGATAATCAATACATTTGTCCCTAACAAAACTGGTGTTGACTTATTAAAGCTACTGTCTGGTACTACCAGAATAATACAACACTTAGGTGTGCTATCAGCTAAACCTGGAATAGATAACTCAACCTCAACATAACCCAAATATGGAAGTTTTTTACAATTGCACACTCAATATCAAGAATATGATTCAATGGATTAAGTGCTAAATTATTCAAATGAGTTTTATAAAATGTTTCACAAACAGTAGAAACAGTTGGACCTCTGTCCAATAAACATTTTGCTAATACACCTGCAAGAAAAATATCAACATCAGTTGTACTACCATACAACCCTGGTGGTTCCTTTTGTTCAACACATTTAGGTCATGTATTCTCAGCACCCACAGGCCACCCACCACTGAAGAAGCTTTTTAGTTTAAAGGATTGCAATTAACTTTTCTGGATTAATTAACTCTGGCTCTGCTACCAATTGCAATATGTCCATACGGATGACATTTGAACATTGAGCATTACTGCCTGAAACATTAAAATTGTCACCCTCAAGAGATGAGTCACAGGATGAACATTGTTTGCATCAGACCAGAAATCATTATTTTGTGAGTTTTGGTTCCTGAAATGAGAATCATTAGTGTTATCAAATATGTTTCTGGTTTTGTAAGTATTACCAAAGTTACTTTGGTTTGATCTGAAACCTCATCGATTAAAATTAGAAGGACCTGAAGATGCTTGAGGTAGCTGTCTGTCCCTTTTCAATTGTGCTAAATCTGATTTCAATTCAAATATCATTTTCTTTAGATCCTGTAATTGAGAATTAGAAGATTGAATAGATTTAACAGTAGCAGACTTACCACTTGGTACCTTTATATGCTCACTTTCAATGAATAGATTTAACAGTAGCAGACTTACCACTTGGTACCTTTATATACTCACTTTCAATGAATAGATTTAACAGTAGCAGACTTACCACTTGGTACCTTTATATGCTCACTTTCAATGAATAGATTTAACAGTAGCAGACTTACCACTTGGTACCTTTATATGCTCACTTTCAATGAATAGATTTAACAGTAGCAGACTTACCACTTGGTACCTTTATATGCTCACTTTCAATGAATAGATTTAACAGTAGCAGACTTACCACTTGGTACCTTTATATGCTCATTTTCAATGAATAGATTTAACAGTAGCAGACTTACCACTTGGTACCTTTATATGCTCACTTTCAATGAATAGATTTAACAGTAGCAGACTTACCACTTGGTACCTTTATATGCTCACTTTCAATGAATAGATTTAACAGTAGCAGACTTACCACTTGGTACCTTTATATGCTCACTTTCGATGAATAGATTTAACAGTAGCAGACTTACCACTTGGTACCTTTATATGCTCACTTTCGATGAATAGATTTAACAGTAGCAGACTTACCACTTGGTACCTTTATATGCTCACTCTCAATCAATAGATTTAACAGTAGCAGACTTACAACTTGGTACCTTTATATGCTCACTCTCAATGAATAGATTTAACAGTAGCAGACTTACCACTTGGTACCTTTATATGCTCACTCTCAATGAATAGATTTAACAGTAGCAGACTTACCACTTGGTACCTTTATATGCTCACTCTCAATGAATAGATTTAACAGCAGCAGACTTACCACTTGGTACCTTTATATGCTCACTTTCAATGAATAGATTTAACAGTAGCAGACTTACCACTTGGTACCTTTATATGCTCACTTTCAATGAATAGATTTAACAGTAGCAGACTTACCACTTGGTACCTTTATATGCTCACTCTCAATGAATAGATTTAACAGTAGCAGACTTACCACTTGGTACCTTTATATGCTCACTTTCAATGAATAGATTTAACAGTAGCAGACTTACCACTTGGTACCTTTATATGCTCACTCTCAATGAATAGATTTAACAGTAGCAGACTTACCACTTGGTACCTTTATATGCCCACTTTCAATGAATAGATTTAACAGTAGCAGACTTACCACTTGGTTCCTTTATATGCTCACTCTCAATGAATAGATTTAACAGTAGCAGACTTACCACTTGGTTCCTTTATATGCTCACTCTCAATGAATAGATTTAACAGTAGCAGACTTACCACTTGGTACCTTTATATGCTCACTCTCAATGAATAGATGTAACAGTAGCAGACTTACCACTTGGTACCTTTATATGCTCACTTTCAATGAATAGATTTAACAGTAGCAGACTTACCTCTTGGTACCTTTATATGCTCACTCTCAATGAGTAGATTTAACAGTAGCAGACTTACCACTTGGTACCTTTATATGATCACTCTCAATGAGTAGATTTAACAGTAGCAGACTTACCACTTGGTACCTTTATATGCTCACTCTCAATGAATAGATTTAACAGTAGCAGACTTACCACTTGGTACCTTTATATGCTCATTTTCAATGAATAGATTTAACAGTAGCAGACTTACCACTTGGTACCTTTATATGCTCACTCTCAATGAATAGATTTAACAGTAGCAGACTTACCACTTGGTACCTTTATATGCTCACTTTCAATGAATAGATTTAACAGTAGCAGACTTACCACTTGGTACCTTTATATGCTCACTTTCAATGAATAGATTTAACAGTAGTAGACTTACCACTTGGTACCTTTATATGCTCACTTTCAATGAATAGATTTAACAGTAGCAAACTTACCACTTGGTACCTTTATATGCTCACTCTCAATGAATAGATTTAACAGTAGCAGACTTACCACTTGGTACCTTTATATGCTCACTTTCAATGAATAGATTTAACAGTAGCAGACTTACCACTTGGTACCTTTATATGCTCAATTTCAATGAATAGATTTAACAGTAGCAGACTTACCACTTGGTACCTTTATATGCTCACGTTCAATGAATAGATTTAACAGTAGCAGACTTACCACTTGGTACCTTTATATGCTCACTCTCAATGAATAGATTTAACAGTAGCAGACTTACCACTTGGTACCTTTATATGCTCACTCTCAATGAATAGATTTAACAGTAGCAGACTTACCACTTGGTACCTTTATATGCTCACTTTCAATGAATAGATTTAACAGTAGCAGACTTACCACTTGGTACCTTTATATGCACACTTTCAATGAATAGATTTAACACTAGCAGACTTACCACTTGGTACCTTTATATGCTCACTTTCAATGAATAGATTTAACAGTAGCAGACTTACCACTTGGTACCTTTATATGCTCACTTTCAATGAATAGATTTAACAGTAGCAGACTTACCACTTGGTACCTTTATATGCTCACTTTCGATGAATAGATTTAACAGTAGCAGACTTACCACTTGGTACCTTTATATGCTCACTTTCGATGAATAGATTTAACAGTAGCAGACTTACCACTTGGTACTTTTATATGCTCACTCTCAATGAATAGATTTAACAGTAGCAGACTTACAACTTGGTACCTTTATATGCTCACTCTCAATGAATAGATTTAACAGTAGCAGACTTACCACTTGGTACCTTTATATGCTCACTCTCAATGAATAGATTTAACAGTAGCAGACTTACCACTTGGTACCTTTATATGCTCACTCTCAATGAATAGATTTAACAGTAGCAGACTTACCTCTTGGTACCTTTATATGCTCACTCTCAATGAGTAGATTTAACAGTAGCAGACTTACCACTTGGTACCTTTATATGATCACTCTCAATGAGTAGATTTAACGGTAGCAGACTTACCACTTGGTACCTTTATATGCTCACTCTCAATGAATAGATTTAACAGTAGCAGACTTACCACTTGGTACCTTTATATGCTCATTTTCAATGAATAGATTTAACAGTAGCAGACTTACCACTTGGTACCTTTATATGCTCACTTTCAATGAATAGATTTAACAGTAGCAGACTTACCACTTGGTACCTTTATATGCTCACTTTCAATGAATAGATTTAACAGTAGCAGACTTACCACTTGGTACCTTTATATGCTCACTTTCAATGAATAGATTTAACAGTAGTAGACTTACCACTTGGTACCTTTATATGCTCACTTTCAATGAATAGATTTAACAGTAGCAAACTTACCACTTGGTACCTTTATATGCTCACTCTCAATGAATAGATTTAACAGTAGCAGACTTACCACTTGGTACCTTTATATGCTCACTTTCAATGAATAGATTTAACAGTAGCAGACTTACCACTTGGTACCTTTATATGCTCAATTTCAATGAATAGATTTAACAGTAGCAGACTTACCACTTGGTACCTGGTACCTTTATATGCTCAATTTCAATGAATAGATTTAACAGTAGCAGACTTACCACTTGGTACCTTTATATGCTCACGTTCAATGAATAGATTTAACAGTAGCAGACTTACCACTTGGTACCTTTATATGCTCACTCTCAATGAATAGATTTAACAGTAGCAGACTTACCACTTGGTACCTTTATATGCTCACTCTCAATGAATAGATTTAACAGTAGCAGACTTACCACTTGGTACCTTTATATGCTCACTTTCAATGAATAGATTTAACAGTAGCAGACTTACCACTTGGTACCTTTATATGCACACTTTCAATGAAGAGATTTAACACTAGCAGACTTACCACTTGGTACCTTTATATGCTCACTTTCAATGAATAGATTTAACAGTAGCAGACTTACCACTTGGTACCTTTATATGCTCACTTTCAATGAATAGATTTAACAGTAGCAGACTTACCACTTGGTACTGATGAATCAATTGAGTATTACATACCACAATTTGTAGCTGTAATAACAATGAAACAACATCAACCTAAAATAAATTCTCTACTTGAACAACAAATTTTTCAAGACTCAGTGGCGATATATCTGTTGTTAGGCAATATAGTACTTTAATAAGGCTTGGATATGATTCCTCCAGTCTGTTGTACTCACAATGCAGGCAATATAAATCATAACATTTTCTTCTAATACAGTGGAACCCTGTTAATTGAATAGCCACTTTGCCAATGAAAATTATTCAATTAACCCTTTACCGAACGCAGACGCTATCAAAAATTTTTTTTTTTTAAATATCAATTTTTTCAAATTTTCCAAAAAGTTCAACAAAACCATATCATGTGATACCTCGTTGGAATGAGCTCGACGAGCTCGTTCCAACGAGGGGTCACATGATATGGTCTTGTTGAAATTTTCGGAAAAATAATATTTTTTCAACTGCTGAATTTGCATATAATGCGGGCGGATGCGGGTGATTCGTTGAGTAAAGGGTTAACAGGAGTATTCAATTAACAATTGTGTCACTTTCCTGTATTCTGGAGGTAAACTTAGCATTTATTCTATTATATCTTGTTTGACAGGGCTCACTTCAAGTTTGCATAATGCAACCCTTAACTCATCAAATGTATGAACCTGATCAAACTTGTATCTACTTTCAGATCTTGATGCAGACCTGACCAAAACATTGATTTAAGCATGTGATCACTTTCCTCTGGGTTAATTTCACCCATCATGATAGCTCGACCAAGTAAATCTTCCAATCTACAACCCCAAGTGACCACATCTTCTGTATCTGCCTGAAAAGAGCTATAAAATTTGTAAAGAATTGATTCTCTTGTGTCAACTACACCATAAATGCTATCACTTTTTTTCAAAATGTCATGACAAGTAGCCTATGGACCAAGTTGCATAACAGTGTGAGCCGCTTCACCTTTTAATGACTTTCACAAACACTGTAAAATATCAGAATTACTATTTTCATCAGCTATAAGACAATTAGTTTCATATCTTCACAAGTCATATGTTGTATCACTCTTTGAATCACCTGAAAAATGAGAAATTCTAAGAGGATTATTAACAATAATAGGTGCAAATGGTTCTTGCATAGGTTCATTCTTTACAGTGACTTCTAGTTGTTTACCAAAACCTTTTAACCATTCCTGAAATTGTTCGGGACTGTCCTCTTTTGGCTTAACATCCATTTTCTGGAAAGCCAAAATCATATTCTGGATATTCTCCTGCAAAATATTCTCTGAAGACATATTGAAAATCATCCATTGTATATCCCTGATTTTTCAAATAAATCAATTCAATTATCAATGCAGTTTATGAGAAAACAAAAAGAAAAATTGATAAATATTATCTCAGAAATATGAAGTTATTTCTAAGAAAATGCTTCCACCAGTTTCTCTTGTAAATTCCTGCAAATAAGAATTTGTCAATTCAACAATAATTAATCATTCCACCAATATCACCATGCTGAAACATTGAATGGGTTGAAAAAAAATGAAAATTTGAAGCCACTGCACAAACAGAAGTACATTTACCCAATATCTTCAAAGCAAGTTTACAATTCAAGCAAACTATAACCAAACAAGCATTGAACAATTCAACTGATGGCAGCAAAAACAATCAGCAATTTACAATAACTGACTAAGTCGAAACTGTGAAATATTTTCAAGTTGTAAACAAAAGCAAAAACTTTTCTGTTGGACGACAAAAAAAAAAAAAAAAAAAATTGCACGTCAAAAACTTTTGAAGTTAACCAACACCAATACATGTACAACAAAAAATTGTTTTTAAACACCCCGTTTTTAAAGTCCCCATAATAGTAAATGCTTACCAAGTTATATCAGCATTGAAGGGGTTAAGTATCAATGTAAATAACCTGAGGCTACACACAAGTAGACTATGTAAAACAAAATATTTTTCACATATAAAGGGATAAGTGGTAATGTAAACAATCCCAAAGTCTACCCAGGTAGAGTAGGACTATAAAACAACAGGCACTCTGTAGGTTAAAGTGAAACAGATATCACTATGGAAACAAAGTTACTACTTCCACTTCACATTGGGGGAAAAAAATAATTTATGAAAATCTTACTTTATGTAAGTTCACATCTGATTATCAATTAGAATCATTTGAGTGGCAACAATCAAATCATTCTCAAAATCAGAGGTGATATTACAAAAAATAAAGTCACATTGCTGAAAATACAAGACATGTCAATTTCACAAAGAACTGAGACTGAAAAAAACAACAAAGTTATAGCTTCTATGATCCATGACGGAAATTGCCGAATTGAAAACCAATTTAAATATTTGTAAACAGAACACACATGCTTTTTGTATATCGAGTCAAAGCATGCGATTCACAGTCAAATCACCTGTCTTGACCTGGTAAACATCAAACACATTTTGGAACAAATAATGCTACAATTCTATAAGGTATTAAGATGAATAAACTGTGTGAATATTACACTATAGGCACACCAATAACAATCGGATCAACTGAGCAAATCGTGTGGTGATGTATAAACAGTGCAATACAAATACACATGTGCTAATCCTGACGTCACATGAAAATATTAACAATCTTTGTGTCTTTTGTCGAATTACAAGTTACAGTACACAAAAATAATATTCACACTGATGCGTGTTATCGGTTGCAAAATAACCCACAGGCAGTTCACAAATATCAATACATAGTATATTGTGAAATGCTGCAAGAGTTTATAATAACTGGAACACAGTTTATGATGGGACTGGCTATCGGTTACAGTATCTACAACGTGGTCAGTTCCTGATTTGGGGAATATTGGTCAATATGTACCACTGCCTATATGTACCAGTTGATATGCACCACATCGGCAGTCAATATGTACCATTCAAAAAGTCGATTTGTACCACCCAAAATGTCGATATGTACCTCATGAATTTTTGATATAGATGACTAAAATACTGACACTCACAAATATATTTTTTTTAAAATTTAATCGTGAAATCTGAATAAAGGGAAGTTCAAATGTGTCCTTTCTTACCAATCTATTTTGATTTTCGAGCACAAAGTAAAAATGTTTCTTTCATGTTTGAGTCCAAAGATATTGATATTATAATTCAAAGTAGGACCTCTATTCATATGAATTTATGTTTTTTATCTGTTTAAAAACAATCAGTCTGCAACTTCAATAACATGTTTACTTGCAATCAAAACACAGCAAATTGAACATCTGTTGTGAAGTTTTTCATCCGTTTAAAAACAATCAGTCTGCAATTTGAATAAGATGTTTACTTGCAATCAAAACACGTCAAATCGAACATCTGTTGTGAAGTGCAATGCATTGTCTGTGGGCGTTACTCCAAAGGCGGCTCATTACAAAGCATGTTCAATTGAGCATTATCGTTTTGTAGGCTACTTACTTTGGGATGCATATGATGCCGCTGATAGGCAGATCAGTACATCTGAATACCTCTAACTGTGTGCCCAGCGTGTTGACCACTCGGAGGATTAATGTATTATTATTATGTTTATGTTAAGTCAGTCATCCCATGTGCAAGTTTTGTTTCATGTAATTCATGATATTTTGAAATTTTTCATTGAAAAGCATCAAGTGGTGTTTTTTAATAAATAATTACAAAATAACAAGAATTACTTCAAGCAAATTAAGTCAGTTGTCCTTCTTTTATTTTCGTCCTCTCTCTATCCCATGTGTAAGTTTTGTTTCATGTAATTCATGAGATTTTGTAATTATTTTTTAAAAATCACCACTTGGTGCGTTTTAATAAATAATTACAAAATAACAAGAATTACTTTATGCAAATTAAGTCAGTCGCCCTTCTTTTATTTTCGTCCTCTCTCTATATCATGTAATTGATGATATTTTGAAATTTTTCATTAAAAAGCATCAAGTGGTGTTTTTTAATAAATAATTACAAAATAACAAGAATTACTTTATGCAAATTAAGTCAGTCATCCTTCTTTTATTTTCATCCTCTCTCTATCCTATGCGAAAGTTTTATTTCATGTAATTCATGATATTTTGAAATTTTTCATTAAAACACACCAAGTGGGGCGTTTTAGTAAATAATTACAAAAAATAACAAGAATTACTTTACACAACCGGCGTTTCAAAAAATAAATACGAAAAAACCATGAATTACTGTAAATAAATTAAATCTTCAACTAATGTTATTTCGCAATTAATGACTTAAAATCACTCAGCGGTGAGTTTTAACCCTTTACCCAACGTAACGGCCAAAGCCGGCCAGTGCTATTCTCAAAAATCGCCAATTAATTTTCAAAATATTTTCATTTTTTGTCTCAAAAACATAGGTTATGACCCCTCGTTGGAACGAGCTCGTCGAGCTCGTTCCAACGAGGGGTCATAACCTATGTTTTTGAGAAAAAAATGAAAAAAAATTAGTTATTCAAGAATATTTTTTGAAAGTGTCGTCTGCTTTTCATGTTAGGTAAAGGGTTAATAACTAGTTACAAAATAAGAAGTATTTTTGTAGGTAAATAATAGTCACTCATTTTTTCAATCATCTCTGAAAACAAATTGATAAATTAATACTCGTATGTTATTGACTGTGTTTTCTTGTGTTACTTCATTTTTGACATTTGTTGTCAAGTCAGTTAAAGTTTCATTTTGTGATTAATGAGCCTAACAGTGCTATTTATTTTAAAGATGTCTTGTCGGATTAATAGCATCGACACCAAGTAAGATTGTTGGGTTTCCTTTGTGGAAATAGGTAGGCGCCACAAACGACATTTCATGCGCTACAACTATTTATTGTTCACATTTCTATTAAAATATGTCTTTATTACGTTTTATTCATATATTAAATAAAAAAATAAAAACATTAGTTTAGTTATTTTTGATGAAAATTCTGATCCCGACATCTCACTCTCTCGGCCCCTCCATAACGTGAATAATAAACTTTGACCCAAAGTTTGTAAAATAATTCATGATATGTTTTGTACCAAAAAGAGTAATTATATTACAAATTTTGGGTTGATTCCATTAATGGTACATATCGACTTTCAAGTGGTACATATCGATATTTTAGGTGGTACATACCGACTTTCTTCATGACACATATCGACCGTGGTACATATCGACCATGGTACATATCGACCATTCTCCGATTTGGGTGATTCAACTGAGACGAAATGTCAACACGTCAGGTGGAAAATGATCATTTCTAGGGCATCAGCTGTATGTAACAAGCAGTTATAAACGTGCGATATTATATGTATATGTTACAATGAATCTCCAAAATCAGGGAATGTATGTATAGATCCCCTGAAATATTTAGGGAATCTGTCAGATTCCCTGAATCCGTCAGGGAATCTATCAGATTCTCTAAAAATTCTAGGGAGTCTATAGATTTCCTGAAAAATTGTTAAAAAAAATCTAGAGATTCCCTGAAACGATATTTTTGCAATTCTTGGTGAATTTGTTTATGAAACCGATCCATATAATCAAATCAGTTACGTATTTTTGTTCGGGATGAACTTCTTCATAATACCTGAATCGAATATTAATAATTTTAAAAAGAGATTATCTTGGATCTAACTACAATGAATTACTGGTTACAGCTGTTGTTCTATTTGTTTGTTCTGCATGGCCGAGGGTGATACAGTCTTTAAAGCTATCTTACATTTTAAATTGTGAATGATAAAAAAGCAACAGATTTGTATTTTGGTTTGGGATGAACTTCTTCAGATTCAGATAATTTATTCACAGTATCAGGGCTTATATTTCGACGAGAATCCGAGAATCGATTCGCACAAAGATTCGCGCAATAAAACCGGCGAGAATCCATGTAAATTCTCGCTGCACCTCTGCTAGGATTCGCGTGAAAAAATTGAGTCAATTTAACCCTTTAACTAACACAGCGGAAACAAATTAACCAATAGAAGGCTAACATGACCTGAAATATCCTGACACTTTGTCAATAAAACCTTACAAATATGGCTGTCATTGGAACCGGCTCATTGAGCCGGTTCCAACGACAGCCATATTTGTAAGATTTTATTGGTAAATATTGGTCATTTAATTATTTTATCATTTATTTATTATTTATTGTTTAAAAATTATCAAACTTAGTTATAAAAATTAAAAAAGTGTTGGGTAAAAGGTTAACATGTTTTATCAGTATACAACAGTGGTTCAACCTTGGTGGCGTCATGGGATCCTGGGACACTCATAATAGGTATGGATTCTCGCAACCATTTTCACGAGAATCCAAATGGATTCTCACAAATTTAGACGAAATATAAGCCCTGAGTATACATAAATAATGCTTACCAATACATATATTTTACAAGTTTAATAAATAGTATACTGTAGGGGGTGACATAGCCAGATTGGCTGCCTACCTGTCACCCCCTGGAAGGAAGTGTAGTTGCAAACGGACTGTGACCAAATGGTTAGGGGAAAAAAGTATGTATGTGACGCTAAGTTGGAACTGGGGCTCAATTTGTTTTCGGTGCTAAAATTTATTTACAGGATGTTTTCCGGCACAAAAGCCAGTAGGAGATCGGTGGTTAGAGATTGGTACATTGGTACAAGACTAGCCGCTCTTGGTGGCCACTCCATTGCTCAGTGCAAGGCCCCATCAAGCACTCGATGTCGTTCGGAGAACGTTAAAGAAAATACATCTATGTAAATTGAGCGTCAATGCCGGACAGCGCATTCAGAGGGCATCATGTTTGGGGTGCTCTACGAAATCGCCTGCAGACATGTCTCGCATCTTTATTGTGCTTGGATCACCTACTGAGCTCCAGCTGTGATGCACCTCATTTCTCTCCATGGACTTAGCCCATAGAGAATAATGGAATGCATCACCCCCGGCGCTCAGCAAGAGCTCTTCTATATTACTGGCAACAGATTCTTTTTGGGGTGTTGAACGTATTTTTTGGTGTACTTGATGGGATGAGCAGCAAGTTTGACCAAGACGAGGGTTCCAGATAAAATTAGAGTACGTGTATTGTGTTATGAAACACCTGTTAGGGTTATTGTAGATCACAAGTTTACTTAGTGCAGTCAGGGCAGTAGGGATGTCACAATTGACAAAAATGGAATAAGATGAAAGAAATTTGGATGTCGAGTTATTCTTAAACTCGTTTCTGTGACTAATATTTCGATTTGTGTCGTCGGCAGCGTTCCAAAGTTTCGGAAAGGTATATAGAGGGAGTTTATCAAGAGATTTTGTGCGGGTTTTCTCTATATGTAAGAGGCCAGATTGTCTGGTAGTCCTACCAGACTGATTGTCCACTACCCTAAATATGTCATTAAAGGAGGCCGGTAATCTAACGTTTTTCCAGTCAAAGACGAACAGCAAAGCATGTAATTTAAACAAATCATCAACCTTAAGTAATCTATCTTTCTTGAATAAGCGGTCGGTATGGGCTTTGTATTTTCGGTTATTAATTATTCGTAGTGATCGCTTTTGCATGATCAAGAGTTTCTTAGTGGTCCTGGAACTACCCCATATCTGGACTGCGTATAACAGCTGGCTGTGTATTAAGGCATAGTATAGTGTTTTCATGGCCCCTATGGGGAGAATTCTCTTGACCTTGTTAAGACTATAATTCGCGAGTGCTATTTTTGAACATAATCGAGATATATGAGCCTTGTAAGTCAAATGTTCATCAATGTTTATTCCAAGAAACTTTAGGGATTTTACGGCTTCGGTGGTCCCAACCTTGTTTATTATTTGGTTGTTTATTTTTAGCTCTTGGCAAACAGTATTATTACTTCTTTCAGTACGGTTCAATACAATGTACGTTGTTTTTGTCGCATTCAACATTAGCTTGTTAGCGGAGCACCATTCATATATTTTTTTAATTTCATCATTAAAATACGCTGTTATGGGATTATTATGTGAGCCTGAACAGTGTGCAGTAGTGTCATCGGCAAATGATAAAATATTGAGTGAGGTTGAGTTACTAATATCGTTGATGTACAGAAGGAAGAGGACCGGTCCTAGAATTGAACCCTGTGGAACACCACAGCACTGGTTGGCAAGGTCTGATTTACATTCCCCATGCATAACATACTGCGCTCTGTTAGACAGGTAGCTCCTAAACCATCCGTTAGTGAGACCACGTATTCCATACTTTTCCAGTTTGCCTAATAGTATTTCATGATTTATCGTGTCAAATGCTTTAGAAAGGTCCAAGAATAATGCTAAGGTACTGTTCTTTTCCTGTTTGTTGTTTTCTATTCCGATACTTTTTAGGAGCTGGAGAACTGAGTGGATAGTACTATGTTGCTTTCGAAATCCGTATTGATGAGGGTATAAAATATTAAACCTGTTTAGGAAGTTTACAAGTCTCACCTCCATGAGCTTTTCCGTTACTTTTGAGAATACGGGAAGTATACTAATTGGTCTGTAATTCGTAAAACTATGCTCGTCACCTGTTTTAAAAATAGGTATCACCTTCGCAATATTCACCCCGTCCGGTACTATGCCAGTAATGAATGAACTGTTAATAATATGTGCGAGAGGCTGGACTACTTCATTTACTGTTTGTTTCAGAAGACACGTGGTTATATCGTTACAATCTTTCGACGATTTTGGCTTCATTTTGTTTATCACATGGCGAACTTCTACTGGATTAGTAGGGGTTATAAAAAAATTATTTGGAATGTCACCATTCATATAGTGCAGGTAAGAGTTATTTGACTTCGGGATATTTTCGGATATTGTTTTTCCGATGTTCACGAAGAAAGTATTGAATTCTTTTGCTATGTCGCGAGCATCGTTTATCTCTTTATCGTCGTGAACGAAAAAAGAGGGTAATTTAGCTTCACGTTTTCCCTTATTGATGGCTTCGTTTAAAATTTGCCATGTTTTTCGCGTGTTAGTTTTATTTTCGTTTAAGAGATCCCTATAATAGATTGCATTGCATTGCTTTTTAACCTTAATGAAAATCCTACTGTAGTTTTTATAGTTTTGAATATTCTGTTCAGTAGGCGCTTTCAGTTTTTTGTGATAGAATTTTTGTTTATTGTTAGAGGATATAACAAGCCCCCTGGTCATCCATGGTTGTTTTTTGATAAACTTTTGGTTCTGCCGGACACGTTTGAAGGGAAATGCTTTTTCGAAGGCTTCAAGGTAAATGGTTAGGAAGGTTTCGTAAGATGTGTGTGTTAGGACAATTTCCTCGCAATACTGGGGAAAAATCACTTTGTGATAGCAGCATCTTGAATTCTGCAATACTATCTGGATTTATAGTTCTTTTCAAAATAAAGCTTGGTGGATTCCTGAACTTAGCTGCCACTTCAATATAAAAGACACCAAAGTGATCTGAGACATCAGTTATAATTATTCCTGAACAGGCTGTTTCTGAAAGACTATTAGCAAAGATATGGTCTATCATGGTGGCGGAATGACTAGTTACTCTGGTTGGCTTTGTGATATAAGGTAAGAATCCCTGACTGAACATGAGATCGACATATTCTTCCGTCTTGGGGTGTGTGCTAGCTTTCAGAAGGTCCAGATTAAGATCACCCATGATATAAACTTTTTTTATTTTCGGAATTCAGAACATCGGTTAATTCATTTAGTTTTGATAGGAAAAGATTAATATCAGCATTTGGTGGTATGTTGGGCCTATAAATGACACCGATAATTTTGGAATTATGTTTATCTTTAACTTCAATAAACAGAGATTCGAGAACATGAGGAATAAATAGAGAGCTATCACTTCTAACTTTGTAAGATATTCCTTCTTTAACATACAGACATACTCCTCCTCGACCATCATCATTCTCGGGTTTAATTTTATTGATAATTGGTTGATAACCTTCCATGTTATACGATGTGTTTGCGGGAATTTGGTATATTTCGGTAAGTCCGAGGATATCGAAAAAAAATTCTTCTGATTGCAAAATATCTGAATAACATATTAATAGTTTTAATTAGAGATTATCTTGGATCTAATTATAATGAATAGCTTATCGCTGTAGTTCTATTTGTTTGTTCTGCATGGCCGAGGGTGATAGAGTCTGGAAAGCTATCTCACCTTTTAACTTGTGAATGAGAAAGTAACAGATTGTGAACTCACACCTCAAATGATTGCAGCCAAGTGACCGAAATAAAGAATTTGCTTGCCTTTGTGTCTTTATTTCGTCATCCATGGTGTGTCAAAACTGTCAAATTGAACAGAGCACAATAAGTATGTGCTAAATGTTAATGGCTAGATTAAACAAATCTAAAGTATACATTAAACACATGGAAGGCTGAACATTCAGTAGTGATGGAGGAACAATTTACCACTGAGTTGCTTCGGCAATATTCTTCAAAAGTTGATCCAACAAAATCGGGACTGATTATCTGTATTGACCATTGTATTTTTATTTGAAAATTTTCCTCAATAAACACTGCTTGTTCTCAGTGTATTGTATATTTTCGAATTCCACATCACAGATATCTTTCCCTATTTATTTCCCTGAATATTTTCACCCGAATTACTTCTCCAGAAATATCAAATATCTCTTCAGGGAATCTCTAAAATTTTTGGACCAATTTATTAGGGAATCTGTCGGATTCCCTGAAAATCTTGCGGAATCTATAGATTCCCTGACGGAATCAGGGAATCTATAGATCCTCTGAATATTTCAGGGAATCATATAGATTCCCCGATTTTGGAGATTCCCTATAACATATATATACCTTAGTTACTGTATGAATATGTTGAAAAAGCACAGTATAAACAAAATAACAACAGCCATATCCTCAGGCCTGTGAGAGAGAAACCACACATTTCACGAAACTGAAATCCGCTCCATCGATCATGATTGGCTGAATAACGAGAAATGGGCGGTCCTCTACATCGTCATGTTGAATATAATGTATCGAGTACAGTTGTCTCAAAACAAACTAGGTACTCCCGAAAGTCGAGCTTATTCCTCGCAACAAAACGTGGACTGCTTACTGATCAAACATGTTGGAAATAAATGATAACACCTCCTTTCTGATTATATATACACAAGTTTATTTACATATCACATCTTCTTTCTTTCCATTTTATTTAATAATTAAAACACACAAATAGCCTATGTCGTAGTAGACTATATATTTATAAACCCTGAAAAATATAATTAAATAATTAAAATGACATGAGTACCTAAAAATAATCAAATTTTGGAGGCTAACCCTTTTAGCGGAAAAAGGTAAAGTAAGTGATTCATTGTTGATCTGACTGCCGAACGATCGGTGTTTAACCCTTTACCCAACGTAACGGCCAAAACCGGCCAGCGCTATTCTCAAAAATCGCCAATTAATTTTCAAAATATTTTCATTTTTTGTCTCAAAAACATAGGTTATGACCCCTCGTTGGAACGAGCTCGTCGAGCTCGTTCCAACGAGGGGTCATAACCTATGTTTTTGAGACAAAAAATGAAAAAATTTAGTTATTCAAGAATTTTTTTTGCAAGTGTCTTCTGCTTTTCACGTTAGGTAAATGGTTAACAACAATCGTTCTGCAAGCAGAGCAACAATTAATAAACGAAATATAAATAATTTACATGATCTTACCATTTCGAAAAGACTCAGGTTCATATAATTTAAATTGTCAAACATACAGCAACATCCTCCATAACAGGTACTCTTGTCAACACTGAACTTCAATTAGAGATTCTCCAAAACAACAGAATTTTCCACCAGAACTACAAGCCAACAACCGACAGGGAGTGAATAACCCTTCAACTAACAAAACCAAGACGTATTAAGACGACGCGCACAAGAAAGCTGTACCTGCAATAAATAATCATTAGTAGATCTGGCCTGCAAAATAAAAAAGTTTAATCCATTCTGAAAATGCACTTTGCTCTCTATCACAGACACACACCCAAAAGCCCTTAAAAAGGATTGTTTTATCTTTACTCAAATGTTTGTTTATTTAAAATGTACAGTGGTCCCAGCCAGGCAAGCTTGTTTCAATCCTTGCTTGGTGTTTGGTCGTTTCGTGTGTAAAATAACAGAAAGAAGGTAGGCTGGTCCAGTTCCTCCTACGCTTCATCTACCATTTCCATGTGTCTTGATGGGAGTGTTGCAAGAACATTAGAGAGTGTTCAATTAGAAAAAGCTATAGGCAGAGAGAGATGGGAATCCGCTGTTGTTTATTATGACTGTTGTGAGATTGTTTCTAGGGATGGGGCAAGGGGTAGGTTTTGTGGAGCCCACTCCCCACGTACAAAGTTGCGGCGCAACCTCCGCAGACTCGACGGAGGTGACTCCAGCTCCTTATTCAGTAAACTGCCGAGAGGCATTAAACAAATCACACCATAGGTGGCACACCACAGACACTATTACCAAAGGGGGCAGCCACTCCGGCCAACCACTTCCAACTATCCAACCAAGAGGCTTAAAAACAGGGGTTTTGATTTTCTTGGCTGTTTGATGCAAAAGATTCAAATAAATACCACCGTAGGGTGGCACACCACAAACACTATTACCAGAAGGGTCAGCCACCCCAGCCAACCACTTCCAACTGTCCAATCAAGAAGCGTAAAACAGAGGTGTTGATTTTCTCGGCTGTTTGATGCAAGAGATTAAAATAAATACCACCGTAGGGTGGCACACCACAAACACTATTAGCAGAGGGTCAGCCACCCCAGCCAACCACTTCCAGCCATCCAACCAAGAGGCTTAAACACAGGGGTTTGATTTTCTAGGTCGGTTGAAGCAATAGACCTCAAATAAATACCACCGTAGGGTGGCACGCCACAAACACTATTACCAGAGGGGTCAGCCACTCTGGCCAACCACTTCCAACCGTCCAACCAAGAGGCTTAAAAACAGGGCTTTTGATATTCTCCGCCGTTTGATGCAATATATTCAAATAAATACCACCATAGGGTGGCACACCACAAACACTATTACCAGAGGGGTCAGCCACCCAAGCCAACCACTTCCAACAGTCCAGTCAAGAGGCATAAAAACAGGGGTTTTGATTTTCTCTGCCATTTGATGCAATAGATTCAAATAAATACCACCATAGGGTGGCACACCACAAACACTATAACCAGAGGTGTCAATCACCCCGGCCAAGCACCGCCAACCATCCAACCAAGAGGCTTAAAAACAGGGGTTTGGATTTTCTCAGCCGTTTGACGCAATAGATTCAAATAAATACCACCGTTGGGTGGCACACCACAAACACTATTTCCAAAGGGGTCAGCCACCCTGGCCAACCACTTCCAACCACCCAGCCAAGTGGCTTAAAACAGGGGTTTTGATTATCTGGACCCTTTGACGCAATAGATTTAAATAAATACAACCGTAGGGGAGTACACCACAAACACTATTACCAGAGGGATAAGCCACCCCGGCCAAAAACTTCCAACCAGCCAACCAAGAGGTCTAAAAACAGGGGTTTTCACGGTCGTTTGACACAATAGATTCAAACAAATACCAACGAAGGGTGGCAAACCACAAACACTATTTCCAGAGGGGTCAGCCACCCTGGCGAACCACTTCCAACTGTCCAACCAGGAGGCTTAAAACAGGGGTTTTGATTTTCACGGCCGTTTGACACAATAGACTCAAATAAATACCACTGTAGGGTGGCACACCACAAACACTTTTACCAGAGGGGTCAACCACCCGGCCAACCACTTCCAACCGTCCAACCAAGAGGCCTAAAAACAGAGGTTTTGATTTTCTCGGCCGTTTGATGCAATACCACCAGAGGGTGGCACACCACAAACACTATTACCAGAGGGGTCAACCAACCCAGCCAACTACCGCCAACCGTCCAACCAAGAGGCTTAAAAACAGGGGTTTTGATTTTCTCGGCCACTTAACGCAAGAGATTCAAATAAATACCACCACTGAGTGGCACACCACAGACACTATTACCAGAGGGGTCAACCACCCCGGTCAACCACCGCCAACCGTCCAACCAAGAGGCTTAAAAACATGAGTTTTGATTTTATCGGCCGTTTGACACAATAGATTCAAATAAATACCACCGTAGGGTGGCACACCACAAAAACTATTACCAGAGGGGTCCAGCCACCCCGGCCAACTACTTCCAACCCTCCAACCCTCCAACCCTCCAACCTTCCAACCAAGAGGCTTAAAACAGGGGTTTTGATTTTCTCGGCCGTTTGAGGCAATAGATTCAAATAAATACCACCACAGGGTGGCACACCACAGACACTATTACCAGAGGGGTTAAGCCACCCCGGCCAACTACTTCCAACCGTCCATCAGGAGGCTTAAAACGGGTTTTGATTTTCTCGGCCGTTTGACGCAAAAGAATCAAATAAATACCACCATAGGGTGGCACACCACAAACAATATTACCAGAGGGGTCAACCACCCCAGCCAACTACCTCCAACCGTCCAACCAAGAGGCTTAAAAACAGGGTTTTTGATTTTCTCGGCCGTTTGATGCAAGAGATTCAAATAAATACCACCATAGAGTGGCACAACTCAAACACTATTACCAGAGGGGTCAGCCACCCCGGCCAACCACTACAAATCGTCCAACCAAGAGACTTAAAACAGGGGTTTTGATTTTGTCGGCTGTTTGATGCAATAGACTCAAATAAATACCACCGTAGGGTGGCACACCACAAACACTATTACCAGAGCAGTCAGCCACCCCGGCCAACCACTTCCAACCCTCCAACCAAGAGGCTTAAAAACAGGGGTTTTGATTTTATCGGCCGTTTGACGCAATAGACTCAAATAAATAACACCGTAGGGTGGCACACCACAGACACTATTACCAGAGCAGTCAGCCACCCCAGCCAACCACTTCCACCCTCCAACCAAGAGGCTTAAAACAGGGGTTTTAATTTTATCGGCCGTTTGACGCAATAGACTCAAATAAATACCACCGTAGGGTGGCACACCACAAACACTATTACCAGAGGGGTCAACTATCCCGGCCAACCACCACCACTAACCATCCAACCAAGAGGCTTAAAAACAGGGGTTTTGATTTTCTCGGCCGTTTGACGCAATAGATTCAAATAAATACCACCGTAGGGTGGCACACCACAAACACTACTACCAGAGGGATCAACCAACCATGCCAACCACCGCCAACCGTCCAAGCAAGAGGCTTAAAAACAGGGGTTTTGATATTCTCGGCCGTTTGATGCAATATATTCAAACAAATACCACCATAGAGTAGCACACCACAAACAATATTACCAGAGGGGTCAACCATCCCAGCCAACCACCGCCAACCGTCCAATCAAGAGGCTTAAAAACAGGGTTTTTGATTTTCGTGGCCGTTTGATGCAAGAGATTCAAATAAATACCACCATAGAGTGGCACAACTCAAACACTATCACCAGAGGGGTCAGCCACCCCGGCCAACCACCGCCAACCATCCAATCAAGAGGCTTAAAAACAGGGTTTTTGATTTTCTCGGCCGTTTGATGCAAGAGATTCAAATAAATACCACCATAGAGTGGCACAACTCTAACACTATTACCAGAGGGGTCAGCCACCCCGGCCAACCACCGCCAACCATCCAGTCAAGAGGCTTAAAAACAGGGTTTTTGATTTTCGTGGCCGTTTGACGCAAAAGATTCAAAAAGAATACCACCATAGGGTAGCACAAATGAAGGCGAGTTGATTGACATGTTGCCCGTCCGCATAAGGCCTTTCTTTATGGGGCAACCAAGGCCCTAAAAGTGACAACCTCACAGAAAACCTTCTAGATGGGCAAATCTGATCAAATATAAGGTGCTGTAGGGTGGCGCAAATGAAGGCGAGTTGATTGACATGTTGCCTCTCTTTATGGGGCAACCAAGGCCCTAAAAGTGACAACTTCCCAGAAAACCTTCTAGATGGGCAAATCCGATCAAATAAAAACTGCTGTAGGGCGGCGTAAATGAAGACGTGTAGATTGACATGCTGCCCGTCCGATTAAGCCCCTCTTTATGGGGCAACCAATGCCTTAAAAGTGACAACCTCCCAGAAAACCTTTTAGATGGGCAAATCTGATCAAATAAAATGTGCTGTAGGGTGGCACAAATGAAGACGAGTTGATTGACATGTTGCCCGTCCGCATAAGGCCCTCTTTATGCGGCACACATGCCTTGAAAGTGAAAAACTCCCAGAAAACCTTCTAGATGGGCAAATCTGATCAAATAAAAGGTGCTGTATGGTGGCAGAAATAAAGACGAGTTGATTGACATGTTGCCCGTCCCCATATAACCTCTCTTCATGGGACAACCAAGGCCCTAAAGGTGACAACCTCCCAGAAAACCTTCTAGTTGTTCAAATCTGATCAAATAAAAGGTGCTGTAGAATGGCACAAATGAACACGAGTTGATTGACTTATTGCCCGTCCGCATAAGGCCCCTCTTTCTGAGGCGACCAAGGCCCTAAAAGTGACACCTCCCAGAAAAACTTCTAGATGGGCAAATCTGATCAAATAAAAAGTGCTGTAGGCTGGCACAAATGAAGACAAGTTGATTGGCATGTTGCCCGTCCCTATGTGACCCCTCTTTATGGGGCAATCAAGGCACTAAAAGTGATTACCTCCCAGAAAACCTTCTAGATGGGCAAATCTGATCAAATACAAGGTGCTGTAGGGTGGCACAAATGAAGTCGAGTTGATTGATATGTCGCCCGTCCGCATAAACCTCTCTTTATGGCGCAACCAAGGCCCTAAAATGACAACCTCCCAGAAAACCTTCTAGATGGGCTAATCTGATCGAATAAAAGCTGCTGTAGGGTGACACAAATGAAGCCGAGTTGATTGACATGGCGCCCATCCGCATAAGCCTCTCTTTATGGAGCAACCAAGGCCCCAAAGGTGACAACCTCCCAGAAAACGTGCTAGATGGGCAAATCTGATCAAATGAAAGGTGCTGCAGGGTGGCACAAATGAAGATGAGTTGATTGATATGATGCCCGTCCCCATATGACCCCTCTTTATGGGGCAACCAAGGCCCTAAATGTGACAACCTCCCAGAAAACCTTGTAGATGGCCAAATCTGATCAAATAAAAGGTGCTGTAGAGTGACACAAATGAAGACGAGTTGATTCACATGTTGCCCGTCCGCCTAAGGCCCCTCTTTATGGGGCAACCAAGGCTCTAAAAGTGACAACCTCCCAGAAAACCTTCTAGATAAGCAAATCTGATGAAACAAAAGGTGATGTAGGGTGGCACAAATGAAGACGAGTTGATTGACATGTTGCCCTTCCCCATATGACCCCTCTTTATGGGGCACCCGAGGCCCTAAAAGTGACCTACTTCCCAAACAACCTTCTAGATGGGCAAATCTGATCAAATAAAAGGTGCTGTAGGGTGGCAGAAATGAAGACGAGTTGATTGACATGTTGCCTGTTCGCATAAGGTCTCTCTTTATGGGTCAAACGCATGTTGCTCTTCCCCATATGACCCCTCTTTATGGGGCACCCAAGGCCCTAAAAGTGACCTACTTCCCAAACAACCTTCTAGATGGGCAAATCTGATCAAATAAAAGGTGCTGTAGGGTGGCAGAAATGAAGACGAGTTGATTGACATGTTGCCTGTTCGCATAAGGTCTCTCTTTATGGGTCAAACGCATGTTGCCCTTCCCCATATGACCCCTCTTTCTGGGGCACCCAAGGCCCTAAAAGTGACCTACTTCCCAAAGAACCTTCTAGATGGGCAAATCTGATCAAATAAAAGGCGCTGTATGGTAGCAGAAATGAAGACGAGTTGATTGACATGTTGCCTGTTCGCATAAGGTCTCTCTTTATGGGTCAAACGCATAATGCCTCTGTTTATGGGGCAACCCAGGCCCTGAATGTGACAACCTCCCAGAAAACCTTCCAGGTGAGCAAATTTGATCAAATAAAAGGTGCTGTAGGGTGGCACAAATGAAGACGAGTTGATTGACATGTTGCCCGTCCGCATGAGGCCCCTCTTTATGGGGCATCCAAGCCCCTAAAAGTGACAACCTCCCAGAAAACCTTCTAGATGAACAAATCTGATCAAATAAAAGGTGTTGTAGGGTGGCACAAATGAAAATGAGTTGATTGACATGTTGCCTGTCTCCATATGACGCCTCTTTATGGGGCAACCAAGGCCCTAAAAATGACAACCTCCCAGAAAACCTTCTAGATGGGCAAATTTGATGAAATGAAAGGAGCTGTGGGGGGGGGGGGGGGTGGGCACAAATGAAGACGAGTTGATTGACATGTTGCCCGTCCCCATATGACCCCTTCTTTATGGGGCAACCAAGGCCCTAAAAGTGACAACCTCCCAGAGAGTCTTCTTGATGGGCAAATCTGATCAAATAAAAGGTGCTGTTGGGTAACACAAATGAAGTCGAGTTGATTGACATGTTGCCCGTCCGCATAAGGCCTCTCTTTATGGGGAAACCAAGGCCCTAAAAGTGACAACCTCCCTGAAAACCTTCTAGATGAGGAAATCTGATCAAATAAAAGGTGCTGTAGAGTGGCACAAATGTTGACGAGTTGATTGACATGTTGCCCGTCCGCATAAGCCCTCTCTTTATGGGGCAACCAAGGTCCTGAACGTGACAACCTCCCAGAAAATCTTCTAGATTGGAAATCTGATCAAATAAAAGGTGCTGTAGGGTGGCACAAATGAAGATGTGTTGATTGGCATGTTGCCCGTCCACATAAGGCTTCTCTTTATGGGGCAACCAAGGCCCTAAATGTGACACCTCCCAGAAAACCTTCTAGATGGGCAAATCTGATCAAATAAAAGGTGCTGTAGGGTGGCACAAATGAAGACGAGTTGATTGACATATTTCCCGTATTGACATCGCGGATAAACTTGCGTTAACCCAGCAGATTGACTTCCCAAGTATATCCCCGAGTTTAACACGAGATTAACGCGAGTTAATCCGCGATGTCAACGTGTGTTTATCCGTGCGATTAACGCTAGTTTATCCGCGAGGTAATCCGTGAGGTTAACGCGAGTTTATCCCGGAGGTTAACGCGAGTTCAACCGCGAGTTCATCAGAAAGGATAACACGACTTTAATCCGAGTTTATCCACATATTTAACGCATGTTTAACGCGTGTTTAACGCGTGTTGTGTTTAACTCGAGGTAATCCTCGTGGTTAACTCGAGTTTATCCTCGAGATTAATAAGAGTTTAACGGTAGTGAGTTCGCAAGGTTAACGCGAGTCTATCTGCAAGGTTAACGCCAGTTTGACGCCAGTTTAGTCGAGTTAAACGCGAGTTTATCCGCGATGTTAACTCGAGTAAATGCGCGAGGTTGACATGAGTTTAATGCGAGTTTATCGGCAATGTTAACTCGATGTTATCACGAGTTTATCTAGGAAGATAACGCGAGTTTGGCGCGAGTTCATACGCGAGATTATCATGAGTTTATCCGCGAGGTTACTTCGCGTTTAACGCGCGTTTATCGGCGATGTTAACGTGAGGTTATGCGCGAGGTTATTACCAGTTTGTCCACGTTGTTAGCGCGAGTAAAACGCGAGGTTAACTCGAGTTTAACACGAATTTAATGAGTGGTCGTCCGCGTGTTGGGCGGTAGTTTATCTGTGAGGTTAACGCGAGTTTATCCGCGAGGTTGACATGAGTTTAACGCGAGTTTATTGGCGATCTTAACGCGAGGTTATCACGAGTTTATCCGCGAATATAACGCGAGTTTAGCGCGAGTTCATACGCGAGGTTATCACGAGTTTATGCGCGAGGTTACCTCGCGTTTAACGCGCGTTTAGCGGCGATGATAACCCTTGACTGGGAAACCCTTAGACATAGACGCCATCTCCACAAAATGATCACATTTTTCAAAATTGCAAATAACCAGGCCCCCAGATACCTATCGGACTTATTACCCAGAACGTTTGAGGACATTTCTCCGTATAGCACCCAGTTCCATTCCAATTTTCAACTACCACTTACACACACGGAAGTATTTAAGCGGTCATTTATTCCCTCTTGCATTTCCGAATGGAATGCACTACCTCTAGAAGTTAGACAGTCTGATTCACTGAATAACTTTGTTAAATATTTCAATACAGGCGTGCGTAGACCACCTACGTAATTCAACAATGGCGATAGGGCGGTTAATATAATACACTGCAAGCTGCGAAATTCCTGTAGCGACCTAAATTTTGATAAATACTCTAACTATATTCAAAATACACCTAACTGTTCATGTGGTTATGGGACCGGCGACGCGAACCATTACTTCTTCAACTGCAGTAACAACTCAGACGAAAGACTTGTTCTACAGAAAAATCTTGTGCATCTGCCAATAAGAAAGGCCAATGATCTTCTTTATGGTATTCCAAACTTACCGGATTCCGTCAATATTCACCTTTTTCGCAGTGTACAAAATTTCATAGAAACCACGAAGCGGTTTTAAGACCAGACCGCTAGATGAGCACAGGAGTCTAAAAGCATCCTTTTCCTATTGTGCTGATCTTTAAAGTCAGTGGTCATCTCTGTTTATCTCACACATGGCTCATTTCTATTCGCTTGTTTGTCCTGTCTGTCCTGGCAAAAGTAGTGGTGTGGACTCCGTCGGAGTAGCGGTAGTGCCGAAATGTGGCCCATAGGCTTGTTGACCCAAGCCAGCAGTGTTGTAGTGTGGTATTTCATTTTTCTCCTCTCCCGACTCCCCCCCCCCCCCCCTCACTTCTTTGTTCTGACTCTTGCAAAGTTGAGTACCCATCAGCTTTCATCTCTAACTTTGTACGTACACAAAATTGTTTCAATATATACATACGTTTTGTTTCGCCATTACATATAAATTCATGTAACTACTTGTAAACATGTCATATTTTGTAATTATAAACGTATTTCAAGGAAAGGATATAATCTAAGTGCTGGGCACTTGTTATCCAATCCTTTTTGTTGCTTATAAACAAATGAAATATGTTTATTCTAATCCAATAACTCGAGGTTATGCGCGAGGTTATTACGAGTTTACCCACGTTGTTCGCGCGAGTAAAACGCGAGGTTAACTTGAGTTTAACGCGAATTTGTCCGCGAGGTTATCGCGAGTTTATGCGCGTTGATAGCGAGAGTTAACCCGCAATGTTAACTCGAAATTAACGCGGGTTTTTCCGTGAGGTTAGCGCGCGGTTAACGCGAGTTTATGCGGGATATTAATGTGAGTTTAAGCGCAAGGATATTGCGAGTTTATCCGTGATATTATTTGGCGCGAGCTTATCCGGGAGGTTAACGTGAGTTTATCCCCGAGGTTAAGTCGAGTTTAACGCGCGTTTATGGGCGATGTTAACACGAGGTTAATACGAGTCCATCCACGAGGTTAACGCGACTTTGGCGTGTGTTTATTGGCGATGTTAACATGAGTTTATGTGCGAGGTTATCGCAAGTTTATCCGCGTTATTAGCAAGAGTTTAACTTGAATTTACCCACGAGGTTAACGCGGGTTTGACGCGAGTTTAGCCGCGAGATTAAGACGAGTTTATCAGTGAGGTTAACTCGAGTTTGACTCGAGTTTATCCGCGATTATAACGCGAGTTTATGCGCGACATTAACCCGAGTTTATCTGCGAGGTTAAATCGAGTACATCTCGAGTTTATCGGCGATTTTAACACGAGTGTATGCACCAGGTTATCGCGGGTTTATCCGCGTTGTTATCGCAAATTTTTCCGCGAGTTAATCCGCGAGGTTAACACGAATTTAACGCGTGTTTGTCCGCGAGGTTAACACGAGCTTATCCTCGAGGTTAACACGAGATTAACGAGGATCCGTGAGATTAGCGCGAGTTTATGCACGACTCTAACCCGAGTTTATCCGCGAACTTAACGCGAGTCTGACCACTAGGTGCGTATTTACCGCGAAGTTAACTCGAGTTTAACACGCGTTTATCCGCGAGGTTCACTCGAGTTTAATGCGAGTTTATCCACATTGTTAGCGCGAGTTTAACGCGAGGGTAACGCGAGTTTATCCATGAGGTTAGCACGTGTTTGACGCAAGCTTATCCGGAAATTTAACGCAAGTTTAACATGAGTTTATCCACGAGGGTAACGCAAATTTAACGCGAGGTTATGCTCGAAGTTATGCTCGAGGTTAACGCGAGTTTTGTCCGCGAGTTTAACGCGAGTTAAACTTGTAGTTTATCGGTGGTGTTGACGTCAGTTTATGCGAGGTTATCGCGAGTTTATCCGCGTCGTTAGCGGGAGTTGAACGCGAGCTTAGCGTGAATTTATCCCCGGGCTTATTGCGAGTTTATTCGCGAGTTAAACTGCGAGTGTAACGCGAATTTAAAGCGTGTTTGCCCGCGATTTTAACACTAGTTTATCCCCGAGGTTAAAGCGAGATTAATTTGAGGTAATCCGCGAGGTTCACTCGTGTTTATCCGCGTGGTTAGCCGGCGTTTGGCGTGAGAATATCCGCGAGTTTAACGCGAGTTAATCTGGGAGATTAACGCATGTCAACTGATAGGTTAACGCGGTGTTATCCGCGAGGTTAACGCGAGTGTAATGCAAGTTTAACGCAAGTTAATCCACGCTGTTAACGTGTGTTTACCCACGAGTGTAACGCGAATTTATTGCCGAGGGTAAGGGGAGTTTAACGCGCATTTAACACTGGTTAATCCGCGAGGTTAATGCTAGATTAACTCGAGTTAATTCGCGAGGTTAACGCGTGTTTATTCGCGAGATTACCGCGAGTGTATGCGCTATGTTGACGCAAGTTTATCTGCGAGATTTCACGCGAGTCTATCTGATAGATAGACGCAAGTTTAAAGCGAAGTTAACTCAAGTTTAACGCGTATTCATCCGCGAGGTTAACTCGATTTGTGAAGGGAGATTATCCGCGTTGTCAGCGCGCGATTATCCGTGAGGTTACGTGTGTCTTACGCGAGTTTGTCCGCAAGGTTAAAGCAAGTCTAACAAGAATTTATCCATGAGATTAACCATGGTTTAACGCGCGGTTATCGGAGATGTTAACGCGAGGTTATTCTCAAGGTTATCGCGATTTTATCCACGTTGTTAGCGCGAGTTAGACGCAAGGTTAACGCGAGTTTAAAGCGAATTTATCCACGAGGTTATGGCGAGTTTCTCCCCGTTGTTAACGAGAGTTAATTCGCGAGGTTAACGCGAGTTTAACGCAAGCTTATCGACGATATTAATGCGAATTTATGCGCAAGGTTATCGCGAGATTATCGGGTTTAAAGCGAATTTATTCCCGAGATTAACGCGAGTCTATTCGGTAGATTAATAGCCCAAGAACATTAGGTTTCACTAGGGAAAAAAATCGGAGAAAGCTGATTTTTTCAGGGAATGTCGAGTACATGTCACTGAACGATTAGACAAAAGTCCCCTAAAATCCCAGTTGAGCTTTTTTTTCTACAGCCTTTTTTCGAAAACGCGTTTGAAAAAAATCAAAAAAAATCGCACGAACTTTGTAACCTCGAATTGATCCAACTGTATTTTTTGTTTACGCGTATTTCGAGCTACATAATGTCTAATATACATTTACCTAGAGGAAAATGTGCATTCTGTGACAATTTCTGCGAAAAATTATTGAAAATTCACAAAAAAGTATCGGATTTACGCAAAAAATGACGATTTTCCTAACGGATTTGCCCAAAGGGTCGTAGTACAGAACGGGATGTTAGTTGGACAGACGATAAAAAATCCACCACCATTTGAAGACTTTAATCATTGCTTACAAAATAGACATTATGGAAGACCCCCTCTGCTTCTGGCCGAGTTCCCCTTTTGTCATAAAATTCGTCAGCATGAGAACTCAACTATTTTCGGGCTTGGGACCGAACAGACACGTCTGTGTCTGGCAGCATTAGATCAATAAATAATATTTACAGAATGTACAAAAATCAATAAATAATATTTACAGAATGTACAAATCAATCAACATGGATTAAGTTACATTGACTATTATCAACGCTATATACAGAAATGACATGACCTATATACATATTATTCATCGAACTCAGAAATTTCCGACAGGACAGTGTTTCTGTGGTTGTTACAAGAATCCGAACTGCAATTACACAAACCTGAGCAAGAGAGTCCTGCCTTCTTACGCCCACACCTTTTTGTACAAGCACTCTTGCAACCACAACTGATCAGATTCAGTAGGTTATCGGGGGCACATGGCTTTGTGGCTGCAGTCGGTACAAGAAGTCCATTGTCTAGCGACCACCCCCAATCCGTCGGAGGAAGCGAAGTGCCCAGCCATTGTTGGACCTGGAGATAACTTCTGTAGACATGTTGTTGTGCAGCATCGCTGCTTGGTGGGAGTGAGGCTAGGTCGATGGGTTTATTCAGTTTAGATTTTGCTACATAACGCTTGTAAGTGACATATCTATATTGGTCGAGAGAGGAAACAGTTTTACTCCCGTATAAGATCAGGAGAAGTTGTTCCCCGGCAGCGGCTACTGCACTTGGTGTACTATCATCCGCCAAAATTGTGTTGACATACTGTTGTGAGTCGCTAGTAACATCGGAGACAATTGTACTGAATACTTTCTTCTTACCAACTCGAAAGAGTGCAGAAGTAGTGTCACAACCACTTATAGAATGTGCTACAAGGAGGTTGCTTCTATGGTCACCCATTTTGGTTGCTATTTCACTAACTGAAACTAGTAAGTTTGGGGTAATGGAATACATCATGTGAATATTACATCCCGGTTGAACTCGAGAGGTAAGAATGACTAACAAGTCTGTGTCTGTTCCCACAACGACAACATTGTTGTCAAGTGCAGTTTCGGCTATCAGTACATCAACATCAGCCTCGGCCTGCTTGGACTGAATATTGATAGCAGATAGCTCCTGCATTAGAAGATCGATCAGTTGGGTTTTGTTCTTGGCATTTGCAAGGAAATCGGATTGGGGTGTGGTGGCTGGTAACTCGGGTGAGATATTGATATCAATGGAATACCTGTCTTTAGATCTACGGGCTTGTTCCATGCCCTTTGTCGACATTGTACAAGCATAACCATCAAAAACAACCACGACGTTCGCCCCAAAATGTCTCACTAGATAATTGGAATATGATGTACATATGTCCTTATATGACGACTGTTTAGGCCATACAACTGCCCTCAATAAAAATCCACCGTCTACAACAAACAGAGAATGTTCTGGGATTTTAGTTTGCTCGGAACCGTATGTTTTGAGGATCTTACCAAGCGTGCTTTTCTGTGTCTTCCTCATTCCAGCAGAATCAAACAATGCTGGTGGTTTCGGGGCGAGTTCATATTTGAGATACTCTTCCATCTCTGCTTGTGACTGAATAACACGTGATGCGGTTGAACAGAATTGTGGGGTCAATCACTACCTTACTTCCACGGACTTTGATGCTATTTGCCATCGATGCGAAAGACTTCACAGTGTCAACACGTCGTAGTTTGATGCTGTTGAACGTTTTGCTTACAACATTCGATACGCAACATTCACCAATTTTGCGAACTTGGTCACAGTTCACAGTTTCGTCGGCCACAAGCCCGGTCGCTATAGAGACTAATTGTAGTGGATCTCTATTCTGAAAGGGGGAATGCACTCTGAGCCAGTTCAATAATTTGGTGATATCATTGGCATCAGTCAATTGTGAACTTTGACGGAGATCCCGATGTTGTTCGCCATGACCAGTGTGAACATGAACAAAATTTTCGAGAGCATTACATATCGGAAGGCAAAGAGGTAGTCCATGTACCCATTTCGCAACAGTGCTATCGGTTATTCCCCTGCCATGTGTGAGACCACCAGGGAGCTTGAACATTCTCATTAAACACTGCTCTATGGTCTGATCAGAATATATCCCGTCCCAGAATTTATCTGAGCGCCTTATGGTAAAGTGACCCTTCTCAGTGAACAACTTCAAATCATCCTGTTGCATTATTTCTGTTAGCTCATTCATCTGCTGCAAATAGAGATGAGAACTTTTTGCGTATGCAAAATGACCACCTGCGTGAAATACTGGAATCATATTGCGAACACAATATGTGTGGAGTTCCCAGTCGTCTGTGCGCTCTGCTCTCAAGAACAACCGGAGAAGACCTATTTGCTCGTAGTATTGTACCCAAAGCTTTCCTGTGCGTCCTACGGACGCATTCTGGAGCAGTTCGTGTAATTTTGACAGTAGATGGTTGACACTTTCTTGATTGACAGCGTCAGCTGTTGTACAGTCACCTCTGGCAAGTCCATAGAATATTTCATTGACTTCTGTGCAGTCTATGTTATCTAGTGTTCGGCTTTCTTCAAACACAAGTTTTGTAATGGCAATTTGTGTTAGCAAATGGGCACGAACTGCTCTTGAATATGCATGACCACTGATCAAATGATGGATTGACCCACCAGCATAAACAGTCCCCCAAAGTTCATCCAAGCCGCTACCAGCCATGATCGAACCAATTGCCCCTAAATATGACATAATCATATGGAAGCCGCCGAGTCTAACGAAAACTTTTGTCAACTTATCTGACGAAGACACAATCTCCACTGCTTTGATATAAAGTGGTTGGTCAAACGTCACTGGACAAACGTTCAGTCCCTGTTTCTCACATTCGGTTTGTGCAAACATGAGAGCAGTGTAAATTGTGCTCGGGTTGGATGGATCAAAATTAATAAAGGGAAGTATCTCGACATCACTTGTTTCATAATCATCTGATGATGTGACAATGTGCATATATCCAGCCCAAGATGGGCAAGGTACTCTCAGTACATGCGTCAAAGACCAAAGACTGTCGACTGTTTTTGCGAGTTTCAAATTTTTCGGATCAGATTCACCCAAAGTTGATAAATCCTTCATCACAATTTCGTCAAGACCCGATTTGCTTGGTTTACTGTAACCTTTCAAAGGGATGTACCCGAAATCACCAGAGCCAATATTCGAATGATCCCCAGTTTGTCGTTTTATCGGAGACTCTTCTGTGTGATCTCTGCTTGGAGTTATACAGGCGATGCCTCCCATACTATGGAAAGTATTCTTGCCATCTAGCGTGCGCACATTACAATCGGCGTTATCGAAAACGAATTGTGTGAAGTTCGCAAGTCTAGGCGACGGACCTTTGCTTATCATGACAGAATGAACGTATTGCTGAACTTCCCGGTAGCTAGAAGAGAACATTAGTCCATTCAGAATGTCGATCAATTCCCGAGATGCGAATTTCCTATGTATGTAAACTGCTACCGACAATAATACTGGTGACAAGAATGAACGGGGCCGACAAGAACTTATTAGAGACTGACCTATGGCTGTCACGCGTCTCTGGTTGGCTTGGATGTTTTGCCCACACTGCGACGGAGCAACAATCCCTTGTAACAAGGTTTGGAGTGTATCGGGTAGTAGATCACTAGATACAGATAACGAATCGGGTTTGGGATAAACGTCACACTCGTAAATGGCTGACCGAATATCATCGCGGACTATAGCCGATGCGTTCTTGACGATGCGCATACGTTCATCAGTTTCATTGGTACATTTGTCTGAGTACCACGAATCATATAGTATTTTGTCTGATGAATTTCTGAATGTGACAACATTTTTTAGGGACTTCAGTGTTGTAATAGAGATTCTACTACCGAAATGCTCAAGCAGTTTGGTTTTAAGATGTTTAATTGTGTAACCGACTTCGTCACCAAGATACGATTCAAACGTCTCTGCCAATTCGCTCAAGGAAAACTGACACTCATCGCTGTTCTCCATAAAGGTACACAATTCATGGAATGCAAGTGCTTTCTTGTCTGCAACAGGCCTACCCCGTGAAAGAGTTCGCTCAGGCTTATCTCTGACAAATCCTGTCCAGTAATCATGGTGATACCGACCTTCCTCGGCCACAAGATCGATAGCACGACCGATCCGAGTAAGTACAGACTCACCCCATTCATCACTACGTTTCAAACAACGGGTTCTGATACTATCAACAAAAGTCAATGTTTCAACGGTGTTGACTTCTCTTCTACGTTGAACGGGTATATGAGTTTGTTTGTCGGCGGATTCTCCACAGAACAGACAATGGAGTTTAAAATTGAAAGCATCTTGATCAGAGCGCAATTTTTTGTCATAGATGGACCAGCTTCGTCAGATTCAGCTGCATCTAGAGACATTCTCTTACTTTTTCTTACAGAACTTTCCCGTGTATAATTCTTGTAGCAGAATTTGTGAATTTTCTCACCAACTGTGGGTTTCTTCGAACCGGCAAAAAGATTATCGCCAAGCTCGACGCTTACAGCAACCAACTTTTTTCTATACCCCGCTCACCAAGTGTAGTTATTCCGGACGAGCCGGTCAACTCATCGTTACATTTGATACATTTATCCATTGCCAAAGTCACAACAGAAAAAAGATGATAGACACAATAAACTCAAGTACATTACCACAGAACAGATATCAATGTGCGGACCTGCTTCGTTGTCACCGTAAGGTATCAACAGGTAACGCTAAGTGATATAACATAACTGATCAGTTCTACAAATAACACAAGACTCTAATAATCAACAACAGGCAAAATTACATATATAACTATCAAGGGATCATTGGTTTCAATATCTAGGCATCAAATGCGGAGTGTCCAATACTGAACAGAGCAAATTGTGCAATGGACAGACCTGGAATGCGGAATTAAACAGCGTTTCCTGATGAAAGTCGTTCAAGGCTATTTTGCATCAAATTAAAGAGCGTTGTCTGTACATAAAGACCTGGAATGCGAAATTAAACAGCGTTTCCTGATGAAAGTCGTTCAAGGCTATTTTGCATCAAATTAAAGAGCGTTGTCTGTACAATACAAATTTGTTAATGAGTACACATCAAGGGCGTGCACACATTACATGCCAATGCATCTTGAGTGTAGGCGAACACCACATTATGTGATTTAATCGAACATGGAAATTGAAACAATGATGCTATAATACGGAATTTGAATGAGAAAAGTCGATGCCGTTTGAATTTGAGTTTAGGGGGTATGGTTAATATTTCACACGTTTCACCAGTTCATTATGGAATAAATGACTATTGTTATATATCATTATAAAGCCACTACTTTTCTGCAATTTTTGATATATAATTTAACTCCCAAAGTAGTCGTAGATTTGATTTAATGGACGTTGTGTACCGTTGTGTGTATGAAAACAATAAATTTTTTTTCGTAATTTTGTACATTTTCGTGAATATTTCACCATTGAGTGTGAGGATTGGTACAAAGTTGGCATTTTCTGTTGGGGATATGTATTCTCAATATAATTCAGCACGATATTTATGATTCTCACTCTACTAAGGCGAATAAGAATGAGAAATATAGAGCTGGGTCGAATTTTTTTTAAAATTCTTTTTTTCATCAAAAAAACGCTATAAATAAAAAAGCTCAACTCGGATTCGCGGGGACTTTTCACACTTTATCCGCAATGTGTGTCCAGGAAACATATAAAAAAATCAGCTTTCTCCGATTTTTTTCCTTACTTTCTCATTTTTATGTCTAATGTGCCTGGACTATAACGCGTGTTTAGTTGCAAGGTTAGCTGGAGATTATAACGAAAGTTTATGCCCGAGGTTATCGCGAGTTCATCCGCGTGTTTTTCAGCGAGTTTCTCCGTGAGGTTAACGCGAGTATATCCCCGAGGTTAACGTGAATTAATCCGCGAGGTTAACGCGGGATTAACTCGAGTTAATCCAGGAGATTAATACGAATTAATCCGCGAGGTTAACGCCAATTTAACGAGTGTTTGTCCGCGAGTTGAACGCGAGTTTATCCCCGAGGTTAAAGAGAGATTAACGCGAGTTTATCGGCGGGATTACCGCGAGTTTAACGCAAGTTTACCGCGAGGAAATCCGCGATGTTAACGTGTGTTTAGCCGCGAGTTTAACGCGAGTTTATCCCCGAGGCTAAGGCGAGTTTAACACGAGTTAATCCGCTCGGTTAACGCCTGATTATACGCAACGTTACCACGAGGTTAACGCGTGATTATGCGCGAATTTAATGCGTAACTGTCCGCGAGTTTAACGCGAGTATATCCCCAAGGTTAACACGAGATTAACGCGAGTTAATTCGCGATATTAACACATGTTTATTCGCGCGGTTATCGCGAGTTGATGCGGGAGTTTAACGCGAGGTAATCCGCGAGGTTAAAGCGACTTTATCCCCGATGTTAACGCGAGTTTATCCTTATCCGTGAGTTAATCAGCACGGTTAACGCGACTTTAACCCGAGTTTATTTGGGAGGTTAACTCGAGTTTAGCGCGAGTTTATCAGCGAGTTTAACGCAACTCGTGGTTGAACGCGAGTTTATCCGCAATGATAACGCGAGATTATGCGCGAAGTTAAGAGTTTAACGCGTCTTTTTCCGCGAGGTTAACACGCGTTTGAGGCGAGTTTATCACTCGTTTATCCACTACGAGGTTAACTTGAGTTTTTCGCGAATTTATCGGCGATGTTAACGCAAGTTTATGCGCAAGGTTATCTCGAGTTTATCCGCGTTGTTGGCATGAGTACAACTCTAGGTTAACTCGAGTTTAACGTGAATTTGTCCGCGAGGTTGTCGCGAGTTTAGTTGCGTTGTTAGCGAGAGTTAACCCGCAAGGTTAACGCGAGTTTATCCGTGAGGTTAGCGCGAGTTTAACGAGTGTTCATTCAGGATATTAATGCGAATTTATGCACAAGGTTATTGCGAGTTTATCCGAGTTTATCCGCGATATTATCACGAGTCTGACGCGAGGTTAACATGAGTTTATCCGCGAGGATAACGCGAGTTTGGCGCGAGTTTTTCCCAAGGTGAACACGAGGTTATCCCAGAAGTTAACTCGAGTTCAACGCGAGTTTATTTGTTTGTCCAGTTTAACAGGAGTTGATTCCCGAGGTTAATGCGAAATAAGCGCGAGTAAATTCGTGAGGTTAACGCGTGTTTATCCGCGGGTCTAGCGCGACTTTATACGCGACGCTAACGCGAACTTAACGCAAGTTTATCCGCGAGATTAACGCGAGTCTAACCGCTAGGTTAACGCGAGTTTAATGCGAGGTTAACTCGAATTTAACACGAGTTTATCCTCGAGGTTAACTCGAGCTAAACGCGAGTTTATCCTCGAGGTTAACGCGACATTAACGCGAGTTTATCCGTGCGGTTAACGCGTTTGGGGCGAGTCTATCCGCAAGGTTAACGTGAGTTTAACACGCGTTTATCCGCGAGGTTAATACACGTTTAACGCGAGGTTAACGCGAGTTTTGCGCGAATTTATCTGCGAGGTTAACACGAGTTTATCCGCGAGGTTAACGCGTGTTTGTCCGCGAGTTTAACGCTATTTTATTCCCGTGGTTAAAGCGAGATTAACGAGAGTTAGTTTATCCGCATGGTTAGTGCGAGTTTGGCGTGAGAATATCCGCGATACTAACGCGAGTTAATCCGGGATTTTAACGCATGTTTTCCTTGAGGTAAACGCGAGTTCGTCCGCGAGGTGAACGCGAGTTTAACGCAAAATGATCCGCGATGTTAACGTGTGTCTACTCGCGAGTTTAACGCGAATTTATTCCCGGGGTTATGACGAGTTTAACGCGAGTTTAGCGATAGGTAGTCCGCCAGGTTAACGCGCGTTTATTCTCAGGGTTAATGCAAGATTAACGCGAGTTAATTAGCGCGGTTAACGCGTGTTTATACTCGAGATGAGCGCGAGTGTATGGGCGACGCTAATGCGAGATTATTTACGAGATTAAATCGAGTCTATCCACTAAGGCGAATTTAAAAGGAGGTTAACTTGAGTTTAAAGTGGGTTTATCGGCGATGTTAACGCGAGTCCATGCGCGAGGTTATCGCGAGTTCATCCGCTTTGTTAACGCGAGTATAACGCACGGTTAACTCGAGTTTGACGCAAATTTGTCCGCGGGGGTATCGCGAGCTTAGCCGCGTTGTTTTCGAGAGTTAACTCGCGAGGTTAAAACGAGTTTAACGCGAGTTTAACCGTGATGTCAGCGCGAGTTTAATGCGCGTTTATTCTCGATATTAATGCGAATTTATGGGCATGGTTATCGCGAGTTTATCCACGATAATATTAGTTTGACGCGAGGTTAACATGAGTTCATCCGCGAGGTTAATGCGAGGTTGGCTCGAGTTCATTCGGGAGGTTAACACGGGGTTATCCCCGAGGTTAACTCGAGTTCAACGCGAGATTATCGTCGATGTTAACGCGTGGTTAACGTGAGTTTATCTAGGCGACACTAATGCGAGATTATCCGCGAAATCAACGCGATCCTATCCGCCAGGTTAAGGTGAGTTTAAATTGAGGTTAACTCGAGTTTTACGCGAGTTCATCCGTGAGATAAACTCGAGTTTAACAGGGGTTTATCCGCATTGTTAGCGCGAGTTTGACGCGAGGTAAACGCGAGATCATCCGTGGGGTCAGCGCGTGTTTAACGCGAGTTTATCCGCAAGGTTAACGCGAGATTAACATGAGTTTATCCGCGAGGTTAACTTGAGTTTAACGCGAGATTATCGACGATGTTAACGCGAGTTTATTTGGAAGGTTATCGCGAGTTTATCCGCGTTGTTAGCGCTTGTTACACGCAAGGTTAACGCGAGTTTAAAGCGGATTTGTCCGCGAGGTTATTGCGTGTTTACAGACACAGTGTTGTTAGAGACAGTTAATCCGCGAGGTTAACGCGAGGTTATCACGAGATTATCCGTGCGGTTAACGCGTGTTTAACGCTAGTTTATCCGCAAGATTATCGCGAGTTTAACACGAGTTTATCCACGGGGTTAACTCGAGTTTAACGCGAGTTTATCAGCGATGTTAACGCGAGTTTACGGCGAGGTTACCGCGAATTTACACGGTTTGTCAGCGCGAGTTAAACGCGATGTTAACGCCAGTATGAGGCGAGTTTAACCGCTAGGTTATCGCGAGTTTGGCGCGAGTATATCCGCGATGTCAACACGAGATTAACGCGAGTTTATTCGCGAGGTTACTACGAATTTATCCGCGAGGTTAATTCCACTTTACCGAGCGTTTATGTGCGAAGTTAACGCGATTTGGCGCGTGTTCATCCACGAGTTTAACGCAAGTTGATCAGAGAGGTTAACGCGAGCTTTACGCGAGTTAATCCGCGAGGTTAACTTGTGTTTGTCGGCGCGGTCAGCGCAAGTTTATGCGCGACGTTAATGCGAGTTTTTCCGCGACTTTAACGCGACTTTATTCGCGATATTCCTTGCGAGTTTGTGCGAAAGGTTATCGCGAGTTTATTCGCGTTATTCGCGCAAGTTTAAAGTGCGTTTATCCACGAGGTTAACGCGAGTTTGGCGCAAATTTATACACGATGTTAACGCGAGTTTATCCGTGAGGTTAACTCGTGTTTAACGCGAGTTTATCGGCGATGTTAACACGAATTTATGCGCAGGATTATCGGGAGTATATATGCGTTGTTATCGCGAGTTTATCCGCTAGTTAATCCTCGAGGTTAACGCGAATTTAACGTGTGTTTGTTCGCGAGTTTTACACGAGTTTATCGCCGCGGTTAACGCGAGATTAACTCGAGTTAATTCGCGTGGTTAACGAGGTGAGCACGAGTTTATGCGCGACCCTAACGCGAGCTTAACGCGAGTTTATCCGTGAGATTAACGGGAGTCTAACCGCTAGGTTAAACTGAATGTAAATCAAGGTTAACTCGAGTTTAACGGGAATTAATCTGGGAGGTTAACGCATGTTTATCTGCGAGGTTAAGGCGAGTTTATCCGCGAGGTGAACGTGAGTGTAACGCAACTTTAAAGTGAGTTAATCCGCGATGTTAACGTGTGTTTACCCGTGAGGTTAACGCGAATTTATCCCCGAAGTTAAGGCGAGTTTAACGCAAGTTTAACGTTACTTAATCTGCCAGGTTAACGTGCGTTTATCCCCGGGGTTAATGCAAGATTAATGCGAGTTAAATCGCGTGGTTAGCTCGTGTTCTTCCGCGGGATTATCGCGGGTTTATGTGCGACGCTAACGCGAGTTTAATCGCGAGATTAACGCGAGTTTATCCGCTAGGTTTACGAGAGTTTAAAGTGAGGTTAACTCGAGTTTAACGCGAGTTCATCCGGGAGGTGAATTCGAGTTTAACGGGAGTTTATTCGCGTTCTTAGTGCGAAGTTAATGCGAGAGTATCCGTGAGGTTGGCACGTGTTTAACGCGAGTTTATTCGCAAAGTTAACGCGAGATTAACACGAGCGTTAATCTTGCGTCAACCTTGTGGATCAACTTGCGTAAAATGCGCGTTAAACTCGCGTTAACCTTGCGTATAAACTCACGTTTACTTTGCGGATAAACTTGCGTTAACCTCGCAGAAAAACCCGCGCCAAACTCGCGATAGCCTAGCGGATAAACTCTTCACAAACTCGCGTTAAGCTTGCGTTAATCTCGCGTACAACTCGCGTTAAACTCGTGGGTAAACTCGTGTCAAACTCCTGCTAACCGTGGAGATTAACATCCGTTACACTCGCGGGTCAACTAGCGTTAATCTCGCGGATAAACTCCTGTCAAACTCGCGTTAACATTTCGTTAACCACGCGCTAACCTCACGAATAAACACGCGACAAACTCTCGTTAACCTGGCGAATTAACTCTCTCTAACAACGAGGATAAAGTCGCGATAACCTCGCGGATAAATTTGCGTTAATATCGCCGATAAACTCGCTTTAAGCTCGAGTTAACCTACAACACCTTTTATTTGATCAGAGTTGTCCATCTAGAAGGTTTTATGGGAGGTTTTCACTTTTAGGACCTTGGTTGCTCCATAAAGAGGGGTCATATGGGAACGGGAAATATGTCAATCAACTCGTCTTCATTTGTGCCACCCTACAGCACCTTTTATTTGATCAGATTTGCCCATCTAGTAGGATTTCTGGGAGGTTGTCACTTTTAGAGCTTTGGTTGCCCCATAAAGAGGGGTCATATGGGGACGAGCAACATGTCAATCACCTCGTCTTCATTTGTGCCACCCTACAGCACCTTTTATTTGATCAGATTTGTCCATCTGGAAGGTTTGCTGGGAAGTTGTCACATTTAGGGCCTTGGTTGCCCAATAAAGATGGGCCTTATGCGGACGGGCAACATGTCAATCAACTCGTCTTAATTTGTGCCACTCTACAGCACCTTTTATTTGATCAGATTTGCCCATCTAGAAGGTTTTCTGGGAGATTGTCACTTTTAGGGCCTTGGCTGCCCCATAAAGAGAGCCCTTATGCTGACGGGCCACAAGTCAATCAACTTGTCTTCACTTGTGCCACCATACAGCACCTTTTATTTGATCAGATTTGCCCATCTAGAAGGTTTTCTGGGAGGTTGTCACTTTTGGGGCCTTGGTTGCCTCATAAAGAGAGGTCAAATGGGGACCGACGACATGTCAATCAACTCGCCTTCATTTGTGCCACCCTACAGTACCTTTTAATTGATCGGATTTGCCCCTCTAGAAGGTATTCTGGGAGGATGTCACTTTTAGGGCCTTGGTTGACCCATAAAGAGGGGTCATATGGGGACGATCAACATGTCAATCAACTCGTCTTCATTTGTACCACCCTACAGCACCTTTTATTTGATCAGATTTGCCCATCTAGAAGGTTTTCTGGGAGGTTATCACTTTTAGGGCCTTGGTTGCCCCATAAAGAGGCCTTATGCGGAAAGGCAACATGTCAATCAACTCGTCTTAATTTTTGCCACCCTAGCACGTGCCATTTTCCTGTTTTGATGGAATAAAACATGTCAAAATGTCAGATGGGGAATAAGTAACTAACTTCACATCGCTATTTTCCTGTAGAGTAGTATAAAAATAGAAAAACCCATTTAAAAAATAAGAAAACGGCGCTTTCAGCATCTTTTGATGTTCTGTAACTTTTTTCTGTTGATTATATCAACATTTGACACATGATACAGACACTATCCTTTCCATTAAAATGAAAGTCTATGAGGTAAGATTATTTATTTATTTATTTATTTATGTATTTATTGGGGTTTAAGGTCACATACTTATGCACAATGGCTAATCATGACCGTGACAGTTTTATGGGTGGAGGAAGTCGGAGCACCTGGAGAGAACCACCGAGCAGCGACAATCAGCTGCCAGCTCCCCAACATCGTAACACCGCACTGCAGCACAGACAGGGTTAGATTGGTTGAAGAGATGAGCACCATCGACGTGCAGTACGCCTTTGTACACGGTGTCATCGCGCCCCCATGTGGACAATCGGGGTTAAGTGCCTTGCCCAAGGACACAACGCGGGTGTCCGGATCAATCGCTCAGACGGTCACCCATCCGAGGCCAAACCGAGCTCGACATTGCTTAACTTCGGTGGTCGGGCGAGAACCGGTTACCGCAACGCCACCGCACCCCCAGGAGGTAAGATTTGCTCATTTTTGTTTCCTCGGAAGATAATAATTTGCTAATTACTGTAAAAACACATTCGCTGAACAAAGAGCCAATGTGGACGGTTCCTTAGTTGCTTCTAATTGGCTCGCCATAAAAAAAGTTTCCTTCTGTAACTTGAAACAAGAGGCGACAAGGGGCCTTAATCGCTCATCTGCCAAAGTGGTTAAAAGAAGAAGTATTTGGGCTCACATTCAGTTAGATATGGTTCATTAACAATACAAAGGAATGAAGTCATGAAAGGCAAATTTTATGGAAAAACGCTAAGGAATGGATTTGAACAAACCTGAACCTAACATTACACCCCCCCCCCCCCCCCCCCGCCACCCGTCCATAGAGAGCCCAAATATTAAACCAGGGACTCAATTTGAACAAACGTGAATCTGATCCACATTGAGATGTTATATGCCAAATATGAAAGAATTCTGACCGGTGGATCTGAAGAAGAAGGTTTTTAAAGAAGTGTCCTCACATTGAACTAAGTTAAACTTTGGGCTCAAACGGAGCCAAACTATTAACCCGATTTGAACAAACTTGAATCTGACCCACCTAGAGATGTTGTATACCAAATATGAAAGGATTCTGATTGGTGGATCTGAAGAAGAAGATTTTAAAGAAATTCCCCCATATTGCACTAAGTTAAAATTCAGGCTCCCATAAGTATACCAAAATTAATAAGCCAGGGACTCGATTTGAACAAATTGGAATCTGACCCTTATAGAGATGTTGTATATCAACTTTGAAAGGATTCTGACTGGTGGATCTGAAGAAGAAGATTTTTAAAAAAATGTCCTCATATTGCACTAAGTTAAAATTTGGGCACCCATAGGGAGCCCAAATATCATCCCAGGGATCCGATTTCAACAAACTTGAATCTGACCCCTCTAGAGATGTCGTAAACCAAATATCAGACGATTCTAATTGATGATTCTGGAGAAGAGTTTTAAAGAAATTTCCTCATATTGCACAATGTTAAAATTCGTGCTCCCATAGGAAGCCCAGATATCACCCGAGGGGTCAGATTTGAACAAACTTGAATCTGACTCTCCTAGAGATGTTGTATACCAAATATGAAAGGATTCTGACTGGTGGATCTGAAGAAGCTTTTAAAGAAATTTGCTTCATATTGCAGTAAGTTAAAATTGGGAGCCCAAATATCAACCCAGGGACTAAGTTTGAACTAACTTGAATCTGACCTTCCAAGAGATGTTGTATACGAAATATGAAAGCATTCTGACTACAGGGTCTAAAGAAGATGATTTTTTAAAGAAGTCCTCATATTGCACGAAGTTGATATTCGGGCTCCCATGGGGAGTCCAAATATTTACCCGGGTAAATGATTTGAACAAACCTGATACTGACCCACCTCGAGATGTTGCATACCAAATATGAAGGGATTCTGACTGGTGAATCTGAAGAAGATTTTAAAAGAAATTCCCTCATATTGCACAAAGTTAAAATTCAGTCTCCCGTAGGGAGCCCAAATATAAACCCAGGGGCTCGATTCGAACAAACTTGAATCTGACCCACCTATAGATGTTGTATACCAAACATGAAAGGATTCTGACTGGTGGCTAAGATTTTTAAAGAAATTTCCTCAAATTGCACCAAGTTAAACTTTGGGCTCCAATAAAGAACCAAATGCTATCCCAGGGACTCGATTTGAACAGACTTGAATCTGACCCAGCCCCCCCCCCCCCCCCCGAGATGTTGTATAACAAATATGAAAAGATTCTGACCGGTGGATCTGAAGAAGATTTTTTTGAATTTTTAAAAAAATCTATGGTGCTATCAGAGTTATGCCCCTTGTGGTACCCCTGTGGGCGTGGCAACTTTATTTGAACAGACTTGAATTGACATATGATGAGGAATATGCATATCAAATTTGCCTGAATTTGGTCCAGGAGTTTGTGAGAAGTCGATAATGTAAAGTTTACGCCGGACGGACGACGATGGACGGACGGAAAGTGATTTTAGTTTATTAGCTCAGGTGAGCTAATAAACTAAAACAACAGGCAGCTTTCTGTAGTCATCTCTCGAAACTGTCACCAGAACGACACTCACAATTCCTCCAAAACATGACTGTGTCCTTCGAAATTCACACACAGGCCCGTGACAGTTTTCGTCTGAGGCCAATCACAGGATTTTCATCGTGCTGTATCCAGCGGTTTCCACACTTTCGTGATGCTGTCAAAAGGCAGGTGAACCAAGTTCAAAAAAGCTTGATTACAGACACGCATGATCGTTTTTGACGGTGTACAAGGGTCTAAGGTTCAGTTGCTGGACTCTTGATTGACAGGCGGAACTGCCGTGAGTTCGCTTCCCAGCGGGAGATCAGAAACCAACATTCAAAATTCCCCCCAAACTTAATTGTGTCCTTCGAAATACGTACACATCGTTTTTGACGGTGTGCAACGTTCTTGTGATTTACTGTCTTGGACTCTTGATTGACGGGTGGGATTACCGTGAGTTCGATTCCTGGCGGGGGATCAGAAATCAACATTCTAAATTCATCCAAACACACAGTGGGTCAGGCAAATGGAGATCTGTGATACTCGATTCGGGTTGTCTGGGGCCCAGCACGGCCGATTTGGAGTATGGTACGTGATAATCAAACAAGAAACAGAGGTGTCCCTGTTTCTTCGACAACTTCATATATTTATCCAGAAATTAATTTCCAAGAACTCTTGAATCTTGGAATATAATCCAGACTAACTAATCTTCCAACTTACATCATCAAAGCACGCATTCGACGAAAGCATGCCTTGATGTAAATAAAATATTTTATCAGTCAGGACCGGAGCCATCACAGTCGGGAGAAATCATATTTACACACCTCCAAAAATAAGAAAAATGCCACTTTAGGCTCTTTTACGTACAGAACAGGGCCCACAGAAAACCATGCCTGTAGTGGCGTGCAGCTGTCAACTTACGAATGTGACACAAGCAAGCAGAGTTAGCAACGGTCAGAGTTAGAACTTCCATTTTTCAGAAACACACAGATATGCAGGAAGTACAAATTTATCTTGATGTAGAGGGCTCTGTCTCACGGGTGAGGTTAATGCATGCAATTCCAGTAACCCTTCGATACTATTCTCTGCTTCTTCCACATAGTTTAGAGTAAATTTGAGTAAGAATATGGATATTAGTTTTAACCCTTTACCTAACATGAAAAGAAGACGACACTTGCAAAAAATCTTTGAAGCGGGAAGTGAGAATGTTTAATTATAAGTTAACTTCTTATGCGAGTTCTTATGCGAGTTTTGATTCGTATTTCGTTGGGTAAAGTGTTAATGCTATTTGTAGTGGTCATCTCAATGATTCTTTTTTTTTTGGGGGGGGGGGGGGGTTGGGGGGGGGGGGGTGGTAATGATCAGATAAGACCTGCGATATATGCGAATAATAATAACTCTTTGACCGGCCGCTGATGCGAAAATCATTAACAAAAGAAGAAACAAATAAATATCTTCACTTTTTGCATTCCGAGGCGTGTCTTGCGACCCTTTGGGCCGTGGGTTCTGTTTTGGAGTCAGGAAGTGAAAATGTTCAATTACACGGAAGATTTTCATACGAGAAACGTCTTCTACTTGGCTTGACAGCGGTCATATTAGTGAGTCTCTTGGTAACAGTCGAAACCGACTAGCAATTAACGCGGAAGCCGCTGGCAAGGCGACATGCTCCAACCCCGCCAAACACCCAACGCGGTGCCACTGAAACACGGGGAAGTGAATCATTAATGGCTTACAGTGTTTTGGGATCAAGAAGCGAAAATGTCGAAAGGTGCGGCATTTTTTTTAATTTTTTAATTTTTTTTTTGTTTGTTTTTGTTTTATTATTTTTTTTTATACGAGTGTCGCCTTGTAGGTGCTTAGGCAAAAGGTCATTGCTTTCTCAGCAGGCATGACTTTTGGGTTCACTTTCTGCCTCCGAGGCATGCCAGGGGGCCCTTTGGGCCGTAGGTTGTGCTTCGGAGGCAAAAGGTGAAAAGGTGAGGATGTTTAATTATACAAGATATTTTCTTATACTTGTGTCGACCTTTATTTGGATTGATAAGGGATTAATATTCTTCCCACAGCGGTCATACCAGTAATTTTCCTGGTAATGATCTGAACCGACCACCCTTCTCCCTGCGTAACACGGGAAGTAGATCATTAATGAGTTGCAGTATTTTGGAAGCAGGAGGGGAAAATGTCTAATTATACGGCTTTTTTTTTAAATATTAAATAAATAAAAATATAAATTATTTTCACTTTTTGCCTGCAGGGCATGCCTTGCAACCCCTCGGGTCGTATGTTGTGTCTTGGAGGCAAAAGGGTGAAAATGTTTGATTACACGGGAAATGTTCATACGTATGTCGTCTTCTACTTGGATAGGTAAAGGGTTGATATTTTCCTACAATGGTCATATTAGTAACTTTCTTAGTAACGATCAAAACTGACAAACAACGACCCTTCGGGACATATGTTGTGCCATTGGGCAAAGGGTGAAAATGGTTAACTACATGGGAAATTTCATACTATTGTCGTCCTCTACATGGATAGGTAAGGGATTGATATTTTCCTACAATGGTCATATCAGTAACTTTCTTAGTAACGATCAAAACTGATAAACAACGTACGTGGAAACCGACAAAATACTCCCCCCCCCCGCACCCCCCGTTGAAAAAACAAAACAAAAAAAAAACAAAAAAAAACGGGAAGTAGTCATTAATTGTTTATAGTGATCCGGAAACATGAAGTGAAAATGTCTAATTATACGGGAAACTTTCATACGGGTGTCATGCTCTCAATGGATAAATAAGGGGTGGGGGGGGGGGGGGATATTTCCCTACAGTGGTTATTTTTGTGACTTTCTGAGTAACGATTAGAATTGAAACAACAATCTACGCTGTAATCGACAATTACCCCCCCCCCCCCCCCCACGCTCCACACACATATACACACACCTCCTTCCCCGCACCTCCTCGTTGAAATACCGTGAAGTGAATCATTTATTTGCTGACTGTTTTTTGGAAACACTAAGTGAGTTTTTACATGCGTTTCGTCCTGCACTTGGCTAGGTAAGTGCTTAATACTCTCCATGGTGGGCACTTCAGTGTCTTTTTTGGTAACGATCAGAACTGACCTGCAATATACTCGGATATCGCTAATAAAACTATTCTCACTTTTCGATTCCAGGGCATGCCTTGCGACCCCTCGGGCCGTGGGTGGTGTTTTGGAAGCGGAAAGTGAGAGAGTTTAATTATAAGGCAAATGTTTATACAAGTTTCGTCTTGTACATCTTTGGTTAAAGGGTTAATGTTTCAATAGTGGACATTTCAATGACCCTTTGGGTAATTCGTAATATACGCGGAAATTCCCTCCCCCGCCACAAAAAATTAAAAAAATAAAAAAATAAAAATAAAAAATATATATAAAATAAAAATTATTTTCACTTTTTGCTCCCAAAGCATGTCTTCGCCGTAGGTTGTGTTTTGAAGGCAAGAACTGAAAATGTTTAATCGTACTAGAAATTTTCATACGAGTGTTGTCTTAACATCGATAGGTATACGGGGTTGATATTTCATACACTGGTCATATGTGTTACCTTTTTAGTAACAACCTGAACTGACCAAGATAGATACAGGGTTGATATTTCCCGCCAGTGGTCATATCAGTTACCTTTGTAGCGATGATCAGAACTGACCATCAATATACGCAGAAAGCGACAATAACCACACCACCCCTTCGCCGCGCCTCCCGGTTTAAATATCGGAAGTGAATCAGAGTATTTGCTTACAGTGTTTTGGAAGCATGAAGTGAAAGTATTTAATTATACTGGAAACCGTCATACGAATGTCGTCTTCGACATTGATAAAAAAGGGGTTGATATTTCCATACAATGGTCATATCAGTGACTTTCTTAGTAACGATCAGAACGACAATACCTCCTCCCCCTCCACCCCCCCCCCCCCCCAGCACCACACACACACATACACACACATCCACCTCTTGAAATGCCGGGAAATGAATAATTATTTGTTTACAACGTTTTGGAAGCTTGAAGTGAATTATTTATACGTTTGCCGTCTTGCACTCGGCTTGGTAAGTGGTTAATACTTTTCCGGGTTGACACTTCGGTGTCTTTCTTAGTAACGATCAGACCCATGCAACCAGCAATATACGTGGAAACGCTAGTAGAACACACACAATATAAAAAAAGAAAAGAAAAATAAATCCTTTCGCTCTTTGCGTCCAAGGCATGCCCTGCGACCCTTAAGGCCGTCGGCTGTGTACTGGAGGCGAGAAGTGAGAGTATTTAATTATACGGCATTCGTCTTGTACTTTGCTCATGTCCTCCCACTCCTGAGCCCATCTCCATTCATTATAATACATACAATAATGAAATTGTTTGTACATCTCATATTTATCACAATGATTTTTTCTTTGTTTCCAATTTCCTTTTCTACCATCCTACCTTTTCTGAGCACATGGAGTCGGACTGCCAGACACATTTCAAATAGCTTAACACTTTTATGCAACAAAGTTACAGAGGCTGGTGGCAAAAGTGCTGCCAATCAGTATGGCGGGTAAAATAACTTTAGACGAGGTCCAGACTGTCTTGGAATACGACTTCGTAACCCACTACAACAATACATCTCCTTCGTCCGACGACGTTGAGGATTCCCCATTCCACAGCCATAAACCCGAATGTAAGTATTATTTGCCAGAAAATTTCCGATCAACCATCAACAACGAAACCCAATCTTTCTCGCTTTTTCATATTAACTGTCAGAGTATTAATGCCCACTGGGACTCTTTACACGATCTTCTGTTTAATTTGCAAGGAACCGAAAATAAGTTTGACATCATTGGTCTAACAGAAATCTTTCATGTCCCCTCAAACATATCGTACAACCTCGACGGTTATCATAATCTCATAAAAAATATCCGTCCTGACGGTGATGACGGTAGAGGAGGAGTCGGGTTATTTATTAAAGAGAACATTGATTTCAAAGTTCGTCATGATCTGTCGGCTTTCATACCTCACGTCATAGAATCGCTCTTTATCGAAATTAATGTTAATAAATCTCGGAAAGTCATTGGGATAATCTACAGGCCCAATACTCCACCGAAAGCGGACATTGATATCTTCCTAAACAAACTAAATGAAATTACAGATAAGTTAAATCAGGAAAATATATCTTCATATTTAATGGGTGACATTAATATTGATCTTCTGAAATATGATTCCCACCCCAAAACAGACAGCTACATTAATTTAATGTTTAGCCAAGGATTTTTACCTGTCATAACAAAACCCACCCGTTTGACTACACATTCAGCCACTCTCATTGATCACATATTTTCAAACAATATTCTTTCCACTTCAATATCTGGGATAATAATAACTGATGTTTCCGATCATTTCGGTACTTTTCACGTAGAAATTATTCCGCCAAAATCTGACAAAGAATCTTATTCATGGATACGGAAGGTAAATGCTGAAACTATGGAAACTTTTAAATTACTTCTCTCACAATGTGATTTTTCGACAGTCATGGGTTCGGATAATCCAAACACAGCATACAACAACTTTTTAGATATATACCTGGAATTATTTGATGTAGCTTTTCCCCGGATACGTGTTTGTACGAAAAAAAAATTTATAAAGAGAAAACCTTGGATGACAAGGGGGCTAATAGTATCATCGAATAATAAAAGCAAATTTTATAATAAGAAGTTAAAAAACCCAACCGAATCCAATGTAACCAACTATAAAAACTACTGTAAAATATTTAATAAAGTAAAAAAGCAATGCAAAGCAAATTATTTCAAACATGTTCTGAGTGAACATAGATATAACATGCGTAAAACATGGCAAATACTAAATGACGCCATCAAAAGGTCAAACGGAGCTGTTAACTTGCCTAAATTTTTTATCCATAATGATAAAGAAGTAAATGACCCGACGGAAATAGCTAACGAATTCAATGCTTATTTCGCAAGTATAGGAAAACAAACGAGTGAAAAAATACCCGCCACCAACAAATCATTTCACGACTTCATGGATGCAAACTCTACTAATAATTTTTATATAAGCCCAACATGTGATTTTGAAGTTATGAATATCGTAAAATCTCTAAAGTCGAAAGGAAGCAAAGATTGTGATGATATTAGTTCAAAACTACTTAAACAAGCCATTGACCCCATTGTTACCCCTCTAACACATATCTTTAATTGTTCGTTTATACACGGTACTGTTCCAGATAAAATGAAAACTGCTAAAGTTATTCCTATATTTAAAGCAGGTGACCAACACAATTTTACAAATTACAGACCCATAAGCATACTACCGACATTCTCAAAACTTTTGGAAAAACTTATGTCAGTTAGGCTTGTAAAATACCTAGATCACTTCAGCATCTTACATCCAAATCAATACGGTTTCAGGAAAAATCATAGTACGGTGCATCCTGTCATGCAGCTGCTGAAAACTATATCAGATGCAAATAATAAAAGAAGTAAGGACAGTACATTGGCACTATTTTTGGACTTTTCGAAAGCATTTGATACCATAGACCATGACATTTTAATAAATAAATTATATAGATACGGTATTAGAGGATTGGGCAATGACTGGTTTAAAAGCTATCTATCTGGTAGATCACAGTACGTTGCGTATGGCGAGCATATATCTGACAGAGTAAAAATAACGCATGGTGTTCCGCAAGGCTCTGTACTCGGTCCAACACTATTCTTAATATATGTCAACGACATTTATCGCGCTACGTCCCTGAATCTCCTATCTTTTGCTGACGACACTTCGGGACATTCTTCGGGCCCTGATCCAAATCAATTAACCGCACTTATAAACACAGAGCTTGGAAAAATATTTGAATGGTGTTGTGCGAATCAACTTGTGTTAAATGCTACTAAAACTAAATACATTTTAATCAACCCCTCCGGCAAAAGAACAACAATTCATTACGACATTCTAATAAACGGCCAAATTATAAGCAAAGTAGGTACTAATGATACAGAGAAATCTCTTAAATTCTTAGGGATACATATTGATGATAGTCTATCGTATAAGCACCATATATCTCAACTTTCTTCCAAGATTGCTCGGGCGAATTTCGCACTAAATAAAGTGAAAACTACACTTCCCAGAGAAGCGATGAAAACACTTTATTATGCCCTGATACACACACATTTAGTGTATGGGATAAATGTTTGGGGCAATGCTAGAACAATTAAAAAGATACTGCTTCTTCAAAAACGCTCCATCCGCATAATAAACAACACGCGATACAGAGCACACACTGATCCTCTCTTCCGAGAAAATAAGATTCTTAAAGTAAACGACCTCTTTAAACTCCACGCGTGCCTGTTTGTATTGATTGGTATCATGATAACTTGCCGGTATCCTTCAGACACTACTTCCACCCTGTAGTCAATACTACGGGCAGAGCTAGTAGAAGGAGAGATCTTCTCCAAATTGGCAGAACAAGAACAAGGGCTCTTGAGAACTTTCCAACACATATATACCCTAAACTATGGAATGACTTAGAGCTCGATTTACGTAACAGCAGCAATAGAAACATTTTCAAAAAACAATTAACCGTAAAATTACTGTCCCAATACTCCGATAACATCGACTGTAATAATCCATACTGTAACGAATGCTCTATTTAGAACAGGCAGAATATTTTCAGATAATTATGTGGCTATGAATTTTCAAGATTATACTAACTTACGTAACAGCAGCAATAGAAACATTTTCAAAAAACAATTAACCGTAAAATTACTGTCCCAATACTCCGATAACATCGACTGTAATAATCCATACTGTAACGAATGCTCTATTTAGAACAGGCAGAATATTTTCAGATAATTATGTGGCTATGAATTTTCAAGATTATACTAACTTAGCGCTTTCCAAGAACAGTACCGGCGGACTGGGTTACTGAATGACTACAGTGAAATCTTGTAGTTGTTTTTGTCGGTATCCTTCAGATACAGCTCTAACCATGTAGTTAACTATACCGATAAATCTAGTGGTAAACACCGCGGGTAGGGTCTTACTTAGCTGAGGACTCCCAACGTTTTGCATCATTCAGTGGGGAGCTCTCTGTGGGAGCTTCGCACGGAACGACGTTGTGATTTGTGGCTGTCAGTGGGGGAGAAGTATGACAGGAATTGTGTCGTGGTTATCCAGTGACCCATCTCCGCTGGTGCTGTATATGTCTGGACATATTCTCGTCTCTTGGCAGGTAGACAAGCTAGCTGCACCAAGCCACCAGCATCCAAGTACAAATAAACTGTTGTCTGATAGTCCGATTCCAATGCTGCACAGTATAATCCCTGGGAGACGACAGGTAGACAGCCAATCTGGCTATGTCGTCTCCCTGTGGTATACATGCATAGTTGATCTCTTGTTTGTATTGTATAAATGTACATATCTATATTGCTGTATACCGCTAAATAAAATTCATTCATTCATTCATTCATTCAAATAAATTCTTGAACAATTTTTTTTTTTTTCATTTGTTGCCTCAAAAACATAGGTTATGACCCCTCATTGGAACGAGCTCCAAACAAACCTATGTTTTTGAGACAAAAAAATGAAAAAAATAATGAAAATTAATTGACGATTTTTGAGAAAAGCGCCGGGCGGTTTTGGTCGTCACGTTGGGTAAATGGTTAAAAAAGATTGTTTCCATCCATAAGTCAAAAATAGTTAAAAAAGTTTGCAACAAACAACCATATTTACCAGGCAAGTAAAATATCTCCTGGAATACTGACGTAGGTTTTATTTGGCAACAGGCGCGTAGCCAGGATTCCATAATAGGGGGTGCCCTAGACATTTTTTTTTTGAGGTGGGGGGGGGGGGGGGGGGGAGTGGGGCAAAGACGATATTTAAAAGGCCGTGGTGTGAGGTTTTGGGGGGCTCCCCTAGTCCTAACTAGGACCCCTCCGGCCGTTGGCCTCCTCCCACACTTTCCTCCAGTTAGTACTAGCCCACCATACCCACAAGGAAATTTTGCAAAGTCTGGTGCTCAAAGAGTGAATCTGTGGCATTTGTGGCGTGTGTAGCCCGTATATTGGAAACCTTTTGGGGGCTCTATGTTGTGTGAAACTAGCATTGGTCCAATGGTTTTCTTTTATGGTGGGGTGGGGCGAAAATTGTAGGGTGCAGGGCCTTACTCCCACCCCCTACAATCCCCTCCCCCCAAAAAGAAAATATTGGACCAATGCTCCCAGACCTCCCACTCGGTGGGAAAATCCTTGACTTTTAGGAATGCCTCAAAGTTTATTTCAATTTCTGTTGCAGAGCCGACACTCAATTCTGTGCAATGGAAATCAAAACTCTGAAGCATTCTTAAAACAAGAGTCTCCAAGAGTCCTCTCAATCGCTCACATGACAAAGTGGTTTTGAAGCCATCCTGCCCCCCCCCCCCACACCCACCCATAGAGATCCAAATATTAAGCAAGGGACTCAAATTGAACAAACTTGAATCTGATCCCCCTAGAGATATCATATACCAAATGTGAAAGAATTCTGACTGGTGGATCTGAAGAAGAAGGTTTTTAAAGAAATGTCCACACATTGCACTAAGTTAAACTTTGGGCTCCAAGAGAGAGTCAAAATATTAACCATGGGACCGGATTTGAACAAACTTGAATCTGACCCGCCTCGAGATGTTGTATACCAAATATGAAAGAAATCTGACTTTTGGATCTGAAGATTTTTAAATAAATTCTCTCATATTGCACTAAGTTAAAATTCAGGCTCCTATAGGTAGTCCAAATTAATAACACAAGGTCACAATTTGAACAAACTAGAATCTCACTATACTATAGATGTTGTACACCAAATATGAAAGGATTCAGACTAGTTTATCTGAAGAAGATTTTTAAATAAATTCTCTCATATTGCACTAAGTTAAAATTCAGGTTCCTATAGATAGCCCAAAGTAATAACCCAGGGTCTCAATTTGAACAAACTTGAATTTCACTATCCTACAAATGTTGTATACCAAATATGAAAGGATTCAGACTGGTGGATCTGAAGAAGAAAGATTTTTAAAGAAATTTCCTCAGATTGTACTAAGTTAAAATTTAGGCTCGCGTAGAGAGCCCAAATATCAACATAGGAATCCAATTTGAACAAACTTGAATCTGACCCCTCTACAGATATTGTATATCACTTTTCAAAAGATTCTAAGCGATGGTTCTGGAGAAGCATTTTAAAGAAATTCCCCCATATTGCACTAAGTTAACCCTCTGCACTCTGATGTCAAAATGGCTAAGTTTTCAGTGGCAAATATTTCCCATAATGCAGTTTGATATTTAACCAAATATACCTTGTTTGACAGAGCTCAGTGATAATTGGTTAAATTCATAGTTAAATAGGAGAAAAACAGAGTGATTGAAGAAAATTCTGTTGTTCAACCAGAGTGCTAGGGGTTAAAATTCAGGCTCCAATAGAGAGCCCAAATATTAACCCAGGGAACCGATTTGAACTTGAAATTGACCCTGGAAATGTTTATACCAAATATGAAACATTCTGACTGGTGGGTCTAAAGATTTAAAAACAATTTCCTCATACTGCGCAAAGTTAATATTTGGGCTCCCATGTGGAGCCTGATTATTTACCCAAGGACTGAATTTGAACAAACCTGAAACTGACCCACCTAGAGATGTTGTATACCAAATATGAAAGGATTCTGACTGGTGGATCTGAAGAAGAACATTTTTAAAGAAATTTCTTCATATTGCACTAAGTTAAAATTTGGGCTCCCACAGGGCACCCAAATATTAACCCCGGGACTTGAATTGGACCGCTTCAGAGAAGTTATATACCAAATATCAGAAGATTCTAATTGATGGTTCTGGAGAAGAAGATTTTTAAAGAAATGTCCTCATATTGCACCAAGTTAAACACTGGGCTCCAATAGAGAACACACATATTAACCCAGGGATCCGATTTGAAAAACTTGAATCTGACCCTCCTAGAGATGTTGTATACCAAATATGTAAGCATTCTGATTGGCGAATCTGAAGAAGAAGATTTTTAAAGAAAGTTCCTCATATTGCACTGAGTTAAAATTTGGGCTCCCATAGGGACCCAAATATTAACCCAGGGACTCAATTTGAACAAACTTGAATCTGACCTCCCTAGAAGTGTTATATACTAAATATCAGAAGATTCTAACTGATGGTTCTGGAGAAAAGGATTTTTTAATTTTGGAAAACAATTTATGGGTGCTATCAGAGTAATGCCCCTGTGGTGCCCCCTGTGGGCATGGCAATTTTATTTGAACAAACTTGAATTGTCAAATGATAAGGAACATGTATATCAAATTTGGCTCAATTTGGTCCAGTGGTTTATGAGAAGTCGATAATGTGAAATTCACGCCGGACGGATGACAGACAAAAAGTGATCACTTAAGTTCCCCCGGACTTTCAGTCGGGCGAGCTAAAAAAATTCTTAAAAAAGGACATTCAAGGCTGATACACAATTTTCAAGTACTTTAAAGGCTTTAAAACAATTTACAATTCAAGGACTTTCAAGGACCACAACGAGGCCTGCATACATGAGTTTTATACAGAAATAAAAATCAGAAAAACTGATGGATGCTCCTCGACAGTCAACTGAGTTAACAAGCAGATTTGTCAAATTGTGGTCCCTGTTATCGGTAATAATATGGCACATGTTTTTGAAATGCGAGGAACGTGACACTGGTGAAAAGATGCAACTTTTTTATAACAGCTGCAGGAGCAGCTTGTCACCAGGATCCCTCATACTAAATTTCATTGAAATCCATCCACTCACTATTGAGATATCGCTACGGATCGACAGATGGATGGATGGTCAGACAGATAGACAGACAGATGGACAGCAACCTTTTCTAACATGTGCATTTGTGGAGCTTGTCAAATGAACCAAATTTCATTGATTTCCATCCACTCACTGTTGAGATATTGCTTCAGACGGAAAAAATCTTGAAAAATTTATAAAGGACCGTAACTCTGGAGAAAAATAATCGGGCAACCTTTTTATAACGTGCAGGAGCGACCTGGCACAATGATCCCTCATACCAAATTCCACTGAAATCAATCCTGGCACTGGTAAAATATCGCTGCGTATTTAAAACTTAGATGTGAGTCTTCCATGGAAGACGTGTGTCGCCTGGCGTTTCAGACAGAATTCTAAGTGGAAAAGGGGCATAACTCTAGGAAAAATACAGCGGATCAAAAAATAAAATAGGAGGTGCACAATGCCATTATGTGATAAAGAATCACTGAAAGTTTCATCAAAATCCATTCATAGGTTAAAGAGGAGTGGTGGATAAGAGAAAGTGTAGCGTTTCAGACAGAATTCTAAGTGGAAAAGGGGCATAACTCTGGAAAAAATGCAGTGGATCAAAAAATAAAATAGGAGGTGCACAATGCCATTATGTGATAAGGAATCACTGAAAGTTTCATCAAAATCCATTCATAGGTTAAAGAGGAGTGGTGGATAAGAGAAAGTGTGGCGTTTCAGACAGAATTCTAAGTGGAAAAGGGGCATAACTCTGGAAAAAATACAGCGGATCAAAAAATAAAATAGGAGGTGCACAATGCCATTATGTGATAAAGAATCACTGAAAGTTTCATCAAAATCCATTCATAGGTTAAAGAGGAGTGGCGGATAAGAGAAAGTGTGGCGTTTCAGACAGAATTCTAAGTGGAAAAGGGGCATAACTCTGGAAAAAATACAGCGGATCAAAAAATAAAATGGGAGGTGCACAATGCCATTATGTGATAAAGAATCACTGAAAGTTTCATCAAAATCCATTCATAGGTTAAAGAGGAGTGGCGGATAAGAGAAAGTGTGATGCGGACGACGCAAGACGACAAAAGTAATCCCTATATGTCGCTCCCCACTTCGTGGGGCGGCGACACAAAAATCATGAAAAAATGACCAAGTAAGGACCCAAACCGTGGTGAACAAGAGTGCACGTATCGCTGTAGCAATAAAATGTCCCCTACCGGACTAATGAGCATTAATAATTATACAAATGTTATAACCTAGATGTGATCAGCATGAATTCCGTTGAAGCATTTCCAAAAAAAGTCCAGAAAACTGATATTTTGGCGCTTTTCCATATTTCCAAGGGCCATAACTAACACAAGAATAATGCAATCAGCATGAAACTCAAACTTGATCTGTAAGTCATTGTTCTATAGTAGGTTACCAAGAATGAAATCATTCGGTTGAAGCATTTCCAAAAAAAGTCCGGAAAACTAAAGTCTGACTGACAGACTGACTGACAGACTGACGATGGACAGTGTACAAATGAAACTTGATCTGTAAGTCATCATTCTATAGTAGGTTACCAAAAATGAAATCATTCCATTGAAGCATTTCCAAAAAAAGTCCACAAAACTAAAGTATGACCAACAGACTGACTGACAGACTGACGGTTGGATGGACAGACAGAGTGTAAATGAAACTTGATCTGTAAGTCATCGTTTTATAGTAGGTTACCAAAAATGAAATCATTCCATTGAAGCGTTTCCAAAAAAAGTCTGGAAAACTAAAGTACGACCGACAGACTGACCGACAGACTGATGGATGGATGGACAGAGTGTAAATGAAACGTGATCTGTAAGTCATCGTTCTATAGTTGGTTTCCAAAAATGAAATCATTCCGTTGAAGCGTTTCCAGAAAAAGTCCGTAAAACTGATATTTTGGCCCTTTTTCATATTTCCAAGGGCAATAACTCACACAAGAATAGGGCAATCAGCATGAAACTTAAACTTGATCTGTAAGTCATCGTTCTATAGTAGGTTACCAAAAATTAAATCATTCCGTTGAAGCGTTTCCAAAAAAAGTCTGGAAAACTGATATTTTGGTGCTTTTCCATATTTCCAAGGGCCATAACTCACACAAGAATAATGCAATCAGCATGAAACTCAAACTTGATCTGTAAGTCATCGTTCTATAGTAGTTTACCAAAAATGAAATCATTCCGTTGAAGCGTTTCCAAAAAAAACTGGAAAACTGATATTTTGGTGCTTTTCCATATTTCCAAAGGCCGTAACTCACACAAGATTAATGCAATCAGCATGAAACTCAAACTTGATCTGTAAGTCATTCTTCTATAGTAGTTTACCAAAAATGAAATCATTCCGTTGAAGCGTTTCCAAAAAAACTCTGGAAAGTTAAAAAATTTATAGTAATTTATATATTTTTTATACTTACCAATGACCCAGACTTAGCTGGTGCAAACTCTAACAAAACCAGGGCCAAACACAAATTTTGCCCCCCAATCCCCAAAATTTGCATCCAAAACAAAAAGAAATCATGTCCTAAAGGACCTCCATACTACGCCTCTACTGCGCATGCGCAGTGACGCAGACGTCCCGAAATTGGCGCCAATTATCATTCTTACTGGCAGTGCCTGGTCAGCGCTATGTACTCAGCGGGGAGGCAAGAGTTCCCAACTCCAGGGAGGGCCATCCCCGTCTGGGTCATTGGTAAGTATAAAAAATATATAAATTACTATAAATTTTTTAACATTTTTATACTGTACCAATGACCCAGACTTAGCTGAATAGTAAACAGGCTGGAGGGCCTAGGACATAGAGGAAAATCCAATAAGCTCAACTATATAGTAAAGAGGTAACCCCTTAAGGAGAAAAGGAGTATTAGGCTTTACATGTATCTTTCTTATTTAATATTAAATTAGAAAGATGCACTACCCTTAATAATTGAGCACAATAACATTCATGTTCTCTATTAACATCCAGTATAACCCTATACTAATTATTTTTAAAGCAAGCCAATAAATAAAGTAGTCCAGAGAATTGAGACTCTTTATGGTCATTTAAAAGTGTCCGAGTATTGTATATTAAAGCCCGTTTGACACTTGACATATACAAATGCTTCACACCGAGCTACACTTTAAAAATAAGACATGAATGAATTTAAACATTAATATTACACTTTAAAACCATCCCGGAAGCGACTCAGAAATACTGACTTGGAGGAGGCATTCCCTTGCTTTTCACTATAAAGCAGGTGACCTAAGGGAACACCCCTCCCCCCCCCCCCTTCCCCTTGCCCTGGGTCAAATAGCCCAGAGCGAAGAGGGCAGCCGGACGGAGTCACTGCCGGAACAGAAAGCCTGCATAACTATAGTTGCAACTGTTTAGTGGACGACATTCTGAGCAACAGATAACGGACCTAAACAATGCAGGTCTCCAGAAATGGACTCAATATTTCTGAGATAAAAATTCGTAAATGTGGATGGCTGAGACCAATAAGCAGCCTTCATTAAATCTGTAATAGCAACACTATTAGCATAAGCCCAGGAAGTAGAAAGAGCTCTTACTTCATGAGCAGAAATCTTAAGCACAGACTGCTGAGAAGAAGATAAATCTTCGTAAGCAGTACGGATAGTTAACTGAATCCATCTAGCAATAGAATGGACTGAAATGTCCTTTCTATTAGGCATCAAAGACAGAAAGAAACGTTTCCGTCCCTTTCTGATAAACTGAGATCTCTGTTTATAGATACGTAGTGCTCTAACAGGACAGAGTAAAGGCCTACGCCCGTCTGAAGACGGAAGAGCCTTAATAACAATAGGTTCCGGATATTTATTAGGAGCCTGATTCTTAGCTAAAAAACCCACATTAGTAGTGAAGGTGATAGTGTTCCCAACACTACGATAATGAGAATCATCCACCGATAGTGCATGAAGCTCACTGACTCTTCTAGCAGAAGAGAAAGCTAAGAGAAAAGCTGTCTTATAAGATAAGAATTTGAAATCTACTGTCCCAAGAGGTTCAAATGGCTTTTCCTTCAATTTAAGGAGAACCCAAGCTAAATTCCACTTAGGAATTAATCTAAGAGTTCTGGGTCTATTTATCGAAAAGTTTCTAACCAACTTCGATAAAGAGACATTAGATCCAATTTGTAAACTATCATGATGTGCATAGGTATCAGATAACATAGATCTATAACCCTTTATAGTAACAGGCTGCAGTTTGATTTCGTCAAACAAGTATACTAGAAAGTTTGCAATGTCTGGTATAGAGGGATCGAATATATCTACAGAATGATCCCTACACCAACGACGAAAAACCTTCCACTTAGCCGCATAGTTTAGCGAAGAAGAGGTCCTCCTACAGTTAGAAATCGCGTCCACTGCTCGTCCTGTAAAGTGCTTGCCATGCAAGAAGGACCGCACAACGGAAAAACGTGAAGGTTGAGACCTTGCGGGTTGTGATGGAGTTGGCACGATTTCCCCTGCGAAAGAAGATCCTCCCGTGGAGGAAGCTTCCGCGGTAGGTCCCACAACAGACACCTGAGTAGATTTATCCACGGTCTCTGTGGCGACAGAGATGCTACCAACAGAATCTTGCATTGAGATTGTTTTATCTTTAGCAATACTTGTTGAATTAACGGCACTGGAGGATACGCATATCCTATCATTCCGTCCCAAGGGATCGACAGAGCGTCTACTGCAAATGCTCTTGGATCCGGACACGGAGACACATACGTCTGCAACTGATTGTTGAGATGTGTCGCAAATAAGTCTATCATTGGCCGTTCCCATTGGTAGCAAATCTGATTGAATACTTGTTTGTTGAGAGTCCACTCCGACGGCAACAAGCGACCCTTTCGTGAAAGGGAGTCTGCTAGCACATTCAGACGACCCGGTATGTGACGGACCGAAAGAAGAACGTGATGTTCTAACGCAAACAGAAGGATTCTTTCCGTTAGATTGAACAACGGAACTGAATGAGTGCCTCCCTGATTCCGTATATACACCACTACTGTCGTATTGTCGGATAGGATTTGGACATGAGCATCGTGAATAATGTCCATCCAGTGACGTAACGCAAGCCAAATTGACATCATTTCCTTGATGTTTATGTGCTTGCACAGGAATTGCGGATCCCAAAGACCCTGGCATCTCGAATCCGTTGGGATTAATGATGCACCCCAACCTGTTTGACTGGCATCCGTCATAACGGTAAAACTCGGATCCGGCAACTGCAGCGGAACTCCTTGAGTTAACCACTGAATGTTTGCCCAAGTCTGAATCTCTTGTTTCACTTGATCTGACAAGAGAACGTCTACATCGAGCGAATGAATTTTCACACTCCAATTCTGAGTCAGGAAAATTTGAAGAGGACGTGTGCGTAACCGCCCCATCGGAATGAGATCCGCGGCAGCTCCGCACAGACCTATCAGTCTCATAAATTCTCTCGCCGTGACTTTGTCTGCGTGCAGACAATAGCGAACGTAACAACTGACTAATTTCGCTCTGGTTAACGGCAGACGAACGAGATTGTTGTGCGTCTCGAAGCTCATTCCCAGATGAGTGAATGACTTGGACGGCACCAGATCCGACTTCTCCTCGTTTACTATAAAACCGAGACGTCGGAGCAATAGAAGAAGATTCTGAACATCATTCTGAAGCGTTAACTCGTTGCCGTACCTCTGAAGAATGTCGTCCAGGTAGGCCGACGTTACCGCAGACGAATGAGCTCGGAAGTAGATCATTACCGAGTTCATTACCCGAGTGAAAGCCCAGGGTGCTAGATTCAATCCGAAGCACATCGCCCGGAATTGATACACCACTCCTAGGACTGCGAAGCGTAGATACTTTCGGAATGTCGGATGTACCATGACGTGAAAGTACGCATCTTTGAGATCTATGCTCGTTGCATAATCGTTCACCCGAATACTCGCTCTGACCGATCGAATCGTCTCCATATAAAACTTCGGAGCGACGATCAGCTTGTTTATCCAGCTCAAATCTATGACTGGACGGAACGAGCTGTCTGGTTTCGGAACCAGAAACAGATGGCTGTAGAATCCCGGAGATTCCTGGTTTTCTACGACCTCTACCGCGTTCTTCATTAAAAGAGACTGCACCTCTGATAACAGAGCGTCTCCTTTCTGTGGATTTGACGGAAGATGAGTCCACTTTGGACTTCGAGTTAATGGAGGCTTCCGTTTGAAGGATATCTTTAGACCTTCCGAAGTCACTCCTCTCACCCATGGGTTGTCCGTAATCGACGCCCACTCTTGTGAAAAGCTCGACAACCTTCCGCCAACCGGAACGCGATAGAGGTTTAAGCCATCACCTCCTGGACCTGCGAGGCCTGCGGTAGGAGAAACCACGTCTTCCACGACCCGCACCTCGCCTCGTCGACCTCGGGGCGTCCGACCGATTGTCTCGGCCTGAAGGACGTCCCGAACGAGAGTCGCTATCCTGACGGTCTCTTGAATAAGACCAAGAGGACGCACCGGAACCTCTATAGGAACCTCTCTTGGGCGCATTAGACCCAGAAGTGCCTGTCTTATTCGTGTCTGCTGTATCCGACTTCTTAGGAGCAGATCTGAACAACAGAGAATCATTAGCTTTCTTTTTAATTTTATCATAAATAGCGGAAAGCTTGCCGTCAAAGAGAAGTTCTCCTGAGACCGAAGCGACTCTAAGAGAGTTCTTCACCTTAGAATCCACTAGTGTGGATGTAGCTAGGGCTGCGTCACGTCTAACCAACTCCAGATTTGCCACTGAAAGGGCGGAGTTACACGTGGAATAAGCTGCTGCCCTTGAAAGAAGTCTTAAAGAGGATTGTATATCCTGAAACTCTTTCCCCTGAAGGCGCAGTGATAACGCCTTAGTAAGGTGATCTGCGTAAGATAAGGCATCTAAATTGGCTCTGTTAGACGCAATAGCTGTTTCCAACACCGCGGTTGGAATAGAAGCTGACAACGGTAATGATAGCTCTAAGTCTTCTGCCTCGTCGTCCATACGCAGAGGAACTCTCGGTATACCCTGTCCTGCCGTATCGAATTTATTCCTTGCATTAATGAAAGGCAGGTTGAGAGTATTAGCGGACAAGAAACCTGCTTTCCCCGTCCTGGAAGCAAGTTTAAATATAGCGTCGTTCAATAATTCAAATGTTCTTGCAACATTATTGGACTGCGACGGAAACTCGGGAGCGATGTCCCTGAACCGCTCAAAAAATTCAGAGTCCAATGACGCTATAATTCTCTTGTCCGGAAGCGCAGCAGTCTGGCCCGACGGAACAACTTGAGGGAGAAAGTGCCGGATGAAGTCCACGGCAGCTTTATGTTGTTCCGAAAGGGATAGCTCCAAGTCATCCGTATTTTTTCACCATCCGGTCGGACCTCATGATGTTCCCGGTCGTCCGCCCCCGATGCTTCGGCGGAGCGTACCGACCCAGCGCCATCGGATAATTCTCGATCCGACACCGTTTCTGTCGGCTGCTGGGATGCTGCGATAAGCTGTGCTATCTGCACAAGAATGTCCGGCGTCGAGACCTGCGGAGGCGCAGTCTTTCGCTGCTTCGCCGAGGGCAGCTCCGCATCAGATGGCTCCCGCATACTTTTCCTATGCGAACGTCCAGAGTCCATCGGTCTCGAATCCCTGGCTGCCGGATGGTGTGACCTGGTCGCCGAAGAATCCTTCATCGGCGAAGCTGGTAATATATCGGCGGTCACGCAGCCAAGGTGCGGTCGTGTGCGCTGACGAGAAGAGGAAGCCTTAACAGTCTCTGCGGACTGCTTATACAACGGAGCGTCCCGAGCGACGGACGTATGCTCCGCTAAAGACACATTTTGTACCACAACATCTGGTCCCAGATGTTGTTGTACGAGAGAGGGGCCTCTCTCGCTCGCGGCCCGGCTGGACCTGGACGAGCTAGGAACCGGACTCAAAGGCTTCCTCCGTTCTCGCTTACTATCTATTATGTTTATAGTGCTCGCATCACCCAAAATTTCCTCTTGGACCGCATCGGACGAACCCGGCTGCCGAACCATTCGGTGAATGGACGCTACACCGGGCGAGCTAGCGGACGACATTTGTCTAATCTCCATGAGCACTTTTGCCGCTAGCTCTGAATTCATTTGTGACGACGGACGCACACTTGAAGAAGATAACATGGAAACATCACCCTGTTCTGGTTCCTCTGAAATAGAAACTGAGAGAGTAGAGTGACCTTGCGGAGAAAGAGCCGGAATCGCTCTTTCTCCAGAAACAACATATCGTGACACACGTTTCCAATGTTTCTCATCCCAATGTTCACATATAGGACAGGGATTAATGCGAGAACACTGACTACAATTAATACAATGATCATGAAAGTCAGAGGAAGATTTCTTCCTATTACAATTTGAACAACGTCCCTTCATTGTGAAAGAACAACAATAAGTCCTAGTTACTCGCAAAAACCCCTGACACAAAGATACATAATAACATGATCCATTAATAAATGAAAAAACAATTGCAAAACAAAATAATTTTGAAAAAATATTTTTTCAGCGAAGCCCAAGTTGCTGAAAAGTAACGTTGAGCCCCGATGGATCCGAGGGCAAAGTGTGGTCAAAAATTTTAAATTTATATTAAATAATTAATGAGATACTTTCGGATAATATAAATGTATCTTATAGTGAGATAAACTACAGCAAAGTCAAACAGCCCCCCTCAAAAAAGGCTGTTGCCAATGAAAACAAACAGTGTAAAAACACCAGAAAACATGACTCCAGGCACTGAAAAAACTGGCCGGGAATCAGTCATCAATTACACTCTATCTGATGCAAAACAGAGACTCCCAGGGGAGAATCTGTAGAACATCAGATGGAAGATGCAGAACACAAACGTTATACACCCATGGGTGAAAACGTAACTATGGGGAAAATAACAGAAAACATTCTGTAACCAAGCAACTCTCCCAGGAAATTTTAGAAATGAAATTTCTCAAAAATATGCCAAAAGCATGGGAGAATTGCAAGGGGGGACTTTAGAAGGCTAGGGGAGAGGAAACCCTGAATAAGCAGTGCAACAATTAGCAAGAATGACAACAAGAGGCCCATGCCTCGAAAATAGGCAACTTAACATAATTTCATCAAAAAATTTTAAGTACAGCCCTGATTATTTTTTGTCACTTCTTTTTCCTCTCCTCCTTCTATCCTCCTTAGAATCACATTTTCTCCAAAAATTACGTGTCTGGCATCCTTTAAACTGAGATTTACAAGCACAAAGATCAGTGAGATGTTGACTGATGAAGGGCCAAACAGAGAATGATAATTGGCGCCAATTTCGGGACGTCTGCGTCACTGCGCATGCGCAGTAGAGGCGTAGTATGGAGGTCCTTTAGGACATGATTTCTTTTTGTTTTGGATGCAAATTTTGGGGATTGGGGGCCAAAATTTGTGTTTGGCCCTGGTTTTGTTAGAGTTAGCACCAGCTAAGTCTGGGTCATTGGTACAGTATAAAAATACTGATATTTGATCTGTAAGTCATCATTCTATAGTAGTGTACCAAAAATGAAATCATTCCGTTGAAGCGTTTCCAAAAAAACTCCAGAAAACTAAAGTGTGACTGACAGACAGACTGACAAACTGACGGATGGATGGAGTGCAAACCTATAGTCCCCTCCGACAATGCTGGTTGGGGACTAAAAATATGCAGGTAACTTTTTTACAACATGTGCAGGAGCGGCGTGTCACAAGGTTCCTTCATACCAAATTTCACTGAAATCCATCAACTCACAGCTAAGATATCGCTGCAGATAGATGGACAGACAAAGCAGTGACTACATGCTTGCTCCCATAAACATTTTGGGGTGAGCGTAATAAAAAACACCAGAAAAATAAAGTTGTAATTTGAATTTAGGTTTTATTTGTTATAAAAGTGGATATCTATAATACAACAAAAATACTTCAATGGTCAATCCAATTACTATGCATACTCCACTGTAAGGACACAACCAATTAAAAAAAAAAACTCAAACATTCCTTCAACCAAAAACCTTATTTGTCTTACCATTTCATGAATTCAGACACCAGGGCAAAATCCCATAAAACTTTGACACTTATATTTTCCACAATTGTATTTTCTTTTTATAATTCTAAATAGTTGAAATAACTCATTAATGTTTTAACACTTTAACTAATGAATCGTCCGAATCCGCCTGCGTGATTATCAATTTAGCAGATGAAAAAAATATAATTTTTAAAGTTTCAATAAAACCATATCATGTGACCCCTCATTGGAACGAGCTCATTGAGCTCGTTCCAACGAGGGGGTCACATGATACGGTTTTGTTAAAAAAAATTTGAAAAATTTAAAACACAACTCGTCAAGTATGGAATTAACTGACACCATATATACCATATTAGGCCACCAACAAACTGTGTAACGAATATATCTTACCGACTGCTGCATCGATGCACAGAACTAATAACAACAGCGATCAAAATTAAATGAGAGAATTCTCACAATGTGTTTACATGTCCTTGCCTTGTTACGATTTATGGGGGAGTGCCCGTCAGAACACTGGTATACCATCTAAGGGTTCCACCTTATATGGTAACTCACCTGATATTATTAGTTACACAGTTTGTTGGTGGCATAATATGGTATATATTGTGTCAGTTAATTAGGTAAAGGGTTAAAAAGCATGGCAAATTACGGACAGTAAATTGCCATCCCTTTTAAAAAGTCTGGTGGTTCATTTCAGTCATTTATGTCCCATCTGGGGCGTGGTGGCTCAGTAGGTAGAGGTGCAGGCTGCAAGCCAAGAGGTCCTCGGTTCGAATCCCACCTGCGGCAATCACGCTGTGTCCTTGGGCAAGACACTTCACACCCATTGCCCATGTGGGGGTACGGTGACGTCGTGTACTAAGGCGTACTGCACGTCGATGATGCACTTGTCTTCAACCAATGCTAACTCTGCTTGTGTGGAGTTAGTATGTTGGGGAGCTGGCAGTTGCTCACCGTTGCTCGGTGGTTCTCTCTGGGTCCTCTGGCTTCCTCCACCCATAAAACTGTCATGGTCATGATTAGCCATTGTGCAAAAAATATGTGACCTTAAACCCCAATAAATAAATAAATAAATAAATAAATAAATAAATATGCAAAAAATATGTGACCATAAACCCCAATAAATAAATAAATAAATAAATAAATAAATAAATAAATAAATAAATAAATAAATAAATAAATAATGTCCCATCTAGAAAATACAGTTCTGGAATATACAATTGTAAAAGTTTATTTTATGGGATTGGTCCCAGTACACATTGGGTTGATTTAATACCCAGTGACTGGCACTTATTGAGAAAGAGGCAGAGATGGTAAAACCAGGGGACACATGGAGTGCCTCCAATTTTTACCATGTTACATAATTTAAAAATTATGTATGCAAATAAATCAGTATACAGTACAGTGGGGTACACTTAATTTGAAATATCTTAATTGAATATCCCTGTTAATTGCATATAACTTCCAAACACAAAACCATTTACCACACTTTCAGTACAAATTTGACCTATGAACTGCAAACAAGTTATAGAGTTACTCCTGTTAATTTAATAAAAAAAATCTTGAAATCTATCGAAGAATTACTGTGTGGCTTCTTAACTCTCCATGTACATATAGACCTTTATTATGTTTCAAATTTAGTTTGTCCAATCAGAACACTGGTATACCATCTAAGGGTTCCACCATATATGGTAACTCACCTGATATTATTAGTTACACAGTTTGTTGGTGGCCTAATATGGTATATATGGTGTCAGTTAATTTCATATTGGACAAGAGCAAAGCTCGAGTCCAATATGGAATTAACTGACACCATATATACCATATTAGGCCACCAACAAACTGTGTAATGAATATATCTTATCGACTGCTGCATCGATGCACAGAACTAATAACAACAGCGATCAAAATTAAATGAGAGAATTCTCACAATGTGTTCATGTGTCTTTGCCTTGTTACAGTTTATGGGAGAGTGCCTACTCTCCCATAAATTGTAACAAGGCAAATCCATACATACCAATCAGTTTCATTTAGAAGGTAACATGACACACATCCACAGAATATGAAGCCTTTTAAGTTGCCTAACCTGCACTTCAGACCAAATATGGGCTTCCAACACTCAATCTTTCAACTTGAGGCGTTTATCGGCTGTCGCCATTTTGAATAATCAATGAACAAAGGGGAGATTACCCATAGCTGTCAGCATATATTAATGTTGACAGGCAGTATATGGTTTTATATGCAGTCTGCATGTGACGTCTTTGAACCAATGAAATTCCCAGATACTTGTAGGAGGTAAGATATTATTTGATATCAGGTTAGAATCAGCCATTACTATTTTGATCAAATCAAAGCATTTCCACTTGCTTCGAATTTTCAAAATATGAATTGAAACAAAATAAGTGAATTTAAGTACAAAAAATATTTTCAAGGTACTGTATTGATTGATTTAAAACATTAAGTATAAAAAAAATGGACAGAAAATATTTATAGTCTCAAAAGTTCTTTGTTGTTTTTACGACTCTCCTCCAGCCGAAAGGCTACAGACCAAAGTCTATTGATTTTTTATGCTGAATCGACATTTTCCTTACAGTTTACTCAACAGAGTAAAAGTGATTTTTTGTACATTTAAAAGTGCTTTGTTAACCCTTTTCAGGTGGTAATGACAGTAAATGTATGTAAAGTTATTTTAGATATACTTGTAGTAGTAAGTTTTATTTTGTAAACAAATATCACACTTCGAGCAGCGTAGATTATTTACTGTCACCATGGAAGTTACTGTTGATGATTCTGCTCGGTGCTGTCAATAGCAGCTTCTAAAAAATATAAGTCAGGTCACTCTGTGTTTCTCGTGAAAATTTATTAATCCCTTGATTTACATGGACTTTTGACATAATAAATGTGTTACATGATGTGTAGCTGGCCGATACATTTCCATACAAGGCTCTGAGAGTTCATATCAGGTTCGGCTTCACCATGTAACTTATACTGCCACCTTAGTACATTCAGTATAAGCATTTCATTTATCATATTTTGTATGACAGAACTCCATGAGCTCTATCAAACCAGGTATACCGGTAATGGAATAAATGCTATTTTTCACAAAATTGTATTTATTGGTGTTTGAGGCCACATATTTCTGCACAATATCTAATCGTGACCACAACACAGATATAAAGTCAAGTCCAGCCAATTGTTCATACCTGTGTCGCCCATTTTAAAGAGATTCTACTCCAGGCAATGGTAACTGGGTCCTATTTTTCCAGTATTTATTTATTGGCGTTTAAGGTCACATATTTCTGCACCATGCCTAATCACACCAACATGGATATAAAGTCAAGTCCAGCCAATCGTTTATACCTATGTGGCCCATTTTAGAGGACTTCCACCCCAAGCATTGATTTCCAGGTCATTAGAATTAAAATATCCAAACATTGAAAATACATAGTGATATCAGTATAAACTATTGCATAATACACATCACTTTTGATGACGTATTCTCTTCTTTGTTTTGTGACAAGACATATAAAAAAAAAAACATTTGTTAGATATTTAATGCTATCATATTTTGGTCGCATACAGGGCTTATATTTCATCAAAATTTGGGAGAATCCATTCAGATTCTCGCGAGAATGGTTGCGAGAATCCATACCGGCTTTGAGTGTCTAAGGATCCTGTGAGGCCACCCCAGTTGAGCCCCTGTTATATACTAATAACACACGTTAACCCATTACTCAACACAGCATTTCAATTTTTAAAACATAAACTGAATTTGATAATATTTTAAAAAATAAATAGAGAGTAATCGCTTCACTGGACTGGTTACGTGAAATAATTCATAAGAGGTGAAGGACGTTGTACAAAAACAAGTGCGTGAATGCGCACAAGTGTTTTACAATATAGTCCCTCACCTCTCAGGAATTATTTCATGTAACCAGTCCAGTCAAGCAATTACTCTGTTTGTTTATTACTTTTCATTAACGATAATTATATTTTTTAACCATTTACCTAACGTAACGTCCAAAACCAGCCAGCGCTGATCTCAATTTATTTATTGGGGTTTAAGGTCACATACTTATGAACAATGGCTTAAGTTTTCTGGGTGGATGAAGCCAGAGTACCTGGAGAGAACCACAAGCAAAAACGAGCAGCTGCCAGCTCCCCAACATTGTAACTCCGCACTGCATCACAGGCAGGGTTAGATTGGTTGAAGACATGCACATCATCGATGTGCCGTATGCCTTAGTACACGCCGTCATCATGCCCCCATGTGGACAACCAAGATTAAGTGCCTTGCTCAAGGACACAATGCGGGAGTCCGAATCGATCGTTCAGTTGGTCACCCATCCGAGGACTAACCGGGTTCGACATTGCTAAACTTCGGTGACCTGATGAGAACCGGTTACCGCAATGCCACCGCACCCCCGCTGTTCTCTAAAATCGGAAATTAATTTTCAGTATTTTTAAAACATAGGTTATGACCCGTCATTGGAACGAGCTAGTCGAGCTCGTTCTAATGAGGGGTATGTTTTTGAGACAAAAAATGAAAATAATAGTAATTCACAAAATTTTTTTTGGCAAGTGTCATCTGCTTTTCATATTAGGTAAAGGGTTAAAAAAAAAAAACCCAAAAATAATGAAGTCCCCATTACACCCAGGACAAAGCGTATTCGTTTGCACACACGGATACACGACACAATTGTTGATTGCATAATTCACTTGTGAAGTTATCATTTATAATCAAACCCGGAAATCCCAGTAAATCACACTTTGGAAAGTAATAAACAATATATAGCAATAAAACCTTATAAATTGGATGTCATTCAAAATGGCTCATTGAGCCGATTCCAATGACAGCCATATTTGTACAATTTTATTGACCAAGTGTTAGGATATTTCAGGTCCTGTTGGCCTTGTATTGGCTAATTTGTACCCACTATGTTAAGCAAATGGTGAAATGGACTCAATCCTTTTCTCATCGATCCTAGCAGAGGAGTAGTGAGAATCTTCATGTATTCTCACTGGTTTTGTTGCACGAATCATTGCGTGAATCGATTCTTGGATTCTCATTGAAATGTAAGCCCTGACATGATAAATTATTTTATTCAATTTATGCGGCTTTAAATTCATAAATTCTTTCAACAGTGACAGAACAAATTAGGCAACAATTACCAGTCTACTTCTCATGGTTCCTAATTGTAATATGTAACACTAGCAGTGAACTACTAATGTCTTTTGATACAGTGGAATCCACCTAACTGGTATCTCTTAATTGAATACCCCTGTTTATTACATATAACATCAAACGATTTGCCACACCTTTGGTACAAACTGGAGCTGTTAATTGCATATAAAAAAGTAAATATACACCTGTTAGGCCACACAAAGTAGATCTTCTGTTTCTCAGGCCATTATTTGTGAAATTGCATGCGGGCAAACAGTTTTTTGTTTTATTTTTTATTTCAGTAATTACTTCTTAGCCATCAAAAGTTCATGTTCTTGGTTCAAGTTTTAGGCCTCATAATCTACAGAATAGCATGGGTGGTGGTGTATTTCATCCCTTGAGTGCAAGAAGGCTTTGCAATGCTAAAGCATTGCAAAGCCTTCTTGCACTCAAGGGACAAATTCATCAATTTTTTTAACCTGGGTAAAATATCAGACATCAACCATTTAATTTTAAATTTTTTTAAAGTTTAAATTAGTTATAAAAAGAGAGCACGCGGCAGCCAAAAGGACCATGCGGGAGGGTCTGAGAAACAGATTTTTAATTTTTTTAGGCCTTAACTGAATAAAAAAAAATCTTGTGATTCATTCATTTATTTATTGGTTTCTAAGGTCACATACTCCTGCACAATGGCTAATCGTGACCCCAACATGAAGATAAAGTCAAGTTTGGTCAAGTGTTAATACCCATGCTTCCCATTTTTGAGGACTTCCATCCCAAGCATTGGTGACTGCGACGTATTGTACCTACAAAACAGAGCAGGTTTACCACAGTAAACAAGCACTGCTTCACTTCCTGGGGTTTCCACAGGGAGTAAAAGCTTTCAAAAAATGTTTAAACACTGCCTAAGGCCTAAAAAAATAAAAAAATCTGTTTCTCAGGCCCTCCCACATGGTCCTTTTGGCTGTCGCATGCTCTCTTTTTATAACCAATTTAAACTTAAAAAAATAATGAAAGTGTCAATGACACTGTAGCTCAACTTGTCAAGACAAAGACATGTATAGTATGTGACACAGCAATGACAAACATCTAGGTAATGACCTGATAACAAAGGTACATATAAAGTATTGTAACGGTCTGTACATAAATACTGGCCGTTGCCTGTAACAAATGTATAGGTAAAGTATTGTACAGGTGGGTGACAGTCAGATGCTAAACTAGAAAAAAATCTTTGAGTCCCAGAGTGGGTCTGACTGAACCCTGAAATATTTGTTCTCACAGCACAGTGAAAACAAAGGCACCCCAAAACACACTCATTCCTGTCCCAAGGTGAAAACAAAGGTACCCAAGAAGTTTCGTGAAGATCAGTTCACAAATATGAGCTGTGTAGAAGTTGTGACAAAAAACTGATTGGACCTAATTTCGGTACAAAATGGCCACTGGCAGCCATCTTGAATTTTGGACCACACTCAGAAACACTTGTTCTCGTCCCAAGGTGATAACAAAGGTACCCAGGAAGTTTTGTGAAGATCGGTTCATAAATACAGCCTCTAGCCCGAGCCGTATTGACATGTGCACTTACAGTGTATAAGTAGCATTAAATAAATCAAAGTTCATCTAATTTGCATAATTTCTGCACGAGAAAAAAACCCGTACTATATGTGATGTATTCCATGTTACTAAACATTCATACAAAACTTTATTCAAATCAGAACTTTCATACAGAAGTTCTGTACAAAAGACTGATTGCACTAATTTTGGTACAAAATGGCTGCTGGTGGCCATCTTGAATTTCGGACCACACCCAAAAACACTCGTTCTCATCCCATGGTGATAACAAAGGTACCCAAGAAGTTTCGTAAAGATCGGTTCATAAATACTGCCTCTAGCCTGAGCCGTATAGAAATTGTGTACAAAAAACTGATTAGACCTAATTTCGGTACAAAATGGCCACTGGCAGCCATCTTGAATTTTGGACCACACCCAGAAACACTCGTTCTCGTCCCAAGGTGATAACAAAGGTACCCAAGACGTTTCGTGAAGATCGGTTCATAAATACAGACTCTCGCCCGAGCCGTATTGACATGTGTACTTACTGTGCGTAAGTAGCACTGAAAAAATCAAAGTTCATCTAATTTGCATAATTTCTGCACGAGAAAAAAACCCGTATTATATGTGATGTATCCCATGGTACTAAACATTCACACAACAAATTATTCAAATCAGCGCTTTCATATGGAAGTTCTGTGCAAAAATCTGATTGCACCAAATTTTGTACAAAATGGCTGCCATCGGCCATCTTGAATTTCGGACCGGACCCCAAAACACTCGTTCTCGTCCCACGGTGATAACAAAGGTACCCAATGAGTTTCGTAAAGATCGGTTCATAAATACGGCCTCTAGCCCGAGCCGTATTGGCATTTGCACTTACAGTGCTGAAAGTAACACCAAAAAACATCAAAGTTAGTCTAATTTGCATAATTTACGCACAAGAAAAAAACCCGTATTATATGTGATGTATCCCATGGTACTAAACATTCATACAAAAAATTATTCAAATCAGAGCTTTCATATGGAAGTTCTGTACAAAAAACAGATTTCTGCATCGTCGGTACAAAATGGTGGCTGGCAGCCATCTTGAATTTTGGACTGCACCCAAAAACACTCGTTCTCGTCCCACGGTCATAACAAAGATACCCAAGAAGTTTCATAAAGATTGGTTCATAAATACGGCCTCTAGCCCGAGCCTTATCCAATTGTTGACGGACAGACGGCCGACAGGCCATGGCATAAGCTCAAATTTGGCTTCGCCAAAGTTGAGCTAAAAATTAAATGGTTTATGTCTGATATTTTACCCAAGTTAAAAAAATTGATGAATTTGTCCCTTGAGTGCAAGAAGGCTTTGCAATGCCTCAGCATTGCAAAGCCTTCTTGCACTCAAGGGATGAACTACACCACCACCCATGCTATTCTGTAGATTATGAGGCTTAATACTTGAACCAAGAACATGAACTTTTGATGGCAAAGAAGAAATTACTGAAATAAAAAATAAAACAAAAAACCGCTTGCACGCATGCAATTTCACAAATAATGGCCTGAGAAACAGAAGATCTACTTTATGTGGCCTAATTTGGGTAAAATAACATCAGTTGAGCACAGTGTTTACCATCAATATTTGGAGGAACTGAAAGGCCTGGCCAGATCACAGTACTGTAGGTACAGTTGAAACTAGAAGTCATGTCACAATTAGTGCAGAAAATGCTCGTTAGTTAATGCGCTTCTAACTGCAGAAGAATGAAGTAGTCTGAAATAAACAAGAGCTGTGCTGTACAAATGCAAAATACAGTGGAGCCCACTTAATTGGATATCTCTTAATTGTATATCCCTGTTAATTGAATATAATTTTCAAACACAAAACCATTTACCATACCTTCAGTACAAATTAGATCTGTTAATTGCATATGGGCTGTAGAGTAAATTCATGTTAATTGTATATAAATTTTTATAATATGTCAAAAAAATTACTGTGACACGCACCAAATTCCCTTTATTTATCAACCTTTTTGGCCTCACGACATCCAATACAGGCATTTATTCTATTATATCTTGTTTGACAGAGCTCTATGAGCTCTGTCAAACAAGATATAATAGAAAATGCTCAGTTTACCCCCAGAACACAGGAAACTGACCAAATCCCTGTTAATTGTATACTCCTGTTAATTGAATAATTTTCACTGGCAAAATGGATATTCAATTAAGAGGATTCTACTGTATAATGAGCTATTTTTTTTTTTTTTATTAGGGTTTAACAACACATTAACACCCAGGGTCATATCATGTCGGTGACAGTTTTACGGGTGGAGGAAGCCGGAGTACACGGAGAAAACCACCGAGCAACGACGAGCAGCTGTCAGCTCTCCAACAATTATGAGCTATTACAAAGGCAAGTAGTGAAATCACGAACTGAACCGAGCAAACAGAAAGAAAATATTAAGACCACAGGATGTGGTGGATGGTTTACTACTAAATTGCCGTGGGATAAATTTTTCACTCAGAAATCATTAACAACTTCTGAGAACAAAACACAAGAAGCACTTGCAAACTTTCCTCACATGGACCACCGGGCTGCACCCGGTGGTCCATGTTATGAAAGTTTGCAAGTGTTTCTTGTGCTGCTATTAACAATTACCTGTATAAATACTTTTAGATAAGAGAATATATGGCTCTGTGATTAAGAAGTAAGCCACTCTTCATTCCGTATATGCAGTCAAATTTTAATATCTATTTCATGTTCATGTATCTCAGTAGAGGTTAGTAATGATATTAATGATCTCTATTAGTATAGAATTTTATCTTACAATCAACATGTATTTTGTCTGTATTAACTCCGCAAGTGTTATGTATCCGACCCCCTGATATAGATATTTGTATCAGGGGGTCGGATGCACATGCACGTTCCTTTCGCGTGAGTTCCAGTTTTTTTTTTTTGTTCATCCGTACGAATAAATAGTTTGTTATATATTCGTCGACATTCTTGACTTATCCCCAATATACTGTAAGATAAAATGATTATTACCATTATGTGGATGTACAAAATATTTATCCGAGTCTCGCTCTGGGCTCTAAGGGTAGATCACGACTTGTCGTGATCTGCCCTTAGAACCCATAGCTCGACTCGGATACTTATTTTGTACATCCACATAATGGTAATAATCTCTATGTACAGAGATGGGCACGCTGTTTTTCTACAGGAACTGAGTTACACTAATGTTGCAGTTTAACAGAGACAAAAGTGCACTTACTCAGCGCGTGCATTACTTCAAAATAGTGCACAATACAGTCACAGGACTACTAGTTTCAACTGTAAGACCCTCCAGTTTGCATATTTCTTGTGACAAAATAAGAATTACACTAGAAGGATTTGCCTGTATTGGTGAATTACACTTTTGATGAAAGCCAGCCTGATAAATCAACTCAGGAGGTATATAATTCGAGATCATACTAAAAAATAATACAATGTTTTTTGACAAAAGAATAACATTAAAATAATTTTTTTTTCAAAACACCCATGCACAATGTGATGTAAGTGATGCAAATGATACAAAAATATATTATTAATGATTTTTCTATTCTGTTTGTTTTCAGTTGCCCCTTAACTCTTTACCTACCCGAATTGGTCACCAGGCCTGAAAATAAGCAGTCTGACATTTGCAGAATGAGGTACCCTGAGGGTGAATTTTATGATGCTGTCCCATACAGTGGGCCAATTTATCCTTTGGATACCTCTTTCTGTTTACTCTTGACACCCTGATTCAGATTGAGGTTCACAGAGGGTAAATTTAGTGATGCTACCCTGCTTTGCAGGGTAGCATCACTAAATTCACCCTCTGGGGACCTCATTTTACAAATGTCAGTCTGCTTATTTTCTGGCTTGTTGGTCACATCTGCCCATGTAATTTACAAAAAAGTTTTTCAAACAATTTCAACACAACCATATCATGTGATCGCTTCATTTTAATGAGCTCATAGAGAGTTAAATGAAATTCATGATGATGAATGTTTAAAATCACAGTTCATGGTATGGTCACGGTTGGAAGTAATCAATCCAGATTTGGGGTTTATTTTTTTAAAACAAATAGATACAAACCTGTAAAAAGAAATGTCTTTGTCTATCAAGTTTTCATGGTGGAGACAACGCATTGTTAATGCAGTCTCTAATTATGTACAAACTCATACGTCAGAGACATTTAGTTTGGAAATATTTTTGATTCCTTTAACCCTTATTATTTATTTATTGGTGTTTATGGTCACATACTTATGCACAATGGCTAATCGTGACTGTGACAGTTTTACGGGTGGAGGAAGCCAGAGTACCCGGAGAGAACAACAGAGCATCGACGAGCAACTGTCAGCTCCTCAACATTCTAACTCTGTTGAAGCTCCGCTCAAGCAGGGTTACAGCGGTTGCAGGGCTCGATTTAACTGGATTAGCATAGCACTTTGCTCTCCAATTTCTGAATTTTGCTATTCAAGATTTATTAGTTTCAAGTGCTTTTGGATCAACTGCTAATCAATTTTCCAGGGTGAATAGTAAATTGCTATTCAAAATTTTCAGATTAAATCAAGCCCTGAAACCGCTAAGACATGTGCACCATCAACGTGCAGTACGCTGTAGTGCATGGCAGCATCGTGCCCCCATGAATCTAACTCTGGACCTCTAGCATAGAAGTCCAACAGTCTACCACTGAGCCACCGTGCTCCCGCCTTTAACCCTTAGGTCACAACACAAACCCACAACCTCAAACTGCTCTTTTTATATTGGTCTGGAAAATCTGTCCTGTGAGATTTTTTCCTTCAGAAAACGACTGGTAGAATGCATTTATTTTGACAGCGTTTTTACATCACTGTTACAATAATGTAGAACCACTGTTAATCCTTATGGGACTAGAGATTTCTATACATTTTTGCTATACTTTGAAAGTCTGCCTCCTATGACTTTGCAGTTGTTTCTAGTCAAGTCTTGGCTGCCTGTAGAGCCAAGACTAGCCTAGAAACAACAGACAAGGTACTTAGAATACAAGTTTTGAGTTTACCCAAACACTGCATGTTGGGACACCTGTTCCTTTGAATTAAAAAATTATTAAAACGGAATTAAGCCGTCAAGGGTTAAGTCATCAGAAGCTCTGTATATATTTCAGTTACTTACGTAACAATACCCAAGTTCGATCCACGTCCGGGACGACCCCGCATTGTGTACTTGGGCAGGGCACTTTATCCTGGTTGTCTACATGGGGGCACGATGATGCTGTGTACTAAGGCGTACTGCCAAGCCAGAAAATAAGCAGACTGTCATCTGCAAAATGAGGTCCCCAGAGGGTGAATTTAGAGATGCTACCCTGCACAGCAGGGTCGTATCACTAAATTTACCCTCTGTGAACCTCATTCTGAATCAGGGTCTCAAAACTAAACAGAAAGAGGTACCCAGAGGACAAATTGACCCACTGCATGGAATAGCATCATCAAATTCACCCTCTGGGGACCTCATTTTGCAAATGTCAGACTGCTTATTTTCAGGCCTGCGTACTGCACGTCGATGGTGCATATGTCTTCAACCACTGTAAGCCTGCTTGAGTGGAGCTTGAATAGAGTTGCAATGTTGAGGAGCTGACAGTTGCTCGTCAATGCTCAGTGGTTCTCTCCAGCTTCTCCACCCATACAACTGTCACGGTCACAATTAGCCATTGTGCATAAGTACGTGGCCTTAAACACCAATAAATAAATAATAGGTAAAAGTAATCTGAAGACTTGAGGGTTAAGCTGAGCAGCAATGACATTGTTCTATTTCCAAGAACTTTCATTGAAAAAGTATTGCAACAAGAGGTTGTATAACTTCTAACATACTGTAAATTTAACCAAGTGTACGCTGATGTCAAAATACAAAATTTTTTCAAGTAACAAATTGTCCTACACGGAAGCTAGGAATTTAACCAATTCTATTTTGTTTCACAGAGTTCAAGGAGTTCTGTGAAACAAATGTGTATAGGTTAAAATTTCTAGCTGCATTATGGGAAAAACTAGCTGCTTGAAATTTTGATATTTTGACATCAACCTGCAGAGGGTCAAGCTCCTGGTATTGTTTGGCGATGGTATACATGGCACTGGCAATACAGTATGGCCACCATGGGCTGGTCACTTTCCACGAATCCATAGGTAGGCAATATTTCCATGGATGCAGTAATATTAATTATAGGAAACAAGCTATTAATTGAAAATAGAATATGTTTTCATTTTTGGAATTCACTTTAAAAAAATACCAACAATCCAGTAGAAGTATTTCCAATAGTTCCTAGAAACCTGCATCTTATGTAACAACATGTAACCAATTAACCCTCTGCATTTTAACAGCTTTAGTCAATGCATGTTTTCATGTAGTGTGTGATATGGTAGCACTGCAAAGGGTTAGTCACACTTTCTGGTCATAAAAAAAATTCATTTTTAACTGAGTGACTAACCCTTTGACTAACCCTTTGTACTGTAAAGCCTTATTGTAAATGTTGTCTTTTTCAACTCTTTACCCAAACTCATGGCAAACACCAGCCAGTACTATTCAAACTGTGCTTAAGGCCCTCATTGCTTTTTTTTTTAGTGAATTCCAAAAATGAAACCATATTCTATTTTCAATTAATAGCTTGTCAGGAATAAACATAAAAAATTTAATTAATGAGGCACCAGGTACAACCTGGTGTTTCATTAATTAAAATTTTGCTGATGATTTGTATTACCTGGTAAATGCATGCATGGACATTACTGACCACGTGTGAATTACGACCAGTCCATGGCGCCTGTACTGTACACCTGCTTTACAAAACAAATGGCATCACTAGCAGTGTTAAATGTGATTTGAGCTGAAGACAGTATATCATAATTCTGCCTAGTACTGATTCCGGACGTAATATATTATCTACAACTTATGCCTTGTGGTAAAAAAAAGTACAATGATAAAACTCAGCTAGGCTACAGCAGACTCTTTTGGAGACTCTGTTACCATCTGCTTTCAAGCATCTTATATCATTTGGCCATCATAAATACCATCATATAATTGCAATATACTGTTTTTTAATCCTTTACTTGATGATAAGTCGGCTGCATCCACACCAAAGTACAAATTAAGCAGTTGAAAAAAAGATTTTTCAACAAACTTTTAACAAACCATACCACATGACCCCTCATTAGAACAAGATTGTGGAGCTAATTCCAATCAGGCATCACATATGATTTGGTTGAAACTTTTTGAAAAATTTGAAAAAATTAAAAATAATAAAATTTACTCTTGTGAGTGCTGAGTATAGGGTTTAACCCTTTACCCAAAGCAGACGATTTCAAAATTTATTACTTTAAATACCATTTTTTAAATTTTTTCAAAAAATTTCAACAAAACCATATCATGTGACCCCTCTTTGGAACGAGCTCGACGAGCTCGTTCCAAAGAGGGATCACATGATATGGTTTTGTTGAAATTTCTCGAAAAATATTTTTTCAGCTGCTGAATTCGCATATTACGCGGGCAGATGCGGGCGATTCGTTGGGTAAAGGGTTAAGAATTCCAATGATATTGTAAATAGTACTGATTTTGGATACTACCTGTACCCATTTCTTTATTGTACACCCAACACTGGTCAACATGTAATTTTTCACTCTTTCCGATAACAGCAGGGCAAAATTTCCGACAAGACACAGCATCAAATTTCATAACAGAAATAAAAAAATTATTAATAATGACATCAGTTGCATCCCTCATAGAAAACAAGGGCATTAAAAGTATAAATGAGCTGGAATCAATATCCTGAGAAATTCTGTGTGAACATGGAGGTTTGTCATAAGCAGAAAGTAAGCAATAAAGAGAGCTAAAACAATCTAGAATGATTTGGTCTGGTACTGATTTAATGGAGAATGATCATTTGTTCGAATGTTGGTTGATGAGGTTTGAGGTTTAATGACATTTTCAGCATCTACAGTTAAAACTAGAAGTCCTGTCACGAATTGTGCGCTTATCTAGCCTTAATTGCCCATCGGAATTGCGCGCAATTTCCATATCGAATGGCATCCAAAGCATGGCAGATTCTCCTGGTTACTCATAGCAAACACAGGCAATGTTTCTGCCAATGGACCTCCGGGTTACCCGGAGGACCATTGGCTGAAACATTGCTTGTGCACAGGCCATATGTACAGAATTTGATAGCCGTACAATGGACATAACGCGTAGATTAACGCGCAGATCAGCGTGCTATTTGTGCGCATTTCATGACCGGACTTCTACTTTTAACTGTATGGCTACATTACAACTGCAACACAAGGATAGAGTCAAATTTAGTCAACTGATTATACCAGTCCATTTTAGAGGGCTCAAGAGTCATTATTTATTGTTAGAGTTTAACCCTTTGAATGCCCGTTTCCTAGAATGGTATTGTCTTTGTGTACACTTACAGAGAGATATGTCAGTCCAATATTAATATACAGGGAGGCTAAAATAATAACTGCAGTCTGCAGCCAGATGGCTGCAGACTGCAATTATGCTTTTGTCATCAATGCCTTATGTGTTGACTTCTTATAATAAGACAAAAAAAAAATGGTACGAAATTATGCCTTGGACTGGGGTGTTGGGTGGGGGGAGGCAATGCAGTAACCGGTTCTCATCAGATCACCAAAGTTAAGCAATGTCGAGCCCGGTTAGTCCTTGGATGGATGACCATCTGAGCGATCGATTCGGACTCCCATGTTGTGTCCTTGGGCAGGGCACTTAACCCTGATTGTCACATGGGGGCATGATGGCATCGTTTACGAAGGCGTACTGCATGTCGATGGTGTGCATGTCTTCAATCAATCAATCTAACCCTGCCTGTGTGCTGCAGTGCGGAGTTAAGATGTTGAGGAGCTGGAAGCTGCTCATTGTTGCTCAGTAGTTCTCTCTGGGTATTCCGGCTTCCTCCACCCATAAAACGGTCACCGACAAGATATGACCTTGGCAGGAATCATGATTGGTCTTATCTCATTGATTGGCTGTTAAAGTGTCATTAAACCCTAATAAAATAAATAAATAATGCCTTGGACCAAAAATTCGGTCTTACGAGTTCAAAGCATTAAGATCCCTTTCAGCATCTATACCTATATCATGACTGCAAGACATTTATATCTATGCTGTCCAGTTTTAAGAACTCCCACCTCAGCATTGGTTAACGGGTCCTGTTTTACAAGTTAACCCTTTTCCTTACAAACTGGTTGCATCCGCTCACATAATTAACAAATTGAGCAGCTGATATAAAATGTTTTTTTTAAAACTATATCAAGTTACCCCTTCAATGGAACAAGCTTGTTCCAATGAGGGGTCATGTGATATAATTTCGTTGACCTATTTGGGGAAACTCTGCAACACAAATAAATTAAAATAACAAAATTTGATATATGTGCATTGGGTGGGTAAACGGTTAAGCCGAACTTATCAAAGTGAATAAGGACTGCTCCTCCCTCTGGGGTTCCCATGACAATCTTGAGATAAAGCAAGTTGGTGGCTCAGTGGTAAGACTGTTGGACTTCTATGCTAGAGGTCCTGATGACCCACGTTGTGTCCTTGGGCAAGGCACTTTATCCTGGTTCCCTACATGGGGGCACGATGATACTGTGTACTAAGGCATACTGCACGTCTATGATGCACATGTCTTCGACTGCTGTAACCCTGCTTGAGCGGAGCTTGAACAGAGTTAGAATGTTGAGCTGACAGTTGCTTGTCAATTCTCAGTGGTTCTCTCTGGGTCTCTCCACCTAGAGCTGTCACTGTCACGTTTAGCCATTGTGCATAAGTATGTGACCTTAAAAATTTATTTTTTAAGTTATTCAAGAAATATTTTGGCAGAGGTCACATTGGGGGAAGAGTTAACAACATGAGCACCTATTCCAAACTTATGAAATAATCTTTGGCAATGGAAAAAAAAACTTGGTCAGTGTAAGTTTCATTAAATGCTACAATATAGTTCTACTGTAATAAAAGTAGAAAACAGCACTCTGAATTACTGGCAGTTAGTAAATATAACAGCACACAAATTAGTACCACACACACACACACAAACAAACACACACGGATATAAATTTTAACCTTTTCATCAAATGTACTGTCCAAAAGAAGTTAAGCCCCCCTCCCCACCACCTCCCTATAATACCAGTGGGTATACAGTAAATGGGTAAATTCTCCTGAGAAAACCTGCTATTTGGAGTAGGGGGGATATGCCTTATTAGTGAAGCAAGGGTTTCTAGAGCTTTCTTTTTTTATTGAATGAATATTAGGCACCACCGTCATCATCACAACGTTAAAAAATGTCACGCTGTTCAGTACCTGATGGAACAGCCTCGAGCATATCTAACACAGCTTAACCCTTTTCCTAACATGAAAAGAAGACAACACTTGCAAACAAAATTCTTGAATAACTAATCGTTTTCATTTTTTAACATAGGTTATGACCCCTCATTGGAATGAGCTCGATGAGCTCGTTCCAACGAGGGGTCATAAACTATGTTTTTGAGACAAAAAATGAAAAAATAATGAAAATTAATTGGTGATTTTTGAGAATAGCGCTGGCCCGTTTTGGCCGTTACGTTGGGTAAAGTGTTAATCAGTGTGGCATGCTGTCCATGACCATCCAAATTTCTCTCACTGTGATGTCTCATTTCTCTCTAAGCACACGGCAGTGAAGTGGTCAATAGCCAGCAAATATTTACCTGTTTTAACGATGTATGCCCGATCCGATAGGGGAATGCAGAATGTCACAATATGAGCTATTCGTATACCCACAGGTATTATGAGGGGGGGGGGGGAGGGGGCGGGAAGGGGGGTTGCTTAACTTGTTTTGGACAGTATAGTAAACCCATCTAATCCTGACAGGGAGCATGGTGGCTCAGTGGTTATGGCATTGAACTTCAAACTGAGAGGTCCATGTTCGATCCCTGCCAGAGGTAACTGTACCGTGACCTTGGGCAAGGCACATAATCCCAATGGCCCACGGGGGCACTGTGGTATTGTGTACTAAAGCATAAAGCATGTTGATGGTGCCCCTGTCTTTAACCAATGCTAACCCTGCATGTGTGGAGTTAGTATGTTAGGGGAGTCTGACAGATGCTCTCCATTGCTCGGTGGTTCTCTCCGGTTTTCTCCGACTTCCTCCACCTGTAAAACTGTCCCGACACAAGGTGATCCTGGCTGTCAAAAGTGTAATTAAAGTCCACTACATAAATAAATAAATAAATAAATACATAAATAAATAAATAAATAAATAAATAAATAAATAAATAAATAAATGTAATCCTGACATTTCAAGAATTGTCAAATGAAGAGGCTGCTGTCAAGAAACCATGGCTTTATTTGATAAATTCCAAAAGTGATTAACCCTTTACCCAACGTAACGGCCAAAAGTGGCCAGCACTATTCACAAAAATCACCATATAATTTTCCATTATTTTTTGACTCAAAAATATAGCTTATGACCTCTCATTGGAACGAGTTCATTGAGCTCATTCCAATGAGAGGTAATAAGCTGTTTCGGAAGCAAAAAATTAAAAAAAAAAGTTATTAAAGAATTTTATTCACAAGTGTCGTCTGCCTTTCGTGTTCGGTAAAGGGTTAACTACAGGGCTTATATTTCATCTAAATTTGGGAGAATCCATTTGCATTCTCCTGAAAATGTTTGCGAGAATCCATATCTGCTATGAGTGTTCCAGGATCTCATGAGGCCACCATTGTTGAACCTCCGTTGTATACTGAAAACACATGTTAGCATTTTACCCAACACAGCTTTTTAATTTTTAAAGATAATTTAAAAAAAAAATAAACAATATTTACCAATAAAACCTTACAAACATGGAAATCATTGGGACCGGCACATTGAATCAGTTCCAATGCCAGCCATATTTGTACAATTTTATTGACACAAGTGTCAGGATATTTCAGGTCATGTTAGCATTGTATTGGTCAATTTGCTGTCACTTTGTTTTTGGTAAAGGGTTAAATTGACTCAATTCTTTGCCTGTGAATACTACCAAAGTTGCAGTGAGAATCTACATGGATTCTTGCTGGTTTTGTTGCATGAATCTTTGCATGAATTGATTCTCGGATTCTCATCGAAATATAAGCCCTGAACCACTTATCAACAAAGTTCTTCTGGAAGGTTTTGTCTTTAAGGCCATTCCACACGTATGTCACATCCAATGCACTTGATGTGATGGTCAATATATAAACAGCAATAAAATCGCATTCAAAAGCGACATCAAGTTGCAGTTTCCAAATAAGATCAGCAACTCACTGTCAAAGTGCAATGCAATGAATGAAATATTACATGGGATGGAGTGATGTCAAGAACAGATACTGTAGTTGTCACGTGGTTATATTACTGAATTAATAAAACCCCAAATCAGACACCACATACCTGTACACAGACCTTTAGTTTAACCCTTAGCCCTTTACCCAACAAATCGGCTGCATCCGCCCGCGTAATATGCAAATTCAGCAGCAGTTGAAAAAATATTATTTTTCAAAAAATTTCAACAAAACCATATCATGTGACCCCTCGTTGGAACGAGCTCGACGAGCTCGTTCCAACGAGGGCTCACATGATATGGTTTTGTCGACATTTTTTTTAAAATTTGAAAAAATAATATTTAAAATAATAAATTTTGATATCGTCTGCATTGGGTAAAGGGTTAAAGACCTATTTCTGACTTTAACCCTCTGCAAACTGTTGTCAAAATGACAATATTTGAAAATATAATTTTTTCCCATAATCTTCCTCTGAATTAAACCAATTCAGTCTTGTTTGACAGAGCTCATTGAGCTCTGTCAAACAAGACTCAATGGTTAAATTCTCAGATGCATTATGGGAAAAATTTGCTTCTTAAAAATATGATATTTTGACATCAGTGTGCAGAAGGTTGAAAACCTCAGAACAGGGGCCCTAAACAAGCGATCATGAGCAGGCCCTGCTAACAATAGACAAATTACAAAGGCAGTGGTTTCTAGTCAAGTGTTGGCTGCCCATTAAAGCTGTGTGCAGGCTGTGGTCAGGTGTCAATTCAGTACAACGTTTCAACTGTTCCCCGTGAGAGTGGTGGCTGAGTGGATAAGTGCGCTGGTCTCTCATGCCAGAGGTCCCGGTATCGATCCCCGGTCGGGGAAAGTTCTCGAGGTGTCCGAACACTCTCTGTCATCATCAATTGTGGGGTTGGTGCTGTCACAGCGTACCGTCCTATCGGGTGGGGACGTAAAATGGCTGTCCTCTGTGCGGAGAGAGACACACTCCGTGCAGGGTAAAGATCCCTTCGTAGTATTCGAGAAGAACTAGGCCACGAAGTTGCCGCTATGAAGGTCATCCCACACACCTACGCCATTGGGCCAAGGAGAGGCGTTAATATAAGTTGCATAACTTGTTCGCCAATCCTTGTAAAACAAATAAGATTAAATAAAAAAAAAAAACTGTTCCCCGTCATAGATAAGGGTGAGTTGGTGAAAAGGTTAAACTTAACACACACAAAAACACAATGTAACATATAACTGATTAAATACAATACACAGCAAATCAACAGTGTTTGGTCACAACCAAACAATCACAGCTGTATCAAAATATATATAAACTTACTTTCTAATTATTTTTCTAATTAAATGCTATAAATTTATATTGATTATTTAATATCAAAAATCATAGCATCATATAAACTGTTTTCTTACTTCGGCACTTTTCAATACAACTATTTATTTATTTATTGGGATTTAATGACACTTTTGACAGCCAGGGTCACCTCGTGTCGCAATTTAACAGTAACATGAATTCCAAGGGCACTTTTTAATAGGTGTTAGAATTTGAGATTGTATGCTATGCCTCTTAGAAGGTCCAACATGTCTCTACTTTCATACTGCAAGGGCATGGCGGCAATTCATTTGTTGTAAGTTGGGTCTTTTTCCTAATCTTTCCTGCTTACCCACCACCAAGAAGTTGCTGCACGATACCTTCCATGTTCCTCTTTCAGTTCAGACAGGAACTCCCACACATTTGGATGACTTTTCCCAATTACTAATCTAAGCTGCCTATGCCACCTCAAGGTGGTTTGTGGTTGGTGGCTCATTGCTGAGAGCTCTGGAACTGACACTCCATATTTTCAAAATAATAAAAAAATTGACATTAGGCCTAAAAAAATAAAAAATCTGTTTCTCAGGCCCTCCCACATGGTCCTTTTGGCTGCCGCATGCTCTCTTTTTATAACCAATTTAAACTTTTAAAAAATCAAAATTAAATGGTTTATGTCTGATATTTTACCCAAGTTAATAAAATTGATGAATTTGTCCCTTGAGTGCAAGAAGGCTTTGCAATGCTTTAGCAAGGGATGAAATACACCACCACACATGCTATTCTGTAGATTATGAAGCCTAAAACTTGAACCAAGAACATGAACTTTTGATGGCTAAGAAGTAATTACTGAAATAAAAAATAAAATGAAAAACCGCTCGCCCGCATGCAATTTTACAAATAATTGCCTGAGAAACAGAAGATCTACTTTGTGTGGCCTTAATTCCTTTTTACTTTAGCTCGAAAGAAGAGCAAACTTCATAGCACAATGCTATTACATATAGACAATTAGTCATGTGTGCAAAGTGTCGCTTGGACAATCCGTCATGTAAACAAACTGTTGTGTGGTTGAAACTGTTATAGATGAAGTGTCGTGCACTGAATGAATTAGCTTCCACGTTGTGTATTGCTTTTCATTATTGTTTAAATTGTTTGTCATTTACACTGAAATGTTTGGGTGGTTAAAAACGTTTTTGTGTTGTTCTCTATTTTGTTATAAAACTCTCTCTTTCAAATGAAATGCAATGCGTTAACACCTTGTGACTATGGTACGTAATATTACATACGAAAATTGCAATGCGTTGCAACTATGGTACGTAATATTACTTTTAAACCCGAGCGGCTGCTTTTTCGTCCAGGAACATGATTATTATTTATTTATTTATTTATTGGTTTTTAAGGTCACATATTTCTGCACAATGGCTAATCTTGACCGTAACAGTTTTACGGTAGGAGGAAGCCGGAGTACCCGGATAGAACCACCGAGCAGCGGCGAGCAACTGTCAGCTCCCCAACATACTAACTCCATACAAGCAGGGTTAGCATGGATTGAAGACAGGTGCACCATCGACATGCAGTACGCCTCAGTACACAACGTCACCATGCCCCCACGTGGGCAAAGGGGGTGAAGTGTCTTGCCCAAGGACACAATGCGGTTGCCGCAGGTGGGATTCAAACCGAGGACCTCTCGGCTTGCAGTCTGCACCTCTACCAATTGAGCCCCTCCCCAGGAACATGATACTTCATAATTTCATTAAATAGGATGGTGTGTGGTAGACCAATCAATATTTTCACAAGGCTGCATGTTCCAAATATTAATTGGGTCTTCTCCCAAATAATGAATATGGACTCTTCCAGTTGCTGTCATTGAAGTGATATGGAAGATATCACCAGGGTTCAAAGGGCTAACAATTGTGCTTTTGACGTCGCCAAACCTGATTCTTTGTGATATTAAAACATCACAATAACCATAGTCGGAAAGAATTAAATTCTTTATTTTAGTACAGCTAAGATGAAACACCCCCGATCATGCTTACAAATGCCTTCAAGATATATTTTGAGACAACTGTGATTATAATACGGACAGACTAGCTTACATAATTTGCATTAGGAATGTAACTAAATACATCTGTAAAAAAACATCATGCATAATAATTTAATACACTTCATAAAATATATGTCTCAAATATTTCAATGTCAATATTCATCAACTATAATACATCTAAAGGTTATTTCTCTGTACAATTTTATAAACATACAAAATTCATTAATTCTTATTGCATCCTTGGTCATTTCTAATATTCTCCATTGTAATGAGTCTAGGAGGATATGTAATACAAACAAAATCAGTTAATAACCTGATATGGCAACATACTGACCTGGCTATAAGCTCAGGGTGTGCGTGAAGTTAAAGAGGGCAAAAGTATATGGGTGACAGGCCATAAAATCTGAGAGGAACGTTCCTGTGGTGGTTATCTAAATGAAAAAGCAGATAACCGAAACATTGTTCATCTGGAACTACAAATGGTTCGTCAAAAAGTTGTGTTCTATCACCTTATTAGATAGCACTGTTTAAAATGTTGCTGTGGGAAGACCCCTCTCTTCCATGCTCAAAATCCCTAAGACAGCTGACATCCCACTGTGCTTGCTGCAGCGCAGATGCTTTCAAAATCTGTGAACTGTCATACAGTAGGGCCATTGTGGATGGGCCAAAATCCACGGGTTGTCATTTTTTCCACGGATATAATTCAGAGATGATCCGCTCTGAAACCTAGTAAAATTTCCTCCAATGAAGCACCAGGATTATCCCGGTGCTTCATTGGTGGAAATTTCAATAGGTGCCATAGCAGATCATCTCTGAATTATATGCGTGGAAAAATGCCCACCCATAGATTTTGACCAGTCCATGATGGCTGTACTGTAATCGGTCGTCTTTATTATATCCAGATGAACGGTAAATAGGTTATTTGAAAATTCGAGATTTTATTCTCTGGGAGGGCTTACTTTTGAGAGGTCAAGCCTGCAGGAGAATTTGGATGCAAAGTTAAAACAAAGTTCGATGACTCAGTCAATCCCATAACACAGATGCATTAACTCTTTGTCTATTTATTTATTTATTGGTGTTTAAGGTCACATATTTTTGCACAATGGCTAATCATGACCACAACATGAGTATCAACTCAAGACCAGGGATGAGTGTTAATAAGCCATGTTACCCATTTTAGAGAGGGTTTGCACCTCCCAAGCATTGGTGACTGGGTCCAATTTTACCAGTAAAACAGAGCCTGTTTACTGCATTGAACAGGCACTGCTTCACTTCCAGGAGTTCCTGTGGGGAAACTCTTTATCTAACGAATAACTATCTACATGACTCCCTCACTGGAATCCTATCATGTGACTTCATCATTGGATTGAGCTCGTTCCAATGAGGGGATTATGATATGGTTTTGTTGACATTTTTTTAACTGGTAGAGTGCTAGGAAGCCACCATCAGGGCTCTACTGAAAAGTGCTGAGAGCTACTTTAGTGGCTTAAACTCTGTGTGCATTAGCTCGTTGTTTGTGGGGTAATAGATAAGGCCTTAAAAAATAAAAAATCTGTTTCTCAGGCCCTCCCACATGCTCCTTTTGGCTGCTGCATGCTCTCTTTTTATAACCAATATAAACTTGAAAAAAATTAAAATTAAACGGTTCATGTCTGATATTTTACCCAAGTTAAACAAATTTATGAATTTGTCCCTTGAGTGCAAGAAGGCTTTGCAATGCCTCAGCATTGCAAAGCCTTCTTGCACTCAAGGCATGAAATACACCACCACCCATGCTATTCTGTAGATTATGAGGCCTAAAACTTGAACCAAGAACATGAACTTTTGATGGCTAAGAAGTAATTACTGAAATAAAAAATAAAATAAAAAAACGCTCGCCCGCATGCAATTTCACAAATAATGGCCTGAGAAACAAAAGATCTACTTTGTGTGGCCTAATGAAATGTTCATATAAAATTGTTTTGTTACAATTTATCCAAAAAATAGAAACAAAACAATTATTGATGAACAAAATCTTACTAAACTAAGGAACCCCTTGCTGGTAGCATTGTATTTTTGAAAAAAAAAATACTCATTTTACAAGTCACCTTTGAAAAATAATGTAGCACTGTACCAGTAAAACAATTGAAAAAATGAAAGTGTCAATGACACTGTAGCTCAACTTGTCAAGACAAAGACATGTACATGTATAGTATGTGACACAGCAATGACAAACATCTAGGTAATGACCTGATAACAAAGGTACATATAAAGTATTGTAACGGTCTGTACATAAATACTGACCGTTGCCTGTAACAAATGTATAGGTAAAGTATTGTAAAGGTGGGTGACAGTCAGATGCTGAACTAGAAAAGAAATCTTTGAGTCCCAGAGTGGGTCTGACTGAACCCTGAAATATTTGTTCTCATAGCACAGTGATAACAAAGGCACCCCAAAACACACTCGTTCCTGTCCCAAGGTGAAAACAAAAGTACTCAAGAAGTTTTGTGAAGATCAGTTCATAAATACGAGCTGTATAGAACTTGTGACAAAAAACTGATTGGACCTAATTTCGGTACAAAATGGCCACTGGCAGCCATCTTGAATTTTGGACCGTACCCAGAAACACTCATTCTCATCCCAAGGAGATAACAAAGGTACCCAAGAAGTTTTGTGAAGATCGGTTCATAAATACAGCCTCTACCCTGAGCCGTATTGACATGTGTGCCTACATTGTGTAAGTAGCACTGAATAAATCAAAGTTCATCTAATTTGCATAATTTCTGCACGAAAAAAAACCCCTTACAATATGTGATGTATTCCATGTTACTAAACATTCATACAAAAATTTATTAAAATCAGAACTTTCATACAGAAGTTCTATACAAAAGACTGATTGCACTAATTTTGGTACAAAATGGCTGCTGGTGGCCATCTTGAATTTCGGACCACACCCAAAAACACTCGCTCTCATCCCACGGTGATAACAAAGGTACCCAAGAAGTTTCGTAAAGATTGGTTCATAAGTATGGCCTCTAGTCTGAGCTGTATAGAAGTTGTGTACAAAAAACTGATTAGACCTAATTTCGGTACAAAATGGCCACTAGCAGCCATCTTGAATTTTAGACCGCACCCAGAAACACTCGTTCTCGTCCCAAGGTGATAACAAAGGTACCCAAGACATTTCGTGAAGATCAGTTCATAAATACAGACTCTAGTCTGAGCCGTATTGACAGGTGTACTTACTGTGTGTAAGTCGCACTGAAAAAAAACAAAGTTCATCTAATTTGCATAATTTCTGCACGAGAAAAAAACCCGTATTATATGTGATGCATCCCATGGTACTAAACATTCACACAAAAAAATTATTCAAATCAGGGCTTTCATATGGAAGTTCTGTGCAAAAATCTGATTGCACCAAATTTTGTACAAAATGGCTGCCATCGGCCATCTTGAATTTCGGACCGGACCCCAAAACACTCGTTCTCGTCCCACGGTGATACCAAAGGTACCCAAGAAGTTTCGTAAAGATCGGTTCATAAATACGGCCTCTAGCCCGAGCCGTATTTGCATTTGCACTTACAGTGCTGAAAGTAACCCCAAAAAACATCAAAATTAGTCTAATTTGCACAATTTACGTACGAGAAAAAAACCCGTATTATATGTGATGTATCCCATGGTACTAAACATTCATACAAAAAATTATTCAAATCAGAGCTTTCATATGGAAGTTCTGTACAAAAAACAGATTTCTGCATCGTCGGTACAAAATGGCAGCTGGCAGCCATCTTGAATTTCGGACCGCACCCAAAAACACTCGTTCTCGTCCCACGGTCATAACAAAGGTACCCAAGAAGTTTTGTAAAGATCGGTTCATAAATACGGCCTCTAGCCCGAGCCATAGCAGCTTGGCACTTACAGCTCTGAAAGTAACACTAAATAAATCAAAGTCAGTCTAATTTGCATAATTTACGCACAAGAAAAAAACCCGTATTATATGTGATGTATCCCATGGTACTAAACATTTATACGAAACTTTATTCAAATCAGAACTTTCATACAGAAGTTCTGTACAAAAAACTGATTTTTGCATCATCGGCACAAAATGGCCACTGGCAGCCATCTTGAATTTTGGACCACACCTAAAAACACTCGTTCCCGTCCCAGGGTCATAACAAAGGTACACAAGAAGTTTCGTAAAGATCGGTTCATAAATACGACCTCTAGCCCGAGCCATAGCCAATTGTTGACGTACGGACAGACGGCCAGACGGACAGACGGACGGACGGACAGACGGACGATGGGCCATGACAATAGCTCAAATTTGACTTCGTCAAAGTTGAGCTAAAAATTAGTTTAAATCAAACATTTTGATATCGTGTGCATTGAGTAACTGGTTCTTTTTCATCGTGACAACTTGCCAGCATGGCTGTAGTTGATGTTGTCATTGTAAAGTCAGGGATTGGGCTTATTTACAAGGAGGGGATTCAGATTCTGAAACTAAAATCTGAAAAGATGATAGGGTAGCTTATTTTCTATTATGGGCTTATTCCCAGGTCAGTATGGTATATACAGAATGAGTAAATTCAATATTGGGCTTGAGCGATGCTTTACTGACACTGTATATTCCAAATTAGGTCCCTAATAAACTGAGCAACAGATAATACAAACAAAATCAGGTAGTTCAAGTCTCTATTCAGAGGAAATATATGGACAAGACCATCAAATCCATCAGATTTGATCAACAGATGAGGAAAAATGGATGCATTTTTCATTATTTTTCTTTGGGTTTATTGACACTTTCAACAGCCAAGGTCACCTTATGTCAGACGATGGATGGAGAAAGCCAGAGTACCCAGAGAGAATCACCGAACAACTGTTAGACTCCCCAACATATTAATTCCGTGCAAGCTGGGTTAGCATTGGTCAAAGGCAAGTGCATCATTGACGTTAAGTATGCCTTAGTACACAGTGCCACCATGCCACCAGACTTTAGTGAATTTTTACTGCCTTAAAACCATTGCCCTGACATACAGTCTTTGGTTACACTGGAAGTACATTCTAAGTATTCTCACAGTTGTTTCAAGACAAGTCTTGGCTGCCTAACTAGGCAGCCAAGACTTGCCTAGACACAACTATAAAGTCATAATGCATCAACTGTCATAGTCAAGCAAAAATTAATTTAAAGTCTTCAGGCTTTTTTGAAGGTTAACAGACTTCTCCAAGCTCTGCCAAACAAGCTGTATTAGTTTCTTTCTAATTCTATTTATGTTGCAGATACAGCTAAAAGTAAAAGTCCTGTCTTCAAATCTGTATAAAATGCAGGTTTGACTTGCATGGGTGTGCACTTGCACCATGAACAGCACCTATGAAACTCAAAATATTGTGTGAAAATTTTCCTGAATATACGTGTGGTTTGGAATGGAATGTCACATATCTGAAGATTACAATGTGGACCTGCACCAGTACACCACAAGTCAGAAGTAGATGTTGGAAGAACCGCAGTATAACTGAGAATGAAAACTTGGTTGTCAGCTTCCAAGAAACACATTGACTGTTTTTTTTCATGGTTGTATTACTGGGAAAATGTTTGCCAAGTCTGCGTTCTGTTCCGGTTGTAAACAGTAATAGATGGTCATGTAGTTCGTCAGTGAAATACACCTTTAAAATGGTGGTAGCCCCTCCCACCCCCCCCCCCCCCAACTTGCACACATATTTTGATTTTCACAGTAAAATACTGGAGATTTGGAACAAGCCCAGTATAGACTTATGCTATGGTCAAAGCAATTCAAGAAATATTGCCGATTAATAAATACACTGTTTGAAGAAAACGACAAACAAAAATGTGATACAGTGGAGCCCACTTAATTGGATATCTCTTAATTGTATATTCCTGTTAACTGAATATAATTTTCAAACACAAAACCATTTACCATACCTCCAGTACAAATTTGATCTGTTAATTGCATATGGGTTGTAGAGTAAACTCCTGTTAATTGTATATAAATTTGTGTAATATGTCGAAAAAATTACTGTGACACGCACCAAATTCCCCTTATTTATCAACCTTTTTGGCCTCACTACATCCAATACAGGCATTTATTCTATTATATCTTGTTTGACAGAGCTCTATGATATAATAGAATAAATGCTCAGTTTACCTCCAGAACATAGGAAACTGACCAAATCCCTGTTAATTGTACACTCCTGTTAATTGAATAATTTTCACTGGCAAAATGGATATTCAATTAAGAGGATTCTACTGTACTGGATGGTTCACAAATGATAAAAGCCTTCCCTTAGTGGAATTTGTCAACCTCTTCATTATGTTGCATGCTCAAATCTCCAGTTGTTGTTTTGTATCATATTTGATCAAATAGAGTGGACGAGCATGTGTGCATTCCACTTGTGGAAAATATAAAATGTGGGTTCGCTTACAAGAGGTATGACACAGATTTCATGTGTGCATGTTAATGTTATGTGCTCATGCATTTTGCAATTTGTACAAAAATCGGGACAGGACTTTTATTTTTAACAGTAGAGGAATACATTTTTTATTTGAGAATTGCAAGTTAACCCATTACCTAACAAATCAGCCACATTCACACACGTAATTTACAAAATGAGCAGTTGGAAAACGATTATTTTAACCCTTTACCCAATGTAATGGACCAAACCGGCCAGAGATATTCTAAAAAATCGCCAGTTAATTTTAATTATTTTTTCATTTTTGTCTCAAACACATACTTTATGACAACTGTTTGAAACGAGCTCATCAAAGAGGAGTCATAACCTATGTTTTGAGACAAAAAATGAAAAAAATTAGCAAGTGTCGTCTGCTTTTCATATTAGGTAAAGGGTTAAAAAAAATTTCAACAAAACATTATCATGTGACAGCTCATCATTCCAATGAGGGGTCGCATATTGTTTTGTTGCAATTTTTTTTTAAATTTTTAAATTTGAAAAGATAATATTTAAAACAATAAATTTTGATATCATGTCCATTGGTTAACTCTTAACTCTTTACCTAACATAGCGGCCAAAAAATTAACCAGGATAAGCCTACCACAGCCTAAAATATCTCTGAAGTTTCTCAATAAAACCATTCAAATATGGATATAATTGGAACCAGCTCGTTGAGCTGGTTCTAACGACATCCGTAATTGTACGGTTTTATTAAAAAATTATCAAATTTGTTTCAAAAAATGTGAAATTTAATTTATTTTTTAAAAAATGTTAGATAAAGGGTTAAGGACCAAGAAATTTTTACATATTTTTGCTACACTCTGACAGTTAAGCCACACAAAGTAGACCTTCTGTTTCTCAGGCCATTATTTGTAAAATTACATGCGGGCGAGCGGTTTTTTATTTTATTTTTTTATTTCAGTAATTACTTTTTTGCCATCCAAAGTTCATGTTCTTGGTTGAAGTTTTAGGACCCATAATCTACAGAATAGCTTGGGTGGTGGTGTATTTCATCCCTTGAGTGCAAGAAGGCTTTGCAATGCTAAAGCATTGCAAAGCCTTCTTGCACTCAAGGGACAAATTCATCAATTTTTTTAACTTGGGTAAAATATCAGACAAAAACCATTTAATTTTTATTGTTTTTAAGTTTAAATTGGTTATAAAAAGAGAGCATGTGGCAGCCAAAAGGACCATGTGGGAGGGCCTGAGAAACAGATTTTTTATTTTTTAGGCCTTAGCATCTGTATGGGGTGCGGGGGCTCAGTTGGTAGAGGTGCAGGCTGCAAGCCGAGAGGTCCTCGGTTCGAATCCCACCTGCGGCAACCGCGTTGTGTCCTTGGGCAAGACACTTCACCCCGATTGCCTACATGGGGGCACGATGACGCTGTGTACTGAGGCGTACTACACGTCGATGGTGCGCATGTCTTCAACCAATCTAACCCTGCCTGTGCTGCGGTGCAGAGTTCAGAGTTACGATGTTGGAGAGCTGACAGCTGCTCGTCGTTGCTCGGTGGTTCTCTCCGGGTACTCCGGCTTCCTCCACCCGTAAAACTGTCACGGTCACGATTAGCCATTGTGCATAAATATGTGACCTTAAACACCAATAAATAAATAAATAAATAGCATCTGTATTTTTTTAAAATTTCTGGCAAGTCTTGGCTGCCTCCCAACTTCTAAAGATGCTCAGAATGTAGCTTGTGAATTAACCCAAAGATTGCATGTAGGGGCACATGTCCTGTTGCAGAAATATGATCAAAGCTGAAATAAGGCCCTTAAGGGTTTAACCCTTTACCCAACGCAGACGATATCAAAATTTATTATTTTAAATATCATTTTTTTCAAATTTTTCAAAAAATTTCAAAAAAACCATATCATGTGACCCCTCGTTGGAACGAGCTCGTCGAGCTCGTTCCAACGAGGGGTCACATGATATGGTTTTGTTGAAATTTTTTGAAAAATAATATTTTTTCAACTGCTGAATTTGCATATTATGCGGGCGGATGCGGCCGATTCGTTGGGTAAAGGGTTAAGGGTTAAATGCTTACCTGACATAATATACAACCAAACTCAAGTAAGTTACAAAATGCTTAATTACAACATAATTAATATGTGAAAGACATAATGTTAATTTGTTTTGGCTGGTTAGAATATATTGTTGTCAAACACCTGGCTGGTGGCGTTCCACTCTGCTAGTCGATTCTATTACAGTTTCTGAATTAACTCCATTATTTTGTGAGTCTAGAGACGTGAGTGAACTTTTCAAATCATCAATGTTTAGTGTGGACATGAATCGTACATCAGACTGATTATTAAGAGTTTCTGTTCTTTTGCTATGAATACTTTCTATAATTTTTAGCTCCACTATCATTTCATTACTGCCATTTGCACTTGTGTATTTTTTGGTATTTTTATGGATTATTCTCTCAACTTTTTCATCACCAAGTCTTTCATCATCACTTGAACAGTCCCGATATTTTGGTTTTTTACTTGGCAATTCTTCTGATATACAACTTGAGTCTTTAGGAATATTGGATGCATAATGGAGGACATCTATTGTCTCTAGAGTTTCATCATTGCTAGGTTTAGGGGATGGTGAAGACAGATTGTGCTTAACAATTTTGATTTGATCTTTTGTAGAAAATTCAAACATTTGGTCTGAATAATTGTTTGTGGCCTCTGAAGAGCGTTTTTCAAAATCCCGGTGCACACATTTCCGAGACACACTTGGAGAATGATCTTTGATTTTATCTCTTACCAAACTGGAAGCATTAATATTCAAAGTCACAACATCTCCATTTGTATTTTCATGTATTTCGTCTTCCTCGACTGATTTGTCTGCCATTTCAACATCCACAACATTTGTGAATGAGGTACTGTTCAGCCATGGGTGTTCCAGAGCTTGTCTTGCAGTAAGTCTTTTCCTGAAAGTCAGAAAAGAAACCAAAATTTTGACAACAGTTAGACACTTAGTTCATTGATTGCTAGAGGTGTCACTTAACCCTTTACCTAACGAATCGCCTGCAAATTGGTCAGTTGAAAAAAATAAAATTTTCAAAATATTTCAACAAAACCATATCATGTGACCCCTCATTGGAAAGAGCTCTTAAATTTTGATATCGTCTGCATTGGGAAAAGGGTTAGGGGTGTTTGAAGGTGATATCACACCAATACTTTTTCCAATTGGGATATTAACGTAAAGGTTCAAGTTATCAATTCTGTTGGAGTCCAAGTTATCAATTCTGTAGTGCAAATAATGACTATAATTATTATATGCCAGCCTGTGAATTATTGCAAATTATTTAAAAGATAAAGATACGGCCACACCAAATAGATCTTGTTTCTCAGGCCATTGTTTGTAAAAATTTCATGCGGGCAAGCGGTTTTTTATTTTGTTTTTTATTTCTGTAATTATTTCTTTGAAATCAAAAGTTCATGTTCCTGGCTTATGTTTTAGGCCTCATAATCTACGGAATATCATGGGTGGTGGTGTATTTTGTCCCTTGAGTTCAAGAAGGCTTTGCAATGCTAAAGCATTGCAAAGCCTTCTTACACTCGAGGGACAAATTTATCAATTTTTTTAACTTGGGTAAAATATCAGACATAAATCATTTAATTTTTAAGTTTTAGCTCAACTTTGGCGAAGCCAAATTTGAGCTTATGCCATGGTCCATCTGTCCGTCAACAACTGCATACGGCTCGGGCTAGAGGCCGTATTTATGAACCGATCTTTACGAAACTTCTTGGGTACCTTTGTTATGACCGTGGGACGAGAACGAGTGTTTTTGGGTGCGGTCCAAAATTTAAGATGGCTGCCAGCCGCCATTTTGTACCGACGATGCAGAAATCTGTTTTTTGTACAGAACTTCCATATGAAAGCTCTGATTTGAATAATTTTTTGTATGAATGTTTAGTACCATGGGATACATCACATATAATACGGGTTTTTTTCTCGTGCGTAAATTATGCAAATTAGACTAGAGGCCGTATTTATGAACCGATCTTTACGAAACTCCTTGGGTACCTTTGTTATCACCGTGGGACGAGAACGAGTGTTTTTGGGTCCGGTCCGAAATTCAAGATGGCCGATGGCAGCCATTTTGTACAAAATTTGGTGCAATCAGATTTTTGCACAGAACTTCCATATGAAAGCGCTGATTTGAATAATTTTTTGTGTGAATGTTTAGTACCATGGGATACATCACATATAATACGGGGTTTTTTCTCGTGCAGAAATTATGCAAATTAGATGAACTTTGATTTTTTTAGTGCTACTTACACACAGTAAGTACACATGTCAATACGGCTCGGGCTAGAGTCTGTATTTATGAACCGATCTTCACGAAACGTCTTGGGTACCTTTGTTATCACCTTGGGATGAGAACGAGTGTTTCTGGGTGCGGTCCAAAATTCAAGATGGCTGCCAGTGGCTATTTTGTACCGAAATTGGGTCTAATCAGTTTTTTGTACACAACTTCTATACGGCTCAGGCTAGAGGCCGTATTTATGAACCGATCTTTACGAAACTTCTTGGGTACCTTTGTTATCACCGTGGGATGAGAACGAGTGTTTTTGGGTGTGGTCCGAAATTCAAGATGGCCACCAGCAGCCATTTTGTACCAAAATTAGTGCAATCAGTCTTTTGTACAGAACTTCTGTATGAAAGATCTGATTTGAATAAATTTTTGTATGAATGTTTAGTAACATGGAATACATCACATAAGGTATCGGTTTTTTTCTCGTGCAGAAATTATGCAAATTAGACTAACTTTGATGTTTTTTGGTGTTACTTTCAGCACTGTAAGTGCAAATGCCAATACGGCTCGGGTTAGAGGCCGTATTTATGAACCGATCTTTACGAAACTCCTTGGGTACCTTTGTTATCACCGTGGGACGAGAACGAGTGTTTTGGGGTCCGGTCCGAAATTCAAGATGGCCGATGGCAGCCATTTTGTACAAAATTTGGTGAAATCAGATTTTTGCACAGAACTTCCATATGAATGAGCTGATTTGAATAATTTTTTGTGTGAATGTTTAGTAACATGGAATACATCACATATAGTACGGGTTTTTTTCTCATGCAGAAATTATGCAAATTAGATGAACTTTGATTTATTCAGTGCTACTTATACACTGTAAGTGCACATATCAATACGGCTCGGGCTAGAGGCTGTATTTATGAACTGATCTTCACAAAACTTCTTGGGTATCTTTGCTATCACCTTGGGACGAGAACGAGTGTTTCTGAGTGCGGTCCAAAATTCAAGATGGCTGCCAGTGGCCATTTTGTACCGAAATTAGGTCCAATCAGTTTTTTGTCACAACTTCTACACAGCTCATATTTGTGAACTGATCTTCACGAAACTTCTTGGGTACCTTTGTTTTCACCTTGGGACAGGAATGAGTGTGTTTTGGGGTGCCTTTGTTATCACTGTGCTATGAGAACAAATATTTTGGGGTTCAGTGAGACCCACTCTGGCACTCAAAGATTTCTTTTCTAGTTTAGCATCTGACTGTCACCCACCTTTACAATACTTTACCTATACATTTGTTACAGGCTACGGTCAGTATTTATGTACAGACCGTTACAATACTTTATATGTACCTTTGTTATCAGATCATTACCTAGATGTTTGTCATTGCTGTGTCACATACTATACATGTACAAGTCTTTGTCTTGACAAGTTGAGCTACAGTGTCATTGACACTTTCATTTTAAATTTACAGTTGTTATAAAAAGAAAGCATGCGGCAGCCAAAAGGACGATGCGGGAGGGCCTGAGAAACAGATTTTTAATTTTTGTATGCCTAATGAGAAACATCCCTTAGTATCTTTCTAAATGATGTAATGCGTCAGCGCATCACTTTGGCTTCGATACTGTTAGAAATGATTCAGTGCTGGCTTTACCAGCAGTTCCAGAAGTTCATGCTATTCCAGGCTGTTCTGGTGATTCTATGACTGAAAGATTAGATGTATTGATTGATTGATTTATTGGTTTTTAAGGTCATATACTTATGCACAATGGCTAATCATGACCGTGACAGTTTTACGGGTCGAGGAAGCCGGAGTACCCAGAGAGAACCACTGAGCAACGATGAGCAGCTGCCAGCTCCCCAACATTGTAGCTTCCCACTGCAGCACAGGCAGGGTTAGATTGGTTGAAGATATGAGTACCATCAACGTGCAGTACGCCTTAGTACACGGCGTCATCGTGCAATTGGGGATAAGTGCCTTGCCCAAAGACACAACGTGGGAGCACGAATCAGACGCTGAAATGGTCACCCATCCAACTACTAAGAGTGCTCGACGTTGCTTAACTTCGGTGATCTGACGAGGACCGGTTACTGCAATGCCACCGCGCCCCGATTAGATGTATAATAATAATACATAATACAGTAGAGCCCACTTAACTGGATATCTCTTAATTGTATATCCCTGTTAATTGAATATAATTTTCAAACACAAAACCATTTACCATACCTTCAGTACAAATTTGATCTGTTAATTGCATATGGGTTGTAGAGTAAACTCCTGTTAATTGTATATAAATTTTTGTAATATGTTGAAAAAATTGCTGTGACATGCACCAAATTCCCCTTATTTGTCAACCCTTTTGGCCTCATACATCCCGTACAGACATTTATTATATTATATCTTGTTTGACAATGCTCAGTTTACCTCCAGAACACAGGAAACTGACCAAATCCCTGTTAATTGTATACTGTTAATTCAATAATTTTCACTGGCAAAATAGATATTCAATTTATTTATTTATTTATTTATTTATTGGTGTTTAAGGTCACATACTGATGCACAATGGCTAATCGTGACCGTGACAGTTTTACGGGTCGAGGAAGCCGGAGTACCCAGAGAGAACCACTGAGCAACGATGAGCAGCTGCCAGCTCCCCAACATCGTAGCTTCCCACTGCAGCACAGGCAGGGTTAGATTGGTTGAAGACATGAGTACCATCAACGTGCAGTACGCCTTAGTACACGGCGTCATCGTGCAATTGGGGATAAGTGCCTTGCCCAAGGACACAACGTGGGAGCACGAATCAGCCGCTGAAATGGTCACCCATCCAACTACTAAGAGTGCTCGACGTTGCTTAACTTCGGTGATCTGACGAGGACCGGTTACTGCAATGCCACCGCGCCCCGATTAGATGTATAATAATAATACATAATACAGTAGAGCCCACTTAACTGGATATCTCTTAATTGTATATCCCTGTTAATTGAATATAATTTTCAAACACAAAACCATTTACCATACCTTCAGTACAAATTTGATCTGTTAATTGCATATGGGTTGTAGAGTAAACTCCTGTTAATTGTATATAAATTTTTGTAATATGTTGAAAAAATTGCTGTGACATGCACCAAATTCCCCTTATTTGTCAACCCTTTTGGCCTCATACATCCCGTACAGACATTTATTATATTATATCTTGTTTGACAATGCTCAGTTTACCTCCAGAACACAGGAAACTGACCAAATCCCTGTTAATTGTATACTGTTAATTCAATAATTTTCACTGGCAAAATAGATATTCAATTAAGAGGATTCTACTGTATATATATAATACTGAGTCTTGAACTTGGTAACTTTTCCTAAAAACCTTGTTGATCGACTCACCCAGTAAGTTTTTTTCAGGATGAAATGGAGCACTCAATTCCAAATTCCTTGTTGTAAAGCGACATTTAAAATGTTCTAAAAATTAACATGAAAAATATGAGAATATTTTCATTTGTAGTATTATAATTATTAAATTTCATTTGGGAGTTGAATAATTTGTTGGTTAAATTATTGTGGGAAAGTGGGACTATTTTTTATTGTTTTTGGCTAAATCTATGCTATTTTAGTGAATTTCGGGAATTATATCATTCACGTGGACCTGAAAATATTATATTTCACTCGCGTAAGCACTCGTCAAAAATAAAACTTTCAGGTCTACACTCCTGAGATATTTCCGATATAGATATCCTCTATGTATTAGATCTGATACTTGGACTGACATCATATACACAATCAGTCAAACAAATGTAGGTCTGTAGTACAGTGGAACCCTGTTAATTGAATAGCCACTTTGCCAATGAAAATTATTCAATTAACGGGATTTTGTCACTTTCCTATACTCTAGAGATAAACTTAGTATTTATTCTATTATATCTTGTTTGACAGAGCTCAATGAGCTCTGTCAAACAAGATTTAATAGATTAAATGCCTTTTTTGGATGTACTGAGGCCAAACAGGTCTCTAAACAAAGGAAACCTGGAGAGTATCAGGGTAATTTCTCGACAGGTTACAAGATTTTTTATTCAATTAACAGGAGTTTACTCTATAACCTATATTCAATTAACAGGTTAAATTTGTACTGGAGGTATGGTAAATGGTTTTGTGTTGGGAAATTATATTCATTTAACAGGGTTATTCAGTTAAGAGATATCCAATTAAGTGGGCTCCACTGTACCCGATTTGGGCTGTTAGGAGCCTAGCATGACCAATTCAGAGTACCGTACGGTATGTGTTAATTAAATAAGTTGCATCAATTTATATTTACTTATTTATTTCTTTATTTATTTGGGTTTAATGAAACTTTTGACAGCCAAGGTCACCTCATGTCATACAGGTTTATGGGTGGAGGAAGCCAGAGTACCTGGAGAGAATCACCGAGCAGTGGCGAGCAACTGGCGGATACCCAACATACTAACTCCACACAAGCAGGGTTAGCATTAGCTGAAGTCAAGTGCACCATCGACATGCAGTACGCCTTAGTACACAATGCCACCATGCCCCTGTGTGGGCAATCAGGATTAAGTGGCTTGTCCAAGAACACAATGCAGTCACCCCTAACAAGAACTGAACCATGGACCTTTTGGTTTGAAGTCCAATGCCATAACCAATAAGCCACCGCACTCCCTAGTTGCATTAAAACCACATGTACTACATGTATACTTGCAAGGCACTTAATCCTGATTGCCCATGTGGGGGTTTGGTGGTACAGGGTACTAAGGCATACTGAACATCCATGGTGCGCTTATCTTCGACCAATGCATGTCTGTGGTGCACTTGTCTTCAACCAGTACAAATTCTGCTTGTATGAAATTAGCAACTGATGGACTCCCCAACACACTAACTCCACACAAGCAGGGTTAGCACTGGTTGAAGACAAGTGCACCACAGACATGCAATACTCTTTAGAACACAGAGCCCCTGTGACCACAGGTGGGCAATTGGAATTAAGTGCTTTAGTAGTATAGCTCGCACGTTTGGGGCAACATTTGGATGACCCCGGTAGTGACGTCATGTCACGTGACCCAGTGGCACCATGTTGTGTTGTCATGGTAACCAGCGTGAGCGGCCATATTGTGATGGCCTTTGGGCAATTAGATTTACTCTGATTCAATCGAACATACCCTCCGAAGATAAGCCTGTCTTGTTGTAGGTCTTTTGGTAACATAGAAACCACGTGCTACCATAGAAACCAAGATGGTGGCCTCCAGTATACAAAATGGACGACGGAAACAGGTATCACCCCAACAACACGTGCTGCGCATGCGCACTAACACTACGTATCACTATGGGGATGACGTCACAATATGGCCACTCACGCGGGTTACCATAACAACACAACATGGCGCCACTGGGTCACGTGACATGACGTCACTTCCGGGGTCATCCAAATGTTGCCCCAAACGTGCGAGCTATACTACTTGCTTTGTCCAAGAACACAATGCAGTTACCCCTGGCAGGAATCAAACTGTGGACCTTTCGGGTTGAATTCCAATTGCCGTAATGACTTAACCACCATGTTCCCAAGCTGCATCAAAACCACATGTTCTACATGTATATTTGCAAGGCACTTAATCCTGCTTGCCCACATGGGGGCACGGTGGCACTGTGTACTAAGGCATACTGCACATCGATGGTGCAGTTGTCTTCAACCAATGCTAATCCTGTTTTTGTGGAGTTAGCAACTGTTGGACCTCCCAAAATACTAACTGCACATAAGCAGGGTTAGCATAGGTTGAAGACAAGTGCACCGTCGACATGCAGTACGCCTTATTACACAGTACCAGCATGCCCACACGTGGGCAATCAGGATTAAGTGCCTTGCTCAAGGACACAATGTAGTTCTCCTGGCAGGAATCAAAGCATGGACCTTTCGGTTTTGAGTCCACTGCCATAATCACTGAGCCACCATGTTCCCTAGTTGTGTCAAAACCACATGTACTACATGTATATTTGCAAGGCACTTAATCCTGATTACCCACATGGGGACATGGTGGCGCTGTGTACTAAGGCATACTGCACATCGATGGTGCAGTTAGTATTTTGGGGAGTCCAACAGTTGCTAACTCCTCACAAACAGGATTAGCATTGGTTGAAGACATGTGCACCATCGATGTGCAGTACATCTTAGTACACCGTGTCCCCATGTGGCTAATCCTGCTTGTGAGGACTTAGTATGAAGGGGAGGCTGACAGTTGCTCACCACTGCTTGGTGGTTCTCTCCAGGTACTCCCACTTCCTCCACCTGTAAAACTGTCTTGACACAAGGGGACCATAACCTTGGCTGTCAAAAGTGCCATTAAACCCCAATAAATAAATTTATTTATTATTTATTAAGGTTTAACAATACTTTAACAGCCAAGGTTATATCGTGTCGGTGACAGAGGAACGACGAGCAGTTGCCAGCTCCCCAACACCGTAACTCTGCACTGCAGCACAGGCAGGGTTAGATTGGTTGAAGACATGCACACTATCGAAGTGCAGTACGCCTTAGCACAAGGCACCATCATGCCCCCATGTGGACAATCAAGGTTAAGTGCCTTGCCCAAGGACACAATGCGGGAGTCTGAATCCATAGCTTAGACGGTCACCCAACCAAGGACTAACCGGGCTCGACGTTGCTTAACTTCAGTGATCTGATGAGAACCGGTTACCACAATGTCACCGTACCCCCAAATAAATATTTAACAGGGTTCCTGCACCAAATTGATAAGTGAATTCCAGGAGTTTCCAGGAGGTTCAGATCAATTTTTCAAGGAGTCAGCTGCATGAAATTCAAGGGTTTTCAAGGAGTATAACGTGACCATGTGTTGGGAAAAAGGAAAATTAAAATTTTTTAGTAAATTTTGTTTCTTAACATACCTACCACAATTGTTTACAATTGGCTGTAACATAAGTGCAAGCCCTACTTCGGAACTAACTCAAGCTTTTAGAATCTTTTCCAAATGAGTTGGAAAAGTACTAGAGTGCAAAAGCACGAAAAAGATCGAAAAAAGGGTCGAGCGAGACCAGCGCTCGAAATTACAGGTACTCTCTCTGCACACCTCTTGCGTTTACCGAGCGCATGCGCAACAACCGTGACGTCAATTCCGTATTTCCGCCAACGAGAAGTTTGTGATTTAGCGGGGAGGCATCGATATCAAAGATATCCCCAAGGAGGGTGGGCCTCTGGTAAACAATTGTGGTAGGTATGTTAAGAAACAAAATTTACTAAAAAATTTTAATTTCTTTTCAACCTACTCACAATTGTTTACAATTGGCTGAATAAACAATAGGAGGAGGTGAATCACATAACCAATACCAACAAGAGTAGCAGAACGAAAGCAAGGATGGCAGAGAACAATAACGAAAACCTGTAATGAAGATAGAGAGAAGGCACCTGAAAAGAACAAGGCTGAGCGAAGCGCAACCTCGACAAAAACAATTTTAACGAGGGTGCACAACAGCCTGAGCAGCAACAAGAGGGCCTAAAGAATAAAGGTCCTCAGATTGCTGCTGAAGGTGGCGGAGATAAAAGGAGGAGAAGGTAGAAGCATTCCTCCAGTAAGCCGCATTCATAATATCCCGGAGCGAAACAGAATTGGAGAACGCCCAGGATGTAGAAATGGCACAAACCTTATGAGCATTAGGCCGGTTCGAAACAAGATCCAACGCAGACAAGCGAGAATAAGCCAGCTTGATTGCAAGACAGATCCACCTGGAAATAGTATGGGAAGAGATAGACTGCCTCTTAGGAATGAGAGACAGAAAGAATCTCTTCCGACCCCTCCTAATGAACTGAGTGCGAGTAATGTAAGTCTTGATCGCACGAACAGGACAAAGAAGAGGCCTCCGGCCATCTACAGCGGGGAGAGCCCGAATGCAGATGGGAGGAGGTACCGAATCAGGAAGTTGATTCTTAGCCAGAAAAGAGCAATCAGTAGTGAAGGTGACACTGTTAGCCTCATTTCGGAAGAAGGCAGAATCAACAGATAGCGCATGAAGCTCACTGACTCGACGAGCAGAAGCAAACGCTAGAAGAAAAGCCGTCTTATAGGTGAGAAAACGCATGTCGGTCTCAGATAAAGGCTCGAATATCGCCCCCTCCAAACAGTGCAACACCCATGCCAAGTTCCACTTGTGTGTAAGATGCAAAACTCGAGGCCTCTTCAAAGAAAAGTGCCGAATAAGTTTGGAGAGAAAAAGATTATGACCGATGCACCGCTTTCCCACATAAGAGAAAGTATCAGACAGCATAGACCGATAGCCCTTAATCGTAATAGGCTGGAGGCCCTTGGAGTCAAAAAGAAAAACCAGAAAATCCGCAATTTGAGCGATTGACGGATCACGGTAATTCACATTGTGATCTGCACACCAGCGGCAGAAAACCTTCCACTTGGCGGCTTAAGTCATGCCAGTGGAATGTCGCCGCGATGCAGAAATGCACTCCACTGATCGTCTCGAAAAACCTCTACGTCGGAGACTGGACCTGATAAAAGACAGGCGTGAAGAGACAGGCTCGCCAGGTTGTTGTGATACTTCCTGGGACGACCCTGTGAAAGAAGATCGCGACGTAGAGGTAGACGAATCGGTCGATCGGCCAATAGAGGCAGCAGCAGATTGATCCACACCCTCTGTGGAGACAGGGGTGTGATCAGAATGATCCTGCAACTGCAAGCACGAATCTTCGCTAATACTTGAGGAAGAATCGGTGCAGGAGGAAAGGCATAGCCGATCCAACCTGTCCAGTCCAGAGACAGAGCGTCTACTGCAAATGCCAGAGGATCTGGACAAGGGGAGACAAAGGTCTCTACCTGATGATTCCAGCGAGTAGCGAAAAGGTCGACCTGAGGACGGCCCCACTGCTCGCAAATCGCATGAAACACCAACCGATGTAGCATCCATTCGGTTGGAAGGACACTGTCGCGTCGGGACAGGGAGTCTGCTAGGACGTTGAGACGTCCGGGAATGTGTCGAATGGACACCCGAGCGTTCACATCCCACGACAACAGAAGAAGATCCCGAGACAGCCGATACATGGGAATCGAATGTGTGCCTCCTTGATTCCGTATGTAGGCCACTACTGTCGAATTGTCCGAAAGAAGTAGGACAACATGGTCCGACAGATGAGGGATCCAAAGCCGAAAACTCAACAGAAGAGCAAGGAGCTCCTTCTGGTTGATAAGAAGGCCCACCTGCTCGCTGTGCCACTCTCCGTGAATAGACAGGCCGAGAGGATCCAACGTCGCACCCCAGCCCCGATCGCTGGCATCCGCAGTAAGGAGGCGATCGGCCAAAAGAAGATCCAATGGAACACCCTGTGTCAGCCAGGGAATATCTGCCCAAGTGCGGAGGTGACAAAGCAGGGACTGAGGAATAGTGAGTTCCAGGTCCAGCGGATCTACATTCGGACGCCAATGATCCAACAGGAAGTGTTGGAGAGGTCGGACAAACAAGCGACCGAGCGGAATGAGATCTGTCACCGAACTGCAAAGGCCCAGCATCCGAAGGAAAGTCTTGGCTGAGACCGAGGAAGATTGAAGCAGGTCCCGAGTCAAGGCGGAAAGAATCGGCACCCGAGCCTGCGGGACCGACACTACATTGTGAAGAGTGTCGAAATCCATCCCCAAATGACGGAATCGCTGAGAAGGAAGAAGATCCGACTTCTCACGATTGACTCTGAAACCCAGCGACGCTAGTAGGCAAAGAAACTGCCGGAAATCAAACTCCAGAACAGCAGCATCGTGGTGCCGTTGGAGGATGTCGTCTAGGTCGGCTGACGAAGTCACTGCCGACTGAGTGCGGTGGAAAGCAAGCACATGTGACATCAGCCAGGTGAAGGCCCAAGGAGCCAGGTTCAAACCGAACGGGAGAGCTCTGAATTGAAAAACTCGATCCCGAAACGAGAACCGAAGGTACTTCCGTGAAGCCAGATGAATGGGTATATGGAAGTAGGCATCCTTCAGGTCGATAGTGGCCACAAAATCGCCCTGATGAACTGAACGTCGAACCGACCGGAAAGTCTCCATACTGAAACGAGGAGCTATTATGTACTCGTTCAGGGTACCTAGATCGATGACAGGACGATATTGGCCGTTTTTCTTTGGCACCAAGAAAAGTCTCGAGTAAAACCCTGGTGAAAGGGTGTTCCTGACCACCTCAATCGCCCCTTTGGAGAGGAGATTGTCGATCTCCTGCACCAGAAGGTCCCGACACAGAGAATCGGAAGGGACCTGAGTCGGAAGGGGTACCCGAGATAAACTGGGGTGCCGATGGAAGGACAGTCGCAGACCGGATTGAATGACGTCGAGGACCCAAGAGTCCGACGTTATCTCTGTCCAACGGTCGTAAAACAGCGACAGCCTTCCCCTGACTGGAGGTGAATCGAGGTGAGAACCTTGACTTGCAGCCTCGACGAGGCCCCCGAGAGGAGAAACCACCTCGGGAAGTGACAGAGTCCTGAGACTTTCCAGCCTGAGGCTGCCAGCGAGCCTGGCCACGTCGGCGCTTCTTATGAGCAGAAGGAGCAGACGGAGCCGAAGGCGTAGCCGACGTCGTCGACGAGGCAGACGCAGCAGCACGCTTGGCGGGCCTGGAACGACCCCCACCCGCAGCAGCAGGTTGGTCAAGCTGTCTCAGCAAAAGCTGGTCCTTCGAATGACGAAGAACTTCGCCACGAACAGCTTCCACGGAACCATGGAACAACTGAGATCCCATCAAAGAGGCAGACCTCAGAACAGCAAGTTGCTCAGAAGGAAGGGATGGTAAAGAATCCAACACCGCATCCCGGCGTGCCAGCTCCAAATTAGCTGTGTTACAGGCGTGAGCGTGTGTCAAGTTCATAAGAGCCTGTGACAAAATGCGAAAAGGCGCCTGAGCATCATCAAACTCCCCTGGTGGAAAATATTCAGCCAGAGCAGCGACGACATGGTCCGTGAGAGATAACATACCCAGCATCTCTCGGGACAGGCCCACCATAGACTCAACTACCGACATCGGGAGAGCTGCCGACTTAGGCTTAGTCAACCCGAGGGAAGAAGAATCCTCATCCACAGTAGTTATCCATTGGAAGACTGGTGGAGAGTCGGAATCGTACACACGAAACAGCGATGGAGGCAGAAAGGCATCAGCTCGAGAAAAGAAGGAACCCTTGAGGGCCTTAGAATGCATTTTGGCGTCTAAGCCCTGGAAGGACTCAACAACCTGAGCCGATTGCAGAGGACGCAAAGCCCCGGAGCTAGAAGTCTCAACAGGGTTACGGCGCTCCACAGTGGACCGCGGCCGGACAGTCACAGAAGGCTGGTCGGAAGGTTGAACGTCCGGCAATAAGCCGAAGATGAAATCCAAAGCCTGCCCCAAGACTGACGAGGGGGGCCCATCACCTTCAAGATACTCGTCATCCTCCATAGCAGAGGAGACGTAGCCCAACTCGGGCTGACCAGCAGAAACCTCCTGTGAATACTGTGCAGTATCCAAGGGGCCAGGCGAGACATCTCGGCGACCGACCAAAGGAGGTTGTGCCTCAGGAGGCACAGGGAGGCCAACTTGAGGGTTGTCAGAAAGCAACCGGGTGAGCGCCAAAACGGCCTGTCGCAGGTCACCCTGAGAATCCGTCGCAGCAGAATCGCCCGACGGAGTGTCCTCCCAATGGACCCTTCTGGTAGAAGAACCCAAATCCTCAGAAGAGACCGACGTCAAACGTCGATCGGCAGACGGAATAGGGACACGGTGAGAACACACCGGAGGATAGTCCCGATTGTGACGCCCAGGGGCGATCACTGACCTCTGCGAAACAGAAGGTCCTGCCTGCAAATCCTCTAAAGAGACCGACGGCGCATTTTGATTGGTAGCTGGACCTAGGCCACGGTGAGAAGACACCGGAGGATTGTCCCAAGAATGACAGGAACCTGTCATTGGCCTCTGTGCAGCAGACGGCCCCCAACTGCCTGTCCTCTGAGACCGACGGCAAGCATCGATCGACACCCAGACTCGGAACACAGTGAGGAATCACCGGAGGAAGGTTCCGTGAGTGACAGCTAGCAGGGGCAGTCACTGACCGCTGCCGAACAGCAGGCCCTGGATGCCAACGTCCCAACACCATCCCGCTAGGCGGCACACTAGCAGGGGAAGGTGGAACAATAAACGATTCACTCGAGGGACGAGGAATCGCTGCCGAAGTGACCGGCCGGCTCAACCGACTAGGAGCAAACCTAGCCAGATGAGACGGAGCAGACAGCAAACCCGCACAGCCCCGCCGCGAGGATGGGGGAGGCTGAGAACACACAGACACACCAGCAGATACAGCCTCGGTCCCCCGAGACTGTAGACCATCCCCAGAGGAGATGGAAGAGCCACCATCAGACAGAATAGGATCTGGAGTAGCAATTTCCTCAACAACAGTCGACGGTGTAGGAGGCGGATCGGAGAGGGTCACCGAGCTGACCTCGGAAAAGCTCTCAACGAAAACAGACGCCTCAATAGTGACATCAGAAGACAAAGAGACCACGGTCTCCTCGTCAGATATCACTGAACTAACACTGCCAACAGTTGCAGAGGAACTCGACACAGAAGGCAGATCCGAATCCTGTGTGTCACCACGTGCACCAGCAGAAATGTCTGCTACGGCACGGCTACCCTAACCCCGAGAACGAGGGGTTCTAGCTCTGGAAAGAACCACCTTGTTCACAGAAGCCCAGAATTTAGAGGACCAAACCCCACAAATACCACATGATTGGGCCTGAGTGCAATTGTTGCAAGTGACACATGAGAGTCGTCCACATGCTTCACCTGCAAGCAAGAGGTACAAGGAATAGTCTTAGTCATTATATCAAAATAATCAAGCTTCCCGCCGACGGAAAACAGCACGAAGGTCGTGTTCACACGTGGGGGAAAGACAAGATAAAGTGTGAAGAGACAAGCAATAAAAATACAAATTAACATTAATTAATAATAACTTGGTAGCTTGATAAAAGGATACAATCCACTAGCACACTAAATATGTAGAATAAGTTGTTCACGAAGAATAAACAGCATAATTTAGCACGAGTCACAAAAATTTCCGACCATGTACAATGGTGGAAAATAAAGGAATTGACGTCACGGTTTTTGCGCATGCGCTCGGTAAACGCAAGAGGTGTGCAGAGAGAGGACATGTAATTTCGAGCGCTGGTCTCGCTCGACCCTTTTTTCGATCTTTTTCGTGCTTTTGCACTCTAGTACTTTTCCAACTCGTTTGGAAAAGATTCTAAAAGCTTGAGTTAGTTCCGAAGTAGGGCTTGCACTTATGTTACAGCCAATTGTAAACAATTGTGAGCAGGTTGAAAAGAAATTGTGAGGAGTTGAATTAATCCAGCGAGCAACCGACTTGATTTTTTCTAAATTCCAGGAGTTTCCAGGAGGTGCTTCAAAATTCAAGGAGTTTCCAGGTCCTTGGGAGGGGGTTTTGAAATTCAAGGAGGCGCGGGAACCCTAAATAAATAAATAAATAAATAAATAAATAAATAAATAAATAAAACATGGATATTTTATTTACCCACAATCTCCAAGAAGTCTAAAGTATTTTAACTTTAATATTGATGGACTAATATTCCAATTACTTCATCAAGGCATGCCTTCAATGAAGGCATGCCTTTATGATGTAGTTGAAATATCTCAATGGTCAGAACTTGAGCAATGACTGTCGAGACAAATTGCCACATCTCTGAAAATGATAATGGTTCATTTTAATTATTTATTTCCATAAATAGAAAATACAATTTGAAAAAGAGGCCACAAGGGGCCTTAATCGCTCACCTGACAAAGTGGTTCAAAGAAGTATTTGGGGTCACATTCAGTTAGATATGGTTCATCAACACTACAAAGGAATGAAGTCATGAAAGGCAAATTTTATGGACTTAGACTTAGATGTGAGTCTTCCATGGAAGACGTGTGTCGCCTGGCATTTCAGACAGAATTCTAAGTGGAAAAGGGGCATAACTCTGGGAAAAATACAGCGGATCAAAAAATAAAATAGGAGGTGCACAATGCCATGATGTGATAAAGAATCACTGAAAGTTTCATCAAAATCCATTCAAAGGTTAAAGAGGAGTGGCGGATAAGAGAAAGTGTGACGCGGAAGACGCAAGAACTCTGGAAAAAATACAGCAGATCAAAAAATAAAAATAGGAGGTGCACAATGCCATTATGTGATAAAGAATCACTGAAAGTTTCATCAAAATCCATTCATAGATTAAAGAGGAGTGGCGGATAAGAGAAAGTGTGACGCGGACGATGACGTGGACGACGCAAGACGACAAAAGTAATCCCTATATGTCGCTCCCCACTTCGTGGGGTGGCGACACAAAAAACACTAAGGAGTGGATTTGAACAAACTTAAACCTAACATGTCCTCCTGCCACCCCCACCTCACCCCCACTCATAGAGCCAGGGACTCAAATTGAACAAACTTGAATCTGATCCCCCTTAAGATGTCAAATACCAAGTATGAAAGAATTCTGACTGGTGGATCTGAAGGTTTTTAAAGAAATCACCTCGCATTGCACTAAGTTAAACTTTGGGCTCATTATTATTTATTTATTTATTTATTGATGTTTAAGGTCACATATTTATGCACAATGGCTAATCATGACCATGACAGTTTTATGGGTGGAGGAAGCTGGAGTACCCGGAGAGAACCACTGAGCAACGACGAGCAGCTGCCAGCTCCCCAACTTCTTAACTCCGCACTGCAGCACAGGCAGGGTGAGATTGGTTGAAGACATGCATACCATCGACGTGCAGTACGCCTTAGTACACGCCGTCATCGTGCCCCCAAGCGGGCAATGGAGATGAAGTGTCTTGCCCAAGGACACAATGCGGTTGCCGCAGGTGGGATTCGAACTGAGGATCTCTCGGCTTGCAGCCTGCACCTCTACCTACTGAGCCACCACGCTCCCCAACTTTGGGCTCAAATAGGGAGCTAAAAAATTAACCGAGGGACCCAATTTGAACAAACTTGAATCTGACGCACCTAGAGATGTTGATACTAAATATGAAAGGATTCCGATTGGTGGATCTGAAGAAGATTTTAAAAGAAATTCCCTCATATTGCACTTAGTTAAAATTCAGGCTCCCATAGGTAGCCCAAATTAATAACCCAGGGACCAGATTTGAAAAAACTTGAGTCTTACCCTCCAAGAGAATCATAGGCTATGTTTTTGAAGCAAAATGTCAAGAACAGTATAGTTAGGCTGCACAATGTAGATCTTCTGTTTCTCAGGCCATTTTCTGTAAAATTGCATGTGGGCGGGCGGGCTGGCGTTTTTTTATTTAATTTTTATTTTTGTAATTATTTCTTTGCAATGAAAAGTTCATGTTCTGGGTTTGTTTTAGGCCTCATAATCTACGGAATAAGAATTGCAAAGCCTTGTTGCAGTCAAGGGACAAATTTACCCATTTTATTAACGTGGTTAAAATATCAGACATAAACCATTTAATTTTTATTGCTTTAAGTTTGCATTGGTTTAACCCTTTACCCAATGAATCAACCGCATCCGGCCGCGTAATATGCAAATTCAGCAGTTGAAAAAATATTATTTTTCAAAAAATGTCAACAAAACCATATCATGTGACCCCTCGTTGGAACGAGCTCGTTCCAACGAGGGGTCACATGATATGGTTTTGTTGAAATTTTTCAAAAAATTTTAAAAAATGATAATTGAAATAATAAATTTTTATATCGTCTGCGTTGGGTAAAGGGTTAAAAAGGGAGCATGCAGCAGCCAAAAGGTCCATGCAGGAGAGCATCAGAAAAAGATTTTTAACATTTTTAGGCCTTACTTATGAAATTTTTGGCAAGTGTCGTCTGCTTTTTGAGATGGTTACAAGGTTAATAGTCTTATCAATCAGAATCTTACAACTTCTATGTTACTCTAAAATGACTTACTTTGGATTTTTAACAAGTAGAGCTTTGATAAAATCTTGAGCTGAAGAACTGATATGTGAGAAGAGAGACTGTGGAAAGTCCAAATTGACTTGTGATATGTTTAAATAAGTTTCCTGCTGTGTGTCTCCTGCAAATGGTGAGCAGGCCGTCAACATCACATAAGCTAAAACTCCAAGGCTCCTACAAAAAAGAACAAACAATGTAATTTATTTATTTATTGATTGGTGTTTGACCCTTTACATAATGAATCGCCCGCATCCACCCGCGTAATTTGCAAATTCAGCAGTGGAAAGAAAATAAATTTTTCAAAATATTTCAACAAAACCATATTATGTGATCCCTCATTGAAACGAGCTCATCGAGCTCGTTCCAATGAAGTGTCACATGATATGGTTTTGTTGAATTTTTTTTTTTAATTTTCAAAAATAGTAATTAAAATAATAAATTTTGATATCTGCATTGGGTAAAGGGTTAAGGTCATTTTTGGCATACATGGCTATATGATGTCCACAACACAAATTGTAACCCTTTCCACATAGGCACCCTGGAAGGGTTCATTTCAGTCAGTACTGTCAACGGCAAAATGGGCAAAACCATCCTGGTTTGTTGGGAGGTTCAGTAATAATTATTACTAAGCCTCGCTTCCGATTTTTTGCTCTTCATATCGTCTGCTTGCCCACTACCAATTTTTTCTTCACGCAAGAATTTATACTCGCCATTTAAAAGGGTTAAGACAAGTTTACAAAGGACGGTATTAATGGTGAGCTAGCTATCAACATCTTATGGCCTAACAAGAGATTCATATCAGACGTGATGCGGGGTGAGTTGTGATGGTTATTCATTTATTTATTGGTGTTCAAGGTCACATACTTATGCACAATGGCTAATCGTGACCGTGACAGCTTTACGGGTGGAGGAAGCCGGAGTACCCAGAGAGAAGCACCGAGCAACGACGAGCAGCTGTCAGCTCCCCAACATCGTAACTCTGAACTCTGCACCGCAGCACAGTCAGGGTTAGATTGGTTGAAGACATGCGCACCATCGACGTGCAGTACGCCTTAGTACACAGCGTCATCGTGCCCCCCTGTAGGCAATCAGGGTAAAGTGCCTTGCCCAAGGACACAACACGGGAGCGCAAATCGGTTGCTGAAATGGTCACCCATCCAACTACTAACCACGCTCGACGTTGCTTAACTTCGGTGATCTGACGAGAACCGGTTACAGCGACGCCACCGCGCCCAAGTTGTGATGTTTAAAAAAGAATCTGAACTAGCACCTGAATGTACTGAAACAAGATGGCTGCATAGGACTTGAAGCTAGGGCCCAGTGAAGCTTCGAGATTTGTTTCAATTATTCCACATATTGCACCAAGTAAACATTCGGGCTCCAATAGGGAACCCAAATATTAATCAAAGGACTTGATTTGAACAAACCTGAATCTGACCCCTGTAAGGGTGCTGTATACCATATATCAAAAGATTCTGAGCAGTGGATCTGAAGAAGAAGATTTTAAATATTATTCTCCATAATGCACTATGTTAACATTTGGTCTCCAATTAAGAGCCCAAATATTAACCTAGGGACTGGATTTTTGCAAACTTGAATCTGACTTTCCCAAGAAAGGTGTATACCACACATCAAAAGATTCGTGAGAAGAATTCATATTTTTCAAGAATATCCCTCATACTGCACCAAGTAAAAACTTGGTTTCTTGAAAACTTGATTTGAACACATTTGAATCTTACCCCCATAAGGATGTAGGATACACATATATTAAAAGATTCTGACGGGTGGATCTGAAGAAGAGATTTTTTAAAGATTATTCCCCATATTGCACTATGTTAAACTTTGGGCTCCCATAGAGAGCCCATTTATTAACAATTGGGCTTGATATGTAGAAACTTGAATCTGATCCCCTGTAAGGATTCTGTATACCATATATCAAACCATTCTGACTAGTGGTGATGGAGAAGAAGGGTTTTAAATATTATTCCTCATACTGGACTAAGTTAAATTTCGGCCTCCAACAGGGATCCCAAATATTAACCCAGGGACTTGGTTTGAACAAAGTTAAATCTAACCCCCCTAAGGATGCTGTATATCAAAAGATCCTGACTGGTGGATCTGAAGAAGATTTTTAAAGATTATTTCCCATATTTCACTCAGTTTAAATTTGGGCTCCCATAGAGAGCCCAGTTATCAACAGATGGACTTGAGTTGAACAGATCTGAATCCAACCCCTGTAAGGATTCTGAATGCCATATATCAGAAGATTCCGACTAGTGTTTCTGGAAAAAGAAGAGTTTTAAAGATTATTCCTCATATTGGACTAATTTAAAATTCTGGCTCAAATAAGGAGTCCAAATATTAGCCCAGGGACTTGGTTTAACCCTTTGATACTTTTGTACGTCTTATGACGTACGTAAACAAACAGCGCCTTGATACTTTGCGGCCATTTGTTTTGTTATAATTTTTCGATTTTTTCAAGTTTTAACCTCAATTCCTATTTTCCATCGAATAGTGCTCAGTGACAACCGTTGAGCCAAATATTATCGCAGGTTAAAATACTAATATAATCCTGTTGTCAAGACTTCTTAACTGGTTGAGTGCTAGAAGCCACTATCAGGGCTTTCAAAAATGAGGATACCGGAGCAAAAACCAACACTTTCCTTGCTTATATTTCATATTAAGTTGAAACACAAATATTATTTTGTTTGTATAAATGTTTTATTACAAATTATTGGAGAGTGCCCACAGGCACTCTCCAATAATCTGTAATAAAACAAGTTTTGAATAACAAATTCAAACCACTAAAATAATTTATACCTCAAATAGTTAATCACTAATGTGAAAACTATCTTGTTATTTGTATTTTCCGACGTTTGACGTCGCATTTTGAAAAACGTTGAAGAAACAGAATTCCCAGTGACGTTTGAACGTCAGGATAATTAAAGTCTCAAAGGGTTAAACAACCTTAGATCTGACCTCCCTCAGAATGATGGAAACTAAATATTAAAAGATTCTGACTGATGGATCTGAAGAAGATTTTTAAAGATTATTCCCCATACTGCCCTGAGTTAAAATGTAGGCTCCTGTATAGAGCCAAAATATAAACCAAGGGTTTAATTTTAACAACCCTGTATCAAGTCGTTGTACCCAATGGTTCATGAGAAGATTTAAAAACAAATTTGGAGCATTTTCCCCCACCCCTTCCATATGGGCTGGGCAAGTTGATTTGAACAAAAACAAAATGTGATGTCAGAACAAGCAATCACCTTAAATTTAATTGAAACCAATTCAGTGGTTTGGGAGGAGAAGGTGCAAACACCATTGTCACGGATGGTGGATGGTGAGTGATCACAATAGTTTATCCTGACATCCAGTCAGGTGAGCTAACTTGGAAACATTTTAAGAGGCATAGGACAAATTTGGTAAAAATCAGATAACATTTGTTCAAGTTATCATGCTGACACTACCTGCAAGTCAGAAATTCAAAACAAGAGAACAATCTAGGAGGCATGACTTCTGAAAAAAAGTTTGGGCAGGAGTGATTTTTCGCAAACTGATCCAAGACATTCTTGAGCAGAACTTGAAATAACAAAATTTCAATCTTGAAATATTTCCCATAAGGCAACTCAGGGGTCAGCCGAGTGGGCGACTGGGGCGAAGAAGTCGCCTTGTCATTCCTCAAGTCGCCTTGGCTTACATTTAGGGCGAAATTCAAGTCGCCCTCCAAAACTTCCTTGGGAGACATGGCAGTTTACTGTATTTTCTTATGTTTTATTTCAAAAAAACAAAAAGCTTCCGCATTCACAAAAAGTAAACACGGCTGCTGTTAAAATCCGTCATACAGCTCTGAAAATAGCCTAAACTAGCCCAATTTTATATTTTTGAAAAGAGTTGCAATGGCGAAGTCATTCGAACAATACGCCCCAACTGATAGCAACCAGCACAAAATGCTATTTAAAAACAAAAGTACCAGCAAAAACAACGAATCGCACTTGACACGCATCGTGTTAATTAGAATTTATTAAAGTTAACCACCATTTCAAAACTCCCAAAAATGTGTAGGAGACAGTTCATCCATAAAAATGTTGAAATTGCTTACGGTTACGCTCTGTTCCACTGAAAAATTGGTTGCATTGAAATTCGCCCCGCAATTTGCATTGAAAGTTTTTCTTTGAAAACTTGTGTTGGAAGGGGGTTAAATGCAATAAGGATACGATAGAAATCACACACATTAGGATGGATAAAAAAGGCAGGCCTTATAGCACCAATCGCACGTGTCAATGTAAGATGGTTGGCAGAAATTGTCATTTTTCTGAACAGTGCATCATCACACAGCGCAGCAGGTAAGGGAGACAACTGAAATATTTTGTCATTTACCTTAGAAATAAATTAACTCAAATTGTTAATGACGCTTAATTTACGAAGGATATCAAAAACATTTTTAACTACGCTTTTCAATTCAATTAGGACATTCAGAAACCATGAATGACCCGGCTTCTTATGTGAACTTGAAATTTATTTTAAATACTTTCAACATTTTTTTTTAAAAGAATATACCTTCTATAACAGAGAAGAACACTCTCACCATGGGTAATGCTAAATTTCAAATCCACTGCATTGAGGCAAATACAAAATCGACTGCATGGTAACCCCAGTCATCACTGTTAGGGAAAGAGTTAGGGTATTCAGAAACCATGAACAACACAATTTTTTGTAAGGGGGGGGGGGGGGGGGGGGGTAGGATTTTAACCTATATGACTTAATTTTGTGTGTGTATGTATGTTTGTATAACATTTATTTATTTTTTTCTTTTCAATTGTGTCCTCTATGTACCTTTATTTTATCACAATGTCATATACGTCTTTTTTTTTTCTGAGTTCTCCCTCATGTCCACTGACTTCTCCCTCATGTCCACTGACTTCTCACTCCTGTCCCCTGACTTCTCCCTAAAATCTCTGGAGGGAGAAGTCACTTCTCCCTAAAATCATCTGCCAGGCTGACCCCTGAGGCAACTAGGAGTTTGAATGGTAGAGTGCTAAATTATTTTTAATCATCAAAAGTTGTCAACCTGTCTTTGCCTTGTAAAGATTTATGGGAGAGTGCCCATAGGCACTCTCCCATAAATTGTAACAAGGCAAATCATTAAAGACTGAATAATTTCACTTCAAAGCGAATATGAAGAACATCAACCAGGGTATTTTTTGTTTTTAAAAATTTGATTAGCAGTTTCTATCTTGGTTTCAAAAAGTGATGATAAATAGTGAATATAAGGCCAATATGAATGAAAAATGGTTAGCATTTGGACATTTTTGGATAGCATGTGATGCGAATCCAGTCATCAAATACCCTGTCAAATGAATATGAATTCTGTAAGTTGGGTTACCTGTACTTCAGATTAAAGCCCAATTATGGGCTGCCAGTACTCTACTGGTTAACTAATTCAATCTTGTTTGATAAAGAGTTCAATCAAACTCTATCAAACAAGAATGAACTGGTTACATTACTAGTTGCATTATGGAAAAAAATTGCTGAAACTGTTTCCCATAATGTAACTAGGAATTTAACTCAATGCACACGATATAAAAATTTATTATTTTAATCATTGTTTTTTAAAAAGTTTCACATAATTTCAACCAAATCATATCATGTGACCCCTGAGTGGAATGACCTCCATGAGCTTGTTCCAATAAGGGATCATATATAGGTATCACGGAACTAAATATTTTCCCATAAGCGACCATTATAACGTTCAGGCAGAAAAAAAATATGATAGCATCACTTTAATTTTGGCATTCAAATGTCTTTGTCAAGTATAGCCCTTCAGACAACTTTTTCTGATCCGAAAACAGGGGGTCATGCAACAAATAAGATCGAAAAACTGATACAAAGGGAAGTACCGGTCAAGTGCACATATTTGTCAGGCAATTCCCTACAAAAACACACAAAAAGGAAATTGTATTTTTTAGGTCCAAAAGTCATCAAATCACCCTCTTTTTATCAGAAATATTCAACAATAATGTGGGATGTCAATAGAATGTTTCAAACGTTTATTGAAAGAATATATTTTAGGTCACACAAAAGTAGATCTTCTGTTTCTCGGGCCATTATGTGTAAAATTGCATGCGGCAGGCATTTTTTTATTTTAATTTTTATTTCTGTAATTATTTTTTTGCCATCAAAAGTTCATGTTCTTGGTTTATGTTTTAGGCCTCATAATCTACAGAATATCATGGATGGTGGTGTATTTCATCCCTTGAGTGCAAGAAGACTTTGCAATGCTAAAGCATTGCAAAGCCTTGTTGCACTCAAGGGACAAATTTATCAATTTTTTAACTTGGGTAAAATATCAGACATAAACTATATAATTTTTTTTTTTTTTCAAGTTTACATTGATTATAAAAGGAGAGCATGCGGCAGCTAAAATGACCATGTGGGAGGGCCTGAAAAACAGATTTTTAATTTTTTTATGCCTTACCAAGGCTGTTTATTTTTAGAGATTGCTTCATTTCCGAGTGCAACATTTTGAGGCGGTTAACCCTAATTTCAATATTTAGTTCTGCGATACCATATGGTTTGGTCGAAATGTTTTGAAAAAAATTTTCAACTGTTTTAATCAGTAAATTATGTGAGCAGATGTTTGCAATTCATTAGGTAAAGGGTTAACCAATTGAATCTTGTTTGACAGAGCTCATTGAGCTCGATCAGACAAGACTGAACTTGTTTTATCACTAGATGATTATGGGGAAAAATTGCTACTTGAAATTTCGGAATTTTGACATCAGTGTGCAGAGAGTCAACTAAAAAAAAAGCACCAAGAATAAGTGGTTCACTTGCAAAGTTTGGGTATACTTGCAAGTTACAGACTAAGTATTTTGGCAACCAAGCATATCAGAAAATAAGTGGTCAGACAAGGACAATGTCAGGTACAAAAAGGCCATTGTCTGACGGAGGTTTAAAATCATCAGTCAAAATATCTGATGCTCAAATTATAACTAGCAAGTCTAAAATTAATGATTATTGTGATTTCTGGTTCTGGCAAGTTGGAAAGTGTGAAGAAAGTGACTGTACAGCTCATCAGTATTAACTGCATGTGAAGGAATGTGATTTGATATAGTCATACATGTATCTAAATTATGTCTAAAGGGTAATTCAGGTGCAATTCAGAATGAAACCAATCATATCTTGTTTGGCAGGGCTCATTGAGCTTTCGGGCTCCGGCAGCCATAACGGTTGAATGATCGCTACCAACAGGGCATGTTCTCATCTAGACATTATCTGGAATCATCCTACCAAGTTACTATGAAATCCCTTCATAAATACGACCTGTAGACTGTGCTAAAGGTTTTCGAGCTTCTAGCCCTTGTAGCCATCACAGATGACCAATCACGATCAAAAGGGGACGTTCTCATCTCGACATTATATGGAGTCATCCTACCAAGTTAAAATGAAATCCTTCCATAAATATGACCTGTAGACTGTGCTAAAGGTTTTGGGCTCGGGCAGCCATCACGGTTGACAGATCCCGGCCAAATAGGGAAGTTCTCATCCAGACATCATACAGAGTCATCCTAGCAAGTTACAATGAAATCTCTCCTTTTTTAATATGACCTGTAGACTGTGCTAAAAGTTTTTGGGTTTCGGGCTTGGGCAGCCGTCATGGTCGACAAATCATGACCAAAAGGGGACTTTCTCATCTAGACATTATACAGAGTCATTCTACCAAGTTACAATGAAGTCTCTTCATAAATAAGACCTGTAGACTGTGTTAAAGGTTTTTGGGTTTTGGGCTCAGGCAACCATCACGGTTGACCGATCATGACCAAAAGGGGACGTTCTCATCTAGACATGGCCCCAAACCTGCATATGAAATTTTGTGACGATCGGACAAGAACTACAGGGTGTAGTCTGTGCTAAAGGAAAATGTGAACAGACGCACAGACAAACAGACTCACAGACTAACAGACTTCCACACGTGTGATGGCAAAAGCTTATCTTGACTTTGTCAAGTTAAGCTAAAAACAAAAATTGTTTGGGCAAATGTTAAGTTTGAGCTTCTAGCTCTTTTAAAAAAATATCTATGGGCATTCTTTAAAATGCAATGTAAGCTCTAATTAATGCTTAACCCTTTACCCAATGCAGATGATATCAAAATTTATTATTTTAAAAATAATTTTTTTAAATTTTTCAAAAAATTTCAACAAAACCATATCATGTGACCCCTCGTTGGAATGAGCTCGACAAGCTCATTCCAACGAGGGGTCACATGATAAGGTTTTGTTGAAATATTTTGAAAAATTTAATTTTTTCAACTGTACAATTTGCATATTATGCAGACGGATGCGGGAATTCGTTAGGTAAAAGGCTAAAACAGTTTTTTCACCCAATGAAACTCCAAAATTAGTCAGTAATGCAGAAAGACCACAAAATACACAACTCTTGAATTTAACATTTATGGAGCAAATGTGAAGTTTAAGCTTAACGTTTGAGAATCTATCCAAAATTATCTATGGGCATTCTTCAAAAGACGTTACAAACTTCAAATAATGATTAAAAACAGTCCCTTTACACAATGAAACTCATGAATCGGTCTGCAAAAAATAGAAAAACCTAAACGTGAAACAACTTGGAGTTGTTTTCATTTTCACATTCAAAGTAAATCATCTTGCATCTTTCAGGAGTGGTTTCAATTCATTCCGAAAACATTGTGACTTGAAGGACATTTTTATTTTAAAGTCCACCAGCTGCACGGCTCATTTTTTAGGATGTAAGGGGCATATTTACTTCAGGATGATTTGTCCTTGAACTCGGTAATTGGAATGCAACTGTACCATTCTGAATGATTCACAGCACAGCTCAAAAGTGTGTTATCTGAACTGTGCTGTGAGTGAATCAACCAGGTCCTTGGATTACTGAAATATATGAGGAAGTGTGGTTGTTATTGTGAAGAAAAGATGAACACACATGTAGGTGGCTAAGCTAAAATGGTAAAATTGACCTTCCCTCATCTTCACTATCCTTGCTGGTTGCGTATAATAATTTTTAAAAATTAGAAAATACCAGAACAAAAAATATTTTACAGCATACTCAAAAGAACCCCAATATTAACCCTTTACCTAACATGAAAAGCAGACGACCCTTGCAGACACAATTCTTGAATAACTTATTTTTTTCATTTTTTGTCTCAAAAACATAGGTTATGGCCCCTCATTGGAACGAGCTCGACGAGCTCGTTCCAATGAGGGGTCATAACCTATGTTTTTGAGACAAAAAATGAAAAAAATAATGAAAATTAATTGCCGATTTTTGAGAATAGCGCTGGCCGGTTTTGGCCGTTACGTTGGGTAAAGGGTTAAGAAGGGCATTTTATTACCTACCATATATCAGTAAAGAGTCCAAGTGGTTCATAACCCAAAACTTCTGGTGCTGTAAGAAAAAAGAAAAAAGATACAAAACTGTTCTTAAAACATCATACTTTTATCCTTTTGTGCAGCCTCATACCATACTTCCTTGTAATATTAACCTTTAAAACAAACAAGTGCCAATCCCCGGCCACTCAAGTACAACAAGGACAATAACTCAAACAGAAATACTTGAAGATGGCAGGTTCACAATCACATTCATAATTTTACCACCAACAAGAGCGCCGCGTAGCGGGACAATATACGCCTGTTTTGTATTTTTGAAGGGTTGGGGTAAGGATGGGGGTGAGGGTGAAAATTGTTTGGACCAACCCCATATTCGAACTTGACCTGTATTTTGTTGTGATTAAACAACATACCAAGTTTGGAACCTATCGGAAAACAAATAATAAAAGTTATCATCCGGAAACCAAATATTTGATGCATTCTTTGTCGAACAAGGTCCATAATTCAGGGGAACTTCGAAGTTCGAACTGACCCCATATTCGAACTTGACCTGTCTTTTGTTTTGATTAAACCACATACCAAGTTTAGGAGTCAATCGAAAAAAAAAATACTAAAGTTATCATCTGGAAACCAAATGTTGATGAACGGACAGACCGATGAATGGACAAATGGATGGACAAATGGACAGACAGACAGACTGATTCCATAATTCAACGGTTTTTCAACAGGTGTATAAAAAATCAGGCCATACTAAAGTTATAATACGGAAAACACAAAATGCACAAATTCAAGAGGAATAACTCTGGAAAGGTACATGCGATTTTGTCCGAAAGTGAACTTGAGCTGTGCTTTGTGGTCATAAACAAAATCTGAGAATTTGAAACAAATTAGTCAAGGCAAACTAAAGTTATCATCTGGAAACCACATAATTCACAAATGTGCAATCATTCAAGGGAAATAACTATGGAACGGTACATGCGATTATGGCCAAAGGTGAACTTGAGCTGTGCTTTGTCGTCAAAAACAAAATCTGAGAATTTGAAAAAAAATCAGTCAAGGCAAACTAAAATTATCATCCGGAAACCACAAAATCCACAAATTTGCAATCATTCAAGGGGATAACTCTGGAAAAGGTATATGCGATTGTGGTCAAAAGTGAACTTGAGCTGTATTTTGTGGTCAAAAACAAAAGACTGAAAATTTGAAATAAATTGGTCAAGGCAAACTAAAGTTATCGTCCGGAAATGAAAAGTTGGGCTAAATTCCCATAAATAAAGGGCTATAACTCTACTGCAAATGGGCCGCTAGAAACGGAAATCGAACCCATCCTGTATTTTGTCATACTAAATCCACATGCCAAATTTAACTCAGCTCAAACCATTACAACTAAAGTTATCGTCCAGAAACGAAATGTGTCCATGGACGGACAGACGGGTGGAGAGACCATTCACATAATACATCCCGTTTTTCAAACGGGTGTATAAAATCAGCATCTGAAAAATTTGGTGTCAATCCATCAAGGCATTCGGCTTTAAATGAATGGAAACCAATTTTTTTTCAAAAATTGTGTTTTCAAAGGGCCATAACACTGCAGCGGATGGACTGAGAAACACCAATATCGAAGTTTACCTGTATTTTATTGCTACAAACAACATCTGAAAGTTTGATGTCGATCCGTCAAGGCGTTCGACTTTAAATGAAGGGAAATAAATTTTTTTTGAAAGATTGTGTTTTCAAAGAGCCATAACTCTGCAGTGGATGGACTGAGAAACACCAGTATCGAACTTGACCTGTATTTCATTGCTAAAAACAACATCTGAAAAATTTGGTGTCAATCCGTCATGGCGTTCAGCTTTAAATGAACGGAAACCAATTTTTTTAGAAAAATTGTGTTTTCAAAGGGCCATATCTCTGCAGCAGATGGACTGAGAAACACCAATATCGAACTTGACCTGTATTTTAATGCTAAAAACAACTTCTGAAAGTTTGATGTCGATCCGTCAAGGCGTTCGACTTTAAATGAACGGAAACCAAATTGTTTACAGACAGACAGACAGACAGACAGACAGACAGACAGACAGACAGACAGACAGACGGACTGACGGACTGACAGACTGACAGACTGACTGATAACATAATATGACTGTTTTTTAAACGGGATTATAAAAAGCTATATATTAAATTAAAAAAAAAACAAACCTGAGACCACATGGGGCCTGAGGCACTCATCTGACAATAGTTGTTTAAAGAAGGATTTAATTAGCATCTATGACTAGTTAACACTACAGAGGAATGAAGTTATTTAATTATTTTTTACTCTGTCGTCCCTGCCAGATGATTTTTTTCTAGTAGTACTGGGATGCTACCACAGAAATAATGCCCAGATTTCCAGTAATTAATGCAAAACAAGGGAGTCCAAATATCAACCTAGGAACTTAACTTGAACAAACTTGAATCTGAGCTAGGGCTGTGTGTCAGATCCGACATGGCCTAAAAACCTGATCCAACAGGCCTTTTTGAAATCCAGATCCCAATGCTATCTTAAATCCGATCCGACGTTGGTCCCTAAATCCAATCCGCATCCGAAAATCTGAATCCAATATATATCAAAATTGGTAGAACGACATTGAAAAATTCAACTAAAAGTGACATTTCATGAATGCAGAAACCTTCAAAATCTGTACTTATAAAAATGCATATCATACATGGCTCCATGGCAATGGCTCCATGGCAAACATTGAAGATTGTTCTGATATTGGGTGTGCACAATCGTCTCAATGTGCATGGAGCCCATACGTATTGCAGCGATTGCACACACCAATTATCGGAACAATCTTCGATGTTTGATGTTTTCCGATATCACTAAATTTTGGTTTAAATTCTTTTAAATTTGTGTTGGTGAGGGAGATGTGTTAGGAAATGGGTCAATGATGATCATGACCACATCTATAATCTAAATATATGAGAATATTGTTTCTTTCTGAAAACAAATTTGGACAAAATACTTTGGTGGAAAATCATCACATTAAGATTAAAAAAAGTTGAGTTGTGCGAGCTCGGACTGAACAATATCATGATGCCTCTTGTATACATTCATCAAGTGAGTGCAGGAAAGGTTTGCATGATCAACAAGAGCTGGACTTTCGTCCGGTGCATACCCCCACATGGTGTACCGCCAAGTGTGGGCATACCTATGACCAACAAATGTTATTTATGAATATTCTCGTATGGATTGACGGATGAATGCACAGATGAACCGACGCAATCCAGTATACCCCCCCCCCCCCACCCCCATTTTCTTCGAAAATTTCCAACAATTTCTAAGTCAAAAGGTATGGTAAATTGTTTGGTGTTTGAAAGTTTTATGCAATGAGGCAGAAGCCTTTGTCATAAGCAAACTGCAGGCCATATTTCACTGAAATTCGATAACCCATACCTGAGATACAGGCTGAACAGACAAATTATGTCTATTTCCTACAATTTCTAAGTCAAAAAAGGGGGATAACTCTAAAAAGGAGAATGTGAGAAATATCGTTGAATCGTTTTTTTAAAGCCTATACCATAAGCAGTGTTCATGGCAAATTTCATTGCAAAAGAACATTCGATATCCGAGATACAGGCTGAACAGACAAAATTTGGCTCGGTCGGACACAATTTCTTAGTGAACAAGTAATTAAAAAAAAATAACTAGTGTGGGCATACCTATGATCAAAAAATATTATAAAAAATAATAACTTACTTAAGTTATGAATATTCTCAGACGGACTCACACACGAATGCACAGACAGACGGACGGACGAATGCAATCCAGTATACCCCCATTTTCTTTGAAAGTGGGGGTATAACAATAGCTGCACTGACATCGAACCGACTAAACTGAGAAGCAGTATCCACAAGTTCTTGACAGAATTTTGACATACCTCGACTTTCAGACACTGACAATGGATGCATGTCAGTAGCGCATGTGATAATTGCTGCTTCGTTTCATCTGGCAATGAAGATATGGTCGGCTTTTTCAGTTTTGCACCTGGCATCACAGACATGAAGTTAGTCAATTTAGTTAGGTCACTTGTCGATGGTTCATTGGGACACTTATGGCTATTCAACTGCGAATTTCCTTTCTTTGAGTCATACATAGAGTACGTGGAGAGTATATTATCACTAAATCACCTGCAGAGTGGAGATTCCACCCAAGCAATAGTTTCAAATTTGTTGCAAAGCATAACAAGCAAGAGCAAAGTTTCAGCCAATGGACCTCCGGGTTAGACCTGGAGGTCCATTGGCTGAAACATTGCTTGTATTTTTTGTCGATATGTACAAAATTTAAAAGTTATAGTTTGGGAGATAACTCCACGCCGTGGGTGATTTAGTTACAATTACTCTCCATGTACTGTATAAATACTTTTGCAATGTTTACAAACAGCATACATCTTGCAAATATCATCTGTACCACAAACACGCGGATGTCCGAATTTCTCCCAACATTTAGCACTTTTCTTCACAGGATAGAAAAGCTCCATCTCACCTGCCTCAAGCCTGTGCGATATCTCATCCTTAGAGGGTACCTTAACTTTGTCATCTAGTTCAGTTTTAGATTTTTTCAGAGGATCCATATTTAAAATTCTAACGTGGTAGTGCCGATAGCACATATGCCAGTCTCTTAAATTAATACGCGGACTATTATTGTCATTTCTGCAAAAGAGTGTCTCACCGCAGTCACAGAATCATGACCTAATTAAATTTCGGAGAAATGTTGCATCATATCAATTTGTGTGCCATCATACTGCCATGTGTGGGTGTTATTGTGTCACAAGGTCGGCACTTGAAATGAGAGCGTATTTTCCAATCGGTGTTCAATATCTATTATCTAACTGCTGAATGTTGCGGATGTTTTAATTACTGCGGTAAATGCAACAAATACATTATTATTTAATAATAGTTTTGCATAACTAGCGACTGTTGGATTGAGGTCAGATTGAGTTCGAAACTTATGTCTTTGATGATCCGATCCGAGTCCGAAGGCCTTATGCAGATCCAACCCAAATCCAAACCAAAAATTGTCAATCCGACCCAAATCCGAATGCGATCAGGTTCAGATTATCAGATCTGATGCACACAGCACTAGTCTGAGCCCTTCCCATTCACCACCAGTATACTGTATAGCAAATATAAAAGCATTCTGACTGGTGGATCTGAAGATGATTTTTAAAAAAATTTCCTCATACTGCATTAAGTTAAAATTCGGGCTAACACAGGGAGCTCAAATGCTAACCCAGAGACCTGATTTGAACAAACTTGAATCTGAAAATTTTAACCCAGACACCCGATTTGAACAAATTTGAATCTGAGCCCCTCAAGATGTTGTATACCAAATATGAAAGCATTCTGACTGGTAGATCTGAAGAAGATCTTTAAAGATTATCCCCCACACTGCACTAAGTTAAAATTCGGGCTTCCATAGGAAGCTAAAATATCAACTGAGGGACTTGATTTGAACAATCTTGAATCTGACCCTCAAAACAATGATGTATACCAAACATTAAAAGATTCTGACTTCTTCTTCTGAAGATTTTTAAAGATTATTCCCCACATTGCCCTACGTTAAATATGAGGCCCCAGAGGGCGCTCACCTGACATGGTAGCCTAAATATCAACCCAGAGAATTGATTTCAACAAGTTGCATCTGCTCCTCCTAAGAAAAGCTTATACCAAATATCCAAAGATTCTGACCAGTGGATCTAAAAAAAAAGATTTTTAAAAAATATTCCTCATATTGAACTAAGTTATAATTTGGGCTCCCACAGGGAGCCCATATATGAACCCAGAGACTTGGCTTTAACAAACTTGAATCTCACCCCCCTAAGGATGCTGCACACCAAATATCAAAACATTCCGACAGCTGGATCTGAAGAAGAAGATTTTTAAAGAAAATTCCTCATTTTGAACTAAGTTACAATTCGAGCACCCACAATGAGCCCAAATATGGACCTAGGGACATGGCTTGAACAAACTTGAATCTTACCCCCCCTAAGGACGCTGCATAAAAAATATCAAACGCATTCATCTGCTGGATCTGAAGAAGATTTTTAAAGAAAATTCTTCATTTTGAACTAAGTTGTCATTCGGGCTCCCATAGTGAGCCGAAATATGAACCAAGGGGCTTGTCTTGAACAAACTTGAATCTCAGCCCCCTAAGGTTGCTGCATGCCAAATACCAAAACATTCCGACTGCTGAATCTGAAGAAGATTTTTAAAGAAAAATTCCTCATATTGACTAAGTTACAATTCAAGCTCCCACAGTGAGCCCAAATATGGACCTAGGGACATGGCTTGAACAAACTTAAATCTCACCCCCATAAGGATACAGCATACCAAATATCAAAACATTCCGACTGCTGGATCTGAAGAAGATTTTTAAAGAAAATTACTCATTTTGAACTAAGTTATAATCCCGTCTCCCACAGTGAGCCCAAATATGAACCAGGGACTTGGCTTGAACAAAAATTGAATCTCACCCCCTAAGCATGGTGCATACACAATATCAAAGGATTCTGCCTGCTGGATCTTGAGAAGATTTTCAAAGAAATTTGCCTGAAATGCACTAAGTTCAAATTTGGGCTCCTATACTGATCCCAAAAATAAACCCAGGGGGCCGATTTGAACAAACTTGAATCAGATCTACCCGACAATGTTGCATACCAAATATCAAAAGATTCTGCCTGCTGGATCTGGAGAAGAAGATATTTTTAAGAAATTTGCCTGAAAAGTTCGAAATCGGGCTCCTATACTGAGCCCAAATATGAACCCAGGGGCCAATTTGAACAAACTTGAATCAGATCCACCCTACAATGTTGCATACCAAATATCAAAAGATTCTGCCTGCTGGATCTGGAGAAGAAGATTTTTTAAGAAATTTGCCTGAAAAGTTCGAAATCGGGCTCCTATACTGAGCCCAAATATGAACCCAGGGGCCAATTTGAACAAACTTGAATCAGATCCACCCTACAATGTTGCATACCAAATATCAAAAGATTCTGCCTGCTGGCTCTGGAGAAGAAGATTGTTTTTCCCATTGCCTACAGTGTTAAAAAGTGCTGACTCAGAACTTTTTCAAAGTCCAGAAACTGTACCCTATGATAAAACCGATGGCAATTTTTTTTTACCAATCCTTTCTGTTGATCCTAAGGAAGCTTCACACCAAATACAAATTCTTGGTGCCGTGCAGTTTTGGAGATATGGGCGTTTTAATTTTTTTCTATTTTTAGCTCCTGCGGTTCCCACGGGGCTGGAGGAAAAAATTTTTTGGTATAAATCAAGTACTTATAACCCAATAATATCTCATGTTACATTTGGTTCAAATACGTCTCTTGGTTCAAAAAATAGAAATTTTGGGTGGGGCAAAAATTCTTGCCCCTCTCAGAACAAAGGTAGATATTGCACGTCAAACTTCTCTTGAACAAACTTGAGTCTACACCTCAAATGGAAGCTGCATACCAAATATCAAGTCTCTGTTATGGCTGGTTCATGAGAAGATTTTTTAAAATTTTGTGCATTTTGGCCCCACCCCACTCCACAATATGAGCAGAAATCCAATTTGAAGAAAAACCCAAATGCCCCTATATAACCACTACTTACATGAAATTTAATTAAAATGTGGCCAGTGGTTTAGGAGAAAGAGGCTCACGCAGGACGACGGACGACAGACGATGGACGACGGACGAAGAGTGATAAGAAAAGCTCACCCTGACTTTCAGTCAGGTGAGCTAAAAATTTGGGCACCTGTATTGAGCACTGATTTTCGAATCAGGTAAGGCATTCTTAAGAAAGTCTCGCATACCAAATATTGACCAAATCCATTGATATTTGTTCAAGTTATCACTCCAACAAGCTAAAAAAGGCAAAATTTAACTAGTTAAGGGCCAAAACTCCACTGAGTATGGCCAAACTGCACCCACCTTCAACCACGTTCAAGACATTGTTAAGAAAGTCTGACATAGTAAATATTGACAGAATCCATCAAGTTATCATGCTAACAAGCTGCTAACAAGCTGAAAACAGGCCATAATTAACAAATTATGAGACACAATGAAAGCAGACCATAATTTACAAATTAAGGGCCATAATTCAGCACAGTATGGCCAACCACTGCAGATTTCAAACTCGTTCAAGATGTTAAGAATTCCAGAAAGTTATTTATTAGTTTGTCGCATGCAGTGGTGATCTTAGTTCTACACTTGACCACAATTAACCAATCATTTATAAACTTTCACACCAGCTGTTGGGGGTGGGGATGACTTTTAACTCCGTGAAGATAGCATGCATATTGTGCAGCAATGTGGTCAATATGTACCTGGTACAGGCCTGAAAATAAGCAGTCTGACATTTGCAAAATGAGGTCCCCAGAGGGTGAATTTGATGATGCTATCACATACAGTGAGCCAATTTATCCTCTGGGTACCTCTATCTGTATAGTTTTGAGACCCTGATTCAGACTGAGGTTCACAAAGGGTAAACCTAGTGATGCTACCCTGCTGTGCAGGGTAGCATCACTAAATTCACCCTCTGGGGACCTCATTTTGCAGATGACAGTCTGCTTATTTTCTGGCTTGATATTCTGGTAGAATGGGGGAAAAAAAACAGATCCAACCCTCTAAGAACCCCAAACAAAACAAAAAAGGAAGTCATTTCTTAACTTAAGTAACAAACAACCCAGAAAAGTATACAGATGGTATAGTTTATATCAGTTGAAACATAATTCAATATACTGGTTATGAGAAAAAAGGCAAATTTCAACATAGCCGGCAGGGACGGACCTAGTTAGTAGCCAGTGTGAATTTGACTCCAAAAATTCTGATTTGGCTCCTGAAATATAGGCTTCTAAGTTGGCTTGTAACTGTGTAATACTATTTCTTCCATTTGTCACTTGGCTATGAACTATTATGAAAATGAATGTTTTTGTGGTAAATGAAATTATTTTTCAATCATTTGAGAAACAACTTTAATTATGCCCCCCAAAAAATAATGCACAAATGTATGTCCTACACAGCTTAACCCTGTGTAGGTTAACGAATCGCCCACATCTGCCTGCTTAATATGCAAATTCAGCAGCTGAAAAAATATTATTTTTCGAAAAATTTCAACAAAACCATGTCATGTGACCCCTATTTGGAACGAGCTCGTTTCAAAGAGGGGTCACATGATATGGTTTTGTTGACATATTTTGAAAAAAAATAAAAAAAGATATTTAAAATAATAAATTTTGATATCGTCTGCGTTGGGTAAAGGGTTAAAAGCTTCCAACAAGAAGATCGATATCAAAAATTAATATAACTACTGTTAACTGATAGAGTGCTTGATGCCTATATTTGGGCATTTTGCTGGCATGAAGGTGCTGCCACTTGAAAGGTTTCATGTTCTGTAAATGTACATCATATAATATTTGAAGTGAAATTATGTCATTTGTTTGGATTTGCCTTGTTACAATTTATGGGAGAGAGCCCATAGGCACTCTCCCATAAAATGTAACAAGACAAAACACAAGAAGAAATTTTGACAATCAACAATAATTGAGAACTCTACCATAAAGGAAGAAAATGAAATTCCAAGATTTCAAAAGTAGGCTCCAAGTCTGGCTCTTATTTTTAAAAGCTCAGGTCGGTCCCTGATAGCAGATTTTCCAAAAAGTACTATCTGAGGAAAGGAAAAAGGCCATGTCCAACTACTCAGTGTGATAATTAAGTAAAAAAATAACAATGAAATTGTCGAGCTGAGTATTATATTCATCATATTTTGTTTTGTACTTCTACTGCTCTTGTTTGATAGTACCTTACTTACTTGTTTATTTATTAATGTGTAACAACACTTTAACAGCCAAGGTTATATCGTGTCAGTGACAGTTTTACGGGTGGAGGAAGCCGGAGTACCCGGAGAAAACCACCAAGCAACAATGAACAGCTAGCAACTCCCAACATCTTAACTCCGCACTGCAGCACAGGCAGAGTTAGATTGGTTGATGAAATGTGCAGCATTGATATGCAGTACGCCTCAGTACACGACATCATAGTGCCCCCATGAGGACAATCGGTGTTAAGTGCCTTGCCCAAGGACACAATACGGGAGTCCAAATCGATCGCTCAGACAGTCACCCATCGAAGGACTAAACAGGCTTGACGTTGCTTAACTTTGGTGATCTGACGAGATCCGGTTACCACAACGCTACTGTGCCCCCTTTGATAGTACCTCTACTGCTCACTAAACAATAAAGATGGAACTTAACCCTTTACCTACTGAATTGGCTGCATCTGCCAGTGTAATTTACAAATTAACCCTTTACCCAACGTAACGGCCAAAACTGGCCAGCGCTATTCTCAAAAATCGCCTATTAATTTTAATTATTTTTTCATTTTTTGTCTCAAAAACATAGGTTATGACCCCTCATTGGAACGAGCTCGTTGAGCTCGTTCCAATGAGGGGTCATAACCTATGTTTTTGAGACAAAAAATGAAAAAAAATAGTTATTCAAGAATTTTTTTTGCAAGTGTCGTCTGCTTTTCATGTTAGGTAAAGGGTTAAGCAGATAAAAATTTCAACAAAACCATATCATGTGACCCCCTCATTGGAATGAGCTTGTCGAGCTTGTTCCAATGGATCATGATATGGTTTTGTTGAAATTATTGGAAAAATATGAAAAAAAAACCCAATAAATGAAATAATAAATATTCTGTGCATTGGGTAAAGGGTTAAGCCTTAATTTATCATTAGAAAGAATGTATTAGGCCACACAAAGTACATGTTCTGTTTCTTAGGCCAAGTTTTGTAAAAGTGTATGTGGGCGGGTGGTTTTTTATTTTATATTTTATTTTTGTAATTATTTCTTTGCCATCAGAAGTTCATAATCTTGGTTTATTTTATGTTTTAGGCCTCATAATCTACAGAATAGCAAGGGTAGTGGTGTATTTCGTCCCTTGGGTGCAACAAGGCTTTGCAATGCTAAAGCATTGCAAAGCCTTGTTGCACTCAAGGGACAAATTTTTCAATTTTATTAACTTGTGTAAAGTATCAGACATAAACCATTTAATTTTAATTTTTTCAAGTTTGCATTGGTCATAAAAAGAGAGCATGCGGCAGCCAAAAGGACCACGTGGGAGGGCCTGAGAAACAGATTTTTAATTTTATTACAACTTAGGCAACAGTTCTGGAATATTATTGTATTACATGGCTGTTCTATGAAATCCCCATCTACAGCAACACTAATCCAAGCAAAAAAAGGAAAATCCATTTTGCACACATATGCCAAACAGAAATCGTTGAGACTATTTTTAAATAAAAGCAAAATTTCACTGGAATTTTCTACAAATCGTGCACCACAATTACAATATGAATCACTAGCTTTAGCTAAAAATAGTAACACAGGTTCTCCTCACAAATTGGGTTGGCGATAACATGCTCTTTTTTGTTGATATTTCATCCCCTGAGTTCCAATGTGTTCTATGTGCCAACTAGCACATAGAACACATTGGAACTCAGGGGACGAGTTGTTAAATGAATTGCTGAGTGTCCTTTTAATAATTGCTTTTATAGACGTGAAGACGTGTTATAAACACAGAATGACACACGCATAACACACGCATGTTGATTGTCAAAATCGATATGGCACTTGTGCCATCGTGAAAGGATAAAACATGAGGCCTGTGGCCTCTTGTTTTATCCTTCCGCACTGGCACTCACGCCATATTGATAAACCCATTCACATGCGTGTCGTTCTGTATATATCCTTGAAAGGTTTGGGGTGGGTGAAGAAGTCCCATGCGAGGGAAAAGATATTTGACCCAGACACAAGGCTTACTCAGCATCTGGGCCATATCAAATATCTTTCTCCATTGGTAAGATTTTCCCATCCCACACCAACAACACTCTAGAAGGAAATTTTCTCCCACCACACCCCACAACCTCAAATCAAAATACAGCTCGTGCAATGAAAATTTACTATTGACTGATCCAAGAGACAAGGGCTACGCTCAGTGCATAATACACTAAATTAGGCTTTTTGCTTCAAAATGCATTTTGGAGTAAGGGAAAAAAAATGCTCAACTGATGGGGGGGGGGGGGGGGGGGGGGGGTGCGGAAGAGCTTATAGGAGTCCAATTCTTTTTCTGCACGTAATCCCTAAATAACATGGGGGGGGGGGGGGGGGGGGGGGGAGCTATAGGAGTCACATTTGTTTTTGCATGTAATAATCCAAATCTTTAAAAATGTATTTTGGGGCAAATAAGAAAAAAGTTAAAAAATTTATAGTAATTTATATATTTTTTATACTTACCAATGACCCAGACTTAGCTGGTGCTAACTCTTCAAATTTCAAGGCCAAACACAAATTTTGCCCCCCCAATCCCCAAAATTTGCACCAAAATCAAAAAAATCCATGTCCTGTGTGGTCCTCCATACTTTTGTCCACTGCGCATGCGCAGTGTCAAGAAAGTACCAAAATTGGCGCCAAATCTTCATTCTTACAACCCAGTGCCTGGTAAGTGTTATGTAATCAGCGGGGAGGTATGAGTTCCCAACTCATGGGAGGGCCATCCCCGTCTGGGTCATTGGTAAGTATAAAAAATATATAAATTACTATAAATTTTTTAAAGTTTTATACTGTACCAATGACCCAGACTTAGCTGAATAGAAAAAAGGCTGGAGGGCTTAGGACATAAAGGAAAATCCAATAGACTCAATTACATGTAAACAGAATTATCCCCTCAAGGAGAAAAGGAGAAACAGGATTTACATGTATCTTTCTTGTTTATGCAAAATAAGAAAGACACAATACCATTCCGTAATTGAGCACAAAAACATCAATGAATGATCTCTATTAACATCCAGTATAACCCATTATACTAATTTTTTAAAGGAAAGCCAATAAATAAAGATAGTCCAGAGAATGAGACTCTTTATACTCATTTAAAAGTGTCAGAGGATTGTATATTAATGCTCGTATGACACGTGACATATACAAATGCTTCACACCGAGCTACACTTTAAAAATATTACATAAATGAGAAAAAACATTAGCTTTACACTTTAAAACCATCCCAGCACCGACTTGGAATTACTGACTCCAGAGGAGGTATTCCCTTGCTTTTCACTATAAAGCAGGTGATATAAATTTGTGAACATAGAAGGTTGAGACGAGTATGCAGCCTTCATCAAATCAGTAATAGCAATGCTATTAGCATAAGCCCAAGATGTAGACAGTGCCCTTACTTCATGCGCCGAAATCTTAAGCACAGACTGCTGAGTAGAAGATAATTTTCCATAAGCAGTACGAATAGTCAATTGAATCCACCTTGAAATAGAATGGACCGTAATGTCCCTTCTATTAGGCAACAGAGACAGAAAGAAACGTTTTCGTCCCTTTCTGATAAACTCAGATCTACGTTTGTAAATACGCATAGCTCTCACTAGACATAACACAGGCCTATGGCCGTCTGAGGACGGAAGAGCCTTAATAACAATAGGTTCAGGGTACTTATTAGGAGCCTGATTCTTAGCCAAAAATCCAATATTGGTAGTCAAAGTTAGTATTACCAACACTATGATAGTGAGAATCATCAACAGATAGAGCATGAAGCTCACTAACTCTTCTAGCAGAAGAGAAGGCTAAGAGAAAAGCTGTCTTATAAGATAAGTATTTGAAGTCTACCGTGTCAAGGGGTTTAAATGGCGCTTCTTGTAGCTTCAGAAGAACCCAGGCTAAATTCCACTTAGGAATTAACCTAAGGGTTCTAGATCTATTTATCGAAAAGTTTTTAACTAACTTAGATAAAGAGACATTAGATCCAATTTGTAAGCTATCATGATGAGCATAAGTATCCGATAGCATAGACCTATAACCCTTAATAGTTATTGGCTGCAGTTTGATCTCGTCAAACAGGTAGACCAAAAAATTAGCAACGTCTGAAATGGAGGGATCATAAATATCAACAGAATGATCCCCACACCAATGAGAGAAAACCTTCCACTTAGCAGCATAATTTAGCGAAGAGGAGGTCCTCCTACAATTGCATCCACTGCTCGTCCTGTAAAATGCTTGCCGTGCAAGAAGGAACGCACAACGGAAAACATGAAGGTTGAGACCTTGCGGGTTGTGATGCAGTGTGTGCGATTTCCCCTGCGAAAAAAGGTCCTCCAAGGAGGAAGCTTCCGAGGAATGTCCCACAACAGACACCTGAGTAGATTTATCCATGGTCTCTGGGGTGACAGAGATGCTACCAACAGAATCTTGCAGTGAGATTGCTTGATTTTTAGCAATATCTGTTGAATCAATGGAGCTGGAGGATACGCGTATCCTATCATTCCGTCCCAAGAGATCGAGAGAGCGTCTACTGCAAATGCTCAAGGATCTGGGCATGGCAACACATACGTCTGCAACTGATTGTTGAGATGCGTTGCAAACAAGTCTATTATAGGACGATCCCATTGGTAGCAAATCTGATTGAATACTCGTTTGTTGAGAGTCCATTCTCACGGCAACATACCTTTCCGAGAAAGGGAGTCGGCGAGAACGTTCAGACGTCCCAGAATATGATGGACCGACAGAAGAACCTGATGCTCTTGGACAAACAGAAAGATTCTCTCCGTTGAATTGAACAACAGAATGGAAGGAGTGCCTCCCTAGTTCCGAATAAACACTACTACTGTCGAATTGTCGGACAGAATTTGAACATGTGAATTCTGAATAATGTTCATTCAATGACGTAGCGCAAGCCAAATTGACATCATCTCTTTGATGTTTATGTGCTTGTTTAGGAACTGCGGATCCCAAAGACCCTGGCACCTCGAATCTGTTGGGCTCAAAGTTGCGCCCCAACCTGTTTAACTCACATCCGTCATAATCGTAAAAATCGGATCTGGCAGTTGCAGTGGCACTCCCGGAGTTAACCACAGAACATCTGCCCAAGTCTGAATCTCTTGTTTTACTTGTTTCGACAAGATGATGTTCGTTTCGAGCGAATGAATCTTCACACTCCAATTCTGAGTAAAAAATATCTGGAGTGGATGAGAGTGTAGTCACCCCATTGCAATAAGATCCGTGGCGGCTCCGCATAAACCTATCAGTCGCATGAATTCCCTCGCTGTTACTACATCTGGGTGAAGACAAAGGCGAGCGTAACAACTGACTAATTTTTGCTCTGGGTAACGGCAAACAGACCAGATTGTTGTATGTCTCGAGGCTCATTCCCAAGTGGATGAATGACTTGGACGGAACTAGATCCGACTTCTTTTCGTTTACTATGAAACCGAAACGTCAGAGCAGTTGAAGCAGACTCTGAACATCATTCTGAAGCGTTAATCTGTTGCCGTACCTCTGAAGAATGTCGTCCAAGTAGGCTGACGTTACCACAGACGAATGAGCTCGGAAATGAGTCATTACCGAGTTCATTATTCGAGTGAAGGCCCAGGGCGCTAGATTCAGACTGAAGCACATTGCTCGAAACTGATAAACGACCACTAGGACAGCGAAGCGAAGGTACTTTCTGAATGCCGGATGTACCATGACGTGAAAGTACGCATCCTTGAGATCTATGCTCGCAGCATAATCGTTCACTCGAATGCTCAAATGCTCGGTCTTACCGATTGAATGGTCTCCATATAAAATTTTGGAGCCACAATCAGCTTGTTTATCCAGCTTAAATCTATAACTGGACAGAATGAGCCATCGGGAGATTCCTGGTTTTCTACGACCTCTATTGCGTTCTTCTCCAGAAGAGACTGGACTTCTGATATAAGTGAATCTCTCTTCTGAAGGTTTGACGGAAGCTGAGTCCAACGTGGACTTCGTGTTAAAGGAGGTTTTTCCTTGAAGGACAGTTTTAGACCTTCTGAAATAACCCCCCTGAACCCATAGGTCGTCCGTAATTGACAACCAATTGGCTAAGAATCTTGACAGCCTTCCGCCCACTGGAGCGCAATAGGGGTTTTGACCATCACCTCCAGGACCTGCGAGGCTTACAGGAGGAGAAACTACGTCCTCCCCGACCCGCACCTTGACCTGTCGACCTGGGGCATCTGATTGGTTGTCTCGGCCAGCATTACGACCCCTACCTGAGTCGCTACTCTGACGGTCTCTAGAGTAAGACGTAGAGGCTTTCTTAGATCCTCTATAGGAATTTCCCTTGGACATACTCGCCCCAGAAGTTCCTGACTTACTCCTCTCTGCTGAGTCCGTTTTTTTATCGAAACGGACTTAAAGAGCAGAGAGTCTGAAGCTTTCTTAGTAATCTGATCATAGATTAGCGAAAGCTTACCATCGAAGAGAAGCTCTCCTGAAACCCGAGTGACTCGAAGAGAGTTTTTCACCTTAGTATCCACTTTTGTGGATGAAGCCAGGGCAGCATCATGTCTGACTAACTCCTAATTGCGTAAGATAAGGCATCTAAACTGGCTCTGTTAGACGAGATTGTCGTCTCCAACGTACTGGAGAGAATCAACATAGACGCCGGCAATGACAACTCCAAGTCTTCTGCCTGGTCGTCTAAACGCAGAGGAACTCTCAGAACGCCCTGTCCTGCCGTTTCAAATCTATTTTTACTGTTGATGAACGGCAGATGTAGAGCATGAGGCGATAAGAAACTGGATTTGCCAGTCTTAGAGGCTAGCCTGAATATAGCGTCATTCAGAAGTTCAAATGTCCGTGTGAAATTTCTGGACTGGGTCGGAAACTCAGGTGCAATATCCTTATTCCGGCCGAAAAAGTCCAGTGACGCTATCAGTTTCTTATCTGGTATCGCAGCACTCTGGTCCGGAGGAACAACTTCTGGAACCTTATGTTGTTCGGAAAGGGAAAATTCCAGCCCCGCTGAATCCCTTTCACCATCCGACTGGACCACATGTGAATCTCGGTCGTCCCTTTCTGACTCTGCAGAGGAGCGTACCAACCCAGCTTCCTCAGACAGTTCCTGATCTGAAAGAGTTTCTGAAGGTTGCTGGGATGCTGCGATGAGTTGTGCTATCTGTGATAGTAAGTCCGTCACGGAGTCCTATGGCGCCGCGGTCTTACGTAGTTTAGCCGCTGGAAGCTCCTTGGACGGTAATTCATGCATATTTTTCCCTTATGCGAACGTCCCGACTGGTAAGGCCTTGTGTCTTTGGCTACCGGATGGCGTGTCCTGGTCGACGTAGAATCCCTGGTCGGCGAAGCAGGTTGGATATCTGCGGTCACGTAGCCAAGGTCCGGTCGTGTCAGCTGACGTGTGGATGTGGGAGCCAGTAGACTAGCCGCGCCGGACTGTCTATGCGACAGAGCGTCCCGAGCAGGAGGAGTGGACGTATGCTTCGACTGACGAATGTTACGTACAACAACATCTGGGCCCAGATGTTGCTGTAAGAGAGAGGGACCTCTCTCGCTCGCGGTCTAGGTAGATCTGGATGAGCTAGCTACCGGACTGTCCGGCTTCCTCCGTTCCATCCTCCGATCTGTTGTCGCCGGGTGTGCACGATCCGAGTTTATAGTGCTCGCAACATCCGATCTCCTCTCCTGGACCTCAACAGATGAACCCAGCATCACAACCAATTCTCGAATGATTGCTTCACCGGGGGAGCTAGCGGGCACCAAGGACGTCGATCTACTAGGGAATTTTGTTGAGCACTTTTGCCGCTAGCTCTTCATTTAATTGCGACGACAGAAGCACACTTCTTGAAGACATCACGGAAACATCACCCTGTTCTTGTTCCTCTGAAAAAGAGACTGAAAAACTAGAGTGACCCTGTGGCGAGAGGACCGGCATGGACCTCTCACCACTAACAATATACCATGACACACATCTCCAACGTTTGTCATCCCAACTGGCACACACTGAGCAAGAATTAGTGCAAGTACACTGACTGCAGCAAATACAATGAACATGAGAATCAGAGGAAGACTTCCTCGATTTACAATTTGAACAATATTCTTTCAAAATAGAAAAAATATTAAACAGTCATCGTACTCGCAGTAACCCTTGAAAAACAAAGATACATAATAATAATATAATCCATTACAAAAATTTCGAAATATAATTCAAAAGAAAAATTTTTTCGAAAAAATTTCAAGATGAGCCCAAGTTCCCAAAGGGAACGATGAGCTCAAATGGATCCCAAAAAAGCCTAAGTGTGGACAAACATTTTAAAACATATCTAAAATTAATGCTACACTTACGGACAATATTAATGTATCTGGCTACGAACAGAATCTAATGGAAGACAAGGAATCACAGTCAGAAGTAACCGTTGTTAACGTAAACAAAAGTGAATAAAAAAATGGAAACAAGACTCTAGGCACTGAAAATATGGCCCGAAATCAGTAACCAATTTTAAACACTATCCGATGTAAAACAGAAACTTCCACAGAAGAAACTGCAGTGCATCGGATGGTAGATGCATGACCAAAACGCCTACACACCCCTAGAGTGAGGACGGAACCATGGGGAAAAACAGAATAAACATTCTGTTACTATGCCGAAAGCTCCCAAGAAATTTCAGTAAAAAAATTACAAAAATTATGCCAAAAGCATGGGAGAATAGCAAGGGGGGTATCAAGGAAAGGGAGAGAGGAAACACTGAACAAACAGTGGAAATTTCATAGCAAGAATGAAAACATCAGGCCCATGCCCCGAAATTAGGGAACATGAAATAATTTTGCATAAAAATTAGAAGTTACAGCCCTGAACACATCCATCCACTGTTTCTTCCTCTCATCCTCTTATTTCATCCTTAGCTCCACCATTTCTTTCATGATTTCGTGTCTGGCAGCATTTAAACTGAGATTATAAGCACAGATATCAGCGAGATGTTATTGATAGAAGGGCCAAACAAAGAATGAAGATTTTGCGCCAATTTCGGTACTTCCTTGACACTGCGCATGCGCAGTTGACAGAAGTATGGAGGACCACATAGGACATGGATTTTTTGGATTTTGATGCAAATTTTGGGGAAGGGGGGGGGGGGGGCAAAATTTGTGTTTGGCCCTGAAATTTAAAGAGTTAGGACCAGCTAAGTCTGGGTCATTGGTACAGTATAAAAATATACCTAAATAACACCAGGGGTCTATAGAAGTAAAAGATTTTTTGGGCATGTAATAACTCCCAATTCTTCAAAATGCATTTTGGGAAAAAGGCAGGGCAATACTTCTGACAATTTTCATCAGATAACAGTGGTCAACAAACTTGAGGTAGACATTGTTCCCAAAGAGATATATACCAAAAATACGATAAATTTTAAGTAATTTGTATATCTTTTATACTTACCAATGGCCCAGTCTAGCTGGTGCTAACTCAAATTAATCCAGGGCCAAACACAAATTTTGCCCACCAATCCCCAAACCGAAAAACTCAAGTCCTATCTGGTCCTCCATACTTTTTAGATCTGTGCATGCGCAGTATCCAGGAAGGTACCGAAATTGGTGCCAACTATCAATCTTTCTACAGATTGACTGTTAAATGTTATAAACAGCAGGGAGGTATGAGTGCCCACTCATGGGAGGGCCATACCCATCTGGGCCATTGGTAAGTATAAAAAATATACAAATTGCTTAAAATTTATCATATTTTTATTCGACAACCAATGGCCCAGACTAGCTGAATCGCAAAAAGGCTGGAGGGCCTAGGACTTGAAGGAAAATCCAATCTCTCAATTACTTCAGTAAAGAATAGCTCCTACAGGAGAATAGGAGAAGATAGGAATTATATGTGTCTTTCTCTTTTACGAGAAAAGAGAAAGACATAACACCAAAAATGTAAGTGAGTATTACATAATATATAATTCTCTATTTTAATGCCATCATAACCCGTTATGCTCAATTCGGTGAAGGAAAACCAATATATAAAGATAGTCCAGAGAATGAGACTCTTTATACTCATTTAAAAGTGTCCGAGTATTGTATATTAACACCCGTTTGACACATAACATATACAAATGCTTCACGGTGAGCTACACTTTAAAAACAGTAGATAAATGAGACATAGTTATTGCTCCACACCGAGCTACACATTAAAACCATCCCAGCACTGACACAGGACTCCTGATACCAGAGGATGTAAGTTGTGTGATCAGAACGAAGTTGAAGATGAGAAACACTTTCTTCTCAAATGTCCTCGATATTTTGGCCAGCGTGCTACTTTGTGGATATCACTAGAGTCTATATGGCCAGGTTTCGGATCACTACACTCATCACATCAACTGATTCTCATATTCGGAGCGAAAATCCCACCTGTCGGAAATCTTCTCAGTACATATATTGATGAATGCATGAGAATAAGATCTACTGCTCGAGAAAATAAATAAATTGATAAATATCGGTTGGGTCATAGAAGGGCGTAATCTGAATCTGGGTCAGGCGGTCAGACGAGACATGGTTTATTTTGTGGGCATTGCCGACCACTTTTCCGTTTCTTTGTCTGCTGTTGACTTGGAGGTGTTTTTAATAGTAATTACCCTCAAAATAGGGCAAAAACAGGTTTTAACCAAAATAGGCACTCGAACTGGCGCTCGATAAAGGTAATGTACATTGCATTCAATAGCAGGTGGTAGTCAGTTGTTCATTTGTTCTGAGCCCACTATATATACGAGTGTGTGAGGGTTTATTAGGTTGTATGCGAGGATATGTGTGTGTGTGTGTGGAGGGGAGGGGGGGGGGGGTGCGTATGTGTGTGTTGAGTGTTTTTGTGTGTTTGTGCTTCTTGCAACTACATAAATCTGATTTGCATATCATTTGTATGATTGTTATCCTTGTTCTGAGGTAAATTTCCTCAGAACGAAGAGGGCAGCGGAACAGCATCAGTGCTGGAATGGACTGCCTAAAGATCTTATAGATGTAACATTAATAGATGACATTCTCAGCAACAGAAAGAGGACCCAAAGATCTAAGGTCACCGGAGATGGACTCTAAATTTCTCAGGTAAAACTTGGTAAATGAAGAGGGCTGTGTCCAGAACGAAGCCCCCCCCCCCCCCCCCCCCAAAAAGTGGACAGTGCTCTAACTTCGTGCGCTGAGATCTTATTGACAGAACGTTCATCCGAAGATACATTTTCATAGGCAATAAATACTGCCAACTGAATCCATCTAGCGACAGCATGAACTGAAATATCTTTTCTGTTAGGAATCAACGAAAGAAAGAACCGTTTCCTTCCCTTTCTAACAAAATCTGATCGACGTTTATAAATGTGCATAGCCCTAACTGGACATAGCAAAGGTCTACAGTTATCCAAGGACGGTAAAGCCTTAATGACAATAGGCTCCGGCCGCTTATCCGGAATCTGATTCTTAGCCAAAAATCCCACTTCCGTAGTGAGGGTAATGGTATTACCCACACTACAGTAGTGAGATTCATCAACAGATAATGCATGAAGTTCACTGACTCTTCTAGCAGATGCAAAGGCTAAGAGAAACCAAATTCCACTTAGGAATTAATATGAGGGTTCTAGGTCTATCGATAGAGAAATTTCTAACTAGCTTGGATAATGAAGTATTTGCACCAATTGCCAAGTTATCATGATGAGTGTAAGTATCTGATAACATAGACCTATAGCCCTTAATAGTGATGGGCTGCAGTTTGAGATCGTCAAACAAGTAGACCAGGAAATCGGCAACATTTGGTATGGACAGATCATATACGTCTATCGACTGATTCCTACACAACGGGAGAAAGCCCTCCACTTCTCTGCGTAGTTCAACGAAGAGGAGGACCTCCTGCAGTTAAAAATTGCATCCACTGCACATCCTATAAACTGTTTTCGGTGGAAGAAGGACCGCACAACGGAAATACGTAAAGGTTGAGACCTTACGGGTTGTGATGTAGTGCGCGTGACTTCCCCTGATAAAGAAGATCCTCTCGTGGAGGAAGCTTCTGGGGAACGTCCTATAACAGACACCTGAGAAGATTGATCCACGGTTTCTGTGAAGACAGAGGTGTTACTAGCAGGATTTTGCAATGAGACTGTTTGATCTTTAACAGAATCTGCTGAATCAACGGAGCTGGAGGATATGCATATCCTATCATCCCGTCCCATGAAATTGACAGAGCGTCTACTGCGTACACTCAATGATCTGGGCATGGCGACACGAACGTCGGTAACTGATTGTTCAGGTGTGTCGCAAAAAGATCTATCATGGGACGATCCCACTGGTAGCAAATCTGCCTGAATATTCGCTTGTTGACAGTCCACTCCGATGGCAATAGACAACCTTTCCAAGAGAGCGAGTCTGCTAATACGTTCAGACGACCCGGTATATGACGGACAGAGAGATGAACGTGATGATTCATGACAAATAGGAGAATCGTCTCTGTTAATTTGCATAATGGAATCGAGTGAGTGATGTCTTGGTTCCTGAGGTAAGTAATTACTGTCGAAATTGACCCGACAAAATTTGAACATGGACATTCGCTATTAGGCGAATCCAATGTTGTAGTGCTAATCATATTGGCATCATCTCTTTGATGTTTATGTGCTTTTCTAGAAACCGAGAGTCCCAAAGACCCTGACACTTCAAGTCTGTGGGAATTATGGTCGTGCCCCAGCCTGTCTGATTCGCATCCGTCATAATTGTGAAAGTCGGATCCGGAAGTTGCAGCGGAACTCCTTTAGTTAACCACTGAAGATCTGCCCAAATCTGAAACTTTTGTTTTACTAGATCCGTTAAAACAATACTGGTTTCGAGCAAATGCATCTTCACACTCCAGTTCTGAGTAAAAAATATTTGGAGGGGATGCGTGCGCAGACGGCCCATCAGAATAAGATCCGCAGCCGCTCCACACAGCCCCATCAGTTGCATCAACTCCCTCGCTGTTATTGCGTCTGAGTGTAGACGAAAGTGAGCATAACTACGGACTAATTTCGATCTCGGTAACGGCAGATGAACCAGATTGTTGTGAGTCTCGAAGCTCATTCCCAAGTGAGTGAACGACTTGGACGGAGCTAGATCCAACTTTTTCTTGTTTACTATGAAACCGAGATGCCGGAGCAATAGTAGTAGACTCTGAACATCATTCTGAAGAATAATTCTGTTGCCGTATCTCTGCAGAATGTCGTCCAAGTAAGCCGACGTTACCGCAGACGAATGAGCTCAGAGTTCATTATGAGAGTAAAAGCCCAGGGCGCCAGGTTCAGACCAAAACACATTGCTTTGAACTGATAAACTTCCCCTTGCATGGCGAACCGCAGGTACTTTCTGAATACCAAGACATGAAAGTAAGCGTCCTTTAGATGTATGCTTGCCGCATAGTCGTTCACTCGAATGCTCGCTCTTACCGACCGAATGGTTTCCATATAGAACTTTTGGGCCACGATTAGCTTGTTTATCCAGCTCAAGTCTATTACTGGTTGGAACGAGCCGTCTGGCTTTGGTACGAGGAACATGTGACTGTAAAAACCTTGAGAATTTTGATTCTTGACGACCTCTATTGCTTCCTTGAGGATGATAGCCTGTACATCCGCTAGGAGAGACTCTCTTTTGAAAGGATCCGCTGGAAGATTTTCCAATGCGGACATCTTGTTAGTGGGGGTTTAGCTTGGAATGATAGCCGTAGGCTGTCTGAGACTACACTTCTCACCCACTGATCTTCCGTGACTGCTATCCAGTTTCACGCGAAGTCTGAAAACCTTCCGCCAACTGGCAAGCAATAGAGGTCTTGACCATGACATGTAGGACTTGCAAGGCTTATGGGAGGATAAACCACGTCCTCCCCGTGATGATCCTTGCGCCGTCGGCTTAGAGGCGTCTGACCGATAATCCCGATCAGACTTACGCCCCTTTCCCAAGTCGCTGTATTGACGACCTCTGGAGCAATTATATGAGGGTTTCTTGTACCCTCGTGAGGAGTTCCCTTTTGAAGATTTTGATTTGGAACATCCTCGCTTACCCCGGTCTGCTGAAGCGGGTTGTTGAGACGCCAACTTCAAGAGCAGAGCACTGGAAGCTTTCTTAGTAGCCTGTTCATAGACTAACGAAAGCTTGTCAAAGATAGTATGTCCGGAGACCGGGGCGACCCGGAGAGAGGCTTTCACCTTGTCATCTATAAGTCATGATGATGCAAGGGCAGCATCACACCTAATTAACTCCAGATTTGCCACTGTCAGGGCAGAGTTATACATGGCATACATGATTGCCCTGGAAAGAACTCGAAGCGAGGTACACACGTCCTCAAATTCCTTCCCGTCGAGACGCTGCGCCATAGCTCTGGTAAGGCGATCTGCATAAGACATTGCATCCAAATTGGCTCTATTCAATGAAATTGCAGTTTCCATTATATTTGAGCGAATGTTGAATGAGGTAGGTAAGGATATGTCTAAATCCCCGGCCTGCTCATCTAAACACAGTGGAGCTCTCTGAACATCTTCTCCAACCATTTTAAATGAACGTGGTCCAAGAAACGGTATATTTATGGAGATGTTGATAAGAAACCATCTTTTTTCCTCACACTCGAGAGGTTAAATATGGCATCGTCTACATGGTCGAAGGCCTGCGACACCTGTCTAGACTGAACAGGGAAAGGAAGAACTTCTTCCTTCCTCCATATAATGTCTGTGTCTAGAGACGCCAGTGGTTTCTCCCTTGTTGTCGCAGCTTGCTGATTTGGTGGAACAAACTCAGGATAGTATTGATGGATAAAGTCCATCGCAACCATATGTTGTTCCGAAAGGGAAGGGTAATTCTTTTTCTTATCCCTTTCACCATCCGACTGAATCAGCTGAGAATCCCGGTCCATTGCATCTGTGTGAACAGACGACTGGACCGACCCAGCACCATATGACAGCTCACTTTCGGAGCCTGAGGGAGGTTGCTCCTGCACTTGCTGCGATCAGCTGTGCAATCTGCAACAGCAAGTCCGTACCGAGGCTTGAGGAGCAGTGGTTTTCTGTTTTTTAGATGGATCTCTTCTCCGAACGTCCCGATGATCGAAGCCTCAGTTAGTGATGAACCGATATGGTAAACAAACCATCGGCCGATACTGATGTTAAAAATTTAATAATCGGCCGATACTGATGCCGATTCCGATGTTTTAAATTCCATGAAAATGCGTTATCGAACCCTGCAAAGTTGCAATTAGAATGTCAATGTGGGGTTGTGTTTCTTGGTTCTTGGTCAACTCGCCACCAAATCAACTCCCCAAACAATTTATCCAATAGTTTTGTGCAGTCCATTCCTCAGTGGGAAGAACGGAATTGCCCGTGTCAGATTGACTCTCCCTGCATGGAATACTACATATTCTCCCAATAAGATTAAATCCTATATACATGTATTTAAAACTCATAGCAATCCTGTGGGAACTCGTACACAGACCGACAGACACTGTCCTGACTCTGGATAAATCCGACTTATTCCTTTCTTCTCATGCCAGTCATAAGCCCAATATTCAATATGTACGTTCAGAATAGATCTCTCCATTTTGAAAATCACGTGATTCTGCCCCACCATGGAATGGGGCTGGACGTTTTGTACACTTGTAGGACGTTTCGTGCACAAGCTACGACATTTCGTACATGGGGTTATGACTGCCTTGAGCCAAGTAAAGATAACAACCTCGTAAGTAAAAATAATTTATACTGGATTATAATACCTTACAGTCTATTATTTCATATAAAAAATACTTAAAAACCCCCAAAATTTGCCTGTGTACTAGTGACGATATATGTACGAAATGTCTTCTTTTGTATACGAAAGTCAGTATACGAAATCGGATCAGGGACAACCCGCCCCAGGGACAAACTGCCTGAAGCCTATTTTTGGGGCGGGTTGCCCCACTTTTTGGTGCAGGTTGTCCCTGTTTTTTTCTGATTTTTGAAGAAAAAGTTTTTGGGGATACATGTAGTACTATATAAAACAAATTTTTACTCACTGTTTTATCGAAAAATTATCCAATTTTATCGAAAATTATCCACAGTGATCCTATTAAAACATCCCAGAATGACTGAATTAAACTAATAGTAGTTCTATACTGAATTTGTTGCATGTAGAGACGAGTCAGAAGTGATGTGTTGTTTTAGTCATGTTGTTTCAGTTGGGTACCCTCTAAGGGGAATGATATTTGTTTGATGAGAAAAAATCAAATAAACAGACATGTTGTTTCAGCCTGATATGGATTCATCACAGCGTTGATCGCTTTTCCTTTATCTAAAACTAATAAGACAATAAATGTGCTTTTAAGGCTGTCAACAATCATTAACTTAGATGAAGCCATGGACACGTCCGAGACAACAAACAGTCAAGCCACTGAAACATCCATTAATGAGACTCCCACAGATACCATTACCACAGATACTTCTGATAGTAATAATTCATTCGGAATTATTCCTGATATTACTTTTAATATCATCATAATTAAGTCCAATAAACAAATCTATTGTCCGCTAATTAACAATGATCGTATTATAAGTAATAACAGCTGAATAGTTCATTTGTTATTACTTATAATCCAATCATAGTCCAATACCATAGTCAAATAGCTGATAACTGTGGCGCATGAAAAACTTGGGGCGAGTTGTCCCAGGGCAGGTTGTCCCAGCTGGTTTCGGGTGGGTTGTCCAATTCCCTACGAAATGCCTGTGAACGAAATGACACTAATCCTCCATGGAATGCGGACAGTGTATTGTTTTCAAAGAGGCTGCCTTGTATAATTTACTTCACTTGTCTCCCACCATATTTTTTTTCGTAATACAGTACTTATGAATAAATGAAAAATGAAACCGGCACTGACAGTCTGACACTATTTGTTTTAACACGAATTGTGTGATTTCCAAAATGGCGTAAAAAAGGAAGGCTAAATTTTAAACAATGATGTTACAACTTAAGAAACAGGGCCAAGATTTCCATGTAATAATACTCATACATGCCCGTGTGACAAATTGAAATTGTGGCTTAGCTTTAAATTATTCATAGAATATTAAAATCCACAGAATGTGGAACAAACGTTTCAGGTGTAAACACTGATTTCGACGATATGGCCATGAGTAAAAAAAAAAAAAACGACCGTTTATTTTTACCTTGTAACAATCGGCGCACCCCTATCGGCAAATGATGCCCTTTTTGCCGATGCCGATGATTCACCGATTACCCCATTATCGACCGATGCCGATGGCCGATGCCGATAATAGGTTCATCACTAGCCTCGGTTCCCTAGCTACTGGATTGTCCGTGGATTCTGTTACACATGTTAAACTCCCAAGAAATTTAATAAAAAATTTTGATAAAAATGAGCCAAAAAGCTTGAGAGTTTAACAGGAGGGCTTCAAGGAGGGATTGGGAAGGAACACTTAACAAACAGTGGATAAATCATTAGCATGAATGATCATTAGCAAGAATGATGACGTATGGCACATGTCCCGAAATTGGAAAACATGAAATAATTTTTATAATGAAAGTGTCAATGACACTGTAGCTCAACTTGTTAAGACATGTACATGTATAGTATGTGACACAGCAATGACAAACATCTAGGTAATGACCTGTTAACAAAGGTACATATAAAGTATTGTAATGGTCTGTACATAAATACTGACTGTAGCCTGTAACAAATGTATAGGTAAAGTATTGTAAAGGTGGGTGACAGTCAGATGCTAAACTAGAAAAGAAATCTTTGAGCAACAGAGTGGGTCTGACTGAACCCCAAAATATTTGTTCCCATAGCACAGTGATAACAAAGGCACCCCAAAACACACTCGTTCCTGTCCCAAGGTGAAAACAAAGGTACCCACGAAGTTTCGTGAAGATCAGTTCACAAATACGAGCTATATAGAAGTTGTGACAAAAAAATGATTGGACCTAATTTCGGTACAAAATGGTCACTGGCAGCCATCTTGAATTTTGGACCGCACCCAGAAACACTCGTTCTCGTCCCAAGGTGATAACAAAGGCACACAAGAAGTTTTGTGAAGATCAGTTCATAAATACAGCCTCCAGCCCGAGCCGTATTGACATGTGCACTTACAGTGTATAAGTTGCACTGAATAAATCAAAGTTCATCTAATTTGCATAATTTCTGCACGAGAAAAAACCCCGTACTATATGTGATGTATTCCATGTTACTAAACATTCATACAAAAATTTATTCAAATCAGAACTTTCATACAGAAGTTCTGTACAAAAGACTGATTGCACTAATTTTGGTACAAAATGGCTGCTGGTGGCCATCTTGAATTTCGGACCACACCCAAAAACACTCGTTCTCATCCCACAGTGATAACAAAGGTACCCAAGAAGGTTCGTAAAGATCGGTTCATAAATACGGCTCTAGCCTGAGCCGTATAGAAGTTGTGTACAAAAAACTGATTAGACCTAATTTCGGTACAAAATGGCCACTGGCAGCCATCTTGAATTTTGGACCGCACCTCAGGGACCAGCCGTGAGGGCGACTAGGGCGATTAAGTCGCCCTTCTAAGCCCAAAGTCGCCTAGAAAAATAGTCGGGGCGATTACAAGTCGCCCTCTAAAAATTGGCCAAAATGAGAAAAGGCTGAACTGAGTGATGCAAGGTTTACATGAAAACGAGTATTTTCAAAAATCGAATGTGCTCGAGTGTGATAAATGGGCATTTTAATTCGTCAAATAAACGTCCATTTATTTGAAATCACACGACAAGCAATTGTCCATTGTCGCTTTTGCCGAATTTTTTTATTTCTATTTTGTTGCGTTCCAGTCGGAGCTTCAAGTGTCGAAACGAAAATCGGTGACTTACGCGACTCATCAAAACAACCCAGTTTGAAAGTAGGTTACGTCGCTTAGGATGCCGAAAATGTATACACAACGGACGTATTTTATAACACATTATTTTCATTTCGATTTGCTGACGACTGTTAACTGTTGGGCTGTCTATTCCCAGAAAAACACGAATGGAATTGAAACACATGAAAAAAAGCTTTAGTGATGTCAAGAAAAGCTTTGTACAGGACACAAGTGTGCATGTGGACGATCTTGAAAAAGGGTCCTCCTAAACATCGGAATGACATGAAATGACGCGGAATGACACCGGAATGCCATAAAAATGATTCGGAATGACATTTCTTTTACAAAATACTCGACCCCAGAATGTATTTTGTTTATTAACTAACAAAGTACCTCCCAAGCAACCTTCTTACATCTGGTCCTAACTAACAAAGTACCTCCCAAGCAACCTTCTTACATCTGGTCCTGTTCACACTTTCAGACTTTGGAAATTATTAGCTTAGTAGACTTTGTTGAAAGGCAACCACCACAGGAGGGTGATGGGGGATTGGCACGAAGAAGAGGTGAGGGGTCATGAAGGAGAAGGTAGCTGTGGGGGATTTTCAGTCAATAATTACATTGTGATTTTTTAACCTGGCACAGAATCAGATGCATCATAGACAACTGGACCTGGATTATTTGTACGTTAATGGAGGACCGTAAATTTAAAATATGAAGGGGCGGCGGGGGTAGTACATGAATATTCTTAATTTTCCCCACTTGCCTATGAAGTCTCCCTACATGACTGCAGTCTCCCTATTTTTTCTGGAGGGAGACTTGAAGTCTCCCTAAAATTCCCCCCTAGGCTGGTCCCTGCCGCACCTAGAAACACTTGTTCTCGTCCCAAGGTGATAACAAAGGTACCCAAGACGTTTCGTGAAGATCGGTTCATAAATACAGACTCTAGCACAAGCCGTATTGACATGTGTACTTACTGTGTGTAAGTAGCACTGAAAAAATCAAAGTTCATCTAATTTGCATAATTTCTGCACGAGAAAAAAACCTGTATTATATGTGATGCATCCCATGGTACTAAACATTCACACAAAAAATTATTCAAATGAGTGCTTTCATATGGAAGTTCTGAGCAAAAATCTGACTGCACCAAATTTTGTACAAAATGACTGCCATTGGCCATCTTGAATTTCGGACCAGACCCAAAAACACTCGTTCTCGTCCCACGGTGATAACAAAGGTGCCCAAGGAGTTTCGTAAAGATCGGTTCATAAATACGGCCTCTAGCCTGAGCCATATTGGCATTTGCATTTACAGTGCTGAAAGTAACACCAAAAAACATCAAAGTTAGTCTAATTTGCATAATTTACGCACGAGAAAAAAACCTGTATTATATGTGATGTATCCCATGGTACTAAACATTCATACAAAAAATTATTCAAATCAGACATATGGAAGTTCTGTACAAAAAACAAATTTCTGCATTGTCGGTACAAAATCGCGGCTGGCAGCCATCTTGAATTTTGGACCGCACCCAAAAACACTCGTTCTCGTCCCACAGTCATAACAAAGGTATCCAAGAAGTTTCGTAAAGATCGGTTCATAAATACGGCCTCTAGCCCGAGCCATATCCAATTGTTGACGGACAGACGGACGACGGGCCATGGCATAAGCTCAAATTTGGCTGCGCCAAAGTTGAGCTAATTATTATAAAGTTACAGCCCTGAACGTTTCTAACCACCATTGTTCACTTCCATCATCCATTTATATCCTTACCATTGTTTTGTGCCTGGCATCCCAAAAAAGGAGATTTAAAAGCACAGATGTCAGTTCAATGTTGCTGACTTTAGGACCAAACAAAGAATGATGGTTGGCGCCAATTTCGGTACCTTCCTGGATACTGTGCATGAGCAGATCTAAAAAGTATGGAGGACCATCAATGACTTGATTTTTTCGGTTTTGCATGCAAATTTTGGGGATTGGGAGGCAAAATGTTTGTTTGGCCCTGGATTAATTTGAGTTAGCACCAGCTAGTCTGGGCCATTGGCTGTCATATAAAAATATTTGATATTTGGTTAAGTTATTCATACAATCATAAACAAGCATTACACGATATTTATTAGCAAAGTGCAATATACGGACGGACGGATGGACAAACAGACTGAAGAATTAATTTCACGGCAGACAAATTCTAAGTCCATAAAGGGCAATGACTCTGGCAATAAAATCTCGCACGACACCTGCATTTCACTATGGGTATACAGCAATTGGATACACTTGCATACCAAATATAAAGTCACTCAACCAAGTACTTTACAAGTTATTCATGACTGAATTTTGGGACGGATGGATGGATGGACAGATGGACAAGGTGAATCCTCTATACCCCCGCTCCAAGCAGGGAATAAAAAATAAAATTAAAAAATGCCCGCCTGCATGCAATTTTACAAAAACAGAAGATCTACTTTGTGGGTCCTTAACAATATTTCTTAACAATATGCACAAAGTATTAAAAGAGAATAACTTACCAACATAATCTGGAGTTCCGATGATATCTCTCATTTCTTCATCAGTATTAACACATGAAGCAAACCCAAGATCACAAAGCTTTACTTCACCCTCGGGAAATTGTTTTGAAAGCAAAACATTTTGAGGCTGAAACCAAACAAAACCAGTAATCATTCACTTTTTTTCAAAAAAAAAGAATTAAACAGTTTCATTTGCTCTAAATCTGTCCTTCATTCAACCTTTCTCTTGGGTGCAGAGAGGATAAATAGAAGAAAATGAGACATAAGTACACAAGCGGCCCCAAGGGGCCAGAAGCACTAACCTGACAAAGGCACACTGATACATGACCAAGAGTTTAATTGGTTGAGTGCTATAAGCCACTATCGGGGCTGTACTAAAAAGTGCTGGAAGCCACTATAATGGCTTTACACTGTTTGCATTAATCTGTTGTTGGCTCAGCATTGGAAGAATGCTGAGCCAACAACAGATTAATGCAAACAGGAATTGCATTAATCTGTTGTTGGAGAGTGCCAGCTGGCACTCTCCAATAAATTGCAACAAAACAATTATCTTGCTAAATTAAGGCTCCTTTTGATATCTTTGAAAACTAGAGTGCACTGTCAGTGCCGAAACTGCGATGATTCGTGCAACGCCAATGATGTTTTAAAACCTGTTGGTGACAAAAAACTTGTTAGTGACAAGTCCATAAATGTGACAGAAATTATCCGAATGACATGCACTATTGAGAGGGTGTACACATCATGAAGATACACTTGCATACCAAGTATGGTGTCATTCCATCAAGTATTTTAGGAGTTATGATGTTTTAAAACTCGTTGGTGACAAAAAAACTTGTTGGTGACAAAAAAACTCGTTGGTGACATGTCCATAAATGTGAGAGAAATTATCCGAATGACATGCACTATTGAATGGGTGTACACATCATGAAGATACACTTGCATACCAAGTATGGTGTCATTCCATCAAGTATTTTAGGAGTTATGATGTTTTAAAACTCGTTGGTGACAAAAAAACTTGTTGGTGACAAAAAAACTCGTTGGTGACATGTCCATAAATGTGAGAGAAATTATCCGAATGACATGCACTATTGAATGGGTGTAGACATCATGAAGATGCACTTGCGTACCAAGTATGGTGTTATTCCATCAAGTATTTCAGGAGTTATGGTGTTTTTTAAACTCGTTGGTAATAGACCGACAGCCAGACAGACAGACATTGCCACATACAGAGCTGCTCGTCGCAGCTAAAAATACTCGCGTTACAAATGATCATTGAAAAGTAATTTATCACTCTACCAGGCAAGTATTGAGTCTTTTTTGTTGCTTAATTTGCAAATTATGTCGGCAGGTGTGACCGATTCATTAGGTTCATGTACAGGGTTAAACGAGACTTTGTATGCTTTAATTAGCCTCATTGTGAGCACACTGATTTTAGAATCCCTTAGTTTATCAAGATTTTCTATGTGGTCATTTTCCTTATTTTCAAATCATGCAAGTCATAGGGGCCGAGGGCAATACATCACCTCACAAGGACTGGCCTATTTTATCTCAGAACTGACGAGTGGGAAGTCCACTCCATGGTGACTTAGTGGGTGGTAATCCACTCTTTCTGTTCTGTATCTTGGAAGAAAAGATTATGCTATATCAGACAATTCCTGTTGATTGAACATACATTTTAAGAAAAATTATTCAAATAAAAAAGATATTCCATTATTTGGAATTTTGTTATTTGCCTGATGTGAAAAGCCCTTTCCTTACACTCCTGGGGTGCAGTGGATTTGAAACACTCCTAATTATGTCCTTGCAAGCACTTATTCAGTTTGGGAATGACAATACTGCAGGTTCCATCAGTATGTGACATTGCAGTCTCGGCACTTGTTATTGGTGACAGGTTTGTTACTTGCATGCCTTTGGTTGATTGAATTAAACCGTCCTCTCTATTGTCAACCAGATCTTCATCAAGTAATGTATTTAAGCACAAAATCGACCATCTTTCTTCTGTTCTTTGTATGAATTGGACTAACAGGGATTTCTTTAATAACAAATATGCAAATAATAGATCATAACTGGTTTGGTGCAAGAAACATATTGACAAATGACATCAGGTGCATTTTGTTCTGCTTTTCTAAAACGAATTTGTGAGAATCTTGATGAGAATCAGAGGCTAATATGTCACAATCAAAACCATGCCACTTGGTTCAAAGTCAAGGTCATTGTTATACTAAAAATAGATTTAATGTCAACAGGCTATAACTTTTTAACTATTTAAGATATTTCCGTGAATCTTTATAGGGATAAACCCCACCATGATCTGATATGCAACAATCAAAACCATGGCACTAGGGTCAAGGTTGAATGAGGAATTTTAATACCCCCCCCCCCCCCCCCCCCCCCAAATGAGTTGTGGGGTGGGGGTATACTGGAATCACCTTGCCTGTCCATTCATAGACATTTTTGTCTGGAGATTAGACATTTATGGACCAATCTGTTTGAAACTTGGTATGAATGTGCACCTTAAATTGTAGTTTCGGTCGGATTATTTTTTCCGGAATTATGCCCCTTTTCGACTTGAAAAAGCAGGCCTATAATTTTGTCCAGAAATTTTCTCAGATGTTAATGGGTCGATTCCTTTGAAATTTGGTATGGATGTTTACTACCATGGGAACCTGTGCACATGCGATTATAGTTTCGATCAGACATTTTCTGCCAGAGTTATGCTCTTTTTTGTATTAGAATAATCATGATGGTGGGGCAGTATTGACAGGCCAATCTGGGATTGTCACACCTATTTATTTATTTATTTATTGGTGTTTAAGGTCACATACTTATGCACAATGGCTAATCGTGACCGTGACAGTTTTACGGGTGGAGGAAGCCGGAGTACCCGGAGAGAACCACCAAGCAACGACGAGCAGCTGTCAGCTCTCCAACATCGTAACTCTGAACTCTGCACCGCAGCACAGGCAGGGTTAGATTGGTTGAAGACATGCGCACCATCGACGTGCAGTACGCCTCAGTACACAGCGTCATCGTGCCCCTATGTAGGCAATCGGGGTGAAGTGTCTTGCCCAAGGACACAACGCGGTTGCCGCAGGTGGGATTCGAACCGAGGACCTCTCGGCTTGCAGCTTGTCACACCTCTACTTTTGTTTGTTTTCAAATGAGCTTTGAAGTATTTCAAGTGATTTCATGGCAAAGAAGTGTTTTTTGCCACATTAGCGCCAGGTGGGGGAGGGTTATTTTTTTTTCAAAAAATTTCTGTGAATTTCACTTTAAGGGTTAATTTTCAGGTCCAGTTTAGGACCAGTAGCATCGAATGGACAAAAAAATGCAATCAATTGCATCATGTGGTACCGTTTCATGAAGCGAAGAAATGCTGAGTCAGCATCAAACAAAATTTAAGAACTCATCTCAAAGTGACACTGTGATCATATTTGGGCTCCACACAGCAGCCCAGAACTGAACTTAATGTAATATGATGAATATTCTTTAAAAATCTCCTTCAGATCCACCAGTCAAAATCATTTGACATTTGTTATACAGCATCATTTGGGGGCAGATTCAAGTTTCTTTAAATAAAGTCCCGGGTTCATCTTTGGGCTACTTGTGAGACCCTGAAGTTCAACTTGGTGCTAGGGACCTACGAATTGCCAATTTTGATCGAATCGAATACTGAATCGTTGAAAATAAATCAAATTTCTAATCGAACTTCAAAATGAGTCACATTAATGGATACAAAGATACATCAAAAGAAGAAGTTTTTTCTAAAATAATATTATAAGACACACAGTTATGTAGACCGCATTTTTTGCCTCATCACTTCCCACACTATAAATTGAGATATAAACCAATATACTAGCTATTGATTGAAACTCTGAATTTACTTTGTAACTTCAAAACTGCAGCAATAAACATTTTTCATATTTTTTAAGATATCACACAACTTGGAAAAGGAGCCTTAGTTTAGCAAGATGTTGCCCATAAACCCTGTTGGCTTGGAGTGCCAGTTGGCATTCTCCAATAAATTGTAACAAAACAATTTAACATTAATTTTTATCCTCTACTGCTGAGCCAACAACAGATTAGTGCAAGCTGTGTAAAGCCACTATAGTGGCTTTCAGCATTCAGTAGAGCCCAGATAGTGGCTCCTAGCACTCAACCACAAGCCAGAAAATAAGCAGACTGTCATCTGCAAAATGAGATCCCCAGAGGGTGAATTTAGTGATGCTACCTTGCACAGCAGGGTAGCATCACTAAATATACCCACTGTGAACCTCAATCTGAATCAGGGTCTCAAAATTAAACAGAAAGAAGTATCCAGAGGATAAATTGGCCCACTGTATGGGATAGCATCATCAAATTCACCTTCTGGGGACCTCATTCTGCAAATGTCAGACTGCTTATTTTCTGGCCTGCTCAACCAGTTAACCCTTTACCCAACGAATCGCCGGTATCCACCCGCGTAATATGCAAATTCAGCAGCTGAAAAAATATTATTTTTCGAAAAATTTCAACAAAACCATATCATGTGACCCCTCTTTGGAACAAGATCATCGAGCTCATTCCAAAGAGGGGTCACATGATATGGTTTTGTTGAAATTTTTTGAAAAAATTTAAAAAATGATATTTAAAATAATAAATTTTGATATCGTCTGCGTTGGGTAGGGGGTTAAAAGGGTTAACCCTTGAGGGTCTGGGTAATTTTCCAGACTTTCTACTACACCAGATCTTGTGAGTTTAACAGCTGAGTAGTGATTTCTAGTCCCGAGAGACAGCCAAGTCTTGACAAGGAACCACTGCTAAAGTAACAGCCAGTCTTGACAAGGAACCACAGCTAAGGTAACTGGACAACTCCAGTCTACAGGACTTCTTGAGTGCATGTTACAAAGTACATATTAGAGTTAGGCAAAATACAGAAAAATCAAACCGATAACAATATTGTGGGGATAATGAAACCAGAGACTCAAATGAGCTTAAAATGTTCACCTGGCTCAAATTGTCAAAAGAGATGAGTGTATCAGTAAGTGATCAGCAGCAAGAGCATTTTTTTGATTTGCTATGACACAACCAAAGGCAACTTTTTTGGCCATTCATTTCTGGTGGTCTTTGGAAAGCTTCCTAGCAAGCTCTGTTCTGTGAAGTATTAAAAAAGAAAAAACAAGCGACTTGCTTTGAACAAACTTGAATTTGACACCCCTAGATATGTTAAATACCAAATATGAAAGGATTCTCACTGGCGGTCCCAAAGAAAAAGAATTTTCAAGAAATTTTCTCATATTGATTGCACTAAGTTAAACTTTGGGCTTCAATAAAAAGCCCAAATATTAACCTAGGGACCTCATTTGAAAACTCTTCAATCTAACCCTCCCAGAGGTGTTGTACACCAAATATCAAAAGAATCTGACTGCTGGATCTGAAGGAGATGATTTTAAACGATAATTCTCCATATTGCACTTAGTAAATATTTGGGCTATCTTGGGGAACCCAAATATTAACCCAGGAACTCGATTTGAACAAATTTGAACCTTACACCTCTAGAGATGTCACATACTAAATGTGAAAGGATTCTCACTAGTAGGTCTGAAAAAGAAGAATTTTTCAGAAATTTTCTCATATTGCACTAAGTTAAAATTTGAGCTCCAATAAAGAGCCCAAATATTCATCCAGGGATCCCACTTGAACAAACTTGAATCTAACCCCCCTAGAGATGCTGAATACCAAATAACAGAAGAATCTGACTGGTGGATCAGAAGAAGAAGATTTTTTAAGATTATTCCCCACATTGCACCAAGTTAATATTTAGGCTCCCACAGGAAGCCCAAATATTAACCCAGGGACTCGATTTGAACAAATTCATATCTTAAACCTCTAGAGATGTCACATACCAAATATGAAAGGATTCTCACTTGCAGGTCTGAAAAAGAAGATTTTTAAGACATTTTCTCATATTGCACTAAGTTAAAATTTGGGCTCCAATAAAGAGCCCAAATATTCATCCAGGGATCCCATTTGAACAAACTTGAATCTACCCCTCTAAAGATGCTGCATACCAAATATCAAAAGAATCTGAAGAAGATTTTTAAAGAATATCCCCCATATTCCACCAAGTTAATAATCAGGCTCCCATAGGAAGCCCAAATATTAACCCAGGGAGTCGATTTGAACAAATTCAAATCTTACACCTCTAGAGATGTCACATACCAAATATGAAAGGATTTTCACTAGTGGGTCTGAAAAAGAAGATTTTTTAAGAAATTTTCTCATCTTGTACCAAGTTAAAATTTGAGCACCATTAAAGAGTCCAAATATTCATCCAGGGATCCTATTTGAACAAACTTGAATCTATCCCCCCCCCCCCCCCCCCCCCCACCTCGCCCCCATGCTTCCCCTATCCTAGAGATGCTGCATACCAAATATCAAAAGAATCTGACTGGTGGATTTGAAGAAGAAGATTTTTAAAGATTATTCCCCATATTGCACCAAGTTAATATTCAGGCTTCCCTAGGAAGCCCAAATATTAACCCAGGGACTCAATTTGAACAAACTTCAATATGACCCCTATAGAGATGTTGTATACCAAGTATCAAAAGAATCTGGCTGTTTGATCTGAAGAAGATTTTTAAAGCTTATTCCCCATAGCGCCCTAAGATAATTACAGAACATCCTGACACAACCGATGGCCATTTTTATTTTTTTTAATCCAGTCTACTGGTCAAAAGGATACTTCATACCAAATAACAGTTTTCTGTTCCGTGTAGTTTGGAAAATATAAGCATTTGAATTTTTTTTTATTTTTAGCCCCTGTGGTACCCTCGGGGCTACAAAAAAACTTTTTCAGGCATCAATCAAGTATTTTGGATCCACTTATGCTACATGCCAAATTTGGTTCAAATCGGCCCATCGGTTCTTGAAATAGAAATTTTGGGTGGTGCCCAAACTCGGTATGTGCCCACAGAGAGCCCAAATATTGATCTACCAACTTCCCTTGAACAAACTTTAATCTTCAACACCAAAGAGTGTTACATACCATATATCAAGGCAATCTCTCTGGTGGTTCATGAGAAAAAGATTTTTAAAGATTTTTAGGCTTTGGCATCATTGCCCAGAGCCCAAAGAAGGCAGCCGCTTCATTTGAACAAAATAGAAAGGGTATACCCCAGGGATGGTTTGTGCAATATATGTTTGAATTTGGCTGAATGGTTGTGAAGAAGAAGCAAAAGTTAACGGACGGCGGATGACGGACCCCAAGTGATGGCAATACCTCACACTGACTTGCAGTCAGGTGAGCTAATGAAAGTGTCAATGACACTGTAGCTCAACTTGTCAAGACATGAACATGAATAGTATGTGACACAGCAATGACAAAGATCTAGGTAATGACCTGATAACAAAGGTACATATAAAGTATTGTAACGGTCTGTACATAAATACTGACCGTAGCCTGTAACAAATGAAAAGGTAAAGTATTGTAAAGGTGGGTGACAGTCAGATGCTAAACTAGAAAAGAAATCTTTGAGTCCCAGAGTGGGTCTGACTGAACCCCAAAATATTTGTTCTCATAACACACTGATAACAAAGGCACCCCAAAACACACTCATTCCTGTCCCAAGGTGAAAACAAAGGTACCCAAGAAGTTTCATGAAGATCAGTTCATAAATACGAGCTGTATAGAAGTTGTGACAAAAAACTGATTGGACTTAATTTCGGTACAAAATGGCCACTGGCAGCCATCTTGAATTTTGGACCACACTCAGAAACACTCGTTCTCGTCCCAAGGTGATAACAAAGGTACCCCAAAAGTTTCGTGAAGATCGGTTGATAAATACAGCCTCTAGCCCGAGCCGTATTGACATGTGCACTTACAGTGTATAAGTAGCACTAAATAAATCAAAATTCATCTAATTTGCATAATTTCTGTACGAGAAAAAAACCCGTAATGTATGTGATGTATTCCATTTTACTAAACATTCATACAAAAATTTATTCAAATCAGAACTTTCATACAGAAGTTCTGTACAAAAGACTGACTGCACTAATTTTGGTACAAAATGGCTGTGGTGGCCATCTTGAATTTTGGACCACATCCAAAAACACTCGTTCTCATCTCACAGTGATAACAAAGGTACCCAAGAAGTTTCGTAAAGATCGGTTCATAAATACAGCCTCTAGCCTGAGCCGTATAGAAGTTGTGTACAAAAAACTGATTAGACCTAATTTCGGTACAAAATGGCTACTGGCAGCCATCTTGAATTTTGGACCGCACTCAGAAACACTCGTTCTCGTCCCAAGGTGATAACAGAGGTATCCAAGAAGTTTCGTGAAGATCGGTTGATAAATACAGCCTCTAGCCCAAGCCGTATTGACATGTGTACTTACTGTGTGTAAGTAGCACTGAAAAAATCAAAGTTCATCTAATTTGCATAATTTCTGCACGAGAGAAAAACCCGTATTATATGTGATGTATCGCATGGTACTAAACATTCATAATAACTATTAACAATAGCCCAATCAACGCTATTGGGAATGAATTAGATTTTAATTACGTTAAGTTTTTGGGGATGGATGAAAACCTTACTTTCAAACACCACGTTCAAGATGTATGCTGCAAAATATCTAGATCACTTTTTATAATGAATCGAGCTAAAAGATACCTTCCTCTCAAATCACTAAAAACGCTCTACTTTTCGCTGGTCCAGTCACATTTACTATATGCCACACAGGTATGGGGGCATGTACCTTCAACAAGAAGAATCCTCACTTTGCAAAAAAAGGCAATGCGAATTATAAGCAATAAAAAATTCAATTCACATACTGAACCCCTGTTCAAATTCCATGGAATATTAAAATTCCCGGACCTATATAAATTGCATATTCTTTTGTTTATGTACGACTGGACCAACAACAACTTACCAGAAAGTTTAAAAAACTGTTACACAACATATAAGAATCCGTCTGGGATGGCCACCAGGCAATGCAGACAACTGCACACGTTAAAACCCCGAACAAACTTCACAGCTGTGTTACCGTTACATACGTTTCCGAGGGCTTGGAATAATGTTGAACAAACAGACCAAAACCTTACTAGACCTGCATTCAAAAAACATATAAGGGAAAATTTTCTTAATGGTTATTCGTCCCTAATCTCCTGCGGAAACAGACAGTGCCCCGACTGCATAATACTGCATAATAGTGCATAAAAAAAAAATAAAGCGTGTTTTTTTTTTATAATTTTACTACACAAAGAGATGACATTTCCAACTGAAAAAGAAACTACATGCGGTCAATCTAAACATTCTACAGTGAGGATTATTGGGTGGTAAATTCAAAATTATATTCAGAGCTATTGATAAAAAACTGGGTTAGTTACCTGTCAATCACAAGCTTGTATCTCATCATACCTTAACATGGAGGGATTATTATTATTATTATAATCCCACAAACACAAATGTCAGAAGTGGCTGAAGGTTAAATACTGTTGTGCTACCAAGTATTGGCTTGTATTTATTTTGCTATTTTCGTTGATGTGTTCTTTTTTTTTTATTTTTTATTTTTTTTTTTTTTCCAACGGGACTGGCAACAAGAGAGCTATTTAAGCTCTGCCAGTTCCAAGCAGTATCTAAATTAACATGAGCATTTTTATTATCTAAAAGTTTTTGTTGTTCTTCGCTCATATGTACAAACTGTTATTTTTCTATGCTCATGTAGATGCTGCTAAATAAAGACAATTCAATTCACACAAAAATTTTTTCAAATCAGTGCTTTCATATGGAAGTTCTGTGCAAAAATCTGATTGCACCTAATTTTGAACAAAATGGCTGCCATCGGCCATCTTGAATGTCGGACCGCACCCAAAAACACTCGTTCTTGTCCCACGGTGATACCAAAGGTACCTAAGAAGTTTCGTAAAGATCGGTTTATAAATACGGCCTCTAGCCCGAGCCGTATTGGCATTTGCACTTACAGTGCTGAAAGTAACACTAAATACATCAAAGTTAGTCTAATTTGCATAATTTACGTACAAGAAAAAAACCCGTATTATATGTGATGTATCCCATGGTACTAAACATTCATACACAAAATTATTCAAATCAGCGCTTTCATGTGGAAGTTCTGCGCAAAAATCTGATTTCACCTAAGTCTGTACAAAATGGCCGCCAGCGGCCAACTTGAATTTCGGATCGGACCCCAAGACACTCGTTCTCGTCCCAAGGTCATAACAAAGGTACCCAAGAAGTTTCGTAGAGATCGGTTCATAAATACGGCCTCTAGCCCGAGCCGTATTGAATTGTTGACGGACAGACGGACGCTCCAACATTTCGGGTTTATGGGCTACCAAAAAAACATTTTGTATGTCCAAAACCTTATTTTACCCAGAACCCCACCCCCTCCACCCTAGAACTTATATTTAACCCTAACCCCACCCCTCCACCCAAAAACCACACCCTAACTCTAACCCTACCCCACCCTGACCTTAAACCTTAAAAGCCCACCCCAGACACTAACCCCGACCCACCTTCTGGGACCTAACCCCAACCTTAAGCCATACTCTGGGCCTACCCCTAACCCTAACCCACCCCTGACCCAACCCCACCCTAGCCAAACCAATAGGATTAGGAGCTATTTTTCGGTTTAGTACTACTAAAACTACCCCCCCCCCCCCCCTACCACCCCCCCACCCCCGGGACCTAACCTTCCCCAACCTTAAGCCCTACTCTGGGGCTACCCCTAACCCTAACCCCACCCCACTCCTAACCCTAACACTACCTTAATTTGGAGGTAGCCCCTAATAATAATATCCCCTAAACCTCCAATGTTGGCCCGGACAGACGGACAGACGGCCAGACGGACGACGGACAACTGGCCATGGCATAAGCTCAAATTTGGCTTCACCAAAGTTGAGCCAAAAATGAACCGAAACCATCATTGAATACGAAAACTGTCTGAATTTTCAAATTTTCCTTCATTTGCTACTGATAAGGCCTTCTTGAGGCTGGACAGCAGTCGAAGAGTTCATTTTCATGAAAACATGTCCAGTTGCATAGCAATGGTTTCTTGTCAAGTCTTGGCTGCTTAACAGGCAGCCAAGACTTGACTTGAAATCAATGTTTAGGTGATTTGTACATTGACAGGAGGACCACCTAATGATGGCATGTTAAGGGCACATATTCTGAGATCACAAAAGCCTGAAATAGGCCTCTGAAGGTTTTGGTGTGTTTGAAACAAGTCACAAAATTACTGTAGATATGATTTGTGTTGGCGAAAGAATGCCAATGGTAAGCTCATTGGCAGAGGAATTTATGGTGCTGTGGTAGAATGAGAACTTATTCTGTATTTTACTGGCATGCATTCCTCTTTGGCACTATCAGTAAATCTCAGTGAAGTCAGATACTGAACAAGGAACCGTTACCGCGGTACACTCCTTAAAAAATCTGAAACTGATACCGAACTCAAAATTCCGATAGCACCCATCTCAAGTACATATTCTGACAAAATTTGTATGAACATCTACCATATAAGTGATTATGGCATTGTGAATGCTGAAGCACATTTTACTTCACAAAATCTAAAAAATTCAAAGGTTAATTGTCTGCCAGCTTTGCCCCTTCAAAACCTTACCCCAGACCCAATAAAAATCAAAAAGGCAGTTCTGCCTTCACCCCCCAATGCCATAATCATGGCAGTCATAGCCCCAACATTCTGCATACACTGTTATCACAGGGTTACAGTTTACAGAGTGGTGTAGTAAAACTTAAGGAAAACTGTAGGTTTTTAAATTTCTTGTTCGGTTTCGGTTTTGGTTTTTCAGGTGGAGTAAAATCTCGGTTCGGTTCGGTTTTCAGTTTGTTCATGAGGCCAAGTAAAATCCAATAAAACTCATTCTTATGTCCGGAGTCATAACTGAATGGTAGTGAAATTGAGTGAAACTCAATGAATGCCCGAAACAAGCTATAACACATAAAGAATCAGGAAGGCCAATATAATAATTACCTAAATATACAGAACTTTTATTGTGCTTGGCCATTTTTCGAGGTCTGACACCTACACGCAATTTGAGGAAAGCTGCAAACACAACTAAACTGAAATGTTGGAAATTCACAGAATGTAGCCTTCCCAGAGTAGTGAGAGTACCCAGACACTGCCATTGCCAGTGTCTGGGTACTCTCACTACTCTGGGATGGCTACATTCTGTGAATTTCTGCAGCAAGAGAGTATTTAACCCTTTACCTAACGAATCGCCCGCATCCGCCCCCCTTAATATGCAAATTCAGCAGTTGAAAAAATTAACTTTTTCAAAATATTTAGACAAAACCATATCATGTGACCCCTCATTGGAACGAGCTCATTGAGCTCGTTCCAATGAGGGGTCACATGATATGGTTTTGTCGAAATATTTTGAAAAATTTTAAAAAATGATATTTAAAATAATAAATTTTGATATCGCCTGTGTTGGGTAAAGGGTTTAAAAAAAAAACGAAAAACCTTAGATTACGGGATGTCGACGGTTTCGCTTTCGGTTTTTTAAAAAAAATAAAAACCTCGGTTCGGTTTCGGTTAACCTACAGCTCTATCCAGGTCTCCAGGACAAGAATTTCACAATCTAATTACCACAGGGCCAATATGCATCTGGATGAATTTTTTTGCACCACTTAAAACAGATTATTATCAACTTATAAAGTACTACTAGCAAATTACAAATAATTTACATCAATCGTAATGAAGTATGGCAGATCTGCCTTTATAAAAGCAAATTAGAGGGGAAGCGCTAATAGCTATTTTTAGCCATTATCGTCCTGTGACCTGGTCTCTCTGCTTCATTTATATTTTGCTTCCGTGACATTCAAGGCACTTACCCTTGTCCCTGAATTATAAAAGCAACATAATTTGGGTCAGAAATCTGATTTGGGTGATTTTTTGAAAAACATTTCTCTTAGATAGTAACAGTTCTCAAAATGTAACCAAACGAAACATCCAGGTCCATGAAACAAGTCAGTTGTGAGTGGATCTTGATAATAATAACGACTTTCATGGGTGTAATGCTCCATTATTGGCCCTGCTTAAGGGATTAGCAGCTCTATAGCTTGACTATCTCCTCAGGCCTCTACCTGCTGTTCGGGCTGCTAATCCCTTATGTAGGTCTGAGAAGGGAACGTAATGCCCTCGGGTGGTGGCCGAGTGGATAAGTATACTGGTCTCTCAAGCCAGAGGTCCCAGAATTGATTGAGTTATCAAGGTGTCCAAATACTCTCTGGCAGCATCAATTGTGTGGATGATGCTTTCGCTGATTTTTGGCATATGGACAGACAGCCACAATTTCTCGGTACCCTATGTTTTTCAGGTCGCTAGAGCCCTTGAATACGGCCCAGTCAGCAACAGAGTTTTCAAAGCATCCAATTTCCTGTAACAGTAAATTCTCCCCAAGCAATACTATGTTATGTTATTCACACTGGAGACAATTTAAATATCGGTGGAGTTAACTGTCAAACATTATATGTTATCTTACTATTATAATCAGTTCCTCCAACTAAGGTGAAAGAAACCCTTTGCTTTGCAAGGAAATAAAGTATAAATTATTCAGTTCAATGCCTTTAACCCTCTCAAGACTTAAATGTGGGTGCCAAAGATTTTATTTCCATGAGAATAATGTTAACCCTTTCCAGACCCACATTCCAGCTCTAAACATCATTCACATAAGTGGCTAAAATGTCATTTCTGATTCCTAGATCAAACCCTTTTAATACTGTGCAGAAATATGATTTTTGTGGTTTCTTGGAAAATATATCTGATTCCTGTATGAATATCTTTAAATACTATAAACAAAAATCTATTTCTGATTTCTTTAAAAATATTTCACCTCCCAAAATAATCCTCCATAAATTCTCTTTCTATTTTGTTTATTTCTGATGCTTTAACCCCTTTCACACATACTTGAATTTACTGGATGCAGTAAATTCAGTTTCTCTAGTCTTTAATATGATTTCATGAGACTTACTTTTAAATCCAAGTGCATAATGCTGTTATCATGTAAATATACCAATCCTTCTATAATCTGTCTTAATAACCTTGTGACATCATTCTCATTAAATGACTCCTCGATCACAACTTCATGGAACAATTCGCCACCAGCACAACTGTACAACAATAAAATATATATGAAATGAGAAGAATGTATTAGTGTCCACCAAAGTACAGGTAAATACTGACAGCTGATAAAAATGATAATATTAGGAGTGCTGAGAACAAGTTTTATCATGTAAACCTATATCTTTTCTTTCCTTGGAAATGGTTGTTTCAACCATACCTTACATAGCAGTCAAAAACCAGCCATTCAATTTTTGTTTGTTTTCACTTTATCTCTCAAATTTATACAGCTTATGACACTTAATTAGTATAAGCTTGTTGAGCTCATTCCAATGATGGGCCATAAGTTTTATGCGAAAAAAAAATGAAAAATTCTAGTTATTAACTGGTTGAGGGCTAGATTATTTTGGAGGCTGTAATTTGTTATTTAAAATTTGTTTTATTACAAATTATTGGAGAGTGCCCAGCACTCTCCAATAATTTTTAATGAAATAAATTTGTAGAAACATAATATTATTTGCCTTTGACTGAAAATGAAACATGAGCAAGGAAAATGTTGGCTTGTGGTTGGGTACCTCATTTTTCTGAAAGCCCTGATAGTGATAGTTGCTCGTCGTTGCTCGGTGGTTCTCTCTGGGTACTCTGGCTTCCTCCACCCGTAAAACTGTCACAGTCATGATTAGCCATTGTGCTTAAGTATGTGACCTTAAACCCCAATAAATGAATACATAAAGCCCTGATAGTGGCTTCTAGCACTCAACCAGTTAAAGAAATATGTTTGCAATAGTTGTCTGTTATTCATATCGGGTTGGGGGTTAAAAATGACTGATAGATGAACACAATGAAATACAATGTATTAATTGCTTATCTGTCTGCCCATCCTTCTGCAAGTCTATACATGAACAAACATCTGTTACTGATCAGATGTTCAAAACAGTTACAAATGTTTAGATGTGACTTATCTGAAGTCTAACAGTCTGCATACAGGTCAAATTGTAGCAATGAAGCAACATCACTGAGAGTGTAAATTTCCAACCTTGTTTTGTTTAGTCTTAAACGCTGCCTCCAACACCATAGGGCATAAAATGCTAACTGAAAGATTGGCACAAAGAATAGGTCTCATTAATCATGCCCTTGACTGGTTTGCATCGTGTCTTTCAGGTCGCACACAAAACATAGTCATTGACAGCCAATCCTCAGAATAAGTAACACTTCAGTCCAGCAGCCCCCAAATGGTTAATGTTACGCTCATTACTCTAATAGACAGAACGCGATGTGCGTTTGAATCGGTTGGTGTTTTACATAACGAGTTGGAATGGCGCAGTCATATTTATTACACAAATTTTAATTCTGATGTTTAAACCCAAAGGTGCAGAGTCCATTTGTTTTGTTTGAAGCTGTACTGATTAAACGAATCAATAAAAAATCAAAATAACATTTTGGTAACCCATCTAAATTACACTTGTTATCTTTTCTATTGGGTGTGTTTGTTGAAATTTGTATCCAATTTCTATTGGGTGTATTTGTTGAAATTTGAATGGCTGGACTGTCCATTCATGCCTAACCATTTGGTGGCAATTACTGATAGTAAAAATAGAAGTACAAATTTGGGCAGATTTGCAAAACAGGTGGGAGAAACTTTTTTAAAAGAAGTTCGAAGCATGTCAGGATGTCCAAAGGTTTACCAAAATAAAGTTGACCAATTTAGATATACATGTATGGGGATCCGCAGACGCGACGACCACAGGACTGGGTTAATGTTGTGGTTGGAAATGGTTGCTTTTTAATATTATCTCATCTTTGGTTAACTAATTTTTTTGTGAACCAATTTTATTTTGCTTTGGACATTTTCATTTTCAAACTACGCAACAGACGATCGATAATTGTAAAACAAAATTTGGAAACTTTTCGAAGTGTAACTAATTACTCAAACGGGAAAGGAACTAGCATAAATGGTGCTTGGAAAAAGTTCCAGCTTGTAAATCACCAGTGGAATACAGAAACATTTATGTCCTAGCGGCAATTGCGTTAAATACAAGGGTTTATTACTTTCCAAAGTGTGATTTACTGGGATTTCCGGGTTTGATTATAAACGATAACTTCACAAGTGAATTATGCAATCAACAATTGTGTCATGTATCCGTGCGTGCAAACAAAAACGCTTTGCTGTAGATGTAATGGGGACTTCATTGTTTTTTTTAACCCTTTACCTAATATGAAAAGCAGATGACACTTGCAAAAAAAAATTCTTGAATAGCTATTATTTTCATTTTTTGTCTCAAAAACATAGCTTATGACCCCTCATTGGAATGAGCTTGACGAGCTCATTCCAGTGAGGGGTCATAACCTATGTTTTAGAGACAGAAAATGAAAAAAATGATGAAAATTAATTGGCGATTTTTGAGAATAGCACTGGCCGCTGTGTTACCTGGGGTTAAATAATATAATTATCGTTAATAATAAAAAGTAACAAACAGAGTAATCACTTGACTGGACTGGTTACGTGAAATAATTCATTCGAGGCGAGGGACTATATTGTAAAACACTCGTGCGCATTTGCACACTCATGTTTGTACAACGTCCCTCACCGCTCATGAATTATTTCACAAACAAGTCCAGTCAAGCGATTACTCTCTATTTAAAATTTAATGGATGTGTAATAATACTATTTATGTTCTCTGTGCTGATGAAATTATCCAGAGAAATGGCCATCACTTTCATTTCTATGCTGATGAAATGAAGCCATATATCAGTTACACGCAGGACATAGAACACGATGCTCGCAATAAAACTGAATGCTCAATTTTGGACATCAAGGCATATATGACGGAAATTTTTCTCAAATTGAACAAAGATAAGATGGATGGTTCAAAAGTTCAGAACATCAAAGCTTTGAGTGTACCTAAAAGAGCTTCGTTGTTTACCGAAGGTAGGTCAACTGACATGAACTTCATTTTTTATCGACTTCAAAAAGAAGATCGCAACTGACGACCGGTCCGACCGATTTTTTTTATTCAATTAACAGGAATTTACTCTATAAGCCATATTCAATTAACAGGACAAATTTGTACTGGAGGTATGGTAAATGGTTTTGTGTTGGAAAATTATATTCAATTAACAGGGTTATTCAGTTAAGAGATATACAATTAAGTGGACTCCACTGTACTTGAAATCTGGCGGCACATGGGATAATTCTAAACAATATGTGCATCATGCTACATCAATGCTGGAAATGAACAAAATTGACAGGTGCAGTTTTAAGCTTCTGCAAAATCAGAGACGGGAGTAAATTGCACCCGTAAAATGTTAGTATATGAGTTTTCGAGGGAATACTGTCACCAAACACCAGAAACCTTAACCCTTTGAACTCGAGCGGCCCTTTTTCAAGCCAGGAACATGACACGTCATAATGCCATTAAATAGAATAGCTGTTCAGTAAATGTGTGGGGTAGTCCAATCAAGTATTTTCAACGTGCAGCCCATAGGCTGCACGTTGAAAATATTAATTGGTCTACCCCAAATAATGAATATGGAATCTAATTGCTGCCATTGAACCAGCATGGAAGATACCACTAGTGTTCAAAGGGTTAAATGTATAAGGAATTGCTGAATTATGACAGTAACCTGCCACTGGCCGCAGACTGCAGCTTTCTCAAACCAACACACATTTAAATGCCCTCACAGTATATTAGTGCTCCACAGTATTTTTCAAGGAGTGCATGCTTTAGCTCCCGTAAAATAGAAAGCACAGGTGCTGACAGGAGCAATTGCACTCGCACCCGTCTCATTTCCAGGACTGCTACATGTTGTTTGGGTACTGATTTCTCAAATGTAGAGCTTTCCACTGTGAAATGGACACTATTAGACTCCAGTGAAGTTCCTATTTCAAGGATTTAACTTCATTGAACAATTGGTTAGGTCATGTGGAATTCACGTACTCCGTCTGTAGGTTAATGTCAGTCATGACATTTTGTGCTCTGTTGCTGTCAGAGTGAAGAAAGTTAAAAAATCTCACTAACCAGATTCAATTATCAAGGGAGTCAGAGACTGGAGGAGTTCCTTTTCACAAGAGTTGAGTATTGGAAACACATATTTGGGCTTTATTCCAAAGTGCTGGTACCAGAACTTAACTGGTTGAGTTCTAAATTATTTTTCAAAGGTGATTTGTAACATGAGTACAGTTACAACTAAAAGTCCTGTCCTGAAATGCACACATATAGCATGTTGATCTGCACGTTAATCTACGCATTATGGCCATAGTAAGGCTATCAACTTGTGTACATGTGGCCTGTGCACAAGCAATGTTTCAGCCAATGGACCTCTGGGTAACCCGGAGGTCCACTGGCAGAAACATTGCCCGTGTTTGCTATGAGTAACCAGGAGAACCTGCCGTGCTTTGGATGCCATTCGATAAGGCAATTGTGCGCAATTCCTACGTGCAATTAAGCCTAGATAAGCGCACATTTTGTGACAGGACTTCTAGTTTTAACTTATTTCTTTCAAAGAACCCATGCAATCAGCATTGGAAGCCTTAGTTTAGCAAGATTATGTTCATGAACAAAAGCTTTGTTATAATTTATTGGATAGTACCTGTTGGCACTCTCCAACAAATTGTAACAAAACAATTTATAGAAATATTTATTTTGTACTGCTCAGAAAACATGCCTATGTAAACAGTGTAAAGCCACTAAAGTGGTTTTCAGCATGTTTCAATACAGCCATGATAGTGGCTTCTGTCACTTAACCCTTTTCCTAACATAGTGGTCCAAAACAGTCAGGAAATTGACCAAAATAAGTCTACCGCAGCCTAAAATATCTTACAAATGGCTCGATAAAACCATACAAATATGGATATCATTAGAATCGGCTCAATGAGCCGGTTCTAATGATATTCATATTTGTATGGTTTTATTGAAAAATTGTGAAAATGTAAAATTTAATTTATTTTTTTAAAAAGCTGTGTTAAGTAAAGGGTTAACCAGTTAAAAGGCATAATATTCTGTAGCTGCGTATCATATCGTCTTTGAAAAGAAATTATTTAGTCTGGATTTGCCTTGTTACAATTTATGGGAGAGTGCCTCATATAAATTGTAACAAAGCAAACACATTAAAACAACAAATTTTGACGCCCAAAAATAATTTAGCACTCTACAAGTTAATATTTTTCCTGCAGTCGTAAACTGAAACGCCTCCCAGTAACACTGTTTACATGAACCTTCAAGGAGGATTGAGGTTCACAAAGCCATTTTTGAAGTACCTATACTTTTATCTATCTGGTATTTGAAGAATTTAACTGATAGAGAGCTAAGGTCACACAAAGTAGATCTTCTGTTTCTCAGGCCATTATTTGTGAATTGCATGCGGGCGAGCGTTTTTTTATTTTATTTTTTATTTCAGTAATTACTTTTTTGCCATCAAAAGTTCATGTTCTTGGTTCAAAAATTTTAGGCCTCATAATCTACAGAATAGCATGGGTGGTGGTGTATTTCATCCCTTGAGTGCAAGAAGACTTTGCAATGCTAAAGCATTGCAAAGCCTTCTTGCACTCAAGGGACAAATTCATCAATTTTTTTAACTTGGGTAAAATATCAGACATAAACAATTTAATTTTTATTTTTTTTAAGTTTAAATTGGTTTTAAAAAGAGAGCATGCGGCAGCCAAAAGGACCAAGCGGGAGGGCCTGAGAAACAGATTTTTTATTTTTTTAGGCCTAAATTATATTTCAAAGGTGATTTGTAACATGAAAATTGTTTTCAAAGATACAATGCTACCAGAAAGGGCAGGCTTAATTTAGCAAGATTTTGTTAATAAACAATTGTTTTGTTATTATTTATTGCAGAGTGCCTGTTGGCAAGCCAGAAAATAAGCAGACAGACATCTGCAAAATGAGGTGCCCCGAGGGTGAATTTAGTGATGCTACACTGAACAGCAAGGTAGCATCACTAAATTTACCCTCTGTGAACCTCAATCTGAATCAGTCTCAAAACTAAACAGAATGAGGTACCCAGAGAATAATTTGGCCCACTGTATGGGATAGCATGATCAAATTCACCCTCTGGGGACCTCATTCTGCAAATGTCACAAGGATTATTTTCTGGCCTGCCTGTTGGCTCTCTCCAAAAAATTAAAATTTTTTAGTAAATTTTGTTTCTTAACATACCTCCCACAACTGTTTACAATTGGCTGTAATGTAAGTGCAAGCCCTACTTCAGAACTAACTCAAGCTAATAACTTTTCCAAACGAGTTGGAAAAGTGGAAGAGTGCAAAAGCACTAAAAAAAAAGATTGGAAAGGGGTCAAGCGAGACCGGCGCTCTACATTACAGGTACTCTCTCTGCACACCTCTTGCATTTACCGAGCGCATGCGCAACAACCGTGACGTCAATTCCGAATTTTCGCCAACAAGAAGTTTGTGATTTAGAGGGGAGGAAACGATATCAAGATATCCCCTAGGATGGTGGGTCTCCTGTAAACAATTGTGGTAGGTATGTTAAGAAACAAAATTTACTAAAAAATTTTAATTTCTTCTCAACCTACTCACAATTATTTACAACTGGCTGAATAAACACTAGGAGGAGGTGAATCAAATAACCAATACCAACAAGCAGCAGAAAGAAATGCAACAAGGGCAGAGAATGACATCAAAACCTGTAAAGAAGAAAGTGGAAAGGTGCTGAAAAAGAAGCTGAAACACCAACATCACAGTATTGAAAAGAATGAAGTACCTGAAAAGAACAAGTCTGAGCGATGCACAAACCTGAAAATACATATTTAACGAGGGTGCACAACAGCCTGAGCAGCAACAAGAGGGCCTAAAGAAAAAAGATCCACAGATTGATGCTGTAGGTGGCGGAGATAAAAGGAGGAGAAAGTAGAAGCATTCCTCCAGTAAGCCACATTCATAACATCCCTGAGCAAAACAGAATTGAAGAACACCTAGGAAGTAGAAATGGCACGAACCTCATGAGCATTAAATTGGTTCGAAACAAGATCCAAAGCAGACAAACTGGAATAAGCCAGCTTGATATCCAGCTATCCATCTGGAAATAGAATGGGACGAGATAGACTGCCTCCCAGGAATGAGAGACAAAGAATCTCTTCCAACCCCTCCGATTGAACTGCGTGTGATTAACATAAGCCTTGATCACACGAACAGGACAAAGAAGAGGCCTCTGGCCATCGACATCAGGGAGAGCCCGAATGCAGATGGGAGGAGGTACTGAATCAGTAAGCTGATTCTTGGCCAGAAAAGAGCAATCAGTTGTGAAGGTTGCACTGTTAGCCTCATTTCTGAAGAAAGCAGTCTTTTATGTGAGAAAATGCATACCAGTCTCAGATAAAGGCTTGAACAGCGCCCCCTCCAAACAATGTAACACAAATGCTAAGTTCCATTTGGGTGTAAGACGCAAAACTCAAGGCCTCTTCAGAGAAAAGTGCCGAATCAGTTTGGAGAGAAAGAGATTACAACCGATGCACCGCTATCCCACATAAGAGAAAGTATCTGACAGTATAGACCGATAGCCCTTAATAGTAACAGGCTGGAGACCCTTGGAGTCAAAAAAGTATACCAGAAAATCCACAAAATACACCAGCGGTAGAAAACTTTCCATTTAGCAGCATAAGTCATGCCAGTGGAATGTCGCCGTGATGCAGAAATGCACTCCACTGTTCGTCTCGAAAAACCTCTACGTCGGAGACAGAACCTGATAAAAGACAGGTGTGAAGGGACAGGCCTGCCAGGTTGTTGTGATACTTCCTGGGCTGACCCTGGGAAAGAAGATCGCAGCATTGAGGTAGATGAATTGGTCGATCTGCCAACAGAGGCCGCAGCTGATTGATCCACACCCTCTGTGGAGACAGGGGTGCGATCAGAATGACCCTGCAACTGCAAGTGCGAATCTTCACCAAGACCTGAGGAGGAATCGGTGCAGGAGGGAAGGCATAGCCGATCCAACATGTCCAGTCCAGAGACAGAGCGTCTACCACAAAGGCTAGTGAATCCAGACAAGGGGAGAGAAAGGTCTCTACCTGATGATTCCAGTGAGTGACGAAAAGGTCGACAAGAGGACGACCCCACCATTCACAAATCGTCTGGAACACTGACCGATGCAGCATCCATTTGGTGGGAAGGACACTGTCCCATCAAGACAAGGAGTCTGCTGGGACGGTTAGACGTCCAGGAATGTGCCGAATGGCCACCCGAGCAGAAAAGAACAAGGCTGAGCGATGCACAAACCTGAAAATACATATTTAATGAGGGTGCACAACAGCCTGAGCAGCACAACAGCAGAAGATCCCGATAGCCAATACATGGGAATTGAATGCGTGCCACCTTGATGCCGGATGTAGGCCACCACTGTAGAATTGTCCGAAAAGAAGCAGGACTGTGTGATTTGACAGGTGAGAGATTCATTGCTGAAAACTCAACAGAAGAGCAAGGAGCTCCTTCTGGTTGATATGAAGGACCATCTGTTCGCTGTCCCACTCGCCGTAAGTAGCCGGGCCAAGAGGATCCAACGCCGAACCCCAGCCCTGATCGCTGGAATCTGCAGTAAGGATGCGATCGGCCGAAGGAAGATCCAACGGGACACCCTGAGTCAACCAGGGAACATCGGCCCAAGGGTGGACGCGACAAAGCAAGGACCGAGGAACAGGAAGTTCCAGGTCCAGAGGATTTGGATGCCAATGATCCAACAGGAAGTGTTGAAGAGGTCGGACAAACAATCGACCCAGAGGAATGAGATCTGTCACAGAATCGCAAAGGCCCAGTATCCAATTGAAAGTCCTTGCAGAGACCGAGGTGGATCAGAGCAGGTTCTGAGTCAAGGTGGAAAGGATCACCACCCGAACCTTGGGAACCAACACCACATTGTGAAAAGTGTTGAAATGCATTACCAAATGACGAAATTGCTGAGAAGGAAGGAGATCCGACTTTTTGCAATTGACTCTGAAATCCAGCGACGTGTTCCTGACCACCTCGATCGCCCCTTTGGAGAGGAGACCTGCACCAGAAGTCCCGACGCTGAGGATCGGAAGGGACCTGAGTTGGGAGGGGCACCAGAGATAACCAGGGGTGCTGATGAAAGGACAGTTGCAGACCTGATTGGATGACGTTAAGGACCCAAGGGTACGATGTTATCTCTGTCCAATGGTCAAAAAACAGCGACAGCCTTCCCCCGACTGGAGGCAAATCGAGGTGAAGACCTTCATTTGCATCCACGTAAAACAAGTACTGTGAACATCATCGACATGTTTCACCTGCAAACAAGAAGGACAAGGGAGTGTTTTCGGCATTGTCCAAAAAGGTGACAGAAGAATTTCTTGTGGGAAAAATCCCAAAAAATAATCCAAAGAATCAAGCTTCCCACCAGTGGAAAACCGATCAACGCGGGTCGCGTTTTTGCATGCGGAAAAGGTAAGATAAGCAAAGATAACACAAGCTAAAATGAGCATAAAAATAAAGAAAACACAACAATTTTGAGCTTGATTAAAGGATACAATCCTAGAATGCACATATAACAACAAACATAGCGAGTTATTCAAGTTGTTCTCGAAGAAACAAGCTGAGCAGCACGAGTTACAAAAATTCCGACCATGCATAATGGCGAAAAAAAGGAATTGACATCATGGTTGTTGCGCATGCGCTCGGTAATGCAAGAGGTGTGCAGAGAGAGTACCTGTAATGTCGAGCGCCAGTCTCGCTCGACCACTTTCCGATCTTTTTTTAGTGCTTTTGCTTGAGTTAGTTCCGAAGTAGGGCTTGCACTTAAGTTTACGTTACAGCCAATTGTAAACAATTGTGAGTAAGTTGAGAAGAAATAATAAAAGCAATTTTTTATGATTCCTATTTTTCTACTACAGCACAAATAATAAGATTACGCATACAGTGTGAAGCAGCTTTCAGCACCTTTCAGTAGAACCCTGATAGTAGCTTTCAGCACCCAACCAGTTTACTGTCAGTTTTTGAATTACAACTCAAATACTATTTTTTTGCACAGCAATTTAAGACCTATTTTTGAAAATCATAAATCAAAATTAACATAGGTCCAAAATTTACTGACAAGATATTTTCTAATTTTTGATATTTATTTTGAAGTTTTATAAATTCATGACATATCGTTTTCTTATGTCAATCACGATTCCCGATTCACAAAGGTAGAAGCAAAATGAATGAATGATTTGAATGCTACGAACTAATCAACAAATTATGGGTACAAAAACAATCTGACTTAATTTTTTAACCCTTTACCTAACATGAAAAGCAGACGACACTTGCAAAAAAAAATCTTGAATAACTAATTTTTTTCATTTTTTGTCTCAAAAACATAGGTTATGACCCCTCGTTGGAACGAGCTCGACGAGCTCGTTCCAACGAGGGGTCATAACCTATGTTTTTGAGACAAAAAATGAAAATATTTTGAAAATTAATTGGCGATTTTTGAGAATAGCGGTGGCCGGTTTTGGCCGTTACGTTGGGTAAAGGGTTAAACAAGAAGGGTGATTTGAACAATCTTGCAAAATGAAACTGTTTGGATCTCTTGAATATTTTTATGTTATTTCACCTGTTACTACAATATTGAATGCAAGGCTACATGCTTGTTTCATTTTATTGAGGTTTAACCCTTTACCTAACACAAAAGAAAGACAACACTTATAAAATTCTTGAATAACAAATTTTTTTTCAATTTTTGCATCAAAAACAGCTCAATGAGCTCATGTGACAAAACAAGACTAACGGTAACCGTCCGGCCAAGGATGCCCCCAAATTATGACCAAATGGCCTATAATATGGGAATGAAAAGTTTTGTGTTGAATTTGGTGCTCACTATATACTTTCAAATTTTATAAAATACATTTAAAGTTGCAGTGTCAGTAGTTCAGAATGAAAAACCCCGACAGTGTGAGAAAATTAGGCTTTTCACATTCCTGTGACCTTGACCTTTGCCACTCAAACATGATGTTGCTATGCAACAGACCTTCCATTGATCTTTATTCTAGTGTGAAGTTTCAAGGAAATCCACCCAAGCATTATAGAATTATGGCTCCGGATGGACAAAAACCGTCTGTGAATGAATGAAGTTTTCACTTTCCTGTGACCTTGACCTTTGTTGTTCGTGCATGGTGTTGCTGTGCAACAGATCATCCATTGGTCTTTATTCTAGTGTGATGTTTCAAGGAAATCCATCAACGCATTATAGAATTATGGCTCCGGAGGGAAAGAATTAAGTTTTCACATTTCTGTGACCTTGAACTTTGTCATTCGAGATGGGTGTTACTGGCCAAAAGACCTTCCATTGGTCTTTACCATCATAGCATTGCTTCAAAACCCAGAGTTCCCACAAGGAAAAAACACTTTTAACTCATGATGGTACATGGCAAATATGAAACTACTCAAAGTGGATCAAAGAGGGAGCGTTACAATGAAAATCACATTATGACGAAATATGAACTTGGAACATCATTTAACTCCCTTAATGCTGCTAGTGGATATTCCTGCCCAGAATTAGACTTCTCTTGCCACTGGAATAAGTATAATTCGGCACATTAATAAAAATCCCCCTCCCTGTGTAAATTATTTATTTGTTTATTGGTGTTTAAGGTCACATGTTTCGGTACAATGGCTAATCATGACCATGACAGTTTTATGGGTGGAGGAAACTGGAGTATCCAGAGAAAACCACCGAGGAACTGTCAGCTCCCCAACAAACTAACTCTACACAAGCAGGGTTAGCATCAATTGGTTGAAGACAAGTGCACCACCATGTGTAGTACGCCTTAGTACACAATGCTTCATGCCCACACGTGGACAATGGGGGTGAAGTGTCTTGCCCAAGGACACAATACAGTTGCTGAAGGTGGGATTCGAACCAAGGACCTCTCGGTTTGCAGCCTGCACCTCTACCAACTGAGTCATCGCACCCCTCCTGTGTAAGTTAAAAGGACTTTTTGACCAATCATTTCTTGAGTTAAATATGGATACATTGTTCATCAATTATAGTCATGACTGCTTTGAAGCAGCCATGACTAGATTTGATAAAAAATATTTTGAGAATATCCAGCAGGTTAAGAGTTAAACAAATGATAAACTTATGACGTTAAAGAGTTTAGATATTAATATGAGATTATTGTTGTCATTAGATCATGAGTACAGGACTTTTTATAAGTGTAGAACAGAGGATTCTAGTTTACTTCCAACATGGCCACAAGATTCACAATTTAATTTGAATGAAGGCAACTCAACATAAAAAGTTACTGAAATGAACTGACAATAATATGGTCTGAGGTTTGTGCCTGTTCAACATCAAATGAGATGTGAAGTGTCGAAGTTGAACATATAGGCTCTGAGCTGCAAACCTCAGACCATGTTACCGTCAATTTTTCACAATAACTTATATGCTCCAATAAAACCTTACCCATAGCCCAAAACCCACATCATGAAATTAACAAGGCTACTTTTAACAAGGAGTAATTTAAAAATATTTTCCATCCAATCTAGTCATGGCGGCTTGATGAACAAGTGTACCAGATCAATATACAGATGCCTATTAAGAAATTGCGCTTGTTAAGAAATGTTTAGTTGAACAAAAGATCAATAATTCCTTCAAATTGTACATTAAAGTTGAATATACTGTTTTCAAGTTATTGTGTGGCGAATCAAAAGTCACCCAAACTCCCAGATGGTTGCCATGGAGGCCATATTGGACATGCCAGAATGCTGATTATTGAAAGAAACCATCCTCTAGTCATGATTAATCAACCATAAACATCCGCCAGTCATGACTAATCAACCATAAAAAACAGTATCTGTCTGATGTATTGTTTTCAAGTTATCACATGGACAAACAAAAGTTAACGGATGGATGGAAGAATGGAAGAGGGACAGACAGATGGATGGACAGATGGAAGGACAGATGGACATTGACGCTGGTTATCGAAAAGGAACCATCCTCTAGTCATGACTAATCAACCATAAAAAACAGTATCTGTTGGATTATCACATGGACAATCAAATGTACCTAAAAATCCAAGATGGCTGCCAGAGCGGCCATATAGGATATGCCAGAATGCTGGTTATCGAAAGGAACCATCCTCTAGTCATGCTTAATCAACCATAAAAAAGCAGTATCTATTGGATCTATAGTTTTCAAGTTATCGTGTGGACAATCAAAAGTCCCTAAAAATTCAAAATGGCTGCCGTGGTGGCCATATTTGAAATGCCATAATGGTTATCAAAAGGAACCATCCTCTAGTCATGACTAATCAACCAAAGAGAAACAGTATCTGTTAGATGTATTGTTTTCAAGTTATCGCATGGACAAACAAAAATTAACAGACAGATGGACGGATAGAGACAGACAAGCGGATGGACAGACGGACAGGTGGATGGATGGACGGATGGACGGACATTTCCATACCAAACGAGCAGCCATATAAAATTTTAACTCAAGAAATCATTGATTGAAATACTGATTTAATTGTCAGAGAAACATTTTGTTGACAAGAGATACGACTGGCATTGCATAATATGTCTGATAGGCAATTTCTAAGTAAAAAAAAGCCCATAACTTTTGTAACTAGAGTGATGTCATGCATGCAGCCCGACTGTCCCAGGAATGGCAATGCTTAGAAGCAAAATAGTCGGAGCCATTTCTTGTTAACAGTTTACCTAACGAATCTGCCATATCTACACTCGTGATATACAAAATTTGCTATTCAAATTTTATTTTTTCATTTCTCTACTTCAAAACATACCTCATGACCTATTAATGGAACAAACTTGATGAGCTTGTTCCAATAAGGAGTAATAAGCCATGGTTAGAAATAAATAAAAAATGAAAAATATGAGGTTTCAGAAAAATAATTTGTACTGTTGGCTTCAACTTGTGTAAGGTACAAGACTAAAGATGCAGTACATAAAGCAATGTTGGGTTATATGAGTCAGTTTTCTTTTTTGCATGTAATAACTCCCAATCCTTCAAAATGCATTTTGGGAATAATTGCCTAAGTGGGAATTTGTGTGTGTGTGTGTGGGGAGGGGGGGGGGGGGGGGGGGCAGTTGTGGAACCTATATTGAAACCTGGCCTGTATTACTAGCTGGAAAATACATATATCAACTTTGGTTGAAATCAAGTAATCCAAACTGGAGTTATGGACCAACAGATGGACGGACGAAAGTCATGACTATAGCCCTGACTATAAACAGTCAGGCTAAAAGTATAAATTTTATAGTAAATTTCCTTTCTTATTATACCTACCAAAATTGTTTACAACAGGCTTGCACTACAGTGGAAGAACCTAACTCGGATAAAATACTCTCTATTTTAATCTTTCCCAAATCAAAAGTGGTGTAAAAACACCACGAAAAAATAAGCCAAAACTGGGCCGAGCACCATCGGTGCACACCCAGTATGGGACGCTCTTCCATAGTACAAATCCCTAACTTCCGTCAGTGTACAATGCATCAATTCGTCATTCTTTTGATTCCGAACAACACAGGAGTTATGTGATCAGCGGGGAGGAAGGATTCTTACCCGAATAAGAAGATGGGAGGGCCTCCATGTAAACAATTTCGGTAGGTATAATAAGAAAGGAAATTTACTATAAAATTTATACTTCTTATCAACCTACCTCAATTGTTTACAACAGGCTGAATAGACAAAAGGCTGGAGGGAATCACATAACCAACCCACACATAACTCAATAGCACTGGGACCATGGACAGAGGAAGAGATCCCTAGGCCTATCAAACCATAGCATCACAAACATTAGAAAAGCCAATGAAAGATGAGGCGTATGGTGTAGTGCGACGCACAGACAGAAAAGGCAGTAACAGCACAAAGCTGGAACCGACCCTGAAAAAAGCTGAAAAGCTTGGATAGACAACATCCTGAGCCGAAGAAAGAGGGCCCCAAGGGTCTCTGTCGACTCCTGCAACTGTCGCAGAGAAAAGGAGAATGTAGCATTTCCCCAGAAGGCTGCCAGTATAACATCAGTCATCCGACAACATGACAGAGTTATTAAAAGAGGAAGACAATGCACGCACCTCCTGGCAGAAAAAACAATTGGTAATACAATCACCAGTAGCTAGACGAGCGGAAGCTGCACGAATAGCAAGACAAGTCCATCAAGAAATGGATGCAGGAGATATCTGGCATGAGGGAAAACGCATATTCATCCAGGATAAAGGCGTGAACGCCCCCCACCCCCAAGCAGAGCAGCGCCCAAGAAAGTGACCATCTTGGAGTAAACTGCAAAGTCCAAGGCCTTTTCAAGGAAAAGAGCTGAACACGCTTGGAGAGGCAAGGATGAGTGTCGAAACAATGCGGTATCACATAGGAAAAAATGTCTCCGAAGCATGGACAAGTACACATAGCTGGAGACCCCCAGAAACAAACATATACCAGAAAACTCCGCAAGCAGTGTGATCGAAGGAGTGACAGAAGCAACAGAGTGATCACACACCATCGACAGAAGAACCTTCCACTTAGCCACAGAGGCTAAACCAGTGGAGTGAGTGCCTCCTTGAAGAAAAGCAACTCCACTGCGTGTCTCGAAAAACCACTACGGAGGAGACAGGACCCGATAAAAGACATGTGTGCAGGCACAATGAAGTCGGGTCAACTTGAAAACCTCCCGGGCGACTTTGGCAAAGAAAGTCGCGAGGCAGAGGGAGACATGCCGGAACCGCCGCTAACAGAGAGCGGAGCAGAATGATCCACACCCACCGAAGCGACGGGTGTGATCGAAAGGAATCAACAACTGCAGGTTCATATCTGGGTGAGAACCTGAGGCAGAATCGGAACCGGTAGGAAGGTGTAGCCGACAAGACCATCCCAAAGGAGGGCCAGAGCGTCCACGGCGAAAGCCAGAGCATCTGGACACGGGGACACGAAAGTGTCCACCTGATGGTTCCAACTAGTCACAAGAGATCGATGGAACCCGCCATGTGGAGCATCCACCTGGTGGAAATGACCCTGCCCCGACGGGACAGGGAGTCGGCTAGGACGTTCAGGCGACCGGGAATGTGACGAACAGTCACCCCGGCGCGGACATCCTGAGCGAGCAGTAGAAGATCCCAAGCCAATTCGTACATTGGAACAGAGTGCGTGCCGCCCTGGTTCCGAATGTAAGCAACCACCGTCGAATGGTCGGACAACAGAAGGACCTGGCGATTCGATAGGTGAGGGATCCACTGCCTGAAACGCAGAAGAGAAAGAAGCTCCTTCTGGTTGATGTGTAGAGCTGCATGATCCTGGTCCACCATCCCATGAATGGAAAGACCTAGAGGATCCAACGTCGCACCCCATCCGAGATCGCTGGCATCTGCCGTCAGAACGCGATCGCACGTGGGGAAGTCCAACGGAACACCCTGCGAAAGCCACTGGACATCCGCCCAGAGGAGAAGGTGAGGATAAAGATAGTCTGGAAACTGAAGCACCAGATCCAGAAAATCTACATTCGGCCTCCAACGACTGAGCAGAAAGTGTTGGAGAGGTCTGACACGCAGCCAACCTAGAGGAATGAGATCCGTCACCAAACAGCAGAGACCGATTAGCCGGAGAAAACTCCGAGCCGTCGCGGATGTGGACTGGGACAGAGTCGGAGCAAAAGCTGAGAGAATCACAGCCTTGGCCTGGGGAATCGCCACCAAATTGAATTGTGTGCGGAAAGCCATCCCCAGATGAAAAAATGACGGAGAAGGGACCAGGTCCGACTTCTCCTCGTTGACTCTGAAACGTAGCGACGTGAGCAAGCTCAACAGCGTGGCGACATCCGACTCCAGGAAGGCAGCATTGGAATGCCCCTGGAGGATATCGTCCAGATATGCCGAAGTAGTCACCCTTGACTGTATGCGATGGAAAGCTATCACATGCGACATCAGTCTGGTGAAAGACCAAGGAACCAGGTTGAGGCCGAAAGGCATAGCCTTGAACTGGTAAACTCGCCCCAGAAAAATGAACCTGAGATACTTCCGTAACGCCCAATGAATCGGAACGTGAAAGTAAGCGTCTCGCAGGTCGAAGCTGGAAGCGAAATCTCCCTGGTGAATTGAACGGAGGGCCGACCTGAAAGTCTCCATGCTGAACTTGGGAGCAATGATAGACTGGTTCAGGAAACTCAGATCGAGAACCGGTCGGAGTCAGCCATCCTTCTTCGGCAACAAGAACAGGCGAGAATAGAAACCCCCTGACCTAATGTTCTTGATGACCTCAATCGCCCCCTTTGTCAGGAGATTGTCTATCTCCGTGGACAAAAGTTGCAGACGTAAAATGTCTGAAGGAACTGTGGTTGGAAAAGGCACCCCAGACAGAGTGGAGTGCTGTCGGAAGGATATTCGCAGCCCGGACCAAACATCTAACATCCAAGGATCGGATGTGATGGTGGCCCACGGTCTGCGAACTCTGCTATCCTTCCTCCAACCTGGGACGAGTCGAGGTGAGGACCTTCATTGCGAACCCCGACGAGGCTCGCGAGAGGAGAAAACACCTCTACTGAATGAAGAATCCTGGGAGTTCCCTCAAGACTGCCGACGCTTACCCCTAACCCTTGAGTAAGAAGTAGAAGCGGTGGCAGAAGGATCAGCCCCTTTTGCTTCGCAGAGGAAGCAGAGGGTACTTGTTAGGCTTGGAACGGCCTAATCAAGCTGGAAGAAACAGCAGCTGATCGTTGGAATGATGTAGTACGTCATCCCGGACCGTCAACACAGAATCATGGAAAAGTTGCGGACCTGTCAAAAAAACAGATCGAAGAGCAGCGTACTGCTCCTCAGGAAGGGATCGGCCTGTGTCCTGCACAGAGTCCTTTCGAACTAATTCCAGATTAGCTGTGTTACAGGCATGCGCGTGAGTAAGATGCATGAGCGCCTTGGACAGCACACGCAAAGGAGCCTGTACCTCGTCAATCTTATCTGAAGGCAGATAGGCAGCAAAAGCTGAGACGACGTGATCGGAGAGAGAAAGCATACCAAGCATCTCTCTCGATAAGCCCAATGTGGACTCTAGAGTCGTCATCGGAATGACGGCAGACTTGGACTTGGAAAGCCCGAGGGAATTGGAGTCCTGATCCAAAACCGTCAAAGTCTGGTAGACCGACGGATTGGCGGAATCGTAGGAATGATAACGCGCCGGAGGCAAAAAGGTGTCAACCCTGGTGAAGAACGGAGCCTTCATAGCCTTGGAACTTAGCTTGGAGTCCAAGGCTGAAAATGCTTCAACCAACTGTACCGAAGGGCACGGTCGAAGACGCCCAGAAGCAGGTTGCTCCATAGACTGTTGGCGCGCGACCGATGATCGCGGCCTGGCTGACACTGTCGACTGGTTAGATGGTTTGAGATCCGGAAGGAACCCAAACACGAAATCAAGAGCTGCCCCCAAGTCCGAAAACTGCTGGCTCTCGACATCAAGCATGTCTGACTCTTCCCCTGAGTCGGAAGACACATAGCCCAACGTGGGCAAACCAGCCGATGCCTCCCATGGTGTCGGAACACCAGGGGATCAGAAAGCGGCCTGTTTCTAATCCCGGGAGGCGGCGCCACTGGAGGCGCCTGGAAACCACTCGCTGCCTCGCTGGAAGCAACAGGAAGGCTCGTTGACAGAACCTGAGTGAGTAAGGAGAGGGCCTCCCTAAGCTCACTGCCCGTACTGGCCGGTTCGACAGGGGAACGAACCGGCAAAGTGGCTTCACCGCTGACCCTCTGAACCAGCGAAGGGTCACGATCCTCCAAAAGATCCGACATGGGACGACGGGCGGCAGCCGAAAACGTCTGAAGCCAGACGTGTATAGGGGTGTAACACACCCCGAGGAGCAACATAGCAGGAACTCATGAGAGTCACCGCTGACCTCTGCAGGGCAGAAGGTCCAGGCTGCACAAAAGACGTTGGACCCCCAAAACTGGTCGTGTGACCAGAATGAGGGACGGAAACGCCACAGAGTTCATAGTGTCCCACTAAGAACAACCGAAACCAATGACAACTGTGGTGCTCGACGGCGCAGAGACCACAGGAGAGGGTCCGGCCGGCAGCCACTTCCAACTTCGCCGAGTTGAAGTCAGGGAGGCTGAGGCCGATACCCCCACGTCTACACAACCAGACACCGCAGCAGACCACTGCAGGTATAAAACTACTGTGCTCATTGGCTGAGAGGACACAGTATAGGGTTCAGTCGGCAGCCCCATTTGACTTCGCCGAGTGGAAGTCTGGGAAGGCTGAGGCCGAAACCCCACAACCATACTACAGACATCCGTGCAGACCCTGGCAGGGAGAAGCCGAGGCCGGCTAAAAACGGTGCCCATGACGTTGTAGACGGAACAGCAGTAGCAGCAGATACGACGGGAGCTGTTGGAACTGGCGGAAAAGCGGAGAGAGCCACCAAGCTCGGCCTCCAAAGGAGGAGTCACAACCCTAGTGACAGCCTCAGATGTCGACTGGAGAGGGCGCATAGTCCCGGAACCAGGCATCTCAACACCAGAAAACCAACAGCTCCTGCAGTATCCACCACGGTAAAACACTGCACATTCCCACCGGAAGGGGAATAACTCTCACCAGACATGGTCGAATCGGGAAGCCCTGAAACGAAAGCGGTCCCCACCCCCTGCTGGTGCGGGAGGAGCTGCACATCCCCCACGGAGGAGGAGCAATTCTCATCAGACGTGGTCAAATCGGCCGACCCGAAACGAAAGCGTTCACCACCCCCCGCGGGAGCGGGAGGAGCTACATATCCCCCACGGAGGGGGTCAAACTCACATCAGACGTGGTCGAGTCGGGGGCCCCGAAACGACAGTGCCCCCCCCCCTCCCCCAAGGGTGCGGGAGGAGCTGCACATACACCACGGAGGGGGTAAACTCACATCAGACGTGGTCGAGTCGAGAGGCTCCCGAAACGACTGCATTCCACACCACCCGCGTGTGCGGACGAAACGGACACGAGAACACACCAATGGCGAGGGCAAAAGGAATTGCCCTAAAGGAACCGAACTGGAAAGAACAGAGGTGAGAGCAGTAGAAGAAAAAGGTGAACTCAACAGAAACAGAAAGTAGAAGAACACCCTCAACTACGAGAGAAGGTGGCAGAACCCAGACAGCCGACACCGACGCCTATAAAATTTTTTATCAACCGAAAAAATTCATTGTCGAATCGCGATGACACGATGTCGCAAAACATTCGCGAAAACGGAATAGTAATTAATAAACAATGAGAATGTGGTTGAAAATATAAACGAGAATATATAAAACACAGTCCTGTTATTATACGATCTTCAGATCCATAATTCCAGTCACAGGAAAACCATTATCCACGAGTTGAATTATCACTGTTTCAAAATGCATATGGCGGAAACACATCCTGCTCGTGCCTCGGATAGAAAAAGAATGACGAATTGATGCATTGTGCACTGTGACGGAAGTCAGGGATTTGTACTATGGAAGAGCATCCCATACTGGATGTGCGCCGATGGCGCTCGGCCCAGTTTTGGCTTATTTTTTCGTGGTGTTTTTACACCACTTTTCTTTCCCAAATCTTGGGAAAGATTAAAATAGAGAGTATTTTATCCGAGTTAGGTTCTTCCACTGTAGTGCAAGCCTGTTGTAAACAATTGAGGTAGGTTGATAAGAAATGCATTTTGTACCAAAGAAAAAATATTGCAGGAATGGCCCTGGGTGAGGAGGAGGTGGGGTGGGGAATGAGGGGTGGGGGAGAGTGGGGGTGTGTAAGGGGAGTCCATTTTTTTTTTCCACATGTGGTCAGTCAAAAAAATCCTTCAGAATGCATTTTGAGCAGAGAAAAAAAAAATACCTAACTGGCACCATGGGGGTGGGTGGTGGTGTTTGTCTGGGTTTTTAACCACAAACATTAACCAAAACTGTAAAAAAAGAATTGACAAAAGAAAAAAAAAGTGCCTAATTGGCCCCCAGGGGTGGGGGTGGGGGTGGGGTCAGGGGGGGGGGTACATGAGTTTAAAAAAAGGCTTTGCATGTAGTGACTGTAAAATGCATATTCGAGGAAAGAAAAAAGAAATGCCTAACTGGGGGGGGGGGGGGGGGGAGATTATTATAATCCCTGATGGGTATGGGTGTGGGACGGGAAAATCTCACCCGAGGGCAAGATATTTGGGCCAGACACGAGGCTTGCTATGTGTCTGGACCAAATATCTTGTCCCGAGGGTGAGATTTTCCCATCCCACACCCGTACCTATCAGGGATTATTTTTCTCCCCCCACCATACAGCGGTTACGTTAGCCAGAGGTAATCGGCAGTCACGTGCTGATATAATCAACTCATTTGATATTCGTTGTTTTGAAAAAGTAATAAGACCATCGGAAAGAGCATGCAAAAGTTACGTATATACCAAAGGTATATATCACGAAATCAAGTAGGAACGGTGGCATCTTGGGATTTTAAGAGTTTTAGAGCATCAAACTTTGATCACACGGAATTCTGATGATGTCAATATGAATTAGTTGGTAGCAAGAAACTGATACGATATGCATAACGTCATAATAATGTTATAAATGTATAACGTCACGTGGGTGGGGTGGGACACATCTGTCTCTCCCTGCTATCTCACCCTGGACAGACGTATGTTACACAGTGGGGGGAGAAAATTTCTGTCTGGATTTCTGACCACAAACTTTAACCAAAACAGTAAAAAAGCATTTTTGGAAAAAAAAGGTTCTGCACATAGTGACTGTAAATAGTTCAAAATGCATATTGGAGGAAATAAAAAAAAAAAAAAAAAATGCCTAATTGGGGGTGGGGGGTGGGGAGGTGGTGTTTGGGTTTTTAACCAAAACTGTAAACAAGCATTTTTGACGAAAGAAGAAAAAAAGTGCCTAATTGGCCCCCGGCGGGGGAGGGGGGGGGGGGGGGAATGAATGGGGGGAGGGGGGGGGGTACGTAAGTTTTAAAAAAAAGGTTCTGCATGTGGTGACTGTAAATAGTTCAAAATGCATATTGGAGAAAAGAAGAGAAAAAAAAGCCTGGGGGGGGGGGGGGGCAGGGGGGTGGTGGTGTTTGTCTGGGTTTTTAACTACAAACTTGGAGTCATCCTACCAAGCTACAATGAAATCCCTACATAATTATGGCCTGTGGAATATTCTAAAGGTTTTTTTGGGCTTCGGGCCTCTGTTGTCGTCACAGTTGCCCAAAATTGGACGTTCTCATTTGGACATTATATGAAGTCAACCTATCAAGTTACAATGAAATCCCTCCATAAATATGACCTGTAGACAGTGCTAAAGGTTTTGGGGTTTTGGGCCCTTCTTGCCATCACAGTTGCCCAAAAGGGGACGTTCTCATCTAGACATTATATGAAGTCAACCTATCAAGTTACAATGAAATCCCTCCATAAATATGACGTGTAGACTGTGCTAAAGGTTTTCAGGCTTTGGGCTCGGGCAGCCATCATGGTTGAATGACACAACCAAAAGGGGACATTCTCATCTGGGCATCATGTGGATTGATCCTACGAAGTTACAATGAAATCCCTTCATAAATATGACCTGTAGACTATGCTGAAGGTTTTTGGGCTTCGGGCACCTGTAGCCGTCACAGTTGCCCAATCACGTCCAAAAGGAGACTTTCTCATGTTTAGAAATTACATGAAGTTACAATGAAATCCCTCCATAAATATGACCTGTAGACTGTGCTAAAGGTTTTCAGGTTTTGAGCTCGGGCAGTCGTGATGGTTGATAGATCATGCCCAAATGGGTAAATTCTCATGTAGACATCATACTGAGTCATCATATCAAGTCACAATGAAATCTGTCCATATTAAACATGACCTGCAGACTGTGCTAAAAGTTTTTGGGTTTCGGGCTTGGGCAGCCATCACGGTTGACAGATCATGCCCAAACGGGGACGTTCTCGTCTAGGCATTATACAGAGGCATTCTATGAAGTTGCAATGAAATCCCTTCATAAATACGACCTGTAGACTGTGCTAAAGGTTTTCGGGTTTTGGGCTCGGGCAGCCATACTGGTTGACCGATCACGACCAAAAGGGGACATTCTCATGTCGACATGACCTAAAACCTGCATATGAAATTTCGTGACGATCAGACAAGAAATACCAGGTATAGTCTGTACTTGAAGGTTGAATAAAAAACTTTAACCACAAACTTTAACCAAAACTCCAAATGTCAACTAAACAGGAATAAGAAAAAAAAAAAAAAAAACCCAAAAAACCATTTGACCCTTCAGTAAAAAACTTTAACCACAAACTTTAACCAAAACTCTAAATGTTAACAGAAAAAGACAGATGGACAGATGGACAGACAGATGGACGGACGGACAAAAGTCATTACTATAGCCCCTACTGTAAACAGTCGGGCTAAAAATCGGACAAAGCCCTAATTCGACTTAAACCTGCATTTTGATATAACTGAGGCACAAGCCAAGTTTGGTCTTGATCTATAAATTCATACTCAAGTTATCATCAAGAAACAGAAAAGTTTATGGATGGATGGATGGATGGATGGATGGATGGATGGATGGATGGATGATGGATGGATGGATGGATGGATGGATGGATGGATGGATGGATGGAATGGATGGATGGATGGATGGATGGATGGATGGATGGATGGATGGATGGATGGATGGATGGATGGATGGATGGACTGACTAATCACATGATACATCCCATCTTTTTTCAAAAGGGGCATATAATAAAAGTGCTTAGACTTATTTTAATGGCAGGAGAAAAATTGTCCTAGGCAGAAATATTTCCAACAACGTGCAAGTGGTTGGACATCTCAACTAGAACTATTGTATAGATGCATTAACTTACTATTCAGTGACGAGTATAAACTCCGAATGTGTTTCAAACACCTCGATCAAATCTACAAGACGAGGATGAGGTAGAGCTAATTCTAACATAGCTATCTCTCGTAAAATTTCTTCTCGACAACTGCTGCCTCGTCTCCTCTTTCTGATAAATTTTGCTGCAACTATTTTTTGACTCTCTTTGTGAAAACATTTTTTGACAACTGCAAATCTTCCTCTGAAAAAGAAAATTAATGATGTCGTTAAATTGAAGGTAGATCGAGTTGTCACGATTTTTTAATTTAGAAATCGATTAATCGTCACAAATAATCGATAATAATCGATTAATTGTACCTAGATGACCCCCTCCCCCTCTCTCTGAAGTCAGTAAAATGAAGTTCAAGTCAGTTGACCGACCTCAAGTAAACACGAAGACGATCCTCTTTTAGGTACATTCAAAGCTTTGATGTTCTGAACTTTTGAACTGTCAATGTAATAATCAAGACCCAATGGCAGTTGCGAACTTCGCAAGTTCGCAACTGTCGGCCGTCCCTGATTATTACACTGACGGTTCAAAAGTTCAGAACATCAAAGCTTTGAATATACCAAAAAGACAAATGCTTCTAACGACTTCTTGAGGTTTAACATCGACATTCTTGACCTTTTACCTTTAGAAACAATAGTTTTTCATCAATTTTATTTTAATTATTAAACGTCTAAAACAGGGTGAAATTTAACGGTTCGACAACAAAAGATACTACCGGTAATCGATTTCAGTGTGACCGATTGACAATCGATTAATCGTGACAGACCTAATTGAAGGTTTCTGTTAATTCTTTACCAATGCATACAATATCAAAATTTGTTATAACAAAATTTGTTATTTAAATTATATTTTCTCTCAAATTTTTCGAAAAATTCTAACAAAACCATATCATGTGAACCTTCTTTGCAATGAGCTCAATGAGCCTGTTAGGGGCATGGTGGCATTGTGGTAACTGGTTCTCGTCAGCTCACCGAAGTTAACGAAGTTAAGCAACGTCAAGCCCAGTTAATCCTCGGATGGGTGACCTTCTGAACGATAGATTCAGACTTCCATGTTGTGTCCTTGGGCAAGACGCTTAACCCCGATGCCCATATGGGGGAACAATGACGCCGTGTACTAAGGCGATGGTGTGCATGTCTTTAACCAATCTAACCCTGCCTGTGGTGCAGTGTGGAGTTATGATGCTGGGGAGCTGGCACTGGCAGCTGCTTGTTGTTGCTCGGTGGTTCTCTCTGGGTACTCCAGCTTCCTCCACCCGTAAAACTGTCACGGTCATGATTGGCCATTGTGCATGAGTATGTGACCTTAAACGCCAATAAATCAATGAGCCTGTTCCAATGAGAGGTCACATGATATGATGATGTTAAAATTTTTGGAAACATTTATTTTTTACAACTGGTCAATTTATTTTATGTGCGCAGGTGAATTCATTGGATAATGATTTAACTGATATAGTGCTAGAAGCCCATATCTGAAAGTCAATATTTTGGCTTTGATCCATCACTTGTTTACTTGTTTTATACATATAACTTGTGTTTCCATTTGTGGAAATTAATTTCTGATAATTTATTGGAGAGCACTTTCTGTAGTTTAAAGTCAGAAAATGATGATCTCACATGTTCTGAATGGGAATTACAACCGACTCTGAAGAAAATGATAAATTTTGGGCATTGATTTTGGTGTTTTGTCTCATTAATTCAGCCTCTAAAATAAGGAGAGAAGATATCCAAACAGTTTCTCAAGTGTTCTTCGCCAGAGTGAGAAAATTGTGATTATATTGTTAACCCTTTACCTAACATGAAAAGCAGACGACACTTGCAAAAAAAAATTCTTGAATAATTATTTTTTTTCACTTTTTTGTCTCAAAAAACATAGGTTATGGCCCCTCATTGGAACTAGCTCGACGAGCTTGTTCCAATAAGGGGTCATAACCTATGTTTTTGAGACAAAAAATTTAAAAAATAAGGAAAATTAATTTGCGATTTTTGAGAATATCGCTGACCGGTTGTGGCCGTTACGTTGGGTAATGGGTGAATCACAATCATAAACACTGAAAATTGCTATTGGTTTTTCCACAGATAACGCCCACCCCTTCAAATGGACACCTCCACAGAATTACTGTTTGGTGTTATCACCAATGAAAATGGACAGAAAAAAATAAATGTGCAGTCCCAAATAAGAAGTGTATATGGTGGAAGTTCCATTCAAATTCAATGAACATACATGCATACTAAACCTTTACCCAACGTGAATTTATTCATTTATTTATTTATTAGTGTTTATGGTCATTTCTGCACAAAGGCTAATCTTGACTGCAATAAAGAGATAAAGTCCTGTTTAGTAAATCATTTATACCCATGTTGCTCATATTAGAGGACGTTCATCCCAAGCATTGGTGACTGGGTCCTATTTTACCAGTATAACAGGGCTTGTTTACCACAGTAATACCTAACATGAACAGAAAACAATATTTGTAAAAGAAATCCTGGAATAACAAGGAATAACTAAAAAATGTATCATTTTTTGCTTCAGAAAATAGCCTTTGACCCCTCATGGGAGCCAGCTCACTGAGTTGTTTCCCATGAGGGGTCATTAGCTATGTTTTCGAGGGAGAAATTAACAAAATAATAAAATTTGAATCAGTCTGAATGGTGATATTTCTTCCTGATATGTTGAAGATTTGAAACCTAATAATGCCTTAAATTTGTCCCCATCCACAGTAGAATCAATTTTGAAACACCTGCTGCTAGAAGCTATTTTCATTTCTTAAAATATTTTAAGAAGTTAAGAGGAGTGTTATACCCTAAAGAGTGCAACCAGCACATTTACTATTCATATATTTACTGGAGTGGAGCCTGTAAGGGCCCAGTATCAGATTTGGGGAGTTTCTTGTGTTACAGTTAAAACTAGAAGTCCTGTCACGAATAGTGCGCTTATCTAGGCTTAATTGCACGTTGGAATTGTGTGCAATTGCCATATCGAATGGCATCCAAAGGACAGCAGGTTCTCCTAGTTACTCATAGCAAACAGATGCAATGTTTCTGCCAATGGACCTCCGGGTTACCCGGAGGTCCATTGGCTGAAACATTGCTTGTGCACAGGCCATATGTACAGAATTTGATAGCTTTACTTGGGCAGTAACGCATACAGTAACGCGCATATCAACGTGCTATTTGTGCGCATTTCATGACAGGACTTCTAGTTTTAACTGTACATGTTCATGTACATCTAGGACATACATTCCAGCATACAGGCTTTAGATGCAAAGGCTATATTATATAGGCAGCCAACTTCTCTAGACACTGCTGCTAAGTGAAAGTATTACCTTATTATGAGCAAGACAGAAAATAAGCAGACTGTCAACTGCAAAATGAGGTCCCCAGACTGTGAATTTAGTGATGCGATCCTGCAAAGCAGGGTACAGTTAAAACTAGAAGTCCTGTCATGAAATGCGCACAAATAGCACGCTGATATGCGCGTTAATGTGCGCGTTATGGCCCAAGTAAAGCTATCAAATTCTGTACATATGGCCTGTGCACAAGCAATGTTTCAGCCAATGGACCTCCGGGTAACCCGGAGGTCCATTGGCAGAAACATTGTATGTGTTTGCTATGAGTAACCAGAAGAACCTGCCGTGCCTTGGGTGCCATTCGATATGGCAATTGCGCGCAATTCCAACGCGCAATTAAGCCTACATAAGCGCACTATTCGTGACAGGACTTCTAGTTTTAACTGTACAGTTAAAACTAGAAGTCCTGTCATGAAATGTGCACAAATAGCATGTTGATATGCGCGTTAATGTATGCGGTAAGGCCCAAGTAAAGCTATCAAATTCTGTACATATTGCCTGTGCACAAGCAATGTTTCAGCCAATGGACCTCCGGGTAACCCGGAGGTCCACTGGCAGAAACATTGCATGTGTTTGCTATGAGTAACCAAGAGAACCTGCCGTGCATTGGATGCCATTCGATATGGCAATTGCGTGCAATTCCAACGCGCAATTAAGCCTAGATAAGTGCACTATTCGTGACAGGACTTCTAGTTTTAACTGTAGCATCACTAAATTTACCATCTGTGAACCTCAATCTGAATCAGGGTCTCAAAACTAAACAGAAAGAGGTACCCAGAGGATAAATTGGCCCACAGTATGGGATAGCATCATCACATTCACCCTCTGGTGACCTCATTCTGCAAATGTCAGACTGCTTATTTTCAGGCCTCATTTTGAGAGAGCAATAAATAAGTAGAATTCTCCAGGCCTTTATAGACCCTTTCAGAATCTATTACAGGAATCAAATTAACATTTTCAGGCCAGGCATTTTCAGGAGAGCAATTTATTGCTACTGCCCACTGCTCGCCTTGAAAAATTTTTTGGAGGGGCTGGCCTTAGGAAAACAATGATTACCATAAGAGCCTATTCCTAAAACTCACATTTTTCAGTTTTCTGCTATGTTGGTGGTCTCGACAAGATGGCCACATTGCCCCTCCAACACCTCTGGGTCTTGCTGATAAAATGTACAAAGCCCACTAGGCAGAATTCATTAACTCTTTACCCAACGAATCAGCCGCATCAATCCGCTTAATATGCAAATTCAGTAGTTTAAAAAATATTTTTCAAAAAATTTCAACAAAACCATATCAAGTGACCCCTCGTTGGAACGAGCTCGTTCCAACGAGGGGTCACATGATATGGTTTTGCTGAAATTTTTTGAAAAATTTGAAAAGATGATATTTAAAATAATAAATTTTGATATTGTTTGCGTTAGGTAAAGGGTTAAGAGAAAAACTTCATTTTGCCACTTTCAGCTTTGAGGAGAGCTAATCGCACCCCTAAGGCCATGCGAGGGGAACAATTTTCAGCCTCCTGCATCATTAAGAATGGCAGGCCTGCATTTTAAGAGAATCAAAGTTGATTCTGATTATTTTCTTAGTGAGAATCATTTGTGAGAATCGATACTAATAATCACATAAAACTGTTAGCCCTTCTGATGATCTAATCATAGTTTTGGTGTCTTTCCCCAAGACTAATATAATTATACTATTCACCTCTAAAATATTTCTAATGACAAAAGCTTTCAGAATCTATTACAAGAATCAAATTAACATTTTCAAGCCTGGCATTTTCAGGAGAGCGATTTATTTGGAGGGCGTAAATTAGCCCTTCTGGCCTTAGGAAATAAAAATTACCATAAAATCCTATTCTTAAAACTCACATCTTTTCAGTTCTCTGCTCTGTTGGTGGTCTCTACAAGATGGCCACACTGTCCCTCCAACACCTCTGGGCCTTGGTGAGGCCCAGAGGTGTGGGAGAGGCAGTGTAGCCATCTCACAGAGACAACCTTGCTAGCAGGAGCGAAATAAAATGTACAGAGCCCACTAGGCAGAATTCATTAACCCTTTACCCAACGAATCGCCTGCATCCACCTGCGTAATATGCAAATTCAGCAGCTGAAGAAATATTTTTTCAAAAAATTTCAACAAAACCATATCATGTCACCCCTTTTTGGAACGAGCTCATTAAGCTCGTTCCAAAGAGGGGTCACATGATATGGTTTTGTTGAAATTTTTTGAAAAAAATTTAAAAAATGATATTTTAAATAATAAATTTTGAAATCGTCTGTGTTGGGTAATGCGTTAAGAGTAAAACTTCATTTTGCCACTTTCAGCTTTGAGGAGAGCTACAGTTAAAACTAGAAATCCTGTCATGAAATGCGCACAAATAGCACGTTGATATGCACATTAATGTACGCATTAAGGCCCAAGTAAAGCTATCAAATTCTGTACATATTGCCTGTGCACAAGCCATGTTTCAGCCAATGGACCTCCGGGTAACCCGGAGGTCCATTGGCAGAAACATTGCATGTGTTTGCTATGAGTAACCAAGAGAACCTGCCGTGCATTGGATGCCATTCGATATGGCAATTGCGCGCAATTCCAACGCGCAATTAAGCCTAGATAAGCGCACTATTCGTGACAGGACTTCTAGTTTTAACTGTAATCGCATCCCTAAGGCCATGCGAGGGGAACAATTTTCAGCCTCCTGCATCATTAAGAATGCCAGGCCTGCATTTTACGAGAATCAAAGTTGATTCTGATTATTTTCTTGGCGAGAATCATTTGAGAGAATCGATACTAATAATCACATAAAATTGTTAGCCCTTCTGATGATCTAATCATAGTTTTCGTGTCTTTCCCCAAGAATTATACTATTCACCTCTAAAATATTTCTAATGACAAAAGCTTTTGGTTAATTACAGAGTAATTATTCCGAAACTTCCGCAATACACCTGACTACATATATTACTATTTACTTTGTAATGAAACTGTGAAAATATAATCATGTCTCTTGAATAAAAAGATTGTTGTAATTCATAGGTTGTACACACTTCATGCGTCTGTACACAAAACACCTGTAATAGTGTTATCAAACTCTATAATGTACCAAGAATGTACTTGTAAAATTAAACATAGGAATTCATGTGGTTGATTTGTTCTTTGTGAAAAATTGTTTCTAGTTGAAGACACATATAAGTGTCATTATATGAATGTTAACACTCTGGATACTAATGTCAAAACAATAAAATTTCAAGCAGCACATTCTTCCCATAATGCAAACAGGAATTGGGCTGTGTCAAATAAAATTTAATTGGTTCAATTCCTAGTTGCATTATGGGGAAAATCAGCAGCTTTCAAGATTTCTCTTGCCTCTAAAATAAGTATTATATGGGCACATTTAATCAATTTTCTCCATTATAATAGCATGAATTTTTTCACCAATGATGTCTGGAGTTAAATTTAGTTGCATTTTTCATAAGATCTAGTCATGGCTGCTACACAGCAGCCTTGACCAGATTTGATGAAAAATACCTTGAAAATACTCAGCAGGTTAAAAGATAACCCTTCATAATGCAGTGGAGCCCACTTAATTGGATATCTCTTAACTGAATAACCCTGTTAATTGAATATAATTTCCCAACACCAAACCATTTACCATACCTCCAGTACAAATTTGACCTGCTAATTGAATATAGGTTATAGAGTAAACTCCTGTTAATTGAATAAAAAATCTTGTAACCTCTCAATAAATTACCCTGATTCATCCCAGTTTCCCTTTGTTGATAGACCTATTTGGTCTCAGTACATCCAATACAGGCATTTAATCTATTATATCTTGTTTGACAGAGCTCATGGAGCTCTGTCAAACAAGATATAATAAAATAAATGCTAAGTTTATCTATAGAATACAGGAAAGTGACACAATCCCTGTTAATTGAATACTCCTGTTAATTGAATAATTTTCATTGGCAAAGTGGCTGTTCAATTTACAGGGTTCCACTGTACCACTTTTTTTTCTTTTTCTTTCTTTGGGTTTGAAAACAGTTTCAACGGCCTGGGAATTTCAAAGTCCACAAGGACTATAACTCTGGAAAAAATTATTTGAATCAAATCTTCCTTTCCATATGCACATGTACACATCATACTCATACTGCACACCAAGTTTCATAAAGAACCAATGGAAAATGAAGTTGGAAAGGGCCATAACTCTGGGAAAAATTACTGGATGGAACCCGTTCCTCGTGCGTATCTGTTCCCTGTCTATCAGCATACCAAAGGAGATCCAAATCCAATCAATGGCTTTGAAATTACAATGCAAAACGTTTGTATGGACAGACAGACAGAGGGCTTCACCAGATACCCCAGAATACTCCTTCGAAGGCCGGGGGCATAATAAATAGGTACTAGGGCCGGTAATCAGATTTAAATCACGAGTAGGATATGGGTTTTCACCATGAGGCTCTGCGGAGTAGTTAAAAACCCTTATTCTACAAGTGGTTTAAATCTGATTACAAGCCCTAGTACCTATTTGTTTTATTTATACCAATCCCTTAATCCTTTACCCAACGAATCGGCCGCATCTGCCGCGTCATATGCAAATTCAGCAGTTGAAAAAATATTATTTTTCAAAAAACTTCAACAAAACCATATCATGTGACCCCTCATTGGTATGAGCTCGTCGAGATCGTTCCAACGTGGGGCACATGATATGGTTTTGTTGAAATGATATTCAAAATAAATTTTTTGATATTGTCTGCGATGGGTAAAGGGTTAATACATAATCAAATCGACTTTGTCACTTAAAATGGAGAAAAAACAATACTTTCTATCGCAAACACATAGGTTTGTTTTGTTAACACCTGCGCCAGTGGGCTGTACTTCTGGCTGTACATGAATGCTTGATTGACAGCTGGACACATCGTCAAAGTTGACTGAATTTACCTTCCTTTTTCAGTCAAATTATTATTAACAATTCTTAAATTTTTATTTTTGATATTTAATTATAGGTATTTTAAACTTAATAAGTCACTGCATGTAGTTGAATGAAATATCGCGAAAAGTGTACAACTATAGGTGTAAATTTCTGCAATGGAATTCCCATTGAAAACGTTTTAACGACAGTAGAAGCTAAACTTTAACATACATGCTTTTCACAGGTTGTATTATAGTTAAGCATGGTATAAAAGCCACTAACCCTTTCCAAATGAACACCGGATATCAAAATTTATTTCATTTCATTTCATTTGCTTTTCTGACATTTTACAAAAACTTCAACAAAACCATATCATGTGACTCCTTATTGGAATGAGCTTGATGTGTTCATTCCAATGAGGGAACAGATGTTACGTTTTGTTGAAATTTTTTTTTACAGGCTCAATTTGTATATCACAGTACATGGAGAGAGGATTATTAATCCTTTACCCAAAGTAACGGCCAAAACCAGCCAGCGATATTCACAAAAATTGCCATTTAATTTTCATTTTTTGCCTCAAAAACATAGCTTATAACCCCTCATTGGAACAAGTTCACTGAGTTTGTTCCAATGAGGGGGTCATAAGCTATGTTTTTGACCAAAAAATGAAAAAAAATTAGTTATTCATTGTCTGCAAAAAAACCATAAGAATGACAAAAAAGTTTCAGCCAATGGACTTGACATGAGGTCCACTGACAGAAGCTTTCCTGGTCATTCATATGTAATATCAGAGGAATCTGGTTTCTGTATGGGTGGAAATTTCACCTAAAAGGTTTCTTAATAATAATCCACTCTCAGGGGCAAGATGGCTCAGTAGGTAGAGGTGCAGGCTGCAAGCCGAGAGGTCCTTGGTTCGAATCTCACCTGCGGCAACCACGTTGTGACCTTGGGCAAGACACTTCACTCCCATAGCCCACATGGTGGCATTGTGCTCTAAGGCGTATGGCATGTCAATGGTGCACCTGTCTTCAACCAATGCTAACCTTGCTTGTGTGGAGTTAGTATGCCGGGGAGCTGACAGTTGCTCACTCTTGAACAGGTTTTGTAATAATAATCCACTCTCCATGTACTACATATGGGTGGATGTGCTGACTCATTAGGTTAAGGTTGAATTGAAACTCCAGCATTTTTTAGCACAGTTAAAATATGGGTTTCTAACACCCCACCAGCAGATGGAAGTTTTTGCTTTTCCAGATGGGTGAAGTCAGTTAGGTGAAGGGTTCATGCTGCAGGACTTAAAGGCCTATTTCCAACAGTCACAAACAGCCTGGACTCAGCAGAGGTGCCCCAAAATGCAATCCAAAGAAAGTTCTATATGCAGTGTGATATTACCATAGCAATGATTTCAGGTCAAGTCTTGGCTACAGGCCATAAAATTTGAGAGGAACGATTTTGTTGTTCCTTTGGTGGTTATCTAAAAGAAAACAAACACATAACCAAAAAGTTCTTTGTCTGGAACTACAATCAGTTCATCAAAAAGTTGTGTCGTATCACCTTGTTAGTGATGAACCAATAATCGGAATCCACAATCGGAACCGACCGGTTATTGGGCATCAGCCGATTATGACAACCGGCAGAAAAAAACAGGAAGTTTTCGGTTATTCTATATTTAACATTGACTATTAAAATCTCTGATATCTGGCCATTTCAATAAAGTTTTCCCCATTAAAAGTGAGTGTAGTGCATATCAGAATATTTGGGGTTTTCTGAAGCCGAGATATTACAGAATTTACCATCTGCAATCGGTACAAGATACAGTTAAAACTAGCAGTCCTGTCATGAAATGCGCACAAATAGCACGTTGATATGCGTGTTAATGTATGCGTTATGGCCCAAGTAAAGCTATCAAATTCTGTACATATGGCCTGTGCACAAGCAATGTTTCAGACAATGGACCTCCGGGTAACCCGGAGGTCCATTGGCAGAAACATTGCATGTGTTTGCTATGAGTAACCAAGAGAGCCTGCCGTGCTTTGGATGCTATTCGATATGGCAATTGCGCGCAATTCCAATGCGAATTTAAGCCTAGATAAGCGCACTATTCGTGACAGGACTTCCAGTTTTAACTGTAGCCAGTATTCCCAGCTGATCGAAGTCATTGGTCTTCAATCATGGTGCTGTACAATGTTGCAATTGGTACATGTATACATAAAATGTGTTTCACCAGTTGTAGTGCTTCATGATGCAAGCATCACAACACAATAAGAAATCAAAATTGCAGAACAACTAAAAAACACTCTTTTCTCGATGGAAGATGATTGTTACGCAACATGTAAGTCGAATGACTGTCACAAACTCATTTTCAGTTTGTCAAGTTCATTTTTAATTCAGTTATGTCCCTTGATGTTTCTCTCCAATGTTGATATATATCTGTAAACAATGCGCCATACAACTTCAGAACACACATTAACCCTTTACCAAACATGAAAAGCAGACGACTCTTGCAAACAAAATTCTTGAATAACTAATTTTTTGTCTCAAAAACATAGGTTATGACCCCTCATTGGAACGAGCTCGATGAGCTCGTTCCAAAGAGGGGTCATGACCTATGTTTTTGAAACAAAAATGAAAATATAATGAAAATTAATTGGCGATTTTTTAGAATAGCGCTGGCCGGTTTTGGCCGTTACATTGGGTAAAGGGTTAACATCAAAGTTATTATTCAATTAAGAAAGACAGAAAGTATGTGTGCTCAGTATCTTCCAGGTTAATACAGCCAAGTGTATTGTATTCTTACACAAAAAGCCGTATTAACACTAGTTACCAGAATAACACACAATCATCACAAGAGAACAATATCATGTAATTGTGTGGTTAATAACGATCTTTCCCCACCCCAACTCCCAAAAATGCAAATATCATTTTGGCCAATACTGCCAAGCTCTATACATGCATACTCTGAGAACTTATGTGGTATTAAGCTTTCATAATCGGTGATTTATCAACTAAATTCTGCAGTATAACAGGCATTAACAGATTTTCTTCTGGGTCCCATTTAAACCACTGGAATCGGCATCGAAATCGACAAAAACACCAGAGAAATAATCAGTAATCGGTTCATAGCAAGTTTTGATAATCGGTTCATCACTACACCTTGTTTGATAGCACTGTTTTAAAATGTTCCTGTGTTCATGCTCAAATTCCCTTAGACATCCGACGCCCCATGTGCTTGCCGCAGATGCTTTCAAAACCTGTGAAATGTCATACAGAGGGGCTATTGTGGATGGGTCAAAATCCACTGGTTGTCATTTTTTTCACACATATATGACACCTAGCAAAATTATCACCAATGGAATACTGGGATTAACACAGTGCTTCATTGGTGGAAATTTTGCTAGGTGTCGTAGCGGATCATCTCTGAATTATTTGTCTGGAAAAATGCCCACCCATAGATTTTGAACCATCCACGACGGCTGTACTGTAATTAGTCCCCTTTATTATATCCAGTTGAACGGTAAATATTTTATCTCAAAATTCAAGATTTTATTCTCTATGGTTTCCTGCAGAGGCAGCCAAGACTTGACTTGAAATCACAGCAGAGCAAAGACTTTCGCAGACTGTTGTGTAGTTTAACCCTCTACACTCTGGTGTCAAAATATTAAAACTTCAACATGCAATTATTTCCCATAATACAACTAGGAAATTAACCTCCTGCACACTGATGTCAAAATATTTAAATTTCAGGCAGAAAAAAATTCCCATAATGCATCTAGAAATTTAACCAATTCAATCTTGTTTGACAGAGCTCATTAAGCTCTGTCAAATGAGATTGAATTGGTTAAATTTCTAGATGCATTATGGGTAAAAACAGCTTCCTAAAATTTTGAAATCAGAGTGAAGGGGGTTAACCAATTCAATATTGTTTGACAGAGCTCTATGAGCCCTGTCAAACAAGATTGAACTGGTTAAATTCCTAGTTGCATCATGGGAAAAATTAGCAGACTGAAATTTAGAGATTTCGACATCAGTGTGCAGGAGGTTAAATGAGGTGACATCATCCAGTACAACGAGGGTTAATATTTAGCCTCTAACTGTAACATGTAAATAGAGAGCTTGAAGATCATGCCTTAATATATATTTTCTTATTTACATGGCTTAGTAGCTCACAAATCACCAACAAAGTAGACAGCCATGAAAGTATGTCATTTAATGGAAATACCCCCCAAGGAATCACAAAGATTAAGCTATTATTCTCCATTCATCATGAATATTTAATACCTATTATCTAGAACATTTAATTAAAATTCAAACAATTATTCAGTGAAATTGAGTGAAGATGAAGTTTAATAACATTTGACAACACAATTTTGTTCTCTTTCATTTCCTTGTTTAGTTCCAATCAACAGTTATGAGAAAAAAAATCAGTCATAATCCCCCACTGAAAAATAACAGAGAAACAAGATTAACTTTGTTGTACAACTCACTTTCCTACATTCCAAAAGTAAACAGATTTTTGACAAATCAAACAAAAATGCAAAGAATGGGTGACCCCTGAAGAAGGGGTTTCTACTTTATCCAATATGTTAATCCTTTAGATTTCAGAGTATCTTCAAACAGCAAGTCCATATACATGTAACAGAAAATAAAATGAGTGCTGACAGCTTTAGTGGAAGGTGGATCATTTACTACCACAAAAATACCTACCGAGTGGACTTTCCACCATAAATAATTGTTATAATCAGGCCTGGCATTCTTAAAAATGCAGGAGGGCTAAAAATCACTCCCCTCTAATGGCCTAGGGATGCAATTAGATCTCCTCAACTCAACCTTACAAAAGCTGAAAGTGTCAAAAAGAAGGTTTTCTATAAACACATTCTGTCTTCTGTGAGTTTTGTACATTTTATTTAGTGCTGCTAACAAGGTAGTCTCTGTGAGACAGCTACACTGCCCCTCCCACACCTCTGGGCCTCGGCAAGGCCCAGAGGTGTGGGAGGGGCAGTGTGGCCGTCCTACAGAGACCACTAACATAGCAGAGATCTGAAAAGATGTGGGTTTCAGGAATAGGCTGTTATGGTAATCATTTTTTTCTAAGGCCAGGAGGGCTAGTTTTCGCCCTCCTTAATTTTCTTAAGGTGAGCATTAGGCGAGCGAATAAATTGCTCTCCTGAAAATGCCAGGCCTGTATAATGTTTCTGTCAAACTCCCTGTACTGGATATATATCTTTACAGAATAACCTTGGTAATTGAATATAACTTCCAAACACAAAGCCATTTACGATATATGCAGTACATATTAAACCTGTTAACTGCTTTCTCCCAAACCCTGGCAATCACCAATTATTCCCCTTGTTTATAGACTTATTTTGCCTTTATGCATGTATCCAAAGAGACTGTCACTCTGCTGTATTCTAGAGATAAATTGAGCATGTACAGTTGCAGGGCTTATATTTCTTCTAAATTTGTGAGAATCCATTTGGATTCTCGTGAAAATGGTTGTGAGAATCCATACCTACTATGAGTGCCCCAGGATCCCATGTCGCCACCAAGGTTCAACCACTGTTGTATACTGATAACACATGTTAACCTTTTACCCAACACGCTTTTTTAATTTTTAAAACTAAGTTTGATAATTTTTAAATAATAAATAATAAATAAATGATACAATAATTAAATGAACAATATTTACCAATAAAAGCTTATAAATATGGCTGTCATTGGAACCGGCTCAATGAGCCGGTTCCAATGACAGCCATATTTGTAAGGTTTTATTGACAAAGTGTCAGAATATTTCAGGTCATGTTAGCCTTCTATTGGTTAATTTGTTGCCGCTGTGTTAGTTAAAAGGTGAAATTGAACAAATTTTTTTTCACACGAATCCTAGCAGAGGTGCAGCGAGAATCTACATGGTTTTATTGCGCGAATCAATTCTCGGATTCTCGTCGAAATATAAGCCCCGAGTTGAAACTAGAAGACCTGTGACTGTATTGTGCACTATTTTGAATAGCGCACTGAGTAAGTGCACTTTTGTCCTTGTCAAACTGCACCATTAGAGTAACTCAATTCCCAGTCCTGGTAATTCGTCCTTCTTTCCTCAGCGAAAATATTGCTGTGGAAAACTAGTGCTTCTATGGCATTTGCTGTGAAGCCTGTTCGATTGTGGAAAAATCATCAGGGGTCAAGGCATAGTCTCAATTGCCATGTATATGTAGTATGCGGTGAAATGAAAATGTTCAAGTAATGTGAAAATAGTTCGAGATACATCATAAACCATGTGAATGCCAAGAAAAAACCTTGGAAGTAAGCAGGCGACATGCTCCATATGTATAGTATGAGTGAAAATAAGATGCAGCATAACCACAAACTAAGTATCTCACTGCTTCTATGTGGATAACACCAGAATCTGACATTAGTTTCTAATGTCAGATTCTGGTATTTTTATCAACATAGAAGCAGAACACGTAGTTTCTAGTGGTTATGCTACAACTTGTACTGTAAATTGTAAGATTAGCAATACAGCATAGTGCAACCCACATTGTTTGATTCCTTGTGTAACCTGGAAATTGTGCAATTTCTGCCACCACAAGGCTTTCTGAAGAAGCCATCTTCAGCAGTATCTTTGCAGTGGATATTTTTTGTTTCCTCAGCACTGTTGATTGCTGAGGGTGAATTACCAGAGCTGAATTCCTGTAGAAAAAATAGCATGCCCAACTCTGTACAGCCCTATACTAGTAAACAGAGATCGTTAACATCAATCCTGACCTCTACCAGGATACATTACTGTGCAAGCGACCATTACGTGAATATCCCAGGTCCACGATATCTTCACTCAAGATCTAAGAGAAGTCACTGAGTAATATTGGCGATTATTTCTCGAGTCAATGTCCGACACGATATCAAAATCGCCGTGATTCACGGTCAAACATATTACAGCTGTAATTAATTTCTAGGGCATCTGAGTAAAAAAGGATGTACCTATTGTAGTATTTTGTATGACTCTCACAATTTTGTGGTTAAAATACATGTTTTTAATCAGTTAGAATCCTTTTTTTAAATTCTGACAAATTGCAAAATTCCGACACAAACGTACATAAATTTGATTCAGAAAATTATTGATGACTGGTTATCATAATATCATTCTGACATTCTGTGACTTCAACATGCAGTAGTTTATTTAGTCTAATCTATTTCACAATTAATGCCACAATTACGCTCTCTGGAGATAATCCCTTTCACTCCAAATGTCTTGTCCAATTTAATTATCGCATTCATTGTCCACGTAATATCGGATGGGTTTAATACTTTTGTCTCACCTCGGACCTTGGATATTCATGTAACGGTCCCTAGCGCAGTATATATATATAATTCTATACTAGTAAACAGAGATCATTAACCTCAATCCTGAGCTCTACCAGGATACATGTACATGTAATGATGCAAATAGATATTAAAATTCGACTGCATGTATAGAATGAAGACAGTGGATTACCACCTAATCGCAGCGCTATATATTCCCCACTCGAGAAGTATTATTGTTCATAACAGCACAAGAAGCACTTGCAAACTTTCATCACATGGACCACCGGGTTGCACCCGGTGGTCCATGTGATTAATTGTTATAACTAATGAAGGCGACTGGAGCTGTGGCGGTGGCAGGAGCCGTGAGTAGTCTCTTTGCATTCGGCTCGTCTGTGTCCGACATTCCGAGGGTAGTGTTACTGATACTAGAGTTTAAGCTCAAGGTGCTGATAGAACTAGATGCGGTGGCCGTAGATTGACTAGCCGTAACTATTGCGACAGGTCTAAATATATATAGACAATGAAACAACTCAAATAAGTGCGATTGGTACGCCTAACTGGTTTCATTCTGATTGGAGAACTTTGTCAGAGGCAAAGGTAACTACTTGTGGCTCAGCCTTATATACTATCTCGGCTCAGTGTGGCAGATACAGAGTGATGACGTGTTTGGCAAATGTATGGGGTGTTTATGTGGACCTGTAATGAGTTTGGTGAGAGGTACATACAAAATCGATATATCAAATGACGTCATCCAATTGTTTCCATTGTTGAGTGGAAAAACCCAAATGTGGGGTAAACATAGGTAACAATAGAGGGTTTAACACTCTGTAGTAGATCTAAACATTACCTATGATTGTGAATTTTGCAGGTGGTAACAGAGAAATGTGATGTTAAGGCTCAAGTAGTCGGAGCAGAAGCTGTGAGTGAAGAGATAGTACAGACTGAAAAGGAAAGGAGCGATTCAGTATCACAGGATATGGACATCAGCGTTTGTGACAAGAAACTGAGGATATGGGGCGGAAATGAAATAAAATAAACTGATATACTGAATGTATTGTTTCTGTGTTATTATTTGATTTTTCCTCTTACCTCAGCTGTAAGGAGCTGTAAAACAAGGAGCGATCTGGTCAGTAATAGTCTGGTAGTAAAAGTTGAGCTGCTGCATTTTGAAGGACTTTTGCTGTGTGGTACAAGTCGGTGATGTTGGTGGTATCAGGTGGCGTATTTCCCACACGACTAAGGATCCGAGGTGTGGGCAGCCAAGGTCTGGAATGATGGTGTAGTTCTCGAACAATGTTGGAGATGGGATTCAGCCGTGGATAGCTGCATTATCAGTTTCACAGAGCGGCTCTGTGTCAGGTCCTTTTGGAAGTGTATAATGTTGAGGTGTCGTTCCAGGCCTTGTCTAAATTTGTGTATAAGGCCACTAGTGTTCAACCGATTACCAAAAATGGTCGTTGACTGATTACCGGTTATTTGAGCTCACAATCGATCGATTCTGATGCCGATTCCGATTGTAATACCGTGCACTAGGACAAGTCGAGGCTCGAAAGAACTACATTAAACTGAACATTTTTCGTTGTTAAACTTCGTTGACTGGGGTCGAAATAAAATTACCAGTTGCGCACACTTGGGCGGTAAACGTGGCTCTCAGAGCCACGTTTACCGCCCAAGTGCATGCGACTGGTAATTTTACTTCTGCCTGAGTCAATGGAGTGTAACCGTCACTTTTCCGGTGTGAACTAGCGATTTTGCCCAGTTGTAAGCTTTGTATGTTGTTTAACTTGTATGTCCCGTAACGGGGCGTCAAGAGAGATTAAGAATACACATTGTGGTTGTTTCTCAACTTTATTGAATGTTATCATTTTACATTAACAATTAAACAATTGCAGAAGATAATAAAATGTGGTTAATGAATCATCTCAAAATGCTTGGCAACAATCGGTTGAACTGATAAATCCAGGAGCCGTTGCCATCCGATTGTCCACAATCGGCCGATTATGGTGGCCGGTTCCGATCATCGGTTGAACACTAAAGGCCACAAAACTCACATAAATAAGTGGCCATATCACCACTGATGAAAAACGTAACATGTCCTCCCTTGGCTAGGACTGTAGTTACGTCGCTCTTATAGTGACGTTTGCGTGTCATACAACCTTTCCTTTTAAGATAATAATCGGGCAGGTAGCGAGTCAAACAGAAAGTAGAGAAAAGAAATCAATAAATATATACCACTTAATTAAAAGTCCTTTCTATTCAGGCCAAATAGCTGTAGTGTTTTTAGTGTGAAGATCCAATGTACTTCACAAATTCAGCGCTGGTCCGTATTTTTCAGAGATTCCGGGTCGGAGTGTAGTACCTGTATAATACGGCAGCGAATGTCGGAAAAAGAATGATTTTGGCCATTGAAATGAATGGCAATGGGTGTATCTCGTGTGTGTATGATGTCCGCCAGATATACATGTACACAACTGCGGATAACTTAATAGTGTTTCTACATTATATTTCTAATATATCAGAAAAAGGGTCATAACTCGAACTTGACCAGAGTATTTTGGGAATAAATCCACATAATAAATTTGATTGCAATTAGACACCCCGATCTGAAGTTATCATCAGGACAACCAATTTTTGAAGTTGAAAAATGTGAATAAGGACTATAACTCAGCCAAAATTAGTCGACCAAACCCCAATTAGAACTTGACTAGCATATTCTTGAGACAAACTAATACGGTACACCAAATTTGGTTTTGATTCGATAAACCAACTTAAGTTATTGTCTGGACAACTAATTTTTGAAGTTAAAAAAATGGAAAAGGGGTCATAACTCAGCCAGAATTTGTCATACCAAACCGAAATTCAAACCTGACCAGCGTATTCTTAAGATAAACTCATTGACTAAAATTGGTTTCGATTCTGTCACCCAAACTTAATTTATCATCCAGAAAAGAAATTTTTGAAAGTCAAAGAAATGGGAAAAGGATGTAATTCATCCAAAATTGGTTGTACCGATCCCAAATTCGAACTTGACCAGCATATTCTTGAGACAAGCTCATACACCATATTTGGTTTCGACTCGATCGATCAACCAAACTAAATTTATCATCTGGACAACTGATTTTCGAAGTTGAAAAAATAAAAAAAGGGTCATAACTCAGCCAAATTAGTCAAACCGAACCCAAATTAGTACATGACCAGTGTATTCTTGAGACAAACCTATATACAAAATTTGGTGTAGATTCGATAACTCAACCTAAAGTTAACATCCGGCCAACAAATTTCCAAAGTTGCAAAAAGGGTCAAAAAAGGGGCATAAATCCAACAAAAATTATCGGATCGAACTCAGATTCGCATTTCACCATCTCATTGGGTTAGGTGATGTATATATCAAATATGGTTTAGATTTGATGACCCAAACTTTAGTTATCACTCTGGATGGACTGAGGATGCATAGCCATACTAACAGATGGGGAGATATGTGGCTAGCAATTTTGTGGCTGCATGTACTTATGTGGCTTATATTTTTAAGTGGCTTCTCAAATTAATGTGACTGCTTTTTCTAACCAATAGTTATGTGGCTTATAATTTTAAGTGGCTTCTCAAAATTATGTGTCCTTTTTTCTAACTAATGGCCATTTATGCCTCAAATGTCCATTAATATTTTATGTGGCTTATATTTTTAAGTGGCTTCTCAAATTTTATGTGGCTATCAATTATGTGGCTGCCAATTATGAGGCTTTTTTACTAACAAATGGCTATTTATGTGTAATATTTATATATTTATATATATATTTATAAGTGGCTTCCCACCTTTTATGTGGCTGTCCATATATAATTTTATGAGGAGTATATTTTTAAGTGGCTTCTCAACTTTTATGTGGCTATCAGTTATATGGCTGCCAGTGGATGGATGCCTAAAAATTAGGACATCGTCTTTCCAACCTTTAATGTGACTTTGATGGCAAGTGTCTTATTTACTCACATGGATGATTTTTAGGTGTCTAAAAAATTTCTGTTATGTGGCTTCCCACATAACAGAAATTAACCACATAAATATTCATTTTTGCCAAATCCTAACCACACAAGTAGTCATTCGTAAACATGGATGGATGCACACATGGATGCGGACGGATGCAGCTGATTACAATAGTCCTCACAACTTTTATGTGGCTGTCCATATATAATTTTATGAAGCATATATTTTTAAGTGGCTTCTCAACTTTTATGTGGCTATCAATTATGTGGCTGCCAGTGGATGGATGTCTAAAAAATAGGACATCGTCTTTGAAACCTTTAATGTGACTATGATGGTATGTGTCTTATTTACTCACATAGATGATTTTTAGGTTCTAAAAAATTTCTGTTATATGGCTAGCCACATAATAGAAATTAGCCACATAAATATCCATTTTTGCCAAATCCTAACCACACAAGTAGTCATTTGTAAACATGGATGGATGCACAATATGTCGGGGGACAATAAAGAGGTAGGGAGGGGAGGGAGTGGAAGAGGGGATATAAAAAACAATGCTGATTCCATTCTTCCTCTAATGATAATTACAGCACATTACACAAATTCTAGGGGAGCTCCCTTTGCAAGTTTCTAAAATAATCCTGTCAAGGGTTGGAATTATAAATGAAGTAAAAAAGTTGCTTAAATTTTCCTGTGGCCATCCTGCAGTTTTTTTCACCTGGTACTGTAGACATACTTCTTGAGGAAGCATCTAGAAAAATGGAAAACTTAACATAATGCAGTGTGTTGTGAATTTTTTTATAAGGATCCTGTATCAAATTTCAATAAAATTTAACAATAAATTCCTTTTATCTGCACAAGTGTCAACAGCAGAGAATTATGGGTGGATCATGTACATGTCAACTACAAAAGACAAATATGGATTATGTCTTAAAATGCATGTTGAATGCATAATGAGACATGAATGAATTCTGTCTCCTTCAAAAAGCCACTTGGAGCTGAATAATGTTAACTCTTTCAACACAATAGGTCATAATTTCATTAAGTAGGATGGCCACGAAGTGAACGTGTGTGGTAGAACAATTAATATTTTCAATGTGCAGCTCATGTTGAAAATATAAATTGCTCTACCCAAGCCAGAAAATAAACAGACTGTCATCTGCAAAATAAGGTCCCCAGAGGGTGAACCTAAATCTAAATCAGGGTCTCAAAACTAAACAGATAGAGGTATACCACGAGGATAGATTGGCCCACTGCATGGAATAACATCATCAAATTCACCCTCTGGGGACCTCATTCTGCAAATGTCATGCTGCTTATTTTCAGGCCTGGGCCTCTACCCCCAAATAAGGGATATGGACTCTTCCAATTTCTGCCATCTAACTGGCATGGAAGATACCACCAGTGTTCAAAGGGTTAAAACAGATTTCAAAGGACCAAAATTAAGTGCTCCTATCAATGATCGAAATTTTGGTGCAGTTTTAGCTCATAAGTGTTCCTCAGAAAGCTCTCACTGAGCAATATCATAGAAGTGGAATAATGCATCGGGTTTATCAAACATGGAACTTGTTTTTCACCATTAAGGATTGTAATTAAGATGCATGCAGTTTAATTTCATCCCATCTGTCATGCATGTTACTTTTATATTTCCCTGGGGATGTGAGTCACCATAAATGTTGATATTTCAGGGAGCTGTTATTATCTAGAGTACAAAGACATTTTCAGCAAATAAAGACAAGGTTTTTTGTTTTTTTTGACATCCATGACCTGCTTCACATTGTATGCATGTGCACTAACAAAAAATTGGTTTATGACATTTTCACATGGGAGGTGTGAATAAAACACATTTTTGGTTCATTCACAATAATGGGAGAACAGGTACATGTATGTATTGACAGCAGAAATATCTGGCATTTTACCCATAACTTATTCAATCAGCTGTATCTCTCGGTATAATTTTCAAATTGAGCAGTTGAAATAAAATCTTTTTCAAGAAGTTTCAACAAACCATATCATGTGCCCCCCCCCCCCACACCTGACTGAAATGAGCCCATTTAGCTCATTCCAATGAGGGGTAACATGATGTAGTTTTGAGGAAATTATGTGAAAAGATTGAAAAGAAAAAAAAAAACAAGAAACTATAGCAAAGTTATGCAAACAAAGGGTGATGACAAAAATGAAAGTGTCAATGACACTGCAGCTCAATGTAACCTGGAAAGGACTGAACTAAACAGAAAGTTCCAGTAATCCCAAGTCATTCACTCAAATTTCTACAGAAAAGACATCACACCAAAGCTATACTCGCCCAAAAAAGAAAGTGTGCATTGCAGAAATTGATCAAACTCCAAAAAAATAATTTCGTAGGTGTAAAGAGTGTTAACCTGTTCATGAATAAGTTATATTGAACACAAAAACAGCTTTCCCCGTTAAAATTGCATTAACGTTAAATGACGTGCTGCACGTTTGTGAAAAGGCATGTTTTGCACGTGGAGAGTCTGAAAATTCATGCAGCAGTGTGAATCCTTGGGTATTTAAACACTAAAGTAAGGCCTTCCTATCGTTCACATTCAAACTTGCGCTGCTGTTTAAACGACTCCACATTAGCATGCCAAGATTGACAACGAATCAACGTCTCCTTGCCCTGGGTATGATTAGAGCTGGCAGAACACACAGAGAGGTTGCCCAGCATTTGAACTGCCACCGTAACACTGTAGACAGGCTAGTCCATCGACATGCACAACATGATGACGTTTGAGTATGACCCCGCTCCAGGAGACCCCGAGTTACCATCCCTGCACAAGATCGGTATATCCGTGTCGTCCATCTCCGGAACCGGCAACAAACGGCAACGACGACAGCCAGGAACATCCCTAACCTGAGACGGATAGATCCTCAAACAGTAATCAACCGGCTGAGAGAATACGGCTTACGTCCTTGAAGACCTGCAATTCGTCCGATTTTGACGTTATGTCATCGTCGTGCTCGACTGCAGTGGTGTAGACATCTCAGGCATCCCTTACACTGGTGGCGACGTGTTTTATTCACAGATGAATGTCGTTTCCATCTTTCATCATCAGATGGCCGCCAGAGAGTGACGTCGAAACGAACGCTACGCAGATCAATGTGTCGTGGAGCGAAACCGTTATGGGGGAGGGTCTCTCATGGTGTGGGGTGGCATCACTGCCCGTAACAGAACTGAGCTGGTCATTATTGATGGCAATCTCAATGCAGCCAGATATCGTGATGAAGTGCTTACACCTGTTGTTGTCCCATTTCTGCAACGTCACGGCCCCGGCATCATTCTACAGCAGGACAACGCCCGACCCCACGCAGCTTGTATTGTTCAACAGAATCTGTAGCAACAACAAGTGGATGTTCTTCCCTGGCCTGCAAATTCGCCCGATATCTCACCCATTGAGCATGTATGGGACGAAATGAAACGTCAGCTACGCCAGCTTCACCATGCACCGTCAACACTTGTGGAACTCCAAAGACAGCTTATCAGAATACAGAACAACATCCCACAACACTTCCATGCTAACTTGTTCGCTTCCATGAGGCGTAGATGCACAGCAGTAGTCGATGCAGACGGAGGTCATACCAGCTATTGAGTGTGTGACTTTTGTGTTTGACCCTTAGTGTCTTTGACTCTCCATGGCACCAAGAGTATTCGTCGTAGCGTAATGAAATTTCTCGTGTTGATCACAAATTGATTCATCTGTGATTGAATAAAATTTCCATGAATGAAAATGATATATACTCTCCCAAAAAAGAAAGTGTGCATGCTAAAAAATAACACTAAAAAAAGAGGTCCCACGGGGCCTGAAGCGCTCATCTTGTACAGAACACAATTTAAACAGAGTCCAAGAATGAGTCTACATTAAGCATCTCCATAGGCTACACTGTCAATCCTTGAGTCCCTCAGGAGTGACAAAAATAATCTGGGCATCATGCCTTTTCTTCAGTTGATCATAAGTAAAATGTAGAGCTCCCCTATGAAGCCCCTTGATACAACCTATGTGGATTAATCTTAGTACCTCTAGAGGGTACTGAATACAAAATTTTTAATTCTTCAGCAAAATGGCCAATTCCGGCTCCCATAGAGAGCCCAAATATTAACCCAGGCTCTTGATTTCAACACAGTTAAATCTGACTTCCCTAGAGATGTTGTGTACCGAATATGAAAGCATCCAGACTGTTGGATCATGAAGAAGAGAAATTGTAAAAAAATTTCTTCGAATTGCACTAAGTTCAAATTTGGGCTACCATAGCGAGCCCAAATATTAACCTATGGATCCGATTTGAACAAATTTGAATCTGACCCCCTCAGAGATGTTGTATACCAAATGTGAAAGCATTCTGACAAGTGAATCTGAAGAAGAAGATTTTTGAAGAAATTCCCTCATATTGTACTAAGTTAAATTTCATGTTCCCATATGGAGCCCAAATATTAACCTAGGCACTCGAATTGAACAACCTGGAATTTGACCCCCCTAGAGATGTTGTATACCAAATATAAAAGCATTCCAACTGGTGGATCTGAAGAAGGAGATTTTTAAATAAATTTCCTCATTTTGCACTAAGTAAAAATTTGGGCTACCATAGTGAGCCCAAATATATACCTAGGGATCTGATTTGAACAAACTTGAATCTGACCCCCATAGAGATGTTGCATACCAAATAACAAAGCATTCTGACTGATGGATCTGAAGAAGAAGATTTTTTTAAATTACCCTCCATATTAAACAAAGATATAACCTAGGGACTTGGTTTGAACAATCTAGAATCTGACCCTCATAACAATGATGTCTACCAAATATTAAAAGATTCTGACAGGTGGTTCTGAAGAAGAAGATTTTTAAAGAATATTCCCCATATTACCCTATGTTAAAACTTTGGGCTCCTGTAGAGAGCCCAAATATGAACCAATGAGCTTTATTTCAACAAACTTTTATCTGACCCCCCTATGAATGCTGTATACCAAATATCAAAAGATTCTGATGATTGGTTCTGGAGAAGATTTTTTAAAATTTTTGCAAATATGCTGACTCAGCATTTTTTCGATGCCCATTACAGAACACCCTAACATAACCGATGGCAATTTTTTTTTTACTATTCAATTTTACTGGTCATAAGGATACTTCATACCAAATAAAAGCTCTCTGTTCCGTGGGGTTTGGGAAATATGGGCGTTTGAAAATATTTCTATTTTTAGCTCCCAGGGTTCCCATGGAGATGCAGGAATTTTTTTTTTGCATGGGTCAAGTACTTATGACCCAATACTACCACAAACCAAATTTGGTTCATACCGGACCATCGGTTCAGAAAATAGAAATTTTGGGCGGGGCCAAAAATCTTACCCCTCCCATTACAAAGCCAAATATTACTTCACGAACTTCGTTTGAACAAACTTGATTCTACACCTCATATGGAAGCTCCATAGCAAATATCAAGTCATTGTACACACTGGTTCTTGAGAAGAAGATTTTAAAAATATTTTGGAGCATTTTCCCCCACTCCCTCCCTATGGGGCTGGGCATGCTGAGTTGAACAAAAATGAAATGCCCCTTTGGGACCATCACTCACACAAACTTTCACTTGAATTGGCCCAGTGGCTTTGGAGGAGAAGATCAAAACATGGTGTTGACGGACGACAGACGACGGACAACGGACAAAGGATGACGGATGGAGAGCGATGCGATTAGCTCAGCTTGACTTTGTCAAGATGAGCTAAAAAGACATATATCGTCTGCTTTTCATGTTATGTAAAGGGTTAAAGCCACATACTTCAGCATAATGGCTAATCATGAGCACCACTTGGATATAAAGTAAAGCCAATGCAGGGTGTGCTAAAGGACTTGTGGATGGACAGAGGTATGGCAAGATGGATGGTGGTATGGAGGTACGGATGGAGGAAGGATCACAACCCATCCCAGGAGCTCGTACTTGACTTTATTAAGTTGAGGTAACAATCTTAGTTTCCAAATCAGTGAAACTACAAATGCATATTGTCTGGTCCAATTTTAACTAGTATTTATTCATTTATTTATTGAAATTTAACCCTTTACCTAAAGTAATGGCCAAAACCGGCCAGCGCTATTCTAAAAAATCGCCAATTAATTTTCATTATTTTTCATTTTTTTGTCTCTAAAACATAGGTTATGACCCCTCATTGGAACGAGCTCATCGAGCTCGTCCCAATGAGGGGTCATAACCTATGTTTTTGAGACAAAAAATGGAAATAATAGTTATTCAAGAATTGTTTTTGCAAGTATCGTCTGCTTTTCATGTTAGGTAAAGGATTAAAGCCACATACTTCTGCATAATGGCTAATCGTGAGCACCACTTGGATATAAAGTAAAGCCAATCATTTATATTCTTGTTGTCCACTTTTGAGGACTTCCACCCCAGGCATTGGTTATTGGGTCCTATTGAACCAGTAAAATAGCTTGTTTACCACAGTAAACATGTCAACTCCTAGACGTTCCCATGAGGAGGTGGAGATGGTAACACATTTTGATATTGTGTTTGTTGGGTAAAGGGTTATCTAATTTATTGCCTGGGAGCGCGGTGGCTCAGTAGGTAGAGGTGCAGGCTGCAAGCCAAGAGGTCCTCGGTTCGAATCCCACCTGCGGCAACCACGTTGTGTCCTTGGGCAAGACACTTCATCTCCTTGCCCGTGTGAGGGCACGATGACGCCGTGTACTAAGGCGTACTGCACGTCGATGGTACGAATGTCTTCAACCAATCTACTAACCCTGCCTGTGCTGCAGTGCAGTGCGGAGTTACGATGTTGGGGAGCTGGCAGCTGCTCGTCGTTGCTCGGTGGTTCTGGGTACTCCGGCTTCCTCCACCCGTAAAACTGTCACGGTCATGATTAGACATTGTGCATAAATATGTGACCTTAAACACCAATAAGTAATAATAATAATTTTATTGCCGTCATTTGCACTGGAACTGAAACTGAACTGTTGATACCACTATTTTTGCTGATAAAATGATGTTATGTTTACATGTAACTAGGGCTGCATCAGGGCTTGCATCTTAGAACCGTGGCCAGGCTGATGAATAAGAGAGGTAAAAAGGGCCACCAGGCCTGATTTGCACTGTTCAGGGCTGAATTTGCAGACTACATAAACCGTGGCAGACGCATTTGCCGGCTTGATAGATTGGCGACCAGGCTCACTGATCAGCCTGGTGAGAAATGTTTTGAGGCTGATTACCAGGCCTGGGCTGATAGGCCTGGTGAAAATGCAAGCCCTGGCAGCATGCTACTTCGATATACCGGTGATACTGGTATTTAAATCTTCGCCGGATGAATATCGTCCATTCTATGGGAATACTGGTATATTGTCTCTAATGATATTCATTTTACTTACACACGTGACAGTGTAAATTTATTTAAGCTAACTGATACATTTACTGCATTGAAGCTGTCAACAGTCAACACTGCATGTAAATGTAACAGCTAATTTAAATAAATTAGCTGGCGTGTTGACATTCAATGGCAATTGTCATTTCAGTAACTCAAGCAGCACAGTTGTCCCAGGGTCCGACATAAGCTGTAATCTATAGGTTAGGTTATGGGGGAGGTTACGTGTTTCTATAAACTCGAGACCTATTATTAGGTTATGAGAGGAAACTGATTACCTTTATAATTTACCTTATATCTACACTATGGAAACCAACAGGTTACGGTATGCTAGGCACACCGTAACCTATTTTAAGGTTACGGTGTATGAAGCTTATATCAGTCCCTGTTGTCCCCCTTAGGCATACTTGAATCAAAACAATTGTAAGCCATTTCCAATTGCCTAGAATGCAAGTGTTTCAGTGTAATCAGGCTCGCATTCTTTAGGAGTGCAGGAGTGTTGCACGCCTACTGCACGCCAAGAAAAAAATGAGGAGGGCAATTGTTTGCACCCTTTGATTTTATGGAATGTCAGACCTGTTTGGGACTGCCTTTAAAATCTATTATCATTTGTCAAGGTTGCACTGATTCGTAATAATTCATGACCCATTCTGTGACGCATTTCAATACATTTTGAGAGTAAAAGACAGTCACATAAGAATTGAATGCAACATTTTGAATAATGAGAATATGCATGTGCAAATTTTTCCACTATGTAGCTGAATGTAGTACAATTTCTTAGTCACAATAGTAATACCTTGAAGTAAATATACAGTACATAGACAGTGTATTCATCAATAAATTTGATGCAAAGCATAATTAGCATAAGCAAAGTTTTGGCCAATGGACCGTCCATTGGATGAAACTTGGCTTGTGCTTCTTGTGTTTCTGTATGAAATTTCAGAGTAACTGTACCTTGAGTGATACCTCCACTCCATGGGTGATTGGGTGACAGTCCATCCGCCATGTACTGTAACCAAAATATACAAGTACATGTATTGAAAATTCCAGGTGCAATTGCATTCCCAAGCAATCTGAGGAGGGCAATTGTTTTGAACTCCTTAAGTTTTCTAGACAGCCAGGCCTGTGTAATCAACTCTTAATGATATATTTTAGCATATCAAACAGTTTTCACTGGTCCAAAACAATGAATCAAAATCAACAAAGAGCGTCAATGAATTGTAACATATTGCTTCCATTTTTTATCATTGTTCACAAGTTTTTACACTTGTTAACACTGATGTTCGTAGGTGCATTTATATAGATATGTAGTCACACCTTGAATGGAACACCTGATGAACATTAACTGGTAGAGTGCTAAATTATTTTTCAGTGGTCATTTGTAATGCGAGTATTTTTTTTTCAAAGATATCACACTACTACAAAAGGACCCTTATTTTAGCAAGGTGTTGCTCATAATTGTTTTGTTACAATTTATTGGAGAGTGCCAGTTGGCACTCTCCAATAAATTGTAACAAAACAATTTTTTATTAATATTTTTCTTCCGGGGCGGAAGCAACAACAAATTAGTGCAAACAATGTAAAGCCACTATAGTGCTTTCAGCACTTTTCAGTAGAGCCCTGATAGTGGCTTCTAGCACTCAACCAGTTAAAGAAATCTGCTTTTTATACAATACAATTCATGATGTCAAATGCCTCGATGTTATTGATCAATTTCATGTTGCCTGATATTAGATTTAGAAGGTTTAAAACATCAACAAACCAAGTAATTAATTTTTTATTTATTCATTTATTGGTGTTTAACTGGTAGAGCGCTGGAAGCCCATATTTGGGCTTTATTCTGAAGTGCAGGTGCTGCAACTTAATGGCTTCATATTCTATGGATGTGCATCATATAATTTTTTAATTTAAAATATTTGGTCTGTGAGGATTTGTCTTGTTACAATTTATGGGGGAGTGCCACTCGGCACTCCCCCATAAATTGTAACAAGGCAAAGAGACGTGGACAAATTTGGATGACCAAAAATAATTTAGCACTCTACCAGTTAAGGTCACATATTTCTGAACAATGACTAATCGTGACCCCCAACATGGAGATAAAGTCAACTTAGTCAATATTTACTTATTGGTGTTTAGAGTCACATACTTGTGCACAATGGCTAATCATGACCGTGACAGTTTTACGGGTGGAGGAAGCCAGAGTACCTGGAGAGAACCACCGAGCAATGATGAGCAGCTGCCAGCTCCCCAACATCATAACTCCGCACTGCAGCAGAGGCAGGGTTAGATTGGATGAAGAGATGCGCACCATCGACGTGCAGTGTGCCTTGGTGCACAGCGTCATCCTGCCCCCATGTGGACAATCAGGGTTAAGTGCCTTGCCCAAGGACATAACGCGGGAGTCCAAATCGATCGCTCAGACGGTCACCAATTCAAGGACTAACAGGGCTGGACATTGCTTAACTTCAATGATCTGACGAGAACTGGTTACCGCAATACCACCGCGCCCCAACTTAGTCAATTGTTTATACTCATGTTGCCCATTTTAGAAGGCTTCAACTGCAAGCATTTGTGACTTGAGTCCAATTTTACCATTAAAACAGAGTTTGTTTACCACAGTAAACAAGCACTGCTTTACTCCCCAGGTTCCAACAGGGAAACCAAATAATTATGCTACTCTGAGAACAAGCATTGGTGACCTGAGTCCAATTCTACCACTAAGGCAGAGTGTGTTTACCACAGTAAAGAAGCACTGCTTTACTCCCTAGGGTTCCCACAGGGAAACCAAATAACTATGATGCTCTGAGAATAAAGAAATAATAATTACAAAAATAAAAAATAAATAAAAAATTGCTTCCCGCATACATTTTTATAAAAAATGGCATGAGAAACAGAAGATCTACTTGAGTAGCCTAAAGAAGTATTATCCTTCTATCAAGATTACATGTATGTGCCCAAGCTGGGTTCTATCATGGAAATCCGTGGAGCTCATTTAATTGGGTATCTCTTAACTGAATAACCCTGTGAATTGAATATAATTTCCAATCACAAAACCATTTACCATACCTTTAGTCCATCAGTACAATTTTTATTATTGGTGTTTAAGGTCACAAACTTATGCACAATGGCTAATCATGACCATGACAGTTTTACGGGTGGAGGAAGCCGGAGTACCCGGAGAGAACCACTGAGCAACGAGCAGCTGCCAGCTGCCCAACATCGTAACTACGCACTGCAGCACAGGCAGAGTTAGAATGGTTGAAGACATGCGCACCATCGACGTGCAGTACGCCTTAATACACGGCATCATCGTGCCTCCATGTGGACAATGGGGGTTAAGTACCTTGCCCAAGGACACAGTGCGAGAGTCCTAATCAATTGCTCAGATGGTCATCCATCTGAGGACTAACCGGGCTAGACGTTGCTTAATTTCGGTGATCTGACCCATCAGTACAAATCTGACGTGTTAATTGCATTTTGGTTAAAAAGTAAACATGTGTTAACTGAAGATAAAATCTTGTAACACACGTATGTCAAGACAATACCTTGACAATCCTTGAATTCCCCTTGTTTATAGACCTACAGTTAAAACTAGAAGTCCTGTCATGAAATGCGCACAAATAGCACGTCGATCTGCGCGTTAATTTACGCGTTATGACCATAGTAAGGCTACCAAATTATGTAATTATGGCTTGTGCACAAGCAATGTTTCAGCCAAAGGACCTCCGGGTAACCCGGAGGTCCATTGGCAGAAACATTGCCTGTGTTTGCTATGAGTAACCAGGAGAACCAGCCATGCTTTGGATGTCATTCGATATGGCAATTGCGCGCTATTCATACGCGCAATTAAGCCTAGATAAGCGCACAGTTCGTGACAAGACTTCTACATTTAACTGTAGTTGACCTCAGTTTATCCAATACAGATCTCAAATCTATTATACATGTACAGTACATGGAGAGTGTATTATCACTAAATCATCCAAAGAGAGGAGATTTCACCGGAGCAATAATTGCAAATTTGTTGCAAAGCATAACCATCACAAGCAAAGTTCCAGACAATGGACCTCCCGGTTAAACCCAAAGGTCCACTGACTGAAACATTGCCTGTGTTTTCTGTCCATATGTACAGAATTGGAAAGTGATACTTTGGGTGATAATTCCACTCCATGGGTGATTTGGTTACAATCCACTCTCCATGTACTGTACTCAATGATCTTTGTCAAACAAGATATAAATAAAATAAATGCTTAGTTTTAATCTCTAAATCACTGGAAACTGATCAAATCCATTAACACTTTCCCAAACGAATCAGCTGCATCCATCTGCGTAATCTACAAATTGAGCAGCAGGAAAAAAAAATTATGAAAAAAATTTGAACAAAGCCATATTATGTGTCCCTTCATTGTTCTGGCTCATTCGAGTGAGGGGTTACATGATATGGTTTAGTTGAAATTTTAAAAAAATGAAAGTGTCAATGACACTGTAGCTCAACTTGTGTAAGACATGTACATATATACAGTTAAAACTAAAAGTCCTGTCATGGAATGCGCACAAATAGCACGTTGATATGCGCGTTAATGTATGCGTTATGGACCAAGTAAAGCTATCAAATTTTGTACATATGGCCTGCGCACAAGCAATGTTTCAGCCAATGGACCTCCGGGTAACCCGGAGGTGCATTGGCAGAAACATTGCATGTGTTTGCTATGAGTAACCAGGAGAACCTGCCGTGATTTGGATGTCATTCGATATGGTAATTGCGCGCAATTCCAACGTGCAATTAAGCCTACATAAGCGCACTATTGGTGACAGGACTTCTAGTTTTAACTGTAATATGTCACGCAATGTCACACATCTAGGTAATGACCTGATAACAAAGGTACATGTAAAGTATTGTAAAGGTCTGTACATAAATACTGACTGTAGCCTGTAACAAATGTACAGGTAAAGTATTGTAAAGGTGGGTGACAGTTAGATGCCTCTAGCCAGAGCCATATTGAAATGTACACTTACTGTGTATATTAGTAATAATGAATAAAACAAAGTTAGTTTAATTGGCCTTCGGTGGCCATCTTGAAATTTTGGACCGCACCCAAAAACACTCATTCTCGTCCCAAGGTGATAACAAAGGTACCCAAGAAGTTTCTTGAAGATTGGTTCATAAATACAACCTCTAGCCCGAGTCGTATTGACATGTGTACTAACATTGTACAAGTGGCACTGGAAAATCAAAGTTCATCTAATTTGCATAATTTATGCACGAGAAAAAAACATGTATTATTTGTGATGTATTGCATGTCACTAATCATTCATACAAAAATTTATTCAAATCAGAACCTTCATACAGAAGTTCTGCACAAAAAACTCATTGCACCTAATTTCAGTATAAAATGGCCGCCGTCAGCCATCTTGAATTTTGGGCCGCACCTAAAAACACTTGTTCTTATCCCAAGGTGATAACAAAGGCACCCAAGGAGTTTCATGAAGATTGGTTCATAAAAACAGCCTCTAGCCCGAGCCATATTGAGATGTGCACTTACTGTGTATAAGAAGTACAGTGGAACCTGTTAATTGAATAGCTACTTTGACAATGAAAATTATTCAATTAACAGGAGTATTCAATTAACAGGGATTGTGTCACTTTCCTATATTCTGGAGATAAATTTAGCATTTATTCTATTATATCTTGTTTAACAGAGCTCCACGAGCTCTGTTAAACAAGATATAATAGATTAAATGCCTGTATTGGATGTACTGAGGCCAAATAGGTATATAAACAAAGGAAAACTGGGGAAAGTCCGGGCAACTTCTCAACAGGTTACAAGATTTTTTATTCAATTAACAGGAGTTTACTCTTTAACCTATATTCAATTAACAGGTCAAATTTGTACTGAAGGCATGGTAAATGGTTTTGTGTTGGGAAATTTTATTCAATTAACAGAGTTATACAATTAATAGATATCCAATTTAGTGGGCTCCACTGTACTGAATAAATCAAAGTTAATCTAATTTGCATAATTTTTGCACGGAGAAAAAAACCTGTATTATATGTGATGTATTCCATGTTACTAAACATTCGTACAAACATTTCTTCAAAACAGAACTTTCAAACAGAAGTTCTATACAAAAAACAGATTGCACTAATTTCAGTATAAAATGGCTGCTGGTGGCCATCTTGAATTTTGGACTGTACCCAAAACACATGTTCTCACCCAACGGTGATAACAAAGGTACAGCCTCTAGCCCGAGCTGTATTGAATTGTTGGGAGGCGGATGGACAGACAGACGACAGGCCATGACAAAACCTAAAATCTGACTACTAAAAATAATGAAAATTGGATGGTGATTTTTGTGAATAGCGCTGGCCAGTTTTTGCCATTATGTTGGGTAAAGGGTTAAGCATTCTGGAGGTATGCATGCTACATGTACAAAATAGATTTCGATGACACTGTTTTGCCCAATGGGACAGAAAATTCAATCAATCATACCTTATTTGACAGAACTCATTGAGCTCTGTCAAACAAAATATAATTAGTTAATTTTACAGTTGTACTATGGGGAAAAATTAGCTGCTTGTGTACAAGAATTTCAAACCCAGCGCGCAAGAAAGTAAGGTAGAAATTGAACATCTATTTTTCTTTTAGGCCACACAAAGTAGATCGTCTGTTTCTCAAGCCATTATTTGTGAAATTGCATGCGGGCGAGCGTTTTTTTATTTTATTTTTTATTTCAGTAATTTCTTCTTTGCCATCAAAAGTTTATGTTCTTGGTTCAAGTTTTAGGCCTCATAATCTACAGAATAGCATGGGAGGTGGTGTATTTCATCCCTTGAGTGCAAGAAAGCTTTGCAATGCTAAAGGGACAAATTCATCGATATTTTTAACTTGGGTAAAATATCAGACATAAACCATTTAATTTTTATTTTTTTAAAGTTTAAATTGGTTATAAAAAGAGAGCATGCGGCAGCCAAAAGGACCATGCATGAGGGCCTGAGAAACAGATTTTTTATTTTTTTAGGCCTTATGCTTTATTATATATCTATCAATGATATGCTTTGTTGATCACCCATCGAATCCTGATCACACTGAGTGGTTTTCTGATTCCAATATCACATGGTTGGTACCAGAACAAGCATGGCACTGGGGAACGTCAATCAAGTCCACCCAAGTTACCAACTGTTTCTAGGTACACTTCATGTGTGTAAATAAACACTATGGAATAATGTGAATTTCTAACATTGTTCTTAACCAATTTTATATTGATTTCTTGTGTGAAAGCTGCATTTCCATAAGGGCATATAATAAACAGATCATTTTGACAGTAAAGTGATCTGGTTTGTTGCATTCCATCTCGGTGACAAGGTCAGTTTGCCAGCAATCAGACCTCGTCAATTCGAAGGAATACAATAAACCAGATCACTTTATTAGCATTATAATCTCTATATATAAATTTAACACAGAACATCATTAACCTTTTACCTAACGAATCACCTGCATCCACCAGAGTAATTTGCAGATTGAGTAGTTGAAAAAAAAAAAAATTAAAAAAATATTTCAACAAAACCATATCATGTGACCCCTCATTGGAATGAGCCCATCGATCTCGTTCCAATGACGGGTCAGATGATATGGTTTTGTTGAAATGTTTTGAAAAATTTTTTAAAAATAGTAATTAAAATAAAAAGATTTGATATTCTCTGCATTGGGTAAAGGGTTAATTAAGTTAAGTCCTGTCATGAAATGCGCACAAATAGCACGTTGATATGCGCGTTAATGTACGCGTTATGGTCCAAGTAAAGCTATCAAATTCTGTGCATATGGCCTGTGCACATGCAATGTTTCAGCTAATGGACCTCTGGGTAACTCGGAGGTCCATTGGCTGAAACACTGCATGTGTCTGCTATGAGTAAACAGGAGAACCTGCCGTGCTTTGGATCTCATTCGATATGGTAATTGCACGCAATTCCAACACGCAATTAGGCCTATAGGTCTAGATAAGCACACTATTCGTGACAGGACTTCTAGTTTGAACTGTACTGTTACTGGTCACCAGTTTATTTATATTTATTTATTTATTGGTGTTTAAGGTCACATATTTTGCACAATGGTTAATCATGACCACAGGATGAGTATCAACTCAAGACCAGGGGTAAGCATTAATAAGCCATGTTACCCATTTTAGAGAAGGTTTGCACCTCCCAAGCATTGGTGACTGGGTTCTATTTTACCAGTAAAACAGAGCTTGTTCTGGTCACCAACGAGTACAACTGAATAATTATTGTGTGTGGGGTGGGGGTGGGGGTCATCTCTCAAGGCTCAAGTGTGCAAGAAGGAATTGAGGTAGAAATTGAACATCTATTTATGTTTTATGCTGTATCTGATAGATTAAATTAGATCTTAATCGCTTATCAGATGATTCTTAGTATATACATAACATCTTAGTGTTGTGGATACAAAAAATCTCATTTGGCATTAACACAACATTGAGAGTTTTACCAGTAAATACATCTCACAGCAACTAATATCACTAATTATTTTTTTAATACCCTGAAAAAACAGTACAGTAACAGGGGAAATAAGCTACAAGATGACTATGAAAAAAAATCTCTTTCAAGCTATTGAGAATACCAAATCCTGGTATACATGTAGGAGATAACAAGAAGACAGCCAATCTGGCTATATGTTATCTCCTTAAAGAATGCAGGATATTTATTGTATTGTAAAAATCTCAATATGTAATTGCATCTGTTATCTTACGAGCTTTGCAATATGTACATGTATATTGTTATACATATACATGTATAAAGAATTCATTCATTTATTAACCCTTTATCTAACATGAAAAGCAGACGACACTTGCAAACAAAATTATTAAATAACTAATTTTTTTTCATTTCTTGAATCAGAACAGGTCTGAAAATAAGTAGTCTGACATTTGCAGAAGGAGGTTCCCAGAAGGTGAATTTGATGATGCTATCCCATACTGTGGGCCAGTTTATCCTCTGGGTACTTCTTTCTGTTTAATTTTGAGACCCTGATTCAGATTGAGGTTCACAGAGGGTAAATTTAGTGATGCTACCCTGCTGTGCAGGGTAGCATCACTAAATACACCCTCTGGGGACCTCATTTTGCAGATGTCAGTCTGCTTATTTTCTGGCTTGCATCAGAAACATAGAGTATGTATGACCCCTCAATGAGCTTGCTCCCATGAGGGGTCATATGCTATGTTTTTCAGGCAAAAAATGAAACAAGAGGCCTCACTGGGGCTGAAGCGCTCACCTAGAACAGAACACGATAAAAACAGAGTCCAAGAATGAATCTACATTAAGCACTCCATCTCCATAGGATACATTGTCAATACAGGAGCCCCTCAAGAGCAACAAAATAGCCCAAGCATCATGCCCTTTCTTCAGTTGATCATAATGTAAAATGTGGAGCTCCCCTATGAAGCCTCTTGAAACAACCTATGTGGATTAATCTTAGTTACACACCTCTAGAGGGTACTGAAAACAAAATTTCTAATTCTTCAGCAACATGGCCAATACCGGTCCCCATAGGGAGCCCAAATATTAACCCAGGCACTCGATTTGAACAAAGTTGAATCTAACCTCCCAGAGATGTTGTATACCAAATATGAAAGCATTCTAACTGGTGGATCTGAAGAAGAAAATTTTTAAAGAAATTTCCTCATATTGCACTAAGTTAAAATTTGGGCTATCATATCGAGCCCAAATATTAACCTATGGACCCGCTTTGAGCAAACTTAAATCTGCCCCCCCCCCCTCCACCACCCCCAACCCCTAGAGAAGTTGTAATCCAAATATGAAAGCATTCTGACTTGTGGATCTGAAGAAGAAGATTTTTAAAGAAATTTCGTCATACTGTAGTGCATGGAGGTTTTTTTTTCCAGGTTCGGTTTTATTTCTTTTAAAACCTCGGTTTCGGTTCTGTTTTTCGGTATTATTTCCAGGCCCTTCAATTAATCTAAATCACTATCGTCTTACTAGAAAAGGCCATAGAAATGTCACAAGAGAGCTATTTAAAGCATGCTACGTCTACTGGCAGTACTGAGACATTTCACTAGCACTCAGTCAGTTGACGAAGGGTTTATATGAATTTGGGGTAGATTGTATGTCATTTGATTATTTTCCTGTTGTATATGTTCTATTTGGTAAATGCTATACATCAGTGACAGCGCCATAGTGGGGAGAGGGATAGCCCCCCCCCCCCCCCCCCCCACCCCCAAAAAACTAACTTCAAATTGCTGACACAACCTGGGTGCCTTTGAAGACCACGTTAGGCATTGTAGAAACGCTCCGATGGCGTCCAAATTATTCAAATGTGATTTTTTTGTGGGGCACGGCCCACAGATCCCAAACCACTCTCCCATGCCCACACCCCTGGCTCAGGCCTACGACCTTTGGGAGATGGCCGTAAGCATCTCGACCTTGGACCCCCCACATCTTACTTAGCACCCCCTCCCCATGATCGAAATCCTGGTGCCGCCACTGCGGGATCGGAACGTTTCGGCCTTGAGACGTTTCGGCCCTGGGACGTTTTGGCCTTGAGATGTTTCGGCCTGGGACATTTCGGCCTTGTAGAAAGAGGGTGTGGAGACAATGTAAATAAAATAGATTCAGCCGAAGAATGCTCTGACAATCTGTGTACACTGATTTTCTGCCTGCCGGTGCACATACTGGTTACTATTTCTTGGCCCCACTGATCACAGTGAAAACAAGTCGTGGCTCCAGCATTATACTCAGTTCATCTATAATTCCATTGGTTGATTATCTGCATTATTAACACGGGAAGTGTTATTTTAAATAATATTAAATCTGAAAAAAAGTGTAATAACTTTGCATTTATTCGTTGAAAACGCTGTGGTTGAGCTTTTTCAATGAATAAACACAAAATTATTGGTGACAGATATATATCAAAATTTGGGTTAGTCTTATCTCGACTTGGTAAAATTTAAAAAGTGGGACGTTTTGGCCTTTTATGGGGCCGAAACGTCCCAGGCCAAAACGTCCCAGGTGGAAACGTCTCAAGGCGGAAACGTCACGAACCCACCACTGCTATACATTTTTTACCTGCTTTGTTATTTTGTGTTCAGTTTTAATTTCGATAAAATAAATAATTTTCACTTGTGACTTTTCTGTTGTATTTAACATCGCCATAAAACAGGGACTCCATTCACTGGACCTCTCGCCTCCTTTAGATGTACAGAGTATGAACTCTCCCTCATGTTGTTATGTGCGAAATAAAATGGATTTACTGCATCAACGAGTATCACATAGGGAATAAATGGTCAAAGTAAAAAACCCTATATAATTTTGATTATTATTTTATTGCTTGCATTTAATGTGAGAAAAATATGACTGGAATGAAAAAATATTAAAAAAACAAAATGTTCACATGTTCCGACACTCACCTAATTTCGTTCTTGTGTAGGCTCCATCGGCTATTCTCACAGTCGGGTGCGACTTATACAAAGGTACATGTAATAGTCGCAAGGGAGGTATTTTGGCTGAAAATATTGGGTGCGACTTATACGTGGGACCGACTAAAACACGGACATAATTATACAGAAATAATCGCTTTTGGATTTGCCTGTTCTGCTGACGTTCATTGTCATTTTCAAAATGAGATTACGAGGAGGTCATTGTAAATTTCGAAGTTTAACGTCAAAGTATGCAAACACCGTATGAACGGTGGTTTTTGCCCGTCGGTTCGGTTTTTCGGTTTGCAGCAAAAACCGAAACCAAACCGAAAAACCTCCATGCTCTATCATACTGCAGTAAGTTAAAATTTGGGCTACCACAGGGAGCCCAAATATTAACCCAGGGAACCGATTTGAACAAACTTGAATCTGACTCCCCTAGAGATGTTGCAAACCAAATATGAAAGGATTCTGACAGGTGAATCTGAAGAAAAGAAAAAGATTTTTGAAGAAATTCACCCATAGTGTACTTACTTAAATTTCAGGTTCCCATATGGAGCCCAAATATTAACCCAGGCACTCGAATTGAACAAACTTGAATCTGAACCCCCCCCCCCCCCCCCCCTCCCCCAGATTTATTGTATACCAAATATGAAAGCATTCCGACTGGCGGGTGTGAAGAAGAAGATTTTTAAATATTATCCCTCATATAGCACTAAATTAAAATTTGAGGTTCCATAGGAAGCCCAAATATTAATCTAGGATCTTGGTTTGAACAATCGACGATGGATGGACAGGCGACAGGTGGATGGATAGACAGATGTATGGATGGATGGATGGACAATGGACAACTTAGCATTAGAAAAGCGCCACTGACATTCTGTCATGCAGAGCTAATATTCAGTGGTTAAGAAATTATAGCCCAGACAAACAAATGTTAAAAATTTTTTTTAAGTGTCACCTTATCATAGGGCCTGTGACCTTGAGCTTGATGGGCACATACCATATTATAATTCGCGACACACTGTTTTTTGATATTACATATTGTTATAAAGTTTCATGACAAAATATTCACTGGTTAAGAAATTATGACCCAGACAAATAAATGTCAAAGTATTTCTAAGTGTCATCTAATCATAGGGCCTGTGACCTTGACCTTGAGGGGTACAAACCATATTATATTTCGTGACACACTGCCTTTTGATATTACATATTGGTATAAAGTTTCCTTAAAAAATATTCAGCGATTAAGAATTTATGGCCCGGACAAAGAAATGTCAATGTTTTTCTAAGTGTCACCTTATCATAGGGTCTGTGACCTTGACCTTGGGGGGCACATACCATATTATAATTTTGCAACACGCTACCTTTTGATATTACATATTGGTATAAAGTTTCATTAAAAAATATTCAGTGGTTAAGAAATTATGGCCCGGACAAACAAAAGTCAAAGTTTTTCTAAGTGTCACCTTATCATAGGGCCTGTGACCTTGAACCTGGGGGTACATACCATATAATAATTTGCGATACACTGCCTTTTGATATTACATATTGGTATAAAGTTTCATTATAAAATATTCCGTGGTTAAGAAATTATAGCCCAGACAAAGAAAAGTTTCACCATGTTATATGGCCTATAACCTTGACCTTGATGGGCACATACCATATTATAATTCAAAACACACTGCCTTTTGATATTATATATCGGTACAAAGTTTCATTGAAAAATATGCAGCGGTTAAGAAATTATGGCATGGACAAACAAATGTCAAAGTTTTTCTAACTGTCACCTTATCATTGGGTCTAAGACCTTGACCTTGAGGGGCACATACCATGTTATAATTCACAACATAGTGCCTTTTGTTATTACATATTGGTATCAAGTTTCATTAAAAAATATGCAGCGGTTAAGAAATTATGGCCCAGACAAAGAAAGTTAAAGATTTTCTAAGTGTCACCTTACCATAGGGCCTGTAACCTTGACCTTGAGGGGCACATACCATATTATAATTCGCAACACACTGCCATTGGATATTACATATTGGTAAAAAGTTTCATTAAAAAATATGCAGCAGTTAAGAAATTATGGCCCAGACAAAGAAAAGTTGTCAACGGACGGAGGGATTATTATTATTATTTATTTATTGGTGTTTAAGGTCACATATTTCCCCTGAAGCTGTCACAGTTGACCAATCATGACCAATAGCGAGTGCTATCATGTAGACATTATATGGAGTCAACCTACCAAGTTACAATGAAATCCCTCCATAAATACAACCTTTCAACTATGCTAAAGGTTTTCGGGTTTTGGGCTTGGGCAGCCATCACGGCAGGATGATCGCAACCAAAAGGGGACGTTATCATCTAGACATTATTTGGAGTCATCCTACCAAGTTACAATGAAATTCCTTCATAAATATGACCTGTAGACTGTGCTAAAGGTTTTTGGGCTTTGGGCCCCTGTTGAGGTCACAGATGACCAATCGCGACCAAAAGGGGACGTTCTCATCTAGACATTGTATGAAGTCAACCCACCAAGCCACAATGAAATCCCTCCATAAATACGACCTGTAGACTGTGCTAAAGGTTTTCAGGTTTTGGGCTTGGGCAGTCGTCACGGCTGACAGATCGCAACCAAATGAGGAAGTTCTCATCTAGACATCATACGGAGTCATCCTACCAAGTTACAATGAAATTCCTCCATATCAAATATGACCTGCAGACTGTGTTAAAAGTTTTTGGGTTTCGTGCTTGGGCAGCCGTCATGGTTGACAGATCATGACCAAAAGGGGACGTTCTCATCTAGATGTTATACAGAGGCATCCTACCACCAAGTTACAATGAAATCCCTTCATAAATACGACCTGTAGACTGTGCTAAAGGTATTTGTGTTTGGGGCTTGGGTAGTCATACCAGTTAATCGATCGCGACCAAAAGGGGACGTTCTCATCTGGACATGACCCCAAACCTGCATATGAAATTTTGTGACGATCAGACAAGAACTACGGGGTGTAGCCGGTGCTAAAGGAAAATGTGAACAGACTTACAGACTTCCACACGCGTGATGGCAATAGCTTATCTTGACTTTGTCAAGTTAAGCTAAAAAAAACATTCCATATTAGTATTGGTGGGAGTACATTATGTTGCTGACACCGAATATCATACTAATACCAAGCCAAATCATTCCAAAAATACTAATACCAAAACCGAACAGTACCGCCCAAATCTACTGAATACCCAAAGCCTTGTCTATATGTATTATCTTTATTGGATACTGCCCAGCACTACATTACATTTCTGAAGGTCCTTCCATCTATACACAGGATGACACACGCGTGTGAATGGGTTAATCGATATAGCACGAGAGATAGCACAGAAGCATAAAATGTTCTGTGTTTATTACATGCCATCACGTCTATAAAAACCATTATTAGAAGGACACTCAGCAATTAATTTGACAACTATCAACAAAAACAACACATTTTATCGCCATTTTAGCACTATTTCATCCCCTAAGTTCCAATGTGTTCTATGTGCCTACTGGCACATAAGAACACACTGGAACTCAGGGAACGATTTTCAGATATTGCTAGTGATTCAAACTGTAATTGTGTTGCACAATTTGTAGAAAATTTCAGTGAAATTTCGCTTCTATGTAAAAATAGTCCATCAAGGATTTCCGTTACGCACAACATGTGCGACAGATTTTCATTTTCCGCATTGTTTTCACCAAAAAGAACATATTTTGTCGCCAACCAAACTTGCGAGGGGAACCTGTGTTACTATTTCGTCCTCTGAGTTCCAATGTGTTCTATGTGCCTACTGGCACATAGAACACATTGGAACTCAGGGGACGACTTTTAGCTATTTCTAGGAATTGAAATTGTAATTGCGGTACACGATTTGCAGAAAATTCCAGTGAAATGTCGCTTCTTTATGTAAATAGTCTGTTAACGATTTCCATTCCACACATGTGTGCGGAACAGATTTTCATTTTCCGCATGGTTTAGTGTTGCTGTAGATGGGGATTTCAAAAAACAGGCATGTAATAAATTTACTTGATGAAGGTGCTTCCATCTATTCCTTCTCAGTACATATCATTATTTTTTATCACCCTGTGTTATAGTAATGATTACAAGATCCCTTTCATTTCTCAGGTGCATCTATCAGTCACCCAAAGTAATTATCTCTCCTAATGTTTTGAAGTGCATAAAGTAATTACTGTTGGCATACCTTAAGTTGTTCTGACAATGATTATAACTGTTCCACCACATGTTAAATTGGAGAAGATATACCTAACCTACTGAGAAGGTTCAACAGTCAAATAAAGATTAGTCCAAGATGAGGAAAAAATTCTCTAATTTTCACTTCTTTTCTCCCTCCAAGACAGACAGTCAGTTTGGATGCCAAAACCAAAATAGATGATCAGTTATAGAAGGTCACATTCAAGATTGTATTTCTATAACCCTTTACCTAAAAGTAATCATTCAAATGCCCTAATTCTTAAAGACAACTACAAATGCAGAGCTTGGCCCTGTGAAACGGCCACTGATCCACCCCAAACCACACACTGGTACAGTACAGACTGCTAGAATACCATGATTCCACACAGATTAAAATCACTCATGAATTTTTCACTCTCGCAAGGGGGCTCAATTGCATATAATACTCACCAGCTGGCCATCTCCACCAGTTAATACCATTTTCCTCCATGAAACTCTGTGCATATTTAGAAGTGTGTTTTGGGTTATTATCCTGAACAAACCTGTGTGTCCATACGAAAGAATTTTTAAGAAATGGTTACAACACATTATTTAAAATTGTATCCGTGAAGAATTCCTTGTCCATTATTCTGTTATTTATTTATTTATTGATGTTTAAGGTCACATATTTATGCACAATGGCTAATCATGAACATGACAGTTTTATGGGTGGAGGAAGCCGGAGTACCCGGAGAGAACCACCAAGCAACGACGAGCAGCTGCAGCTCCTCAACATCGTAACTCCGCACTGCAGCACAGGCAGGGTTAGATTGGTTGAAGACATGCGTACCATTGACGTGCAGTACGCCTTAGTACACGGCGTCAACGTGCCCCCACGCGGGCAATGGAGATGAAGTGTCTTGCCCAAGGACACAACGCGGTTGCCGCAGGTGGGATTTGAACCCGAGGACCTCTCGGCTTGCAGCCTGCACCTCTACCTCTACACCCCGCTCCCCATTATTCTGTTAAATCATCGCCTGAGTGCTAGAATGTTCTATGTCCCCAGTGGGACATAGAAAATTCTAGCACACAGGCGACGAAATATTAAGAGGAGGCATGTTCCTTGACGTGAAATGGCGGCCCACATACAGTTAAAACTAGAAGTCCTGTCATAAAATGCGCACAAATAGCACGTTGATATACGCGTTAATGTGCGCGTTATGGCACAAAGTAAAGCTATCAAATTCTGTACATATGGCTGTGCACAAGCAGTGTTTCAGCCAATGGACCTCCGGGTAACCCGGAGGTCCACTGGCAGAAACTTTGCATGTGTTTGCTATGAGTAACCAGGAGAACCTGCCGTGCTTTGGAAGCCATTCGATATGGCAATTGCGCACACTTCCAGCATGCAATTAAGCCTACATAAGCGCACTATTCGTGACAGGACTTCTAGTTTTAACTGTATGTACTTTCAACGGGTGTTTCGGACGTTGTATCGATGGAGACACCCCGTTAATTTCCCTGAAGTTGTTTTATTGTCATGTAATTGTGTGGTACATTCGTCGCTAAAAATTATGTCAGCAATGATTTGTTGTTCTCTGTGAGTTCTTGGCAGAACAGTGTCCTTTTCTCTTGATTCGTTTTGCTTATTAGCGAACAATACCTTGGTTTAGCACTTGTCCAACCGGCATGCCTGACAGCTTTTAACACAGTTGTCCTTGACACATGTTGACCTGGTAGTTTTTTGAGAATGTCTGCACTTGAACGGACACTATCCTTCGTCAGAATCTCATGAATCAAGATATGTGATTATCGGTTATCTTTCTGTGGTTATGTGTTTTTTTTCATTTACACGATCTGCATGGTTGAAATTTCCAGTTCTGTATTTTTCGACTAAAGAACGAACGCAGTCATATGATACATTAAGTCCTTGTAACATGAACTCTTTGTCGATAGCGAATATTTTCCAACCTTGTTTGAATTTTTCAATTGCTTCCAGTTTCTTCTCATGAGAAAGTTTACTCGGCGGCATCTTGTGTATGTATGTTCTTGTTACATGTAATGTGCGACTGAACACAAATTCAGGTTATTAATGTCCGAAAAATTTCGAATCCTTTTTCTCATCATCCAATCATTAACAAAACAAATAATATATATATATATATATATATATATATATATATATATATATATATATATATATATATATATATATATATATATTTAAGAGCGTAGTTTGGAATACAGTTAAAACCAGAAGTCCTGTCATGAACTGTGCGCTTATCTAGGCTTAATTGAGCGTAGGAATTGCGCGCAGTTGCCATATCCAATGGCATCCAAAGTACGGCAGGTTCTCCTGGTTACTCATAGCAAACACAGGCAATGTTTCTGCCAATGGACCTCCGGGTTAACCGGAGGTCCATTGGCTGAAATATTGCTTGTGCGCAGGGCATATGTACAGAATTTGATAGCCTTACTATGGTCATAACGCGTAAATTAACGCGCAGACCAACGTGCTATTTGTGCGCATTTCATGACCGGACTTCTAGTTTTAACTGTACAACACTAAATTGTAATATAAACCTGCTATACAACATTTTAATTTTAATCCCCTAGGTGTGTACATGTTTCACTTGGTTATCACCGATTTATTTATTTATTTATTTATTTATTTATTTATTTATTTATTTATTTATTTATTCATTTATTTATTTATTTATTTATTGTTGTTTAAGGTCACATACTTCTGCACAATGGCTAATCATGACCACAACATGGAGATAAAGTCAAGGTCAGTCAATCATTTATAACCCATGTTGCCTATTTTAGAGGACTCACACCCCAAGCATTAGTGACTGGGTCCTATTTTACCAGTGAAACAGAGCTTGTTTACCACAGTAAACAAGTACTGCTTCACTTCCCGGGGTTCCACCGATTACACATACTAATGTACACAGTAGGTGTTAAAGTCATCGATGAAATGCATGTTTGGTTTACAATACATGTCTATGTTTGTAATTAATTTTGCGTTGTTCTTCCGATAAATTGAAAAATGTAGTGACACTGGGAAATAAATACAACTACAAAAATTAAAAAGTATACATGTTCACTGATGTTTTAAAAAAAATATTTCAGGCTGCACAGGTGCTCAAATTAGTGGAACAACCGAGGCAGGAACAACAACAGCCAGAGCAACAACAGCAGAAGCAACAACCACAAACACAAGAGGAGCAACAACCACAACAACAGCAGAAGCAACAACAGGAACAACAACAACCAAAACAAGAACAACAGCAGCAGGAGCAACAACCACAACAACTGGAAGAACAATTGGAAGAACAACGGCAGGAACAACAACAACTGGGACAACAACATTTTTTTTCAGACGTTTCAGCCAAAGCGTGGATAGCGGAGCCAATTGGACTGCTGGGACCCTCCATCACTGCCAGCAGAGATGATTTATCATGTATCCTATCACCACTGCATTCACTAACAATGTTAAATTTTATTGTATACATGGATAAAGAAAAAACTCACACTCCATCTACGTCGTGTTCTGATTCGGGAAGTGATATCAGTGGCACAACGAACAAGTCTGACATCGACATATTAAAGTGGCTGAAAGACTTCGAAAAAAAAACAAGATAAAAAATTTGGCAGTCTCCATAAGAAACTTGTAGATTTGGAAATCACACAGAAACTTATAATGAGTGAAATTAAAAAAATAGGTGGTAGTGATAGAATGCAAGGGGTCGGTGAGGATTTACAAGTTACATGTACATGTACCAGTTTCAATTCCAGCTCTAATAACATCCAGATGGATGATTTGGAGGATACATTCATCAACATTCCCCCTCCATATTACATTTCTAAAGAAGAATTGAAACAAATTGTGATGAATTCCAATGGCCCTGGAAACTTTTTCAAAGAACGTTTTCGAAAAATTATTTCCAGAACTTTTCGGAAGTGACAATCTCAGGTTAAAATATTTGTATTACAGGGCGGCTTAAAAAAAAAATTGGAAGTGTGTCAAATTAGGAAATCGTATTTGGAGAAATACGTACTATACTTCCACCCAGAGCTACAGCCAGTTGAAAATTGGAAAAACATTGTTGTAACAAAGATTAATGAATGTTTCAGGCGGCCCGTTAAGGGGTGAATCTTTTAAAATGTATAAATTGTTCCAGCAGAAAAATTACTGTCTATTTGTTTATATGCACATGTATATGCTTGGTAAGGCTAAAAAATTGTTTTCATTGAACTTGAACCCCTCTCTTTGGACATTTCTATTGTCTACCAATATTAGTACAAACTCTGGGAAACCCGAAAACTTTTACATTTTTTGATTGATGCATATTTTTTTAGATACATGGAGGATATGGAATGAGTGTTTTTCTCATATAATATTTATGAAATGAGTCTAAGAATTTTCTGTTTTGGCGAGCCTCTGGCGAGCCCAAACGGAAAATTCGGACGAGTTTCATAAATATTATATGAGAAAAACACTCATTTCATATTCTATTTATCATATGACACACACACACACATGCACAAATTAGCCACTTAGTATGACTTTTTAACCCATCACCTAACTTGAGTTGCAGAAATGGAAAAAACATCCTAGTATAACTAAAAGTTTTCATTTTTTGCTTCCAAAACATAGGTTATGACCCCTCATTGGAACGAGCTCGTTGAGTTCATTCCAATGAGGGGTCATAACCTATGTTTTGGAGGCAAAAAGTGAAAATATAAAAAAAATGAAAGGCATTTTTCTTGTAGGTAAAAGATGAATACAATATAACCGACCCTAGATAGGACAGATAACGTAAATTCTCCCTACTGAAATTATGCAAATGTGACCCAGTTGTATTTTGTTTAGCCAATCAAATTGTCTAGTTTTGAAATTGACGGAAGGCTTTATTTATCACTGATTAATATGAAAACAAAATATCAAATGTTTTAAAATGTTTTAAAGTGAATAAAACGGACGAGTCATATGATAAATGTACATCTCCAATATGCTTGCTTTGTTACAATTTAAATGACTAGTGTCCTATTATGGTCAGCAGGGCTCTAAAACCCTGTAATTCATGGTGTCATGCAACTGGACGCATGACATGATTTTGTCCGGCATCCCGGTTTATTAACGGCCCTCGAGGAATGAATACCTCTGGCTTATGAATGGCCCTCGACTCAGGCCGATAATAAACCCTCAGGCCATTATTCATTCCTCTCGGGCCGTTAATAAGCTGTAGCGCCCTCCAAACAGGTGTTACAGTTATATTATCAGGCTTCTTGGCTTATCCTTCTCATCAAACACTACACAGTTAAATTAAGCTGTAGTGTCATCGACACTTTCATTTTGTAAGCCCCATTTTTATCTAGTCGGGTAAATTTCTTTCATTTTTCCATTTTGAGGGGAAGGGCACTGTCATTCATTTAGGGGTTGGGGAGGGGGTAGCCTCCAGGTACGCCAGAGGTTTCTCTGCAAAATACTGGGCAATCATTTCTAGAAATCTGCAATAAATAATGCTTTGGGTCATTTAATTATTGATTTGTAGAAATAATTAACAAGAAAGAACTCCTTCTGCTGTCATACAAAATATTGAAAAACAATAGAAGTATACGTGTTTGGAAATGAAGGTTGTACAATCAGAGTGTTGGGCGCATGTACATGTATAACACTCAGCGATATTTTCACTACAGAACTAACGGTGGCAATATCATTGAGAATAATCCATGTACATATTCTGCTGGTCCGAAATTATCGACACGCTTTAAATTGAGGTTTATTCCCAATAGCGATAACACAACATGATCGAGGCTGTGATTTTCTAGGTCAGTTTTTGACTTCCATGCTGCTGTAAAATTTCCTTCTGTTTTCCAGTTCAGTTGTCACATGCTTGTAGAATTGATTTTATCTTGTAAATATTAATAAATCATTTGACACTTCCAGATTGAGTCTTGTTGTATTGTTGTTTTTTTTTTTTTGTTGTTAAAATGCATCAGCTGAATCAGCCGGTAAAACCCGACTCGTTTCAGTTTCAGGGTGGGGGGCAACTATAAGCATACCTATGGTGGCAATACCACAACAAACATGCCTAGGCATTACACCATCCACAGAAGGCCTAAATTATACACCCACATTATCAAATATATATCAAGTATTAAGCCTGATTCGGCAGACTAGCAGTCAAAAACTGAGAAGGTTGGTGAGGGTGGGCAAGGGCGAGTACGTCGGGTCTGGTTGACATTTCTGATACCTACATTCTATGTGCGTTTGGCAACAAAATTTTGAGCGGAATTCGGGAAGTTTATATTATTTATATGTTTTTGATTTTCGGAAATTTATGTACAGCGGCCCTAAAAATCCACCCCCCCCCCCACCCCTGTTCAATAACAGATGTACAGCACTGACTGTGTGCATGCTTGGATTGTTCTGGCCTTTGGCATTTGAGGGATAGGGGAATTGTTTTGAGAATTTAAAATTGTTGCATCGCCATTTTCTGTGGCTCGTCAAAAAATTACACTTCGTGCACAGTGATTACCGACTAAATGCATGCCTACTTGTTTGCTATTACTGGATAAGTTGTTATTCAAACCACAACACGAATATCACATGTTGCATCATCACCATCGTGATCTCAATACATTGACACAAAATACTGGAAGGAATATGGTATAGCAAGTCATGTGAGACCATGTTTATTGCCTCTCAACAACACTAATCTCTTTATAATCACCGACCAACACAGTGTTAGTTATCTCTGCTCTAACAGAGTTTCACCGGATAACTCTGTTTTTTGATGAAACGTAAACACCGCATCCAATGTTTCATATGACATACACTCTGTACGTACTGTACATAAATACTGATGGTAGCCTGTAACAAATGTACAGGTAAAGTATTGTAAAGGTGGGTGACAGTTAGATGCCTCTGGCCAGAGCCATATTGAAATGTGCACTTACTGTGTGTAAGTACCACTGAATAAATCAAAGTTCGTCCAATTGGCCATCTTGAAATTTCGGACTACACCCCAAATGAAAGTGTCAATGACACTGTAGCTTAACTTGTGTGTTGTGTTTGATGAAAAGGATAATGTTCAATGCTTATGAAAGGATTATGAAATAAGACAAGAATTGTGATAATTGGGAATATGTTCATTTCTGTTCCCTGTATGCTATGTTTTTTGATAAAAATAATATGAGGTGTACACTGTACTAAAGAGCTGAGGGGTGGGTCAATATGACCTCACAGTTAATGTATGTGGCCCTCACAGTTAACGTATATCAACGAAAGTTACCAAGTTATAGTGAAATTATTCCAAAACGAGCCATCCTATCAAGTTACATTGAAATCCCTTCATAAATATGGCCTGTAGACTGTGCTAAAGGTTTTCGGGCTTCGGGCCCCTGTAGCCATCAGTTTCCCAATTGCGTCCAAAGGGGACGTTCTAATCTAGACATTATATGAAGTCAACCTACCAAGTTACAATGAAATCCCTTCATAAATATGACCTGTAGACTGTGCTAAAGGTCTTTGGGCTCGGGCAGCCATCATGGTTGAATGATCGCACCCAAAAGGGGACAATCTCATCTGGGCATCATCTGGATCCTACCAAGATACAATGAAATCCCTTCATAAATATGACAGTGCTCAAGGTTTTCGGGCTTCGGGCCCCTTAGCCGTCACAGTTGACCAATCACGACCAAAAGGGGATGTCATCATCTAGGCATTATATGGAGTCAAACTAACACGTTACAATGAAATCCTTCCATAAATATGACCTATGGACTATGCTGAAGGTTTTGGGGTTCTGGGCTCGGGCAGCCATCAAGGCTGAATGATCGCGACCAAAAGGGGACAATCTCATCTAGACATTATTTGGAGTCATCCTACCAATCTACAATGAAATCCCTTCAAAATTATGACCTGTAGACTGTTCTAAAGGTTTTGGGGCTTTGGGCCCCTGTAGCTGTCACAGTCGCCCAATCATGTCCAAAAGGGGACGTTCTCATCTAGACATTACATGAAGTCAAACCTACCAAGTTACAATGAAATCCCTTCCTAAATATGACCTGTAGACTATGCTAAAGGTTTTTGGGCTTAGGGCTCAGGCAGCCATAATGGTTGAATGATCGCAACCAAAAGGGGACATTCTCATCTGGGCATCATCTGGAGTGATCCTACGAAGTTACAATGAAATCCCTTCATAAATATGACCTGTAGACTGTGCTCAAGATTTTCGGGCTTTGGGCACCTGTAGCTATCACAGTTGACCAATAACGACCAAAAGGGGATGTGATCATCTAGGCATTATATGGAGTCAACCTAACAAGTTAAAATGAAATCCTTCAATAATTAGGACCTATAGAAAATGCTAAAGGTCTTTGGGCTCGGGCAGCCATAAAGGCTGAATGATCGCGACCAAAAGGGGATGTTCTCATCTAGACATTATTTGGAGTCATCCTACCAAGCTACAATGAAATCCCTTCTTAATTATGATCTGTAGACTGTTCTAAAGGTTTTCGGGCTTCGGGCCCCTGTAGCCGTCACAGTTGCCCAATCGTGTCCAAAAGGTGACGTTCTCATCTAGACATTATATGAAGTCAACCTACCAAGTTACAATAAAATCCCTTCATAAATATTACCTGTAGACTGTGCTAAAGGTTTTCGGGCTTCGGGTTCGGGCAGCCATCATGGTTGAATGGTCGCAACCAAAGGGGACAATCTCATCTGGGCATCATCTGGAGTGATTACATTGTGATTTTTACATTTCATGATGTATGGCTAATTTAGAGTGCCACCATTTCCTTTTGAGTTGCCTACGTTTCTGTTTAGCTGACCGGATTTCAGCATTCATCCAGGGGTGAGACGCTTTAATTGTAACACTCTTTGATATTTGAGGGGCGACGTTATCAAGCATTTTCATAAGGTTGGAATTGTACGAGTTAACCATGTTATGGACAGTAGAAGTGTCAATATAGCTAAAAGCTTTTGTTAATTTTGGCATGAAAGTTGCCTAATCGATGTTCTTAAGCTTCCAATATGATACTGTTTTCCGCAGCACATGGTTTTTTTATGTGAAGATTACAAATTACGAAGAAATGGTCTGATAGAGAAGGATCCCAGACAGAGATATCTTCTATAAGACTGTCGTTTCGCTGTGATATGATGGAATCTAAAGAGTGCCCATGTCTATGTGTAGGCTCGTGAACATGTTGAATCAGACCTGGTGAGTCCAGTATCTCTATAAAGTGATGGGTATCAGGATCAGATGGAACGTCAAAGTGGAAGTTTAGATCACCGACCACGAGAAAACGACTAACCTCAGCACAGTATTTGTTGAGAAAAGGTTCAAACTCGTTGAAAAACATGGTACTTGTGATACGTCTTTTTTTCGCTAGAGGAGTCGGTAAATGATTAAAAGATTGAAAAAACTTTTATCATCAATTGCAATTGCTGCGTCAAGAAGCTCGAAAGATTTATAATTATTTCCAATTGATTTCTTTGATACTTTTATGTGCTCCTTGTACAACAGCTCGACTCCTCCTCCTCCTCCTCCTCCTCCTCTAGAGCCCCAGGCCACATGTTTAACTGGTAGAGTGCTGGAAGCCCTATTTTGGGCTTTACTAAAAGTGACAAGCAATAACTGTCTGTAGCTACATGTACATTCTGCCTGAGGAAGCCTTTATTGTCCCTGATATGAATCACATTTTTTATACAATACCTTGCTCTCTGACATTTAATTGGATAGTGCCTATAAGGCACTATCCAATTAAATGTAATAGAGCAGTATATGATGAGCTTTGATTTGTTGTCAGAAAAAACTCAGCACTTTACCAGTTAAATGAATACCCTGCAGGGGTCAGGTGGCCAATTATATTGCCATCATCGTTGTTTAACCATGTTTCTGTGACGGCCATGCAGTCAAAGTTTCTATCCAAAACTAAGTCAGCTATGAATTCGGTTTTACCTCTAATAGATTGGGCATTTATAGTGACCAGACACAAACTGGAGGTTTCCAGAGCATTCTGGAACAGGGTGTGGATGCCATTTTGGTTAAATTAGAACGGTCAACACCAGTGTCTTGTTTTAAAACTTGGGGTGCCTGGGAAGTTATTAGAGTTGGTATTAGTCTCTTAGTTCCCCCTCTACTGCCTTGATGGGTTGGCTTGGCAGGCAATGCTGCAGGTACAGTTAAAACTAGAAGTCCTGTCATGAAATGCGCACAAATAGCACGTTGATATGCACGTTAATGTACGCGTTATGGCCCAAGTAAAGCTATCAAATTCTGTACATATGGCCTGTGCACAAGCAATGTTTCAGCCAATGGACCTCCGGGTAACCCGGAGGTCCATTGGCAGAAACATTGCATGTGTTTGCTATGATAACCAGGAGAACCTGCCGTGCTTTGGATCTCATTCGATATGGCAATTGCGCGCAATTCCAACGCGCAATTAAGCCTAGATAAGCGCACTATTCCTGACAGGACTTCTAGTTTTAACTGTATGCCTGCACGTCTAACATTTGTCCAAGTAGAGTAGTTTAATGGTATACTTACAAGCCATTTGGGTAGATATTAAAGTATCTCTGTTGTAGGCAATATGCATAACCAGAATATGTTTTGGAGAAGAAACTCACAAAGAATATTTATTTATTTATTTATTGGGATTTAACAACACTTTCGACAACCAGGGTCACCTTATGTCAGACAATTTTACAGGTGGAGGAAGCCGGAAAACCCGGAGAGACCAACCGAGCAACAACGAGCAGTTGTCCTACTCCCAAACATACTACACAAGCACGGTTAGCATTAATTTAAGACAAGTGCAAAATCAACATGCAGTAAACCTTAGTACACAGAACCACCATGCCCCTACGTGGGCAATCAGGGTTAAGTGCCTGGCCCAAGGACACAAAGCAATTATCCCTGATGGGGATCAAACCATGGACTTTTCAGTTTGGAGATCAATTCCATAACCTCTGACCCACCTCACAAATAATAGGAAATATTACCTTCAGAATGAACTGAGAACACTTAGTGGCTTTGCAGTTGAGTCCTGGCAAGTCTTGGTTGCCTATTTAGGCTGCCAAGACTTGTCTGGAAACAATGACAAGGTTCTTACAGTTAAAACTAAAAGTCCTGTCACGAATAGTGCGCTTATCCAAGCTTAATTGCGCATTGGAATCGCGCGCAATTGCCATATCGAATGAGATCCAAAGCACGGCAGGTTCTCCTGGTTACTCATAGCAAACACATGCAATGTTTCTGCCAATGGACCTCCGGGTTACCCGGAGGTCCATTGGCTGAAACATTGCTTGTGCACAGGCCATATGTACAGAATGTGATAGCTTTCCTTGGGCCATAACGCGTACATTAACGCGCATATCAACGTGCTATTTGTGCACATTTCATGACAGGACTTCTAGTTTTAACTGTAGGACGTAACTTGCACCTATTTTGTTGCAGTAAAAAGTGGTCAAAATTGGAATTAGGCATTTACGGGTTCAAGAAGCACCTGATTTTTCCCCTTGAATTCAGATGATTCATCGGTTTTCTGGGGCTTATGACCACAAAGTCCAGGATGCCAATTGCAAATTAAATTTTTATTGAAAGGGGAATGAGATTGGGAAATTTTAGTTTGAACTGGGAAAAATCATGCTCAAATATATTCGGACCCTGTAGGCACCCAAAAGAATCCTTGCATGTAGTCTGGTTAATAGAGCTAAAAATAATTACCTCCCCTTTACAAATTACAGTTAATACTAGAAGTCCTGTCATGAAATGCGCACAAACAGCACATTGATATGCACGTTAATGTACGCATTATGGCCCAAGTAAAGCTATCAAATTCTATGCATATGGCCTGTGCACAAGCAATGTTTCAGCCAATGGACCTCCGGGTAACCCGGAGGTCCATTGGCAGAAACATTGCATGTGATTGCTATGAGTAACCAGGAGAAACTGCTGTGCTTTGGATGCTATTCGATGTGGCAATTGCGCACAATTAAGCCTAGATAAAGCGCACTATTCGTGACAGGACTTCTAGTTATAACTGTACTCTAACTGGTAGAGGTCTAATTATTTTTGGATGTCACATTTCTGGGAATAAAATCTCGAACTTTGAGATAACCTATTTACTGTTCGTTTGGATATAATAAAGAGGATTGATTACAGTACAGACATCATGGACGGGTCAAAATCTATAGATGGGCATTTTTCCACGCATATAATTCAGAGATGATCCACTATGACACCTAGTGAAATGAAGCACTGGGGGTAATCCTGGTGCTTCATGGTTCATTGGTGAAAATTTTGAAAGGTGTCACAGCAGATTATCTCTGAATTATAAGCATGAAAAAATGACAAACCGTGGATTATAACCCGTGCACAATGACTCCACTGTATCACAGTTCACAGATTTCGAAAGCATCTGTGGCAAGCATTGGGGGCTGTCGTAGAGAGTTTGAGCATTGAAGAGAGGGGTCTTCCCACAGAAAGATTTTGAAACAGTTCTATCAAATAGGGCGATGAGACACAACATTTTGACGAACTATTTGTAGTTCCAGCCGAACAATCTTTTGGTTATCTGTTTTTTTCATTTAGATAACCACCAGAGTAATGATAAAATTGTTTCTCTCAAATGTTATGGCCTGCATTTTGTTCACATGTCTTTGCCTTGCTCTAATTTATGGAAGAGTGCCAACATAAATTATAACAATGTGAATCCTTACACATTAAAATAATTTCATTTTCATTTGAAAGATAATATGCATTACAACCATAGAATATAAGGCCTCTGAGTTATGGTACAGTAGAATCCTCTTAATTGAATATCCATTTTGCCAGTGAAAACTATTTAATTAACAGGAGTATACAATTAACAGGGATTTGGTCAGTTTCCTGTGTTCTAGTGGTAAACTGAGCATTTATTCTATTATATCTTGTTTGATAGAGCTCACAGAGCTCTGTCAAACAAGATATCCTAGAATAAATGTCTGTATTGGATGAAGTGAGGCCAAAAAGGTTAATAAATAAGGGGAATTTGGTGCGTGTCACAGTAATTTTTTCGACTTATTACAAAAATTTATATACAATTAACAGGAGTTTACTCTACAACCCACATGCAATTAACAGATCAAATTTGTACTGAAGGTATGGTAAATGGTTTTGTGTTTGAAAATTATATTCGATTAACAGGGATATACAAATAAGAGATATCCAATTAAGTGGGCTCCACTGTACCTGAACTTCAAAATAAAGCCCAAATATGGGCTTTCAGCACTCTACCTGTTAAAGAAACATATAATATAATTGGGTTTACATTGAAATCATTAACTGGTAGACTGCTGAAAGCCCATATTTGGGCTCTATTCTGAAGTGTGGGTACTGCAACTTGAAGGCTTCATATTCAATGGCTATGCTTCATATTACCTTAGAAGTGATGCTATCTATTCAGTGACGATTTGCCTTGTTACAATTTATGGAAGAGTGCCCAAAGGCACTCTCCCATAAATTGTAACAAGTCAAAGACATGTGAACAAATTTTGATGGCCAAAAATAATTTAGCACTCCATCAGTTAAGCACATGCAATTACCGTGTTTCAAGAATTTTTTTATAAAAAAAAGTACTGAAAGGAATCACACTGACAGTTAAGCAATAGTTCAGAAAAATACACCCTAAAAATGTGGAGAATTTATATCTAATTGTCATTTAATAGAGAAGTTATTAAATGAATCCCATCTGAATTGAGAACTGGGCTGATTACCAGAAAAGATTTCCTGTTATTTTCTGATTAACTTCTTGGCTCTTATCTTTGTGGAACTGCAACAATTAGGAAATCTTGCATTTTATGAGATAATTGTACATGAACATTGACAATATATGCTAAAACTTTCAACGCCTTCACAAGTTAATTCTGCCCAGCTTGGTAGTGAAAATCTCCACCAGTTTGTTTTAAAACAATACCTAAATCCCTTTACTGAAAGTGTTCCTCACACTAATTTTAGAAAATATCAAAGTTACGTTTTCAAAGACGACGGTAAATTTGAAAAATGTTCATGTACATGTATTCTCAACAGTTATGGTAAATGAAGGTTAAAAATCTACATCTCTAGAAATGTTCCTTTATTCTTTTTCTTTTCAGAATGCCTGCAGGTTTCTCTGTATTTTTTTCTGTACTGCTTTAGTACTTACAATGCACTGAATGTTGCATAAGTACATGAATGTTCATGTTGTAAGCTAACATTTTTGAGCCTGGTAAACAGACTCACTTACCAAAACATGATGCACTCATCAAACTACATATATACATGTATGTGCATTACTAGTAAATGTAATTCCAGGCGATACTCTTGCATAGACCTCTAAATTCCATTAATCTCACACCAATAACTGGTGTACCAAATTACACAACTGTTCCCAAATTTAGGGCATAATTTATTTATTGGGGTTTAACAACACTTTTGATTGCCAGGGTCACGCCCTGTTGGAAGTTTTAAGGGTGGAGGAAGCCCGAGTACCCAGAGAAAACCACCGAGCAACTGTTAGGCTCCCCAACATACTAACTCCACACAAGCAGGGTTAGCATTGCTTGAGGACAAGTGCATCACTGACATGCAGTACGCCTTAGTAAACAACACCATCATGCCCCCACCTGGGCAATGGAGGTGAAGTGCCTTACCCAAGGACACAACAAGGTTACCGCAGGTGGGATTCGAAAACTGAGGACCTCTCGGCTTGCAGCCTGCACCTCTACCTACAGAGCCACAATGCCCATAAATTTAGAGCATAACACACACTATATGTAGGGTTTATTGTTTAGCTTTGTTATCCATGTTTTGTTAAAAGGATTCCATATGTGTATACATTTTTTCTTCTCAGTGGCAGTATACAACATGTGGCTTTGAAGTTATTTCTTGGCAAGTCTTGGCTGCCTATGTAGGCAGCCAAGACTTGCCTAGAAACAACTGCATAAGTTTTTATGATGTAAATTCAAGTTTACCCAGAGATACCTCAAGACTAAAGGTTGGGGGCACCTGTTCTATTGCAATAAAAGTGATCAGTTGGAATAAGGCCCCATAGAGTTACCAGTAGCAGATATTCTGAAGCACCAATACAACCCAGAGAAAAAAGGAAATGATATTTCTAGTGTTCAACCAATGATCGGAATCGACCACCCCAATCAGCCGATTGTGGGCAATCGGATGACAACAGCTATGGCTCCTGGCACATCGGTTCAACCATTTGTTGCCAAGCATTTTTTGTGGTGATTTATTAACCACATTTTATTATCTTCTGCAATTGTTCAATTGTTAATGTAAAATGATGTCAATGATACCATTCAATAAAGTTGAAACACCACCACAATGTGTATTCTTAATCTCTGTAGATGCCCCTTTACGAGATATACAGGTTAAACGACATGAAAAGCTTACAATTGAGACTACTTGCGGCAATCGCCAGTCCATACCGGAAAATGGAAGCGGCACTCCATTGACTCAGGTCACTGTAACAAAATATAGAACCTTAGTGACATGGTGGCCTACAGAACAATACCGTTGAAACTAGGCTTCCTCCACCCTAGTTTCAATGGTATTGTTCTGTAGGCCACCATGTTAGACTAACATACCAAAAATCAGCTCAATATCTGGAAGCCTGTAGAAAAAAGTCCAGAAAACTGTAATTTTGATGCATTTTTCAGAGTCCAAGGGCCGTAATTTTGGTGAAAATTAGTGGAGCGGTACAAAATGCAAACTTGATCTGTAGGCCACCATGTTAGACTCACATACCAAAAATCAGCTCAATATCTGGAAGCGTGTAGAAAAAAAGTCCGGAAAACAAGTAGGACTGACTGACGGACTGACGGACGGACGGGCCAGTCAAAAACTTTATACCCCTGCAACTTCGTTGCGTAGGGTATAATTATCAGTTGCATGCACTTGGGTGGTAAACGTGGCTCTGAAATATGTTCAATTTAATGCAGTCTTTCGAGTCTCGACTTATCTAGTAGTGAACAGACTGTAAACACTGTAAAATATGTTCAATTTAACGTAGTTCTTTCGGGCCTCTACTTGTCTAGTAGTGCACGGTATTACAATAGTAATCGGCATTAGAAACGGCTGATTGTGAGCTCAAATAACCTGTAATCGGGCAGCAGCCATTTTTGGTAATCAGTTGAACACTAGATATTTACCCCCTCCCCATTTTTTTCAACTCCTGACTGACAATGTTTGAATCTCCATAACCCATAATACATGTACATGTACCACAGAGAGATTTCTATCATCTGCACAGGTTGTGTCTTCTTTCAATACAGCCCAGAGAAACCAGGAAATGGTATTTCCCCCCTCCCCATTTCTTTCAACTCTTGACTGATAATATTTGAATCTCCATAAACTAAAATACATGTACCACAGAGAGATCTCTATCATCTGCACAGGTTGTGTCTTCTTTCAATACAGCACAGAGAAACCAGGAAATGGTATTTCACAGTCAGTATTGCAAAACATTTTCCTCAACTGGGATGAACCGTAACTATCATTATATTTATAAGTCTGTGATGTCTCCAAATAAGACCAAGAGTCTGCCATTTTATCCCCCACCTTAGCATACAATGATGTACATGTACAAGGCACATTGCAATGATGGCCTAATGGGAAGGAGCTGTCGCCCAGGCCCTTAAATTCATTTATTTTAAGGACTCGGTTTTGTCCTAATTTGGGGACATTAAAACCAGAAATAACAGCTTTATACTGTGATGTTTTATTGTAATGCCTTTCTTTGTGTTTTCTATGGTCATATTATGTTGGAAGTTATTCTAAACTGCAGTATAGGCACAGAGAACTTATATACTTTTCTTGATGCCGTCACACATTCTCTAATTTGGGGACACCTGTACACTTAAAACTAGAAGTCCTGTCACGAACTGTGCACTTATTTAGGCTTAATTGCACGAAGGAAATTGCACGCAATTGCCATATTGAATGACAACCAATGCACAGCAGATTCTCCTGGTTACTCACAGCAAACACAGGCAATGTTTCTGCAACTGGACCTCCGGGTTACCCGGAGGTCCATTGGCTGAAACATTGCTTGTACACAGGCCATATGTACAGAATTTGATAGCCTTACTATGGTAACGTGTATATTAACGCACAGATCGACGTGCTATTTGTGTGCATTTCATGACAGGACTTCTAGTTTTAACTGTAAAAGATGTGAAATTGAGGTAATTTAAAGGGCTGTGTCACCAAGCTGTACACAAAGTTCACAAATTCAAACATGAAAGGGAACATAAATGAAAGTGTCAATGACACTGTAGCTCAACTTGACAAACTTGAACTTGGTAAGTTATAAATGAAATGGCAAAATTGAAGATCATTGGGACCAATGTCATTTTTTTTGCCAGTGGCAACATTTTTGGACAGAAACCGAAGAAAATCGATAGCTCCCATCTAGAGGCCTCCCCAAACAAGCATGCCAGGTTTCAAAGCAATCCGATCATAAATGTGCCCTGTAGGGTGTACAAAAGGGAAATATTGTGGTCTGACTAAACTAAATTCTAAGAACGTTGGCCGTGGCAACATTTTTTGACGGAAATGGAAGAAAATCGATAGCTCCCATCTAGAGGTCACCGTAAATAAGCATACCAGGTTTCAAAGCAATCTAATCATAAATGAGCCCTGTAGGGTTAGCCAAAGGGAAATATTGTGGTCTGACTAAACTAAGTTCTAAGAATGTTGGCTGCGGCAACATTTTTTGATGGAAATTGAAGAAAATCAATAGCTCCCATCTAGAGGTCACCCCAAACAAGCATGAAAGGTTTCAAAGCAATCCGATCATAAATGTGCCCTGTAGGGTGTGCCAAAGGGAAATATCGAGTCTTCTGACTAAACCAAGTTCTAATAACATTGGCCGCAGCAACATTTTTTGCCGGAAATTGAAGAAAATCGATAGCTCCCATCTAGAGGTCACCCTAAATAAGCATACCAGGTTTCAAAGCAATCAAATCATAAATGTGCCCTGTAGGGTGTGCCAAAGGGAAATATTATGGTTTGACTAAACTAAGTTCTAAGAACGTTGGCCGCGGCTACATTTTTTGACAGAAATTGAAGAAAATCGATAGCTCCCATCTAGAGGTCACCCCAAACAAGCATGCTAGGTTTCAAAGCAATCCGATCATAAATGTACCCTGTAGGGTGTGCCAAAGGGAAATATTGAGTCTTCTGATTAAACTAAGTTCTAAGAACGTTGGCCGCGGCAACATTTTTTGACAGAAATTGAAGAAAATCGATAGCTCCCATCTAGAGGTCTCCCCAAACAAGCATACCAGGTTTCAAAGCAATCTGATCATAAATGTACCCTGTAGGGTGTGCCAAAGGGAAATATTGAGGTCTGACTAAACTAAGTTCTATGAACGTTGGCCGTGGCAACATTTTTCGCCGGAAATTGAAGAAAATCGATAGCTCCCACCTAGAGGTCACCCTAAATAAGCGTATCAGGTTTCAAAGCAAGCAAATCATAAATGTGCCCTGTAGGGTGTGCCAAAAGGAAATATTGTGGTTTGACTAAACTAAGTTCTAAGAACGTTGGCCGCGGCAACATTTTTTGACGGAAATTGAAGAAAATCGATAGCTCCCATCTAGAGGTCACCCCAAACAAGCATAAGAAGTTTCAAACTAATCTGATCATAAATGCGACCTGTGAGGTGTGCCAAAGGAAATTGTGGACGTACGTACTAACGTACTAACATACTAACGTACATACGTACCTACGCCGACGGACGAGAAGTGATGGCAATAGCTCAGCTTGACTTTGTCAAGTTGAGCTAAAAATTAATAAAAGTAACATGTCACTTCACTTCTAATTAGTCATAAGAAAAACAAGGCCACTGCCAGGCATGGGCCACATGTATGTCCCCCAACAGCAAGTTCTTACATTGGACATATTTCCAGACAACAAATTTTCAAAGTCAAAAAAATGGAAAAAGGGCCATAACTGAGTCAAAATTTGGCAGACAGAACCCAAATTCGGACTTGACCTGCGTATTCACGAGGCAAACCTATGTACAAAATTTGGTGTTGATTGAATAACGCAAACTAAAGTTATCAGCCAGATATCCAATTTTCAAAGACAATCATGAGCAATGCAAAGTGTGGCATACGCCCCGATGGTGTTATAAAAACATAGGTAAGTCTCTTGGGGGTATAACCAAATCAAAGGAAGCTTCCTCTAGACACCAAAAAAAAAAAAAATTGATTTGAGTCAGCATTCATTAGATATTGATGTGGCCGCCATGGTGGCCATATTGAATTTGGTTTCTGTCCAATAACTAAAGAATGCTGAAAAAAATCATTTTCATTTTTTTAATTATGCATTGTTGTGTCCTGAGGAAGTTTCCTTTCGATTTTGAACCAGTCAGCTGAACCAAGATGGCCACAGTTGCCAAATCATTATGGCTTCCATGGAGGCCATAGTGAATTGGCTAGCTGATCCAACATTAAAAGGAAGCTTCCTCTAGATGCCAATAATGCATAACAAGAAATTGAAATTGATTCGAGTCAGCATTCATTAGTTATTGGATGGAAATCAAATTCAAGATGGCTGCCATGGAAGCCATAATGAACTGGCCACTTGGTCGAAAAAGGGGCATAACTCCAACAATGAAAGTGTCAATGACACTGTAGCTCAACTTTGAATATGACAGGAATTAGTATTTGCTGTGACCAGGTCAACAATAATGAATATGACAGGAATCAGTATTTGTTGTGACCAAGTCTACAATAACGAATAAGAGAAAAAAAGAGTTTTGTTGTGATCATGTCAACCACAGTAAATTAATTACAAGGTGACTGCAATGGTCTAAAGAATAGGACATAAGTATTATATGTGATGCATCCCATGTTAGTAAACATTCACACAAAAAATTATTCAAATCAGAGCTTTTATATAGAAGTTTTGAGAGCAAAAAACTGATTGCACAAAATTTTGTACAAAATGGCTGCCAGCAGCAATCTTGAATTTCAGACCGGACCCAAAAATACTCGTTCTCGTCCCACGGTGATAACAAAGGTACCCAGGTGTTTCATCAAGATCGGTTCATAAATACGGCCTCTAGCCCGGGCCGTACTGGCATTTGCACTTACAGTGCTGAAAGTAACACTAAATAAATCAAAGTTCGTCTAATTTGCATAATTTACGCACGAGAAAAAAACATATTATATGTGATGTATCCCATGGTACTAAACATTCATACAAAAAATTATTCAAATCAGAGCTTTCATATGGAAGTTCTGCGCAAAAATCTGATTGCACCTAATTTTGTACAAAATGGCTGCCAGCGGCCATCTTGAATTTCGGACCAGCCCCCAAAACACTCGTTCTCATCCCACGGTGATAACAAAGGTACCCAAGAAGTTTCGTGAATCGGTTCATAAATACGGCCTCTAGCCCGAGCCATGTCGACGGCACGACGGACGGACTGATGGGCCATGACAGTACCTCAAATTTGGCTTCGCCAAAGTTGAGCTAAAAATAAGGGACATATACACCAAATCTGGTTTTGATTCAATTACCAGGGACCGACCTGGGCATGCGCCAGTGCGTATTTGGTTCTGAAACATCAGGACCTGGCTCTTAAATCTCACGAAATAGGCTTCTCAGTTGGCGCGTAACTTCTCAGATCATATTTTGATATTCTTTCGATGGATAATTGAGAGAGACACCCTTACATATATTATATATATAATTATCATTTATCATTGTTGTAGTGTGCTTAAGTTAATACTTCAGGTCTCAATTACCAAGCATTAATCTTCACTGTGGTTTCTGATCAAGTCTTGGCTGCCTGAATAGGCAGCCAAGACTTGATCAGAAACCACAGTGAAGATTAATGTTTGCTATAGTGTACTACATGAAAATGATGAGAGCTGTTACATACTTGCTGTGTGTGTTACAAACAGCAGTGTGACTCCGTAAATTGAAATCTGGCGCATGAATTGAAAAAATAGGCTCCGAGGCTAGAGCGTATTTTAAATAGTCCTGATCGGTCCCTGAATTACCCAAACTTTAATTATCACTCCATACAGATGCACAGGTGGATGCAGCTGATTACAATAGTCCTCCGACAAAATGTCTTTGTCGGGAGACAAAAACAAACTTTATTTCCATTTACACAACAAAATTTCAGGTGGGAAGGTCAGGACTTTTTGTATGTAATTATTTCTGCGTAGTAAAAAATTGGGAGGGATCATCGATCTTCAATATCAGTGAACCATTCTAATGTGAGAGAGGTTAAGCCTAAATGAAAAACTAGAGGCTCAAGTGAGCCTAAAATGCTTACCTGGCTCAAATGGTCAGAAGAGATAAGTGTGTCAGTAAGTAAGTGAAGGACAGCACGAGAAATTTTTTGATTTGCCGTGATACAACCAAAAGCAATTTTTTTGTCTATTCGTTTCAGTTAGTCCCAGGAAAGCTTCTCAGGCAAAAACAAAGTTCTGTCCAGTGAAGTCTCAAAGAAGTGTTTGTACAAATGTTTTGTGTTTTTAACTTCTGCAGTTCTCTTTACCAAACCCCCCAAAAAGTTTGGGGCAAAAATGTACTTATGACCCAGTAATACAACATGAAAATTTGGTTCAAATCAACATTAATTCTGAAAACAGAACATTTGGGTGGAGCCGGGTCTGGACCTGCGTCGCTGCATGCAATTGAATCAGCAAACAGGAAGTGGCTGCACAGCAGATCTGAAAATTGCATACATGATACAACTGATCATTATCAGGCTCCAGATGAAATATAAAATCAATCTCTTGCACAGAAGCCGAGAAAAGTTTGACGAAAAATTTCAATGTTCAGTGGGTACAGTAAAATTTCAAAGTATTGGCAAACAGGAAGTGGCTGCACAGCAGATCTGAAAATTGCTTACATGATACAACTCATCATTATGAAGCAGCAGACCAAATATAAAATCATTCCCTTTCATAGAAGCCAAGAAAACCTTGATAGAAAAAGTGTTTCGGATGCACTGACGGACTGACAGACTGGTGGACTGACGGACGGAGTCAAGCGGTTACTAGACTTGCTCTGCCGCTGACGACGCAGGTAAAAAACCTGAATTTGCATCACTAAAGTAAGTTCCATATCAGAAATCTAAGCATTATTGTGAATGGCTTATAAGATGTTTTTAAAAGCATTTTAGGCTCATGTTTTTAAAGCATTTTAGGCTTATGTTTTTTAAGCATTTTAGGCATTAACCCCACCACAAGGGGCGAAGTAACTTTTGGGGAAAAAAATCAGAACAGTAAACTCCATCAAGATGCCTTGTAACAAATTAGTTTAGACTTGGCCCAAAGATTCTGAAGAAGAACACTTAGTTGATGGAGCACAAGAAAGATAATAACTTGGCATTTTCCCATTGCCAACAGTGTTAAAATGGGCATCCCCTTATGGCACCCTGTGACAAAATCGATAGCAAAAAATTTTTCAGTCCATCTGATTCCACAGGTCCCAAGTAAGCTTCAGACAAAAAACAATATTCTGGTCTGTACAGTTTTTGAAATATGACGGTGAAAAAATTTTTTCTGGCATGAATCAAGTACTTACAGTTAAAACTAGAAGTCCTGTCACGAATAGTGCGCTTATGTAGGCTTAATTGCGCGTTGGAATTGCGCGCAATTTCCACATCGAATGGCATCCAAAGCACGGCAGGTTCTCCTGGTTACTCATAGCAAACACATGCAATGTTTCTGCCAATGGACCTCCGGGTTACCCGGAGGTCCATTGGCTGAAACATTGCTTGTGCAAAGGCCATATGTACAGAATTTGATAGCTTTACTTGAGCCATAACGCGCAGATTAACACGCAAATCAACATGCTATTTGTGCGCATTTCGTGACAGGACTTCTAGTTTCAACTGTATGATCCAATTATACAACATGCCAAATTTAGTTAAAATCAGCCCATTGGTTCTTTAAATACAAATTTTGGGTGAAGCCCAAAATGGGAATGCTCCCACAGACAGCCCACAAATATTGACCTACAAACTTCCCTTGAACAAACTTTAATATTCACCACCAAAGGAAATTCTATACCAAATATCAAGGCATTCTTTCTGGTGGTTCATGAGAAGAAGATTTTTAAAGATTTTTAGGCTTTTTAGGCATTGACCATAGCCTAAAGATGGCAGCAACTTCATTTGAACAAAGTAGAAAGGATATACTCCAAATATGGTCTGTGCCATATATGTTTGAATTTGGCCCAGTGGTTTTGAAGAAGAAGACAAGATTGAAAAGTTAACGAACTCCCATGGATGCAAAGTGATGGCAATAGCTTCTACTGACTTTCAGTCAGGTGAGCTAAAAAAGTAGTTTTCTGAGCACAGTCATTTTGAACTGCTTAGACTCACCCACAATGCTACTGAAACCATTTAATTTGGGCTATGAACAAGGCATTCAACTGCCAAAACACCCAATTTGGGGAGGGCGAAACTCCTTCCAATTTTGGAGGGGGAGGGCCAAAGCATCCAAAGTCTGGGACATTTCCAAAAATGATGATGACTTGACCTGGGTGCATGTTGACCAATAACTTTCAGTCCTGGAAATGGAGACGGGTGCAAGTGCAATTGCTCCCGTCAGCACCCGTGATTTCTATTTTACGGAAACTAAAAAATGCACTCATTGGAAAATACTGTGGAGCACTCAGAGGGCTTATATTTCAACGAGAATTCAAGAATCGATTCGCACAAAGATTCGCGCAATAAAACCGGCGAGAATCCATGTAGATTCTTGCCACACCTCTGCTAGGATTCGCATGAAAAAAATTGAGTCAATTTAACCCTTTAACTAACACAGCAGCAACAAATTAACCAATAGAAGGCTAATATGACCTGAAATATCCTGACACTTTGTCAATAAAATCTTACAAATATGGCTGTCATTGGAACCGGCTCATTGAGCCGGTTCCAACGACAGCCATATTTGTCAGATTTTATTGGTAAATATTGTTCATTTAATTATTTTATCATTTATTTATTATTTATTGTTTAAAAATTATCAAATTTAGTTTTAAAAATTAAAAAGGTGTGTTGGGTAAAAGGTTAACATGTGTTATCAGTATACAACAGTCGTTCAACCATGGTGGCATCATGGGATCCTGGGACACTCATAGTAGGTATGGATTCTCGCAACCATTTTCACGAGAATCCAAATGGATTCTTACAAATTTAGACAAAATATAAGCCCTGACTCATATGCTGTGAGGGCATATAAATGTGTGTTGTTTTGGGAAAGTAGAACACTGTGGCCAGTGGCAAGTTACAGTTAAAACTAAAAGTCCTGTCCTGAAATGCGCACAAATAGCACGTCGATATGCGCGTTAATCTACGCAATATGACCATAGTAAGGCTATCAAATTCTGTAAATATGGCCTGTGCACAAGCAATGTTTCAGCCAATGAACCACCGGGTAACCCGGAGGTCCATTAGCAGAAACATTGCCCGTGTTTGCTATGAGTAACCAGGAGAACCTGCCGTGCTTTGGATACCATTCGATATGGCAACTGCGCGCAATTCATACGTGCAATTAAGCCTAGATAAGCGCACAGTTCGTGACAGGACTTCTAGTTTTAACTGTAATGTCATAATTCAGCAATTCCTTATACATTTAACCCTTTGAACACTAGTGGTACCTGCCCTTCCAGTTCAATGGCAGCAATCAGAAGAGTCCATACTCATTATTTGGGGTAGACCAATCAATATTTTCAACCTCGGGGCTGCACGTTGAAAATACTGATTGATCTGCCCCACACATTTACTGAACAGCCATCATATTTAATGACGTTATGACGTATCATGTTCCTGGCTGGAAAAACGGCCACGCGGGTTCAAAGTGTTCAGGTTTCTGGTGTTTGGTGACAGCATTCCCTCCAAAATTCATATACTAACATTTTACAGGTGCAATTTACTCTCATCTCTGATTTCGCAGGAGCTTAAAACTGCATCCGTCAATTTTGTTCATTTCCAGCACTGAACTTTTAAACATGATTAGTATTTGATTAGAATCTTCTGTCAACTTGCACAAAAACAACAGCCTGAGCAGCTGGCCTGAGTTTATATGAGTGAATCAGGCATGTCAAAATACCGCTGGTACCAACATAACCAGTACCGGGATGGGACAGAGCTTGTCCTGTCGAAACAGGTACCAGTACTGGGACAAGGTTCCGTCGAAACAGGTACCAAGTCAGGTCAACAAATGGGTGACATCACAATCAGATGGGAGAAATTCATATTTAAACCGACCCAGTCCCCAAGATCGCAAAGACAAACATGGCATCATACTAATTATTCTGCGATGACATCAAAGTAATCATAAAGTATGAAAATCGTGCTTTATGATTACTTTGCTGTCACCACAGAATAATTTCTTTGAAGTAGCCAATGACGGTGCTTTCATTGTCTTTGATCCCACATTTGGAAAGTTAAAATGATCGGCCTTATCGAGGTGGTGGTGCAGACAGAACATGCCCCTTTAGAGTGTTTTGATATGTTCATTCACAAATAAGTTGAATGTATGTCGTGTAAGTGTGCCATACACAATTCATCCCCTGAGTTCCAATGTGTTCTATGTGCCAGTAGGCACATAGAACGCATTGGGACTCAGGGGACGAATTATTAGCCCGTTTACCCTCGTTCAGTTGGGAATTTCCCCAAAAAATAATTTTGTCCCGGTACCGGCGGGACAAAAGCTCCCGAGCTGGTTCCAGTTGGAGCATGAGGGAACCGGCAGTACCGGTACCGGTTAACATGCCGAGAGTGAATACACAGAATGGTTTGATGTGTGTTTTATTTTTCAAATGAATTGATTGTTTTCAATCCAGTACATTCAACAAAACAGAGACTCTTTCAATAGAAGCATCTGCACATTCTCAGTGTTAACTTTGTTCCTGGCCAATATTACAGGGCTTATATTTCAACGAGAATCCAGAATCGATTCAAGCTGAGATTCGCACAACGAAACTAGCGAGAATCCATGTAGATTCTTCTTGCACCACCGCTAGGATTCACGATAAAAGAATTGAGTCAATCTAATCCTTTATCTAACACGACAGCAAATTAACCAATATGAAGTTAACTTGAGTTGACCTGAAATATCCTGACACTTCGTCAATAAAATTGAACAAATATGGCTGTCATTGGAACTGGCTCACAGAGGATCAAAAAAACAATCAGGACCTTTATTTAGCTTCACTGCAGTACCAAACAGCATCACTGGACACTGGAAAATGTTCAGCCAAATTGCTTATGGGAAGGAAAGTCTGAATAAAATTACCACAAAAAATGTCACACAGGATTTAAATGTTTTAAACCATCGAAAGAAGAAAAGTGAAAAACAAAAATTATATTTTGATAGAGACTCAAATGATTTACCAAATTGTCCACAGGTGATGCGGTACGTATCAAGTTAGGTTCTTCCTGGGATACAAAGACCCAAAGGTTTCCGATGGATCATACAAAATGTTAACTGAAAAGCAGGCCTTATATTTCAACGAGAATCCAAGAATCAATTTCCGCAACAAAACCAGCGAGAATCCATGTAGATTCTTGCTGCACCTCTGCTTGGATTTGCGTGAAAAGAATTGAGTCAGTTTAACTTTTTACCTAACATTATCACAGCAAATTAATCAATATACAGCAATCATGACCTGAAAAAGCCTGACATTTTGTCAATAAAATTGAACAAATATGGCTGTCACTGGAACCGGCTCATTGAGCTGGAACCAATGACCTCCATACATGTATTTGTAAGGTTTTATTGGTAAATATTGTGTATTTTAAAAAAAGTTTGATCTTTTAAAAATTACAAGGCTGTGTTGGGTAAAGGGTTAACATGTGTTATCAGTATACAACAGGGGTTCAACCATGGTGGCCTCATGGGATGCTGGGACACTCATACAGTTAAAACTACATGTAGAAGTCCTGTCACGAACTGTGCGCTTATCTAGGCTTAATTGCGCGTATGAATTGCGCGCAATTGTCATATCGAATGGCATCCAAAGCACGGCAAGTTCTCCTGGTTACTTATAGCAAACACGGGCAATGTTTCTGCCAATGGACCTCCGGGTTACCCGGAGGTCCATTGGCTGAAACATTGCTTGTGCACAGGCCATATTTAAAGAATTTGATTGCCTTACTATGGTCATATCGCGTAGATTAACACGCATATCGATGTGCTATTTGTGCGCATTTCAGGACAGGACTTTTAGTTTTAACTGTAGCAGGTACGGATTCTCACAACCATTTTCACTGCTACATTTCGCGAGAATAAAAATGGATTCTCCCAAATTTAGATGAAATATGAAGCCCTGCCAATAGAACAGCTGTCAAAGTTCCTGCATTCAAGGACGAACAAAATTCAAGGCCATTCAAATCTGTTTCACAGCCATTTTCTCCAATTTTTAAGGTTCTAGACTGCCGAGAGAAGTAAATTCAAAGATTTTCAAGGCCCTACATGGTTTTTACCACAATCCACTGTTAAATGTAAAAATGAATCACCTTTAAGATAAAAAAAGAAAACAATTTCCTGTCATAATTCAAGACCTTTCAAGGCTCCTGTTAAAAATTCAAGGCTTTTCAAGGGCTTGAACACCCTATAGGCAAATTCAAGGCCAATCCTTAAATCCAAGGTCCCACAGGAACCCTGGCTGTATTACTAATAACAGAAAATTTGCATGGAATTCCCCGCTTCTTTGTCACAAGAAGTATTCGATTCATTTTTGTAACCCCCTGCACACTGATGTCGAAATATCTAAAGTTCAAGAGGCAAATTTTTTCCATAATGCAACTAGGAATTTAACCAATTCAATCTTGTTTGACAGAGCTCATTGAGCTCTGTCAAACAAGATTGAATTGGTTAAATTCCCAGTTGCATTATGGGATAAATGGCTAGTTGAAATTTGGATATTTTGACATCAGTGTGAAGGGAGTTAATCTGCTTCATGACGTCGAAATTACAAAACTCCAGTCGTAATCACTAGGGTTTTACAGACTTTATCAAGTTTATTTATTTACTGGTGTTTAACTCCTTGCATGCTGCTGGCAGATATTCATGCCAAAGACAGGAAATCTCTTGCCACTAAAATAAGAAGTATTTGAATCTATTTAACCAAATTTTCCCCTGCAAATTGTATAGACGTTGACCAGTGATTTTTTTAATCAAATATGCATGATTTTTTTAATTAAATCTAGTCATGGCTGCTTAACAGCAGCCATGACTAAATTTGAAGAAAAATATTTTAAAAATACTCCGCGGGTTAAGAGTTAAGGTCACATACTTCTGCACAATGGCTAAGCATGACCACAACATGTCATGAAGATAAAGTCAAGGTCAGTCAATCGTTTATACCCCATGTTGCCTATTTTAGAGGACTCCCACCCCCAAGCATGGGTGGGTACTATTTTACCAGTGAAAAAGAGCTTGTTTACCACAGTTAAGAAGCACTGCTTCACTTCCAGAGGTTCCCGCAGGGGCTTTATCAAGCTGAAAATTGAGGAATTGAAACATTTTTATGTGAATTGCTTTTCAAACTAATAATAGTAAATACTGCTCAATATTAAATGTATATTTTTTTTTTAATCAGATATACGTTTCAAAAATCTTTAATTGATGTTGGATGACTGATTTTGTTGGACAGAGGTATCTGGAACAAGTGAACTGAATTGTTTGTTCTGGCAAATAATGCTGCCATCAAGCTTCTTTGAGACAGCACTTGCAACGACATTGCCAAATGTCACCGCTTATTAGAGGACAACCCACCCCCTTCTTAGTATGTGCTAAATTTTCAGTGTTTGGGTGGCATGTTTGCCATTTGTGGCATGTTTGCCATTTCTCATCAGTGCTAGAGCTGAAACGGTTAACAGATTAATTGTTTAATCAATGATCAACAGCTTGATCGATCCAAATAGTAATTGATTGATTAACTAACCGTTACTTTTGAAGTACTGTATTATATGGGTTAACAAAGAAACAAACTTGCTCCAAAACAGGCAAACATTGTCACACTGACTCACATCAATTATATGAGACAGAGTAAAGCATGCAAGTTACTTGCTGACATACTTGTTTACTTGCATGATCATCATAGTGTATCAGCAGCTGGAAATGGTCATTCTTAACCCTTTACCCATTGCGGGTAGCAGACGATACTTGCAAAATAAATTCATGAATTACTGAAAATGTTCAATCTTTGTCTCAAAAACATAAGCTATGTAAATTTGAATCGAGATTTTTGTATACAGGGTTAGTGAGTTTTGTTTGTTACATTGGGTAAAGGGTTCATGTTGTAAATCATCAACGGTATGGCAATTATTCAGATATACATGTATCAAGTGATTAATCGGTTAACCAAGGTTAATCCACGTGATAATAATCGATCAAGAAAACCCCTTAACCATTTCAGCTCTAACAGTGCCGCAAAGAAAACCTTCTGATTTTGAATGTGACCTTAAACTATTTATTTATTTATTGGGGTTTAAGGTCACATACTTATGCACAATGGCTAATCGTGACCGTGACAGTTTTACGGGTGGAGGAAGCCGGAGTACCCGGAGAGAACCACCGAGCAACGACGAGCAGCTGTCAGCTCTCCAACATCGTAACTCTGAACTCTGCACCGCAGCACAGGCAAGGTTAGATTGGTTGAAGACATGCGCACCATCGACGTACAGTACGCCTCAGTACACAGCGTCATCGTGCCCCCATGTAGGCAATCGGGGTGAAGTGTCTTGCCCAAGGACACAACGCGGTTGCCGCAGGTGGGATTCGAACCGAGGACCCCTCGGCTTGCAGCCTGCACCTCTACCAACTGAGCCACCGTGCCCCCCGTGTGACCTTAAACACCAATAAATAAATAAATACCTGGAGAGAACCACCAAGCATCGACGAGCAACTGTCAGCTCCTCAACATTCTAACTCTGATCAAGCTTCGCTCAAGCAGGGCTACAACAGTTGAAGACATGAGCACCATCGATGTGCAGTACACCTTAGTACACGTTGTCATCATGTCCTGTATATACGATAGGAAAATAACACAAAATTTGATCCCAACACCGGCAAGACAGGGGTTAAAGATTTGTAGCGAAATGTACACTGACACATTCCGAATCGGTTATGCAAATACAGTTAAAACTAGAAGTCCTGTCATGAATAATGCGCTTATCTAGGCTTAATTGCGCATTGGAATTGCGCGCAATTGTCATATCAAATGGCATCCAAAGCACGGCAGGTTCTCTTGGTTACTCATAGCAAACACATGCAATGTTTCTGCCAATGGACCTCCGGGTTACCCGGAGGTCCACTGGCTGAAACATTGCTTGTGCACAGGTCATATGTACAAAATTTGATAGCTTTACTTGGACCATAACGCGTACATTAACGCGCATACCAACGTGCTATTTGTGTACATTTCATGACAGGACTTCTAGTTTTAACTGTACATTGCAGAATTCATAATATGACGTCATCAGAATTTTCGATGACGTCATATTATGAATTCTGCAATGTATTCGCATAACTTTTCGACAGGAATTTCATGCTCCACTCATAATGTCATAATGGCATTCATCCAAAAATTCATATAAAAGAGTCAAGTTTTGTGGTCTGTGTTTTTATTTTCTGCTAATATTTCCGAAACATGACACCATTTTGTTTGTTTACAGAAGAACGTGCGATGATTGAATAGTTCTGCACTCATTAAAAATGCTAATAAGCCAATATAGGTTGGTCACGTAGGTGGGGTGAGATAGCTGTCACATGTGTGGGGTGAGAAAGACATATCTCTGCCAGCTGTCTCACACGACTTTATATATGTCTCAGTACCTCAGTGGTGTGAGAAAATAAAATCTCAAATTTTGAGATACATTTGTAACCTGTTTACCATTCATCTGGATATAATAAAGAGGACCGATTACAGTACAGCCATCGTGGACGGGTCAAAATCTATGGGAGGGCATCTTTCCATGCATATAATTCAGAGATGATCCACAATAACACCTAGCGAAATTTTCACCAATGAAGCACCAGGGTAATCCTGGTGCTTCATTGGTGGAAATTTTGCTCGGTGTTATAGCGGATCATCTCTGAATTATATGCATGGAAAAAATGACAACCTGTGGTTTTGATCCATCCACGATGGCCCTGCTGTATGACAGTTCACAGATTCAAAAGCATCTGTGGTAAGCACAGGGGGTGTCAACTGTCTTAAGGAGTTTGAGCATTGAAGAGATGCGTCTTCCCACAGGAACATTTTAAAACAGTGCTATCAAACAAGGTGATAGTACACAACTTTTTGATGAACTGATTGTGGTTCCAGACAAACAACTTTTCGGTTATCTGGGTTTTTTTTACTTAGATAACCACCGGAGGAACGACAAAATTGTTCCTCTCAAATTTTATGGCCTGTAGCCAAGACTTAACTTGAAATCATTGCTATGGTAATATTACTACTGCATGTAGGGCTTTCTTTGGATTGCATTTTCGGGCACTGCTACTGAGTCCAGGCTGTTTGTGAATGTTGGAAATAGGCCTTTAAGTCCTGCAGAATAAATCCTCCACCTAACCGACTAAGAAAAAACTACCATCAGCTAGTTGGGTGTTAGATGCTCATATTTGAACTGTGCTGAACTGAACTGATAAAATCGTTCTCTCAAATTTTAAAAAGTAGGCAAATGCAGAACAGCTTGCCTTAAAAATGTTTTAGGTGTCCTTCAAGCAAACAAAACAATCAATCGCCCAAATTTGTGTAGGCAATGTCAACAAAATTATTAAATCCACGGGTGATACAAATATGGTTCTCCAGTTAGAAATGTGACATGTGTTGCGAAAAGCAGACGGCTTCAGGAGATAACATTTCTTTCTAGTATTCCTCTTTCATACCATATATTCCAAAGAATTTCTTTGATGCAATTTGCATACAATTGTGACTGCAAGACTGAGATCAATGAGTGAAATGCTTGCTACAGTAAAAACCCTGTTAACTCTACCAGTGAAAACATTCAAGTTACAGAAATATTCAAATAATCAGGAATTGGTCATGCCTTAATCCCCTAAATTCAGTTGAACCACCCCCAAACATTTCAGTGTAAATGACAGTAAACTGAAACAATAATGTACATGTACATGTAAAGCAATATACCAAGTGAAAGCTAATTCATTTATTGACAAATTCATTAATGAGTGCAGTGATCAGCCTTGGGGGTAAATTGCAAGACAAGTCACTAACTGTCACTTCACCCTCTACAGACTCTAGAGCCGGAAGGAGAAGCATTAATAAAGTGCCTCTCAATGACTGTACCATTACATGTACATGTATATAGTTTTCTAACAAATAGCTTATAAAGATGAGAGAAATAAAAAAAAAAACACATGTTTAATTTATTTTGAAAAAAAAAAATTCTGCTAAAAAATTTCAGAAGGTATGTAATTTTTACAAAATCCAGATGCCATTAACCCTTCACCTAATATGACGACACTTGCAAACAACATTATTGAATAACTATTTCTATCTTATTGTTTTGTGTTAAAAACATAGCTTATTACGGTATTACCCTTCATTGGAACGAGCTCAATGAGGGGTAATAAGCTATATTTTGAGGCAAAAAACAAAAATACAATAAAAACTGAATGGCAATTTTTGTGAATAGCACTAGCCAGTTTTGGAAATTATGTTGGGTAAAGGGGTTAAGGGTAAGGGGTTAATTAAGGGGTTAAGTGATTCTGGGTATTTCCAGTGTAAAGGAGGACTCTTTCCTGACACAAGTACATGTACACTTCAAAACTAACAGAGTGCACCTCAATAATGTCAACAAGATAGACATATTTTGGACCCACTTCAAATTGAAGAGATGGGATTTGAAAATGAAGTTTACACCCAAAAGTGTCGTTTTCTAGAAAAATAATCTCTTTCTGGGTTTTTAATTTGAATAGTTGAAAATTCAAACACAAAAGCAAATGTCTTTTGCTGGTTGTTAAATCTACATTTATATCACAAGCATAAATGTCTTTATGGGAGATATACAAAGTTCAATCGAAGGTAAAGAAGATAAGCAAGTTCAACAGTTCGAGTTACAGATGGGCCAGAAATCCAGTCCCGGAAAATTCCCCTTTTTAACATTTAAATTTTGGCATCTGATTGACGTATAATGTACTTCAAAATCCCTGGAAAGTGTTTACTTCCAGGCAGTTCCCTTACCAAATGTTGGCACATCCACTAAACTAGAACAAATTATACCCACCTTTGTTTCTGCTAATTGAGTCCCGCAAAATTTTGGGAATGCCCACTGGTCAATTCTTGAACCCGTCTGAATATCGCAACACTGTGGCAGCATTCTCCAGCTTTCTGTGGAAGGGACAAGTTGCCATTTTTCCCATCACCACCAGATCTAGGTTTCCTCCGCCTTTGCTTTCCACCGCCAGTCAAGCTATTTCTGCCCAATTCCCTGTGCTTCACCAGTCTTTCCAGAATACGATGTCTGCCAGTTTGGTGGGGAGGTTGGCTACATACTCAACTGCGAGAGCCCTGAAGATTGTATTCCTGCAGTTTCCTTATCAACATCGGACAGGCTACTGATGTCCTCTGAACCATAGCAATGGATACATGGGTCAACGTATTTGGTTTTCGATTCTACTTCAAAACCCCAGCTTTAGAGGCATCAGAAGGAACAGTGATTGCAGCTTTCACGGCTGGGTGTTCAACAAGGTGTTTTTGGAACTCAACTCCCTGCATTTTAAGCGGGGATGTGTATAAGTGTATCTCAGTTTGAAGCTACCCAGCTTCGGTGCTTCAAAGATCTTCCACTTCCTGTGGGTTTTGGTGTATCTCTTCAGAGGCATTTGACTCCAATCCCTGCATTTTGGACAGGGATGTAAATATCCACAGGTATCTGTTTATATTCCATATGTTTCAGTAGAACCCTGCATGCTGGGCGAGGATTCTTCAGGACTTTCATGTGTGTATCTGTAGTTGTGTTATTGGCATACAGTTAAAATTAGAAGTCCTGTCACAAACTGTGCGCTTATCTAGGCCTAATTGCGCGTAGGAAATGCTCGCAATTGCCATATCGCATGGCATCCAAAGCATGGCAGGTTTTCCTGGTTACTCATAGCAAACACAGGCAATGTTTCTACTAATGGACCCTCCGGATTACCTGGAGTTTCATTGGCTGAAACATTGCTTGTGTACAGGCCATATGTACAGAATTTGATAGCCTTACTATGGTCATAACACATAAATTAACATGCAGATCGACGTGCTATTTGTGCGCATTTCATGACAAGACTTCTAGTTTTAACTGTATTTCTTCAGAACCTTGTGACTCTCTCCCCCTGCAATCTGGGCGGGGATGTAAACATACACAGGTATTGGCTTTTATTATGCTTTTATTACAACTTGTTGCTGTAGTTCCCTGCAAGCTGGGCGGGGACCTTTCAGACTTTCATTTCTATCATTTTCCATTCACGAACATTACCTGTATTCTCTCCGTTTACCTGCATCCTGGGTGGGGCCATTGGCTATGTGTACTAGCATTAGTTATTTTTCTCAACTTTGTATTCTTTGCTCACAATGTTCATCCTTGTGAGATTATATATCGATATATGTACACAAGTGCGGCATGTATTTGCTCCACCTTTCAAACTGGCATGCATTTGCTCCATCTTTGACAAAATTGTACACATGTAAAAATAGGCTCACATCAGTTAAGGGCGGAGCATTTTGGGCTCCAACACTGTTAATTGCTCTGGGTCAAGCGTTGGGCATCCTGGGCCATAAGCTGAACTGTTTGAAAAATTATAACCTGGTGGCTCTATTCAAACATCACACATATGGTTCTGTGCATTTTGTCAAACAAGCTTAGCTCTTTACCCAATGCACATGATATCAAAATTTATTAATTTAAATATCATTTTTTCAAATTCTTCAAACAATTTAAAAAAAAAACATACGTGACCCCTCGTTGGAATGAGCTCGACAAGCTCGTTCCAACGAGGGGTCACATGATATGGTTTTGTTGAAATTTTTTTTAAAATAATATTTTTTCAACTGCTGAATTTGCATATTACATGGGCGGATGAGGGCAATTCATTGGGTAAAGGGTTAACCGTTTCAGCTCTAATCAGTGCCGCAAAGAAACCCTTCCGATTTTGAGTTTGAGGCAGAAAATCAAACATACCAACTGCTGGATTTGCATATTACGCAGACAGATGCGGGCGATTCGTTGGGTAAAGGGTTAACCCCAGAGGACATAATTGGGGGGTGGATATTAATGTTGTTGGGTATCCTACCATAAATATTTTCACTGCAAGCATAAATATGCTGGGTTTGACCCATCAGTTGACATGTTCTCTTTATCTGTTGATTATACTTTTAGTAACTAATATTGTATTAAAAAAACAGCGGCTCAAGTGAGCCTAAAACGCTCACCTGGCTCAAACTGTCAAATGGGATGAGTGTATCAATAAGTGATCAGCAGCAAGAGCAATTTTTTGATTTGTTATGGCACAACCAAAGGCATCTTTTTTGGCCATTCATTTCTGCTGGTGACCTAGGAAAGCTTCCTAGAAAGCTCTGTTCTGTGAAGTGTTAAAAAACAATGTTCAACCGAACGAAATTTTTGTTTTGTTTTCAACTACTGTGGTTCTCTCTAGACCCCCCCCCCCCCCAAAAAAAACAAGTGACTTGATTTGCACAAACTTGAATTTGACATCCCTAGAGATGTTACATATCAAATATGAAAAGATTTTCACTGGTGGGCCTGAGGAAGAAGAATTTTCAAGAAATTTTCTCATATTGCACGGAGTTAAACTTTGGGCTTCAATAAAAAGCCCAAATATTAATCCAGGGACTTGATTTGAACAATTTTCAATCTAACCCGCACAAAGGTGTTGTACAGCAAATATCAGAAGAATCTGACTGCTGCATCTGAAGGATATGATTTTAAACGACAATTCCCCATATTGCACTAAGTAAATATTTCGGCTCCCTTAGGGAACCCAAATATTAACCCAGGAACACCATTTGAGCAAATTTGAACCTTACACCTCTAAAGATTTCACATACTAAATATGAAAGGATTCTCACTAGTGGGTCTGAAAAAGTAGATTTTTAAAGAAATTTTCTCATATTGCACTAAGTTAAAATTTGGGCTCCAATAAAGAGCCCAAATATTCATCCAGGGATCCCATTTGAACACTAACCCCCTAGAGATGCTGCATATCAAATATCAAAAGAATCTAACTGGTTGATCTAAAGAAGAATATTTTTAAAGATTACTCCCCATATTGCACCAAGTTAATATTCAGGCTCCCACAGGAAGCCCAACTATTAACCCAGTGACTCGAATGGAACAAATTCAAATCTTACATCTCTAGAGATGTCACATACCAAATATGAAAGGATTCTCACTAGCAGGTCTGAAAAAGAAGAATTTTCAAGAAATTTTCTCATATTGCACTAAGTTAAAATTTGGGCTTCAATAAAGAGCCCAAATATTCATCCAGGGATCCCATTTGAACACTAAACCCCTAGAGATGCCGCATATCAAATATCAAAAGAATCTGACTGGTTGATCTAAAGAAGAATATTTTTAAAGATTATTCCCCATATTGCACCAAGTTAATATTCAGGCTCCCACAGGAAGCCCAAATATTAACCCAGGGACTCGATTGGAACAAATTCAAATCTTAAACCTCTAGAGATGTCACATACCAAATATGAAAGGATTCTCACTAGCAGGTCTGAAAAAGAAGATTTTTAAAGAAATTTTCTCATATTGCACTAAGTTAAAATTTGGGCTTCAATAAAGAGCCCAAATATTCATCCAGGGATCCCATTTGAACAAACTTGAATTTAACCACCCTAGAGATGCTGCATACCAAATATTAAAAAAATCTGACTTGTGGATCACATTAAGATTTTTAAAGAATTTCTCCCACATTTCACCAAGTTAATAATCAGGCTCCCATAGGAAGCCCAATTATTAACTCAGGGACTCGATTTGAACATATTCAAATCTTACACCTCTAGAGATGTCACATACCAAATATGAAAGGATTCTCACTAGTTGGTCAGAAAAAGAAGATTTTTTAAGAAATTTTCTCATATTGCACTAAGTTACAATTTGGGCTCCAAGAGCCCAAATATTCATCCAGGGATCCCATTTGAACAAACTTTAATCTAACCCCCCTAAAGATTCTGCATACCAAATATCAAAAGAATCTGATCGGTGCATCTGAAGAAGATTTTTAATATCCCCCGTATTGCACCAAGTTAATAATCGGGCTCCCATGGGAACTTGAAGCAAATATTAACCCAGGAACTCAATTTGAACAAATTCAAATCTTACACTTCTAGAGATGTCACATACTAAATATGAAACGATTCTCACCAGTGGGTTTGAAAAAGATTTTTTAAGAAATTTTCTCATATTGCACTAAGTTAAAATTTGGGCTCCAATAAAGAGCCCAAATATTCATCGATCCCATTTGAATAAACTTGAATCTACCCGCCCCCCCCCCCCCCTCCCCCAAGATGCTGCATACCAAATACCAAAGAATCTGACTGATGGATCTGAAGAAGATTTTTAAAGATTATCCCCCATGTTGCACCAAGTTAATATTCAGGCTCCCATAGGAAGCCCAAACATTAACCCAGGGACTCAATTTGAACAAACTTCAATCTGACCCCTGTAGAGATGTTGTATACCAAGTATCAAAAGAATCTGACTGTTTGATCTGAAGACGATTTTAATGCTTATTCCCCATAGCGCCCTAAGTTAATTATTTGGGCTCCTGTGTTGAGCTCAAATATGAACCGAGGGGCTCGATTTGAACACACTTGTATTTGAACGTCCTATTGGTACTGTATACCACATATCAAAAGATTCTGATCAGCGGTTATGAAGAAAAAAATTTTTCCAATTTTTGCAAATATGCCGACTCAGCATTTTTTTCAAACGCCCCCATACAGAACACCCTGATAGCCTTTTCTTTTTTTTTAATCCATTCTACTGGTCAAAAGGATGCATACCAAATAACAGTTTTCTGTTCCATGTGGTTTGGGAAACATGGGCATTTTTTCTATTTTTAGCCCCTAAGGTACCCACAGGGCTACAAAATTGTACTTTGGATTCACTTATACTACATGCCAAGTTTGGTTCAAATCAACCCATCGGTTCTTAAAATAGAAATTTTGGGCAGAGCCCAAAATGGGTATGTGCCCACAGAGAGCCCAAATATTGATCTACCAACTTCCCTTGAACAAACTTTAATCTTCAACACCAAAGAGTGTTCCACACCATGTATCAAGGCAAACTCCAGTGGTTCATGAGAAGATTTTTAAACATTTTTAGGCTTTGGCATCATTGACCAGAGCCCGAAGAAGGCAGCCGCTTCATTTGAACAAAACAGAAAGGCTATACTCCAGGGACGGTTTGTGAAATATATGTTTGGATTTGGCCCAGTGGTTTTGAAGAAGACAAGATTAAAAAATTAACGGACTCCCGCAAGAGGGACAATGGATGCCAAGTGATGGCAATACAGTTAAATCTAGAAGTCTTGTCATGAAATGTGCACAAACAGCACGTCGATCTGAGCGATAATCTACTTGTTATGGCCATAGTAGGCTATCAAATTCTGTACATATGGCCTGTGCACAAGCAATGTTTCAGCCAATGGAACTCCGGGTAACCCGGAGGTCCATTGGCAGAAACATTGCCGGTGTGGCTGCAAAGAAGAAGCCAAGTTTGCAAAAGTTAACGGACGACGGACGCCAAGTAATGACAATAGCTCACACTGACTTGCAGTCAGGTGAGCTAATAAAATGACTGCTTTGCAAAGACTGCATGTACAATGTTTGATGAATTAAATATACAACTGTTCTCTGGAACGGTGTACTAATTAAGTGCTTATGATTTGATTGACAGATAAAAAAAATCTTTCAATCATCATTTCTACTTCTTGATCTTTGAAAAAGCTTGTGTGACACATGCAGTCACCCCGTTATCTGTTTTAGCAGACTTCTGGCATTGCAACAATGTTGGAAGTGACAAGAACTCAGAAACAGGCAACATCAAAGCACACAGCCACAAGTCAGCAACATCAAAAGCATGTGGCCGCCCACAAAACCGTGTTAACTGAATTGCTGACAGGTGCAGCATGGGGATGGTGACATCTATGTATGCGATTGTGATGTTTTCATGGCATCAAATATTCGGCTATTAACCATTTGAACCCATCAATACATCGTTGCCAATTGTATGTTGGGATATATACGCGATAAATTCGCAATAGTTGGCTCAGTGTAAAATAGTAGACCGGACTGGAAAATATGGACCGGGAGTGTAAACTGGTCCAAGTAGTCCAGTGGCACCCAGTCCAGACCAGACCAGGGTCCAGAGGTGGACTGCACATTGGACCGGTCCAGAGTGGTCCAGTCTGCATCACTACACTAGCCACGTGTCACATCCAAACTGATCCAGTGGCACCCAGTCCAGACCAGACCATGGTCCAGGGGTGGACTGCGGACAGGTCCAGTTCACATCGCACCACTAGTCATGTGAACAAGGGGTCGGTTCTTTGACAAGAATGTTAGAGTACGGCCTCTGTGGATTGGCGACTCTCCACGGGCAGGCCTGGCATTTTCAGGAGAGCAAATTATACGCTCGTCTACTGCTCGCCTTAATAAAATTAAGGAGGGTGAAAACTAGCCCTCCTGGTCTTAGGAAGAAATGATTACCATAACAGCCTATTCCTAAAACCCACATCTTTTCAGATCTCTGCTGTGTTAGTGATCTCTGTAAGAAGGCTACACTGCCACTCCCAGCAAGGCCCTGAGCTGTGGGAGCGGCAGTGAAGCCATCTCACAGAGACTACCTTGTTAGCAGCACCAAATAAAATGTACAAAGCCCACTTGGCAGTACTACAAATAGTAAAACTTCATTTTTCCACTTTTAGCTTATGTAAGTTTGAGATCTAATCGCTCTACTAGGCCATGCGAGGGGGGCGATTTTTAGCCCTCCTGCATTTTTAAGAATACCAGGCCTGCACGGGTGGGCACAATTTCCACGGACACAATATTAGATTCCAAACACTCATTACAGGAATGATCATCATCAATTAAAATTGTGCTGATGATAAATTTTATTACCCAGTAAATGCCTGCATGGTCATCAGTGCCCACATGTGGATTACAATCACTCCACGGTGACTGCACTCTACATGAAATTTCTCTCGCCATTCTTCTTGCATACATACCAGCACACATACACGTGTGATATTGCCCGAGGGCCGAGGGTATGGGTTCTCTCATGAGTAGATACAGTGTGCAGAGTGTATTATCACTTAATCACTGGCAGAGTGGAGATTCCACTCAAGTAATAATAATTTCAAATTTGTTGCAAATTATAACAAGCACAAGCAAAGTTAGAGCCAATGGACTTCCGGGTTAAACCTGGATGTCCATTGGCTGAAACAGTGCTTGTGTTTTTGTCCATAAGTACAGAATTTGAAAGTGATACTTTGGGTGATAACTCCACTCCACACAGGCCTGGCATTCTTCAGGAGTGCAGGAGTGCTGCATGCCTAGAAAAAATTGAGGAGGGCAATTTTTTGCACACCTTGATTTTCTGGAACTTGCCAGACTTGTTTGGGACTGCTTTTAAAATATATTATCATTTGTCAATGTTGCATTGATTTGCAATAATTCATGACCCATTCTGTGTCGCATTTCAATACATTTTGAGTGTAGAAGCCAGTCACATAAGAATCGAATGCAACATTTTGTGATGATTCATAAACCGCATTTTATTATCTTCTGCAATTGTTCAATTGTTAATGTAAAATGTCAATGATATCATTCAATAATATTGAAAAACCACCACAATGTGTATTCTTAATCTCTCTAGATGACCCTTTATAGGATATACAAGTTAAACGACATGTAAAGCTTACAATTGAACATACTTGTGGCAATTGCCAGTTCATATCGGTAGAGCTGTAGGTTAACCGAAACCAAACCAAGGTTTTTAGGTTTTTTTTAAAACTGAAACCGAAACCGTCGACATCCCGTAACCTAAGGTTTTTCATTTTTTATTAAATACTCTCTTGCTGCAGAAATTCACAGAATGTAGCCATCCCAGAGTAGTGAGAGTACCCAGACACTGCCAATGGCAGTGTCTGGGTACTCTCACTACCCTGGGAAGGCTACATTCTGTGAATTTCCGACATTTCAGTTTAGATGTGTTTGCTGCTTTCCTCAAGTTGCGTGTAGGTGTCAGACCTCGAAAAATGGCCAAGCACAATAAAAGTTCTGTATATTTAGGTAATTATTATATTGGTCTTCCTGATTCTTCATGTATTATAGCTTATTTTAGGCATTCATTGAGTTTCACTCAGTTTCACGGCCATTCAGTTATGACTCCGGACATAAGAATGAGTTTTATTGAATTTTATTTGGGGTCATGAACAAACAGAAAACCGAACCGAACCGAGGATTTACTCCACCTGAAAAACCAAAACCGAAGCCGAACAAGAAATTTACAAACCTACAGCTCTACATATCAGAAAAGTGAAGGTTGCACTCTAAGAGCCACGTTTACCACCCAAGGGTGCACGACTGGTAATTTTACTGGACCTGAGTCAACAACGGAGTTTAACACTGTGAAATATGTTTAATTTAATGTAGTTCTTTCGAGTCCCCATTTTATTTAATCGTGTGTTGTTTTTAATTTTGTATCTTGATGTGGTGTAGGTGTTGTAAATAATTTAAATATACTGTAAACAATACAACAAAAATTGGTTTGGAAGTTAATACATTATATAGGGTTTTTTGATTTTGTCATCTTAGCCGGCCAAATCACGACCAACTAATGTGTTATTCTTATAAAAGTTAAAAAATTTATAGTAATTTATATATTTTTTATACTTACCAATGACCCAGACATAGCTGTTGCTAACTCTTAAAATATAGGGCCAAACACAAATTTTGCCCCCCAATCCCCAAAATTTGCATCTAAAACTAAAGAAAACATGTCCTGAAAGGCCCTCCACACTTCGCCCCTACTGCGCATGCGCAGTGTCAAGGACGTTCCGAAATTGGCGCCATTTATCATTCTAATAACCAGTGCCTGGTAAGCGCTATGTACTCAGCGGGGAGGCAAGAGTTCCCAACTCCTGGGAGGGCCATCCCCGTCTGGGTCATTGGTAAGTATAAAAAATATATAAATTACTATAAATTTTTTAACATTTTTATACTGTACCAATGACCCAGACATAGCTGAATAGTAAAAAGGCTGGAGGGCCAAGGACATAGAGCAAAATGGAATACGCTCAATAAAATAAAATAGAGTCATCCCCTGTAGGGAAAAGAAGTAATAGGCCTTACATGTATCTTTCTTATTTATGATAAATTAGAAAGATACAACACCTTCCAAAAATTGAGCTTCATACATCCATGTACTCTATTAATATCCAATAATCCTTATACTAATAATTTTTAAAGTAAGCCAATAATAAAGTAAGTCTAGAGAATAGAGACTCTTATACTCCTAAAAGTGTGTGAGAATTGCATAATCATGTCCGTTGACATATGCAATATTCAAAAGCTATACTTTAAAAACTAAGACTTGAATGAATTTTAAAAACTTAAACTTCTCACTAAACAACCATCCCAATAACAGCTCAGAATTACTAACTCCGGAGGAGGTATCCCCTTGTTTTCATAGTAAAAAACAGGTGACCCAAGGGAACACCCTCCCCCCCCCCCCCCCTTTTTCTTGCCCTGGGTCAAATAGCCCAGAGCGAAGAGGGCAGCCGAACGGAGACACTGCCGAAACAGACAGCCTACTTAGCTATAGTAGCAACTGTTAAGTGAATGACATTCTGAGCAGTAGAGAATAGACCTAACAATAGAGGTCTCCAGAAATGGACTCGATATTTCTGAGATAAAATTCATGAATGGATGGCTGAGCGCAATGAGCAGCCTTCAAAAATCTATAATAGCAACACTATTAATGTAAGCCCAAGAAGTAGAAGAACTCTTACTTCATGAGCCGAAATCTTAAGCACAACTGCTAAGCCAATGATATACCATAAGCAGTACGCTAGTTAATAGAATCCATTAACAATAAAATGGAGCGTAACGTCCTTCTACTAGACATCAAAGACAGAAGAAGCTTACGCCCTTGTAATAAACAGATATCTGTTTATAAATACATAAACTGTACCCGGAAAGAGTAAAGGCCTATGCCCATACGAAGACGGAAGGACCTTAAAATAATAGGTTCCGGATAATAGGAGCCTAACTCTTATGCAACAATCCAACCTAAATAGTAACGGAAGTATTGATTCCGAAACTATGAAAGTGAAAATCATCCATCGATAGTGCATGAAACTCACTGACTCTACAGTAAAAGAGAAACCAACAGAATTACTGTCTAAAAGGTCAGAATTTGAAAACTACTGTTTCCAGAGGCTCAAATGATTACTTAGCTAAATAAGAACCGAAGTTAAAATCCGTATAGGAATTTAATCTAAAGATTCTAAGTCTATTTATCAAAAAGTTACTAACTGACTTAGATAAAGAGACAAAAGACTCAAATGTAAACTATCGTAGAGTGCATAGGTATGAGGTAACATAAACCTATAACCTAAATAACAACAGGCTGCAGTAGATCTTGTGAAACAAGTATACTAAAAAATAGCAATGAGTAGTATGGAGGGATCAACCATATGAACATAATGATCCCTACACCACGACGGAAGAGCCTCCACTTTAGTCGCATAGAATAGCGAAGAAGAGGATCTCCTATAGTAAGAAATCGCGTCCAAAGCTCGTCCAGTACAGTGCTTACAATGCAATACGGACCACACAACGGAATACATGAAGGTTGCGACCTTGCTGGTTGTGATAAAGATGACACGATTTACCCAGTGAAAAAAGATCCTCACATAGAGGAAGATTTCACGTTAAGATCCACAGTAGACAAGAGAGTAAATTACTCATGATCTCTGTGAAGATAGAGATGCTATCAACAGAAATGTATTGTGGTTGTTTATCTTAGCAATACCTGCTAAAACAACAGCGCCGGAGGATACGCGTATCCTATCATTCCGTCCTATAGATCAATAGAGCGTTAACAGTATTAGCTCAGAGATCTGGACAAGCCAACACATACGTCTGCAATTGATTAGCAAGCTGTGTCATAAATAAAACATCATTGGGCGCTCCCATAGATAGCAAATCTGATTAAATACTTGTTTGTTGAGAGTCCATTCTGACAGCAACAAGCGACCCGTAAGAGAACGGGAGTGCGATAAAACAATCAGACGACCCAGAATATGACGGACCAAAACTGAACTTGGTGTAGTATAACCAACAGACGGATTCTTTCCATTAAATTGAATAACGGAAACGAAAGAGTGCCTCCCTGGTTCCGGAGATACGCCACTACTGTTGAATTAAAGGACAGGAATTTGGGCATGCGTTTCTGAATAATGTTCATGCAATGACATAAAGCAAGCCTAAAAAACATTATTCCGCGGAAGTTAAACTGATAGTTAAAAGACTGCGGAACCCAAAGACCCTGGCACTTCGAATCCGTAGGGATCAGTATATATCCCAATCTGTTTGACTGGCAACCGTCATAACAGCCACACTCGGGTCCGGCAACTGCGGCGGCACTCTCTGAGTCAACCACCGAATGTTTGCCCCAGTCTGAATCTCTTGTAACACTAGATAGACAAGAGAATGTATAAATCAAGCAATTCATGGATTGCCGGAAAGTTGCCGTCGAAGAGTAGCTCCTCCGAGAACGAAGCGACTCTGAGAGAGTTCTTAACCTACTATCCACGCGTGGATGTAGCTAGGGCTGCATCACGTCTAACCAACTCCAATCAGCCACTGAAGGGCGGAGTTATACGTGAACAAACTACTGCCCTCAAAAGAAATTACATTGAGAATAATATCCCGTAAATCTTTTCTTGAAGACGTAATGATAACGCCTCAGTAAGGCGGATTACGTATAATAAAGCGTCTAAGTTAAGTCTACTATACATAATGTCGTTCCCAACATTGAAATTGGAAAAGACATAAACGGCGAAAAGAATATATGCAGTCTTTAATCACACCGTCTAGACGCATATGAACTCTCGGTATGCCCTGCTCTGCCAAAATAAACTATATGTAAAAAAGATAAAATGGCAGAAATGAGCCACGCGGACAAGAAACTAAACTATCATGCTTAGTAGCAGGCTTGTATATAAATATAAATATATAGCGTCGAAAAATAAAACACATGTTGTAATGACAATATTGGACTGCGTCGGTAAGTCAGGGACAAAGTCCCTGTACCGATCGAAAAATCCGAGTCCAATGACGCTATAAGTCTCTTATCCAAGATCGCAGCAATGAAGTCCGAAAAATAATCACTGGAAGAAATGCCAGAAGATATGAAAGGCATCTTCCGATACTACTAAAGGGAAAACTCGAAATCTTTCGAATCCCTTTCGCCATCCTGTCGGACCCTATAAAGCGTTCGGTCGTCCGTAGCTTGATGCAACCGCGGACCGCACCGACCCAGCGCCGTCGGATAATTCCTGATTCGACCGAGAAACCGTCAATTGCTGGGATGCTGCGAAACAACTGTGCTAACTCGGATAGCACGTCCGTCACTGAGGCCTGAGGAGCAGCGGTCTTACGATGCATTGCCGCAGGAAGCTCCGAGATCGTTACCCCGTGCATACTTCCAATATGCGAGCGAACGGAGTGTATAGGCCTCGTGTCCCTTGGCTACCGGATGGCGCGACCTATTCGCTGTGGAATCACTGAATGCCGAAACTGATCGGATACTCGAGGTCACGTAGCCAATGTGCGGTCGTGTGCCCTGCTGTGAGGATGAGGAAGCATTAAAAACAGTCTCTCGGACTGTCAATATAACGGAGCGTCCCGAGCAACGGACATATGCTCCGAATGTAAAATATCTGAACCACAACATGCGGTCCCCTATGTTGATGGCTTCCTCCGATCTGTCCTCAATCTGCCGTCACTGGGTGAGTACTAAAGTAATTAAAGTGCTCGCATCACCCAAATCTCCTTCCTAGACCACAACGGACGAACCCGGCAGCCGAACCATTCGATGAATGTACGCTACACCGGGTGAGCTAGCGAATGTCACTCCGTAAGCGATAGACATATTCCATGAGCACTTATTGCCGCTAACTCTTCATTAACTATGACGACAGAGGCACACTTTTGAAAGACATCTCCATAACTCTTCGAACAAGAAACCAGAAATGCTTGGATAGCAAGCATAAAATAATAATATATATAGCGTCGTTCAATAATTCGAAAGTTTGTGTGACATTATTGGACTATGTCGGAACTGAGGGACGATGTCCCTGAACCGAACCAAAAATTTCTAAGTCCACCGACGCTATCAGTTTCTTATCCGGCATCGCAGCATATGTTGTTCCGAAAGGGAAAGCTTGAAAACCACCGAATCCCTTTCGGTATCCCATCGGACCGGATGAAACTTTCGGACGTCCGTACCCGCTTCCGCGGAGCGTCCCGACCCAGCATCGTCGGATAAAATATATGCGACAGATTCAGTTGATGCTGGGATGCTGCGATAAACTGTGCTATTAAGGAAAGCACGTTCGTTCCCGAGGCCTGTGCAGTAGCGGACTTACGATGCATTGCCGCTGGAAGCTCCGTGTACGTTGACTCCCACACACTTCCTATGCGAACGTCCGGAGTCTGCAGGCCTCGAGTCCCCGGCTACCGACCCAGCGCTGTCGGATAATTCTCGATCCGACACCGTTTCTGTCGGCTGCTGGGATGCTGCGATAAGCTGTGCTATGTGCACAAGAATGTCCGGCGTCGAGACCTGCGGAGGCGCAGTCTATCGCTGCTTCGCCGAGGGCAGCTCCGCATCAGATGGCTCCCACATACTTTTCCTATGCGAACGTCCGGAGTCCATCGGTCTCGAATCCCTGGCTGCCGGATGGTGTGACCTGGTCGCCGAAGAATCCTTGATCGGCGAAGCTGGTAATATATCGGCGGTCACGCAGCCAAGGTGCGGTCGTGTGCGCTGACGAGAAGAGGAAGCCTTAGCAGTCTCAGCGGACTGCCTATACAACGGAGCGTCCCGAGCGAGGGACGTATGCTCCGCTAACTACACATTTGTACCACAACATCTGGGGCCAGATGTTGTTGAACGAGAGAGAGGCCTCTCTCGCTTGCCGTCCGGATGGACCGGAACGAGCTATGAACCGGACTAAAAGGCTTCCTCCGATCTCCCTCCGATCCGCCGTCACTGGGTGTGCATTAAGTTAATTTTATAGTGCTCGCATCACCCCAAAATTCCTTCTAGACCGCAACGGACGAACCCGGCTGCCGAACCATTCGGTGAATGGACGCTACACCGGGCGAGCTAGTGGACGTCAAAGGCCGTCGAACCTACTAGGGTCCTCTTAGGCAATTGGCGTATTACATGAGCACTTTTCCGCTAGCCCTTCATTAATTGTGACGACGGAGGCACACTGTTGGAAGACATCACAGATACATCACCCTAATCTTGATCGTCTGAAATAGAAATTGATAAAGTAGAGTGACCCTGCGGGGAAAGGACCGGAGTGTCCAAATCCCCAACAACATACCGTGACATACGCTTCCCATATTGTCATCGAAATCATACGATACAGAACAGGAGTTAATGCGAGTACACTGACCACATATAGAATGATAATAAGGTCAGAGGAAGACTTCCTCTTAAAGCAATTGATCAATATCCTTTCAATGTGAAAAGAAAACAAGTCCTGGTACTCGCACTAACCCCTGGCAATCAAAATACATAATAATAATATGATCCATTAATATAGAAAAAATAATTGAAATCAAAATATTTTGAAAAAATATTTTTTCAGAACAGCCCAAGTTTCTGAAAAGTAACGTTGAGCCCCAATGGATCCCAAGCCTAAGTGTGGACAAAAATTTTAAAAATATTTTAAACAATTTATTCAACACTTACGAACAATAATAATGTATCTAGTTATGATTGAAATAACATAAAGATATTATTATTTAGAAATCCCCCCCTCACACAGAGGGCTGTTGTAAATGTAAACAATGAGTGTAAAAACACTAAAATAAGACTCCAGGCACCCAGGCCCGAAATCAGTTACCAAAAATACACCATCTGATGCAAAACAGAGACTTCCAGGGAAGAAACTGCAGAACATCAGATGGTAGATGCAGAACACAACGCCTAACCACCCGTTGGTGAAGACGTAAACATGGGGAAAGAACAGAATTCATTCTGTTATACAGCTAAAACTCCCAAGAAATTTTAGTAATAATAATTACAGAAACTATGCCAAAAGCATGGGAGAATAGCAAGGGGGAACTTAAAGGACAGGGAGAGAGGAAAAACACTTGAAAAAACAGTGTAACTAAATAATCAGAATGACAACAAAATGGCTGCTGCCTTGAAAATAGGTAACTTAACATAATTTCATTAAAAAATTTTAAGTTACAGCCCTGATAATATTCTGTCACACATTCTTTTCCTCTCCTCCTTTTCTATCCTCCTTAGAATCACCATTTCACTAATATTTATGTGTCTGGCATCATTTAAACTGAGATTTAAAAGCACAAAGATCAGTCAGATGTTAACTGATGAAGGGCCAAACTTAGAAATGGCGCCAATTTCGGAACGTCCTTGACACTGCGCATGTGCAGTAGGGGCGAAGTGTGGAGGGCCTTTCAGGACATGTTTTCTTTAGTTTTAGATGCAAATTTTGGGGATTGGGGGGCAAAATTTGTGTTTGGCCCTATATTTTAAGAGTTAGCACCAGCTATGTCTGGGTCATTGGTACAGTATAAAAATATATCATGATATTCAGATACGAATGTGACACAAATATTGCCCAAACAGCATGTTATTAGTGCAGCCAGGTCTCCTCTTTGTTGTTGGCTGTAATATACATACTGTAATATATACATGTATATAAATGTTGTTACTCACCTTCCAATGTTTCCTTGAACATCATATGATTCACTAAATGGATCTGTTCTTATCTCACTTCTAGGGATATAAGATCCTTTCCCCATGTCTTTATTTCCATTAATTCCTGAACTACTCATTTTAATTGCCAATCCACAACTTCCAGCTCCATTTCCTGAAAAAATAATGAAACATCAACTACATGTATATTGCTCAATGGCAAAGTGACTATTCAATCAACCCTTGAAGGCCCAATTCTGACTGACCCCATTTTACTGCAACAGTTACAGAACAGGAGCCCAAACATGCAATCGTTAGGTGAACTTGCAAGTTACATTCTAAAAAGTTTTGTAGTTTCTTCTATGCAGCCAATACGTGCCTAGAAACACCTGCACAGCCACAAGACAGACATGTAGATTATCAAATGGTTCAGCAACAAGATATATATATATTCTTCAGGTCCTTATCCCTTAAACCGTATTTACAGCAACAGAACAGGTGCCCTTAACATGCCATCATGGGGATGTCAATTTACCTTGACAGTGGTTCTACCCAAGTCTGCACTGGCTTAACAAGCAGTTAAGACTTGACTAGAAATCACTGCTAAGCTACTGGACATATACAGTTTGGCGCTGTGGACTGGTCACTTTCCAGGGGTGGGCAACATTTCCATGGATGCAATAATATTAGATTCCAGACACTAATTACAGGAATAATCCTCAAAAATTTAATTAATGAAGACATGTGACGAGATTTTCTACCATTATACAGGTATACTGTCCAAAAGAACCTCCCCCCCCCACCCCCCCCCCCCTCCCCACACACATCCATTAATACCTGTTAGTCTACGAATATCTCATATTGTGACGTTACCCAATACCCATTCCTCTATCAGAGTGGCCATAGTTTCTCAAAACTGGTGAATATTTGCTGATTTATTGCCCACACCACTGCCAGGCACATCTGGCATATGCTGTACAGCCAATTCTGTAGTCCAATTCTGATGAGACTGTTTAGGTCACTCTCTGTTGTGCTTCTCAGGAATGTTCAGCCTGTTGACCATTTTGGTTGTGGAAGCATCATGGTTTGGGCAGGTGTGTGCATGCGAGGCAAAACTCCACTTCACATCGTTGATGGAAACATGAAAGCACAAATGTACTGGGACCATATTTTGGAGCCAATTGCCATTCCCTACAGTTGACGTTTCCTTGGAAACCGATTTCATTATTTGGACGACAATGCCATACCTCACCAAGTGAGCATAGTGCAAAAATTCAAGGATGTGCAACAGGAAGTGACCTGGATGCATTTTCTTGCAAAGAGCATGGACTACAACCTGATAGAACATGTATGGGACATGCTCGGCAGGAGAGTTGTTAATAGACAGTCACCATCTCATGACATCGACAGTGTGCATTGTGCACTTATGGAGGAATAGGACATCACTTTGAGAGAAATTCAGAAGGTCGACAGCATGCCACACTGATTAAGATGTGTTAGCGATGCTTGTGACGGTCCCACCAGATACGGAACAACGTAATGTTTTTTGACGTTTGTGCTGAGATCCGAAGTGCCTAATGTCTATTCAATAAATAAAAAAAGCTCTAGAAATGCCTGTTTCACAAATAAGACATATTCACCCTACTACAAACAGCAGGTTTTAAATTTACCCATTTACTGTATACCCACTGGTGTTATGAGGTGGTGGGGGAGGGGTGCAGGGGGGATGGGGGGGGGGGGTGGCGGCTTAACTTTTTTTGGAAAGTATATCATGTTATGAAGAATTTAATGTAGTTAACAGGAGTATTCAATTAACAGGAATGTAGAAAATTCTACATGTACATATATTCTACAGATTCCCCTCCCCACCCCAGACATTGGTTACAGGTCCTACATGTATTTTACCAGAAAAATTGGGCTTGTTTAGAACAGTAAAATGAAATTGCATATTTGGAAAGTGCATCGAAAAGTTCTATACATGTAGAGTACATGGAGAGTGGATTGCAACTAAATCACACATGGAGTCGAGGTATCACCCAAAGTATCACTTTCAAATTTTGTTCATATGGACAAAAACATAAGCAATGTTTCAGCCAATGGACCTCCGGGAGACTGTGAAAACAAACAACGAGTTAACATATTGTAGTGAGATGACACAGCTGACATTCTGGTGACATTACTTTTGAAATTATTGATTTCGATAACATCATTTGGCATGTGGTGAGAGAAGAATTAACAGTAAAACAAGCTGTGCTTCACTTTCCGGGGTTCCCACAGGGATGAAGGTATGGTACATGCAAATGGTATGGTGTTTGTAAATTTTATACATTTAAATAACAAGGAGAAAAGTATTCAATTAACCCTTTACCTAACGAATCGCCCGCATAATATGCAAATTGAGCAGTTGAAAAAATTTAATTTTTCAAAATATTTCAACAAAACCATATCATGTGACCCCCTCATTGGAACAAGCTCATTCCAATGAGGGGGTCACATGATATGGTTTTGTTGAAATTTTTTGAAAAAATTAAAAAAATGATATTTAAAATAATAAAAATTAAATTAATAAATAATAAATTTTGATATCATCTGCGTTGGGTAAAGGCTTAAGTGGGCTTCACTGTGTTGCCACACCTGAACATACATGTACCAAAGCAAATCAAGGCATTCTGTGTCCACATAAATTCAAATCATATCACACAAATGACACATGTAAAACAAAAATAAATACCCAACAAAAAACTGCCAATATACATGCAGGTTCGAGGATGAGTAAAGCACAAATTAACCTTTAGAGGAATTACCTTTCCTTCTACCTACATACATGATGTCTTGCCACCCTCCCCCCCCCCCCCCCCATGTCCACTCTCATTGGTAGCATTTTGTAAACAAACTTGGTGCCTTGTTCCATTTCCATCAATACAGCTACCCATCCAACACCCACACTGCTCGTGGATGTGTGGATTTTCTCTCACCAGAAGCCATGTGGCATCATTGAAATCATTAAGTTCAAAAGTGACATCACTAGAATGTCAGCTTTTCAACTCACTCCAATATGTAAACCCATTGCTCATTTTCATGGTATTAATAAAAGGCTGCTCAGCAAGATGTGCCCCCCCCCCCGCCCCCCCACAAAATATTGAACTTTTCGAAGTCGAAAAAGGGACATAACTCTGGCAAAAATGATGGACTAAACCCTGATTTCAACTCGACCTGTATTTTATGTTTATACACTTACACAACAAATTTTATTTGATTCGGTTAATTACAGTTATTGGTTGGAAACTAAAAAAAATAGAGTTTTCAGTCGAAAAAGGGGCGTAACTCTGGCAAAAATTGTCAGACCGCAACACGATTCAAACTTGTCCTGCATTTTATATTGATACACCTACACACCAAATTTCATTTGATTTGGTTAACTATACTTAAAGTTATCATCTGGAAACCAATGTGGGACAGACACACAGCAGCTATTTTAATAGTCCCATCAGATCCCCTGAATTTTTTTTTGGAGGGGGGTGGAGTGGGGGGACAACTATAGATGGGGAATATACTGAAAAACCGAACCAATATCATGGAAATACGGAAAAAAACGAACCGAACCCATCACTGAATACCAAACTTCAGAATTTTCATGTTTTCCTATATTTGCTACTTGTACAGTACGTGAAGAGTGGATTGTAATTAAATCACCCACGGAGTGGGGCAGTCACCCAAGCTATAACTTTGAAATTTTGTATATATCAACAAAAAACAGAAGCAATGTTTCAGCCAATGGACCTCCGGGTTAGTGCTGGTTATGCTTTGCAACAAATTTGTAATTAATGCTCGGGAGGAATCTCCACTCTGCGGGTGATTAAGTGATAATACACTCTCCACGTACTGTATAAGGTCTTGTTGTGGCTTGATAGCAGTTGAAAGGTTCATTTTCTTGAAAGAAGTGACTGAATGTCTTTTCAGTTTTGTTAATCATTAAGGGCCTGGGGAATTGTCCTAAATTCCCTTTTAATTTCCCACTAAAGTACAACCTGTACATGTCCAGCTGCTTCGTAGTGATTTCTAGTCAAGTCGTGGCTGCCTTAACAGCCAAGACCTGATTAGAAATCATTGCATAGGTTATTTATATTTAGTTATTGTTGTTAAAGGTCACAAACTTATGCACAATCAGGGCTTGATTTAATCTGAAAATTTTGAATAGCAATTTACTATTCACCCTGGAAAATTGATTAGCAGTTGATCCAAAAGCACTTGAAACTAATAAATCTTGAATAGCAAAATTCAGAAATTGGAGAGCAAAGTGCTATGCTAATCCAGTTAAATCGAGCCCTGTGCACAATGTCTAATTGTGACCATGACAGTTTTACGGGTGGAGGAAGCGGGAATACCCGGAGAGAACCACCGAGCATTGACGAGCAGCTGTCAGCTCCTCAACATTCTAACTCTGTTCAAGCTCCACTCAAGCAGGGTTATAGCAGTTGAAAACATGAACCATCGACGTGCAGTAGGCCTTATGTAATACACGGCGTCATCGTGCCCTATGTTGGCAACTCATGAGCTCTGTCAAACAAGATATAATTTAACTGCCACATTATTTCAGTAGAAGGTGTGACTTTATAACTGATGATTGCTAATTACAAGCACTGAATATCAATCAGCCCAGGGGTTGATTTAATTTTTAAAAATTGAATAGCAGTTCACTGACTTGGATAAATTTTGATTAGCATTTCCTATTATTTATATGTTTTTGTCATGTGAAATTGATTAGCTATAGTTGAAAAGTGATTAAAAAATCGCTATGGCATGCAAATCCAGTTAAATCAAGCCCTGAATCAGCTGTCGCACATTACAATTTTGCAGAAATCGTGATAGACTGCCATGCATAAGATGTGATTTTCTGGTGATTTCCTGCGCTAACCAAACACGCTATTAGTTCAAAATAGTGCAGAATATGTGACGGGACTTCTAGTTTTAACCTTAGTAGTGGGTTGAAAACCACTTTAGGTAGGTCAAATTCACTAAAGAAGGTCAATTTCACTTTTTAGGTCAAATTCACTGGTATTAAGTTTGCACATATTATCTAAAGATTGCTATGCATAACGCCATGACCCAATATTTAATTACAAATAGCTGTTTCTGAAATTCACCAAACACGGTTGCAATTATGTCTATAACCACACCCCCCCCCCCCATCCCCAATCCAATTTAATCCTTTGTACAGTGTACACAAATACACATGATTACAGTGACTGATTAAAGCAACCGGGTTTCACTGCGCCATATTTTTGTTTTTCTCCCATACTGGAGTGGAGGTGGATGATGGGAGATGACATATAAATTACTACTAGTACAGTCAAGGTGCCAATAGCGGATCAACCCCATTAGCGGATCACTCAGTCATGAATGATCACGTTGAATTAAAAGTGATTGTTTGATTTATGAACCAAGGCCACAGTCATGTAGGTATGGGCAATGTTTAGCAACCGGAAGAATATTACCTGTGAAGTCTGCCGTTTAATACTGAACATTTAAGTAGGAAGTGCAAACCCCTTCCGATTTGGGCAAGTTTTTCCAAGAGCTGAAACGGAAACAAAAACCAAACATGAAGTTCACCAGCTGAACAAAAGTTAAAGTTTATGGTGTTTGGTGTCATTTTGAAGGTAAGAATATAGGCAATCTAATTATAAAAAAGTCCAGACCAATCAGACACGAAAAGATGAAATAAACTTCGATCTGTGTGCCTCGGTCAACTACCCATTAGCGGATCACGCACTGCAAAAAATGAGCAAACGCGGCAAACTCAATTTTATTTACTGTGATGACATATGAAACGAATTCTTTGCATGTGTTGTTTCGGATAGTGCAAATATGCCAACCACATGATCATTTCCACATTCTCATCGAAATTTGCTAATAATTTTTTTTTCAAATGTAGTGTTCCGAGCTGTAAAAAAGGTTAAGAAAAAAAAACAAATAAAATACATGTAACTGATCGAATTCACTCGGCGACCATACAAATTCTTGAGCAACTTGCAGTGAAAGTCTAGGCCTATCGCTCGGTATTTTGTGTTTTAAAAGTAGTTAGCATTCCAAATGCTAGCTGACAAACTTCGAGAGCTGTGTTCCGATTTCAGTTTGTGCAGAAAAACTAAAATATATTCCCCATCACTGCAGTTACAATAATATAAGGGCTTGCCGCTGATTCCCCGCGATTATCAGAAGAAAACGCACATTGATCCTTTATCCAACAAAGCACCAGAAAACGCCCAGAAAGTTCACACAAATTGGGCTCCTAAAATCTGAAATATATTGAATGTTGCATATTTTAACCATGGAAATATGGATATCATTGGAGCTCACCGAGCCGATCCAATGATACCCACATTTGCATGATTTCATTGAGAGATACCCATCAAATCTCCAAAGATCAGTAGGGGAATTAGAGAGATGGGGGCCAGGGGGGTGGGGGGGGGGGGGTCGAGGGGGCTCCCATCGCAGACCTCAACTATTTTCTGAGATACACTGGAACAAACTGATTATAAGCATAAAACACCGAACCTCTTCACCCAACTCAACTTTTCCAAACGGAATTCGACATTTTGTGAATATTGTCTTTCAGTAAAACTATGTAAATTTAGATATCATTGGAACCTGTTCGATCATTAGGTTCCAATCATCTTCGTGTTTGCATTGGTTTCACTGAGAAACTTCAGAAATTGTCTAGGCCTACCACTCAGTATTTTGTGTTTTAAAAGTAGTTAGCATTCCAAATGCTAGCTGACAAACATCGAGTGCTGTGTTCCGATTTCAGTTTGTGCAGAAAAACTAAAATATATCCCCCACCACTCACTAGCAGTTACAATAATATTGTCTTTTCAGTAAAACTATGTAAATTTAGATATCATTGGAACCTGTTCGATCATAAGGTTCCAATCATCTTCGTGTTTGCATGGGTTTCACTGAGAAACTTCAGAAATTGTCCAGGCTGTGGTGTCTTGTACAAGTAACTTCCTTGGCGAATTAGGCTGTTGTATTTGACAATGGGTTTTCCTCACTAGCATAGAATTTTTCTTCAGCTCCCCGTATTTAAAAAAAAATCCTCAGAGATATACTGTTCTCCAACCATCATTAACAGAGAAAACTGGTCTCGAGCTGACGAGCTCATCCTATACACCTTACCACTTTGCAGCTCAGGATCTAACCACGATGCGCCTCCTCTTGTAAGAAACATTGGATCCACCCCTCTCTCTTCCAACACCCATCTTGTTCATGAAATGACCAACATGTGTCTGCAGAATGCCCATGTATGTGTGTGTGTTGGGGGTGGGGGGGGGGGGGGGTGGTGGGGGGGGAGGGGGTGCACGCTGGGGTGCACGTGTCTCCAACCTATCTAACCCAGCCTGTGCTCTGCATTGCATGGTACTGTCATGCAGTGCTTAGTAGAGTCCGGAGTGATGACGTTGGAGAGCTTGCATGCATTTGTTGTTGCTCAGTTGTTTCCGCTGGCTGTCTTGGCTTCCGTCGTATGTAAGCCTGTTACCAACACAATGTGTCCTAGCTGTTAAACTGTCATTAAACACCAATCAAAATAAATAAATAAATCCGACATATGGTTCTTGCTTCTTTTTAACCGGATAGACAATCCATTGTCTGCTCGACAAGTTTGTCAAACCTGAATTTGCTGAAAACTGGAACTTGCGACACATTGTTGGGTAGCCCCAAGGCTGTTGCGATGACCAGCTATTGAACTCACTAACTGACCTAAAAACACAAAGAACCTCACCTCCATCACCATCAGCATGAGGAAGACAATTTGACAAAGAGAGTGAGTGCGCAGTAATTGGGGGCTTGCTGTAAATGATGTTCGATGTGTGATCGGGAGGATGGGGCTACAACCCCCTCATTGAAAGGCTCTGACCCCGTAGGAAAACACAAGCATTTCTGACTGGCCAGGTCCAACCAAGGAGGTGGTGTAGCCCCTCCACAGAAGTGTCCGACAACGTTTAAAAATATGACCAGTTTCGTCAGATGACGTCTCCGATGGACATCGCCGGTATTTGTCGATAGATCGATGCTATGTCACAGATCAACATCCTGTTGCAATCAAAAGTTTTGGATATGACATTCATTAAGTTATGGCATTTTCGGTTAATACTCGCAGAACAGGGGTGGTGGCGAAATGTTTTTAACACAGGGACTCATGACATGAATGGGAATCTGCGTTAGCACCAGGGGTGAGAGCACCCCCCTCCCCCAACCCCGTACACCCCCGTTTTTGTGCCACCAGCCTCCATTTAGGATTTTCAAGCTCTAGCGACTAGTGAGTTGTACGCCTCGAATTGTTGAATTGCACAGGATACATATCTGATCAAACATGTCGACGCACAACACTTTGCGTCATCGTCCTACCCCCCCCAACACCCCCCCCCCCCCAACACCCCCCCCCCCCCCATTCGTTAGCGCCACCAGTCTATACTGTAATTTTTTTTTTGCTACCAGCCTGTCTGAAAACAATCTGAAATATGTTCTCCGATTCAAAACCAGCAAATAATAGGGAGAAAGCGTCCATCCTAACAGGTAGAATCAAATTGAATCACGTGATTCGCTATTGGCGGAAGTGATCCACTATTGGCACCCGACGGTGGTACACAAGACTAATCAATTAAGTCTTCCATCTATTAGTATTATAGTTTTAAAAAAGGTTGGTGCCAGTCATGTAGAGGAAGAATTGTTCTTACCACAGAACACGCTTGAAATTTTAAAAAAAATAACAGAAGCAAAATAACATGAAAAAGGAAAAAAGTGATCCGCTATTGGCACCTTGACTGTAGTACAACACTACACTTGTCACATATCATATGTACAATACTACATGTACTGAAAAATGTACAGTATTTGTACTTGTCAAATCATAAAACATAATTTGTCATTTTCCCTCTCCTAAGGTACCGCTATTTTCCAAACAGGAAAAGAAAAAATTAAGTAGTTCACAGAATATGTAATCAGAAATAAATCATTAAATTTTAAATAATTTTCGGCTCTTTGTGGTATTTAGTGAAATCCATTTTAAGTGACACAGACAGGAGTAACCGGCTGTAACCAGGAAAATTATACATTCCTCAAAGTCATTGTCAAACTACGAGGTTTATTGTAGAAATACACACATTTGTCAACCAGTTGTAATTTGAATTTCACATCTTCTCATTCATAACATCGTGTAAGAAGTGATCATGTCAACAAAAACTACATGAATGCACACACTATTTTCGGAAACTCCATCGTTTGTGCAGAAAAGTTTCGAAAACGAGGCCTTTTAACTGTTCCTGCCTTTCAGAGCAACAGAATTATTGGTGAGCGCGGTTCGGGGGTATACTCTTTGGGACTTGTCAGCTAACAAATTGTGGACAAAGTAGTATTCAATCCAATATCAAAAGTAAAACAAGATAAATATGTAATTAAGTGTTGTTGTTTCAAACTGAGAAAACAAGAAGAGGTTCACCACTAAAGAGAATCCGAAAAAGAACGTCGAAGGCGGCAAATTCCGGTGCGTTTTAAAAATAAACTAACCAATACAGTTAAAACTAGAAGTCCTGTCACGAATAGTGCGCTTATCTAGGCTTAATTGCGCGTTGGAATTGCGCGCAATTGCCATATCGAACGACATCCAAAGCACGGCATGCTCTCTTGGTTACTCATAGCAAACACATGCAATATTTCTGCCAATGAACCCCCGGATTAACCGGAGGTTCATTGGCTGAAACATTGCTTGTGCACAGGCCATATGTACAGAATTTTTTAGATAGCTTTACTTGGGCCATAACGCGTACATTAACGCGCACATCAACGTGCTATTTGTGCGCATTTCATGACAGGACTTCTAGTTTTAACTGTAAGTTAATTTTAAAAATGCTACTATGGGCAGTTTTATAATCCACATCGTGTGTGAACTTGGTTAAGAGAGTCACCACCACGCACGCGCAGTACCGCCTGGTTCTGCATTTCATTCTACCTATATCAGTCATAAGATAATATAAAGGATTTGGTGGATTAGTAATTTAGTACTCAGGACTAACAGGAACCTACATGGGCATATACCTCTCATATCTCGTGTAAGCTTGGTTAATACAGCCATATATTACCCTACTCACCCCCACAATAGCGCCTGGCCTAGAATTTCATTCTACCTATATCATTCATAGGATAATATAAAGCATAAGGTGGATTAGTAGTACTAAGGGCTAACAGGGACCTACATGGATATATGCCATCCATACTATATTACCACATCGGGCAACCGAGTATAATACCACTTGGCCTAGCATAAAGTACCACATATCCAGTTATAGAATAATATAAAGCATTAGGTGGCTTATAGTACGAAGGACCAACACAAGGACGACTGGGTATATAACGCACATACTATACTACCACACTAGAAAACATCCATTACCCCCATCCACAATACTGCTTGACCTAGCATTACGTACTACCCATACCATGTGTGGGCCAGTGCAATACCTTAGATGGATAGTGGTACCAAGGGCTAACATTAAACTAGCAGGGGTACAGACCACAGATCATATACTACCACACTGGACCACCATGCTCCGCTTGTCCTAGCATAACGCACTGTCCATACCAGCCAAAGGATAATACAAAGCATTTGGTTTGTTAATAGTATCAAGGGTGAAGATGCGCCCTCCTGGGGTATATACCGCCCATACTATTCAACTGCTCTAAACTACCAGGCATTACCACCACCCACAATACCACTTGGGCTAGCATTACGTTCTGCCTATACAAACTGAAGGGCGGTATAACGCATTGAGTGGATCAATAGTACTCAGGGCTAACAGTTGGCGTTCATGGGTACAGACTATACATCCCATACTACAATTCTAAACTACCCTGGACAACCTCGCAATGTCGCGAGTATTACCATGTATTACCCCCACCCACACAAGAATATCATCTGGCCTAGTATTAAGTACTACATGTACCGGTCATAGGATAGAATAACGCCTTCGGTAGATTAGCAGCAACAAGATCTAACAGGAGACATACAGGGGTATATGCCGCCCATACTATACTACCATATAACTACCATACGAGAAACCTGACACACCCTGACCCGAAGAACGTAATGTCGAATTGTGAAGTGGTCAACTTTTCTATGATGCCACGTGCCCAATAGCAACGTCAACTGTTTCGCGGGGGAAATATTCAAGAAAACCCAACTTCCCCATCAATTTTCCGTCAGACACCCATACTATATACCCAGAGCCCCGAGTGTACATATATCACTATAATACCATAGCATACTACATATGCAGTACGTACATCACTTGCTGGATCTAGCTGGATGGAGTCGAAATTTTGCACCGGAAAAAGTTGCACCGGCAAAGCTTCGGTTCCTATGGAAATTTAACACTAGCTGCACCAGAAAGCTCTGGTTAACAGGGGTCGCCTGGACCCTCTTATAGTACTTCGGGGACTCAAACAAAAGCACCTCACACCACCAAATAACCCTCTTAAAGCGTCCCACGACATAGATCGCTGGTGTGCTGAGTGTCGAATAGAGCTCAATATCAACAAAACCCAAAGAATTACCTTCAACAGGCGGAAAATAAATCGGGACTTCGACCTCACCCCACAGAGTAACGTCTTACCCAAATGCACCGAGACAAAATTCCTCGGCATGAGCCTTGAACAAAACTGGACCTCAATAAACACGCCGATAACACTGTCACCAAAGCGACAGGGCGAATCAATTTACTTATAATTCTACGCAGCACTTCCTGGGGCGCCAACGAAGCTGCTTTACTAAAATTCTACAAAACATACGCGCACCCACTTCTTGAATACGGGGCAATTGTCCTCAGCAAAACTCACAAAACCAACATTTTTAAACTCCGAAGAGTACAATACCACGCGCTCCGAACCACCATCCGTGCCCCCTTCGACACGCTCATTAAACAATTATAAGAGCTAGCCGGTTTGGAAACTGTAAATAACGGACTTGAAAAACTAACCACCGAAAATCTCATCCGTCTCCACGACAGCAAACTCATATCGGAATTAAACGTCATCCGCACCAGCCGCCAAAAAACATATATAAACGAAAAAAAAACAGTAAAAATAAAATTCGGCAATATGCTAATCAGCCCATTACCCCCCCCCCCCTCCCCCTAGCCCGAAAGCAGCAATAAACTCCCATGGTGTGGCTGGTACATGTAACCAGGCTGCTACCTCTGCACTCGCCCCCGTGAGAACAGCAAACACCGTGTTGTGTGACTGACAGGTATTGTAACCAGGCTGCTATCTCTACACTCACCTCCTACACGAGAATTGTAGCAAACACCCCCGTGGCGTGGTTGGTATTTGTAACCAGGCTGCTTTCACCCTCACCCCCTCGCGAAAACAGCAGTAAATACCCTTATGGTGTGGCTGGTATTTGTAACCGGGCTGCTATCTCGTTACTACCCCCACCCCAGAGAACAGCAGTCAACCCTTGTTGGTGGAAAGGAGTTTTTTTGTTACCATTGTGGAGCCTCCAAGCATTATGGAACCATTATAACCGCTATGGATCTTCTCACCCTTCACTCCATCCCTAGAGGTGGTTGTCTATCCCTAAAGAGGTGAGCGTTGGTCTTGCCCCCCCCCCCCCCCCCCCCTCCCCGGTCCCCTTTTTGTAAATGTCCTCCAAAACGTACCAAAGTCCCGGACAAATAGAACAAATACCAGACCTGTCCCCGAACCGAGAACGTTCGGGCTGGTGGAGCCCTGTCAATGACCGTTCTGTTCAAAAAGACGAATCCGCATTAACTCTTGCCAGGAAAAGAGCCAGAGGCAGACGATACTTGCCCAGGACGGCCTCAACCAACAATACTTGTCCAAGACAGCAATAATTATTAATAAGCAATAATAAAAATAAAAAAATAAGTGGTAGACTTCAGATGCCTGAAAAATACTAGTACAAGATCACTTCTCCTGTGCACTTTCCTCCTCTTCCACGACCTGACATGATGTTAAAATCTTCTAAAATTAGATAGGGTCGAAAGGGGCTTGTGCAATACCATCCCCTTTTTTATTACTAAGTTACCATAGCATAGGGCTCGTAAACCTATATCCGACATTATCGACACCAGCAGAAATACTAAACCACGTCGGCAGTCATTCCCAGAGCGGATATGGACAGAATAAAGCTACCAGTGGTAGCATTCTGTTTATCACGCCCCAAAACAGATGCCAACATGAAATCGTACAAATGTACTCTGGACAGCGTTTATATAATCTGTGCCTTTCCACTGAACCCTATTTCAACCAAGGAAGTAACATTATGTTTGTAAAAATGCTGCTCGTGGCTGGGACCCGCCACGACCGACTCAGAAGATCCACATTGCAAGTTACTCTACAACCGTGAACATTTCAACAACACTGACTCTGGAACAGACACAAGCACTGACATACCGGCATACCGTCATCGAAAGCGAGATGGGCTCTATAGTGGATCTTAGAGCTCCAACTGATGTGGAAGGGCGTCAAATCTTTGTTAACTCACGTGTACTGTTATCTCGAGACATTTGCTTGAGGTATGTATATTATAAGTCCGAGACAGGCTGTACTTGTCGATGAGGACCTAACTCAGCCAGTGTCTGATCATCCCAAGTAACAGACTATACTTGCCCGAAGACCATCACCGAGCACTTTTCAAACCTCTAAGCGAATAATCACGAATGGCAGATTCTCCTTGCCTGAAAACCAACAAAGACGTTCTGCAAAGAACTACGACTTGAATTCATGATTGATCGAGTTCAACAATAACACCGCGAGTGTCAGACTTTACATGCCGGAAGACCAACAACTAATTCCGGACCGAGAGATTATCCGGTGGCGACGTGGACTGGGTCTCTGAGATCTGCTTTGCTTCTTCATCCGTTTCGGCTTCTGGATGTTGCATATGATGGATAGTACCATTGTACTGTTAATGGGATCAAGGTTTTAACAAACCCCACACTTTCGGTACGCACAAAACCCTGTTCGCTCGAATATAATCCTATAAAGAGATCAATATGATTGGAAACAGTGCAGTGATGTCTGCAGCTGCATCATTTTCATTTTATTCGGCCTGTGCTTATTACCATTTAGCGGTTCTCCTAACTACCAGAACCTCCCAGAACCGCCAGAACCACGCATAATCCATTCTAAATTACACTTGAGAGGTGTTTTTAGAGAAAGTATTTCATTTCCAGTGTGTGGTAAGCATTCGCAGGCAATGAAGAAGTGAATTTAAACTGGAAGTCGCCTTCATCTGAGTAAATACCACCCCCCCCCCCCCCCCCCAGAACCCCGCAGATTACACCTAGAACATCATCTAAATTACATCTGGACACTGCTTACAGGGAAAACATTTCATTTCCAGATTATTTTAGCGTTCAACAAAGAAATAAAACTTGAAGTTTTATTCTCAAATTTGCTCTCATTTCACCTCAACAAAGAAATTTAAGATTTAGTTAAGGGAGTTAACTCGGAATTTTACTCGGAATTTTGTATTCGTTGAATGATCAGGCTTATCCAAGTCGAGCCTCCATCATTGCTTGAACTAAACTCGCGGAAAGATGTCATAAAATGATAGCATTTTAATGAATGAATAATTTAAACATTTCAAAAAATTGAATTGTTTTACAGATAATACTTTTTTTAAAGTTTAAATAGTATATACACTGCAATCAATATTGAAGACCACAACTCTGTCTGGCTTCGTATTATCTATTTTTCTTTCAATAAGATGTTCTCTGCTGATTTGTTACCTTATTTCTCAATAGATTCATCTCTAGTTGAAATATCGAATGACAGTGCCCATATTCACTCAACACCCGCCAAACACAATTACAGTTTGTTTTATATAGATGGGAGTCGGATCTCTGACAGAGTTAATTGTAATGTTGATGAATGTATCAATGATGCCAGCACACCAAACACACAAGACAATGATGTATCTAACCCCGTTCCACATCATGGTAGAAGTCACAGCCTTGGCTGTGAAATGAATGACTTAATTGTGTGTGTGTGTGTTGGGGGGGGGGGGTATTTTACGATTCACTAGCGGTCCGTCAACAGCCCAAAGTCTTTAAGACCTAGGGTTGTTGATACAATCTATTAAAATGGTATCAAATTATTTGAGAATGAATGAATGAATGAAAACCAAGTTCTCATAACCCCTAGATATTCCCTTACCAAACACAAAGAAAATCGTCGGTCACCCATTCAGTTTGACATTCTCAGGTAGCACGTGCTATTTTGAAATCCGTAGCAAAATTGTATACGGTTGGGTGGACAACAACAATATGTCATTAAACTCTTTGCATGACTTCTTGTCCACAAACATGCAACATTAGAACTATTGTATTTCATCCTTTACCACAAACATACAACATTAGAACTATTTTATTTCATCCTTTATTCTATTTTTTCACATTTGTTTCTATTATACTTTCTTTTTTGGCTCAGTATATTTCAATTGACAAACGTGTTTTGCCATGTATAACACCACTCCGTTTGTAATTCCATCAACAATATGTATATGTGATAATTTTCAAAATGAATGCATAAGGAACACCATGAAGACTGATAGTGCTTGCCTACAGTTGTACATAAGTGCTGTCACACTTGCATAATCCTACCCCTACCCCTACTGCCACTATCATGTTCCCAATATCTGATGATAAAATCCCCCTAAAATGAAGAAGGGGGTACATAACAAATAGATAAATTTTGTCCCAATCTTGTGAAATGGTGACAATAAGAAAATAAACAGAAAATATTATTAGATTATTACATGTGTTTGTGTACAATACTGATGTATATTATCCAAAGTGTGTTTGGATCAGGGACTAGCCAAGTCCAATAGGACATTTCATACACTGTGGACGAGCACAAATTTTCAGGATATTACACATAAACACATACGATAACCTTTTTATTACACATTCGATTACATTTTGACCTTGAAATACAGAAGCAGTCTTCACAGTTTCCTAAGAGAGCTTTTCACGGTGGTTATTTATTATTTAATGGTGTTTAATGTCACATATTTCTGCCAAATGGCCAATCATGACCACGACAGTTTTACGGACGGAGGAAGCCGGAGTACCCGGAGAGAACCACCGAACAACTGTCAGGCTCCCCAACATATTAACTCCACGAAGCAGGATTAGCATTGGTTGAAGACAAGTGCACCATCGACGTGCTGTACCCCTTAGTACAAAACGCCACCGTGCCAGCACGTGGGCAATGGTGGTGAAGTGTCTTGACCAAGGACACAACACGGTTGCTGCAGGGAGGATTCGAACCGAGGACCTCCCGGCTTGCAGCCTGCACCCTACCTACTAAGCCACTGTGCCCCCAAAGTTAGCACATCTACATGTATGGTTTATTGTTTAGCTTTGTTATCCATTTTGTGTTAAAAGGATTCAATCTGGAGATATGTATACATTTTTTCTACTCAGTGGCAGTATACATCCTATGGCTTTGAAGTTATTTCTTGGCAAGTCTTGGCTTGAAATAACTTCAAAGCCACAGAATGTATACTGCCACTGAGTAGAAAAAATGGTAGGCAGCCAAGACTTGCCAAGAAACAGTTGCAAAAGTTTCCCAACAGAGCTTTTCACCGTGGTATGAACAGCACTAATGTCAAAGTTGTCAATTTAGACCTAAGCGTATTTTGCCCATAAGAACACATTGCTTTGAAATGCATGTATAATTAAAATAATATTATGTCACAATTCCTCATAATTTACAGATAATTCTGCGGATATGGCGCTATAGCCCAGTCATTCTGGAATGCATTAAACTCCACATAGTTTCACAGTAACATACAATCCTTTGTCAGTGTCGGTCTGCACTGAAGAACAATATCGAATGACCGATCACTTTGTTGTACATTTTATTCCATTTCTATATTTATTTGTGTTATTTAACACCATTTGAATAGTTTGCTCTTACTATATATTCCACCCCATATATGCTTATTGGGTTTCTGTTTAATTTTTGGAAGCAGTACAACATTTAGGTTACCAGAAATTATAATTCTGAATGCAGCAAGGACATGTATTTATATTTATGAATGAAAATGTGTGTGACTGGCAACAGGGAAAAAAACTTCTTACAGTTTTATGCTTGACCGTTCGATATCCAATCAGCGTGTGGAGTGATTATGGGCAGTGTTAGCACTGGTAGTGTAAACATGGCAAACCATCTATTACAGATTTTAGTGATGTTAACCGTACAACACTGGACAGTAATTGTTGATCACGTGACTATAATTCTGCACTCTGGTTGGCTGATTCTGTTTGATGTATAATAATATATGAAATATCGCTAATTAATTAAGATAAATTGATACACTAACTCCATTATTTAGTAATGTTATTTGCTTGTCATTGTTACTATTATATTTAAAGCGCAATGCATTTTTCAGATATTATACTTAAATTATTATTAAACCATATAGTTATTTTGAACTTTAGCGTATATTCATTGGTGTACTTTGAACAAAATTTTTCATCACTTACAATCAAGGATGCGAAATGGTATAAACAGTTGAGGGCTTTGCACACATATACAACATTGTTTATACATCATGTCAGATGGAGAATCCAATCTCGGATGGAGAATCTTCAACAGGAAAGAAATAATATTGTTGTTTATCAATCAATTTAATGTGCCATAGAATACCTTTAGGTTTCTGTTTGTATGAAGCATTAACCCTTTACCTAACGTAGCGGCCAAAACCGGCCAGCGCTATTCTCAAAAATCGCCAATTAATTTCCATTATTTTTTTCATTTTTTGTCTCAAAAACATAGGTTATGACCCCTCGTTGGAACGAGCTCGTCGAGCTCGTTCCAACGAGGGGTCATAACCTATGTTTTTGAGACAAAAAATGAAAAAAAATTAGTTATTCAAGAATTATTTTTGCAAGTGTCGTCTGCTTTTCAGGTTAGGTAAAGGGTTAAGCAATAACCAAGAATGCAAATGCGGGGATATACTTTAGTGTTCTTTGCAAACAAATGACACCATCTAGTTACTCTAAACGTTATAATATATAACTATGGGAAGTCCTAGGTTATATGACCGTTATGTAGCTTACATATGATGGTATGTTTACGTTGCCACGTCATGTATGTTTTATTTATCAGGTCACTGTACATAGTTTGAACTTATATGAAATAGATTTTAACTTTCATTTGTGATAACTTTGAACTCCAATTTCAAAAAATAAACGCAGTGAAAGATTTATGAGGACCACAGAGGTTATAATTGGTGATAGGTTGCTCTGCTCGTGTCCACAGTCACGGGATAACATGTGTGGCTCTTCCATGTAATAACTGTTTTTTGAAAATTGTGTCAGTATCTAATTTAAAACCTCTTCTCAAAAAGCCAACACTTGACCCAGAAGTTCTGAAAAACTACCGACCTGTCTCTAATCCTCCATTCCTATCAAAGATTATTGAGCGTGCGGTGGCTGAATTCTCATTTGGCAGCCCACGGTCTAACTGAAGTTAACCAGTCTGCATACAGATCTAATTGCAGTACTGAAACGGAGCTTCTAAGGGTCTAAAATGATATCCTCCTATCCACGGACAGGCACAACCTAACATGTCTTTGTTTTGTTGGATTTAAGCGCCGCTTTTGACAAGATAGACCATAACATACTTATTGAAAGACTGGCAGTGATAGTAGGCCTTACTAACCGGGCACTTAGTTGGTTTTCGACGTACCTTAATGGTCCCACGCAGTGTCCTTATTGGCAGTGAATCGTCAGACAAGGTCACACTACGAGCTGACAGCTGTTCGTCGTTGCTCGGTGGTTCTCTCCGGGTACTCCGGCTTCCTCCACCCGTAAAACTGTCACGGTCACGATTAGCCATTGTGCATAAGTATGTGACCTTAAACACCAATAAATAAATAAATATAAATAAATAGGTCACACTACGTGTTGGTGTCCCTCAAAGATCAGTGTTGGGTCCCCTACAGTACACTGTCGGTGACATTATCCGAAGCCATGACCTTGACTTTCATTTGTACTCAGATGACACACAGCTGTATATTAGTTACTTTGAGCGTGAAGTATGCAGTAAGATTGAATTTTGTATTTCAGACATCAAGGCATGGATGACTAAAACCTTTCTTAAATTGAACGATGACAAGACAGAAGTAATATATATAGGTCTATCTCATCAACTTTCAAAAATATCCAAACTGTCCCTCAATATTGGAGGTTCTGCGATAAAACTCAGTAGCTGTGTTCGAAACTTAGGTTATTTCATGGATGAAAATTTGGCCGCTGATGAACATATCAAACATGTCTCTCGCAGTGCGTTTTTTCATCTTAGGAATACTAGCAAAATTCGGCCCTTCATTGATACGCAGACGACACAACAGCTTGTCCACGCCTTTGTTACCAGTCGCTTCGACTACTGCACCTCTCTTCTGGTTGGTTCTAAAACATCTATTCTTGAAAAGCTACAGCATATTCAAAATTGTGCTGCACGGGCCGTACCCAGAACTCAAAGGAACTGCCATATAACACCAGTACTCTCTGAGTTCCACTGGCTACCCGTTAAGCAAAGAATTCAATTTAAAATTGTCATTTTTGTGTTTAAGTGAATGTCGGGATCTGCACCATCCTACCTGTCCGATCTGCTTACCATCCACAAACCACCGAGGTCTCTTAGGTCATCAGGTCAACTCAATCTGGTTTATTCCGTATCTAAATTTACTAGTGCTGGTGATAGGGCCTTTGTGGTTGCTGGCCCAAGGCTTTGGAGTTCTCTTCCAATCAATATAAAAAATAGTAAATCACTTGAATCATTCAAGTCTGGTACTAAAACCTACCTTTTTCGAAAGGCGTTTCCTTCAGTGGTCTTTTAATTTTGGTCATAAACTGACATAACCAGGTGCGTAAGTGTGACTGAGTCAGTGAGGATTGCCTCGTTACTCGTCAAGTCACGCTCACATACTTGTTTTGGTAAAGTTGTAGTTTGTTTTTATTTTGTTTGAATTCAATATCCCTTTTCTTTCAGGTTCTGTCGCATATCGCCACGATATAGCCTTCGTTCTGATGTGGCGTTGGGCACCATTAAATGATAATAGTGATCCATGTATCAATGTATCTGTGATAGAATGTACGTGCAAGTGTGTATATGTATGTATGCAATTATTGTACAGCCATTGAGTACCGTGTGTGGATTATGGGCTTTAAAATTATTATTATTATTATTATTATTATTATTATTATTATTATTATTATTAGTTAAAGATGTATGTCACTGTCATTTATATTTACAATGACATTTTGCTGTATACATGTGGATCAAAGTACAACAGTTGTGCCTCACTGAAATGAACTCACCGAGCTTGCTCCAATGTGGCTCATCGGTTTGTGTCGTCTTGTTAGAAAACTGCTGTGGTGTTTGCACGTGTGGCTGTATGTTTTCTCAGTTAAGTTAGAGAAGAAAATCACTCTCATGCATATTGATATTATCATGTAGCTGTATGTAAAATAATTCCACATGCAGATTATGGCTATATAACCTTTAACCGTTGACAGCTGAATATTATTATTACACGCCAATACTTTTATTTTCATGAAATACACGCTTTTTCTGTAAAAACTGAAGCGAACAATAAATTTTTTTGTGTTGTCCTTGAACAATACAGATCACGTGCGCAGACTATTTAACTATTTCTGTTTTTTACGTTTTGGTAATTTTTAGCAATAATTGGTGTTTTTAAATTTTTTTTAGTAAACTGTAGGCGGGCAATAAATACAGAACAGCACACGCGTTCGAACTGTCATGTACCGCACTCGATCGATTTTGGCGGAGGGATACTATTGAACTCTAAGCCTTCGGCTTCTCGTCCAATATTATCCCACCGCCAAAATCGATTTCATGCGGTAAAAAAAAATGACAGGTCGAACGCGAATGCCGTTCTGTCTATGAATTCTCCATGTAATAATGTCTGTATTCAGCATTGGTTATTAGATATGAATTCTCCATGTAATAATGTCTGTATTCAGCACTGGTTATTAGATAATAACATTGGTTATTAGATATGAATTCTCCTTGTAATAATGTCTGTATTCAGCATTGGTTATTAGATATGAATTCTCCATGTAATAATGTCTGTATTCAGCATTGGTTATTAGATATGAATTCTCCATGTAATAATGTCTGTATTCAGCATTGGTTATTAGATGTGATTTTCTTTTCCTGGAATTGCTCATTATCAAACTCGGCCAGTATGACTTCACACTCGGATAATAATATTATGTCGATCTCGGCCGATATAAACCCAGCTAATGCCCCCTCCCCCCATTTTTGTTTACAACGACATCGTTCACTGTTATGAGTGGGAAACAATAAGAAAAATGAGGAAAACTGGCGTTATCGGGCATAATGGAATAGTTTGAATCTGAGTTTTTGTATGGTGAGAAATTAACCCTTTACCCAACGTAACGGCCAAAACCGGCCAGCGCTATTCTCAAAAATCGCCAATTAATTTTCAAAATATTTTCATTTTTTGTCTCAAAAACATAGGTTATGACCCCTCGTTGGAACGAGCTCGTCTAGCTCGTTCCAACGAGGGGTCATAACCTATGTTTTTGAAACAAAAAATGAAAAAAATGAGTTATTCTAGAATTTTTTTGGCAAGTGTCGTCTGCTTTTCACGTTAGGTAAAGGGTTAATAATGGCAATAAGTAAGGAAAGAGAAGAAAGAAGAGAATTGTGTAGAAAATTCAACTAAGATTCATTGTCATACGCGGAGACTCACCGATATGGGATGAAAGGTAGTTCATAACTTCAGCTATCCGAACGTCGTGGCTTCTCCAGTGGGCGAGACATTCGGATAGGTGAAGTAGGAGAAGAAGTTTAACCCTTTACCCAACATAACGGTCAAAACCGGGCAGCGATATTCACAAAAATCGCCAATTAATTTTCATTATTTTTCATTTTTTGTCTCAAAAACATAGCTCGTCGAGCTTGTTTCAATAAAGGGTCATAACCTATGTTTTTGAGACACAAAATGAAAATGAAAAAAATTAGTTATTCAAGAATATTGTTTGCAAGTGTCGTCTGCTTTTCATGTTAGGTAAAGGGTTAATAAATAACTCCAGTAACTTCCTATCAACCTTTGTAGGAAACTCCTGTGTTTGAATAGAAATGGTAAAAATGGCATAATATTTGAAATGATGTAAAAAGTCAAAAATGGCGATAAATCGAAAAGCAAAAAAAAATAAAATAACCCAAAGTGTCTTCTAATTTATGAGCTTCACATAATACTAAAATTGCATAAAACACCAGCGTCTTTTATTTTTTTTAGACTTTCACCACCCTCGCCTCATGGAGTCACAACACAATTCGTCATTAAGAGTGAAGAATTTCGCCACACATCTAGGGGAAGGTGTCTGTCATCATTTGACGTACCAAGTCGATCGAGGTCATCGTGTGTTTTCTGGGACGGTGACATATCATTAGATATGATTTTTGTGGAGAATATATTCCGCAAATTTCGAAAGACTGAACCTCGAAATGAGTTTGAAAATAAAGGATAAAGAAAAAATCCATAAAACTCGAATCGCTCAAATCTTGGTCCGAATTTCAAAATAGTTAAAAGAGAATGCACCATTTCAAATGACAGGAAATCGTTGAGTGAAGTTTTAGAACTTGTGTCTTTCATAGACGTGGAGCTTGTTCGGCTCACAATGTTAATATTTTTAATAACATTTGTTCAAGATAGCTTAATATTCTCGACATGAATATACACAAAAAAAAGCCCGTAAACCTCGAATCGATGAAATGGTAGTTCGAATTTCAAAAAAGCAAAAACGGAATGCACATCTTCAGCTAACAGGGAATCGATGTGTAAAGTTTCAAAAATCGGTCTTTCAGAACCATCGAGGTACAGAGCACAAAATTGGCTTTTTTAAATGAACAATGAGAAATTCTGCCAAAACACTGAAATGACGTAAAAACGTTAAAAATGGCGATAAGTTGAAAACTGAAGAACAAGAGTCTTCTAATTTTTTTACCCTTTTTAAAAATTTAGACACTGACTCCCCCTCCTCCAACTCTCCGACCCCCCCCCCCTCCTTGAGCTCCGCCGTAAGGGCTGTACATTTCCCAGGATGGCATCACATTTTAGATACGGTTTTATTGGAGATTCTTTCAGAGGAGGGGATTGATATAAAAAAAATGAATAAAAATACTTAAAATTCGATCACTCTAATCCTGAATTTTGAAAAACGAGAAGTTGACCCACAGAGTATTTGATGATCATGATTTCATGAGTGTAGGTGAAGAGGAAGTACCTTAAATTTTGGACTGAGGAAAAAGTATGAAAAAACAACTTGACAGTCACTATAAATCATTTCAACTTCGACGAATGACATAAATTCATTACAACTTCGTCGAATTACTTATCTGGTTGAGTGCTCGAAACCACTATCATGGCTTTCAAAACAAGTGCCAGAGGAAATGCTAACATTTTCTTTCAAGTCAAAGGCAAATAATATTTTATTTATACAAATTTGTTTTATCACAAATTATTGAAGAGTGCCATTGGCACTCTTCAATAATTTGCAATAAAACAAATTCTGGTGAACAAATTCCGACCACCAAAAAGTGTTGCCCTCAAATAGTTAATACCAATGTGAGGTCATAAGCTATGTTTGTGACGCAAAAAATGAAAACAAACAGTTATTCAAGAGGAGTAACGGGTTTAGTGTAACGGGTTTAGCGGCGACCTTCATTAAAAGAGGTTGAACTTGGCCAGCATTTTGAGTGTATAAACATTAACATCACACCAAAGGAGAACTGAGAAGTTACCAATGACAAGAGAGGTAAAATATCAACAAATAGTCAGACAATATGATGTGCATAATATATACGCAGAAATTTTGCAATCGTACATCATAAATCCCCTTCTCCCAGACAGGCAAATATTTAAGCACACATTGTGAGTTATCATCAAAAACGAAAGTAGCACCACTTAAGTTAGTATATATTTCAAGTGTACCAGTATCACAAAAGTAGTCTGAAAGCAATCCACGACCCTATGAAGCCTAGACAAAGTACTGAATATATTCCATTATAAGAAACAATCACTCCTGTGAGATGTGAACCAGTCTAAATCTCTTTGTGATATAGTTTTAATTTCAGGAATCCCATTTTATCACGTTGAACACGTCAAAACTTGTTTCATGCAATCTAACATCACATGGAATATGTAGAGTCAGCTTTGAACAAGTATAAACTTGTTTAAACATTTACCTGATGCATCCGCCGCATCCTCCGGTGCAATATACAAATGGAACAGTTAAAAAAAAATTCAACAAAACCATATCATGTGACTCCTGATTGGAACGAGCTCGTCCCAATGATGGGGGTCACATCTGCAGAACTTTCAAAACCTATGTCACCTAACATTCCCAGGGTTGGACAAATCTGTGTACGCCTAAATAATATCTTATAGTTCTGTTTTACTTCAGCATCAATGGCAGCGTATTTTCTGTAACTTCAAACGTCGGAAGCATTATCGAGTACAGGGCATACACAAATTTAATATAATCTCTGAAAAGTACGAAAACCCACATCCCTCTGTTGATGATTTTTTTTATTTCAAACTCTTTCCACCGAACGTGCTAAAGAAACAACACAGTCAAAATTTTTATGTTCTTGAAGTACTACACCTAAATAGCGGTATTTAGAACAATATTCTATACTACTCAAAGTTTGCTCAGCACCAAATATTTGACACATCATTGTGAAATTTGCTTGTGACATATCTGTGATATTTTTGGTTGATATGATTGAGGAATGTATTGAGATGGTCCCAAGTGTTTACATTAGCTCTCTTTTTCGTGACAGTCGTGGAAAGCATGCACCCCTTGATTTTCTTTATGTTTTCGTGTACTGTCTACATATATATGACATGTGTAGGGTATTCAATCTTCATTTCAACACAAACCCTTGTGATTTAATGATTGAATATGGCAAATACAAATGTAAGAATACATTTGGCTGAAGCAGGAATGTGGCGAGCTGTAGGGATGGTGGAGCAAGGGGCTACGCATCGTCAGGTTGGTGAAGCCCTTGGTGTGCACCATACGGTGATCACCAGAGTCTGGGCAAGATTTCAGCAGTATGGCACACACGTAAGACGGGGCATGGTGGTGGCAGAGACAGGGCAACATCTGCAGCTGAGGACCGGTTTTTGATCATTCAGGCCCGTATGAACTGCCACAGCAACCCAGCTTTGCAGTGACCTTCACAATGCATCGTGGTAAATGTTTCGACGCAGGCTATCCGGGCAAGGTTGTACGAAGGTGGTCTCCGATCGAGAAGACCATGTATTCGCATTCCGCTGTCCCAGAACCACCTCCAGGCACGATATGAATGGGCCATGGACCACGTTGGATGGACCAGAGAAGACTGGCGACCTGTCATTTTTACAAATGAGTCAAGGTACTGCCTAGACCACACATATAGGCGTTCTAGGGTATGGAGAAGACCAGGAGAGCGATTCCATGCAGCCAACATTGCTGAGCATGACCGCTATGGTAGAGGGTCAGTCATGGTCTGGGGCGGCATCATCTGGGATGGACGCACAAAGCTCTGTGTCCTTGAACGTGGTACATTGATTGCACAGCGGTATATTAATGAGATCCTGGATGTCCACGTCAGATAGTATACAGGTGCAGTGGATGATAGATTCATTCTGGTGGACGATAATCCCGTCCTCATGTTGCCCACGCTGTCGAAGAGTACCGACAGGGGGAGGGGATTGAGCGTATAGACTGGCCAGCAAGATCCCCTCGAACATGTCTGGAATGAGTTGCAGCTTGGAATTTCAGCCCGCCCAGTCCAGCCAAGAAGTGTCCAGGAGCTTGGTGCCATGCTGGTCCAAGATTGGAACAACATCTCACAAAGGACCACCAGAAACCTGATTGGGAGCGTGAGAATGCGTTGTCAAGCTATAATTAACAGTAATGGGTCTCATACTCGATATTGAACCCATACCAGTTCGCTCCGTCAACTTTTTGGAATAGTGAAAAATTGCCCCTTTTACCAATAATATCCATTTTCCATGGTTTCGTATTCAAATGCTAAAAAATAATGTCAAACACAAATAAAATCTTAATTTCTGTACTTAAATCGTTAAAGATATAATTAAATGAAAAATATATACACTTTTCATTATAATATTTCAACTAAAACGTAAAACAGGTAGTTGGAAATACTTAGTGCTTACCAAAATTTGAGTAGTATATATTGTATTCCCATATTTTATATTTAAACTCACCACATTTCAATTTATATCTAGAAGTACTTTTAAAAGGGATTGCACATTTACCTCATTAGCCGACATCAATACTACATCATCTGTGTATATTAATATGGAGACGTTAGGATCGTTAATTTCACGCCCCCCCCCCCCCCCCCCCCCCCCATTGGCCTGCTAGATTTCCCTGGCTAAATCGTCAATAAACAAAGCGAACAACGTAGGGGGCATATTGTCACCTTGCTTTACTCCTCAAAAACAATTAAAGTTTTCTGAAGTGTTACCATTCATGCGTACACAGGCTGTAGTATTTTGATACATATTCGTTCGTATAAACCAAGTTTTGAGATAGATATCTTCAGACATAAAGGGTTCATTGTGGTGTAAGGCCATTCTGAGCTAGAAGTCGTTCTTCAACCAGTAGATCATAACCCCCAACTTCTTTATTATCTGTTTTAGAAATCCATTCACAAACGAGATAGGATTATCAATGTGTTTTGAGTTAAAATGGTAAATCCATGCAGGGGACAATATTTTTTGTTCAGGCAGTGCTATTATTAGACATCAAAAAGGTTCTACAAATTTTCAGAGAATTTCTGGCAGAAGGCATACGTTTTGATTTTTACATTAAAGTATATTACAATACAAAACAATTGGTCTGTGATGGTGGTAGTGTACAAAGATTTTATCAAGCAGGTCACTGTATAGAAAAGAATAGTTGATCATATTAAAGATTGTTTGGAGGGACAAAGAACATGCACTTTGCATAAACTTCTCCATAATGTTTTGTTTTCAAGAGGAAAACTAAGTTTATAATCACACATTACACCCTGGATCTTTTGTCTTACATCCTGCCTCTTTGGTCTTTTCAGGGTTCGTAATCAGCTTGAAATATCCCATAGAACAATGGACAGAGTGTTCAAGTTACGTCATTGGAATGCATCTCGTCTACTGGTTATACCAAAATCCCGAGGGTTTCATTGATTGAACAACAGGCAATGTGTAAATCGATTGCTAACCAAGCTGAAGGTATTCCTGGATTTGACCCCCCCCCCCCCCCCCAAAGAGCGCGCGGTGACACTTGCCACACGCGGTTACATTGTTCACTGTATGAACACGTTGTACATACCAATCGAGCTGGAGGTGTTTCATGAATTTGAAGAACCAGTCCCGAGCATCGAGTGACACCGAGGCGCATAGGGGCAGGGTGTTACATTACGGGACAGGTTGTTCAAATTCACGAAATACCAACAGTGAGGTTGGTAACTAATTTACACCCTGTCCTTTGTTCAATCCACAAAACGCACTGATTCGTGTGGACCAGAGGTATTCAAGTGACGTCACTCGAACACCTAGTCTATTGTTCTATCGGGCATTTTAAGTTGTTTGCATAGCGCGAAAAGACTGTAGAGACAGGGGGCAAAGCTTGGTTGGTAAGTATTACATAAACACTTCTCTTATTTAGTTTGTGTCCATTGACATCCTTTAAAAATTTGTATGGGTTTTACAATAATAAATCGGGGAAAGCATTAACAAAATCTTTTTCAGACAACTTTTAATCCTCTACCTAACATGATAAGCAGACGACACTTGCAAACAAAATTCTTGAATAACTAATTTTTCATTTCTTTGTCTCAATAACATAGGTTATGACCCCTCATTGGAACGAGCTCTATTAGCTCGTTCCAAAGAGGGCTCATAACCTATGTTTTTGAGACAAAAAAATGAAAATATAATGAAATATAATTGCGATTTTTGAGAATAGCGCAGGTCGGTTTTGGTCGTTACGTTGGGTAAACGGTTAAAACATTTTGACATAAAATACATTAAACACATTAATACACATCGAGACATAACACCCGAGAGACGTACAAACGTATGTTAACCCTTAAGGTCTGGAGAATTTTATACATTTTACAACCTGTAACTTTGCAGTTGTTTCTAAGTTAGTCTTGGTTGCCTATCTATTATCTATTAATTGGTGTTTAAGGTCACATATTTTTGCACAATGGCTAATCATGACCACAACATGAGTATCAACTCAAGACCAGGGGTGAGCGTTAATAAGCCATGTTGCCCATTTTAGAGAGAGTTTGCACCTCCCAAGCATTGGTGAATGGGTCCTATTTTACCAGTAAAACAGAGCCTGTTTACCGCAGTGAACGGGAACTGTTTCACTTCCCAGGGTTCCCGAGGGGAGTCTTGGTTGCCTATACAGACAAGACTTAACTACAAACGACTGCCAATGCATTTGAAATGTAACTTGCAGTTTTACCCAACGACTGTATTTTGAGGAACCTGGTTTGTTAAATTAAAAAGTGTGCAACAACTGAATTGGTCTCTTAAAGGTAAGTGACGAACTCCTCGAATTCTTGGAATGCAAATGTCACAATTTTTTTTCTAGTTTCAGAAAGATCGTTTTGAGTTTTCGGTGATACCAATGGTTTCAGTTTTTCATCAACCAAAATCGACTTACAAAACTGATTCAGCAAGTTCTGAAATGAAAATAACGATGCACAATATTTTCTAAGGAGACAAAGCATTCATTAATTATCACGGCAGAAAACACCGTAACCAAATCACGTACTGTGGAAAATTGTCAATGTATATTTAAAACACTAATGTCAGGGGGGGGGGGGGGGAGGTGCATGAAGATAGGTGGGGGTGGGTGGGTGGATGGTCACCCACCCCACCTATGTTCATCCAGTTTTTTTCAAAATATGCGAAATCAGTTAATGCACATTTTTTTCCTTTTTAACTGTTATGGCATCTTTTGTGTCCCAAACTGTAACAAAATGTCACCAATTGATCCTAAAAGCCTATTTAGAAGCAGTATTAACAAAACTAACCCCCTTAATAAAAAAGTATTGGATAATTTCATTCAAAACTGACTTATGGATGGGGGTGGGTGCCTAATATTGAGCGTAAAAACATTACCCGACAATTTTCTCCTAAAGTCAACAAAAATATCCATTCACAACATACTTCATATATATCAAGTTTTTTTTTTAATGGGACATTCTTTAAAATAAAGCAAGGCATATATAATATTATCTAATCAGTCATAATCGCTAGGTTGGACTGATTATTCAAAATGAAAAAAATGAAAATATTAATTTTTATTTCAACAAAAACAAAAAAGTCTTTTTGATCGCTATCCTGGTATGCAGATGCGATAACAAAAACATAATGTTTGCCCTTCTTGAGACGTAACTTATGTAAAAATAATTGGACGGAACCCATGTTCAAACTTGGCCTGTATCACTAGCCATGTAATACACATACCAATTTAGGTTGAGATCAAAGAATCCAAACTTGGAGTTATCGGTCGAAACCAAAAATGTTAACAGACGGACGGACGGACGGACGGACGGACTGATTACATAATATGACCGTTTTTCAACGGGCGTATAATTATTGCATGGCTCTTTGCCAAAATAGTAGTCCCCGAGGACTATTTTTCCTCGAGGACCATTCTGTCGATATTGTCAACTCCAAGTCATGCAATATATATAATATAATTACTAGCATAGTCGTCAGTTTACAAGGTTCTTACAAAGAATTGTGCTTGGTGTTATTAAGCACTTCTTTTGGATGTCTTCTTCCAAGTCAGTGTTACAATAATCGAAACATCACCAACAATATAAGAAAAATGAATTCGTTTTGGCTAACCATTCTGAATGATAGATACATTTCCAATAATGCACACTGTTGTTTTGAAACAAAATTACCCTTAAAACCCTTTGAACCCTAGCGGCCGATTTTCCGACCAAGAACACGATACGCCATAACGTCATTAAATAGGATGGCTGTTCAGTAAATATGTGGAGTGGACCAATCAATATTTTCAACGTGCAGCCCCGAGGCTGCACGTTGAAAATATTGATTGGTCTACCCCCAAATAATGAATATGGACTCTTCTAATTGCTGCCATTGAACTGGCATGGAAGATACCACTAGATTTCAAAGGGTTAACTCGTTCATATTGATAAAGAATAACAGCAAAACGTCCCATGAGAGGAAAAACGTGCCAACTACAATGCTAACACATTGCAGTTGGCACCTTTTTTCCTCTCATAGGTCGAAAGTATTTTGCAGGTGCAAAGTACTTGAAAACACAACAAGAAGTGTGCAGGGATATGGAAAGGAAAGGTGAATTGTTTAACCATCCAACTTATGTACTCACTGGCACAGTTTCGAGACCAGGGCGCTGTACAAACCGATGGCGCATCCAGACTCATGTTCAAAGGGGGAGGGGGGGGGGGGTAAAATCCACGTTTTTCTTCCTTTTTTGATAAAAAGCAAGTGTCACCCATTCTGGTTAGACGACGAGTTGATAAGGTATCGCGGAAGTAAATATTTAGTTTAGAGTTATCTGCCTTGAAATGTTGCACTCGGATATTGCATCATAGTCTAAAATAAGACTCGAAGAAAAAAACTTATTGCTTGAGAAAACTGTTAAAGCATTTTATTAGGTTTTTACAACAATACTGAATATTTCCCAAGAAAAAAGAGATTTTCGAAGGTTTTTCTGGGTCTATAAAATTCAGTTAACTATTTGTGTATTTTTGTTGGGAATTCCCAGAAAAAAAACTGAGTTCAAGGACGGTACTTCACTTCCTGGTGCATTTTCTCTCTTATTTGTTGCATGACCCCATGTTTTCTGGCCAGAGAAAGTTGTGTGAAGGTCTGTACATTATGTAGGTATTTAATTTAAAGTGATGCGATCGTATTTTTTCCACATAAACGTTATACTGGTCGCCTATGGGAAAATATTTAGTTCTATGAGACCATAAAGATATAAACCTTACCGCCTGACATCACCCCTTTGAACAAAACTCTGGAGACGCTACTGGAAACAATTACATACTAATAAATGGAATTGCTTTCCCGTGGACTCAAAAGGAGGGGGTGCTGGTGATCAACACTCCACCCACCCCATTAGGATATACCACTGGTATAAGCACAGCAAGGACGACAAGCCTGGTGGTGGTGTGGCTGTTCGAGCGGGGGATATGCTGTTGAAGTCCATCCATTTATTTGGTTATAACGAATTTAATATTCCTTTAATTTGATCACTATTGGTAACCGTGTACTGTTGCATGTTTGCTTACACGTACCAGCAGTCTTCGTGTTGGCGGTACATTCGGCAGAACTAGACTGGTGACCAGCCATTTATTTAATTATATAGTTACCCGAGGTACAAATCCAATTACGTATTGGTTGAATGTTTACAATTCAAACTGCAGTGCGAGTTTACACAAGATACACACCAGTTATAAAACTTACGAATTACAACAACTGGAAGCTCAACAAATTTCACGTGTAGAAAACTGTTTGTTTGCAAGTGGTAACCTTCAAGTAAGTTAGAAGTAAAAAAGATTCAACTGCGTGTGTTTCATAATAAAGTTTCGGTTAATAAAGTATTTACAGATCGGGCGTGAAAAGCTCACAGACAGCATTTCTAAAGTTCTACTTGTTTGCACACTTGTCCATGTTTCTTAACTGGTTGAGTGCTGAAAGCCCATATTCGGGCTCCACTGAAATCTGCCACGCCAATGGGGGCTTCATATTCTATGGACATGCTTCATATTTAGGGGTGTCGCAACACACTAAAAACTAAAGTGTTAAAAACTGACACTTTCAAGGTGTTAAACCCATTCTAACTCTTAGGGTTTGAGTTTAACACTCAAAGTGCAATGCTTTAAGCACTTAGACATTACAATCGTCAGACATCTGAAACTTGAATGGATGGCACTTCCCATGTGTCTGGCATTGGTTGTTCTCCCAGAATCGTCCATAATTTGATTTGCGATTGGTGGGTACATAATTAAAAGGACACAACGCAGATGGCGCGGATCAGGCTCGAGAGTTCGAGCCTGATCCGCGTCATCTGCGTTGTTTCCTTTTAAGTGTCGCGACATTACACTTGTCAAGTGGTATTATTGTTACACCTGTCAAGTTCTGGGATATCTACACTTGAACAAAGTGCTAGTTCAGCACTTAGTAAGCGTTAAATACAGCACTTCAAGTGTAGTTTTTAACACTTTAGTTTTTAGCGTGAAAGATGATCGTTTTATGAATGTTTGGAGGCGGGGTGGGGGTGGGGGGGGGGGGTAACTGGGTAGGGCTGCACGGTATATCGATAAACCGATATATGCCGGTATTCAAACCAATATCGACTGAATACCGGAGTAATTACAAAAATATCGGTTTATCGTCATTATTTATTTATCCACATTTTCATTTTTAAGATGTCTTGGTTTTTTTAACTGTAGCCCCGAATGAATAATATAATCCCTTTATCCAAGGAATCGTCTGCTTGTGCCCTCGTAATATACAAATTCAGCAGTTGAAAAAATAATTTTCAAAAATTTCAACAAAACTATATCATGTGACCCCTCATTGGAACGAGCTCGTTGAGCTCGTTCCAATGAGGGGGTCACATGATATAGTTTTGTTGAAATCTTTTGGGAAAATCTGATCAATTAATTTTGAAAATAATAAATTTTGATATCGTCTGCGTTGGGAAAGGTGTTTCGAACCGCATCATCAAGGCATGCTAATTCGTTCCGACTGTGATGCCTCTAGTCTCGATTGTGGTATTTGTGTTCATATATCTGAACAGTTTTCGATATACCTGTATACCGCGGTATTTTTTTGAATACCGATACCGGTATTCAGTTTTGAATACCGTGCAGCCCTATAGTTGGGAATATAAACCTGATTCGTTCAGACTGATAAAAATAACTTCATCATCAAGGCATGACTTCGTAGAAGGCATGACTTCGTAGAAGGCATGCCTTGATGATGCAGCTGGAATATTAGTCAGTCGAGATTATAGTTCAGAAACTCAAGAGTTCTTGGAAATTTATTATTTATTTATTTATTGGTGTTTAAGGTCACATACTTATGCACAATGGCTAATAGTGACCGTGATAGTTTAACGGGTGGACGAAGCCGGATTACCTGGAGAGAACCACCGAACATAGACGAGCGCCCAGGGATGTGGCTAGAGGGTTTCAGCTGGGGGGGGGGGGGGGGGGGGTGTAAATTCCAACTGTGAGTGGTTTCGATAGGTGGTTGCACTGCAGCGCTGGGTGATATCTTTTAACCCTTTACCCAACGAATCGCCCGCATCCGCCCGCGTAATATGCAAATACAGCTGCTGATAAAATATTATTTTTCAAAAAATTTCAACAAAACCATATCCTGTGACCCCTCTTTGGAAAGAGGGGTCACATGATATGGTTTTGTTGAAAATTTTTTTAAAAATTTTAAAAAATATTTAAAATAATTTTGAAATTGTCTGCGTTGGGTAAAGGGTTATGAAACCTGATGAAAATTTTTACTAGTCCTGAAACGGAAAAAGCATCATTTACAATGTGTCTGGGTAAGAAAATTTAATGTCAGAGTCGAAATTTTGAGGCCATGTCAATTTTAGAGTAGGAAATTTGAAACTCAAGTTTCCAGTTGGAAATAAATGATCAAAATTTTTCATCATTAGTTGGAATTTTAATATTTTTCATGAACAATGTTAATTTAGTGAATTTCCAGCCATTTGATTTTTGACCTCGGAATTTCCAACTATTGAAAAAAAAATACTCCTAGTTCGGGGGGGGGGGGGTGAGACACGTGCCCCCTGTGCCCCCTGGCTGCGCCGCCTCTGGTCACAGCCCCCATCCTCTACCGCTACACCCATGTTCATATTCAGACAGTACTAAATAACAATTCGTCCCGCGTTGTTTCAATTCGTGCATTGATGTATGTCCATTAGCACTCTCCAATAAATTATAACAGAAAAAAATCTTAATAAACAAATACCGATTACCCAAAACAAAATATTGCCCTCCACCAGTTAATATAGACAAATAGTCAAAATTATTAATGATAGAAGCTGATAGATGCCCACATAATTTGCAAGAATATATTTCTTGTATCTACTAACACCAAGTTTTATCCCTCGTCTGAACCTTGAGACATTATTTATTTATTTATTTATTTATTTATTTATTTATTTATTGGTGTTTAAGGTCATATACGTATGCACAATGGCTAATCGTGACCGTGACAGTTTTACGGGTGGAGAAAGCCGGATTACCCATAGAGAACCATCCAACATCGACGAGCAACTGTTAACTCATCAACAATCTAACTCTGCTCAAGCTCCACTCAAGCAGGGCTACAGCGGTTGAAGACATGTGCAACATCGACGTGCAGTACGCCTTAGTACACGGCGTCATCGTGCCCCCATGTAGGCAACCGGGATAAAGTGCCTTGCCCAGGGACGTCCCGGACGGGGATCGTACTCGGGACCTCTAGCATAGAAGTCCAACAACCTACCACTGAGCCAACACGCTCCCTACCCTAAGACCTGTTTGACACTGTAGTCACATGGTTCCGTAGACTTTGCTTCGAGATTTTGCAATTGCGCCTCGACGCCTTATCTTCCAAATTCATTATTCACGGGACATCGACAACAAAGGTATCATGGCCAATAGAGCGAATACTAGAAGGAGCCAAAGACTCAAAGAAGTAACTGCTCAGACTCTCTGGCTCATCTGCGTATCCGACTATTGTGGCAGAATAGTCTGGATCGGGAATAGTACGGCATCTTCCGCATACAGACGAGTGGACTATCGGAGCTTTAACAACAAACGGAACTTCTCGGGGCTTTAACCCTTTACCTAACGTGAAAAGCAGACGACACTTGCAAAAAAAATTCTTGAATAACTAATTTTTTTCATTTTTTGTCTCAAAAACATAGGTTATGACCCCTCGTTGGAACGAGCTCGACGAGCTCGTTCCAACGAGGGGTCATAACCTATGTTTTTGAGACAAAAAATGAAAAAAATAGTGAAAATTAATTGGCGATTTTTGAGAATAGCGCTGGCCGGTTTTTGCCGTTACGTTGGGTAAAGGGTTAACAAATGCAAATGCACATTAACCCGCGTGATGAGCAAATTCAGCAGCTGAGAATATATTATTTTGCAAAAAATTTCAATAAAACCATATCATGTGACCCCTCTTTGGAACGTGCTCGTCGAGTTCGTTCCAATGAGGGGTTACATGGTATGGTTTTGTTGAAATTGTTTGAAAATTTAAAAAAATGATATTTAAAATAATACATTTTGATATCATCTTCGTTGGGTAAAGGGTTAAATCAAGTCTTGTAGGAACTTACACGATTACTAACAAAAGAGACGACTTATCTTCGGATCGTTGTCGTGACTGCCTACACTTTTATCGGCTTTTTTATGACACTCATATTGCATTTCATACGCCACCTGTAATGGCACCGATAAATGTTGAATTGTCGGCAATCAATAAAATCACAGAACACAAAACTATTATCTTATGGAATTTTTCTATTGTTAATGTAAAATGATGTCAATGATACCATTCAATAAAGTTGAGAAACAACCCCAATGTGTTCCTAATCTCTCCAGACGCCCCTTTATGGGATATACAAGTTAATTGGCATGTAAAGCTTACAACTGAGCGGGCTCAGCGTACTTGCGGCAATCGCCAGTTCATACCAGAAAAGTGAAGGTTGCTCTCCATTGACTCGGGTCGCAGTAAACTTACCAGTACCAGCCGAGCTCTGAGAGCCACGTTTACCGCCCAAGTGTGGGCGCCTGGTAATTTTACTGCGACCTGAGTCAACGGAGTTTAACACTGAAATATATTCAATTTAGTGTACCAGTTGTTCTTTCGAGCCTAGACTCGTCTTGTAATGTGCGGTATTACAATCGGAATCGGCATCCGAAACGGCCGATTGTGAGTTCAAATAACCGGTAATCGGTCAGCGGCCATTTTTTGGGCAATCGGTTGAGCACGACTCATAACGCGACCTCTACTTGACCATATAAATTATCTCCCATGTCTCAAACAAAACATTTTACGACTTGGAAGAGTCCAAGAGTCGTTTGAGAACGCTCGATATCGGATTATGGCTCGTTCCACCCACCGTCTCATCTAGGAAGTCTAGGAAACCAAAGGTTCGTATGATCAGTTTCTCACCGAACATTCTGGTCTTTCAAATCTTCTGTTATTTTAGGGATCTATTTTATCAAATGAGTCAGTACCAAATTCTATCATTTCTTAACCCTTTACCTAACATGAAAAGCAGACGACACTTGCAAAAAAAATTCTTGAATAACTATTTTTTTTCATTTTGTGTCTCAAAAACATAGGTTATGACCCCTCATTGGAACGAGCTCGACGAGCTCGTTCCAATGAGGGGTCATAACCTATGTTTTTGAGACAAAAAATGAAAAAATAATTAAAATTAATAGGCGATTTTTGAGAATAGCGCTGGCCGGTTTTGGCCGTTATGTTGGGTAAAGGGTTATCCCTTTGAACCCCAGCGACCGCTTTTCCTGCTAGGAACATGATATGTCATAACGCCATTAAATAAGGTGGCTGTTCAGTGAATGTGTGGGTTAGACCAATCAATATTTTCAACGTGCAGCACGTTGAAAATATTGTCAATCAATCATTTTCCTTTGTAATAGACAATGACATATTCTACTTTCTACCGTTTTCTCGCCACGATACAGCCTTAGCTGCTGACGCGGCGTTAAGCACAAATAAATAAATTAAGGAACTCGTGCTGTGTTGAACAAATTCCCATATCCCGTCGCTGCCTACGCCGAGCAATGCGCACTACCCCACACGGAATGTGCCATCCAAACATAAAATGTCTGTCCAAAAGCAGTCCATGAATCCACAAAAATAGGAGCCAACGAAAACGAGGATTATTGGAGAGTCCAAAACCAAATATAACAATCGAATACACCCCAAACACCGACTTCAAACTCTGTTAAGTATCATTCTTTACCTTAGTACCTTCATGCCACGCTAGACATCTTCTCAAAATGTTTCACATCGACAGAACGTGCTGCGCATGCGAGGTAACACTAGTCGTCGGGTTAGTGTTCTGTCCGCCCCAGTAACGATATCCACGTTTCGCGGACTGTCAAGGGTTAACAAGGATCGCGCATAAGAATTTTTTTATCATAAGATTTTTTCACGTGCGTCAATATTATATTATCACTTAGTTGTACGTGTTGCTTCCGGGTACATCGGTTTCACAAAGAAAGCAAAATTTATACCTATTGTATTCTGAGAAATAGGCTCACAAGTGTTCAAGTAAGATGGTTAACAGCTTTCACGTTTTTATAGATAACATTAAAATAATCGTTCATAGTGATAAAATTTTTCAAAAAGAAAAGTTCACCTGTTGTGGTTTCACATTTTACAACACAAGAGGAAATGATCAGGTTTACAATTGCTTGCTTTTTCCTTACCATATGTTTTAATGGAATTGGTAAGTATAAAGTATGAATTTCAAGACACAAATCGCAAACTTTCTCCTTATTTTTGTGAAATCTATTACGTTAGGAGGATATTTGCTCTTGAATGAACAATACAAAGCAAATTTAGAGTTTTTCCCATTTAAGTTTAATTGATAAAAAAATAAACTCTACGAGCAACGCCATCCGTATATTTCCTAACACAGTTTCGTCCGAGGTCTCCACCTCGAATTTATTAAATCCACTGTTTAATAACAATGTAGATCGTCCGCTGTGGACTGGTCACTTTCTAGGGGTAGGCAATATTTCCACGGACACAATAATATTAATTATATTGTAAAAATTGAATGCTGATCTTGGTAAATTTATTTGATTTGAAATAAATACTGTTTCAACTAAACTGATTCCATCTCAGGGACAAGATTAGAACCAGTTTTGGTTCTAAAGAGAACCTATAGTTTTTGCAGTGTATGCAATCAGATCCGTTTCGCCCTTTGGTCATTTTCACGAAATTTCACGTACCAACAGGTGTTGGGCGGTATAAATTTTGGGGGTCCCCCAATAGGAGACCCACCGGGAATTTACCCGGTGGTCCATACAGTCAGCCTGTGATTAGAACATCGCAATGCATAAAATAAATAAAAATGAACACGTACTGTTTTAAGAAGGCAATACAATTATCTCATTCGTGAATGCAAGAAAGTTTAAGTTTTCAGTAACGGCTTTTAGCCGCCCGAGAAAACGTTTATTTCCCGAATGTGACAACTGCAATACGATGGGATGGCTCACCCCACCACCTAAGTCCAACATAGGCCATAACTCTCAAAAAAATACTTGGAAACGGCTGGTTCGCAAACTCCTCCATGTAGGGCCGTGGGTATCACATACTTTCAATTCGAATCGAATCGAGTCTTTCATTCGAAATCGAATCGAATACGGTCGTCTTGAAGTCCCGATTGATAAAATATTCCAACAACATCATCAAGACCTGCCATGCGTCGAAGGCATGTCTTGACGAGGTAGTTGGAATATTACCCAGTAGGGATTTTTCTTCAAAAGCAGAAACGGGTGTGAGAACTCTGTATTGGGCATTGCACGAGGCTAACCGCTAGCAACCGTGAGCTCATCTTTTGATATTGCTTGGAAACTGTAAGGAAGCATACTGTAAGGAAATATACTGTAAGGAAGCATAATAAACATTAAAACGAAGATTGTAAAGTGTAGCCGGTCGCTAATGGCTATTTTCAGTCATTAGCGCCCCAGACCGGCTTTGCATGCGCAGACGTTGTGCCCGTGACGTCATTTCAACTTCCTGGAAATCTGTTTACATTTCTCTAACGAGTTTACCTTTCACTGGTGCTGAATGAGATAAATGTAAGTGTTCTTCCTGGAATTGTTTAATAAATGGTGTTTAACATTGATTCTTTTCACAAAATAATATAAATCCAAAAGGGTCAAAATCATTCTTATAATTTTCAAGTATTGATAATAATAATAATAATAATAATAATAATAATAATAATAATAATAATAACATGATTTTCTCAGGCGTCGTTTGGCGCCATTACTGGACCTCCAGATGTGCTTAGCAGCCCAACACCCATTAGCGGCCCTGACTATCGCCTCGGTCCGCTAATGACTGCTGGGCTGCTAATCACAGATGGCAGTCCAGTAATGGAGCCCAGCGCCCTCGAAAATCATGTTATAGTATAATTATGACCATAATTTCTTCTTAATTATAACGACACTTTATGAAGACACGAGTTTAGTAAAGACTCTTAAATCTAAAACAACACAAGACCCGGTCAACATTACTGCAATTCTTCGTAAACATTCTATTAATATATAATGATATCGACCCTATCGGATATCACAAACATCATTAATCACGGATATTCTTCAAGATTTAATGGATATTGCAAAGGTTGTAACAATTTTCAAAGCATGAGACGAACACAGTTTTACCGGCAGACTAGATGGTTTTGAAATAGCAAAACGCATTTCCAAAAGTCATCCAACGAAGCACGGTCAACGCAAAACTGTCCAACGACAAGGATAAGGTGTTTATCACCTTTAGTTACCAAACTGTCCGGTAACACATATGCCGTCGGTCGCTTTGAATGAATTATGACAAAAAGAGCCTTGACCCTGAAGTGATGAAAAAATGTCAAAATTGCGATAAATCGAAAAACTTAAAAAACAGCTATCTTCTTATTTTCTGAACTTTACAATATACAAAATATTTACGCCCCGACCCCACCCCCCCAAAAAAAAAGAAAAAAAAAAAGAAAACGACACTGCATTTTAATTTTAGACCGTATGAAGTCACCTGAGAGTTCGGCGATACCGTTTGTGTGTTTTGCAGCATGGCAGGGCATTTTTAGATATTGCTTTCTGGGAGATAATATTCCGCAAATTTCGAAAAGCTGAGCCTCATAATTAGGGTAGACGTAAAAAGTATTGAAAAAATACCGTAAAATCGGCATCGCTGGCATCGGGTGCGTAATTTTGAAATGAAGAAATAAAATTGCACAATTTCAAATAACCAGAAAAGCATGTGTGAAGAATCGTAGCTGTGTCACATGTAAATACAGATCTACTTCAGTCAGAAGAACAGCGTTTTTAATGAACACCCCAACATGGCTAACATAATGAAATGATACGCCCGAATCATCTGTCATAGTCTGTTTGCTTTTCTGGTTGCACAGCCACCTGACTATGCCGTCTCCTAACAGCATACATTTTAACAAGCTGTAATATTTCGTGGAATATTAGCACTGGTGAATTGTAAGAATGTACTGTTGAATTCACATGTATATCTTTTATATCTATATATCTATACATGGCCGAGATTACATAGATTACCATGGCAATCGACATGACACCTGGTAACAATATGTCGTGCACAACTATATGCAGTGATTTCTCAAGTTTCCACACAGGGAAGGGGCGTGGCTAGAGGTTTCCGATTGCCCCCCCCCCTCCCGGTCCCTCCTCGTAGTTGGAAATTCACTACCGAGAAAGATTTTGAAAACGAAGCCATGAAAAGGGGGCATAAAATTGATTCTAGTAACTAAAATACCAACACACTTATGATAGAATTATCAGGTTACTATTATTTGGTATTCTTCTGGGAATTGAATATGTGTTAAACAAATGCTCAAGCTTAGAACTTTGAACAATTCACACTGTCCTAACATTAAATTAGATCTTATGCGGGAATAATCAGTTTTCGATGTTTCATCATTTTGTAACTGTGAATGATGGAATTAACTCAGAATAACGATTTTACATGATGTGATTTTCTTGAAGCGCATTTCGAGGATTTTTATTTATTACGATATGTAAACGTACTATAGAAATCTCGTACCGATTGACAGCATGCATACTTATGAAGCTCGATATTGCGTACAATGTAGCTGTGAATAGTAACATTTAGAATTTTTTCCGATTTGAAACCGATTTGGAATTTTGAGAAGTAAAGGAGACATCAGCATCGCCAAAGAAGCTCTAAAATCCAGATAGATGGAATTTCCAACTACTCATATTGCCCTCCGAATTTTCAACTATAGAACATTTTAACCAGGATTGCCCCCCCCCCCCCCTCCCTGTCGCCACGTTCCTGCACAAGGGTTACCAAGTATGTGACAAATGTTACCTGACAAACTTCTCCTAGTTCACAAAACTTTCTCTTTATTTCTGTGGACATGATTATTTGCTCTCAAAATAGAATTATTTCTTCTTCCAAAGAATAACTGTTGATAGTTCATAGCGTGGTGAATGTATTTCGAAAGCATGTTCATCAGTTAAGAAAACATGGAGGACAGTTTGGTTGTAAAATTGGCAGTACATCTTTATTCTTTCATGAAAATACATTAACTCCATTTTCAGTGTGTTTCAGTTGCCATACTAATCCATGTTTAAATGGTGGCACTTGCATTAGTTGGATGAGGTCGTTTTGTGTGTGCAACATGGGTTACACAGGGCGGTATTGTGAACATCGTGAGTATATTTGTTTTGATTACATGTACATCAGGGTGATTAGAAAATGGGTGTCTTCGCGCGCTCGAAGGACTCTAATTTTGAAAACTGAAATAAACGTTTTATTCTGTACTTAAAGTGTTTTTTATCAATCCTCATAGTAATAGCTTTGTCCTTTTCTGTCCATCTTGGCGTTCTTCAATACTTAACCCTTTACCCAACGAATCGCCCGCATCCGCCCGCGTAATATGCAAATTCAGCAGTTCAAAAAATATTATTTTTCCAAAAATTTCAACAAAACCATATCATGTGACCCCTCGTTGGAACGAGCTCGTCGAGCTCGTTCCAACGAGGGGTCACATGATATGGTTTTGTTGAAATTTTTCGAAAGATTTAAAAAAATGGTATTTAAAATAATAAATTTTGATGTCATCTGCGTTGGGTAAAGGGTTAACCCATCGTTCAAACTGCAATACAACAAAAAATTTTCAATTGAATAAAAAAGAGCCGTGTAAGTAGCTTTAAAAAGAGCGTTGTTTACTTTGTCTTCTGTCTTTGTGTTTACTTATTTACGTTTATACTCCTGGCATATATTGTTTCACAATTAATGGGTTTTTAAAAGAAATTGCATGCAGTCATACAGCCATGGTTTTATAAAACATCGAAACAGTTACTATTCACTGATACCCGGACATTATGTCTAGTTTGAGTTATCTTAAAATCTATATAAAGGTGATGAGAATAAACTAGAATAAGTGATTGGTTCCAACATAGTTTACTTGGTAATTCAGTCATATATATCATAATTTTAAAAATACACATAAGCAGCAATCACATCAAAATATCAACAACAAAAAATCATATCAAAATTTTTATCATCTAATGTTGGAAATTATGACTTTATATGGCCAATGCCTCGAAGTAGAATATATATAGAGATTTGTCTGATACGTGCTTCAGATTATCCCGACTAAACATCGCATTAAAACTTTCAAAAAATGAGCAATAATCTCTTTTAAAAAGGGGAAGGAAAAACAAAACAAAAAAAAAACAGCTATACGTGGCCCAACCTAACATGATAGTGCTCAAATTTTAAAAACATTGCATTATCATCAGTTAGAAATGAATTGTTCATCTAAGCACAATGCATTTGCATGCATAGAGGATATGGAATGAGTGTTTTTCTCATATAATATTTATGAAACGAGTCTAAGAATTTTCCGTTTTGGCGAGTCCAAACGGAAAATTCGGACGAGTTTCATAGATATTATATGAGAGAAACAATCATTTCATATTCTATTTATCATATGACACACACACGCACAAATTAGCCACATAGTATGACTTTTTAACCCATCACCTAACTTGAGTTGCAGACGGCACTTGGAAAAACATCCTCGTATAATTAAAAATTTTCACTTTTTACTTACAAAACATAGGTTATGACCCCTCATTGGAACGAGCTCGTTGAGACTCCAATGAGGGGTCATAACCAACGATCTCGTTGAGATCGACAAAGCCGGCTCGTTGAGATCCCATTCTGGACACCACCTCGAATCTGATACAAATCACAGGACATGCACATGATCATGATAATCTGTATGTATTCCTTACTTCTGAGTTATTGAGATTTTAGAGATTCTGTCATGTGACGGTGGCCACATTATATTTTGAAAATCGTCATGGAAGATATTTCCTTTCTTGGACATATAGTTCTCAGAACCACAAGAACAAATTATTGGAAAAAGATCTCATCTTCAACCTAATGTGAGGTTTCCTCCTGACTAAATTGCATATGAGGTTTCCTCACGACTACACTGCATATATAGAGGATATGAAATGAGTTTTTCTTCAATTTGGTGTTTATGAAACGGGTCTAGAATATTCCATTTTGCATGGCTCTGACGTGGAGAAACGGAAAATTCGGTTGTGTTTAAAAATATCATATTGAAGAAACACGAATGTCGTATTCTATCTATCATATAACCCCCAATTGAACAAGTAGGGGGTGAGGACGAAATCGGTAAGGATTAGAGAAAGGACTTTCAACATCAAACAGCAATACCGTTGGAGAGATCAGGGTTAGACGAATCGGTCGGCAAAGCTGTAGTGAAGTCAGTCTCGTCAATATACACTTAATAAACAAAGCCAGTTGTTGCCGACATCTTTTATTACCATCACATTAACCGCATCGTCGCTTTTTACCTTTGAATTCGGTGGAAAATCAGACACCGCGGCTTTGTTTTTATTTTGAAATAGTTCTATTTACACGCGCAACATGCACAAGGGGGAATAGCAGCTTACTTTGAGTCCCCGACAGGGCATCCATTACCTTTTAGTTCTAGAGTTGGAGGATCACGTGCCGGTATTACTTAACTTAGTTGTATAATTCTTTCTGGTTCACTGAATTACACTACCTACCGAAAATAGGCAACAAAAACAAAGGAATACCCCTCCATCAACTTAGAGTTGATGTGAAGACTTCGTCATTCTTTCGAAAACATAAACAACTAGAATGTAGGATCACATGGACAGAACGACACAGATAAATAAACTGACAGAAAATGAAAAAGACAGATAAACAGACACACTAAACGTGAGTATCAGTATGCACAGGTAAAATAGAAAACATTTCAAAATCTGTAGACCTTGAATTAACATGCTGTCATGGCATCGCATCCTATTGCACATATACACTCTAAAATCCGTTGAGTTAAAAATCAACCCAAATCAACTGGGTTGAGTGAATATGAACCCAATTTGGGTTCATATTCACTCAACCCAGTTGATTTGGGTTGATTTTTAACCCAACTGATTTTAGAGTGTACGTCGGTTTACTTAAAGTACTTTATATTAATGTCATTATGGGAAAAAATTCAAAATGAGGACAATAGACAAAAAGGCTTGAGGATATTTTGAGAATAGTTTGTGTTATCAAAGTTCTCAAACATATAACTTTAAAAAATTTCAAATTTGAAAAAAATCGTGAATTACCTATTCACTGGATTCTCTTATACTCGGAGAAGGTGTGTCGCGTATAACAGTTGCTTGCGCATCTTCAAGGTCAAGGCCACAGTTGATTGCCATATGTTGAAGGTAACAAGTTATGTCTCAGTTATAACTCAGAAACTTTTGGCCTTTCGACCATTAAACTTCTTACAGTTATAAAGAACAATCGGCGGATGTGTCATACACTAGGGCTGCACGATATTCAAAAAAATACCGCGGTATACCTGTATATCGAAAACTGTTCAGATATATGAACACAAGTACCACAATCGAGACTCGAGGCATCACAGTCGGAACGAATTAGCGTGCCTTGATGATGCGGCTCGAAACACCTTTACCCAACACAGACGAAATCAAAATTTATTATTTTCAAAATTAGTTGATCAGATTTTCCCCAAAGATTTCAACAAAACTATATCATGTGACCCCTCATTGGAACGAGCTCAACGAGCTCGTTTCAATGAGGGTTCACATGATATAGTTTTGTTGAAATTTTTGAAAATTATTTTTTCAACTGCTGAATTTGTATATTACGAGGGCAAAAGCAGACGATTCCTTGGATAAAGGGATTATATTATTCATTCGGGGCTACAGTTAAAAAAGCCAAGACATCTTAAAAATTAAATTATGGATAAATAAATAATGACGATAAACCGATATTTTTGTAATTACATCGGTATTCAATCGATATTGGTTTGAATACCGGTATATATCGGTTTATCGATAAACCGTGCAGCCCTATCATACACTCTAACGGGTCGTAACTGCAAGGTCGTGGTCGCATTTCAAGATCACACCTCATATTCGTCAAACTTCATGTCTCACCCATCACTCAGAAATGAATCACACTTATGACAATCAAACTACATATAAACGTTAAGGCAGTCAGAAGGTGTATTAAGCATAATAGTTGCTGCGCATCGTTAAGGTCAAGGTCACATTTGATTTCCATATGTTCAAGGTAACAAATCAATTCTCGGCATAACTCAAACTGTTGGGTCACAGTCATCAAACGTCACTCGATCATAAAGGACAACGGGAGCATGTGCCTCACGTCATAGTTAGGTTCATTTTGGTTTTATCTTACAATCAACATGTATTTTGTCTGTATTAACTCCGCAACTGTCGCCCTATGATACAGATGTTTGTATCAGGGGGTCGGATACAAACACGTTCCTTTCGCGTGAGTTCCATTTTTATTCTTTTTGTTCATCCATACGAATAAATAGTTCGTTATATATTCGTCTGCATTCTTGACTTATCCCCAATATATTGTAAGATATAATGATTATTAGCATTATGTGGATGTACAAAATATGTATCCGTGTCTCGCTCTGGGTTCTACGGGTAGATCACGACTCGTCTTCGACGAGTCGTGATCTGCCCTTAGAACCCGGAGCTCGACTCGGATACATATTTTGTACATCCACATAATGCTAATAACCTCAATGTATCACCGGCAGTCTGTTCACAAACTGCACGGAAAGTGGGTAAATAAAAGGCGAACAGAATTAATTAAAAAGCACAGGAGATTACCTTATTTCCTGGTCATGCGAAGGCCTGGAGCCAATATTATAAAAGTTTTACAATTGTATTTTCTAGAATTGTATTTTCTACCTATTAATATAACTGACTAAAATGAATCAGTAGCATTTTAAAAGATATGGCAATTTGCCAACTGATAAATTGTCACATCTTTGAAAATGCTAATGGTTCATTTTAACTCCTTTAAAGTCGTAGAAAATACAATTCTAAAAAATACAATTCTGTAGTATCGGCCCCAGCTTGTCAATCACATTGTAATGATCTGTAATCATCACTTTTAGTTTTACATTCCAATTTTTCAAGTTTTTACAAATGCTGAAAACAATTCCCCGTAGAAAGAGCTGTGTATGTACTTAAAAACGAAGTACAACTCGCAACGAAAAATAAGTCCATTTAAACCTGAAACTTGAAAAACTATCATACATCACAGATGATAAAAATTAATATTGTGAAACCAAGTGATTTAATCATGAACGGTACAAGTTGTAATCTGAAAGGAGCTCTTCAAAAAATGAACAAATAAAAATGTGGAATGAAAACCTGTTGGTTGAAAGACGGTGTACCCAAGGTGTTTCACATTCTTTTGGCACACCGGACTGTCTCTGGACCCGTTTCCCCATACGCGATTTCTAAATTACCCGGCTGGAACTCTGCTAACAGAGCGTTCCCTGGGTTCCAATGTGTTCTATGTGCCAGTAGGCACATAGAACACATTGGAACTCAGCGGACGAGTGGTTTCGATGCCCGGTTATTTGCTTCTATACCATTGGCTTTTTCACGGGGAAGAAATATAATTTAATTTCATCACTTATTGTTGACCAGTGACTGTCAGGGTCGCCAAAGGGTGGGAGACTCGGGCCCTTGCCCTGACGAACAGGGGCATCAGGGGCCTTTCATCATGTAATAAGATGTTATTAAGATAAAATCATTGTCATTGTAACTATTCGCAACGTTGGACAACGTTCATGTTTTTAACCCTACCCTCGGGGTATCAACTTTATACGTAAAATATTGAATTTCGATATACAAGCGACGAAGAGAAATTTATTGAGACACTTCTCCGTTGAACTTAGTTTGCGAACGTAACCTGTAGGTCTCGCGCTAATGTATTCAATTGGAATATTCATTGCAGATCTACAAAGAAAACAAGTTTAGTTCATACTTGCGTTTACACCCCCCCCCCCCCCCCCCCCCCCCACGACAAAAAAAAATCAGTATTTTCCAACGTTTTTGTCCGTCTCCTACAGAATCTCTTGAGCGGCTTAGCATATACAGATATGATTTCGTTCTCCAGTTATATATTTTCCAATTGATAAGTATTTAATTCACCATGCAAACATCGGTATATTAACACAGTTAGTGAGCTGCGCAGTGTAATCATAAAACTGTCGCTGTAACGAGACGCCATTCCTAATTTTTTTAATAAACAAACATGTCAAATGAAGTTTTGATTGTGAAACATACCTTGCATTGATTGAAGGAAAGTGAATGTTTGGGTTTTTTTTTTTTAGATTCACTCGTTTGTATTATTTCAGTTGGTCGGAAAAGCAAACCGCAGGTTCGATTTTCCGAACAACTTGAATAATTCAAACGAGTGAATCTAAAAATTGATGATTCACTCTTTAAAGGCTGGATTGGTTTCAGGCCATAACAGCGTCGAATATATGTATTTATTGGGATTTAACGACACTTTCGACAGCCATGTATTTTAACTTAACCCTTTGAACCCTCGTTTCCTGGATGGTATCGCCTTTGTGCACTCTTACAGTGGGATGGGACAGTCCAATATCAATATACAGGGGGGGGGGGGGGGGGCGAGGAATAAAATAATAACTGCAGCCTGCAGCCGTCCGGCTGCAGACTGCAGTTATTATTTTATCACCATTGCCCCGTGTACAGACCTTATAATCTTATAATCAGATAAAAAAGGGACGAAATTATGCTTTGGACCGAAAAATCGGTCTTACGAGTTCTTACACTGTTAGGGGAAGATCGTCTTTTTCAGCTCCGCCTTTCGGAATCTTTCCATATGTTGCAACCACTTTTGTTATACCGCCCACTTTTGTTATACCTCACCAGTTTTGTAATAGCGATCGCCCATTTTTGTTATACCTCACCAGTTTTGTTATAGAACGTCAGCTTTTGTTATAGTTTGAGGTCACCATTTTTGTTATAGAAATCGCCCATTTTTGTTATAAAAAAACAGCTAGCCACTTTTGTTATATAAATCGCCAGCTTTTGTAATACTTGAAATCAAAACTTGCATTCGCCCCTATTCTAACGTGTGTTTGATGGAAGTGATTTTGGTTGGAGTTGGGGTGTATTTGAAACGTACATGTTAGGAAAAGGGAAACACAAATTCGTTTTTATTCGATGGCCTGCATGCTTGCCTGCTGTCTGCCTGCTGACCGGCCGGCCTGCCCGCTTGTCTGCCTGCCTGCCTCCTAGCTTGCCTGCCCGATGATCACCCGGAAGCCCACCCGAAGCCCTCCCGCCCTCCCACCCGTCTCACCACCCGCTTGTCTGTCTGTCAATCCGTTTGTCTGCCCCTTCAGGTTACTTCAGAAGTACGTGTGTGAACAAGTTGTGTGTACAGACGTTACTTGTGCAAACCGGTGATTTAACCACTGGTCCAGTCCCCACTTTTGAGGAGCGGTCCCTCAAAACACCCACTTTTGAGGTGCAAAAACGGTCGCAGATGCGGAATTTTACCCGTACCTAACACTGAAATCACCTCACAAGTACATCCGTTCGTCCGTCTATCCGTCCGTCCGTCCGTGTTTACATTTTGTACCTAATGTGGTAAATCGTGCGTCCAGGACGTCCTTAAGTTGTTTTTTGGGGTAATGTGGTAAACCACATTCTAGTTGTTATTTTAAAATGTTTAATGTGGTATAATTTTTCATTTGGCGAAACTTACCACATGAGGCCTTGGTAGACTTATAGAGGGTGTATATCCAGTGGGGTCTAATGTACTATAACAAAAGCTTGCGTTCTATTACAAAACTGGTGAGATGTAACAAAAATGGGCGATCGCTGTTACAAAACTAAAACTGGTGAGATGTAACAAAAATGGGCGATCGCTGTTACAAAACTGGTGAGGTATAACAAAAGTGGGCGGTATAACAAAAGTGGTTGCCACATCCATATTTGAAATGCAGCACCCTTAAGAGGTTACGATTCAAATTTGTTCAAATCTGTGGGTCCCAAATTTTAACTGAATGCAATATAAGGACTATTCGTTAAAAATCCTCTTCTTCGCATCCATGAGTTAGATTCTTTTATTACATAGCATTGATATCATCCGTGTGGTGAGAATTAAATATGTTCAAATCAAACCCCTAGGCTCATATTTGGACTACATATGGGAGCCCGAATTTTTACTTAGTGCAGTATGAGGAATTCTTCAAAGATCGTCTTCTTCAGATCCACAAGGCAGAATATTTTAGTATTTGGTTTATAACATTACTAGGACAAAGTTTGTTCAAAGAATTAGGCCTGACTGATTTGGGTGAGCACAAGATTGGGTGAAATTTAATACAGACCCCAAAGGGGAATTTACTCTTTGTTTAAATGAAGTGTGCCAACGCACGAGAGAGCCGATTGTAGTGAACTTATTTAGATGTAAATGTGTGTAATAACATCAACGCTTGATCGAATGGGAACCCACCAGACCGGTTATCTCCCAAAACTTCTACAGCCAAAACTTCTACAACCCAGAACTTCTACACTGTGATTGATCAGTTAATTGTTCACACCTATTTTTGCAATGGAACAAACCAAACAGTGATTAGGAGATCCCCTAAAATAACTGCTCATCTTAATAATAAAATTTGATGAGTTGTATGTGTATTTAGTAACAACAAATCACAAAATAATATTAAATAAAGTGAATTTTAGTCAGTGAATATAATTGTGATGAGTTTAAAAAATGGTATATAATGAAGTATCTCTTCATTTCATGTCATCAAAAATATCAGAATGGCTGGTTTGAGAAAAGTAGAGTTTGTTATGTCACAGAAAGGAACTTCCCAAGTACTCCTAGATGGATATTTGTATAACAAGAATGTTGCTAGAAAGACATGCATCCATTGGAAGTGTGTATTGTCTACATGTAAAGGACGTTGCACAACTGTGGGAGATATTTTTAAAAATGTAACTGAACATTCACAGGGCCCAGAAGACAACAACCGAGTCAGATTCGTGAGTTCTGTGAGAAAGAGAGCCAGAGACGAAACTACACAGATGCACACTATGTACAACACGGAGGTAGCAAGACAAAACCCGAATGAAGTTCACCAGCTTCCTTCATTTCCATCAATAAGTAGTGCCTTATAAAGACATAGGCGGAAGACTATACCCACTTTATCACAAACCAGGTCAGAGGTCAATCTTGATGGAGACAGGACAATGACATTATATGGACGACAATTTCTTCTTTTCACAGATGGTGAGGATGACAAAATTCTGCCTTTTTCCACCACTGAATACCTTGAGTCACTTCAGTCAGCTGAAACCATATATATGGATGGAACATTCACATCTTCTCCTGATCTTTGGAATCAAGTTTACATTATACATGCACGTACTGGTTCAACCACATATCCACTTGTATTTGCTCTGCTACCAGATCGACAGGCAACACAACATATGAAAGACTTTTCAGCCGGCTCAAGATGGAAATACAACAAAGACTAAATTGTTCTTTAACCCCAAGCTGTGCACAAACTGACTTTGAACTTGCAGCGATACGTGCAGTTGAGAGAGAATTTCTCAGTGCCGAAATAAAAGGGTGTTTTTTTCCACTATTGTCAAGCCATTTGGAGGAAGACACAACAGCTTGGGCTAGCTGTCCAATACAAAGAGGACACTGAGGTACAAAAATGGGTCCGTAGGGCTGCTGGTCTAGCACTCTTTCCCGAAAATACTATACAAGACACTTGAGTTGATGTCATGAGCTCTACACCAGAGGTCTCAAGAGCTACAGACTTCAATGACTACATAGTGACTACCTGGGTTGACGATGATGCAAGGTACCCAATCTACATGTGGAATCATAACCTCAGAACTGGACCATGAACTAAAAACAATCTAGAAGGGTTTCATAACCGACTGAACAGGACATTACCTCACTGTCATCCCAACATTTACCGTTTTATTGAAGTCATAAAAAAGTAGAAAATCCAGACAGAGCAAAAATTGGACAATTAGATTTTGGTGCAGTCCCACCAAGCAGAAAACGTGTCTACACAGAAACGGAAAATCGTTTAGGTCATTTGAGGGAGCAGTTAAATAGAGGACAAAAGACAACCTTAGAATTTTTAGATGCTGTAGGTCATCTTCTGAGATTAGGTTGAGGTTGACCCTTTACCTAAACCTAAAAAAACTAAAAACAAAGCTACTTCTATTTATTATGAACTACTTGTATTTAATTTTGTATCAAAATTCAAAACAACTCAAAATTTATATGCGCCTTATCATAAAATTAATAATAAACAACCCATTTTTCACATACTGTGTTTTTATTTAATTGGACAATCCCATTCACAAGTTAAGGTAACATGCACAATATTAATCATGCCTTGGACCCTGAAATGTGTTGTTTTAGACTGTAGAAGTTTTGGCTGTAGAAGTTTTGGGAGGTTACCACCAGACCACCTGTTGCTTGAGAACACGATTCGGAGAAGTTTGATTGATTTTATGCAAAACAGCCATATTCCAGGGGGTTGCAAATTCTCCCACCCGCAAAGAGAGAAGTGGATCAAAATGTTTATGAAAAAAACAAGATCATTTCTGTTATAATATTGTATGTCTATAGCAGAGCGCGGTGGCTCAGTGGTAGACTGTTGGACTTCAATGCTAGAGGTTCTGAGTTCGATCCCCATCCAGGACGACCCGCATTGTGTCCTTGGGCAAGGCACTTTATCCCGGTTGCCTACATGTGGGCACGATGACACCGTGTCCTAAGGCGTATTGCACGTCGATGGTGCACCTGTCTTCAACCAATGCTAACCCTGCTTGTGTGGATTTGGTATGTTGGGGAGCTGACAGTTGCTCGTCGATGCTCGATGGTTCCCTCCGTGTACTCCGGCTTCCTCGACCCGTAAAACTGTCACGGCCACGATTAGCCATTGTGCATAAGTATGTGACCTTAAACACCAATAAATAAATAAATGTCTATTGTAGGTTTCGAGAAAATTTAATTCCATTTTGTTAAGTTAATGCTAGGACTGTCTGGTTAAGCGAAAAATCTATTCGGTGTCGGTTATCGGAAAAAAACGAAAGTGACAACCGTGTGTCTCAAAAAACGTATTTTTTGATTTCATGTATTTACATCTTATTCTCAGTAATAGCCAACAAAATTGTGCCTGTCACTTCGCAAAACAGAGTTAACAAGTTGTTTGTTCAAAACAAGTATTGAAAAAACAAAAATCTGAAGAGTTAAAAACGCCATTCCGAAGAAGGTAGCTGGAACCAGCTAATCGCGTTCACAATAGTATCAATTTACGAACACCAAGAAGGGGCACAACTCTCACAAAAATGAACGAAATTTAACGAATATTGAACTCATTCTAGAAAAAGAGAGTAATCGTTTGACTGGACTGGTTACGTGAAATAATTCATGAGAGGTGAGTGACGTTGTGCAAACACGAGTGCGCGAATGCGCACGAGTGTTTTACAATAGAGTCCCTCGCCTCGAATGAATTATTTCACGTAACCAGTCCAGTCAAGCGATTACTCTGTTTATTACTTTTCATTATTAACGATAATTATATTATTTAACCCTTTACCTAACGTAACGGCCAAACACGGCCAGCGCTATTCTCAAATCTCGCCAATTAATTTTCATTATTTTTTTTATTTTTTGTCTCTAAAACATAGGTTATGACCCCTCATTGGAACGAGGGGTCATAACCTATGTTTTTGAGACAAAAAATGAAAATAATAGTTATTCAAGAATTTGTTTTGCAAGTGCCGTCTGCTTTTCATGTTAGGTAAAGGATTAACAAAAGTAAAAAACAATGAAGTCCCCATTCCCGCCTCGGCAAAGCGTCTTCGTTTGGGCGCACGGATGACGTGTTGATTGCATAATTCACTTGTGAAGTTATCGTTTACAATCAAACCCGGAAATCCTAGTAAATCACACTTTGGAAAGTAATAAACTCTCATAACCAGTGCCCATATCGAGTTTCATAAAAATGCGATAATATTTGTTCGCGTTATCACGTTAACAAGATCATTAAGTTCCAAACATCGAGAATTATAGAAAAATGGGCATAACCCACACAAAAATGAATGATATGCATCAAATTTTGAACTTGTTTGATTCTCGAAGTGAGTGTCCATACCAAGTTTCATCAAAATCCAATAATATTTTTTCGAGTTATCGCGTTCACAAGATCATTAATTTCCAAACACCAAGAATTATGGGACAAGGGCCATAACTCTCACAAACATTGACGAAACTCATTCGAGATATTTTTATAGTAAGTGCCTATACCAAGTTTCATCAAAGTCCTATAATATTTGTTCGAGTCATCTCGTTCACAAAAAGCACACGGACGGACGCATGGGCGGATGGAACCCCATTTCTATATCCTCCGCAAAACTTAGGTTTGTCGGGGGATAAAAACTTTTACCCTGTTGGGGGAGGGATTCACTGAGTTTATATAGTACATCGCGTGTCCGTCAGTCAGTCCGTCCGTTCCGAAGGTGTATCGCGCACTACACTCACACCTTTCAAGACAACCATCTAAAAGTTTGCACAATGCCAAATTACATTCAGCACATTACCATGTTAGAAGGTCAGATGAGTAGTAGAAGATGTATGAAACGACCCTCATTGGGGGGGTCTCATATGTGACGTCATAGTCACGTGACCTGGTGGCGCCATGTTGTGTTGGCATGGTAACCCGCATGGGCGGCCATCTTGTGACGTCATCTCCATAGTGATACGTGGTGTGAGTGCGCATGCGGCCAGCGCTATTCTCAAATAGACTGTATATGTCAAATCATGGAATCCAAATTTTACGAACTAGGCTAGGAATCTCAATTACGGAATCCCTTTTTAAGAATCCCTTTTTGGAAAATGCCCGTGGCTATGGAATCCCTTTTTCTGAAATGAGTCTAAGAGTCATCCGAGGAGTCACTCGAACGGGCAATTACTCGATAGCTCATTTGCTCGACGGACTTTGAGTCGTTCGAGCAATATGCCGAGTCACTCGATTGAGCAATTACTCTAAAGCTCATTTGCTCGATGGGTTTCGAGTCATTCGAGCAATGACTTTTCAGTAACTGCTGGATAGCTTATAAGGGATATTTGGGATAAGTATGCCTTATGGTACAGGTAATAGTATCCTTAGATAAGTATCATATAAAAGGTATCCTCGATAGGTATCCTCAAATAATACAATACCGGGCCATAGGTATCCTCAAATACGAGGAGTCACTCGAAAGAGCAATTGCTCGATAGCTCATTTGCTCAATGGACTTCAAGTCATTCGAGCAATATGCTGAGTCACTTGGTGGAGCAATTACTCTAAAGCTCATTTGCTCGATGGGCTTCGAGTCATTCGAGCAATGACTTTTCATTAACTGCTCGATAGCTTATTAGGGATATTTGGGATAGGTATGCCTTGTGATACAGGTAATAGTATCCTAAGATAAGTATCCTATAAAAGGTATCCTCGATAGGTATCCTCAAATAATACAATACCAGGCCATAGGTATCCTCAAATACTGAAATGAGTCGAAGAGTCGTTCGAGGAGTCACTCGAACGAGCAATTACTCAATAGCTCAGTTGCTCGATGGACTCCAAGTCGTTCGAGCAAAATGCCGAGTCACTCGGTCGAGCAATTACTCTAATGTCCATTTGCTCGATGGGCTTCGAGTCATTCGAGCAATGACTTTTCAGTAACTGCTCGATTGCTTATTGGGTTTGGGAATGCTTTTGTTATACACAAGGGAGATAACTCTGCATACAGATTACGGGAAATCAAGCAATCTGATTGGTTAGTTATAATCTATATAAATGATCTAGATAAATGAAACAACAAGAGTACTTGGAATAGGGTCAGAAATAACAAGAACAGACCAGAATAGCTAAATATAGTTTTTATGAGCAAAGCTGTTCCAACTGATATGCTCTTCTACGCTACTGGAGTATACTCCGGAACAAAGGAACATGGTCAGGTAGAGGAAAACTATTGCGTGTATATAGAAGCAGAGAATTCTGAAAGAATTCGAAATAATACAACTTGTTGGGGTTTATTTGGGTAATTCTAAGCCAGAAAATCACTCCTATTCAATCGAACGCACCCCCCGTGCCCTTTGGTACTATAGCACTATGTGCTATACCGATAAAATGGGGAATCCGTAGTAAATAAAGTCAATTTCGGTGATTTGGAGGGATTGTCGGGTTTATTTGGGTAATTCGTAATACTCCGATTCAATCGAACATACCCTCCGAACATACCCCTGTCTGGTTAGAAGGTCTTGGGTCACATAACAACCACGTGCTACCACAGAAGCCAAGATGGTGGCCTCCAGTATACAAAATGGACGACGGAAACACGTATCACCCTAACAACACGCGCATGCACACTCACACCACGTATCACTATGGAGATGACGGCACCAGATACCAGGTTACCATGACAACACAACATGGCGCCACCAGGTCACGTGACTATGACGTCACATATGAGATCCCCCATGAGATACCCCCCCCCCCCCCCCAATGAGGGTCGTTTCATACATCCCCTACTACTCAGATGACTCAGTATGTTTTTGTCAGTCACAGTTATTACCTTTTATCAACTTAGGAATTTCATGTGTTTTTTTATCGAGATTACCCTCTTGGTGTAATCAACTCCCCCCACAGATGCTAATGTAGACAGTTGAAACTTTAGCATACGGTTAAAGGTGCCCTGAATGTGTGCAACATCGATAAAGTTTGCAGAAAAAATAAATGTTTTCACAAAATTGGTGCTCTTTATCGACATAGAAAATTTGCAATGTTTTTTTTAATTGAGGGTACCTTATTGAGGGTACCTTCATTGTGTAATCATCTCCTTCCACAGTTTGTAATATAGAGATTTGGAACCTAGTGATATGGTTACACACACAATGAAGATGTCCAACATCTATAAAGTTTGCCGAAAAAAGTTTCTTTTCACAAAATTATTGTCCGTTCCGTTATTGACTAAGAGAATTTCCTGTGTTTTTTTAATTGAGGTTACCTTCATGGTGTAATCAGCTCCTCTCTAAGTTTCTAATGTAGAGGGTTGAAACTTTAGGATGTTGTTACACATGCCTTGAAAATATGCAACATCTATGAAGTTTTTACTGCCCTTTATCGACTTAAAAAAAATCCCGTATTTTTTTTTTTTACTTGAGGGTATCCTATTGAGGGTACGTACCTTCATGGTATAATCATCTCCTTCCACAGTTTGTAATGTAGAGATTTGGAACCTTGGGATATGGTTACACACTCAATGAAGATGTGCAACATCTATAAAGTTGGCGGAGAAAAATATTTTTTCACAAAATTATTACCCCTTTTCGACATTAAAAAATTCCTGTGTTTTTTAATTGAGGTTACCTTCATGGTGTAATCAACTCCTTCCTCAGTTTCTCATGTAAAGAGTAAAACTTTAAGATATATGGTTACACGTGCCTTGAAGATATGCAGCGTCTATAAAGTTTGCACAAAAAGTTTTTAAAAAAATGATTGCCCTTTATTTACTTAGAACATGTCCAGTGTTTTGTACCTGAGGCTACCACTCCTCCCACAGTTTCTCATGTAGAGAGTTGAAACTTTAGGATATGATTACACATGCCTTGGATGTGTACAAAATATAAAGTTTGCGGAAAAATATTTTTTCACAACATTATCAAATCAAATCAAATCACTCATACATTTGGGAAAGAGGCGGAGTACCTCTTTGTGTCATCCTCTGGAGACACTTAATAGTTTGTAGGATGATGCCCTAGTGATCTGTCAAAGATCCGTCGACTGTCATCCTGCGTCCGTCAACCAGTAATAAATCTTTCATTTCTGTAATGCTGGCCATGGAATTGCAGGCGAAGTATTGCGAGTGGGCTCATATGTCACCGTCGGCGTTGCTCTAGTTGTTCTCTTTGCTTCGAAATGAGTTTGGAAGGGGTTTGAGTTATTTACGCAAAAACAAAAATCACCCAACATCCCCCACCACCACTCCACCCCCCCCCCCCAACCCCAGCTAAATTAGTTTAACTATGTAAGCATGCAGATGCTGAATGTGTGACCTTAAATCCTTCTTTAAACAATTTTATCAGGTGAGCGATTAAGGCTCTTGGGGCTTCTGGTTTCTTTTGTTACAGTGTACTTATTTCCTGTCTTTCATGCTTTTTTTATATTCTTACACATAATTTCATCGGATTTATCGCCAGGATGTAGCCTTATGGGCTGATATGGTACTAAGCATCAATAAATAAATGGTGCCTTCTTTATTGCATGGTACTAATGACGCAGATGCCGCAAGCAAAGCCCTCTAATCGAATGACTTAAAAGCAGAAATGAAAGGGTGGAAATTCTTAGAGTGTGAGAGAGAAGGAATCCAATCCCTCTTAACTGCGGCCTGCAGGAACCAATACTACAAAACGTTCAGAATTATATTTTGTAGAATTGTATTTGCTACCTATTAATATAACTGGCTAAAATAAATCATTATCATTTTCAAAGATGTGGCTAGTTGGCAAATTGCCACATCTTTGAAGATGCTAATAGTTCATTTCCACCCATTTGAAGTCGTATTTAGAAAATACAATTCTAGAAAATACAACTGGAAAAGTTCCTTAGTATCGGCCCAGCTTGTCAGTCATGTGAAGGCCTGGGGCCAATACTATAAAACTTTTTCAATTTTATTTTCTAGAATTGTATTTACTAACTATTAAAATGACTGACTAAAATGAATCATTAGCATTTTAAAATATATGGCAATTTGCCAACTGGTAAATTGCCACATCTTTGAAAATGCTAATGGTTCATTTTAACCCATTTAAAGTCATAACTAGAAAATACACTTCTAGAAAATACAATTGTAAAAGTTCTTTCGTACTGGCCTCTGATCTCTCCATCGTAAATCTAATCTCCGATCCAGTGGCATAGCCAGCCCAAAACAAGTGCTGGTGTGTGTGTGTGTGTGTGTGGGGGGGGGGGGGGGGGGGGGGGGGGGTAGGGGGTGTGTGTGACAAACTCGCAGAACCTGGCTTAGAGCCGTTTTTAATGGGGGGGGGGGGGGGGTGAGGGGGGTTGCGGGAAAAGCTTTCCAAGCCTTCACATTTCAGAATGTTGGGTCCCTAAAGTTTGAGCTAGGTAACCAAGGTAACAATAATCAGCGTTTCCACCAGATGGAAATAAATGTGTCCGATATAGGGCAGCCAAGTTGAAATTCCAGGGTTAAAAAAACCCCACCTCCTTGCATCTGAGCGGGTATTTTGAGGTTTTTCATGTACTAATGACTGTATACCTTTTCACCGACACAGGTATTAGGACAAGCAGTCTACAAATCTACAACCTAACCCTCATGGAAATAACACCCCCCCCCCCCCCCCCCCTATGATTTTTATGCCATTTTTTGACAAATTTCGAGGACTAACTTTGAGGGAAAGTGGGGGGCAGTCCCCCCCCCCCCACCCCCGTGGCCACGCCACTGTTCGGATCCGCCCCTGAATCTCACCTACTCCAATGTGTTGTTCACACCCAACGTTTCGATCTACCCAGTCACCAGACAGATTGAAAAGAAAAGATTTCATTAAGGTGAGAACTTTTGTATTTTTTCTCCAGCACAAGAAGAACTTGATTCAGATAGTGACGACGAAACAACATGCCTGTATGCGGGACGTGAATACAAGATAGGGGAGACGTTCAAGAGTACGGATGGCTGTAACACGTGCGGATGTCAAAATCGAGGAGCAATTGCGTGTACACTGATGTTGTGTCCTCCGCCTGAAGGTAAGTATTATCTCCAGTAACTGTTGTGTAACACATCCAAGAAGTCGTAATTGAATTCCAGTATTCAGCGCTTGGCGCAGTCAATGTACATCGTCCCCTGAGTGCTAGAATGTTCCATGTTCCCTATGGGACATAGAATATTCTAGCACTCAGCCGACGACATGCAGCCCCCGAATAATCTTGCGCTTGTTCATCTGTACTTCCTATAAAGTTTCTTTCAGTGTATTTCGTATTCTGAACAACACTCTGTTGATGTCTGGGTCACTCGTTCTGCACAGCAATGCAAGCAAGTGGGGAAAGTGGGGAAGATTACAGCATTTATCTTAACGAGTTAACATTCGTGATGTTAAACCATTCGGCAAAAAAACAAAAACATAAAAAAAAACAAACAGAAAAAAACAACAAACAAAAAGAACCATTCGATCAAGGAGCAGTATACCTTTTATGAAGGTCGGAAAGTCAGCATGTTAAACTTGGAATCAGTATATCGTCGCCTGAGTGCGAGAATGTTCTATGTCCCCTATGGGACATAGAACATTCTAGCACTCAGGCGACGATATTCCAGAGGAGCTGTAAATTGAGAGTTCCAGCCCACCTAAATATGTGCAGACTTTGAAAAAAATAGATATTTCCTTGGGCTGGAAATTCGTATGGGACAGAGGACTTTGTAGCACTCAGGCGACAAATTGTCTATGGGACTTTCAATTTTAATTATAAACCACGCATTAAACATTCTTACCGCTTTTACACCTCCTCAAATTGGTATGCAGTGCACACGAATTTTCTCAAAATATGTAATTTCCTCCGGAAAATCCCACAATGTGAAAACCGGCTAAAAAAAACTTGTAGCATTGGATTTTTCAGTGTTATTTTTTAGATTATTCGCACGTCCCCCTTTACTAAGGTAATCCCACAGACATTTTCTGGGCCATCTAAAACTACAAGTCGAAAATGTTTTGCTCCGGCTTGGAAATTAACATGGCTTTGTCCGTAAGGAACAACAACAATTGCGAAAGAAAACCTTGTTTTTATGTCATTTTGTGTCCAAACAGTTTTCGACTTGCAAATTGAATTTTAAACAAATTGGCCAAAAACAGTTTAGAAAAGTTGGTGTCGTTTCGATCATTTTTGTGTGTGTTTATCGAACCAGAATAATTGGATCATTTTCAAATTTTCTGCTTGATGTATTCCTTGGCTCCGTGGATGATTTGTTTTATCGTCATGACAATTGGGGTTCTGGGATGTTTTTTTAGTGGAGACAGTCATAATCGTAACTTAGAAATAAAAGGAAGACAGAATGGATTACTTAATTAATTAAATTTGAAGCGCGATTTTGTAAAAAAAAATTATTCGAGCCACGTTCTCTCTCTGTTTTCATTATTAACCCCCTACACTCTGATGACGAAACGCCTGATTTGTCATCCATGGTTATCCCCCCTGTGTTGTCAGAAATTCAGCAATTTAGATTTTGGTTGACAGAGCTCTGTCAACCAAAATCTAAATTGCTGAATTTCTGACAACACAGGGGGGATAACCATGGATGGCAGGGAGGTGTGGTGGGGCTTAGAGTGGGGGAGGTGTCGAGTATTCTCGACATCAGAGTGCAGGGGGTTAAATAATGAGAACAATAAGAGGGATTTTTTGTAGCGAATCTCTATCTTTATGGGGACAATCCCAGTCTCTTTGTAAGCATTCGTGCGCCGAGTGGATCAAAGGGGAGATAATGAAGAAATGTTTTTTAACTTAATTATGTTGTATTATATCTGAAAGAAACTGATTGTAAATGCAAATTGTTTTTATCATTTTGTTTTTATTTTTGAGTATTTAGCGAAGCGGAATAATTTAATATTTTTTTCCAAATTTTCCGCTTGGTATATTCCTTCCCTCTGTGAATGATAAAACGATAGAGTCGTTCAGTTGTCATTGTACTCGGCATTCCGAGAGATTCTTTTAGCGGAGGCAATGTCCCGTGTCATTTTGACTAAAGAAGACAGTCGATTAATTAATTAAATTTTAATTTATTCGGGTCATGTTCTCTTTTCTGTGCATTACTAAATAATAAGAACGATGAGAAAGAAAGTAGGTATTGTCGAAAGAGGGATGTTTTAGCGTCGAATCTCTCTCTCTCTCTCTCTCTCTCTCTCTCTCTCTCTCTCTCTCTCTCTCTCGTTATGGGGGACAACTCCAGTTTCTTTTTTATATATTTATAAATCTTAGCGCACAAAGTGGATCAAAGGGAGATAATCCATTAATGCTTTTAATATATGTTTTATTACATCAGAAGGGCTGATCGTAAATGTTATATTTTAATAATTGATTTTGTGTTTTTTTCGAACTGCACATGCCAAATGGATCAAAAGGAGATAGTCCACTAATGTTTTTTTAAACTTATTTTGTTGTATTTCATCAAGAAAAAACTGATCATAAATGAAATATTGTTTCGATTATTTGTTTTTTAGGTTTTTTTTAGCTTTTGTGTGTTTATCGATGTAGAATAAACTGAAACGATTAAATGATTCGCATCATTGCTCTGGTTATTTAAGAAACGTTAGAGTGTGGGGAAGAAAATGATTTGATTATTGGTGGAACGAAAAACCCCATCTTTCTGTGTATTATAATAATATCGATATGGTCATTTATTGCGAGAGGTGTATTTAATTAGAAGTTGTGAAGGATATCTTTAATTAGAAGATTGTATTTTAAAAGGAAAATATGTAAATATTTTTATTATACGCTAAACGATAGATTATTGAAGAAATTGCGAAAAGATAGAAATCGTATCCCCCACTGTGAAGATATAGAAATTTTCACTTTCACGGTATAAATCAAAATGGCGGCTTTCAAAGCACCACTTCAATGTTAATACGAGTCAAATTATCATTGGAAATTATCAATTTGTTCTAAAAGAACGTATAATGGAAAGTAAATCAAGTGTTTTTTGGGTAGATATCGATCATTTACAGCAATAATTCAACACGTATTCACCTGGAATTGATGCATAAAACCCGCTAGTCCAAACATGGCTTGAAAGTCAGTGATGATAAGTTTTTGGTTTGGTACGTCCTTCTAAAGGACGTACCAAACCAAAAACTTATATCACGGACTTTCAGGCCATGTTTGTACTAGCGACCCGCCGGCTGAATCAGATTGCAAGACGCTATCTGTTCCCGAGTATCAATCAAATCACTTCCGCGTATCAATGATTCAATGCGCTGTTCACTTTCATGCATCAATTCAAGGTTGAAACGAGCGGAATTATCAGGTTCTTATAAAAAGCGTATAATAAAAAGAAAATCTAGTGTTTTTGAGTGGATATCGAAAATTATCTCACTTGTGACCGAGACAAATGTTTATTTTGTGCGAGCGCTTGCGGTCACTCATGAGATAATTTTCGGTATCCACTCAAAAAACCCTAGATATCCTCTATATATATTTTTTTTTAATTCTCTGATCTCGGAAATGTCATTACTTTGTGTTATATAATAAACCAGCGGATCATCCTATTGTGAGAAGTTGAGACATCGATGAATATTTGTTAGTTAATTAACCATCTATCTAATTATTTATTTATTGGTGCTTAACGCCACTTCAGCAGCTAAGGCTATATCGTGGCGAGAAAACGATAAAAGGGAAACATGACAGTAATGAAATGCAAAGATGAATAAAAAACAACTACAATAAAAATGATAAAGACAATGTAGTATGAACAGTGATGCGTGAAAAAACAAGAAATATGAATAGCTCACAAATCAACCGGGTGAATTTAAGTCTTAATGGCTCTAGCTTAAGATAATAAAAACAATTTTAAAATTTATTAAAAAGGTTGATTGATTTCAAAAATGCGAGAATCATATTCGGGTGCTCGTACGATAAAAAAGATCTCTCAGAGATCCTACAGAAAAATTCTGCCCTCTGACATGATTAAAATCAGTACAATGTAAAAGAATGTGTTCCACTGACAACACCTGCTGGCAGGGAACACATTCTGGTCGCACAGTACCCTCCAACAAAAAGGAATGCGTTAGTCTTGTATGACCAATATGACATCGCGTCAAAACTGTAAGATCCTTTCTACAAAGGTTACTAGACGGGTAGGGATCTGAAATAGTTGGTCGGAAGCGATGAAGCTTGTTATTTGTCAATTAACCATCTGATCTCCAAACTCTCATTGTTCTTTTAAACACTGGTGGTATCTCTTATGTCAGTTCAATGGAAAAATTGGAGTCCTTGTTTATTATTAGGGGGTAGACCAATCAATATTTTCATCGTGCAGCCGTGGGGCTGCACGTTGAAAATATTGATTGGTCTACCCACCTTTAACTCAGCAGGCATCCTACACAATGAAAGTATGACGTATCATGTTCCTGGGCCGGTAAAACGGCCTCTCCGGTGTAATGAGTTAATACACGATAGGATATGATGATAGCAATAATAATTAATAGTTGTGAGATCGATGAATATTTGAGAAAAATATTTGTAAGTCAGCCCTCTGATCTCCGAATGAAAGAAATATTTTACAATTCACTAACATTTCGTAAATTTTACTACTTCAGATAGCTGATGTCCTTGTGTTGGCACGTATATTGCCGAGCCCCCGGTCTCAGGGTTTGTGAAAAGAACTGAGTTACAAAAAATAGGGAGAGCATCCGAGCCCTGACTCCGCCCATGGCGGTTCTTGAGGGGCTTATATATATAAGAAATACTCACCTTTGCCCATTACACTAACAAACAAAGCAAGGAAGATACCAACAATTTTCACTTTGATCATCTCGATTCTGATAATAAAATGCGATTTTTTTCAAAAGTGTATCTCCCTGTATTTACATATGCTTTGAAAGACTAATTAAAAAGTCACGTGTCATGTCGACATGCTGTGCAAATAAATATACCATTTAAGCTACTGATACTTCATGAAGCGACTGGGTGTGGAACATGTAGATTCCGCTCGACTATTTTATATGATTTAACTGGTGTCAACATTCTCGACTTCGATGAATACTTTTTTTTCAAAAATGGCGAGGATCGAGTCGGATGTTTTCTTATCTCGTTTTTGCTGAAAAAAACTCACAAAATATTAACGAGGGATCAAATATATCGGCGTGTGAGTGACATTTTTTTTTTTGGGGGGGGGGGGGGGGGAGGGGAGAAAGAGAGAGATGGGTTTTTTTTGTTATAATGTGTGGTCTGTAATGAAATGTAAGGTCTGAAACTGCAATGCAATTTGAGAATTTCCAGTCTGTACTTAGCGATAACTGTTAAATGTATGAGACAGCATCATTACCTCGTCCAGTTCAAGAAAATATGTTCTCACTTCAAGACGCATTTTTCCCGTTGCCAGTGTTCGCCAAGGTGAATGATTTTTTATGACTTCAATTGATAAACGCCATCAAGTATGAGAAAATATTTTTAACCACTTGAATAGTTTTTTCTCCTACAATAGTTTTTCTGTTAAAAATGCCAAGTATCGACACTCCCGAGTTATTTATTTATTTATTTATTGGTACATATTTCTACACAATGAGTAATTGTGACCGCAGATAAGGTCGAGTTTAGTCAATCGTTTATACCCACACTTTTCCCATTTTAGAGAACCAAGCATTGGAAACTGGATCATATTTTTCACCAGTAAAACAAAGCTTGTTTACATTAGTAAACAAGCACCACTTTACTTTCCAGGATTCCCACGGGAAATTCCCTTGTTAGTGTACATTGTTCACCGAATCGGTGAATATAAAAATTCCGAGCTATTTTTAATTTTTTGAAGTTTTTCTAACAAAAGTTTGCGAAATGATACTCAGATTCAGGTTTGTTTTAATTTTGTTTGTTTTTAAATTTAATTATGAATATATTATTCAAAGAGAAGTTGTGAGATTGATAAGTATTTGAGAGACGTATTCGTTAGTGAACTATCATCGCTTCATATTATAATTACGATCAGATCGTCCTATTATGAGAATATCTTTAATAATTAGAAGTTGTGAGGTCGACGAGTGTTTGAGAGAAAAATATTTATTAGTTAACCCTCTGATCGAACGGAATATTATGTTTATTACACGCCTGTTCTATGAAATACCCATCTACAGAAACACTAAAACATGCGGAAATGAAAATCTGTTCCGCACTTATGTTCGGAACGGAAATCGCTGACGGGCTATTTTTAAATAGAAGTGAAAATTCACTAGAATTTTCTACAAATCGCGCAACGCAATTACAATTTGAATCGATAGCGGCAGCTGAAAATCGTCCCCTGAGTTCCAGTGTGTTCTGTGTGCCAGTAGGCTGCCAGTAGGCACACAGAACACATTGGAACGGGGGCGAAATAGTAACACGGGTTCTCTCGCAAATTTGGTTGGCGAAAAAATGTGTTCTTTTTGTTGATAGTTGCCAAATGAATTGCTGGTGGTCCTTCTAATAATTGTTTTTTATAGACGTGAATGCGTGTAATAAACACAGAACTACACACTTGTGCCATGGTGGAGGAATAAAACAAGAGGCCGCAGCCCTCTCGTTTTTTTCCTTCCCCGCTGTCATTCGTGTCATATCGATTAACCCATTCGCATGCGTGTGTCGTTCTGTGTATTTACGATTTGATAACACACAGAAGTAATCGACAGTGTAAATGGAAAGGATTCGGCAGAAACCTTTGAGCTTATACAGGCCGTCTCTCTGAGCATTTCAGACAATTATAAAATAGGCGGTTGTAAATACTGAGTGAAATATTGTTTAAACTAGTCATCAATGTCGGATAGCAAATAAGAAATAAGAGATATAGAACGAAATAGAGAAACAGAGAAAAGCTGCACATGAAATCAACTCGGAAGCAGTGTTTCTTACCAGTTGCAGATCCATGAGCGTAACCCGTATGTCTCCACTGATTGATAAGAACATCATCGAAGACCGACCCCAGTCCGCGTGTGCACCGCACTTATTGCGGATGCAACTCGCAGGTATCTAACAATAACCATGGCAAGGCAGTATTATTGCGTAGGAACTGCCCACGCGCAGACATAGGACAGTCCTCGATAATGCATTGTGGCTTGGAAAGCTGTTGTCCAAGGTACGAATAGTGTCGAATTGTGGATGCATTTACGCTTAGTATATTTAGCAGTTTAGAAGCTGACACATTTATTAACAGGGCTGACAATAGACAATAACTGAATAAAATACTCGAATAAAGTACATTAGAACACACAGGTGGATCTAATCATTAATTCGCACTTATGGTTGCGCGTGCACTGCAGCTCAGTTGAAACCTCCACTCTATATGATATCATCTTGCACTACTCCGAAGACTAGAATGGTTTCAGTGTTGCTCAGTCGTTCAGCCCAAACTAAAGTAAAGAGAGATCAATTTATTATTATTTATTGATGTTTAAAGTCACATATTTATGCACAATGGCTAATCATGACCGTGACAGTTTTACGGATGGAGGAAGCCGGAGTACCCGGAGAGAACCACCGAGCAACGATGAGCAGCTGCCAGCTCTCCAACATCGTAACTCCGCACTGCAGCACAGACAGGGTTAGATTGGTTGAAGGCATGCGAACCATCGACGTGCAGTACGCCTTAGTACACGGCGTCATCGTGCCCCCACGCGGGCAATGGAGATGAAGTGTCTTGCCCAAGGACACAACGCGGTTGCCGCAGGTGGGATTCGAACCGAGGACCTCTCGGCTTGCAGCCTGCACCTCTACCTACTGAATCACCGCGCTCCCTAAAGAGAGATCAAAAGTAAACAGCAGAGTATTAATTGTTAAATTACCGTCGCCTGAGTGCTAGAATGTTCTATGTCCCATAGGGGACATAGAACATTCTAACACTCATGCGACGTTACGTCTATCTGCATAGTTTGGGCAATACATGAGAAAATGTTCAATTGTCTTCAAGCGACCACATTGGTAAAGAGGAGACGTTGAGAGATGGTTATCATACAAGTGAGCGTTAATACCACTACAGTGCAAGCGTAAATTCGAGCAGCACGGGATTTGGTCGCAACGTAGAATGTAGGCGGGCGTTGGTTCGGACTGTTTGGGAATTTTGAAATTCACAATGGAACAGCTTTCTCTCCCTGAGATGGGCAATGTATACCACTAGTTGGTAACGTCCCGGAGAAGCGAATACTGGTACAGAATAGTACGGTTAAACGGAACACGGTAGTTTTTATCAGAACGGATATGGTGGTTTAGGCTGATGGAAGAAATGGTTGATGGCATCTTGTTAGAAAAATTCGGGGAAAAAAGCCTATTCACCGAGTCTCGGAATAGAGCAGATTTTTACTGGCACTCTTTGTAGCACCAGTGATTATTCTCGCTGCAGCTACTTGAATTTTCTCTAGATTCGCAACGTTAGTTGCTGAACAGTTGTCCCAGACATAGTAGGCGTATTCTAAGAGCGGCCTAATAAACGCAAAGTATATCTTTTCTATGACTTTGCCTTCAAGAGTAAACTTGTGCGCTCTCAGCATGTTTGTGCGAGTCCGGTATTTTGCGCAAACATGGACGATAATGTCAATCCAAGTACAGGTCTTGTTTAGAATTACACCCAAATACTTATGCTATTCACATCGGTGATACGAGTTCACTTAAATATAAAGGTGGGTGTGTAGGGGTATTAATTGTACGCGAAATTAACATGGTCTCCGTTTTGAGGATTAAACGCAACCAACCACGTTTTGGCCCAATGTTCAATCAGACATCAAATCTGTATTTTGCAGCCAAGTCTCGGGAAAGGCTAAGATTACATTGGATGGTGATTCATATTGGATAATGTGTAGTTTTGGCTTGAGGCTTTGGATATTCGAGAGAAAAAGTTTTAGTGTATTTGGAGTATTGTTAATGATCCCGGAGCCTGCTCCCGGATTTAATTCGATGTCGCCTGACAGTAGCAGAAGCATCATCCCGACCAGGGTCAAAATGATATAAGACACCAAATAAGGGAAATGGTTGGTATTACAGTCTGGATAACAGATGTAGGTCGGATCTCAACACTTCCATGAACAAGTTTGAATTTTTGGACTACTGCGTACGTATTAAGTTCTGCCTGACAATTCCGGTGTAAGATATATTGATTTGACAGGTGATAAAACAGGGCTGTCGTGATAGTAAAGCTTTCCAAAGTGTCAATTCCACTATACCGCGTATACACGTACGTAATGACGCACAGAACCTGGTGCTCCTGTAATCTTCGTTTTAGGCCACAAGTATGTACAAATTCGGGGGCGGTAAGAATGAAGGCAATCCATCATGTAATCGAAGGGTGGTAGTACCAGAATAGCGCCCGAGTGTAAGTGGCATTCATTTGACAATACGTCCCCTGAGTTCCAATGTGTTCTATGTGCCAGTAGGCACATAGAACACATTGGAACCCAGTAGACGGCTAGCCGAAGGGTTCTGTATTGGTAAGAGTTTAAGTCAAGTTGGTTTTTGTAGGAAAATGGCTTTATAGTAACGCGAAAAGAGTAACAGAGAAGAAGAGACTGAACAGCAAGGATAAAAATGGGAAATATCATAATTGAGAGGTTAACAAAGTTATGATAGGACAAACTACTTTTATTCAAAGTCAAACGCCATTGATATTTAAGTGGATAATACGCTAAGATAAAACGTGGCTAATGGAATTTCGTAGGATGCAAAAAAGAGAGGGAAGAAACTAAGAAGATGCTGGGAGGCGCGAGAATGCAATATTCCTGTATGTCGTGTAGAAAAGATGTGCCACGCCCCTTCCCTCTCCTATCACAAGTGATGTTATTAGACGTCGATCATCGGAATTTGTGGCTACATTTGACGGCATAAAATTCAACAGGGTTAATGTACCACTCTAAGCTCCATTGAAATGTCAGAGAATAGAGTGAAGAAAAGAAACAATGGAAGCCCCTCTGTCACTAAAATTGCGAAAGAAGACAAGAAAGGCTGCCTTCTATGTTGTAAAGGTGCAAGACAAGTGGGATCAACCAGTATGAGATTAAACCATTTACAACAGATGAGGTTTTACTTTCAAGATGGAAGTGTAATAAAGGTGTCTCAGTTGTTGATTGATGAATCAAGATTTTTTAATTTTAACCCTTCAAGCATGCCAGACCCGACCTCTGTGAGAGTGCACATCCATGTTCCTGTCCCTAGCTACAAAGAAGATACCGTAACGGAATGCTGCGCATACCAATTAGCACTTTTATTCAGCAGCAATGTACTACAGATTACAAGTGTTAATCGATACCCGTACATTTTTTGATTAAACTGATCATTTTCTTTCAACTACTGAGGGATGGATGTTAACACTCAGTGAAGCCGGAGGTTGAGAGTTAAATGAAGCACATTTCAATATTCCAGTATTCAGTTATTCAGTACCCTATTACATCACGGCCACCGCGAACCTATCGAAATCCACGCACGGGACTTTATTCACACGGGAGCACAGGTAAAACGCATAACTCACGTAGAGAACCTTCATTAAGGAAGCACAGGGTGGGGATGTCAGCATGTTAACATAAACTAATTGGTGTTACGATATATATATAGAGAGAAAATGTGGATTGGGCCAGACATATCTTTTAACATTCAGCTGAAAAGAGTTTTAATGAGCTGCATTCAGATAGTCAGAGATACCCTAAGGAATTGGGTCCACACAAACATGTGTACACAAAATTTATAATTACATATTATGTACATACACCTATATGTACAAAACTGTAAACTTAAGAGCCGATAGAGGTGAGAGATTACATCTTTAAGAAAAATGAACTCACCTAAATCGGCTAAATGGATACAGTTTGAGTTCGAGATTACTTACAATTAGGCACAGTGGCGTAGATAGCTTTTCGTTGGCGGAGGGGCAAGCCCAAAATTTTCCGACAGACCGAAAATTTTCCGACGGTGTAACAACAACAAAAACCCAAACAAACAGAAAGAATCTGTTGTTTACTGCAAATGTACCGAAAACTGGTCTTTTTTACCGCAAAATTTACCCCAAATGGCATGTTTTTATCCCCAAAGCCAGCATTTTAATGTTATCAGGCATAAATTTAAAAATGGTCCCAAAAAATTTCCGAAAAAACTTCTGTGGGGGGGCCTCTGCCCCCCCCCCCCTTTATCTACGCCACTGATTAGGCACAAGAAAGTTTATGCAGGACGCCTTCGACCTGTTCCAGGCACCCCTGGGCTAAAAGCCAGGAGTATCTAGGACAGGTCGATATTAACCTGCACTGTTAGAGCTACTGTTCTCAGTTCCAACCGAATTCCAAAAGCCATTAGGTGGTCGAGGCGGCGATGCCAGTGTAATTACACATTTATCAAGATTAACTCATTAAAACCTTCTGGAAGCTTTTACCCGTTTTCAGGCATCACTGGTCAAAGAGCTTCAAATTGACCGCGAGGTCACAATACTGTACTATATAGTTTGTCTGGGGGAACTGAGTAGGACACCGCCCCAATTCGCCCCATCCTTCTCTTGGCCATATGCCCAGTACTATGGCAAATAAACTCGCCTAAATCGGCTAAGATGTTACAGGTTGAGTTGAAAATCCAGGAGTATCCGGGACAGGGCGTATTTGGCCAACAGAGTTGAAGCTATTATTCTCAATTTGAACAGAATTCCCCAAAACCATTAGAGGGGTGGGGGTGGGTTGATGCCGTATGGACTTACACATTTTACAAAAATAAATAGTCAAAAATGAGTCAAAATGGGGAAGATTGGGATTGCAGATTTCTAACTTAATATTATTTGTGCAGAAAATGTTCACCCATTTCCAGGCATTACTACCCCCCCCCCCCCCCCCCCCCCCCCTCCGCACGATGAATTGACTAGCACACCGTGGTGAGCACCCCACCCCTTCGCTTTGCCATAAGCCGAATACTGCGTTCTATGTAATCCCATCTACAGCAACACTAAACCATACGGAAAATGAAAATCTGTTCCGCACATATGTGTGGAACGTAATCGTTTACGGACTATTTTTATAAAAGAATTGAAATTTCACTGGAATATTCCACAAATCGAGCATTGCAATTACAATTTGAATCGCTAGCGACAGCTAAAATCGTTCGCTGAGTTCAAATGTGTCCTATGTGCCAGTAGGCTCAGGAGGCGAAATAGCAACACGGGTTCCCCTCGTAAATTTGGTTAGCGATTAGATGCTTTGTCTTTTTTTAATAGTTGTCAAATGAATTGCTGGGTGTCCTTCTAATAATTGTTTTTATAGGCTTGAATGCGTGTAATAAACACAGGACGACACACGCGTGTGTATGCGTTAATCGATATGGCACTTGTGCCATCGTGGAAGGGTAAAACTCGAAGCCTGTGGCCTCTTGTTCTATCCTTTCGCGCTGACACTCGTGCCATATCGATTAACCCATTCACACGCGTGTGTCGTTCTGTGTTTGTGCAGGACGACTTCGATTTGTTCCAGACACCCATGGGGCTTAAGTCGTTAATTATGGCTCAAGTGATGTCAGTAACGTTGGAATTCTTTAACAATTCGGCTTCAAGTAGTTTGTCCTGGACTCCTACTACCTGCTCTAGACACCGATGGTCCAAAGGAGTGTCCGAGGCAGGGCGTTTTCGTTATACAACGACTGAGCTAAACGTATCAGTATTCAGTATTACGAATAATCAGAGGGAGCGTTCATTAGGCCTCCAGTTCTTACATTAAGACAAATTATACAGTATGAGAGATTGCAATGAGTTCGGATTAAGATTGATTTTCTGTGTAATTTCGAATTTTTTTCCAGGTCATTTATCTGGCAAGGGCTCGTCATCCTTTCGACGGAACCATCCTTGTGTTTAACTAAGATGACTCCGTCGAAAGTCCGCGTATCATACAGCTTCCTCTTCGAGCCATGGTAACGCAAGCCCTTGTGCGATCTTCATTGAGGTTATTTTTCTAGTGACTAGAATCCCGTGAAAGCTTGATTGATTTCAACTTAGCCCTGGAGCTACAAAATTTGTTTCGTAATCTGTAACTGCCGAGTCGGAAAATAGTTGGTCGTACTTCTATAGGTTTCCCACTTATCACTTTTGGGCCTATTCGGTTGCTCCGAGACATGTCCTCAGTTGTCATATCGACACCTACAGTTAAAACTAAAAGTCTCGCCGTGAGCTGTGTGCTTATCTATGTTTGATTGCGCGTAGGAATTACGCGCAATTGCCATATCGAATGGCATCCAAAGCATGACAGGTTCTCCTGGTTACTCACTGTAAACACGGGCAATGTTTCTGCCAATGGACCTCCGGATTACCCGGAGGTCCATTGGCTGAAACATTTCTTGTGCACAGGCCTTATCTGCAGAAATTTGTAGCCTTACTATGGTCCTAACGCGTAGATTACGACGTGCTATTTATGCGCATTTCATGACAGGACTTCCAGTTTTAACTATATCTTACTGGCGACCTCTAAGGCAATACTGTCGGTATCTTCGTCAGGCTTCTCAACCACATCCGAAAGTCGCAAATTAGTTCGACGGTCGTACTGTTCTAGATCGTCGACTCTGTCAGTGAGTTCCTGAAGTGTTCTGCCTTTCAGGTGCAACTCATCTTTCAGAATCTGTACTGTCTGTTCCAATTCGTCTATTCGCCCGGGAGCAGCCTCAAGAAAGACAGATTTCGAGAACTCCCTCACAGGCACATTTCGAAGCATTATCATAAAGGCGATGGTCATACGGTCTTCGTCGTTCAAATGTGCTAAGCGCCCACTTAGAGAGTCAGAGTTTCGAAAGTCAGAAAGACCAACCTCTTCGTCAGAGCTGGTGTACTCGCGAAGCTTTTTTTTGTTTCCAGCCGGAGAGGGACTCGAACTAACTGCAGACCTGTTTCTCTTATTGTTATCATTTGCATTGTCCTGTTGATCAGAGGTGATATCATGTGTGATATCTGTAACAGTGTCGGAACCATCCATAGTCACCTATTTAATTTAATTTCAGTTTAACTTAATATCGTTAATTTGTGATGAAAGGCGTAAAAAATAAGTGTTGTCAGCGTCTTGGGTGGATGTTTCGTGTCATCAGTTGGATAGTATGAATGATGAACTCACCTATTCATGATGAACTCACCAGATCATGAGGAAGAAAAAAAGAAAAAATCTATTCATAAGACACCTTAGCAGAACGTTATTCCGATACAGCTGTAAACAAATTTAGTAGCAGGCCAAGCTCAATATTCAACAATTTTCTGCTCTTACTTCCAGCTTGAGCTCATAATTAACCCTTTACCTAACGTAACGGTAAAAACCGGCCAGTGCTATTCTCAAAAATCGCCAATTAATTTTCATTATTTTTTTCATTTTTTGTCTCAAAAACATAGGTTACGACCCCTCGTTGGAACGAGCTCGTCTAGCTCGTTCCAACGAGGGGTCATAACCTATGTTTTTGAGACAAAAAATGAAAAAAATTAGTTATTTAAGAATTATTTTTGCAAGTGTCGTCTGCTTTTCAGATTAGGTAAAGAGTTAAATCTAAAAGATTGTCTATGAGGTTACAGAGTTTATCAATTTTCTTGTAAACGAAATTGAAGCCCCCTGGTGGATAAACTAGCGCAATACTCACTGGGAAAACTCTCACCTGGTCACCAACGAACCGTTACCAAGTAATAGTAATTAAGTAATAACTTTATTTGCAAAAGATATTATAATACATGTTTTTATTACATTCCTCAGTTCGTTTTGCATTGAATTTAATGTTGATTAAAAAGTGGTAATGTCACGAGTGAATTATGTCACTTCAATTGTAACTTTGGATCGACTGACGTATATAAGCCACGCCCCCACCGGAACTATTTTTGTTTTTGTTTGAATTTTCCTTCTGAATATTTTTAAAAATCCTTTCTTTCCTCTATGAACAGGTTCGTTAGCACAGTTGACAAAATCCAAATAGAAATGTTTTATCTTATGGCTGAATGCCATTCCCCAAATGCGACTGGAACGCCACATAAAATAGTAAAATATCGAACGAAAGTCACAAAAATAAAACTGGGCCATTTCCAATCGAAGATTTGATACAGAAAGTGATGTATTCATACGCGCTAATTTCAGAAGTATTTCAGAGGTGCATTTGCGAATATTTTGTGTTGAATTATTTTTAATGAAAGACATTTTGGTCTAAAATGTCATTTACTAAAGAGAGTGACCCATTCTTACGGCAAGTTAGGGTATATAATTCGCCTCGAGACAGGACTATTTCGTATTTCCTTCCTGCTAATTTTAGAAATCTTTCCGTGTTTACACTAAATTGGATTATATCTGACAATAGTTTGGGTTGAATTATTATAGTAAAAGACCTCTTTATTCCAAATGTCATGTAATAAACAGAGTAATCAATTTGTTTTGAGCGTTACGGTAAATAGTTCATCTCGAGACGGGACTGTTTCGTAAATCACTCGGGCTACGCCCTCGTGATTTACTCACGTCCCGTCTCTCGATGAATTATTTACCGTAACGCTCAAAACAAATTGATTACTCTCTATATAATACATGTTTATAACATAATTGCCCAAGAAACAACAAATAGTATTAATAATATATCACATCTTGGATTTATGAAGCTACATATTTGTCTTCTAGCCAGCTGGCTGTATTACTGCCACCCACCTCAGGGAAAGGGAAAATGTAGAGCATGGAAAAACAAAAAAGTGGGAGATAAAAAAAGCAACGAATGAGGGAAAAAGTGAAGAGACAGAAAGAGAGAGGGAGAGGAAGAGAGGAAGAGAGAAAGAGAGGGGAGAATCAACTGCAATTGAAAATAACATGTATAGTAGAAAAAATAAAGTAAAATAGAAATATGTAAGGAATGATCTCTATAGTCCTGGTGATAAGTGGAATTTGGTTTCATTCTTGCACTGAGAAAATATACACAATAGCAGTTCTCAGCATCAAGCTTCGATCTAACGCAGATCTTTAATCTTCGAACATCAGCACATTGCGATCACAATTTTTATACAAATATCTTATTCAGAATATCTCCATCAACAAACTCAACAAAGAACAGATCCACCCGACAAAAAAAAATCCATCATAAATGACTTTGAAAACAGGAGGAATTTTTTTCAGTGTGCAACCACCAATTGGTCACCTGATCGTCCGTGACTCATTAGGATGTTTTTCTTCTAGTTTTGTGAAACGTTTTCGAAATTGGGAGAATTTTCCTGGGAGTACACGAGAGATTTCTTGGTAAGCTTTTGCGAATGTTCGTATGTTACACGAGAAGAAGCAAATTAATTCACTGATTAAAAAAACAATATCCAAATATCTCCATGATGCATGAGATCTGAGTCAAGTTGAGTATTCTCAAACTGATTTCGAGAGCCACGTTTATGTCCATTCTGAAATTTGAAAGAAACGAAAAGACATCCTCCATCGGGAATGTGAAAACCTATGTAATTGTGTTGTTAAAGAAATAAAATGGTTCTATTTAAGTCGCTTAAAACCTTAGAGAGAAAATATTTAAATATCATTAACTTTTCCAAGTACACGTTTTTAAATATAGAGGAGGATATCTACGCTGTTTTAGTGAATATCGGGAATTATCTCATGAGTGCAGATCTGAAAGTTTAATTTTTCACGAGCGCTTGCGTGAGTGAAATATAATACTTTCAGATCCACACGAATAATAATATTATTGAACTTTCAAGTGACAAATGGGAGACTGTTTTTTTTTTTTTGGGGGGGGGGGGGGGGGATTGTGTATATAATAAAACGGTTATGGACTTTTGTGGTGGTAAATATAATGTGATATGAACCTAAAAAAACTTACATTGACCTCGGCTGACGCCTCGGTCAATATAAGTTTTTTTAGGTTCATATCACATCATATTCACCATCACAAAAGTCCATAATTGTATAATATCTTTCAGATAATTTGCGATAATTCACAGGCTAGCATATAACAAAATTCTGTATCGTGCACATTATTAAATTTTAGTATGTAAAGATATCTGTAACATATATATTGGAAGCGTTATTATGCAACTTAAATTTCTTGTGATAATCGGAATTTAAAATCTTGCACATCTCTCTATTCTAATTCAGACAGATCAATCCCTGTGCCAATAATTATGTGGACGTTTCAGACGCGTGACGCCCGGGGGTGAGAAAAAAACCTTACATGTCCTGCGGATTTGCTTTGGGGATTGAACATGATAATGTGGCATAGCTAGTGGTGGCTTCTTCGAGACTGCATTCATCTTCTAAAATCACATCATCCTCATCCTCTTCTCTTCTCTTTATTCACGACTCATCTTGGCAATAAGAAAAATCGAAAATTTGAAACTGTTGACTAATCTCTTGTTTTCGGAATGAAAAAATGACGATACGAATCCAGATGCCCCTTTGCAAAACATTTGAAAATATTTCCAATCTAATCAGCAATCGCTTTTTCGCATTCGCATCGCTAAATGCGATGCAAAAAATGTGAGCTACGATACAATAGCTGTAATTGTTTAGCAGTTTAGAACACAAAGTATTCTCACAATAGCTGAAATGGTTGGTATGATGTATAAGGGCGTAAAGTGCGTAATATTTTTATTTATCAGTTGCCGTATGTAGCTTGTAGAACGCATATAGCTTCTGACTGATGGCTGGGGGAATCCCAATTGTGTCGAACCGAAATGTCTTGGAAACACATTTACATATTTCTGGGACGTATAAACACGTGTCTCGTGAAACTGAAAGTACAATATGTCACTTTTCAAGTGTTCTGGAGGAGAGGACAAATATAATAAGATGAATTTGTAGATATATTAAAGATGGCATCAACCTAAATCATAGCAATAGATTTTTTACTAGGTCTCCTTGAGCACTTAAATACTGGAGAGTAACAGAATAAAATAATTTCTCTTCATTCACTTGGAAAATTGAGTTTCAAAGAAAGATTAAGTTATTTTTTTTTATTAGGGTTTAACAACACATTAACAGCCAGGGTCATATCATGTCGGTGACAGTTTTACGAGTGGATGAAGCCGGAGTACCCAGAGAGAACAACCGAGCAACGACAAGCAGCTGTCAGCTCTCCAACATCGTAACTCTGCACCGCGGCACAGGCAGGGTTAGATTGGTTGAAGACATGCGCACCATCGACGTGCAGTACGCCTTAGTACACAGCGTCATCGTACCCCCCATCTAGGCAATCGGGGTTAAGTGCCTTGCCCAAGGACACAACGCGGGAGCACGAATCAGTCGCTGAAATGGTTACCCATCCAACTACTAACCGCGCTCGACGTTGCTTAACTTTGGTGATATGACGAGAACCGGTTACCGCGACGTCACCGCGCCCCCAGATTAAGTTATAATCCCAGTAGTCCAAACTTGGACTTGAAGGCCATAATTTATTTTTTACGTTGGTACGCCCTTGAAGGACGTACCCATGTAAAGTAATAAATTAGTACCTGCAAGACCAAGTTTGGCCTGCAATCCCAGATGCCAGAAAATTATGTCTTTCAGGTCAAGTTTTTTAAATTTTCTCACTCCGGTTCGAACCATGGTAAGTTCGATTTATGTCTCACATTTTTGTGCTTGAAAATTGTTCTTATAAGGAAGAGAGAAATCACACTCACCGAATTGTCTTCGTTCTTCCCCCTATCTCAGTATATTCACGAAGCTCTTTCCGAATCCATCTTCGGATCGGCCCAGAACGTATCCATTACAAATCAAAATTCTGCTCGTGGTCATGAACCATTTTCTGGAATATTTAAACGCGTACAAGTGACACCCTTTCAGAGAATCGATGACGAAAGAATTATTTTCTGTATCTATCGCTTGTTCGTATATTTTCTATGCCTCTGTGTCGTTTAATTCTATAAAATACAGAAGACTCTGAAAAACAGTTTTTTATCGTTCTTATCCATTATGACGCATCTGTGACGATCTTGGTAGAATCAGGGGCATTATAATAGAGATTTAATTTCTTCTTCGTGTCAAAGACATGCTTTTTAAATGGATTTCTTTTTTGAAATTCATTCTCGTGGTATTGTTTTAAAAAAAACATTTTTATATATTTTCGTTCTGTGTTTATTACACGCCTTCGCGTCTATAAAAACAATTAATGGAAGGACACTCAGCGATTCATTTGCCAACTATCAACAAAAACAACACATTTTATCGCCAACCAAATCTGCGAGGGGAACCCGTGTTAGTATTTGGTCCCCTGAGTTCCAAAGTCTTCGATGTGCCTATTGGCACATAGAACACATTGGAACTCAGGGGACGATTTTCAGCTACCGTGAGCGATTCAAATTGTAATCGCCTTGCACGATTTGATGAAAATTCCAGTGAATTTTCGCTTCTATCTAAAAATAGTCCGCCGACGATTTCCGTTCCGCACATATGTGCGGAACAGATTTTCATTTTCCGCTTGGTTTAGTGTTTCTGTAGATGGGGATTGCAGAGAACAGGCGTGTAATAAAGGGAAACTGTGTAAGGGGCGACTTAAAAAACAAGAGTGGATCGGAGGGTGCCATAAGTGTTTTGTCTATCAGCGAAACTGGAGAGAATACTTAGGGGTGTGTTTTACAGGTAATGTTACAGAAACCACACCAAAAAACTTAAGGGAAAATAATACTTCAAGGAAAGCAGTGTAAGTTGAAGAAAAACAACCTATTTTAGAGGCTAACCGTTAAACCAAACGATAGTATGCAGAAAAAAACCCCGAGAACGATTGGATGTCTGTAAAATACAGACAGGAAACCTAAATTATCTTGTAAAATAAGACCCCCCCCCCCCCCTGGAACAGCATCAGCTGAAAATGCAGAATGTCCCCCACATTCAGCATTTTTCTAACAGCATTTCCTCATTCAATTTCTTAATGCTTGTTATGGCTGATTGTCCTATTTACCAACAAGCGTTTGTCCTAGTGCTTGTCCTAGTAAATTGCTTGGAAGGGACTATCCTGCAGTCTGGAACCTTTCCCGTGCATGCTGCACTCTAAAATCAGTTGGATTAAAATCATCCCAAATCAATTTGTTTGTGTGAATATGAATTGGTTCAAATTCACCCAACCCAGTTCATTTGGGTTAATTTTTAAGGGCCTATATAAGTAATGAAATTTTGTTTATTTTGAAAATTCTCACCTCTGATATTCCTTCAATTCAAATTAAATATACACAAAATGTACATCAAAATGAAGGTTGGGAGGTATAGAACACGAAACACATGTGTAATCAACTCATAGAGTCGACTGTAGGCACCACTGGTTCCTGGAAGTCTGCTGCCGTATTCGCACCAGAACTGATAATTTAATAATATTTCAAGAAAACAACTTGTGGCCAAATGTGCTTTATATATCCAAGAACAAAGCTAGCGGATAAAAATTCTTCAAAACATGGCGACAGAACTGCATTGGGGAAAATTCCAAAGCCTCTGCTTTTGTTTACGTATGAGTATACTTTCGATTTCCGGTCGACGTCATCGGACAGAAAAAGCATGTAAAAACAACGCCGTCTAAAATCAAATAATGAAAAAGATCGCCTTCATACAGTATACTGTTATTAGATAGAGATTGCACAGTTGCCATATTCAATGCAAGGTATCATGATACCTGTTGAAATTTCTTAGAATTACGATTTTGTTTTTCGACGGAAATTCGTGGTGACGAATGATTTGCGCATGTCTGTCGATCATGGAAACCATCTTCAATAAAAAAAATGCAGCCAGTGTTGTCCTTTTCCAAAATGCAGTCCTATCGCTGTATTCGAAAGTGTTTTGAATGTCTAGCTTTGTTCTTGGATATATGAAGCACATTTGGCCACAAGTTGTTCTGATGAAATATAATTTTATTATCAGTTCTGGTGCGAATACGGCAGCAGACTTCCAGGAACCAGTGGTGCCTATAGTCGACTCGATGAGTCGATTACATATGTGTTTCGTGTTCTATACATCCCAACCTTCATTTTGATGTATACTTTGTGTATATTTAATCTGAATTTAAGGAATATGAGAGGTGAGAATTTCAAAATAAACAAAATTCCATTACTTATATAGGCCCTTAACTCACCTGATTTTAGAGTGTGTATGGAGTTGAAATCGAGTGGGCATGCTAGCCAGGACATCCACGCAATTCCTTTCCCCTCCACTTAATGAGTCATCAATCTGGCCCGAGCCTAATTGTCACCCATTAGGATTTACTAATATATAAAACAACTAAACATTCCGAAGGTAGGTGGTAGCACTGATTGGGGTGCTGACCAAAGACCAAAAAAGTTACTCCATTTGCATGGATTACTTGTGAGATCAAAATTAGATTACCGTTGTGTGATTTACGGTTCAGCGAGAAAGTCGAAAATCATGCATTTACCTTTTATGAACAGAAATATTGATTAGTAGTGTGATCCTTAGCAAATTGTGAGACGAAAATCTAGCGGACAGAGTTTCAATCAAATCAAGTCTTGATTGAGATACATAACTTGAGTTGATTGAAAGATCGTTTAGATCCACTAGGATGGAATATTTCAGTTGATAGGAAAAGCGAACCCTCCCGGTGGTTTTCTTGACTCACCAACGGAGATATTTCATTCGATTAAATCCAAAACTTTGGCAATGGACTACTTTGATCCCACAAAGTCGATCTTGTGTTTCTCAGGCCATTTTTGTAAGATTGCATGCGGGCGGAAGTTTTTTATTTTATTTTTGTAATTATTTCTTTGCCATCAAAAGTTCATGTTCTTGGTTTGTTTTATGTTTTATGCCTCATAATCTACAGAACAGCACGCATGTGTGGTGATGTACTTCGTCCCTTGAGTGCAGGAAGGCTTTGCAATTTTAAAGAACTGCAAAGCCTTGATGCACTCAAGGGACACATTTATCAATTTTATTACCTTGGATAAAATATTAGACATAAACTATTTAATTTTTTTTTTCTTTTAAAAAAGTTTACATTTTTTAATAAAAATAGAACATGCGGCAGCCAAAATTACCGTGCGGGAGGGCATGAGGAACAGATTCTTAACGAGTGGTGAACATTTGGTACACCAAGCTACTTTGGGTATATTTTATTTATACCATGGTCGTCAGATTATTAAGAGTATATATTCAATATTCACTTCTAAACAATGCCCCAACGTGCAAATCTGTTTTTGTTTACATGAGCACCGGTGGGCGGTACTTCCGCTGTCAATTTTATTGCCGGAACGAAATGGAAAAATAAATGCACAAATCACTGGGCCATTTTCATTTTAATTACATTATAACGTACTATTTCAAGCTACGGATGCTTTATTAACATGAGACAACGCATGTTTGTTAATTATTGGTATCTTATGATGTAAACTTAATAAATAATTGCCGCCTTCATTTCACTCTTCTCGAGGCGATGACGGATAAATTTAGACAAGTTTGCATTCAGGTCGAGGTCGCCAAAGGGTCACCTTAGATGTAGTTCCGCTGTAGGTGTAAATTTTAACGACTGAAATCCTATTGCTGGCGTGTCCACCACGGTTGGTATGTAAAGCTAAAATTTATGTTATATGCTTTTATATATGTAATCATGGCATAAATGATGATTTATTTTTTTCAACACCAACAAGAAGAAACTAAATGTCTCTACTCAGGACACGAATACAAGATAGGAGAGACGTTCAAGAGCACAGATGGCTGCAACACATGCGGGTGTCAAAGGGGTGGAGGAATTATTTGCACCTTGATGATGTGCCTACAACCAGAAGGTTGAACGAGTCAGATTTGTTGAAATGCAGAATTAACAAATTAAAAGTATTGTTGGAAATGAAGAGAAAATTCCTATTAAATGAAAAAAATATAAACATTTTATATATATTTTTTTAATTTTCTTTTAACGTTTTACTTTGATTTCCTTCGGGCATTTGTCTCGTATTGCAGGATGATGCAGTTACGCATTGGTGTGCCGAGTTATACAGACATTCATAGAAAGAAGCGGGAAAGGGCACAGAATACCTCAAGAGAAAGAAGTTCACTTTTAAAATATTTTCGTTCCTTCAGTGTAGCAATATGCCATCTGCAATGCTTTAGCATTGCAGATGGCATATTGTTTCACTGAAATTTGCGGATGAAAAATAGAATACATATGATTGTGGAGACAGTACTACATAAGCGGATCAAAAACGAAAAGAGGGTACCCAGTCACCAATGAAATTATCCTACGTTCAATTCATGATCATGGAATTTATTATTATCATCGAGAGGTGTGAGATGGGGAATTTATTTATTGGGGGTTTAATGACACTTTCGACAATCAAGGTCACCTCGTGTCGGACAGTTTGGAGGTTGGAGAAGCCAGAGTACCCGGCGGGAACCACCGAACAACGGCGAGCAACTGTCAGACTCCCCATCGTACTAACTCTGCACATGCAAGGCTAGCATTGGTTGAAGACAAGCGAACCATCGACGCACAGTACGCCTTAGAGCATGTCTTAACGACTCCTGGCCCCCACGTGGGCAATCGGGAATAAGTGTCTTGCTCAAGAACACAACGCAGTTACTCCTGTCGGGGATCAAACCGTGGTCCTTTCGGTTAGAAGTCCATTCTGTAATGAGCCACCGTGCTTCCTTGTGAGATGGGGAAATCTCAGTCGAAGATATCACATATTTGACCAAGACACGAGTGTGATTTATCTCCCATTTCACATCACGTGACGTCTTCTGAATCAAACAACTTCTTGCGCAATGAATATTTCTTATGTTACGGATTGATCGTGGAGACCACGGAATTACCAATTCGGAAAAAGTATAAAAAACCAGCGTTAGCTCACGACAACGGTTGTTTAATATATTAAGGAGAGCTGAATCAGCTGAGATTCAGATGACGTCGCTTTTGAAATCATGGATTTCAATGACGTCATGTGCCATGTGGTGGGAGAAATAAGCATTGAGTGGTGTGCAGGACGGAGGGGGAGCTGTATTAATGCAAATGAAACGTGACACCATCTTTGTATACAAAAACATGGTTGCTTTGTGATCTAAAGATATTCAATAGGATGGGGTATGTTCGGAGGGTGCGTTCGGTTGAATAGGAGTAGTTGGCTGATTAGGATTTATCCCAAATCCTCGTCTACTTCGTAGAATTACCCATATAGACCCGACAACCACTCCAAATCACCCCAAACCTCCCAAGACTACCGAAATGGGATCGGATTCCTCCCCCCCCCCCCCCAGAATTCTTCTTTTTTCCAATCATAGGTACGTTCTTTCGTATAGGAGTCAATTTAATGACACAAAATCCACGGTTAGTTCTTAAAATTACCACACACAATCCGGCAACTATTTATTTGACGAGATTTCCCACCAAATCCCCGGTTTCTACCTGTTTAGTTAAGGTAGGATTCCCCAGAATTCTCCTTTTTCCCAATAATATACGCGTGCCTTTGAATAAATCCTTTTACCACAAATAACCCGCAACGACCCCAAATCACAAAAAATACTACCGACAAGGAAACGGACCTGGCGAAGCCACCATCTATGGCTTATAACGTTTGACCATTTTCCAAATTGTGCTATAAGGCGCGTTCGTGTTTTGTCTGACCTGAAACCCCTCTTGTTCTCAACCAAGGATAAGTGGAGGGCCCGCTTCCCATACAGGAAGGCCATGAAGGTTTTCTTGTTCTCATCATAACAATGAAGCGGTTTCTTATTGGTATAACAGTTTCTTCTTTATGGTACAGGACTTAACGTTAAAAATGTGGAAATCAATTTGAAAAATATTGACTGGATGAGGGTTAAATCATGGTAGAATGATAATGAGTAACATGTATGAGTTATATAAAGGCCATGGGAAGAGAAGGAACACAGAAACTGACATAAACACTAAGTTAAACATGAAAGTCTGAGCTAAACAGAAAACTAAACGTAAATAAATAAATAAAAAAGTTAAGAGAACGGTTTAAAACACATAGGGTGAGGGTTCAATAGTGGTAGAATGATAATAAGCACCATACAGAAGCAATATAAAGGTGGGATGAAAAGGTTGTCGGCAGCTGCCCTGAATAGAAATGTTAACGCACTGAAAATGTCTAAGTGTGAGCTAAGCAGAAAACTCAACGTTCAAAAGTTGAAGAGAAATTTGAATTGAAATTCAGTGGACAAGGGTGAAACCATGGTATAATGATAATGAAGAACATATATGAGGAATATAAGCACCATGGGAAGAGAAGGAACACAGCAGGTGACCTAAACAGTAAGGTAAACATGAAATTCTGAGCTAAACGGAAAAGTAAACTTAACTAAAAAATGTTAAGAAAAAGGTTTAAAATGCACTGGGTGAGAACGAAATAATGGTAGAATGATAATAAGCACCATATGGAAGCAATATAAGGGCCATGGGATGAAAAGGGTGTCAGCAGCTGACCTAAACAAAAACTTTAACACACTAAAAATGTCTAAGTGTGAGGTAAACAGGAAACTTAACATTAAAAATGGGTTGAAAAATTTGAAGAAATTTATTGGACAAGGGTTAAATGATGCTAGAATGATAATGAGGAACATGTATGCTGGTATATAAGCACCATGGGAAGAGAAAGAAAATAGCAGCTTACCTAAATACAAACTTAAACATGAAAGTAAACGTAACTAAAAATGGTAAGAAAAAGGTTTAAAACACACTGGATGAGGGTTAAGTAATGGTAGAATGATAATAAGCACAATACAGAAGCAATATAAAGGCCATGGGATGAAAAGGGTGTCGACAGCTGACCTAAACAGAAACTGTAACACACTGAAAATGTGTGTGAGGTAAAAAGAAGAGTTAACGTTAGAAATTTGATGGGAAATTTAAAGAAATTCACTGGAGAAGGGTTAAATCATAGAACAATGATACCGAGGAACATGTATGATGAACATAAGTGTCATGGGAAGAGAAGCACCACAGTAGCTGACCTAAACACTAAGTTAAACATGACATTCTGAGCTAAACAGAAAAGTAAACGCAACTAAATAATGTTAAGAGAAACGTTTAAAACTCACTGGGTGAGAGTTAAATAGTGGTAGAATGATAATAAGCACCATATGGAAGCATTATAAAGGCCATGGGATGAAAAGGGTGTCAGCAGTCGATGTAAACAAAAAATTTAACCCACTGAAAATGTCGAAGTGTGAGCTGAACAGAAAACTAAACTGTTCAAAATTGGAAGAAAAAGTTTAAGAAATTCACTGGACAAGGGTTGAACCATGGTAGAATGATAATGAAGAAGATGTATGATGAATGGGGAGAGAAGGAACACAGCAGGTGAGCTAAACACTAACTTAAACATGAAATTCTGAGCTGAACAGAAAAGTAAACACAACTAGAAAATGTTAAGAAAAAGATTTAAAACACACTGGGTGAGGATGAAATAATGGTAGAATGATAATACCTACACCATAGAAGCAATATAAAGGCCATGGGATGGAAATGGTGTCGGCAACTGACCTAAATAGAAACTTTAACACACTGAAAGTGTGTAAGTGTGAGCGTTAAATATTTGATGAACAATTTGAAGAACTTCAGTGGACCAGGTTTAAATGATGCTAGAATGATAAAGAGGACCATGTATGAGGAATATAAGCACCATGAGAACAGAAAGAACACAGCAGCTGACTTGAACACAAAATTAAACCTAAAATCTGAGCTAAACAGAAAAGTAAACGTAGCCAAAAGCGGTAAGAAAAAGGGTTAGAATGCACTGGGCAAGGGTTAAATAATGATAGAATGATAATAAGCACCATATAGAAGCAATATAATGGCAATGGGAGGAAAAGGGTGTCGACAGCTGAACTAAAAAAAGAAAATATGTAAGTGTAAGCTGAACAGAAAACTTAACGTTCAAAATTTGATGAAAAATTTGAAGAAATTCACTGAAGAAGGCTTAAATCATGGAACAATGATAATGTGGAATATGTATGAGGAATATAAGTGCCCTGGGATGAGAAGGAACACAGCAAAGGAAGTAAACACTAAGGTGAACATGAAATTCTGAGCTGAACAGAAAACTAAACGCAACTAAAAATGTCAAAATAAATGTTTAAAATGCATGATATGAGGGGTTAAGTCATGGTAGAATGATAATAATCATCATATAGCAGCATTATAAAGGCCATGATATTGAAATAGGGCGAGTAAGTGACCTAAACAGAAACTTTAACATTATTGGACACTTACGCTGACGCCGACCGATCGAGACATGCCATAAGCTCACAGAACTAAAGTTGGTGAGCTAAAAACGAATAAAAAAACCTGAAAATAGTCACAAATATCATCAAATTTCCGACAATTGGATCATATTTTGCAGTATTAAATTAAATAGTCGAATAATTAAATCCAACAACTTGAGAAAAAAAATTAAGAGCAAATTTGATAAGAAAATAGCCGATATGTTTACGTGTTTCCAAGGGGAAGGGATGTAACTTCATCTGTTGTTTTTTGAGTTTGTAAAAACAAAACAATTACTCACGCGTTTGGTCCAACTGATTGCTGAGCGTGAGAAGCGCGTCCACAAATTTGTTTCCTCCATGTTTCTATTGCGTTTCAAACGGGACAAAAACGTTATCTCCGCCAACATGAATGGTATAGGGGGATTTAATAACTGGATGTCTCATTTAAACACCTCCATTCGGCTCTGTGTTTAAAAACCGACATCCAGGTATTAAATCTCTATTTTCCATACATGTTGGCGGAGATAGCTTATAATTTCACCAGTTCAATGAAAGAAACTAAGGAATATTGCGAGCCAGAAAAACTCTAATGTCTATATTTTCCTCAGCTTTGCTGCAGTTACTGTTGCGAGAATTAGTTGCTAGTTCTTAACCACTAAAGGCCTATTTCCGACCTCTGAGCAGGTGCTCTTGACATGCCATCATGAGGAGGTCCTGCTGACAATATACAAATTACCTAGGCAGTGGTTTCTAGTCAAGTCTTGGCTGCCTTAACAGGCAGACAAGACTTAACTAGAAATCACTGCTAAGCCATTAGATGTATAGAGACTGTGGAATGATGGGAATTGAAGACTCTTGTACAGGCCCCATAGGGCTAAAACAATTTAGAATTTGAGAGTACTTTTTTAGCCAGTCAGTGCATCCAAGCCTCGAAATAATTTGACTGTCATCTGCAGAATGAGATCCCCGTGTAGCAGGGTAGCATCACTAAATGTATCCTCTGGGAATCTGAATCAAGGTCTCAAGCTTAAACAGAAAAAGGTATACAGAGGATAATTTGGCCCACTGTATGGGATAGCATCTGCAAATTCAACCTCTGGGGACTTCATTCTGCAAATGACTGATTGCTTATTTCTAGGCTTGTCTGGGCTTGTGTGCATCCATATTCCATAGTTAAAAACAAACATGTTGGCGGAGATAACTTATATCTATCTATATGCCAGCTTTGAAAGCACACTGCTACAAATGTTGGTGCTACAGAATCATGCCGAGTCACTTTTTTATGTCAGGAAATACTTGGTTTGGCCCTACAATTCGAACAATGTTTAGTCGACCCGTGGACGTTCAATTTGTGGTGCTGCACGCCAGAGTATTGTTTGCAAATGTGTTTGTTTGCAAACGACTGAGAAGCTTTCTAATTGTGTGGTCACCGTCTGTGTCTTGGTAATTTTGTTTGACTAAGCTTTGAGTCTGGCATCGGGCATAATAGCTGATTGATAGCCATAGCATCTGATTACCAGGGTAGCGGCCGTTGTGTATAACCTTTCGCATCTGTGCCCTTTTTCGAGTCTCGTCAAGAGGAACATCTCTCACATGTCTAAGCACTAAAGTATTTCTGATGACATACGCCGGGCAACATTGGCGCAGAAAAGTTAAGCTTACTTCCACGGGTTTATATGGCTTACGCAGAGAATTCCCCGAAAATACCGGATTATACGCAACCCGTGGAATCCGCTTAAAAATCACTTAAAAACGTTAATAAGAAGCTTTTCCTCCATTTTAGTAGGGACCATGGCTCGATCCCCGCCTGGGGTTGCTGCGTTGTATCCTTGGGCAAGGCACTTCACCCCGAGTGTTGTATGTTGGCTTTTTCCCCATTTCGCGGTAATTTGCCAACTAAATCACAGCCATTTGGGATTTTCGAGACAAAAGTGTATGGGATCCACCGAGAGGTGTCCTGCGTACAGAAATATGTACAAGTTCTGCTAAAATTATGGTCCATGTAAAAAATATCAACGTGATAGACAAAAAAAAAAAATGTTTATGTTGAATCTTCCCTATCTGCGCGGTATTTTTTGACAATAATCCGTTTTTCGGATGGCGGGAGGGTCTAAAAGCAATCACAATCAATCAAAAAACTGTTAGAAGTTAAATACACAGAACGACACACGCGTGTGAACGGATTAATGTATATAGTACGAGTGCCCGCTGGGAAGGATAAAACGAGAGGCCGTAGGCCTTGAGTTTCATCCTTCCGCGATGGCACAAGTGCCATATCGATTAACCATTTCACACGCGTGTGTCGTTCTGCGTTTCTTCACGCCTTCGCGTCTATAAAAACAATTATTAGAAGGACACTCAACATTTCATTTGACAATTATCAACAAAAAGAACACATTTTATCGCCAACCAAATTTGCGAGGGGAACCCGTGTTATTCTTTCGTCCCCTGAGTTCCAATATGTTCTATGTGTCTACTGATACATAGAACACATTGGAACTCAGGGACGATTTTCAGCTATCACTAGTGATTCAAATTGTAATTGCGTTGCACGCTTTGTAGAAAATTTCAGTGAAATTTCGCTTCAATTTCAAAATAGTCAGTCGGTCAACGATTTCCGTTCCGCAACAGATTTTCATTTTCCGCATGGCTTAGTGTTGCTATAGATGGGGATTACACAGAACAGACGTGTAATAAATGTATCTACAGTACGGCCACTGTGGACTGGTCACTTTCCACGCGTCGGCAACATTTTACGAATACAATAAAATTTGATTCCAAACACTAATTACAAGAACAATCATCAAAAATTTAATTAATGAAGCACCGGGTACAACCAAGTGCTCCGTTAATTAAAATTTTGCTGCTGATGATTTTTATTATCTGGTAAACGCTTGCTTGGAATCACTGTCCACGAGAGGATTATGACCATTCCCCGGCGGCTGTACTGTACCACTAACGACACTTGGGAGCTTTCTATTTAGTTATCTATTGGTGTTTAAGGTCACATACGTATGCACAATGGCTAACCGTGACAGTCTTACGAGTGGAGGAAGCCGGAGTACCCGGAGAGAACAACCGAGTATCGACGAGCAGCTGCCAGCTCCTCAACATACTAACTCTGTTCAAGCTCCGCTCAAGCAGGGTTACAGCGGTTGAAGACGTGCACCATCGACGCGCAGTACGCCTTAGTACAAGGCGTCATCGTGCCCCCATGTAGGTAACGGGATAAAGTGCCTTGCGCAAGGACATAATGCGGGTCGTCCCGGGCGGGGATCGAACTCGGGACCTCCAGCACAGAAGTCCAACAGTCTACCACTGAGTCACCGGGCTCCCTGAGCTTTCTATTTTATTATTCACTGACATGCCTTTAACAATGGGGATGTATGGGTGTGACATCCATCCCAATAATTTTAAAGTCGGGACATTTTCGTCTGGATTGGCGACTTAGATATTGATTGCTTCTTGCTGCTAATCATTGATTAACTTCCTCACGAGGCTAGATTTGCTACATACACTTGGAATGATGCCACACCCACAGTCGGTCTCATGCAGATGAAGGTCTGTGGACGATTCTGTCCCGGCATGACCAATTTTGAAATCGACGTTTGCTGAGTAAATAAAAATGTTGGAAAGCCCATCAGTCATAAATACTCTATGCATTCATCCACAAACAAATTTCCTGAATTTCACGTATATTCCTTTGAGCGCGTCGGCTCAGTGGTAATGGTTTGGACTTCAATCTAAAAGGTCCACGGTTTGATCCCAGCCTGGGATTGCTGCGTTGGGTCCTTGGAAAAGGCACTTCACCCCGATTGCCCATATGGGGGCACGGTAGCGTTGTGTAATAAGGCGCACTGCACGTTGATGCTTGTGCGGAGTTAGTACGTTGGGGAGTCTGGAAGTTGCTCGCCGTTGCTCGGTAGTTCTCACCGAGTACTCTGGCTTCCCACACCTATAAAACTGTCCAACATGAGATGACCCTGGCTGACGAAAGTGTCGTTAAACCCAAATAAATAAATATAAATAAATGAATAAGTAAATAAATAAATAAACACGTATGACCCGAATGACAAATATTCCAATTACATCAACAAGGCATGCGTTCAAAGAAGGCATGCCTTGATAAAGCAGTTGAAATAAGTTATCGGAGGATTGAAGTCATGACAATCGGGACAAAATTGGGTTTACACTCCACTAACCAATCGATCATGTGCACAGACGGCAGTGAATTTTCCGGAGCAAGGTCCGTAGATTAGGCCTGAACCGAACCTTCTGTGAGGTCCAGGTCTAATTTACACAGTAGACGAGTTCTGAATTGCGTAACTTCCATGTGGGCAGGATCTCCCCCCTCCCCCACAAAGAACATCCCACAGAACAGGATACTTGTTCGCATTAGTTTCTCGAAAGGATCTGTGATCGACTTTGAACAGGAGATAAGACATAATAGTCCAGCAGCCAGAGCACAAGGTGACGATCAAGGTGACGTTTATCTTTATCAACCTTACATTCTTCACCACAGAATAAGCAATCGGTTTTGAAGCAGAATCGCCTATCATCAGAACGACGAGACATTTTTGTTAAAGCAAACTCGTGCAATCAGACGCTTTCAATACAGAAGAGTGTCATTTCAGAGCTCTGGTTAGAGTTCCTGGATGCATGATTTGTAAGCATCAAGAGCGAGGTCACAATCGGAACCAAATCGTGGGCCTAAACTTAAGTGAAGATCACCACCTCCACACACTCCACTGTTACTGAGCATTGTCTTGAGCAATTGTATATGTTGATGAAATAGCAGCCCTATTACATGATTAGTAAACCTTCCAACGGGCGTGAAAAAAGAACAAAAACCGAACAAATAAACAAATGAATGATACTGTATTTCAGAATGTATACAATAACAATAAGAGTTGAATCACAATACAAGAAACGATATTTGCCTTCAATCATATAATAAAGATTCGAAATGTAAGAAAAGGTTGAGAATATGGGACAATCATGGAATACGTGCGCACGTATTGAGTGACCAGATGTCACTAAATGATTACCACCGTGGAGAGTATATAAAACACATAAAGCGAAAAACGTTTGAACTGCGAAACGCTCTTTATGCAGATACTTAGTAGATAACCTCGGTCTCGTATAGATGATTGAATATAGCCCTTACTGTTATAGGAATCATAACTGGTAATATTTCGCAACATATTTTCAGGTCTCATTTGATCCTTTGAGTAAATTCTCGCGGGTTCGGCTGTGTTTTTGTGAGCGGGAATATTTAAATTTCCGAAAGGCTGGTGACGACGCAACCGGTCTCATCTTGAAGGGGAAGGGCCATACTACACAAAACCATCGATAAAAATATAGAATATACCCATAATAGCTTGGTGTACCAAATGTTCACCACGAGTGGTGAAGTGGTGTTAACCGCGAGCCTTCGGCGCGCGGTTAACACCACTTCACCTCGAGTGGTGAACATTTGGTACACCAAGCTACTTTGGGTATATTTTATTTATACCATGATCGTCAGATTATTAAGAGTCGCTATTATTTTTTGTCGATTTTACTGAGCACCAGACCAACATACGAGTGAATCTGTTTTTGTTTACACGAGCATCGGTGGGCGGTACTTCAGCTGTCAATTTTATCGCCGAAACGAAATTAAAAAAAGAAACTGAGCCTTTTTCGTTTTAATAACATAATAATATACTATTTCGAGTTATGCATGTTTTATTAACATGAGACAATGCATGTTTGTTAATTTTTGGCAACTTAGGAGGTAAACCCATTTAAAAACGTAATAAATAATTGCCGCTTCCATTTCACTTTTCGTGAGGCGACGTAGGATAAATTTAGACAAGTTTGCATTCAGGTCGACGTCACCAAAGGTCAACGGGGATGTAGTTCTACTGTAGATGTAAATGTTTACTACTGAAATCCCATTGCTGGCGTGTTCATCACGGTTGGTGTGTAAAGCTAAAATTTATGTTATAGGCATTTCATATATAGTAGAATAGGTAATCATGATATAAAACACTGTATACGCCAAAACAAGCATCGGCCAAAAATTGTCATTTGGCTGCTGGACTGTAACTAACTTTAACGTGGTTTATTTTAACAAAAAAAACAAAGGAACAACATCTGATCAGCAACAAAATAAAACAACTTAACAAAATAAAAAACTATATTCCTATTCGTTACACTCAACTACTGTCCCTATCCCCTCGACCAATATTCTGCATTTTACTGTCCCAGATTTTAATCCTTTCGACATGGCCTTGAGAAAAATATATAAAGCCAGGCAGAGAGTCATCACTTATGGAGAGAAGTGATGTTACTACATCATTTCCTCGATACAGGCGGTTCTCTGTGCTCTCATTTTTCAGTGCCAAATGGACAGACCTGCTAATTCTACTCTAGAACCTAACATTGTCTATTATTGGGAAGCGGGAACGAAGCGTGCTCTTCTACGGGCGAAAACACTCTACTAACCTACGTAGTATTGGTTGCTTGCAGCCAGCTAAATCAAAAATGAGCCAAGAAAACTCTCTTATATAAGGAAGTATTCCGCCTAAAAAAATACAAACACGGTAAGCTGATTGATTCCTCGTTATGACCATGTCCAATCACAAAACAAGACAACCAATTAAATATAGTAATTCATTACGATACGGAACTGACCAGAAAAAGTATACCTTTCCAGTGAACTGATAAATGACGATAGAAAAATTTATAATTCTTCACTGACGTTTTAAACCTTTACATTCCCTCCTCCTCGAAAGGAAAGGGCTCCATGTGCATAAATATTAAAGGCAGATATTCCCGTAACAGGTGGAGAAAAGTAGATAACTTAAAGGACTAAAATTGGCCGAAGAAATAGGTACCCTTCTGGGCACAATGTAACCAGCCCAGATGACTCCCAAATAAGGTCATCCGAGTGGGATGCAATGTGTCAAGGGAGGCAACTAAACACGCAGTTGGAGAGAATGGGGAAAAACAAACAAATACACTAGTTAATTCAATGGCATGCTTGATTGAATCTGAACAAATCTTCCCTCTCAGATTCCTGTGCTATTTCAATGCATCCAAAGTGGTCTGTCAATTTCTTTTCATTCGTCGATTACACATAGTTTCTCCTTTTTCACTGATATCTATCACCATTTCCTTACATCCTACTAGTGGGTTCCTTGTCCTTTCGAGTAAGCAGCTGAGTCGGCAAACGTTCTCTCAATATTCGACGATCAGCCGTCACCCTATCTCTAAACTTAACATGTCTGCTAGACACTGGCAGAGAAGGCATCACCGTGACTTCTGGATCCATAGATAAGTGATTTAGTTCTGGCTGACCATTGTTTTCATCTGCCTCTGCATTTGCCAACTGTTTGGACATTTTATTCAAGTCATCCCAAAAATGTTGCTGCAGTTGGTTATGTCGAACATAACGGAATAAACACAGTTCACAAAGGAACATTACAATGGATGAAAAACGATGCCAACTAACCCAATGCTGCTTCATATGAGAGTATTTGTTGAAAACCTCTTTGCGACAACCATTCACCCCGCAGGCCATACCCTCCAATGGACGTTCTGGGCCGATATTCCTATCTAACTCGGCGATTTCTGTTTCATTGGCCATCACATCAAGTATATCTTCCATTTCTAAAAACAATATAAAAGGCTTATAAGTTTTCAACAACAGCAACTTCATTTGTTTTATGTTTTCTTTATTTATCAGACTAAAGCATATTATAAATGGTACAAGTTAGATATTATTAGTTACCCCGTGTCTGATCAAGTGGTACGGGTTTTTACCTACCCGAAGCCAGCCGTATCCCATAAGGCCTCATGGGATACGGCTGGCTTCGGGTAGGTAAAAACCCGTACCACGTGATCAGACACGGGGTAACGAATTTATCTATTGACTTTCCTTTTTAGAAGTACAATCTATTTCATGTGTGAACACACACAGCATGAGATCTTTTATCTTCCATTGTTGAGCCATACAGGTTTCTGTGGAATTTTTGTGCAAAAGAGTTTTTGTGAAAATATACCGATATGACTAGTATAAAAAAATTATTGAATTTCTTTTTTTCTTTTTTGTCTCAAAAACATAGCTTATGAACCCCACATTGGAGGGTACTCGACAAGCTCATTCCAATAAGGGGTCATGAGCTATATTTTGGAGGTAAAAAATTAAAATATAATACATGTACACTGTAAAACTGGAATGACGATTTTTTGCGAATAGTGCAGGCCGTGATCAGACATGGGATAACAAATTTACATGTATCTATTGACTTCTACGGGGTATGGACAATTTGTAGATTTCGGAACGAGGCTTCCACCGGGTATGTGAAATTTGTCAGTGGCTGGGCGGACGTATCGTGGGTTTCAATGAATATGGTCTCATACCACGTATCTATCAACCAATCAAATCAAAAAATTCACTTTAGTCAATAGATAATATTCATTTCCAAAGAGTCTCATGCAGCATTATCAGCCCCTGTACCACAAAATTGTCACAAGCCGGGAATGACATCTGTCGCTACTAAATATGTACCCCATAAATGTTGAAAGGCTTAACGATACTGCCACATCTAGTCCTCTTAGGACTCCCCTTCCATCACCAGATTCTAATCAATTCCCTATCGTATCACAGTTAATGACTGGCTGTTCACTGACCAATCTGGAATCAGCTACATTTTCATCACTTCAACTGGACGCAGTCTCTTCTGTCACAGTTTTCTGAGAAACTTTATTATTTCCAAAAATCAAGTTTTCTGGACAATTGCGATCAGTGAAGGGTTTGAGATGGTCTACATGTACCACTACACGAGGTTCACCACGGCTTTTCATTATTTAATAATCGACTGCTGACAATTTCCTCATTACCAGATAAGGCCCTGTCCATCCTTGGTCCAATTTTTTGACGACAGCAGGAGGATACTACCTTCCAACCCAGTGTCCATGGGGTTCAAGGTCTAGCAAAATGTCTCCTGTCTATCTGCTGTCTTCAACAAAAACATATTGGAATGAGTCTCTTGCTGCATTCTGTACCCAATGGATGTAATGTTATGGACATTTGTTTTCATTAACTAATAGCCTCTAACCATGATATCCAAGGGGCAATCAATTTAAGCAAGACAATGTTTAAATTTAAAAAAAAAAAAAATTAACAGCAGATAGTAGTTGTCTGTATGTGACACAATAATTTTGCTGAGATTTTTTAAAACTATGACTGACATACGCTATAACTTTTTCTTCCCCATTTTGAACTTGAGATAGCACGACACCCATCCCTGTCAAACTAGCATCAGTGACCAGAATTAACAACCCATTGCTTGAAAGATGTGCTAAAATGGAAGCAGATATGAGTAACTCTTTAAGTTTTATCTTCTTCACAGTTTCACATTTATCATTTTTTCTGGTAAGTTTTGTCAATGGTGAAGCTTAAGCAGCAAAGTTTACTATAAAGTGATGATAATAACCTGCACAACCTTAGAAATTCTTTATTTCAGAAACAGAATTAGCTGCTTGTTATTACTGAATAGCATCCTTCCGATGATCCCATCTAAAGCCTTCCTCTGAAACTATATGACCAAGATATGACACTACAGATGCAAATAACTGGCACTTTTAAGGTTTTAGTTTTAAACAGGCATTTCAAAAACATTCAAAAATAGATCTAAGATTTTCAAGAGCTATATCAGAGGATGCCCCATATACTATGACATCATCCAGAAAACACAAACATTTAGACCACAGAATCCACGATGAAACCAACTCCATTAATCAAGAGAACGTGGCTGCCGCATTACAGAGGCTAAAACTCATTATGTTAAACTCATTTGTCCCTATATCCAGATAAATTCGGTCTTTTGATTTGTCAGAATGCCTTGGACAAATAGCCATGGTAAAGGATGCACCCAACATCCAAGGTATATGAGAGCGTGCGACATCCAGGGTATAAGCGCGCGCGCGTAACATCGGAGGTGTATGGTTTAAATGAAAACCTTCTGCTTTTGCTCGCCTCGAAATAAAAATCGAACCAAAAAACCCGAAAATAGTCACAAATATCATCAGATTTCCGACAATTCAATCATAAAAATAAAATATGAGCAAATAATTCGTTCCCTGAGTACCAATGTGTTCTATGTGCCAGTAGGCACATAGAACACATTGGAACTCAGGGGACGATATGTCAACAAAATAATGTTTACTCGTTTCCTTAACAACCCAAGGGATGTAACTCTATCTGTTGTCTTCTGTGATTACAAAAACAAAATTATTATCACGAATTTGGTCCAAGTGATTGTGGAGCTGAGAAATGCGTCCACAAATTTATTTCCACTAAGTTGTATTGTGTTTCAAACGGGACAAAAACGTTATCTCCGCCAACATGTATGGTATATGGAGATTTAATACCTGGATGTCTCATTTAAACACCTCGCCTGCAGCTCTGTGTTTAAAACCGACATACAGGTATTAAATCTCCATATACCATACATGTTGGCAGAGATAACTTATAATAACACTTTATGGGTAACAAAGGCCAATTTAGCTTTATTATCTTCATCCATGCCCCCTTGCCAGTAACCACTAGTGAGGTGTAATGTACTAAACCACTGTGCATTTCTTAATGTATCCAAAATGTCATCAATACGTTTCTGGGGAAAAACATCTTTTTCTGTTAATGGGTTCAATTTCCTATAATCCAAACAGAAACGCACTGTGCTATCCCTTTCGATAACTATCACTACCGGAGATGACTTCGGGCTGAAACTAACTTCTTCTACGCCATCCTGCATCATTTTATCTACTTCTTTATCAACCATCTCCCTATTAACAATGGAGTACCTCCTTGGGGTAACTTAATTGACTTTTCTTGCCCTATACCTATTTTATGCTTTACCAAATTTGTTTTTCCCCATTTGCCATCTGGATGAACAAAAATATCCTAAAACTCCACCAGGAGGATTATTACTCTTTGATCCTCTTCTGAACTAAGGTTGCCAAACAGCCCATTTATCAAAGGCATTAAATGAATAGGTAGATTTTCAGTTTTAAATTTATGGGTTCTTTGGTCATCCTCTACAGGGCTAACACTCGCCACTATACAATGACCATTGATTTTCACTTTCCTTGCAAACAATTTGAACACTGACATAAGAATATCCTTATTTATTTTCAGTATTAGCCATGCTCTAGCCATTAACAACCCTCTTCCAATAAACTTTTCAATTTATTAAACTCGTTCTGTATTGTTTGTAAATATATCAGGTTCTGTTTTTCATCACAAGCAAACTTAGCCTGCTTCTTCCATACAAGAGAAACAAGTTCTTCTAGCTCAACTTGTTTCTTCTTCAGTCAAAACTGACATCCATCAAATGTTTAAATTCTAGCGCATAAGGTATTGCTTCATTCCGAGTTTTTGGTCTGTTGAATTGAACATGTTTCCAAATTTCATTTAGTACCAACCCGTGCATAAATTAATCAATGGCATAGGATTCCTTCAATGAATTGGGCAAAATTGTGTTTGATAATCGTCTTAAAGCATACCCAAAGTTGGCAGAGGTGTCTGAATTTTTACTTTTTTATTTCGAAATTCCATTCTACATGCTAACACACATCCTGGTGGTTTGAATCTCTTCAGAAAAGCGTGTTTTATTTCGGCATAATTACCAACCTGTCTGAGAATAAGTTCACCAAGAATTTTCTGGGCAGACCCTACAGACTCATCATCAACTGTTCGTTTTTTACGGACTCATTCCAATCATTCCAAAGATCCACCTGCTCAAAATGAATTAAATAGTCCTAAAAATCAGAGGATCCATCAAATGTTTGTGGTTCTTTATTAATTTTCTGGAAAGTTTTAACTTCATTGCCAGGTATCTATTTATTTATTTATTTGTTTATCTAGTACCCGGAGAGAACCACCGAGCAACGTCGAGCAGCTGCCAGCTCCCCAACATCGTAACTCCGCACCGCAGCACAGGCAGGGTTAGATTGGTTGAAGACATGCGCACCATCGACGTGCAATACGCCTTAGTACACGGCGTCACCGTGCCCCCATGTGTACAATCGGGGTGAAGTGCCTTGCCCAAGGACACAACGCGGGAGTCCGAATCGATCGCTCAGACGGTCACCCATCCAAGGGCTAGCCGGGCTCGACGTTGGTTAATTTCGGTGATCTGACGAGAACCGGTTACCACAATGGCATCGCGCCCCCCTGCCAGGTATCAGAACTACTGGCACAAAGAACACATTGGAACTCAGGGGAGGAACTGTGTATGGTACACTTACACGACATACTTTCAGCTTATTTGTGAATGAACATATCAAAACACTCTAACGGGGCATGTTCTGTCGGCAATGCCACCTCGCTAAGGCCGATCCTTTTAACTTTCCAAACGTGGCATCAACGACAATGAAAGCACCGTCATCGGCTACTTCACAGCAATTTTCGTGCTTTATGATTACTTTGATATCTCTGCAGAATAATTGGTACGATGCCATGTTTGTCATTGTGATGTTGGGGACTGGCTCGGTTCAAGTACGAATTTCTCCAATCTGATTATGATGTCACCCAATTGTTGACTTGTCCCGGTACCGGTTTCGACGGGGCAGGCTCTGTCCAGTCCCGGTACCGGTTATGTTGGTACAGGCGGTACTTTGACATGCCTGATCAGAACCTGAGTTTGGGACACTTGCCCCCGAATAAAGATGTTGAGGCTCACTGAATCCATAAGGCCCATTTGTAAATATTCTGTATAAAGGAAGACATTCACAATAAATACTCTGAGCACTACCCCAAGGAGTCGATGGTGATATGGGGGTTCAAGTGATGAGCATCTTTGATTCATGGAAAATTCACGCTTTTGCACATAATATGGATTTTCAAATCCGGAAACTGATGTTTTTATCCTCACCAACTCATCCATATTAGAAGGTATATAACCCCCAAATGCCCGAGAACCCAGTATCTGCTTATCAGACATAGGTAGATTAGAAAAAAGAGAATAATTATTAGTTTGGGTAACAAAGAAACTCGGACCAAGACACTCCCTTCTGATATCTATCATAATTTTGCTAATCTGCTCCCTCGACAAATCAAAACCAGAATACTGTTCAGAATATCTAGAAAATGCTTTGTTGAAGAAATATCCCCGTATCATCTTGGAACAGGTTCCCTGCTATCAAATATCACCCCTTGGGCTATACGTGAGAGACTTTGAATCCTGGCATATTTCATCGGGGGAATGAACACTATATTTAGATGTATTTGACGACCTAGGTTCACCTGAAAACATCTGTGTATCTTCAAATGTTTGATAGAACCGCACTCTGTCAGCAGCAGCAGAAACCTTGATTGATTGATTGATTGATTGATTTATTTTGCAACATAAGAATATACATGGTAAAATAAAACAGGTTATAGTTAAATGCGCTGCAAGGAAATGGCATAGCCTGAGAGGCTGTCTTCCTGCCATTCCCTTTTGACGAAAAGTATATTCATGACAGCAAGATTTGTGTTGATGGCTCATTAGGTTTAGTGATGGAACCTCTTCTTGGAAAGATACTATGGGGAATAGTAAACAGTTTGTGAGAGAAACGCTACCAGTGTGCGTGTGGGCATATCAACCCCTCGAACATAGAATACAAAAAGCGCCGATGAGCCGTCGGTCCGCGAACCGTTGGATAAGACCAACCCCCACGACCGAAAACCCATCGTCAGTTCCTGTGGCCTATATTCGCCAGTTATTAGAAACTTGTCGGTGGAGAATTCACCACTGATACCTCTGTAGCGTCCTCCCTCACCACTCTACAAGGATGTAGACAAGGGATACGACTTTTTTTGTTCAGTACGATAATTAATATTTATTTATTGATGTTTAAGGTCAAATATTTATGCACAATGGCTAACCATGACCGTGACAGTTTTACGGGTGGAGGAAGCCGGAGTACCCGGAGAGAACCACCGAGCAACGACGAGCAGCTGCCAGCTCCCCAGCATCGTAACTCCGCACTGCAGCACAGGCAGGGTTAGATTGGTTGAAGACATGCGTACAATCGACGTGCAGTACGCCTTAGTACACGGCGTCATCGTGCCCCCACGCGGGCAATGGGGATGAAGTGTCTTGTCCAAGGACACAACGCGGTTGCCGCAGCCGGGATTCGAACCGAGGACCTCTCGGCTTGCAGCCTGCACTCTACCTACGGAGCCACCGCGCTCCCCACGATAATTAATACAATAAGTAATACACTAAGCAACAATTCGGTAAGGGCTATAGTTTCTATCATTGGCACATTAGGTTTAGTGATAGAACCTCTTTTGGGATAATATTATGGTGGATAGTAAACGGGTTGTGAGAGAAACGCTACCAATGTACGAGAGGGCATATCAACCCCCCGAACATAGAATACAAATGGCGTCGATGGGCCGCCAGTCCGTGAACCGTTGGATAAGACCAACCCCCACGAGCCGAAAAAAACAACAAAAAACCCTTCCCTTTAGATTCCGCTACAGAAAAAGCTGAATATCCACTAGAATGATGACTCTATAGCCTAGTAACAGGTGGTAAATCATGTGTCCTCTGCACACTGGACGCCTTGCTTTGTTTTGACTCAGAACTGGAGTAACTAAAAGTATCAGACCTAAAGACAGATTCGTGCGTTTTTACAAAAAAACAATATTCAAAATGTTCTCATCTCTCTGGTCCTTGAACGTTGATTCAAAACACTATTATTTACGAAGTACAAGAAAAGGGCAGCAAACTCTCAATCTGAAAAAAAACTTTGTTTAACCCTTTACCTAACGTAACGGCCAAAACCGGCCAGCGCTATTCTCAAAAATCGCCAATTAAGTTTCATTATTTTTTTCATTTTTTGGCTCAAAAACATAGGTTATGGCCCCTCGTTGGAACGAGCTCGTCGAGCTCGTTCCAACGAGGGGTCATAACCTATGTTTTGAGACAAAAAATGAAAAAAATTAGTTATTCAAGAATTATTTTTGCAAGTGTCGTCTGCTTTTCAGGTTAGGTAAAGGGTTAACCAATGAAATATATAGAATAAATAGGTACTAGGCTGGGTAATCAGATTTAAACCATGAGTAGGATAAGGATTTTAACTACTCAACTTTTACCGAGTTGTTAACACCCTTATTCCAAAAGTGATTTAAATTTGATTACCGACCCTTGTATCTATTTGATTTATTTATACCACGCTTTTGATAAATAATCGACTTTGTCACTTAAAATGGAGAAAAAATGACTCTTTCTATCGCAAACACACGTTTGTTTTGTTTGCATCAACGCCGGTGGGCAGTACTACCGGTTGTACGTGAATGCCTGATTGACAGCTAGACACATCGTCAAAGTTGATTGAATTTACCTTGCTTTTTCAGTCAAATTATTCTTAACAATTCTTAAATTTTATTTTAAATATTTAATTATAGGTATTTTTAACTTAATAAGTCATTGCACACAGTAGATAGTACTGCGAAATGTCGTATGTTTGAATGAAACATCGCGAAGTGTGAGCGTATTGAAGATGGCAAATTGCATTATGCCATATAGTGGGGCGGATTGCTATAAAAATAGTTCAGTTTGTGATACAAGCATGAAATTTAATATGGAAGTCACTTGTGGTATATAGAGTACATTAGGATAGTTGGCCACGAAATATCTTATTATTTTCAAGATGGCCACCGGAAGTGAAACAATTTTCACTATTGGTGATGTGAGTGCAGCATATATGAGTGAAACATATAGCATTAAAGCAATTTTTCTGCTGTTATATCATTCCTTTATGCAAACCAAGACTGAATATGAATTGAAATAATGAATAGCAACGACAATTGTGGTTTAAAAAGCTGTGGAAATGTATGGCAAGGGAAATAACTCTGTATGCTCAAGTGTGCAGTTACCAGGGATTTGTTTCTTTTTTAAACGTACACGTATTTTCAAACTAAACCTCATAATCTGCAATATCAATGCCAATGTTTTGTATCTCATGCATTTAGAATCAATGCCCGTATATATCACAGGTGTATTTGTTGATACTACCTGCTTTCTTGGCAGTTACAGGAGCAAAGTGCAGTGCATGACAATCCTGTGCAGTAGCATTTGCAATTTCCAGTACATGTTGAACGCTTGCAGCAGCACTTCTGTAGTTCTTGACAGCACTCTGCTATAGCAGAGAGTGTTGTCCAGTGTGGCTCCCACAAATTGTTGTGTTTAAGCCAACCCCAGCTGATAGGATCTGGTAACTGTTGCACTGGAGAAGAAGCCTGGCCCCAAACATGACCCGCTTTGAAAACTACCCTTTTAACATGCTCATATAGGGATGCCCTAGTTGGTGGTATGCCATTGTATGGACGTTGCTTTCGAGCGAACAAATCAAAGCGACATTCGTCTACTCTGTTGTGCTTGAACGGTCGTACACATGACAACAAAATGTTCCAAGATATCCATGTCTGCCTCTGTAACTTCATTCTGTGGTGAACTGAGTCGACAGAAAACCTCTGTTGCAGCCTCATACACATTCCATGCCCGCCAAGCAGATTTCTTTCCTTTTCCCACAAAGGCAGACACTGTATCACACCCTGTAAAGGCATGAAAGAAAGGTAAAGCACTTGACCGAGGTCCAATTGATTTGGTAATGTTGTGTACTGGGAGCCAGCGGAAGTTTTGTCCCTTCCCAAAAGCTAACCACATTGAATTAATCTGGAGGTCAGTAAACACGGAGATGGCTATAACAGCAACATCTGTGTCGGACGTAACAACAGTCATGCTATTAAAACCTGTAACAACAGCCGCATGTTTGGCATGAACAAACATACGGGTGTCTGCCTCTTCATGGTTACAGGGTGACAGCATATCTGTGTTCAGTTCCTTATTACAGACAACATCATCCCCTTTAGTGACAACAAAAATGCTGTTTGTCTGAGCATTTACAATTCTATCTGCCAAAAATCCAAACAGTTCAGTTTTATTTTCATCACACCTCAGGAAATTGCTCGACGACTTTGGTACGTTACTCTTACCTACCACTTTTCTTGGAAACCCAGCTCCCCTTTTCTGTCGAGTTCCTGCTTTGAGGCTACTTTCGAGGTATACATCAAAAACAACATCTACTCTTGTACATTTTTGTGCACATCTTACAATGTATGGTATAATAACCACAGCAGCATAGTCATCAAATGTTTTAGCAGTTCCAGGTGGTTTTGCATTGATCATACCCGCATCATCTATAATCATAACTTCAGTATGAGGGTCTTCTACTCAAGCAGCTATCCCTGTCTCTAAAATGTCCATCAGCTGTGATTTTACTCCAGAGTTGAGCATACCATTGTGTGATAATGATGGTGGGTACTGTTGGTTTTCATTTTAAAAAAGTTTTGAAGGTCACACTGTCGATTTTGGCACGATATAAAAAGTCGTGAAAAAAGTTGACAGTCATTTTTCAAACTCTCTATTTTCAGATTCCCCAGCGTAGTATGAGGCTTGATTTTTTTGCTGAAAAGGGAAAGCTTATTTTTGCCAAGGGTTCATGAAAACTTTCTTGTCCATTAGTTGTCGATTTTTTCAGGAATTTATCATACTGTTTTCTGCCAACAGGTAAAAGCTGAGCCATCGACTCGTTTACCTTTTTATCCGCAACCTCTTTGACATCGAGGGAATAAAGGTCTTGTGAATATTCTTCAAATGGACTGCCATACTCAGATATTGTTGAAATTAGTCTACAGACTTTATCCTGAAAGTCCTTCTGAGCAGCAGGGGTATCGTCATGGTGTCTTCTGATTCGTTTCAACTCTGATTTGCCAGCTGCATCTGCAAATTCATCGATAACCCTGCTTATTTCCGGCCCCGCTACCATCCATCGCCACAGTGCTGCTGGGTCTTCTGTTAACCCAATAGCTCCACGGTCACCCTTAACTATTGCATTATTTTGCTCGAGAGCTTGGTCGATTGCGATACCAGAGAACACTCGTTTAGATCTGTGGACAGCAAAATGACCCTTGCAAAATTCTGTATATATATCAAGATGTAAAGTCTCAAGCCCGACCATATCACGAAGGTGAACTGAGAGCCACCGGGCATAATTTATATGGTCCAGGACAAAGAAGTAGGGAATAAGTTCAGCTAGTGATTCTTTGTACAGTAGAAAATCACTTTCACGAAATGAACGGACAAAACAAAGTATCAATAACTCTAGTTTTAGAATTGTGGACCAGAACTGAAACTCTGGGATCTTTTCTACAAGGGGCGGATTGAGGCTGTATGGGGGCTGAAGGGTAAAATCAGTGTGTGACAGGATCGTAAATTGGACATTTACTAACAGTTGCTCAGTGATAATCTATGAGTACTCCGGCTTCTTCGACCCATGAAATTGTCTGACCTTATAAGACAAACGGTGTTGAAAGTGCTGTGATACCTTAACCCTTCACCCAACGAATCGGCCACATCCGCCGCATAATATGCAAATTCAACAGCTGAAAAAATATTATATTTAAAAAAATTCCAACAAAACCATATCATGTGGCCCCTCTTTGGAACGAGCTTGTCGAGCTCGTTCCAATGAGGAGTCACATGATATGGTTTTGCTGAATTTTTTTTAAATTTAAAAAAATTATATTTAAAATAATAAATTATACACGATCTTACAGCGGTGAATATTACCAGTCCGGTCTGTATTTAATGATAACACATCTTTTGGGGCAAATCAATCGAAAAGTCGGAATATTCCGGACAGGGAATCAAAGCAGTTTCCGTTTCAGAAGCGGAATCTTCTGGAGGTCTTCTCATCAAGTCTACAATACAGGAGGGGCGCGGTGGCGTTGCGGTAACGTTTCTCGTCAGATCACCGAAGTTAAGCAACGTCGAGCCCGGTTAGTCCTTGGATGGGTGACGGTCTGCGCGATCGATTCGGACTTCCGCGTTGTTTCCTTGGGCAAGGCACTTAACTCAGATTGTCCACATGGGAACACGATGGCGCCGTGCACTAAGGCGTACTGCACGTCGATGGTGCGCATGTCTTCAACCAATCTAACTCTGCCTGTGCTGCAGGGCGGAGTTACGATGTTGGGGAGCTGGCAGCAGCTCGTCGTTGCTTGGTGGTTCTCTCCGGGTACTCCGGCTTCCTCCAACTGTAAAACAGTCACCGACACGATATGACATGGCTGTTAAAGTGTCGTTAAACCCCAATAAATAAATAAATACAGGAGACCTGATAATTGGAGAAGAGCTCGGGAGAGGAGGGGGTCTTGGCAAGATTTTAAGACAATTTGGACGATTCCAAAATCCCCAAAAAATTACGGCTCGAGTCGAATCATCGGCACGATTTCGAATCGCATTTCGAAGCTTCGCAGAGCTCTGTCAGCAACACAACAATAAACGATTGGCTAAAATTGAATTCTAACTTGCATTGTGGCCGCCACAAAAACATTAATGCTGAAACTCGATATAAAAGCGAATAAACATTAAACGAAACGGTTTACAAATATTAACCCTTTGAACCCTGGTTGTCATTTCAATGGCACCAATTGGAAGAGACCATGTTCATTATTTGGGGGTAGACCCATTAATATTGTCATCGTGCAGCTATGGGGTTGCACGTTGAGAATATTGCTTGGTTAGTTTACCCCACACATCCACTCAGCAGTCATCCTACTTGACCCTTTATCCAAGGGAAAACCGGCCAACGCTATTCACAAAAACCGCCAATTAATTTTTATTATTTCTTCATTTTTTTCTGTCTCAAAAACATAGGTTACGCCCCCTTATGCCCCTCTTCGAGCTCGTTCCAATGAGGGGTCATTTAAGACAAAAAAATGAAAAAAAATAGTTACTCAAGAATTTTGATTGCAAATGTCTGCTTTTCATGTTAGGTAAAGGATTTTTGAAATTCTTGTGTATCATGTTCCTGGAGCGGAAAAAGCCTTTTCGCGGATTCAAAAGGTTAAGATTGGCTGAAAATAAAATCCCTACCCAAAGCGTTAATCGTATAGGGGTAAGGTATGTTAGTGTCAGGGTGAGTTGAGAATGGAAAGATGATGTCTCGAAGGTTCAAAGCGTGTGGGTCCAAAGAGAAAATACCTAGGAGATTAGTGACAGGAAGGTGCTCCAGATAGATGCTCATTTTTTTTTATTTTATATTTTCATTTTTTTAAAGTTTTAAAGCCATTTGCTGTATTATGAGAACTATTTTAACTGTATTTTCTGTCTGCTGGGGGAGGAGGGAGGTACTTTTGGGCTCCAAATTTACATCATTTTCTGCAAATGCTAACTCCTTCTACTGTAAAAGTGACAATTTTCATTTTCAGACAAAACAGATTGAAAATTCTTCGGCACTATATATAGTGATACAGCTCGTATTTATAAACGATACATGTTGCCCCTTTCAGAGATTATTGGAACTGGCCTTTGCTCCTTATAAATCACCACTTCCAACTGAATTTTGTTTCAGTATGTGTTCTTCGTGTGTATGTTTGCTGTTAGAAACAAGCGACAAACTATCTCTTCTTGTCCGCCCATTATGGAACATCGTAATGATGGCGATAATTGAAAGTGGCACAAGGTGGATTTTCATAAATTTGCTAATACGGTGAAGTTAACTGCGACAGAATTGTTTTCCAATTATTTGGGTCGACATGAAGATAGCTAATCAATGTGTGTCGGCTCCAAACAATACCCGTCTAAAATGTAAATGTTTTCTAGATTATCTAATTATCAGGCATTCCATAGAGCTTTAAATAATGCATGAGTTCGCCGGCCACCACTGATATCAGAGTGAGCAAAATCTCAAAAATCACTCTATCCGAGTGACAGGGATGTGGCTAGATGGTTTCAGCTGGGGGGTGGGGGGAGGTGCCACCTGCGTAAATTCCAACTGTGAGTGGTTTCGATAGGTGGTTGCACTGCAGCGCTGGGTGATATCTTTTAACCCTTTACCCAACGAATCGCCCGCATCCGCCTGCGTAATATGCAAATACAGCTGCTGAAAAAATATTATGTTTTGAAAAAGTTCAACAAAACCATTTCATGTGACCCCACAATGGCCATTTTTCATCGTAACGGGTCAATACTCATTAGCGCATCTAGATGTCACATTTTTTGAAAAAGTGGCAAAACGCAATAGCATACGCCTAGATGCTGTTTAAAACAAATATATAGAATTTCAAAACCACTGATTGGTGAATCCGGACTGTAGCGTGTGCCGGACGATTTAACATCGAAACCCCGCTACCGGGGCTATGTTTCCAGAGTTTCTACAAAGAAATTCAATAGCTCACATCGATATGTAATTCCAAGCATAGATATATGCAATTAAAAGTTAATTGAATGTGAGGCAGACTGGTGTGTAAAGGAACTGTTATTGGATAATAGGTCAACTCCAAAAGGCCGCCAAAACGGTAATTCTCCATCGAAATGTCGTAACAGGCAATAGCACCGAAGATGTTATTCTTAACTGACATATTACATTCAAAACCATCAGTTGATGAATGTGGGGTTGTAAAGTATGCCAGATGATGTAATAGCAAATCCCAGGAAGCCATAAGTTGCCATGCTTCAAAGTCGACAATGAAACCCAACACCTCACACCTGGGTGTCATCCCAAGCTTACGTATAATAGTTCAACCTGATTGGATGATAGGTATGATGTGTAGGGAGCGACCGAGGGATTGTAGGTAAAATAAAATAAGGTTGGGGTCTCAGAGGTGCGGGACAACTTGAAATGATCAACCTTGCATTCGTCTCCAGTAAGGAATAACACTCCACGTTTAGTGAGATCAGCCTTGTGATTTTTGACTCAAAAAGATCATTTGTTGTCACAACGGACGATAATACAGGACGGCGAACTAAAAATAAAGTCCGCTGTCACGTGAACTAAAAATGTACCTTGACTAAGTGATATCGTATTTATTCATTTTAATTAAATCGTGTCTTATAACGTCCAACCACCGACACCAGAGGGCGCTGCATTATCCGCGATAATGGACATTCACTATCTCAGGTAGTGGATGTCCATGTATTACCGATGATAATGCCGTATCCCATGTAGAGATTGGCGATATACCGAAAACCCGAACCGATTCTGATATCATGGGGATAACGAAAAACCGAACCGAACCAATCGTTGAATACCTAAACTGTCTGAATTTTCGAAGTTTCCAACATTCTCTATTTATAAGTCACTGTTGAGGCTCGACAACAGTTGAAAGGTTCAGTTTCACGAAAGAAGTGACTTATTTTCTTTTTAATTTTGTTAACCCTCATTGGACCGGGCAACTTCCTAACTTCTTTACATAGCACAACCAGTACATGTCCAATTGCTTAGCGGTGATTTCGAGTCAAGACTTGCAGGACCTCGTAAAGATGGCATGGTTGGGACACATGCCTTGAGATCGCAAAAGCCTGAAATCGGTCTTTAAACAAGATGCGTTTAGAACAAGTCACAAAATAACTGTAGACATGATCTGTCATTATTTTGCTCATTGGCAGAGGCGGCATTTGTAGCGTTGTGGTAGAGTGATATAAGAAGAATTTATTCTGTTTTTTTCTGATGTGAATTCCTCTTTGGTATTATCAGCAAAATTCAGTCGACTCAGATACGGAATACCGGACCGATAACGATGTATCCCCCCCCCCCCCCTCAAAAAACGAAACCGATACCGAACATTATTTATTATGGTTTAACGACACTTTAACAGCCAGGGTCATATCATGTCTGTGACACTTTTACGGGCGGAGGAAGCTGGAGTACCCGGGGAGAACCACCGAGCAACGACGAGCAGCTGTCAGCTCTCCAACATCGTAACTCCGAACTCTGCACCGCGGCACAGGCAGGATTTAAGACATGCGTACCATCGGCGTGCTTTACGCCTTGGTACACAGCGTCATCGTGCCACCATGTGGGCAATCGGGGTTAAGTGCCTTGCCCAAGGACACAACGCGGGAGCCCGAATCAGTCGCTGAAATAGTCACCCATCCAACTACTAACCGCACCCGACGTTGCTTAACTTCGGCGATCTGACGAGAGCAGGATACCGAACATAAAATTCCAGTAGCGCCCACCTCAAGCCACATGGTCTCGCTGCGTGCGAAAAAAATTGCCCTTTGACTATATTTGTTCGATAAATACATATTACCATGACTATGTGCCTATACTGTGGTTTCTATCAGATTCGAGGTGGTGTTCAGAATGGGATCTCAACGAGCCGGCTTTGCCGGCGAGTTGTGATCCCATTTTTGACACCATCGAGAATCTGATGCAAATCACAGGACATGCACATTATCATGATAATTCATTTATCTAACAATTTTGTCACATAAACAGATTAAATCTTAACCCTTCACCCAACGTAACGGTCAAAACCGGTCAATGCTATTCCGAAAAAACCGCCAATTAATTTTCGTGATTTTTTCATTCTTGTCTCAAAAACATAGGTTATGACCCCCCGTTGGGACGAGTTCGTCGAGCTCGTTCCAATGAGTGGTCATAACCTATGTTTTTGAGACAAAAAATGAAAAAAATTAGTTATTCAAGAATTGTTTTTGCAAGTGTCGTCTGTTTTTCATGTTATGTGTCATATAGATAGATTAAATCTTAACTTATTAATACAGTTTTGGGACGTAAAGTTTGGAGAGAAAAAGTTAAAAAAGACAACTTATTCTATGGAACTATATTGTCGTTCACTCTGACAAAAAATAAATGTGTAACGCGGAAAAAGATGTGTTGTCAAATTATTCGCTCTCAGTGTCACTTCCTATGATGGTCCACTTGAATTTATAAGTTTGCGACGTGGACACACCATCAGGAATCGGGTAGGTGTAATATTGAATTGTGCAGTTTCTGTTTATTGTAAAACATTTTAGCCATTCGCCCATAACTGTCGCTGTCGCATTGCCGGAAACGAATCGTCTATACGATACGGAATCAGAATGAGTCGCCCATGTGATACGGAGTCGGAACACATTCTGTGATACGTACCGTTTCTCGTGGTTTTCAGACAAAAATATGTATGATTGTCAGATAAATGGTTAAATTATTATGACTGGAGGAATATTTATAGGTGTATATTGAATTGTCACGACGCAGTATTGTTATATATGTTATCTTGACATACATCATTTATGATTGTGTTATCATGGGCTTGAAGTAAACACGAAGAAACACATGCAAAATTCACATTCGGTGAAGTCAGTCGAAATGAAGAAGTTTACTTTACTTTGTGTCTTTTTTGTACTGTTTGTTGGTGCAATGAGTAAGTACCGAAGAAAATTATATTGGTTATAACTAGGAACGCGGTGGCTCAGTGGTAAACTGTTGGACTTCTATGCTAGAGGTTCCGAGTTCGATCCCCGTCCGGGACGACCCGCGTTATGTCCTTAGGCAAGGTACTTTATCTGGATTGCCTACATGGGATGACGAAGTGTACTAAGGCTGCACGTCGATGGTGCACATGTCTTCAACAGCTGTAACCCTGCTTGAGCAGAGCTTAAACAGAGTTAGAATCTTGAGGAGCTGACAGTTGCTCGTCGGTGCACGGTGGTTCTCTCCGAGTACTCCGGCTTCCTCCACCCGTAAAACTGTCACGGTCACGATTAGCCACTGTGCATAAGTATGTGACCTTGAACATCAATAAATAAATTGGTTATAACTTGAAATATGAAAAGATATTGTGTTCTGTTGCAGTGTCGAAATAGTTTAGTTTCTGAAGCTAATTTGAAAGATGCATGTTCTTGTCCCTCGACTATACCCCCCTGGTAGCCTCAAATCCATCTAATGCTAGCTTCAAAGGAATTAACCCTTTGAACCCGAGCAGCCGTTTTTCCGGCCAGAAACATGATACGCCATAAGGTTATTATATGGGATGGCTTTTCAGTAAATGTGTGGGGTAAACCAATCAGTTTTTTAACGTGCAGCCCCGATGCTGCACGTTACAAATATTGATTAGTTTACCCCAAATAACGAATGCGGACTCTTCTAATTGCTGCCATTAAGGGGTCGTCCAACGTAACTTTGGGCATTTTTTGTAAATTTCCACAATGCCCTAAATACGAATTAAAGCGGTGAATAACGACATATTATATACCAAAATAATAACAAAAGTACACAAAACCCGAATTTATCCACTTTAAAGTTTTGGAAAAATTTTTGTTATTTGTTGTTTTTTTTTTTGCTTTTGATGACAAAGAAATTGCCAGCCGCATAAGTAACCGTCAGGATTAACAAGGAATAGATCGGTAATTCGAATGTCTGAGTTGTGAATGAAAGACTCCATGCTCGGAGAAAGCATATTTATCATTTCATCACCAACATGAGAATGCTCAAGGGAAAATGGATGACCACAAACGCTTTATTCTGTTTGTGCGACACGTTTCTTGTGATCACGTGGGTTTTGGGCGAAGTTGTGAAATGATTTCATTTCTCAAGATCTGAAACCTTCAGACATTTCTCTGCTGTTTTTGAATCTCGCAGGCGATGTAATGTACAACTCACGATACATTCATAGAAAAATATTCAACTGACAATGTGGTAAATGCGAGATACTGTCCACAGTGGTGCTGTTGAATTCTAAAACTGTACAATGTGACGCAAATGTCAGCAAGGGATTAATACGTCACCGATTCGAACTACTATTATTTGTTTGGTGACGATGATCAGAACATAAAAGTGGAAAATTATATTTGAAAATAAAAATATATTCACATCAACATACATTAAGTCCTCACAATAGTATATTTACGAAAAAATAATTTTTCTGACGTCGAACTATATTAGTGACGTAAAGAAGGCTTGATTAAGTCTCATACGAAAAAGAAGACCAATGTCAAGGAGAATTATCAGAAAGGTTTCTTCCTGTTCACCAAATCTAGCGAAATGTCGTCCCACAGTGAATTTAAATATCCCCCTCGCACAACCGCATTATGTATAAGACGGATCAACGTCGATTTTGAGCGCTGTTCACAACAGAAGGTTGCGAAAATTAATGTGTGTTGACATTCTGTGGACAGAAATAGAAAAGTTCCATTCGGCAGACAAAAATTCACACGAATTACCGAAATGAGACCACAACGTGTCACAAGTGTTTAGAAAAAATAATTTAATAATCGACACAATTCCGACCGGTAACCCTCCGCCTATAAAAATAGTATTGGTAAGCAGATCAGTTATTAATGTTCTTAAATCTCGTGAGAAAACAACAGTCAAGCCTCTCCAAACAGCAACTACGGAAGGCCGATAGTTCCAAAACAAACGAAGCATACCAAATCATGTACATAAATGAATTGGAAGCCAGGCTGTCCAACTAAGTGTAGCCAATTGGTGAAAGTATTCAGCACACAGGACAGGTAATTTTTTGTTGTTTTGATCACACTTGAACATTCAAATGACACTCTTGGCAGCTGTCACTGCTCATGTAACCACAGAAATGGACACATAAAAAACTAAATGAGGAAGTTTGGCAGTTCACCTTTTTTGGTGCATAAATCTCATCGTATTTTACCAATTTGATACAGATCTCATGTAAATGGCACAGGATTGTGGGGGGGAGGGGGGGTATGGTCACAGCAGACTCACGAAAGCCACATTGGACATTCTTCATTTTTCATTGATGCACTCTCTCATGACTCCATACTTATAACTTATTCTTCTGAACTGTGTGGATTTGGCCTTTGGTGAGCTTCATAAAAGTTAAACAAATACAAGAAAAATGGCAGCTCATTTGAAATGTAGGCATCCTAAATTACAATTTGTCTCGTGGTCTGTTCCTTGCAAGATTGACAAAAAGATTTCCCCGAGTCTGTGCCAGAAGGATTGCAGAATTTAACCATTCGACAAATTTAAGGTATTTTATTGTCTAAAATCTGGTTGGTTACTTATGCCATAGCAGACTTTCAGGCGGTGCTATCTACCACATGGCAGCAGTTCCGTGGCAGTTTTCAGTTTCCACATGTTCTATGTTTCATTCCAAACATTTTGGTATATAATATATTGGGGTTATTCATTTTGGGCCTTTTGTAGACTTGGACGAAAATTACCTGAAATTTGACCAAAGTTAGGTTGGACGTCAGTTGTATATGGCGTATACTTCTGGCCCGATCGTGGGGACTCCGCTTGGGGACCCCGCCGTATATATTGGTTTTTATGGTGACACATGGTTGCTTTGAATTAAGTAGGTTGTGTTCTGAATTTATGTCCGCTTGTGTGCGTCGAATTATCTAAAACGAAACGACGATTCCAAAACAACCCGCGGTGCATCTGAAACTACCAACCAACAAATTTCTACCAGCGCTTTTTTTACGTACGCTAAACAAGTGGCCCTCTAACTTTATGTACTGACTTGGGACAGGCCAGATGATTTAAGTTCACCTGAGTGCGTTACCACCTTCTTATTTCTTTTTATTCTTCCTTGTAGATCGGCTTGGTAACAATCTGTAGGAAGTGACCCTCTGCCTTCTGTACTGACTTGGGACAGGTCAAGTTATCCGACCTCCGTCCAATAGATAAAGGTCCAATAGCTTACGTGCATTACCACCACCTACATTAATGATTTTTCCAAAGTCATTTTTTGAACATAGTGTATCCTTTGAAGTATTCCAATTGATCTATTTCCTTTGACGACGGTTTCCTTCATGTTTTATACCTAGAGAATTTTTAGTGGTTATGATGATGAATGAGTTTCAAAAAGTTCCATCTGGTTGCAATAGGGGTAACCTAAAGCATACCGTGAATCCACAGACTGATCGTATGATGATGAATGATTTTCAACAAGCTTCACCTGGTTGCAATAGGGGTAACCTAAAGCATACCGGGAATCCACAGATTGATTTTATGATGTCACGTGAGAAATATAGAAAAAACTACTGACTTTAAATTCGTCAAGTGTTCAACATTAAGGAAACCATCATCAAAGAAAATAGAACAATTTAAATACTTTAAAGGAGAATCTATACTTAAAATGACTTAGGAAAAACACCATGTCTTATCGTATTTTTGAGGAATAATTTAAGTCGGATTTTCTTTGTACTGCCAATAAGGAATAGAGATCGATCGCCAATATGTCCAGTGGTTTGGTCGAGACACCATCCTCTTGAACTTTTCTTTTGGGATAGAAGTAGGATAAACCATCTTTGCTCTGTGTATATGTAAACATTCTGTTGTCATTTATTCTGAACCCCCGGTTGATACCACTGCCTGCCTGCTGGATTTTGATTACATTCAGATACTTTTTCTTTGTTCAGTCCACTGTGGCGTTTGTTGATACCTTTGCAGGTCAGCTTGTCAGTGGCACCGAAACAGTAGTAGGTTTTGCTACACAGTCCAATAATACCATCGCCCTGCCATTCGACTTTAAAAAAGTCCAGGTGTTCTCTTGTCAAAGTTTTGTCTCCGTGTACAACGGGGATGAGGTGTCCAGGCTCCATCTTGTACTTTCGCTTTTACAAAGTCATCTCTGTGAACATCACATGCCTCGGATGGTAACCATTCGTGCCATAGTTGGTAGAATGTTTCTTTTTTCTCAGGACGGACAACTTCTTCCAGTGATGGTTTTGATAATGCAATGTACAAACTGTCGGCATCTGATTCACATAATTCAAAGTCTCGTTGATCCACATAGACATCTAGAAAATCATTATAGAATTCGAGCATTCGAAGCTTGGCGTACTGGTACACGAAAAACCCAATCTGAAGAGGCAAGTCCAGTTTGGTTGTATGTTTATTCATCTCCACTTCAAAAAGATCTTCACTTAGTGCATTCAAATTTCGGAAAGCCATGTTGTTGATGCAGTTCGATACGTTGTTGTCATCACAATAGACAACGTTCTCATGTTTGTCTTTATTTGTAACAGTTTTGCCATACCCACTGTTTCCAAGTAACTTCATTGTATCAGCGACGATTGATTTGTTAGGATCAGCATCGCCAGCTCGTCTTGCATCTGATACTTGGTAGCCAAATTTCTGGAAACAAACATTTCGCTGGCGGTACTGGATTACTTGATATATGCGGCTAACTTCCAATCCGTGTTGAATGTATCATTTTAAAAGTGGCGTTGTTGGAAGAATTTTCTCTCCGGGATAGCGACCAATCAGACTGCGTCTTGGTTGATTCATTATTTTATTTTCCCTAGCTTACGTTCTCATGTGGTCTCCTATGTCCGATCTGGAAATGTTGATATTCTTGAAGACTGGAGTCATTTCTTCAAAATGTTCCTTCAGTCTATCTGGTACATGAATGTCACATTCAACCAAGCAGACAATTGTTTTGGCACGAATGTTTTCAATTAATTCATCAATGGTCATTCTTCCATCAGTTGAGAAGCTGAACTTTTCTCTTAGAAACATTTTCAAGACAGGAAGAGTCTTTTTCATCTCACGCCATTCACATTCCCATATCTCAACAAGATTATATCCGAGATCTGTGATATATTTCGAATTTTGGGCTGTATCTTCCCCGGAGCTCTCTCGTTGTTTTCTGGCGAACTGTATTGAATAGAACTGGGTCATCCTTCTTAATATTCAACGCACATTGGTGACCGTGCCAGAAACACCCGTGGAATTGATAAACAGTATGAGTTGTCTTGCACCAAACATCCACTGGTATCTGTCGCCTTCCAATTTTCTTTTCCGTGCCATTAAACTTAATATGCCGAATCTGAACACCGTCTCTTGCGGTAATAAATTCCATCCATTGGTGGGCCATACGTCTATAGGTCTGACAGTACTCTGGCTTGAACTCTTGTTCTTCTCTCCTCCTGATATAACAACCGGTAGGCATTTCTTGCGTCAATGCCGACAGATAAAGAGTATTTGCATCGAATCCAACGATACATGCACATTGTTTGGCCTGTTCTCCGTCTTTTACAAGATGGTGTAAATCTTTATTCTTTTCATTAAAGAGTTCAAACGGCACTCTTTTTCTGCTGTGTTGAAGAGATATTTCAGGGTAAGGCCGGGTAAGCTGATTCCATCTTTGAACATATCAATTTTACGGTCTTGGTAGAAAGTGAATTGCTTTTCCACGGCTTCTAAAAATGACTTCACGTCTCTATTATTGTACCGTACCAAGAAATCACGGAATGTGGTCATGTTATGATGTTTCCATACTCGTTGACAGTATTTATATTGTTCGACAGAGATGTTTTCATTTTTCAGGCTGCTAAAAAAATTCTTGTGTTCTGGCAGGTGGTCCTGGTCTAACTTCACCAAACTGTCTATCCATTCGAAGGGTACGTAACCTTTGGTTACAGAGCACCCGAAAGCTTTTTAGGAATTTGTCATAGGAAAATCCCGGTGCAAGGTAGTTTATGGTGTCGAGGAATTTCAGAAGATCTGTCTTCAGGCACATGAAAGCATTTGATTTCTTAACAACAAACTTCAGTGGATCTTGCTTTTTGAAATGACTCATCGGTTCTCGCTTGGCGATGTTTGCATCATATTTTCCCGAATTAAATCCGAGAACTGGCATTTCCATCAAATAACTATGGAATTCAGCTTGGAGCTTTTCAAGTGGACGTGGTTTTGAGTTATCTTCACATGAAGTCAGAGCTTCTTGTATAAGTGCATCGTGGATTTTCTGTCTCATTGCAAGAATGGAATATGAATGCATTTCTTGCATTAGAGAGTAGCTTCTCGACGGAATTTCTGTGAATTAGTTCATCAAATGTTCTACGAGATTATGAGTGTTGCCTCCTGTAATAAAACATTTGGGTTCTTCATAGCCTAGCACATTACTGCATATACTGACACTTAATGGTTTGTGTTCAGCCTCCCATGTCAGTGCATTACTGCTCTTAGGTAAATCAGTTTTGTCAAAGTAACTTTCAAAATCAAATGTAGCTCTGTATGGAAAATATCGTTGTGATTCAGATACACAAATTCCTTCATTCTCCAATTTTTCAAAGATTGTTTGTGACGTATGGTATATTCCGCCAACATATCTGTAGGTAACATCTTTGGCGCAAGTTAGTTCATGGCGATTCAGTAGAAAACATTTATTCCAAAGTTTTCCACATTTACGGCAGGCAAATGATTTACTATATTGGTCGATATCAGTAATATAGCTGAAGTTATTCTTGTAAAGGTTGATGTATATAGTATTGGCAAAACGTCTATTGGATCTTTGAATGATCTTTGTAACCACGTCGTCATTTTCTTCAACCAATTCAAATATTTGGATGTTGATATCAAAAATTTTCTCCACGTCTGGCAGTTGATCCAGTTTTACGGCCAAAAATTCCTCTCTGCGTACAGCTGTATATTTCCGGAACAATGCATCTGTTATTGTATTTAAATCACGACGGTCGGCACCACTCCATAGCGACAGGCCCCGAAAAAGACATAAATTGTCGTCGTACACGAAATGGTCATGTTGGCCTTTGATTAAGGCGACGATGAAGCGATTATCCAAGATATACCGAGGTGTGTCTTCTGGTATTCCGCCAATAGGATGATTCTTTATCTTGTTCACGTAGAATGTGATGTTGGTCAATTGGTGGACTACCCGTTTTGAGTTGGGTCTTTTCTGGCGGGCCCATTCAAAGTATATCTTCTTCCTGGATGGTTTCTAGAAAGTGCTCAAAGTCGGCTTCATTACTTATCAAATGAGGCACATCCAAAATTCGGGCGCTGTTTTGAGATGCATGAAAATACCGAACTTGTTCAGTTTCATTGTTACGTTGAATGAATCCGTAACTCAAGTTGATCTTGAAATGTAATTCTTGTGGCAGGAATATAGTATTAGTCAGCTCACTAGCCATGGTCGATAAGTCTGTGGTCTGCAGTCGGTAGTTATAAACATCTTGAACTTTTCGATTTCCGGTATGATGAGTTCGTAGAGCATCCCAGTTTTCACGGTACAAGTCTACTTCAAGCACGTCTACGCCGAGCAGGTTTTTATCGAATTCAGTCGGGTCGACATCGATAGTAGTGCTTAGCATAGGAAGCTTGGCTGCCCTCACTGGCACTTGATCTTCTTACTTCCGCATGGAGGGTGCTGTTCCATGCACTATGCACTACACCCTTGTGTCGGTTGAAATGAATCAGTTGGTCAAATTCTTGTCCACTCTCATATATATATCTCAAGACAAGTCTTCCGGTGATATTCCAGATTCTCTCTTCTCGTGAAGGTCTTGTGACAGTTGGTACATCCAAACTTCTTTTCTTCTCCATGAGTTATCCGCACATGGCGATTGCGATTATAGCTCCTTCCACAATAATCACAGTCAAATCGTGCTGGCTCCATTTTTCTAACGGTTTGCAAAGACAAATTTGCTATACAAAATTATTTGGCGATGTATTCAAACCGTTAGAAAAATGGAGCCAGCACGATTTGACTGTGATCATTGTGGAAAGAGCTTTACTGACCGCCGTAATCGTAATCGCCATGTGCGGACAACTCATGGAGAAGAAAAGAAGTTTGGATGTACCAACTGTCACAAGACCTTCACGAGAAGAGAGAATCTGGAATATCACCGGAAGACTTGTCTTGAGATATATACTTGCAATGAGAGTGGACAAGAATTTGACCAACTGATTCATTTCAACCGACACAAGAGTGTAGTGCATAGGGCATGGAACAGCACCCTCCAAGCGGACGTTAGAAGATGAAGTGCCAGTGAGGGCAGCCAAGCTTCCTATGTTAACCACTACTGTCGATGTCGACCCGACTGAATTCGATAAAAACCTGCTCGGCGTAGAGGTGCTTGAAGTAGACTTGTACCGTGAAAACTGGGATGCTCTACGAACTCATCATACCGGAAATCGAAAAGTTCAAGATGTTTATAACTACCGACTGCAGACCACAGACTTATCGACCATGGCTAGTGGGCTGACTATTACTATATTCCTGCCACAAGAATTACATTTCAAGATCAACTTGAGTTATGGATTCATTCTACGTAACAATGAAACTGAACAAGTTCGGTATTTTCATGCATTTCAAAACAACGCCCGAGTTTTGGATGTGCCTCATTTGATAAGTAATGAAGCTGACTTTGAGCACTTTTTAGAAACCATCCAGGAAGAAGATATACTTGAATGGGCCCGCCAGAAAAGACCCAACTCAAAACGGGTAGTCCACCAATTGACCAACATCACATTCTACGTGAACAAGATAAAGAATCATCCTATTGGCGGAATACCAGAAGACATACCTCGGTATATCTTGGATAATCGCTTCATCGTCGCCTTAATCAAAGACCAACACGACCATTTCGTGTACGACGACAATTTATGTCTTTTTCGGTGCCTGGCGCTATGGAGTGGTGCCGACCGTCATGATTTAAATACAATAACAGATGCATTGTTTCGGACATATACAGATGTACGCAGAGAGGAATTTTTGGCCGTAAAACTGGATCAACTGCCAGACGTGGAGTAAATTTTTGAAATCACATCCAAATATTTGAATTGGTTGAAGAAAATGACGACGTGGTTTCAAAGATCATTCAAAGATCCAATAGACGTTTTGCCAATACTATATACATCAACCTTTACAAGAATAACTTCAGCTATATTACTGATATCGACCAATATAGTAAATCATTTGCCTGCCGTAAATGTGGAAAACTTTGGAATAAATGTTTCCTACTGAATCGCCATGAACTAACTTGCGCCAAAGATGTTACCTACAGATATGTTGACGGAATATACCATACGTCACAAACAATCTTTGAAAAATTGGAGAATGAAGGAATTTGCGTACCTGAATCACAACGATATTTTCCATACAGAGCTACATTTGATTTTGAAAGTTACTTTGACAAAACTGATTTACCTAAGAGCAGTAATGCACTGACATGGAAGGCTGAACACAAACCATAAAGTGTCAGTATATGCAGTAATGTGCCAGGCTATGAAGAACCCAAATGTTTTATTAGAGAAGGCAACACTCATAATCTCATAGAACAGATGATGAACTACCTCACAGAAATTTCGTCGAGAAGGTACTCTCTTATGCAAGAAATGCATTCATATTCCATTCTTGCAATGAGGCAGAAAATCCACGATGCACTTATACAAGAAGTTCTGACTTCATGTGAAGATAACTCAAAACCACGTCCACTTGAAAAGCTCCATGCTGAATTCCATAGTTATTTGATGGAAATGCCAGTTCTCGGATTTAATTCGGGAAAATATGATGCAAACATCGCCAAGCGAGAACCGATGAGTCATTTCAAAAAGCAAGATCCACTGAAGTTTGTTGTTAAGAAATCAAATGCTTTCGTGCGACTGAAGACAGATCATCTGAAATTCCTCGACACCATAAACTCTACCTTGCACCGGGATTTTCCTATGACAAATTCCTAAAAGCTTTCGGGTGCTCTGTTACCAAAGGTTACCTACCTTACGAATGGATAGACAGTTTGGAGAAGTTAGACCAGGACCACCTGCCAGAACACAAGAATTTTTTTAGCAGCCTGAAAAATGAAAACATCTCTGCCGAACAATATAAATATTGTCAACGAGTATGGAAACATCATAACATGACCACCTTTCGTGATTTCTTGGTATGGTACAATAATAGAGACGTGAAGCCATTTTTAGAAGCCGTGGAAAAGCAATTCATTTTCTTTTCTACCAAGACCGTAAAATTGATATGTTCAAAGATGGAATCAGCATACCCGGCCTTACCCTGAAATATCTCTTCAACACAGTAGAAAAAGGAGTATCGTTTGAACTCTTTAATGAAAAGAATAAAGATTTACACCATCTTGTAAAAGACAATATCGTTGGTGGGCCATCTATAATCTTCAATCGATACCACGGAAAGAATGTGACTAGACTAAGATATTTAAATACGGGGAAAAGGACAAAGGATGTGCATGTATCGTTAGATTCGATGCAAATGCTCTTTATCTCTCGTCATTGACGCAAGAAATGCCTACCGGTTGTTATATCAAGAGGAGAGAAGAACAATAGTTCAAGCCAGAGTACTCTCTTACCTATGGACGTATGACCCGCCAGTGGATGGAATTTATTACCGCAAGAGACGGTGTTCAGATTCGGCATAAGTTTAATGGCACCGAAAAAAATCGGAAGGCGACAGATACCAGTGGATGGTTGGTGCAAGACAACTCATAATGTTTATCAATTCCACGGGTGTTTCTGGCACGGTCACCAGTGTGCGTTGAATATTAAGAAGGATGACCCAGCTCTCTTCAATACAGTTCGCCAGAAAACAATGAGAGAGCTCCGGGAAGATACAGCCCAAAATTCGAAATATATCACAGATCTCGGATATAATCTTGTTGAGATATGGGAATGTGAATGGCGTGAGATGAAAAAGACTCTTCCTGTCTTGAAAATGTTCCTAAGAGAAAATTCAGCTTCTCAACTGATGGAAGAATGACCATTGATGAATTAATTTAAAAAATTCGTGCCAACAAAATTTTCGGCTTGGTTGAATGTGACATTCATGTACCAGATAGACTGAAAGAACATTTTGAAGAAATGATTCCAGTCTTCAAGAATATCAACATTTCCAGATCGGACAAAGGAGACCACATGAGAACGTATGCTGGGGAAAATAAAATAATGAATCAACCAAGACGCAGTCTGATTGGTAGCTATCACGGAGAGAAACTTTTTCTAGCAACGCCACTTTTAAAATGGTACATTCAACACGGACTGGAAGTTAGCCGTATATATCAAGTAGTCCAGTATCACCAGCCAAATGCATGTTTCCAGAAATTTGGGGACCAAGTATCAGATGCAAGACGAGCTGGCGATGCTGATCCTAACAAATCAATCGTCGCTGATACAATGAAGTTACTTGGAAACAGCGAATATGGAAAAACTGTTACAAATAAAGACAAACATGAGAACGTTGTCTATTGTGATGACAACAACGTATCGAACTGCATCAACAACATGGCTTTCCGAAATTTGAATGTGCTAAGTGAAGATCTTTTTGAAGTGGAGATGAATAAACATACAATCAAACTGGACTTGCCTTTTCAGATTGGGTTTTTCGAGTACCAGTACGCCAAGCCTCGAATGCTCAAATTCTATTATGATTTTCTAGATGTCTAAGTGGATCGACGAGACTTTGAATTATGTGAATCAGATACCGACAGTTTATATATTGCATTATCAAACCCATCACTGGAAGAAGTTGCCCGTCCTGAGAAAAAAAGAAACATTCTACCAACTATGGCACGAATGGTTACCATCCGAGGCATGTGATTTTCACAGAGATGACTTTGTAAAAGCGAAAGTACAAGTTAGAACCTGGACACCTCATCCCCGTTGTACACGGAGACAAAACTTTGACAAGAGAACACCTGGACTTTTTTAAAGTCGAATGGCAGGGCGATGGTATTATTGGACTGTGTAGCAAAACCTACTACTCTTTCGGTGTCACTGACAAGCTGAGCTGCAAAGATGTCAACAAACGCCACAGTGAACTGACCAAAGAAAAGTATGTAGTCAAAATCCAACAGGCAGGCAGTGGTATCAACCGGGGCTTCATATTAATTGACAACAGAATGTTTACATATACACAGAGCAAAGATGGTTTATCCAACTTCTATCCCAAAAGAAAAGTTCAAGAGGATGGTGTCTCGACCAAACCACTGGATATATAGGTGACCGATCTCTATTCCTTATTGGCAGTAAAAAGAAAATCCGACTTAAATTATTCCTCAAAAGTACGATATACATGATGTTTGTTCCTAAGTCATTTTAAGTATAGATTCTCCTTTAAAGTATTTAAATTGTTCTATTTTCTTTGATGATGGTTTCCTTAATGTTGAACACTTGACGAATTTAAAGTCAGTGCTTTTTTCTATATTTGTCACATCATAAACTCAATCTGTGGATTCTCGGTATGCTTTAGGTTACCCCTATTGCAACCAGATGAAACTTGTTGAAAATCATTCATCATCATACGATCAGTCTGTGGATTCACGGTATGCTTTAGGTTACCCCTATTGCAACCAGATGGAACTTTTTGAAACTCATTCATCATCATAACCACTAAAAATTCTCTAGGTATAAAACATGAAGGAAACCGTCGTCAAAGGAAATAGATCAATTGGAATACTTCAAAGGATACACTATGTTCAAAATGACTTTGGAAAAATCATTAATGTAGGTGGTGGTAATGCACGTGAGCTATTGGACCTTTATCTATTGGACGGAGGTCGGATAACTTGACCTGTCCCAAGTCAGTACAGAAGGCAGAGGGTCACTTCCTACAGATTGTTACCAAACCGATCTACAAGGAAGAATAAAAAGAAATAAGAAGGTGGTAACGCACTCAGGTGAACTTAAATCATCTGACCTGTCCCAAGTCAGTACATAAAGTCAGAGGGCCACTTGTTTAGGGTACGTAAAAAAGCGCTGGTAGGAATTTGTTGGTTGGTGGTTTCAGATGCATGGCGGGTTGTTTTGGAATCGTTGACGTTTCGTTTTAGATAATTCGACGCATACAAACAAACATAAATTCAGAACACAGCCTCTTTAATTCAAAGCAACCGTGTGTCACCATAGAAACCAATATATTCGGCGGGGTCTCCAAGCGGGGTCTCCACGATCGGGCCTGAAGTATACGCCATATACTACTGACGTGCCCTTAACCTGGCACGGAAGATACCACTAGAGTTCGAAGGGTTAATCATAAAACTACACCTACATCCATGATGGTAAATGCCATTAACCCTTTACCCAACGTAACGGCCAAAACCGGCCAGCGCTTTTCACGAAAATCGCCAATTAATTTTCATTATTTTTTCATTTTTTGACTCAAAAACATAGGTTATGACCCCTCGTTGGAACGAGCTCGTTGAGCTCGTTCCAACGAGGGGTCATAACCTATGTTTTTGAGACAAAAAATGAAAAAAATTAGTCATTCAAGAATTTTTTTGCAAGTGTCGTCTGCTTTTCATGTTAGGTAAAGGGTTAAAGATTCTCTCTTATCTGGAATGACAAACATTTCTTGTGTTGATTCAACAAAAATGCTGTTTTTCGATTATTTTAACATTCAATCGGACGGAAATATTTCAGTTGGTCGTTTATGCGAACCGTGGTTGATTGAATCGAAACATATGGTGTGGACTGTCTCAGGGCTAGGCTGGTTCCAGGACATAACATCGTTGCATTCCTCACACAATTAGACCAGTGGCTTGAGAGACAATGTGACATTGTAATGAGGTTATTAGTACCCTTCCCGGTGGCTGATGTGTCTGCATGTAATATTCCATTCAGTTGTTTTAATATACTACTCAAAGGTTGCTAAGCACCAAGTACATCCAACTGTCTGTTTTACGTTTTAGTTGAAATATTGTAATGGAAAGTGTATATATTTTTTATTTAATTATATCTTTAATGATTTAAATACAGAAATTAACATTTTATATGTGTTTGACATTATTGTTTAGCTTTTGAATACGATAACCATGGAAAATGGATATTTTGGGTAAAATAGGAAATTTTTCAATATGACAAAAAGTTGACCGAGCAAACTAGTATGGCTTCAATATCGAGTATGAGACCCATTACTGTTAATTACAGCTTGACAACGCCTTCTCATGCTCCCAATCAGGTTCCTGGGGGTCCTTTGTGGGATGTTGTTTCTTGGACCAGCATAGCTCCAAGCTCCTGAACACTTCTTGGCTGGACTGGACGGGCAGAAATTGCAAGCTGCTACTCATTCCAGACATGTTCGATTGGATTGAGATCAGGGACTCATGCTGGCCAGTCCATACGCTCAATCCTCTCCCTCTGTCGGTACTCCTGGACAGCATGGGCAACATGAGGACGGGCATTATCGTCCATCAGAATGAACCTATTACTCACTGTGCCTGTATACAGTCTGACGTGGACATCCAGGATCTCATCAATATACCGTTGTGCAGTCAATGTACCACGTTCAAGGACACAGAGTGCTCTACGTCCATCCTAGCTGATGCCGCCCCACACCATGATTGACCCTCCACCATAGCGGTCATGCTCTGCAATGTTGGCTGCATGGAATCGCTCTCCTGGTCTTCTCCATACCCTAGAACGCCTATCTGTATGGTCTAGGCAGTACCTTGACTCATCTGTAAAAAGGACAGGTCGCCAATCTTCTCTGGTCTATCCAACGTGATCCATGACCCATTCATATCGTGCGTAGCGGTGGATCTGGGACAGCGGAATGCGAATACATGGTCTTCTCGATCGGAGACGACCTTCGTGCAACCTTGCCCGCATAGTCTGCGTCGACACATTTACCCCGGGTGCATTCTGAAGGTCACTGTGAAGCTGGGTTGCTGTGTCAAAGCGGTTCCTACGGGAGCTGAATGATCAAAAACCGGTCTTCAGCTGCAGATGTTGCCCTGTCTCTGCCACCACCATGCCGTCTTAATGCTGTGCCATACTGCTGAAATCGTGCCCAGACTCTGGTGATCACCGTATGGTGCACACCAAGGGCTTCACCAACCTGACGATGGGTAGCCCATTGCTTCACCATTCCTACAGCCCGCCACATTTCTGCTTCAGACAAACGTCTTCTTACATTTGCATTTGCCATATTCAATCATTAAATTACAAGGGTTTGTGTTGAAATGAAGATTGAATACCCTACACATGTCATGTACATGTAGACAGTACACGAAAACATCATGAAAATCAAAGGGTACATGCTTTTCATGACTGTCACGAAAAGTCTGCCTGTCAAGAGAGCTCATGTAAACACTGGCGACCATCTCAATACATTCCTCAATCATATCCACCAAAATTATCGCAAATATATCACGAGAAAATTTCACAATGATGTGTAAAATATTAGGTGCTTAGCAAACTTTGAGTAGTATAGTTTGTCCTCTGTCGGCTGCTAAGGAGATTGTGTGGTATTACAACTGATTTCTTCATTTCGTTTCCAAACCGTATATCGGTTCACATCTATATAATATTATATCAAAATCGGTTCTAAAGTTTACCCGTTGGTAAGTACACTGGTTGCTATGAAGGAATATGACAACATGAGGCCCCACAAAGTAGATCTTCTTTTTATCCCATAAATGGATGTTTATACGAACAATAAAAGTCTTGGATAACTTTTTGCTTTATTCACCTAGTAGCAGCTGCTAGTAGGGTGATAAATTTTCCCTGTAGGTTTAACACTGAAAGAATTTATTCCTATACTAGAGACAGACTTCTTGACCTCTACCGCATTTGTATTGTTATGATCTGTTTTACGTTTGTGTGAGACATAATGAAGTGACGTTTATCAAACATTGCCCAGCGCTAAGCTGTTTAGTTTAGAATACATGACACGTTTCGACTCTGTCTAACAACAAAACGAACAACAATTAACAGAGAAAACACATCATGTTAAATCAATAGAAACCAAGCGTTGAAAAGCATACAAGTTCGATTGTGAGAGGCGAGGACATGATGAGTGATGTTTCATTTTCCAAATTAGGAAAGCGTAAGTAAACAAAAGCACGTGTCGTTTGCTTTGTTTATAAACTTAAGTTGAATCGACGACGAAAAAAACAACAACAAACAACAAAAATAAGAAAGATAAACATTGTTCATTCAATAAAGTATTTTTGCAACTTTAGCTCAAGTTTATAAGGGGAATTATTTTTAGACAGAAATGTATCACTGCGCCTTGTTTATTTTTGTCAGTTTTGGTTGTCGATCGAATTGGACCAATGTGCTCCTCACTTCTCGCAGTGTTTTGTAGCGAGTAACAGCACGATTTCACCGCGACTGCCCTGTAAATGATTTATGGGATAAACAAAATAAACGCCAGAGGCTCGTCGGTTTCATTCTTAATCCAACTCTTAGAATATTTTTTTTACTTGAAAACTCTGTACGTTTATTCTACATTTATTAACCATTCTGAAATTGTTTTATAAAAAAGACAATATGAATCGAAAATGATACATCTTTTACACTGTGTGGTTCACAGAAAACATACAAACTAATTACTAAGCATGTTCCCAGTAAAATAATTTGAACCCGCCCCAATGAACCCTTGTGGATGCATAATGCAATCAGACACTTAATGCGACAGCGTAGGCGTCTGCACCGTATCGCTAAACGTAAAAAATCCGAACTGGCATGGCAAAAATTTCGAAGTAAAAGAAATGAAACAACCACCGCCATTCGAGAATCCAAGACTAGGTTCCTGCATAAAATAGAGAATATACTGAACTCCCACATGACACCCCTCAAACGTGGTGGAAAACGCTCAGACTACTTTTTAGCAACAAGCAGTCAGTTATACCCAACCTATCCCAAAACAGCAGGATTCACATCCAAGATAAAGAGAAAGCAGAGGCTCTCAATGATTAATTTTGCTCAATTTCTAAAGAACATGATGAGAATGCTTCTTTACCACCAGCGGTCTTTGATCCAAACCTACCTACACTTGATCAGATTCTCCTTCAACAGGAAGACATTATCCAATCACTTAAATCTCTTAACGTATATAAGGCGTGCGGGCCCGACAATATCAGTCCGAAAATCTTAAAAGAGTGTTCCACTTCCCTATCCCAACCCTTAACTGATATCTTCAACCTACTCCTCGGCGAGCGTCTGTTCCCCCTTGAGTGGAAGAGAGCAATCATCTCTCCAGTCTTCAAAAAAGGGTCACCCAATCAAATTGCAAACTACCGACCAATATCTTTAATGACCTGTGTTGGTAAAGTTTTCAAAAGGTGCATAGCGACCAAAGTCCTTGACTTTCTCGAGTCTAATAGTCTCCTGTCACGTTTCCAATCAGGTTTCGTCTCGATAGATTCATACTATCATACTATCAGTGCAGCTGGAAGGAAAAGAAATAAGGTTTGTCTTTTGTGATATTAGTAAGGCCTTTGATAAAGTTTGGCACAAGGGTCTCCTTTATAAACTTGAACAAATCGGAATAATGGGTCACCTGCTCGCTTGGTTTGATTCTTACCTTAGTAACAGGCAACGGGGGTAACCTGCTCGCTTGGTTTGATTCTTACCTTAGTAACAGGCAACAGCGGGTTGTAGTAAAATCAGAATTCTCTTCTTGGAACGTCGCTGGTGCAGGGGTTCCTCAGGGTTCAATCCTAGGGCCTCTACTCTTCCTCATTTACATCAATGACATCGTCGACGATGTAGCCTGCAATATTAGACTCTTTACTGATGATACATCTCTGTATATTACTGTCGAGGGTCCGCAACGTGCTGCAATGCTTATATCCAAAGATTTAGAGAAATTTGACAAATGGTCTGCACAATGGCTAGTCGACTTTAATCCAACCAAGACTGAGTCCTTGATTATTTCCCACAAGACTATCAAAAAATACCACCCCTCTTAAAATGACCGGTACCGACATTAACGAAGTAGACCATCACAAGCACCTTGGTTTAATCTTGAGCAACAACGAGTTCTGAAGCAACCACATCTGTGAAGTAACTCAAAGAGCCTGGAAAAGGGTATCCCTCTTGAGAAGGTACAAGTTTTCCCTCGAGTGCAAAGCTCTTGAAAAGATTTACTTTGCTTTTATACGTCCACTGCTTGAATATGCAGACACAGTATGGGACAACTGTTCTGAAGCAGAGTCCACTGAAATGGAAAAAAAAATCCAAATTGAAGCAGCCCGAATATAATCGCCGGTGCAACACGTGGTGCAAGCAAAGCCTCTCTGTATGCCGAAACTAGTTGGGAAACGCTCCAAACTCGCAGAGCAAAACATAAATTTATTCAATACTTTAAAATGGTTCACTATCTTGTGCCAGATTATCTATCGTCCTTAGTACCACCTCCAGTCCCAGTGACGCATAACTATGGACTCAGAAACTGTGCAGACCCACAAGTCCCTTACAGTCGTACAAGTTTACACCAGAATTATTCCTTTTTACTTTCCACAACAAGGCCGGGGAATGGCTTACCACTGAATGTCAGAGAAAATAACTCGCTGATTAACTCCAAATCTTTCTTGAATAAGGATAAGTTTCTCACTCCCAATTGCTTGTACTATCAAAAAACAAGAAAATATCAAATATTCCACTGTAGATTACGTCTTGGTTGTAGTAATCTTAATGATCATCTATTTAATAACTTTCTCACAAGTTCACCTCTCTGTGGCTGTGGTGAACTTGAAACAACTCATCATTACCTTTTCAACTGCCCCCTGTATTCTGATATAAGAAAAGACACTCTGGGCCGACTTCCTTATAACATTGATGGTAACACCTTGCTTTATGGGTCTCATTTGTATAATGTCGAAATTAACACGTAGATCTTTCACTGTATTCACAAATATATAGACGCAACTCACAGATTTAATTGGTTTTTCTCTAAAAATCTTTCTTAATGGTTCTTGTAGTGCCGGTCAGTTTTTCATAATTCATTCTTACTACATGAAACTGTTGTTTGTGAATTTCATACCTGGGCCCCCTTTTCTACAAACCAATACGTTGCTAATCAGATTTAACGGTTCCCTTTGCTAACGTTACACGGCGTGCCATCCCGGTAGCCGTAATAATATGTTATTGTAAGCTCACCACACGAGAGAATACCGGGAGGTCGAGCAATACTAAAAATGAATAATAGAAATGGTAACAAATACCTGGGGTATAAATCTTCTTCTGTGGATATGGACTTGACTAATCTTGATACTGCACTCGTGTCGTATACAGACTTCATTTTATTGTTGGTTACGCGGTTTCTGGGTGGTCCGGTGTGGCGTACGTGGTTTAGTTGCTTCCATATTGGACGGGAGATAGCGTAGCTTAAGTCCAGTGTGGACGCAACTGACGCCACGTGTCCCAAGTTGGGTCACTGGCGGATTGCGTGACCATGTGACAGCCTCAAACTAACGAAATGCACAGATTTTATAGTGCGGGCGATATGATATACCAAGTTATGTTTAAAGTGATTGCAAACACATAATCATTGTGCAATTACTATCTGGATGATTTTTAGTTAAATAACAATATTCAGCCCGCTAGGGTGGGTGTGGGGGTGGGGGGGGGGGCCGCCGGCTCGTGGTGGTGGTTTTCCACCCAATCAATATTTACCATCTCTTAAGACATGCATGAATACGAGTCAAATTATAACTGGAAATGATCAATTTGTTCTAGAAACGTATTACGAAAGGAAAATCTAGTGTTTTTGAGTGGATACTGATCATTTCCAGCAATAATTCAACACTTATTCACCTTGAATTGATGCATGAAACCTGGGAGCAAGACGCTACCTGTTGATCAAAACACTTCCGCGTATCAATACGCATCAGCTGTTTTACTTTCTTGCATCAATTCAGGGTTGAAACGAGCGGAATTATTGATAGGAATGATCAAATTCTTATAAAAAGCTTATAATAAAAAGAAAATCTAGTGTTTTTTTTAGTGCAAGAGCAAGTGCTTGCGAAAAATAAACATTTGCCTCGATCACTCATGAGATAATGTTCAGTATCCACTCAAAAACACTAGGTATCCTCTATACATTTGACACCATCTCATGCACATCACAGAGTTTAATAATAATAAATAAATATAATATTGCTTGATAACAGAACATAACAGACCAGAACATAACATAAGTATAAGATCAAATTGCAGTTGGCATCACCTGATGCGCTTCACAGAATGCTGTGTAGAAATCTGTTTAGAAGAGGTTCACTTTATTGGCGCTCACTTCCAATCAGATAGCTTGATTTTCCATAATCTGTATGCAGAGTTATCTCCCTTCTGTATAACAAAATCCTTTATCATTCCCAAAGCCAATAAGCTATCGAGCAGTTACTGATAAACCATTGCTCGAAAGACTCGAGGCCCATCGAGCAAATGTGCTATCGAGCAATAGCGCGCTCGAGTGACTCGCGCATACGACTCTTAGCCTCATTTCAGAAAAAGGGGGTGCCTAAGACCTGGTATTACTATTATTTGAGGACACCTTCTGGAGAATCCATTTTTGTCATATGTGCTTATGTGAAAGGCACAATGTGACACATTGTGCACTAGCACATAGGCATTTGCTGGATGTGCCGATATGTGTTTATGTGAGAAGGCACAATGTGACACATTGTGCCCTAGCACATAGGCACATACGGGTATTTGAGGATACCAGTAACCTGGTATTGTATTATTTGAGGATACCTATCGGGAATACCTTATGGAGAATCCCTTTTTTGTCAAATGTGCTTATGTAAAAATGCACAATGTGACACATTGTGCACTATCACATAGGCACATGCTGAATGTGCCGATATGTGCTTATGTGAAAATGCACAATGTGACACATTGTGCCCTAGCACATAGGCACATACGGGTATTTGAGGATACCTGTGGCCTGGCATTGTATTATTTGAGGATACCTATCGAGGATACCTTTTAAAGGATACTAATTTTAGGATATCTATTGGGTATCTGAGAATACTTGTCATACAGGTTTTTACATCCGGGTACATTATGCTACATCCGGGTACTTCTGTTGGGTAGTTGATAAAAAACCGCAATATATAACATTTCATTCATTTTTATTCCGTTCGATAGTGAGTGGTTAATGACTTTTTATTGAAGCTTAGACTTTATATGTCCGGCGATGAGATTTATTTGTATATCTCACCAAGATCCATTTCCAGACAGCAATAGTTTAGCGTTCAGATGTTTTTTTTTTTTTTTTTGTTTTTTTTTGGGGGGGGGGATGCTATTTTGAGTGAAAAATTGGAATTTTCACTTTATTAGCAGAATATGTCAAATTTTACATCTGAATTGATTCACATTGGTTTTATAAGGCTTCCGTTACAGCCTAGAGGTGAATTTGTTCATATCTATGGTATCCTAGAAATTTCTTCTTCCTTTTTTTTTGGGGGGGGGGGGGGGGGGGGGGTATTGTTCTAGCAGAAAGTACTTTATTTGGGAATTATTCATGAATGGTGTCGGATACAAAGGCTGCTAATCTTTCAGAGGTTATTCTGATGAAGATTATGGTTTGAGAAAAGACCAACCACTCAGTCGTATATATATATATATATATATATATATATATATATCTCCGCTAGTCATCAGAAAAAAATCATTTATGGACAAAATATGGCATTCTAGTGGAAAAATATGCAAACATTTTGGGGTCGAATTGGCCTTTTTCTAAATAAAATTAGAGAAATCTGGAATCGGTGAAATAGTCCATGATGACATGATGACATGTCCTTTCTTAAGAATGATTGAATATTCCACGAAGTTCCAGAATCAGACAGAGAAAATGGTCCCTCCCGATGATAGCACGGCTGCTGATTCTAAAATACCTCTTTCTGAGTTTTGGGGTAAAATCATGTTTTTTCGAAAATCGGTAAAATTTGGAATTCTCACCCCATTAATAGACCGTGTCACATTTATTGACAGAATATGTGCAGATAATTTTCATGGGTGTGGGGGAGATATCCAGGCCTGGATATCCCTCCCCCCTGCTTCCACACTCCAAATCTGTATGTACAATACAACAAAGAACCAATTTGGAATATTTATCGAAAAGTAACATAGATCCCTTTTAACCATTCACCCAACATGAAAAACAGACGACACTTGACACTTGCCAACAAAATTCTTGAATAACTATTTTTTTCATTTTTTGTCTCAAAAACATAGGTTATGACACCTCTTTGGAACGAGCTCGACGAGCTCGTTCCGAAGAGGGGACATAACCTATGTTTTTGAGGCAAAAAATGAAAAAAATAATGAAAATCAACTGACGATTTTATGTGAATAGCGCGGGCCTGTTTTGGCCCTTGTGTTGGGTAAAGGGTAAATAAGATCAGTAATACCATATAAACCAAATCGTGGAATATGCCCAATGTAAGATGGATTGGGGAAGATATCCAGGCCTGGATATCTTCCCCCACCCCATGAAAAACAAGTTTCATTAATTCAAAGCTATTCAACTTTAAAAAGTAGAGACATACACAAACAGTTTATGATATGGTGATTGATTACATGACTTTGTTAATCCAGGCCCAAATGACTGTTTGGTGGGGGTGATGTCTTTTCAAAACCTAAATACATGAAATTGAAGTCAAAATTGTTTGTTTGAACATTTAAGCATCAAATAGCATTGGGTTGAAATGAAAAAAAAAATATTCAGGGCGGAGAAAAAATTCAGGGCGGAGAAAAAATATCCTAGGATATTTCCACCGGGGTGGGGTGGTGGGGGAGATATCCAGTTACATCAATACTTCAACAGTTCCTAAAGTATTTACAGGCAAATCTACCCTCCATTCCACTTCGAAATTACTCCCAAACTTGTGACAAGTTGTGGGTGCGGAAGTTTGAAAGATTGAATTTCGCAGCTTTCGAAAATTAAATAACAAGTTGATATCTAGATAATTGAAAACAAGAGAGGAATCAATCTGTCAATCAGGTAATGTGAAGTCTGCTTCAGGAAAAACCTATTTTCCAATAAGAATAAAATCCTCGCTCTCTGATTGGATGGGAGCTTGCGCAGTTTCTTTTGTGTTTACAGATCCAGTTGCAAATGTTACCGTCTGACTTCACAACGCGACATATTTGAAATAACGTCGCCCATTTCGTAATTGTTTCATCAACGGAGTGACTAGCAAGCCGCTTCATTTTTCTGGATTTTTCACTCGTGCAGCAGACGGTGTTCCGGATGAAGAGTTTTTGAAATTACAAACCGATTTACGATTTGAACTGAGATGGAATGAGTTTATCTGGTTTATTGATTATTGATGCAGTGTCGTCGGAGGATACACCAGAGGTTTATTTACTAAACCTGTGATCATTAAAAGTTACCCTGAACAAGGCAACTCTTAACGATCACGTGCTTAGTAAATAAACCTCTCGTGTTTTACGACGTATGTTTGGGCTATGGGTAGTGTCTTATTGGAACATATACGTTATTGTGATGAATTAACGGTAATATGTTCTGAGGTTTGCAGCTCGGAGCCGCAAACCTCAGACCATGTTACCGCCAATTCATCACATTAACTTATAATGTTCTTTTTTGTCACAATTTTATGTAAGATTAGAAAACTGATTAAAAGTGTTAGATAATAAATAATAATAAGGTATTCAAAAAAAACAAGCATTAACCCGCTTTGGGCTGGCTAAAGAGCGATACCCATCAAAAGCTTATAAAGTCATGTTTCCCGGGGATTTCTCAAAAAACATCTTAATTTTCAAGAACAATTGGCCATCCGCATGTCATAGTGTGATATTACAAGTTGCATGGACAAAATATTCCGGTAAGCATTTGTTAACCCTCCACGGTCTGCTAAACGTCAACATTTTGATAAAATGGGTTGTTTTCGGACACCAACAGCACCGAAAGGATAGGCCACAGAGAAACATACCTTCTTTTATCGGACGCAAAATGTAGAGGGAAAACTTTTTGTAAGTAGAAAGAGTATTCAAAAATTGAAGTCTTAACCCATTTTACGCGGGTTAAAGAGAGAGATACCCCTTAAAAGCTTAAAATTCCCATTTTCTGTGGATTTCTCTAAAAACATCTTGTAGGTTTTTAAGAAAAATTGACTATTCGCCGGTCTTGGTGTGACGTTACAAGCTGTATGGACAAAATATTCCGGTAAGCGTGAGTTAACCCTTCTCAGTCTGCCAAGCATCGTAATATTCAGATAAAATGGGCTGTTTTGGGGCACCACAGCACCCAACATGTACCTGGGAGAAGAATATAACCTATGGAATTCACTAAGGATAATTTTTGTAAATAATAAGGTATTCAAATAAGGAAGCGTTAGCCCTTTTGGGATGGTTAAAGAGCGATACCCATCAAAAGTTAAAAAATTCATGTTTTTCGTGGATTTCTCTAGAAACATCTGGTAAATTTTGAAATAAAATTGGTCATTCACAGGTCTTGGTGTGACATTAATTTTGCATAGACAAAATATTCCAGTAAGTGTTGTTAACCCTCCGCAGGCTCTCAAACATAAAACGTTTGATAAAATGGGCTGTGTTCGCATACCCACAGCACGGAAGAGATAAACATAACTTCCTTTATTGGAAGTGATATTCGCCGAGGTTTATTTTTGTAAGTAATAAGGGTATTCCAAAAAGCAATCCTTAACCTATGCTGGGCTGGTTAAACAATGACACCCATCAAAAGCTTAAAATTCATGTTTTCCCTCGATTTCTCTGAAAACATCTTGTAGATTTTTTTTAAAAACTGGCCATTCGCAGGTCTTGGTATGACATTACATGTTGTATGGAAAAACATATTCCCGTTAGCACTTGTTAACCCTCTACAAACTGCCAAACATCAATATTTAGGATATATTTGAGATAAAATGGACTATTTTCAAATAGCCACAGCACTCAGTGGGTATGTGTCAAATAGGCATAACTCCTTTTCTCGGTCTTTGACTTGTCAGACGACGATATTGATATTAACCCCCTCCAACATTAATGATGATTTTAACCTAAGAATTTTTTTTATCAAACCGAGTCATTTGAGACTACTATACCTTTCTCATGACATCAATAAAGGCACTTCAGTGAGACAGTTGACAACAATTCTTCAGACAATCTGGAGTCACGGAAAATCACGGAATCTTATCTGGAAAAGACAGGATTCTCCAGAATCATAACGTCTAGTTTTTATCAAACTGAGTCATTTGAGACAACTGTACCCACCGTTCTCAAGATATCAATAAAGATATTTCAGTGATACAGTTGAAAACAATTGATCAGGCACTATGGGATCATGAAAAACCATGGAATCTGACATGGAAAAGCCATGATTCTCCAGAATCATTAAGTCTAGTTATTATTATTATTATTTGAAGTGGAATACTGAGGAATTGTATCTACAATTACGGATTTTACTGCTAAGATATATTCTGGGTCGTTCAAAAGTCTGTTATTGAAATTCCAGAAGCCCCTTCCTCTGGGTTGATAAATGAAGGACAGGGTTGTTGTGATCGGCTCAGCGCGTCATGTGGGGGAAATTTTTTAAATCCATGGACAGGAGAAAGTAGTTTAATCTGGCCATTTTATTATCTGGGCCTTTCCATGTTTAACGCCTTAGATTTGTGTTTTCCAGCCTCCAAACATCACATCAGTCGGATTTTTTCATTAGGCAGTGAATTCTTTCGTTTGCCTTAACGTTTTATGTAAGTAGTTTACTTTGTTAAGGTTATTATAAGGACATTCCAGTCGCCTCTGACAGGAACAGAGCATTTGCCAAAGATCTTAGTTTGGTTGAAGAGGTTGCCAAAAAAGACTGGGTTGTCATCACTGAGGCCATAAACTACCGAAATCGTAAATCTTTGGTTTTGAATAAATTTTGATATCGTCTGCATCGGGTAAAGGTATTAAAAACTAATCTGTGATAAGACCACAAAAAGTAGTTCTGTTTCTCGGGCCATTTTTGTAAAATTACATGTGGGTGGGCGGTTTTGATTTCATTCGTTTTTATTTTTGTAATTATTTCTTTGCCAACAAATGTTAATGTCCTTGGTTTCTTTTATGTTTTCGGCCTCATAATCTACAGAATAGCATGGATGGTGGAGTATTTCGTCCCTTGAGTGCAAGAAGGCTCTGCAATGCTAAAGCATTGCAAATCCTTCTTGCATTCAATAGACAAATGTATCAATATCATAATCTTGTGGAAAATATCAGACATAAACCATTCAATTTTTATTTTTTTACGTTTGCATTGATTATAAAAAAGAGAGAGCATGCGGCAGCCAAAATGACCCATGCTGGAGGGCCTGAGAAAGAGATTTTTAACTTTTTTAGGATTAAAGTATCTTATTATTCAGGGTTGTTCAGATATTATAGTGCATAATCCCGATTCCGTTTACGGTTTGGGCTATTGCGTGAGTGCTTGTCCGTTCCTTCCTCATGACTTCCGTTACCTCCTGCCTGTTTCGACAGTCTATTTTTCACGTTTATGTGTTTTTTATATCTTTACACAGCTCAAGATGTCACTGGAAAATGTGAATACAACGGACAGATGTACGCGGAAGGAGAATCATTCAAGTCAACAGACGGATGCAATACTTGTGGATGTGGCAGAAATGGTTTCGTAATGTGTACACTGATGGCTTGTGTTGGTACAATTGGATGACATAGCATCTGAATAATGTGAAATACAATTTATTCGTGATATTGATGTACCTTCAACAAATAAAAACCTGTTCTGCACAATTTATTGATTTCCTATCTCTGGTGCCCCATTTACAAGTAAAAAGTTTATTTAACCCTTTACCTAACATGAAAAGCAGACGACACTTGCAAAAAAAATTCTTGAATAACTATTTTTTTTCATTTTTGTCTCAAAAACATAGGCTGTGACCCCTCTTTGGAACGAGCTCGTATGAGAAATAATAAGGCAAAAATGGCACGTGCACACGTTTCCAGCTTGACGACAACCTATCAGATAGAGTAGCAAGGCTAATTTGAATATTACAGTCTGAATGGCCAGTTGATTGTAATGTAGCACTCTGATTGGTTGATCCAAATCTTGGACTGGAGATAAGCGGTTGTGGTAATCGTGACAAGACGTAGCCGGAATAGGTGTTATGAGGTTGTGTTGTTGACGCCGGCTACTGCCAAGGGCTGGTTCAATCAAAGAAGAGTTATTGCACTGGTATCCTGGGATGAATATTGCATCTGAATAAAGTGAAATGGAATTTACTCATGGAACTGGTGTACCTTCAAAAATTAAAACCTGTTCTGTCCAACTTATTGATTTCCCATCTCTGGTACCCCATCTACAAGTCAAAGTTTATTTTCCTAGAAGTAGTTTAAATTCACTCGTGATTATTGTTTATGTTGTTGATCTCGTCTTCGACAATAATCAACCATTAATGTTTTAACGAATTTTTGGCCAGACAAAAAACGACCTTTGTATGAGAAATAATAAGGCAAAATGACATGTGTACAAGTTTCCAGGTTGAAGACAACCTTACAGACAGGGCTAATTTGAATGTGACAATCTGATTCGTCGTTTGATTCTAATGCAGCGCTTTGATTGGTTGATTCAAACTTAGACCGAAGATAGACGGTTGTGGTAATGGTAACAAGGCGTAGCCGGAATAGGTGTTAGGCAGCTGTGTTTTTAACAACGGCTACGGACAGAGGCTGGTTCAATAAAATAAGAGTTTTCTGCCCAATTTAATCAACACTCTACTCAAATACACGTTTCGAAACTTCAAAGTCTTTATCTTAAGTCGGCTAAACTAATGTTATTTTATTTATGTTAATCCCGAGTCTACTGTGATGTAAGATGCATATCTTGGTTACCATTATGAACTGCAATCCTAACCGATTGAGGTACCACTAAACGGTTACGGGTATGGTTATTTTACGAACGTTATTAACCCTTTGAACTCTGGTGGTATCCTTCATGTCAGTTCCATTGTGGTAATAGGAAGAGTCCATATTTATTTTTTGGGGGTACACCAATTAATATTTGTTTGGTCTACACTACACATTTACCTTGCAGTCACCCCCTACCTCCAATGACATTAAGATGTAGCTTGTCACCCTGCTGGAAAAAGCGGCCTCTAGAGTTCAAAGGGTTAAACGGGGAGTTAGTATCGAGTGAATTTTAAGGCAGAAGATACTTTTGGAAGAGTGTAAGTATTCGAACTAAACGTGTATCGAGGCCACGTGACAGCCGAAAATACAAAGACATTGCAGACTGTTTAGGCAAAGCCTTAACCCTTCACCCAAGACACGTGATACTCAACTGATTCAGATAAGAGCGCGGTGGCGCTGTGTATTAAGGTCTACTGCACGCCAATGTTCATGGTCTCAGTGCGTGCGAAAAAAAATTCCCTTCGACTATATTTGTTCGATAAATGGTTAAATTATTATGACTGGAGGAATATTTATAGGTTTATATTGAATTGTCACGACGCAATATTGTTATATATGTTATCTTGACATACAGCATTTGTGATTGTGTTATCATGAGCTTGAAGTAAACACGGAGAAACACATGCAAAATTCACATTCGGTGAAATCAATCGAAATGAAGAAGTTTACATTACTTTGTGTCTTGTTTGTACTGTTTGTTGGTGCAATGAGTAAGTACCGAAGAAAATTATATTGGTTATAACTAGGAACGCGGTGGCTCAGTGGTAAACTGTTGGACTTCTATGCTAGATGTCCCGAGTTCGATCCCCGTCCGGGACGACCCGCGCTGTGTCCGTGGGCAAGGTACTTTATCTGGATTACCTACATGGGGATGACGCAGTGTACTAAGGCGTACCGCACGTCGATGGTGCACATGTCTTCAACAGCTGTAACCCTACTTGAACAGAGCTTAAACAGAGTTAGAATCTTGAGTAGCTGACAGTTGCTTGTCGATGCTCGGTGGTTCTCTCCGGGTACTCAGGCTTCCTCCACCCGTAAAACTGTCACGGTCATGATTAGTCATTGTGCATAAGTATGTAACCTTAAACATCAATAAATAAATAAATAAATTGGTTATAACTTGAAATATGAAAAGATATGGGGTTCTGTTGCAGAGTCGAAATAGTTTAGTTTCTGAAGCTAAAAAAAGATGTATGTTCTTGTCCCTCGACTATATCCCCTGACAGCCCCAAATCCATCTGATGCCAGCTTCAAATGAATTAACCCCTTGAAACCGAGCGACCGCTTTTCCGGCCAGGAACATGATACACCATAAGGTCATTATATAGGATGGCTGTGCATTAAATGTGTGGGGTAGACCAATCAGTATTTTTAACGTGCAGTATTGATTGGTCTACCCCAAATAATGAATATGAACTCTTCGAATTGCTGCCATTGAACTGGCATGGACGATACCACTAGAGTTTAAAGGGTTAATCATAAAATTACACTCGAGTTGAGTTTTCATTCATAATGCTAAATGCTGAATGATGAATGAATGAATGAAAGGTTTTAGCGCTCAGAAGGCGCGCAGGGACGATGTGGGATTTACAAATCCCTTACGACCCGACTAACCTTATTTTATTTCACTTGGATCACAGAGGCCTAGCTTTCCTGTTGCCTCAAATGGGGTCTGAGGGCGTAATGGTAAATGCCATTAAAGATTCTCTCTGGAATGACAAACATTTCTTGTGTTGATTCAACAAAAATGCTGTTTTCGATTGTTTTAACATTCAATCGGACGGAAATATTTCAGTTGGTCGTTTATGCGTACCGTGGTCGATTGAATCGAAACATATGGTATGGACTGTCTCAGGGCTAGGCTGGTTCCAGGCCATAACATCGTTGCATTCCTCACACAACTAGACTAGTGGTTTGAGAGACAATGTGACATTGTAATAGGGTTATTAGTACCCTTCACGATGGCTGGTGTGTTGACATATAATATTCCAACCAATTGGTGTTATAGTTTGTCCTCTGTCGCCTACTAAGGAGATTGTGTGGGATTACAACTGATTTCTTCATTTCGTTTTCAAACCGTATATCTGGTCACACCTATATAATATTATATCAAAATCGGTTCTAAAGTTTACTCGTTGGTAAGTACAGTGGTGGCTATGAAGGAATGTGACAACATGAGGCCCCACAAAGTAGATCTTCTTTTTATCCCATAATGAATGTTTATTCGAACAATAAAAGTCTTGGATAACTTTTTGCTTTATTCACCTAGCAGCTGCTAGTAGGGTGATAAATTTTCCCTGTAGGTTTAACACTGAAAGAATTTATTCCAAAAATAGAGATAGACATCTTGACCTCTAAGCTCTACCGCATTTGTGTTGTTATGATCTGTTTTGCGTTTGTGGGAGACATAATGGACTGACGTTTATCAAACATTGGCCATCGCTAAGCTGTTTAGTTTAGAATACATGACACGTTTCAACTCTGTCTAACAACAAAACGAACAACAATTAACAGAGAAACACATCATGTTAAATCAATAGAAACCAAGCGTTGAAAAGCATACAAGTTTGATTGTGAGAGGCGGGGATATGATGAGTGATGTTTTATTTTCCAAATTAGGAGAGTGTAAATAAACAAATGCACGTGTCGTTTGCTTTCTTTATATACTTAAGTTGAATCGACGACGAAAAAACAACAATAAACAACAAAAATAAGAAAGATAAACATAGTTCATTTAATAAAGTATTTTTGCAACTTTATCTCAAGTTTATAGGGGAATTATTTTTAGACAGAAATGTATCACTGCGCCTTGTTTATTTTTGACAGTTTTGGTTGTCGATCGAATTGGACCAATGTGCTCCTCACTTCTCGCAGTGTTTTGTAGCGAGTAACAGTACGATTTCACCGCGCCTACCTTGTAAATGATTTATGGGATAAACAAATTAGACGTATAGTGTTTTCAAGTAAAAAATGTATGCAACGAGTTGGATTAAGAATGAAACCAACGAGCCTCTGGCGAGTCGGTTTCATTCTTAATCCTAAGAGTTTATTCTATATTTATAAACTGTTCTGATTTTTTTTTATAAAAAAGACAATATGAATCGAAAATGATACATATTTTACACTGTATGGTACACAGAAAAAATAAAACAAACAATAAAACAGAAATACTTGTCAGTCCTGATTAAAGATCGATAGAACCTAGTAATCCAGGACAAAAATACTTTCCAGCCGGTATTATAATGCCCAAGAATGTGTCAGCAGAAACAATATCTACTAAACTGTAATGAAATCTTCACTCAAAATTTCAGTAGTCTCCAATAAATTCCGAGAAAGCACTCATCGAAGTTCAAATGGAACTAATATCCAATAAATATTGGCTCCACGGGTAGTTTCAAATAATCCAGTAGAATACTAGCTTTTCACAAAAATAAATTCTGGTCCACTGCAAGTATAAATTCTCTTCAAAATTTTGAAAACACTTTTCTAATACACAAAGATGCACAGATCACAAAAATATATTCCGTAGAATATATATAATAAACTCAGCTGTTGACTATAATAATGCACAGTCCTGTAATAAAAATATCCAATGGTCAATCAATGCTGAATAATTGTCACTTCTCAATGAATTAAATGAGAGTAATAGATATCAGAATGAATGAATGAAAAGTTTCTGCGCGCCGAAGGCGTACAGGAACAATGTGGGATTGACATCCTTTGCGACCTTAATAACTTTATTTGCTTTATAGCTTTATTTGCTTATAAATCCACGAGAGTCAGGAGCGTGAGCCAACAATCTAATTAAGTTTGAGTGTGCGACTGGCAGTACAATGCAAAAAATATAGGTTCTCTTTAGAACCAAAACTGGTACTAATCTTGTCCCTGAGATGGAACCATTTGATTTGAAATAAATACTGTTTAAACAGAACTGGTTCCATCTCAGGGACAAGATTAGAACCCGTTTTCGTTCTAAAGAGAACCTATATTTTTTGCAGTGTAGGATAGTGGGTTGAGATCCCCGAGAAGGTCGAACTGGATGGTGGCTCGGAATTTTGCATAACTACAAGAGATCTGCTCCGTGTTTGCTTAGAGAAGTGGGCATATTTATGGTAATACTGAAACCACAGTTTGATGAATATCAGAAGTCTTGACAGAGGTTATTTTATAGTCTTCAAATAGAAAGTTACAGAACGAGAAATTTCTCCAATTTATTTTATTCTACCAATTGCACTCTAAATCGGTTGGGTTAAAAATCAACCCAAATCGACTGGGTTGAGTGAATATGAACCCAATTTGGGTTCATATTCACTCAACCCAGTCGATTTGGGTTGATTTTTAACCCAACCGATTTTAGAGTGTGCTGATTGGTTGAGTTTAATCACCTCATTAAGTTTTTAGATGATTCTGTCTTATTTCAAGTAAACACGTATGACCCAAAATACAGAATAATTGAGCTAAAATAGACTCCATGGAACAGTATCTGTAGGTTCATTCAAAGGTCACTCCGAGCAAATAAACTACCAGTCCAACTAAAGATCTGCCTTCTCTAAATCAACATAATTTTAAAAATATATTAATTGTTTATAATTACTAACCAATGATGTATCAATTTGATACCATAATGGGAGCCTATAGCAGTTTATCAATATGTAAATGACATAACAAAACAGCTACATGCAGTTCTTATTGCATATAAGAATTTTGTAATTCGTGGGTGCGAGGGAACTCAAATTACCGCACAACCACTCGTGGAATTATTTAGGCCATTGTGTCGACTCATAGCAAAAAGCAGAAACCGGGAAGGGGGTGGGGGGGGGGGGGCATTCCAGAAACTTAGGCGGGATGGGAAAGAGCGAAGTACTCAGCTCCAAAAATATTTTTTTTCACAGGCTATATTTTTTTTCGTCGAGACATTTTTGTTAATCTTTTATATCCAGTTGCGTTTGAAATATTTTTAAACATTGAAAATATAATACAATGTCCTTTAACCCAACCCTCTGCACTCTGATGTCAAAATGGTAAAGTTTCAGCAGCAAATATTTCCCCATAATGGAATTTGATATTTAACCAAATATACATTGCGTGACAGACACAGTGAGCTCCTTTAAACAGGATATAACTGGTTAAATTCTTAGTTGAACAAGTGAAAAACAGAGTGATTCGGAAAAAAATATGTTGCACTACCAGAGTGCTAGGGATTAAGTGGGTTCTGGTTTGAGAATACAACCATGATCCATTCTGAACATTTTGATTTTCAGACACATTGACCTCGTTCTTGTATGCAGTGCGCAAAGTTTCAAAAATGACTTTAACCGGCTGACCATTTATGTGGTTTGGAGATGGCTAACCGAACACACGGCTGTGTAAGAATTCTTGGAACACTGCTTTTTTATTACTAACAAGTATTCATATACTGCGAGGAATTGAAATATGTACAGCCTCTCAAGGCAAAAGTCTAAAAATCCATCAGACACAAGAAAGGCTGGTTAACTTGAACAGTTCTAGAAGCCCATATTCGGGCTTTATTCTGAACTTCAGGTATCTAAAGTTGAAGACTTTATATTTTGTGGATTTCCTTCTTATTATCTTAGAAGTACAATTACTTAATCTCTATCGATTTACATTGTTACAATTTATGGGAGAGTGCCTTTAAGCACTCTCCCATAAATTGTAAGAAGACAAAAATGTGTGAACAAATCTTGAGTCTGAGAAAAAATCTAGCACTCGTCCAATTAAGTTACTTAGACTTTATCATTCAAGATACAACTTTTGGCTAATCGGTCATCTGTTCGCGCAGATTTAAATTTGCGTAACCACCACGAGAACGAAACGAGCGTTCTCGTCAAATTTTGCACACTGTGTATGAGGTGGCGATTGTGACCTACAGATTGGAGGAATCAGCCACTGGCTTCGCCAATGGCTTCTCTTCGATATTGTAAGTGAAGTGAGGGCTATGGTGATTGGGGTGTAATAATAACCAATAAATATAATATTGCTTGATAACAGAACCGAACATAACACAAGAATAACAAAATTACAGTTGGCATCATCTGATGCGCATCACAGAATGCTGTCTAGAAAACTGTCCAGTAGAGGTTAGCCCACTGACTTGAAATACTAGCTAGCATTGACAAGCATTAATACTATAAAATTATCTGTATGTACGGATACATACAGTACAAGTCAAAATAAGTTGTAGCCTAACCGCAATAAACGAAGTATTCTGCTGGTTCAGCACTGAGAAGATCAGAATCTGACTCATTTTCTGGAAAGCTCTCACCAAGAGCTTTCCAGAAAATGATGTCAGATTCTGGTCTTTTCGATGCAGGAAGAGAAAGATACATAGTTTATAGCGGTTATCCTACAACTTTTGTTTACTTGTACTGCAACAACTTACCGAGATAAAGGTTTTTCCAAGGTTTTACCCTTCATTATACGCTAAACGATAGAGTATCGACAAAATTGCGGAAATACAGAAATCGTATCCCCTGTGAAGATATTGAAATTTTCATTTTCACGATATCAATCAAAATGGTGGCTTCCAAAGCATCACTTCAAGGTGAATACGAGTTAAATTATCACTGGATATGATCAATTTGTTCTAGAAACGAATAATGAAAAGAAAATCTAGTGTTTTTGAGGGGATACCGATCATTTCCAGCAATAATTCAACACGTATTCACCTTGAATTGATGCATGAAACCTGGAAGCAAGACGCTACCCATTGATCAAATCACTTCCGCGTATCAATACGCATCAGCTGTTCTACTTTCATGCATCAATTCAAGGTTGAAACGAGCGGAATTATTGATAGGAATGATCAAATTCTTATAAAAAGCTTATAATAAAAAGAAAATCTTGTGTTTTCTTTAAAGTGCAAGTGCTCGCGTTAAAAGCTCAAAAATGCATGTTTTTCGCGGAACTCTCTAAACACCTCTTGCAGAGTTTCAAGAAAAATTGGCTATTCGCAGGTTTTGGTGTGGCATTACAAGTTGCATGGACAAAATATTCTGTTAAGCGTTTGTCAACCATCCACAGGCTGTTAAACACCAAAATGTTTGATACAATGGGCTGTTTTCGGGCACCAACAGCACTCAATGGGCATACCACAGATAAACATAACCTCTTCTATCGGGCGTAGAATTCACGAGGGATAATTGTTTTGAGCAGTTAGAGTTTTCAAATAACCAAGTCTTAACGCCGTTTTGACCGATTAAAGGAGACACCCCCGAAGAACTTAAAATTCACATTTTCTGTGGATTTCTCAAGAAAAAATCGACTCTTCAGAAGAATTATTTCGGCAAGCGTTTATTAACCCTCCACAGGCTGCCAAACATCAAAATTTTAGATAAATTTGAGATAAAATTCGGTTGTTTCCAAATAGCCGCAACACTCACTGGGTGTTAGTTTGGCAGCAGGTAGTGGAAAGGGCCCTATTTTTTTAGTTCAATCAACAGCGTTCTACAAGGCGTGTTATATTTCAAAATGTTTGTCCAGTTACGAGCTATACCACCCCATTGGTGCAGTTTTTGGATAGGTGTACAATTTCGTATTTTGGTGGTGAAATTAGCCTTTTTATAAATCAAAGAAGAGAAGTCTCGAATCTCTTGATTATGAGAAATTTATATGCCCGGCGATGAGATTTATTTGTATATCTCACCAAGATCCACTTCCAGATAGTAATAGTTTAGCGTTCCGATGTTTGCATGGCTGTCGATTCTGTAAAACCTCTTTTTCGCGTTTTTTATTTTTTGGTGGGGGTGGGGGGAATGCTGATATTGCCATTTGGTGGGGTGATGTTTACTTCGAACCTAAACACATGAAATTGATGTAGAAAAAGTATGTCTCGACATTTGAGCATCAAATATCTTTGAGTTATCAAGAATGATAATTTTCATGGGTGTGTGGGAGATATCCCGGCCTGGATATCCCCCCCCCCTTCCCTCCACACTCCAAATCTGTATGTACAATACAAACAACCAGTTTTGAATATTATTGAAAAGTAACATAGATTCCTTTCAACCCTTTACCAAACATGAAAAAACAGACGACACTTGCCAACAAAATTCTTGAATAACTATTTTTTTTCATTTCTTGTCTCAAAAACATATGTTATGACACCTCTTTGGAACGAGCTCGTCGAGCTCGTTCCAAAGAGGGGTCATAACCTATCTTTTTGAGACAAAAAATGGAAAAAAATAATGAAAATCAGTTGACCATTTTTGGGAATAGCGCTGGTCGGTTTTTGGCCGTTACCTTGAGTAAAGGATTAATATGGTCAGTAACACCATATACACCAAATTGTGGAATATGCCCTATGTGAGATGGGGCTGGGGGAGATATCCAGGCCTGGATATCTTCCCCCACCCCATGAAAAAAAGATTCATTAATTCAAAGCTATTTAACTTTAGAAGTGGAGACATACACAAACAGTCTGAACGGAGTTTGGACAAACTTTCACCAGTTTATGATATGGTGATTGATCACATGACTGTAAATCCGAGCCAAAATGACTGTTTGGTGGGGGTGATGTTTCTTCAAAATCTAAACACCCGAAATTGATGTCAAAATTGTTTTGTCTGAACATTTAAGCATCAATTAGCATTGGGTTAAAATTAAAAAAATATTCTGGGCGGGGAAACATATCCTAGGATGGGGGGGGGGGATATCCTGTTACATCAATACTTCAACAGTTCATAAAGTATTTACAGGGATATATACCATCCATTCCACTTCGAAATTCCTCCCAAACTTGTAAGAAGTTGTGGGTGTGGAAATTTGAAAGAATGAATTTCGCAGCTTTCGAAAATTAAATAACAAGTTGATATCTAGATAATTGGAAACATAGAGGAATCAATCTGTCAATCAGGTAATGTGAAGTCTGCTTCAGGAAAAAACTATTTTCCAATAAGAATAAAATCCTCGCTCTCTGATTGGATGGGAGCTGGCGTAGTTTCTTTTAGGTTCCGCTCCACAGTTTTCCAGGCATTTCCAAATACGACATGCCATACACTCTCTTCAAATGCAAATATTCTGTAGCTTAGTTGTCTAACTCATAACATGTATTACATTTCCCAAATCCACAAAAAACATATAACATTATCTGACTAAGTAGAAATAAACAATCTAAATGTGGATGGAATAATTTATTGTCAAAGGCCAGACTTCAACCTGAAAAATTGAATGAAAATAATGCCAAAACCAGTCATTTTCAGCCACCTAGCAGCCACAAAAGCAGAATTTTTCCACCAACCCCACCTACCCACCCCTGGAACAGAGCATTCCCTGTTTCTAAAATGCCAAAAAAAAGTTTACATGTTTCCGTCTCATTTTTTAGTTACCTGTCTGGTAACAAACCCGTGTAAAAATTACATTTTAAAAAATAGCCAATTTTTCAAAGCCACTGTTTCCCATAATTCATCTAGTAATTTACCCCTATGTATCAGAATCCAACTTTGGGACAAAAACATCAAATTCTCTTGTCCAACAAAAAGCCTAATGTAATCATATATCTGATACTAAAAATATATCTCAATTTTACATGGTCTTAGTTTCAACATATGCCCTATGTTTAGAATTTCACCCCTGTGCAATAGTGCGAAACTGTGGAGCGGAACCTTAAAGAGAAAACAAGAGTGATCTCCCCTTGGATTTCCCTCAGGCAAAAGAATCTGGAGTCTATCCTGAGTTGAATGAACAAAAACCACAAGTCTCTGTTTTCAACCAGTAAAAAGATACAGCATGGCCTTTCTGACTGCCGAATAGCTTTTGCAGCCAGTTTTCACCTCATTTTCACAACCACACCACACCACACCACATCAACCCTCACATTTCTCTGAGCCACTTCAGAGAGCATGTTTTGTTATTACCACCAGCCAAATTGACTAACCAGGTCCTGCCAATAGCACTGTTAAATACAATCAAAATGTAAAACAATAAGCAGTGATAACCATACCTTTTTTTGGGGGGGGGGGTTGCTCTCTAGATATGAAAGCGTTTAACAGCTTGACGGACGGAGGACACACAGACATGACACCAATGACCAAACTGAAAAAGTAGACACCATGACTGCAAACCTCTGGTCAACAATAACAAACAGGCTGTCCACAACTGCCTGTATTTGCCATGAATACAAGGCTCGGTGTTTAGGAAAGGCAGTGCTCAACCTAAATGTTTTCGAAATCTTGGCGAAAATTCAAAACAAGTGCGAAATTAGGCTACATCAATATATTTCTCCAATTTCCACTTATTTCCATCTAGTTGTGCTGAGATATCACTTGATGAATGTTTACTACCACTAACAATTGCACACAAACCAGAAATAATGAAAAGTTTTTTGAAAAATGGTGTATTTATAACTCAAACACAAATGAGGAACTTCCTGGTTCAAGAATTGACACCGACGGCAGAATGCTCTTTAAGGTTCCGCTCCACAGTTTTCCAGGCATTTCCAAATATGACATGCCATACACTCTCTTCAAATTCAAATATTCTGTAGCTTAGTTATCTAACTCATAACATGTATTACATTTCCCAAATCCACAAAAAACATATAACACTATCTGACTAAGTAGAAATAAACAATCTGAATGTGGGTGGAATAATTTATTGTCAAAGGCCAGACTTCAACCTGAAAAATTGCATGAAAAAATGCCAAAACCAGTCATTTTCAGCCACCTAGCAGCCTCAAAAGCAGAATTTTTCCACCAACCCCACCTACCCACCCCTGGAACAGAGCATTCCCTGTTTCTAAAATGCAAAAAAAAAGTTTACATGTTTCCGTCTCATTTTTTAGTTACCTGTCTGGTAACAAACCCGTGTAAAAATTACATTTTAAAAAATAGCCAATTTTTCAAAGCCACTGTTTCCCATAATTCATCTAGTAATTTACCCCTATGTATCAGAATCCAACTTTGGGACAAAAACTTCAAATTCTCTTGTCCAACAAAAAGCCTAATGTAATCATATATCTGATACTAAAAATATATCTCAATTTTACATGGCCTTAGTTTCAACATATGCCCTATGTTTAGAATTTCACCCCTGTGAAATAGTGCGAAACTGTGGAGCGGAACCTTAAAGAGAAAACAAGAGTGATCTCACCTTGGATTTCACTCAGGCAAAAGAATCTGGAGTCTATCCTGAGTTGAATGAACAAAAACCACAAGTCAACCAGTAAAAAGATACAGCATGGCCTTTCTGACTGCCGAATAGCTTTTGCAGCCAGTTTTCACCTCATTTTCACAACCACACCACACCACACCACATCAACCCTCACATTTCTCTGAGCCACTTCAGAGAGCATGTTTTGTTATTACCACCAGCCAAATTGACTAACCAGGTCCTGCCAATAGCACTGTTAAATACAATCAAAATGTAAAACAATAAGCAGTGATAACCATACCTTTTTTGGGGGGGGGGGGGGTTGCTCTCTAGATATGAAAGCGTTTAACAGCTTGACGGACGGAGGACACACAGACATGACACCAATGACCAAACTGAAAAAGTAGACACCATGACTGCAAACCTCTGGTCAACAATAACAAACAGGCTGTCCACAACTGCCTGTATTTGCCATGAATACAAGGCTCGGTGTTTAGGAAAGGCAGTGCTCAACCTAAATGTTTTCGAAATCTTGGCGAAAATTCAAAAGAAGTGCGAAATTAGGCTACATCAATATATTTCTCCAATTTCCACTTATTTCCATCCAGTTGTGCTGAGATATCACTTGATGAATGTTTACTACCACTAACAATTGCACACAAACCAGAAATAATGAAAAGTTTTTTGAAAAATGGTGTATTTATAACTCAAACACAAATGAGGAACTTCCTGGTTCAAGAATTGACACCGACGGCAGAATGCTCTTTAAGGTTCCGCTCCACAGTTTTCCAGGCATTTCCAAATATGACATGCCATACACTCTCTTCAAATTCAAATATTCTGTAGCTTAGTTATCTAACTCATAACATGTATTACATTTCCCAAATCCACAAAAAACATATAACACTATCTGACTAAGTAGAAATAAACAATCTGAATGTGGGTGGAATAATTTATTGTCAAAGGCCAGACTTCAACCTGAAAAATTGCATGAAAAAATGCCAAAACCAGTCATTTTCAGCCACCTAGCAGCCTCAAAAGCAGAATTTTTCCACCAACCCCACCTACCCACCCCTGGAACAGAGCATCCCCTGTTTCTGAAATGCAAAAAAATTTATATGTTTCCGTCTCATTGTTTAGTTACCTGTCTGGTAACAAACCCGTGTAAAAATTACATTTTAAAAAATAGCCAATTTTTCAAAGCCACTGTTTCCCATAATTCATCTGGTAATTTACCCCTATGTATCAGAATCCAACTTTGGGTCCAAAACTTCAAATTCTCTTGTCCAACAAAAAGCCTAATGTAATCATATATCTGATACTAAAAATATATCTCAATTTTACATGGCCTTAGTTTCAACATATGCCCTATGTTTAGAATTTCACCCTGTGCAATAGTGCGAAACTGTGGAGCGGAAACTTGTAAGAAGTTGTGGGTGTGGAAATTTGAAAGATTGAATCTCTCAGCTTTCGAAAATTAAATAACAAGTTGATATCTAGATAATTGGAGACAAAGAGGAATCAATCTGTCAATCAGGTAATGTGAAGCCTGCTTCAGGAAAAACCTATTTTCCAATAAGAATAAAATCCTCTCTCTCTGATTGGATGGGAGTTGGCGTAGTTTCTTTTATGTTTACGGCTCCAGTAGCAAATGTTACCGTCTGACTTCACAACGCGACATATTTGAAATGACGTCGCCCATTTCGTAATTGATTCATCAACGGAGTGACTAGCAAGCCGCTTCATTTTTCTGGATTTTTGACTCGTGCAGCAGACGGTGTTCCGGATGAAGAGTTGTTTCTATTACAAACGGATTTACGATTTGAACTGAGATGGAATGAGTTTATCTGGTTTATTGATTATTTATGCAGTGTCGTCGGTGGATACACGAGAGGTTTATTTGCTAAACATGTGATCATTAAAAGTTGCCTTGAACAAGGCAGCTTTTAACGATTACATGTTTAGTAAATAAACCTCTCGTGTTTCACGACGTATGTTTGGGCTATGGATAGTGTCTTTTTGGAACATATATGTTCTTGTGATGAATTGACGGTAACTTGGTCTGCGATTTGCGGCTCGGAGAGTATGTTCTCCGAGACGCTTCGCGTCCATGTTACCGTCAATTCACCACAATAACTTATAATGTTCTTTTTTGTCACAATTTTATGTGAGACTAGAAAACTGATTAAAATTGTCAGAATAGATCGAAACAATACAAGCAAAAATAAAATATTACATGTAACTTGGTCAGAAAACAGCTCTTCCAAACTTAATGGAAGTGAAGAACTTTGAACTAATGATTATCTAAAAATTAACAAATTATTATAAACTAGATAAATAGAGACAGGATGGTCCTAATATCAAGTTCAGCATCTAAATATCACCAGAAGTCATAACTATTGTGTTGTGAAGTCATTGTTTTGTTTTCCCAAATTTCATTTTTTCCATAAAAAGGCAAGGATCACCTTTCAGATTCCATGAGAAAATTACTATATATACAGTGCGTGGAGAGTGGATTGTAACTAAATCACCCGTGGAGTGGAGTTATCACCCAAGCTATAACTTTCGAATTTTGTGCATATCGACAAAAACACAAGCAAACATAGGTTATGACCCCACTTTGAAACGAGCTCGTCGAACTCGTTCCAATGAGGAGCATAACCTATGTTTTTGAAACAGAAAATGAAAAGAATTAGTTATTCAAGAATTTTGTTTGCAAGTGTCGTCTGCTTTTTATTTTAGGAAAAGCGTTAACCACTCTCGTTGATGGGAACTGCATATTAAATGTTTCTGCATAGTCTATCATTTTCGAAGCATCTACAGGTTCTTGTGCACAGCTGTGGATTTTCATTACAGCAACATGGCTCCATACAATTGCCATTACAGGAACAACAATATTATTCAGAAGTTCAGGTGGAGTAGGCATCCCTGACATCCGTGTCGTTTCCACTATATCGTTTTCTGAGTTGAATCCATAACGACACATTCCTAGTAACGGGAGTTGTGGATGAAGGCAATCACGCCATATTCTGAGTTGGCGGACACATCTTGGAGAGATGAATCTTGAAGCTGTCTTCCATCGTTGGGCCGGCGGTAGTCTTTAATTTGGTGTGTTCGGCTTTTCTGTTGTTTTCTTGTACTTGATCAGTGAGAGTTGACATGAAGTGTGACAAGCAAATATTTGTTTAACCCTTTACCTAACATGAAAAGCAGACGACACTTGCAAAAACAATTCTTGAATAACTTATTTTTTTCATTTTTTGTCTCAAAAACATAGGTTATGACCCCTCATTGGAACGAGCTCGTCGAGCTCGTTCCAATGAGGGGTCATAACCTATGTTTTTGAGACAAAAAATGAAAAAAATAACGAAAATTAATTGGCGATTTTTGAGAATAGCGATGGCCGGTTTTGGCCGTTACGTTGGGTAAAGGGTTATTAAGACTCCCAAGCCCAAGATCAGCAAACAAGTCCGCCGCAGCGATACTCCCCATGTCATATAAAGTAATAGGAGAAAACAATAAATCAACCAACAAACAATGATAAAAATCCAACACCATGTGTGAATTTCTAGGACCGAACTGCAGGATTGTGTTTCTAAACTTAGTCACGAAGAGAGAAATCAAAAAATTTATCTCTCGAGACTGGAGCGTGTTTGAACAATCGTAGACATACATATACATGTAAGTCGGGACATATATGCATATTATCATAACAGTGTGTTGATCCGTGTCGTAGTATCACGTCGAGTTGAGTTGACCAGATTGTTGGATCACACGAGCTGCCGCAGGCAGAAGTGACAAACTATTCCGGTGAGCATTTGTTAACCCTCGACGGTCTGCTAAACGTCAGCATTTTGATAAAATGGGTTGTTTTTGGACACCAACAGCACTCAAAGGATAGGTCACAGAGAAACATACCTTCTTTTATCGGACGCAAAATGTATAGGGAAAACTTTTTGTAAGTAGAAAGAGTATTTAAAAATTGAAGACTTAACCCATTTTACGCGGGTTAAAGAGAGATACCCCTTAAAAGCTTAAAATTCCCATTTTCTGTGGATTTCTCTAAAAACATCTTGTAGATTTTTAACAAAAGTTGACTATTCGCTGGTCTTGGTGTGATGTTACAAGCTGTATGGACAAAATATTCCGGTAAGCGTTTGTTAAGCCTCCTCATTTTGCCAGGCATCGTAATATTCAGAAAAATGGGCTGTTTTGGGGCACCACAGCACCCGACATGTACCTGGGAGATGAACATTACCTATGAAATTCACTAAGGATCATTTTTGTAAATAATAAGGTATTCAAATAAGGAAGCGTTAGCTCGCTTTGGGATGGTTAAAGAGCGATACCCATCAAAAGTTTAAAAACTCATGTTTTTCGTGGATTTCTCTAGAAACATCTGGTGGTAAATTTTGAAATAAAATTGGTCATTCACAAGTCTTGGTGTGACATTAATTTTGCATAGACAAAATATTCCAGTAAGTGTTTGTTAACCCTCCGCAGGCTCTCAAACATAAAACGTTTGATAAAATGGGCTGTGTTCGCATACCCACAGCACCGAAGAGATAAACATAACTTCCTTTATTGGAAGTGATATTCGCCGAGGTTTATTTTTGTAAGTAATAAGGGTATTCAAAAAAACAACCCTTAACCTATGTTGGGCTGGTTAAACAATGGAGACCCATCAAAAACTTAAAATACATGTTTTCCCTCGATTTCTCTGAAAACATCTTGCAGATTTTTTTAAAAAAACTGGCCATTCGCAGATCTTGGTGTGACATTACATGTTGCATGGAAAAACATATTACCGTTAACACTTGTTAACCCTCTACAAACTGTCAAACATCAATATTTGGGATATATTTGAGATACAGTGGACTATTTTCAAATAGTCCCAGCACTCAGTGGGTATGTGTCAAATAGGCATAACTCCTTTTCTCGGTCTTTGACTTGTCAGACGACGATATTGATATTAACCCCCTCCAACATTAATGATGATTTTAACCTAAGCATTTTTGTTATCAAACTGAGTCAATTGAGACTATTATACTCACCTTTCTCATGACATCAATAAAGGAACTTCAGTGAGACAGTTAAAACAATTCATCAGACAATCTGGAGTCACGGAAAATCATGGAATCCCATTTGGAAAAGACTGGATTCTCCAGAATCATAACGTCTAGTTTTTATCAAACTGAGTCATTTGAGACTACTGTACCCACCGTTCTCAAGATATCAATAAAGGTATTTCAGTGATACAGTTGAAAACAATTGATCAGGCACTATGGGATCTTGGAATATCATGGAATCTCACATGGAAAAGCCATGATTCTCCAGAATCATTAAGTCTAGTTATTATTATTATTATTTGAAGTGGAATACGGAGGAATTGTTTCTACAATTACGGATTTTACTGCTAAGATATATTCTGGGTCGTTCAAAAGTCTGTTATTGAACTTCCAGAAGCCTCTTCCTCTGATTTGATAAATAAAGGTAAATGGAAGACAGGGTTGTGGCTATAGGGTTGTGATCGGATCAGTGTAGCGTGTGGGGGGGAATTTTTAAATCCATGGACAGGAGAAAGTAGTTTAATCTGGCAATTTTATTATCTGGGCCTTTCATTGTATAACGCCTTGGATTTGTGTTTTCCAACCTACAAACATCACATTAGTCGGATTCTTTCATTAGGCAGTGAATTCTTTCGTTTGCCTTAACGTTGTGAGTAAGTACTTTACTTTGTCAAAGTTATAGTTTGGGGTTACATTTCAGTTGCCTCCGACTGGAACGGATCATTTGCCAAAGCTCTTAGTTTGGTTGTAGAGGTTGCCAAAAAAGATCGGGTTGTCATCATTGAGGCCATAAACTACCGAAAGCGAAAATCTTTGGTCTTGAATAAATTTTGAAATCGTCTGCATCGGGTAAAGGTACTAAAAACTAATCTGTGATAAGGCCACACAAAGTAGTTCTGTTTCTCAGGCCATTTTTGTAAAATTGCATCTGGGTGGGCGGTTTTTGATTTTATTTGTTTTTATTTTTGTAATTATTTCTTTGCCATCAAAACTTAATGTCCTTGGTTTGTTTTATGTTTTCGGCCTCATAATCTACAGAATAGCATGGATGGTGGAGTATTTCGTCCCTTGGGTGCAAGAAGGCTCTGCAATGCTAAATCGCATGGATGGTGGTGTTTTTCGTCTCTTGGGTGCAAGAAGGCTCTGCAATGCTAAAGCATTGCAAATCTTTCTTGCATTCAATAGACAAATGTACCAATGTTTTACTATCTTAGGTAAAATATTAGACATAACGTCGTGTGAGAACCATAAGGTTCTATCTTCCACCGGAAGATAGAACCTTATGGTTCTCACACGACGATAAACCATTTAATTTTTATTTTTTTACGTTTGCATTGATTTTAAAAAATAGAGAGTATGCGGCAGCCAAAATGACTCATGCGGGAGGGCCTGAGAAACAGATTTTTAACGTTTTTGGCACAATGTATCTATTATTCAGGGTTATTCCTATATTATAGTATATAATCCTGATTCCGTTTAGGGTTTGGGCTATTGCACGAGTGCTTGTCTGTTCCTTCCTTGTGACTTCCGTTACCTATTATTTGTTTTGACAGTCTATTTTTCACGTTTATGTGTTTTTTATATCTTTACACAGCTCAAGATGTTACTGGAAAATGTGAATACAACGGACGCATGTACACGGAAGGAGAAACATTCAAGTCAATAGACGGATGCAATACTTGTGGATGTGGCAGAAATGGTTTCGTAATGTGTACACTGATGTTTTGTGATGGTACAATTGGATGACATAGCATCTGAATAATGTGAAATACAATTTATTCGTGATATTGATGTACCTTCAAGAAATAAAAATCTGTTCTGCACAATTTATTGATTTCCTATCTCTGGTACCCCATTTACAAGTAATAAGTTTATGAAAAGCAGACGACACTTGCAAAAAAAATTATTGAATATCTATTTTTTTTTATGTTTTGTCTCAAAAACATAGGTTTTGACCCCTCTTTGGAACGAGCTCGACGAGCTCGTTCCAAAGAGGGGCCATAACCTATGTTTTTGAGACAAAACATGAAAAAAATAATGAAAACTAATTGGCGATTTTTGTGAATAGCGCTGGCCGGTTTTGGCCGTTACGTTGGGTAAAAGGTTAAAAAGGAAGTAGTTGAAAGTCACCCCCGGTTATTGTTTATGTTATTGTTCTTTTCGCCGACTGTAATCACCCATCAATGTTTTAACGATTTTTTTGTAAAAAAAATGCGATTCTTGTACGAGAAATAATAAGGCAAAAATGGCATGTGTACACGTTTCCAGCTTGACGACAACCTATCAGATAGAGTAGCAAGGCTAATTTGAATATTACAATCTGAATGGCCAGTTGATTGTAATGTAGCACTCTGATTGGTTGATCCAAATCTTGGACTGGAGATAAGCGGTTGTGGTAATCGTAACAAGACGTAGCCGGAATAGGTGCTATGAGGTTGTGTTTTTGACGCCGGCTACTGCCAAGGGCTGGTTCAATCAAAGAAGAGTTATTGCACTGGTATCATGGGATGAAAATTGCATCTGAATAAAGTGAAATGGAATTTACTCATGGAACTGGTGTACCTTCAAAAATTAAAACCTGTTCTGCCCAACTTATTGATTTCCCATCTCTGGTACCCCATTTACAAGTTTATTTGCCTAGAAGTAGTTTAAAGTCACTCGTGATTATTGGTAATGTTGTTGATCTCTTCTTCGTCAATAATCACCCATTAATGTTTTAACGAATTTTCTGCCAGACAAAAAACGATCTTTGTATGAGATATAATAAGGCAAAATGACATGTGTACAATTTCCAGGTTAAAGACAACCTTACAGACAGGGGTAATTTAAATGTGACAATCTGATTCATCGTTTGATTCTAATGTAGCGCCTTGATTGGTTGATTCAAACTTAGACCGAAGATAGACGGTTGTGGTAATGGTAACAAGGCGTAGTCGGAATAGGTGTTAGGCAGCTGTGTTTTTGACAACGGCTACAGACAGAGGCTGGCTCAATAAAATAAGAGTTTGCTGCCCAATTTAATTGACACTCTACTCAAATACACGATTCGAAACATGAAAGTCTTTATCTTAAGTAGGATAAACTAATGTTATTTTATTTATGTTAATCCCGAGTCTGCTGTGATGTAAGATATCTTGGTTACCATTATGAACAAACAACTGCAATCCTAACTGATTGAGGTATTACTAAACGGTTACGGGTATGGTTATATTACGAACCTTATTAACTTTTAAATCCTGGTGGTATCTTTCATGTCAGTTCCATGGTAGTAATAGGAAGAGTCCATATTTATTATTTGGGGGTAGACCAATTAATATTTGTTTGGTCCACATTACATATTTACCTTGCAGTCACCCCCCCCCCCCCCCCCCCCCAATGACGTTATGATGTAGCTTGTGACCCTGCCGGAAAAAGGGCCTTTGGAGTTCAAATGGTTAACCCTTTACCTAACGTGAAAAGCAGACGACACTTGCAAAAAAAATTCTTGAATAACTATTTTTTTTCATTTTTTGTCTCAAAAACATAGGTTATGACCCCTCGTTGGAACGAGCTCGACGAGCTCGTTCCAACGAGGGGTCATAACCTATGTTTTCTGAGACAAAAAAATGAAAAACATAGTGAAAATTAATTGGCGATTTTTGAGAATAGCGCTGGCCGGTTTTGGCAGTTACGTTGGGTAAAGGGTTAAACAGGGAGTTAGTATCGAGTGAATTTTAAGGCAGAAGATACTTTTGGAAGATTGTAAGTATTCGAACGAAACGTGTATCGAGGCCACGTGACATCCCAAAATACAAAGACATTGCAGACTGTTTAGGTAAAGTCTTAACCCTTCACCCAAGGCACGTGCTACTCAACTGATTCAGGTAGGAGCGTGGTGGCGCTGTGTATTAAGGTCTAATGCACGTCAATGGGGCCCTTGACACCAACCAATGCTAACCCCGCTTACGTTGGGGCGTCTGACAGTTACTCGCCTCTGATTGGTGGTTCTCTCCAGATACTCCGACTTCCTGCTCCCGTAAAACTGCCCGACACGAGGTGACTTTGGCTGTCAAAAGTGTCCTTAAATCCTCGATAAAAACTGATTTAAAAGGTGTGTAAAAGCATTACGAAACTACGAAATTCAGTTTGAAATCGTCCCGATGAATCGATTCATGTACTGATTCGGAAAATTTAAAATCGTCGATGTTATCAAAATCCTACCAAGTGTGTCCTCTTCAGGGCCGGATTTAGGACTGTGCAAGCTGGGCAGTTGCCCACTGGCCTCCACAACCAGGAGCCTTGACACACTTCATAAAAAAATTAATAAACGGAAAAACGAAGGCTGATCTGAACGATTGAAAAAACGTTGCAAAATGTAATAAATGTTACAAACTGCAACTACATCGACTGGAAAAACGTTGCAAAATGTATAAAAATATTTTCAAGCAGAGCAATCAAACTAATTCATTGTATTATACAATTATTAATAGCAAATTGTATCTGAATGTCTTAACCAAATGCTATCAATGTGTGTTGTTTGTAGAGATGTCCACTGGTGATCAGTTTAGTGGCGATGACAAGAAATGGCTAGTGATCGCCTATGGTGATGATCTCTAGTGATCGCTGGGAGCAAGATAAGGATTAGAAGGTTATCAGTACTAGCCGCACTGAGGCCTCTCCTCACCCCCCCCCCCCCTCACATCCTCATACGAGGAGATGATCATTGGTGGTCGCCATTGACGATCACCAGGGATGCCTTGTGATCGTTTATGGCGATCTCTAGTGATCGTTACTGGCGACCATTAGTGATCACATCCCTGTATGAGAGGACTGTGAGGAGAGGCCTCATTGAGTCCACACCTCATTGCCCTCACATCCACATCGCGCTCCCAACGATCACTGACATCCATACTGATTGGCAATAGCGATATCAAGTGATTGTTGCAGCGAGATGGGAATGTGAGGGCTATGAGGCGAGGCCTCATTGGGGCATCTCCTCACAGCCCTCTCATTCCCATTGGGAACATGATGACTGGTGATCGCCAGTGGCGTTCATTATGGATGCCTAGTGATTGCTGATGGTGCTCTCTAGTGATTGTTGGGGTGGGCGGGGGGAGATGACGATGTGAGGGCTATGAGAAGAGACCTCATTGAGGCATCACCTCATAGACCTCATTGGTCTCCAGGTATTCCGACGGAGAGCGCCACTGTCGCTGCCCGTCCAGGAATCCTGGCCTACTTTACAAGGACCTAGTGAACTAGTGACCTGGCGACGCAGAGACCTCCAACCAGTGGCCCGATCGACAGCGACAAAGTCCCCCTCTCTCTTCTCCCATCGGTGAACATATCTCAGAAGCCCTCCAACCAGTGGCCCGACCTAGCGACACAGTAGCCTCACCCCTGCTCCTAACGTTGACACTATCTCAGAAGCCCTCCAAGCAGTTGCCCGACCGAGAGTGACACAGTCGTACTTCCCTCTGCTCCCAACAGTGACCCTATACCAGACACCCTCCAACCAGTGACCCGACCGAAAGCGACACAATCACTCGGCGATCCTACCATGGTGTGGGATATAGTGACAGTCAAATTCTACTGGGGGAAATGGCACCACTGACACAAGTTCTGTGCGAAATGGCATAGGGTAAGGCAGACTTGGTCTGAAGCGACTGCGGTGAAAGGCTATCACCGTGTTACGAGGGTATAGGGGCGGTGTTGCTGGGCCCAATCAACGTTCACTCACTATCTGTGAGTAGTATGTCATGTACCCGAACAGGCATCATTGGCCGGACCCCGGTGCCAGACTCCGGAAGTGATGTCATGTCACGTGACGTAGTGGCGCCATGTTGTGTTGTCATGGTAACCCGCGTGAGCGGCCATGTTGTGACGTCATTTCCATGGTGATACGTGGTGTTAGTGCGCATGCGCAACGCGTGTTGTTAAGGTGATACGTGTTTCCGTCGTCCATTTTGTATACTGGAGGCCGCCATTTTGGTTTCTATGGTAGCACGTGATTGCTATGTTACCCAATATTTCTGCAATAAGACGGGGTATGTTCGGTGGGTATGTTCGATTGAATCGGAGTAAATCTAATTACCACAAACAACCCGACAATCCTTCCAAATCACTAAAATCCACCCGAAATCACCGAAATTGACTTTATTTCCCCAATTGATCGGCTTAGCGCGTAGTGCTATAGTACTAAGGGGTACAAGGGGGTGCATTCGACTGAAGTGGAGTAATTTTCTGGTTCGGATTTTCCCAGAATCCTCATTTAATTACCCAAATAAACCCGTCAAGTTGTATTATTTCGAATTCTTTCAGAATCCCTTTTTTGGATCCCATGACGTGTTATTTCCCTATTAAGAATAGCACGTAGTGCTATAGGACAAATTTACCCACAATCCATTATTTAAATTACAAGTAGGACCCATATGTGTACATGAAGGCCATGAAGCTAAGTTCCACCATATACTCATATGAGGATCTACCCAACAGATGTGTCGTACGAGGTCTAATTTACTATCCCTCATTTTGATTTTTTGAGGATACCTTTTTGGATTTGTTAACAAAATAACAACACTAAATATAAATTTAAATTTCTTTTATTCAACAACAAAAAATACATCTTTTATGGTATGTAGATTGTCAGATATTCATAAACAGTCTTTCTGCAGACTGGACATCTTCTGAGTGGTTTACAGCAGTCTTTGCGCAGACACAAATGGTTACATGGTCGCGGAGCGACATTGGCTTCAACTAATCAACACACACTACATTTTGTCCTCCGTGAATCTTCTTCTTGAAATGATGTGTCCATTTCTTCTTCTTCTTTGATGGCCATTTCTTCTTCTTTTTCAACGTCCATGAATTCAGGTGGTAAATTATGAATGTAATAACAGTCTGGAGAATATTTTCTGTGTTCTTCTATAACATCATCTTCTGTTTTCCAGAAACGAACAATAATACCACAATGAAAACATTGAGTTCTGTCTCCTGTTCCCAAATAAAAGAATCCAGCTTTTGTCAGTTTATTCGGGGTTTTCACAGTTTCACTTTGTAACATGAATTGAAATGTCTTGAGACGATTTTCCTCCAATGCATACTTGATGTGTTTTGGTGGTCTTTGTTCTGTTGTCTTTCTTATTTTTTCTTCTCCACGTAATAACTGCTCCAGTACTGGTGGCGGAACATCACGAAAATACGTTTCGAATGAAACGTTCATTCTCTCTACAAAGTCTCTTGGATTTCTTGTTTCTTGGTTTCTTGATTGATAATCATCCAGTGCTATCCTGATCAAACATGGAATAGTGAACATTCTTCAATCCTTTTTATCTTCATTCTTCTTTGGTTTTCTTTCTCTTTTTGGTTTGGGTTCTCCTATTTCAAGGCTTCTCTTATTTGCAATATCCACTGCTTTGGTCACTTGTTCCCAATCTCTGGTGGTAAACTGGAACCCAACGTCGTTCTTGAAAGTTGAATCTGTAAATCGTTAAGTTTGAAGACGGTCACATTAGTAGACATCCTTCTTCTTTGGCTGTCGAAACACAAATGAGCTGAACACCAAGTGCACCAGTTTTTATAGTTTTCCTTCAATGCAGCGACATCTAGTGGCTGGTTTCCTCTATGACGTCATTAACCAACACATCATTATCCATTAGATCAGTGGTAAACATGTTGGATATGGTTTCCATCGATACAGCGCGACAACGATGTTTCAAGTAAAACAGACAGTATTGTCCACACACTGGTCTTGAAGGCGTTTTGTATTATACTTCCAATATCTGGAATTCTTCTTCAGGAAATTCTCGAATGGTCTGTGTTGTGGTGGTAATCCATAGGAATCAAAGTATTCTGCGTTGTGGTGACTCACAAAGAGAGCACCCAATGTTCTCCTTTTCTGTGGTCTGGATCCGTGTTGGCTATCAAAGCCACTGGTCTGTGATCTGGTAATCTTCTTGGTAATTTGTTTCTTGAAAATACACCCAAACATATTCTCTTCAAACAACTATCTGATCGAAGTGCATTCTCTAACTGCAACGTGTTCATGTTGAGTAATCGAAGACTACTTGTCTATTCTTATCCACTTCTATGATGTTCTGGAATTCTGCATACACCAGTACGTTGATTGTGGTTGGTAACGGGTTTTCGAAATGGACTTCTAGTCTCAAGTTTCCTCTCTTCACTAGATCGAAGTGTTGTCCATGTGATAGATCTGGAGTCAGGTCGAATACGAATAGGGTGTATCCATTTATGTACTCTTCTCGGTTGCTGTGGTTTCCTTCATTCTCATACATTTGTCCAGTTCCTTGGATCAGAGTTGCATAACATCTCGCCACTTCTTGTTGTTCGAATCTAGGTTGTAATGGTTTGGCTGGAATCTGCTGCCCATCCACGTACAATGCCAAGTAATTGATTTTGTAGTTCTTGAAATTATATGGATTCTTTGAAAAATTTCCATTGAAAGCATCGTTGTCTACACATCCCACTACGATGCGTTTAGGTAGTTGGCCTAAAAATAAGTTTTCTTGAGTAATGCTCAGATTTCCTTTCGGCACTGAAAACACCTTGGTTTCCACACGGTCGATAGGATATTTTGCAGTTGCTTTTGTTAGTGCTTTCTCATGAGGCATTCTCACGAATGATTGGAGTCTCTCTTTGCGTACAAACATGGATACATCTAGAATTTTGATCTTGTATGTATCGGTATCGGCCATCAATGCGAAAGCATCTTTGGCTCTATTCATTTTAACACGAACATTAACTCCATTCAGCAAGTAACGAGTTTTGAAAAACATGTCCAAATGTAATCTTCCAGTCATGTCCACGATGTTACTTTTCTCTATAAATTTCTTTCCAAGAAGAATTCCCTTGTTATCATCTGTCAAATCAATCATGTGTCCGGCCGTATCCTTGTACCATAATGCATTAGTCAGTTGTGACTTCTTGGCAGCTGGTCCATAACTCAACAAAGGTTCTATGAAAGCTATGTAGTGATAAGTGTTGTTGGAAGGAGATACCAGTTTTTCATTCAAGCTGATATCGATTTGATTAAATAAGAAATGCATCCATAAATTGACTGGGCCCACTTTGGCATCGGGTGTAATTGATGCCCCATTGGAATCTACAACCGTTGCTTTAACATACAAGTATGTCTGTGCCAAATTCAAATAATCATCTCCTAATCCTGCAATGTGGAATTCTATTGGACCACTATTTCCTATAGTCGCCAAAGGCCTGTGTTCTACCCATTGCCCATGTTCCACACTAGTCTGTGTTGGTGGTATGGAAAAAAAGTCGAGTTAGCTGTTGACACACTCACAAGATTTTTCATTAATGAGAGACATCATGCTACGAGATGGTCTTGGGTCTGAACAGTTCTCCTTCTTCTTTTTGTCGATTTGCTAGTTTTGCGTGGTGCGGGCCTTTTTATACTTTTCCTGCCGGGTGGTTTTGAACCACCAACCACTTCATTCTAAGCTCCTGCACCAGCCTCTTTGACTCGTTTGATTGCTGCCTTTTTTACATTTTTCCCTTCAATGACATCTTCGGCAAAGGCTGCTCCTTTTCTCACGAGTTGTTTTCCCACGGTCCTGGCTGTAGTTTTCAATAAAGGTAACACGATATTCTTCAGTCCTCCCAATATACTTCCCAAACCATATCCTCTCTGTATTTGAGTTCCAGAAAAAGCTGGTAGACCGTTCCCAGCTTGTTTCGTGTAATATTCTTCATATAATTTGGACTTACAACAGTAAGTCATGTTTATGTGAAATGAAGAGATCTACGATTTCTGAAATGAAGTGTCACTGTCACTTTCCCGAACTCGAATGGTACTATGGCTCCTGTGTCACCCCTTATATACACCTGGACGGTACTGAAATTTTTTTCGTTCTACTGGTACATAATACACATTCTCAAATGTTTTAGACATGATATCCCCATATTTCCCATGCACGGGTACAATACGAAGAAGTGGTATTCTTGTATCTCCTACGACTTGGTCACGAACCAAGTCACAGTAGACACAGAGTGAATAAAATCCTTGGTTGACATCGGCAACTCTGGAAGAATTGTAAGTTCCTGATTTAAAAACACACTCATTAAATCCCCAAAAATTTTGAAGAGTAGGGCTCAATGTGACCACGACTCCATCACGTACCGTGATACGAACTTTACCAGTCACTTCATCCAGTTCAAAAGCTACCTTATCGTGACCAGGCAAGAGTAATTCTTTAACACCATTGATAGCTCGTATCACATCAATGGGATCCGAATAACGACCTTCTTTGAGAGTAAGTCGGTAATTCTTTTTCGAAGACCAGAACACTGTAACGAAAGCTTCTTCTCCACGAATATTGAACCAAGTATTTGGATACTGTATCTCTGCCAGACCTACTTCCCATTCTCCCGTGAGATTCACTGGTTGTGATAACTGAGTGGTGTACGTAGTCAACGTGTTTTCTGGAAACACGTTCATAGAACTATTACTTGGTAGAGTCAAATAAAACATTACTTTTCCTTAATGGTTGGATTTGGTAACTCGCTCCTTGGAATTCTTTTACCAAACAGAGGCCAAGAACCATTCGATCCTTCTTCCATTTTGAAGAAACTTCAGAGGTTCACTTCCTTTTATAGGTGAGCTGACTCTGTTTGATCCACGAATTGAACGAAGTTGGGTATCCCAACCACTTTACGAACAATTCCCTTTTCTTACCTCGACCATGTTTCTTGAGTACGTGTTCGATTTTGTAAATAGTTTTATGTGAAACTCGCTGAAGCTCTTCAGTGTAGAATGACCCTTTCAATATTTCTCCATTATCATCTTGTAAGATGTATGTGACTGGATGTCCTTTCTTGGTGGCTACTACTGTGAATAACTCTTCGGTCCAATTGGGCAAATAACCTTTCTCAAAAGTTTTCTTAACTTTATTGATTCGCACTCTGCCTCCTACTTTGTACTTTGGTGTCTTGTGTTTTATGGGTTGCCCATACAACCTTTGCCAAACCTCTTCTTGATTTTCAAAGTTCACGGCAATGGAGGCCATACCTATACTACGATGATGAGAATGATTATATGATTTCACCAAGTTTTGAAGTGGAAAAGTTAGTGTATCATTCTTGGTAAAATATTTCCACATCTTGGTTTTCAAAGTTCTATTGAATCTTTCTACTATGGAACATTTTGTTTCAACATTTTGTGTAGTGAAAAAGTCGACTTTGTGATCTTTGAGAAAATTCTGAAAATTTCTGTTTAGAAATTCTTTCCCTTGATCAGTTTGTAATTTTTCTGCTTTACGACCTTGTTTGAAAATTTTACTAAAAGCTTTCACGATAGAATCACCAAGTTTGTTTTGTAATGGCATCACCCAAGCATATTTACTAAACACATCTATACATGTCAACAAAAATTTTATGTTTTTGTTGAATTTACTTATGTTTGAAACATCTACCAAGTCAGCTTGCCATTGTGCATCTATACCACTAACTATTACTTTCCTTCTAGGAAATGTACGACGAACAGGTTTGTGAAGAGTGTATGTGTCTTGGGTCTCTAACCATTTTACAACTTGTTTAGTTTTTTTCTTGGACGCTCTACGAAGAGCGTCTACACCACCAAAACTACCAGGCACTTCAGAATCATAGTACAATGCTTCCATGGCTGCCATGTTCAAGTGTCAACTCTATTTATACCTTTTTCGGTCCACTTTGGCGTTTCTGTTTTCTTTAGTTGTTTAGGTTCCGACTTTATCGGTGCCTGTTTCATAAACTCCCAACGTTCTTTATGACCAATTAATTCTTGGGGTATGTTACTATCTCTCAAAGCTTCGGCCAACTCTTCCCATCCCTTTGGTTGGAAAGATTTTCGTCTTCTAAGTAAATCGTTTAGAAGATCTGTTACATTCGACCCTACCACTGTTTGACCTTTGTAGACTAATTCACCCTTCTCATTCCAAGATATATTTGGGTCACCTCTAATACGATTCAACAACAACTTTCCCTTTCTCTTCATTGTCATAGGTACAGAATCGAGAATGTCTTCGTCTTTATTATCTTTCTCGAATTCGACTTTAATTGGTCGAGGAGCCATTACCTTTTGTTGAAATGTCAAGTATCTTTGTAAAATTTGATTATATCGAGTCATCTTTTCATCAGCCGAAAGAAAAGGGGCATTGAGAATATCTCTCATTTCTCTATCCAGTGATGAAACAGCCAGTTCATTCGGTTGTCTTGGAGTCTCTTGTAGACGTTCCAATAACCTTAGTTCTACCAAAGCCATCTTCTTTGCATATTCCATCATCCAAATATACCTTTAACAGCACCCAATAGTACAGGAGGTAGCAATGCCCCCAAGAATCCCCCTTTCTGCAAGATTTGTCTCCTCTTTTTGTCAGAGGTACATTTCTTTGCCACTGCCCTCACTAGTTGTTTCTGACGGACGAGTTTGGTTCTCTGAGCTTTGGTCAGAGGTACTGCTCCCTTCAGTATATTCGAGGCACAGTGACACAAACAAGTTATCAATTCTTTGTCTGCATGTTTTAGTATGGATTTGACGAGTGCGGGTTTCGATTTAATAAGAACCTTGAGAAGAGAGATGTTGTGCTTGAGACGGTCAGACATGCTTCTGACTCGAGTCAGACTTGTTGCCACCCTTTTATACTTTTCGGAGGTACACATATTGGGTTTCCCCAGGAAAAATTTGACTTCTTAATCTCATGTGTTCAGGAGTATCTTGTTTGAGATCTATTAAAAGGTAACCATATGGTGTCGAAGTGGCATCTTCGATAACTTCTCTCAGAAACTTGGAATGACTAGGATACATCTGTGCTGCCAAGTATGAGATCTGAGAACGATCCCTAGGATTTTTAAACAAGATCATGTAATGACTATTGAGAGCTACAGTCCTATGGACTTTATTTTTATCGAATAAATTTTGAATAATGTAGATCACACTAATCTTACGGTGATGACTACCTTTAGTAAATAAGCTAGACACTCGAACATCTGCATCGAGCATCAGATCATCCAATATGACTAAACTATCAGATTTTAATTCTTGAGGGAGACCCTCTACGAATTCTACTTGGGGTAAAGTATTGTATAATGGTTGCGATTCACTATAACACAAAATGATGTGACTTGGAACAGGTGATATAATATTTTGAATAACCCGATTTACAAAGGATGATTTACCACTACCCGTGGGACCACACAATAAACAAGTGAATGGATGCTTCCAACGAGGATCCATCTTTGTTGTTCTATGTGGGTACTACTTCCCTTTTATACCTTTTGGGGAGGTGGCCCCCACTGAACGTGGGGACTACTCCCCCTTTTATTCCTTTTGGAGAGGTGGTCAATATGACCGTCATCCAAAAAATATTTAAAATTGGTGGCCCTCTGACTTACCAGCTGGGGAGAGTGGAAGTTTGTTTGATATTTGTCAAGAAGATAAACATCAAATAACTTAAGTGTCATTACCACCTTTTTTTCTTGTTTCTTCATTTTATACTTTTTTCTTCTTTTTTTTCTTTTTTTTTTATAAAAATCATCTATTTACAACATCTATTTACATCTTCAATTAGAATCCAATTGTAACAGGTTTCTTGATGATCATAAATTCAATCACCAAATCCATAATACAATGTCTCTGTTCATTTGTGAGAGGTTTCTCGAACATATCTTCATATTCTTTCTGTACTGGTGGTGGATTCATTCAAGAAGTATTATGGTGCCACAGTAGATGAACATCATTCTTGTTAACTCTTTCAAGTGCGTCACTAAAACATGTTATAATCTTCTCTTCTTCAGACATCATTAGACATACATTATGCCGAATCTGACTTGGGTGATTGACTGTACATCCATAGCATTTTTCTTTCACTACAGCGTCAATGTTCTCTTCGACATAATGAGCATGTGCCAAGCAAAGTTCAATCTGGAAGCGAACTTGCCTGGGTTCACTATCAATTTCATCATCGATCAATGGTCGTGGTTGGGTTATTCTCACTGTGATCTTCTTCTTCTTCTTCAAAGGTGGTTCTTGATTTGGTTTTTTAAAGTCTTCATGGTTAGTAGGTTTAGTGTCTTCAGGAACTTCAGTTAAAGTTGTTTGTTGGGTTTTGATGGCTGCATCTACTTCTTCTATTTGAGATTTCAAGGCATTCCATTCTTCTAAAGATAGGGCAATACCAGTCTTCGTAGGATAAGGTTTCTGGTCTTTTCCCTCGAAGTATCTTCTGAGATGAATCTTCATTTCACCCTGGTACTGGGTGACGTTAGCATAAGTCTGCTTGGTGCCAATTCGGAACATCTTCTCTGGTCAATGGTTCGATCGTGAATGATGCCAAGTCCATGCTTTGCCTAATCTTATATATCTTTGACGGACGTGATTGAAAACATCACCCCAGTTCAACAAATTTTGATTGAGTTTTTGATTCTTTGTTGGGGTTTGTGTTTGTTTCCTATAGGATTATAGGTTAAAGTTGGCAAATTTAGAAAATTAGTATAGAAGTCAATGGAAAAGAAACACAATAGGAATACAGTAATCTCATTGGTTGATTAACTTCGATCTGATTGGTCAGTCTGGCGATCAAACTGCAATCTTGATCCTTAAACTGTAGGATATGGCCCTCTGCATTTTATACTGGCTTGGGACAGGTCAAGCTACAAACCTTTGTCCAATGGAGATAAGTCAAATAGCTCGAGTGCATTCCCACCCCCTACAGTTCGTATCCTCTTTGAGGGAATTTTTTTTTCATCAAAAAAGAAAATGAAAACAACATGTCCAACTTAGCAATTCAGTTTTCCTATCATAAAACTTTCTCATTTCTTTTAAATATTTACAACAGAGAATTTCTTAGTAATGATGATGATGATGATTTATTTCTTTGGTTATACAATAGGGGTAGCCTAAAAGACACCGGGAATCAACTTTTAAAAAAATGAAATGAAACTAAAAAGTAAAGAAGTATCATCTGGTTCCAACAGGTGTAACCTAAAAGATACCATGCATCAACATGTTTTTAAAATAAATGGAACTAAAAAGTTTTGAATGAAACTAAATTTTGAAGGAAACTAAAAAGTAAAGAAGTATCATCTGGTTCCAATAGGTGTAACCTAAAAGATACCATGAATCAACATTTTTTTTTAAATAAATGGAACTAAAAAGTTTTGAATGAAACTAAATTTTGAATAAAGAAGTATCAACTGGTTCCAATAGGTGTAACCTAAAAGATACCATGAATGAACATTTTTTAAAAAAAATAAATGGAACTAAAAGGTTTTGAATGAAACTAAGTTTTGAATGAAACTAAAAAGTACAGAAGTATCCTCCACTTCCAATAGGGTTAGTCTAAAGTATATCAGGAACATGGTGATGATGATGATAATGATGAAAAAACTCTCTGTATTAGAATAAATAAAAAAATTGAAAAATCTTTACACCAGAAAAACTAAATTGCCTTGTAAGACTTGCCATTTAGAATTTTTTTTTGAAGACTGCCATATAGGACTTTTTACTTAGAGAGAAAAACTTGCCACAAAAGACTTTATGAGGACTGCCATAAAGGACTTTAGAGAATGCCATAAAGGACTTTTTACTTTGAGAGAAAAACTTGCCATATAGGACTTTATGAGGACTGCCATAAAGGACTTTAGAGAATGCCATAAAGGACTTTTTTACTTTGAGAGAAAAACTTGCCATGTAGGACTTTATGAGGACTGCCATAAAGGACTTTAGAGAATGCCATAAAGGACTTTTTACTTTGAGAGAAAAACTTGCCATGTAGGACTTTATGAGGACTGCAATAAAGGACTTTAGAGAATGCCATAAAGGACTTTTTACTTTGAGAAAAGCTTGCTGTATAGGACTTTATGAGGACTGCCATGTAGAACTTTATGAGGACTGCCATAAAGGACTTTAGAGAAAAACTGCCATAAAGGACTTTATGAGGACTGCCATATAGGACTTTATGAGGACTGCCATAAAGGACTTTAGAGGAAAACTGCCATAAAGGACTTTATGAGGACTGCCATATAGGACTTTATGAGGACCGCCATAAAGGACTTTAGAGAAAAACTGCCATAAAGGACTTATGAGGACTGCCATCAAGGACTTTAGAGAATGCCATAAAGGACTTTTTACTTTGAGAAAAACTTGCCATATAGGACTTTATGAGGACTGCCATGTAGGACTTTATGAGGACTGCCATAAAGGACTTTAGAGAAAAACTGCCATAAAGGACTTTATGAGGACTGCCATATAGGACTTTATGAGGACTGCCATAAAGGACTTTAGAGAAAAACTGCCATAAAAGGACTTTAGAGAAAAACTGCCATAAAGGACTTTATGAGGACTGCCATGTAGGACTTTATGAGGATTGCCATAAAGGACTTTAGAGAATGCCATAAAGGACTTTAAAAATTTGATAAGCCTAATATGATTGAGTAGACCACCTAAAAACCATTTCGGTTTTTAGGAATTTTTCGGTCAACTAAATAGGACTTTTTGTAGGCAAAAGCTAGACTTGGTTCAGGCTGTAGAAAAATATGACACTCACTCAATTGTTTCTTCTTTAAATCTCTAGTGGTATGGTGCTAACTCCATCTTCTAAAACTCTTCATTTTGGGTAGAAATATGATAGTCCATCTCTGCTCTGCTGGTAGGTATACATAGTGTTGTCATTCATCACAAATCCTCGGTTGATACCAGATCCACTTTGTTGAGTCTTCAAAACTTGCAAATATCTGTCTTTCGTCAAATCATTGTGGCGTTTGCTGATTCCCTTACAACTAAATTTATTGGTGGTACCGAAACAATAATATGTTTTACAACACAGTCCAACAATGCCGGTTCCTTGCCATTCTACCTTGAACAAGCCTGGAGTTCTCCTGTCAAAACGCTTTCTTTCTTGGCAGCATGAGGGTGACAGCCATTCTTTGCCTTCTAAGTTGGTTTTCACATAATCATCTCTGTGGAAATCACAACACTCTGAATGAAACCACTTGTGATTCTCTTTGTAAAATTCTACTCTCTTCTCTGGTTTCACTAATTCATCTATGGATGGTGACGAGGTACATAGATATGCAGAATCTGTGTCCATTTCAGCATATTCGAAATCTTGGCGGTTGATAAAAGTATCGATGACATCATAATAGAACTGAAGCATCTGGAGTTTCGCATACTGGTAAACAAAGGATCCGATGTGAAGTGGCAGATCCAACTTGATGGTCTTCTTGTTGAGTTCGACTTCATATAATGTTTCATCTAATGGATTCAAGGCTCTGAAGGACATGTCATTTACAGCTTTGGTAACTTCTTCGTCATCGCAATAGCACACACGTCGATGCTTCTCTTTGTTGGTGACGGTTTTGCCATATCCAGAATTTCCCAACAGCTTCATGGTGTCGGCAACGATCGACTTGTCAGGGTCAACATCTCCTTGTCTTCTTGCTTCAGATACTTCATCTCCAAATTTTTCAAACATCTTCTTGGTTTATATTGGATAACTTGATAGACGTGATCAACTTCAATACCATGCTGGAGGTACCACTGCAGTAAAGGGGTTGCAAACAACATTTTTTCTGCTCCATAGCATCCGATCAAACTTCTACGGGGTTTCTTCAGAATTCCATTCTCGGCAAAGGACTTCATGTGTTCACCAATATCATCTATGGAAATATCTGTATTCTTAAGATAGGTGTCATCTCTTCAAAGTACTCTTTCAGGTGATCAGGTACATGTATATCACATTCGACCAAACCAAACAGTTCACCGGACTTCACTTTGTTCTGTATTTCTTCATCTGTCATCGCACCATCTATTTTGTCTGAAAAGTTCTCTTTCAGGAAGGCTTTGAGTGTGGCATCGGTCTTCTTCATCTGTCTCCACTCACACTCCCAGATTTCAGTAAGTTGATAGCCCAAATCGGTGATGTACTTTGCATTGGTACGGGTGTCTTGTAGCAGTTCTTTCATCGGTTTATCTCTGACTTCAATATAGATGATAGGAAGGCCATTCTAATCTTTCATGCAGGTATGTCCGTGCCAAAAGCAGCCATGGAATTGGTATACAGTCTGTGTCTCTTTGCACCAACCATCAACAGGCAACTGTCTTCGACCAATCATTTTTTCAGCTTCGTTAAACTGATGTCTGATGTGGATGTCATCTCTCATGGATAAAAACTCTAACCATTGTTCAGCCATTTTACCATACTTCATTGGATGTTCTGGTTTAAACTGGTTTTCTTCACGACGTCTAATACTCCAACCCGTTGGCATCTCTTGCATTAGGCACCAAAGATATAATGCATTCGCATCAAAGCCTATAATACTTCCACATGGTTTTGCTTATTTGCCATATTTTGTTTCTCTGATTCGGGTAACATCTTTCTCGTGGTATCGGTTGAAGATAATTGAAGGTCCATCAATGATATTTCTTTCAGCAAGTGATGCAAGTCTTTGTTCTTCTGGTTAAATAATGTGAAGTAAGTGTCATCATTCATGGTCTGGAACAGGTATTTCAACGTGAGGCCCGGAACACTGATACCATCTTTAAACATGTCGATGTGGCGTTCTTGGTAGAAAGCAAACTGCTTGTCAACTGCTTCAAGGAATGGTTTTACATCTCGGTTATTATACCAGATCAGAAAATCACGGAAAGTTGTCATCCTCAGGTCGTTCCATACATGCTGGCAGTACTGGTATTCTTCATTGGATATATTTTCTTTCTTGAGAGAACTGTAGAAGGCGTCATGGTCTGGTAGGTGGTCTTGATCCAATTTGTTCAAGCTGTCGATCCATTCATATGGTAAAAATCCCTTCGTCACGGAGCAGCCAAATGCTTTCAAAAACTTGTCATAGCTGAATCCTGGAGCGAGGTAGTTGCAAATATCAACAAAATTGAAAGATTCTGTCGAGACGCACATGTAGTTATTCGATTTCTTCACTGCAAACTTGAGTGGATTCTGTCTCTTCGGGTACGTCATCAGTTCACGCTTGACTACATTCATATCATATTTTCCAGAGTTGAATCCGATGACAGGCATCTCTTGCAGGTAGTCTTGAAATTTCTTCTCCAATTTTTGTAAAGGGTGCATCTTGGATGTATCTTCTCCAGTAGCTCTGGCTTCCGCTTCCAGCGTTTCATCAATTTTCTGTCTGAGTTTAAACAAGGTCCAAGCATGATAGGTCTGTATCAGTTGGTGGCAATGAGATGAAATAGCTGTGAGGTATGTCATCATTTCTTCAACAAGTTCTTGAGAATTTCCATTTGTAATAAAACATTTCGGTTCTTGGTATTCTGGAACATTACTACATATGCTCACACTCAATGGTCGGTGTTCTGCTTCCCATATCAGTTTATCACTGTCAGCAGGTAGACTGTATTTGACAAAGTAACTTTCAAAATCAAACGTTGCACGGTATGGATAAAATTTCTTCTCTTCGGGTACTTCTATACCTTCATCTTCTAACAGATCAAATATGGACTGGGATGGATGGTATACACCGCCAACATACTGGTAATTTACTTCATCTGTACAGGTTTTCTCGTGACGATTTAATTTCTTCACAGTGTGCCATAATTTGCCGCATTTGCGGCATTCAAAGGATTTGCAGTATTGGTCTATATCGATGATGTAGCTAAAATGATTCTTGTAAACGTTCACATACATGGTATCGTCATACTTTCTGTGAGATCTCTGTACTAATTTAGCAACAATTTGGTCATCATCATTCTTGACAAGTTCATATACTTGGATATTTACTTCAAAACATTTCTCCAAGTCAGGTAATTCGGCTAAAGTTACTCCACGGAATTCATTCTTTGGCTTCTTTGTATACTTGTTGTACATGGCATCTGTTGTATTATTCAAATTGTCTGTTGTGGAACCACTCCATAAAGCTAAACAGCGGAAAATACACAGGTTGTCTTCGTAGGTAAACTGGTGATTTTTATCTTTCACCAAAGCATTTACTGCTTTGTTCTGGAGAATGTAGTCGGGAAGATCCTCTGCCAATCCAATTGGGTGGTCTTTCAGCTTATTCACATAAAATGTGACGTTCGTAACTCTCTCCACAAGCCATTTGGTGTTGGGTCGTTTTAACTTGGCCCATTCCAGGATATCTTCTTCCATGACATCATCAAGGAATTCTTCAAAGTCTTCTTGGCAGCATACAAGTTGTGGAACATCAAGTACCCGGGCGTTGTTTTGTGATGGATCGTAATACTTCAGTTCATTCGTTTCATTGTGTCGCGGAATAAAACCAAAACTCAGATTAATTTTAAATCTTAAGTGTTGTGGCAGAAATATGGTAGTCATCAATTCATCATTCATCATCTTCAGGTTCACATCGCTGATCCGGTAGTTATATTGGTCCTGGACTCTTCTGTTCATCATGTGGCGAGTTCTAATAGAACTCCAGTTATCTTCGTACACGGTCAACATCTCATCGGTCTCTTCTTCAGACATCATATTCTTTTCAATCTCAATTGGGTCAACATCATAATGAGTGGTCGTCGTGGTCCGTGGTTGTTTAGGTGGTCCTCTCTTCGGTTCATCAGTCTTCCTTTTAGACGGTACAGGAACTGGTCGGTGGGCAACGCTCTTGTGTCGGTTAAAATGGAGTAGTTGGTTAAACTCCTGGCCGCATTCCATACATGTGTAGGCCTCCAAACATTTCTTCAGATGGTTTACCAAATTTTCTTTCCTCGTAAAGGTCTTGTTGCAGTTGGTACAATCGTGTGTCTTCTTCTCTCCAGCATGCTGGGTGCGCACATGGCGATTCCGGTTCCGACGGTCCGTAAAGGTCATTCCACACTCTTCACAGGCGTAAACATCAATTCCGGTAACGGCAGTAGCAGCTTCAGACTCCATCTTCATAAATTTTTTGCAAAGGCAAAATTGCTATAGAAAACTCTCTAGCGATGTGTTCAGTTCGAAAGCTCGAAACAGAATGACGCGACGTTACTCTTCTCCGGAATTTTCGTCACGACGTCACAATGTTTTTTCATTGATATTTTCATTCTCGATGGGCGTTTGTGTTTGTTTCCTATAGGTTTCCTATAGGTTTATAGGTTAAAGTTGGGAAATTTAGAAAATTAGTATAGAAGTCAATGGGTAAGAAACACAATGGGAATCCAGAAATCTGATTGGTGGATTAACTTCGCTCTGATTGGTTAGTGTAAAAACATCTTGATCCTCATTAATTTTATTATTTAAAATCATGTAGTTAGGGGGGTCATTTAAAGAAATTGCTAAATATAGACCCTAACAATTAGTTAGGGGGTCAGTTAAGGATGTTACTAAAAATAGAGCGTAGGAATTTATAAAAATATAGTTCCACGTAGAAGCAGAGTATTCTGGGTAAATTTGTCCTATAGCACTACGTGCTACTCTTAATAGGGAAATAAAACGTCATGGGATCCAAAAAAGGGAACATTACTCCACTTCAAACGAACACACGACCTTTTGAAAATCTATAGCACTACGTGTCACTATTAAAATCCACGGTATGGCCGTCCTAAAAGGATTCTGAAAGAATTCTAAGCCAGAAAAATACTCACTACAAAGGAACACACCCCCGGTACCCTCTCGGTACTATAGCACTACGTGCTAAACCGATCAATTGGGGAAATAAAGTCAATTTCGGTGATTTCGGGTGGATTTTGGTGATTTGGAAGGATTGTCGGGTTGTTTGTGGTAATTAGATTTACTCCGATTCAATCGAACATACCCACCGAACATACCCCGTCTTATTACAGAAAAATTGGGTAACATAGCAATCACGTGCTACCATAGAAACCAAGATGGCGGCCTCCAGTATACAAAATGGACGACGGAAACACGTATCACCTTAACAACACGCGTTGCGCATGCACACTAACACCACGTATCACCATGGAAATGACGTCACAACATGGCCGCTCACGCGGGTTACTATGACAACACAACATGGCGCCACTACGCCACGTGACATGACGTCACTTTCGGGGTCCGGCACCGGGGTCCGGCCAATGATGCCTGTCCGGGTACATGACATACTACTTCTGTGGACATCGACAGCGGTCAACCCCGTCATGACCTTGCGCGCTCTCCATGACGTCACCGACGTCATAGCTACTCTAACCATTTTTCTCTGTCGATTCCAGACTTTCCTGCATCTTCACAAACTTTGCATAGATAGTCGACCAGAGTAGGCAAATGGGCTTATAGAGGTTGTGTCAGCGATAGGAATTTGGAGGGGGGTGGTGGGCTGGGGTCCGGGTGCGGATGGGGGTCAGGTAGAGAGCGACATAAAGGGCCCTTTCGGGAACATAATTAACATACTACTCGTGCAGGGTGATATGGAAACAAAAATACTTCACTTTGGTTTCCTTGGGTTTTATGGATTTCATTATATTACCTTAGCCATGCATCCACAAGACATCTTTCCAGGCAAGCATTTTCATGATGAAAATGTTGTTCAGCTTTAGTGGTTTTAGGATAGGCGCAGGGGTCAGGATAATGGGAGGCATTGGTAGTCCTTTTCATAGAAACTATTCGGCTCCTTATGCGAAAGAATTACAAAGGATAACATAGAATAAAAGTACAACACTTATTATTTATTGGTAATTAGAAATTAATTAGAAATTAGGTAGAAACTGGTTATAATTGAACAGATGTAGTATTCATGCAAAATTGTGAAATGGTTCGGCATCACTATTCGAAGTGAGAGTGCTAAACATTTTTTAAATGCTTTCTTAGACGGAGAGGAAATCAGTCAGTGATGTAATGTCACACCTTCTGAGGTATGAAACACACGAGGAAAAGAAAATCTCGTGATTTGTTAGTGTATACCAGAAATAGCCCACGCTCCCACTGAAAATAGTGTATTTTATCTCCTGAAAATAGCTTGCAAAAATAATGTTTCTCATGCTTCTCGCTGCCACTCGTGAGATATCCCTTGTATCCACTCGGATATTGTTCTTTGGGCTTTCGGATTTTCGAATTCAATTCGTAAATTTAAAATGAGAAATGATTACAAGTAGTCTTTTTACCAGTTGTAGTATATGTAGTGCTCCCCTGATTCTGAGGTCTTGAGAAATAATACTAATAAAAAGAAAGCGTGTGAAAGCTTAAATTAATATTGCTATTTGTACCTTATATGCCCGAAACAATTGAAATCTGATCCGAAAAAATAACCATCACCTGTGCTGCTTGCGTTATCGTCCACTTGGTGTTAAAATGATATTGAAAAGTATCTGAAATTATCAGTTCACTAGTTTCATGAAACTTCAATTATTCTGCGCATACTGTTGTCTTTCTAGCCATCCCAAAATTGCTGTCGCAACTATACTGCCATCCCAAAATTGCTGTCGCAACTATACTTTACTGAAATAACATATTTAAAATTTGTCTGGAACAGTTTAAAATTTTTAACATTTTTGCCTACTCATCACATCAGACACTTCACTCTGAATAAACGATGACAACCTTGTCGACTTAACAGTTTTAAAGATCAGAACCTTTTAAATCCATTCAATGAAAATGTTCTTCTTTCACTGAGTTTGGAAGACTTGGCACCTCGTGATAACAAAAGCGCACAAGCCTTTTCTGTTGGAAAACGTCAATCCAGTCTGCTGCTATCCATTTCTTTGCTAGGCGCACGTTGCCGCTAAAGGAAGTAAACTGCAGTCATTCCATAGCTCCCAGTTTAAAAGATCGAAACCCAACAGAAGACGCTCCACCAATTACCGCAACGGTTGAAATCGTTGGGAAGAGGATAAATCTCTGTTAGGAAGCCTGTTTTCTGGACATCGTCATTAACAAGAACCTGACCCTCAAGACGTCTTGAGATAAAATAACCAGCAGAGCAATAGCCCGCATGTGCCTTCTCAAAGGCCTCGATGGTTCTAATAGGAAAGATATGGGGGGGGGGGGGGGGGGGGGGGGCGATAGAGTCTCTATTCTGAGGCTCTTCATGAGCTTTGTCAGGCCTTTTACGACTATGCTGATGTAGTCACACACGACGCATACTGTGTTAGCCGGACTAAAGCGCACCAAGTCAACGGGATACGAGCCCACAACCTGGCTCTATCGGTGCTCGGCACACCCGCACCACTCAACTAAGAAGAATCGGGTCTTGAAACACTCCACGAGCGCCCCACCAACCTTGGGGTAAAGGCCCTCTCACCTCTAATCGCGAACGATCTCATAAAAGGGTACCAAAAGCTTGATAGAATCCACTCCGGGTGGAGTGGTTTCTGGGAATGGGCGTGTTATGTGCACCTAGGACTTCGGACCCGGCTGTAAACTAAAATCACCCTTCTGGTTGTCGCCAGAAGCGTTAAGGTGTCTGACTTATGGCCCAAAGTTATTCATTGTCCTGTCCCCTTGCATGCCATACACGCTAGTGGTATGTTAAGTAACCAACTTATCCTCACCCACATCTGGATCCCCGCTCCTCCAGGACCCCGGCACCCCAATGTCCTGTCGCTTACTCAACAACTATAGTTTCAATGGCCAACTCTAGTTACATGGCTTTGTACAGTGCGCACCGCTTGCATCGCTGGCTGGTGTGGATGCTTAATGCATGGTGTATGTTAATGGAAAAAACAGGTATCAAGAGTGGGAAACTGTTAGAGGAGCTATGACGCCTGCGACGTCTTAGTGGGCGCACTGCCGTTGTCCGCGGAGCTGAGTTTCAGGGCGTTGTTCGGGCCCAGCGGTAGGTCTGTGCCGTTGAGTAGCCCCGATCCTAGATTAGTACGAATGCTTTTGGGATGGGATAGCTGCGCTTGCTGGCTCACTCGACCAGGCTCAGTGATTCAAGACGCTCAATATCAACGGAATTAGTACACAAAAGTCTAGTAACCGACTTCCCTGATGATAATGTCAATTCCCTTCAGCACTCGGCGTGATGTCGCATGAGCGGTCTAGGTCTGGACGCCGCAGCCCGAGTCGCGAGTAGAGGGCGCCTGTGGTTCCCCCCCCCCCCCCCCCCACACACACACACTCAAACAAAATTAAAAATACGTTGTTCACCCAAAATGTTCAGCTGCTTCACTCAAAATAAAATTTCTTTATTCATTTCAACGAGGTAAAGCGGAGCGCGGTGGCACATTGACTATATTGTCCAACTTTAGACCGAGGGTTCAAAAGTTCGATCCGGGTCCGTGTCACTCACCCTGTGTCTTTGAGCAAGACACCTAATCCGGATTGCTTATGTGGAAACACGGTGGCAAAGTGTGCTAAGACGCATGACACGCCGATGGTGCACACGCCTTCAACAAATGCTAACTCAGGTTAGTGCATTGGAGAGTCTGACAGTTACTCGCCGCTGTTCGACGGTTCTATCCTAGTACTCCGGCTTCCTCCACCGCCACGATATGACCCTAGCTGTTGAAAGTGTCGTAAAACCTCAATAAATAACAGTGCGTCAAAACCTAGTAAAATCAATACACAAATAGCAAACCACTACGTCCACCGGACGTTTACATGTTGGTCCTCGATTTATAACCCAAAATCTTAAAGAGTGACATTTCTATAAATCGCTGCGCTACTGTGTCTGGTGGTGATTTGCTTTTGCGGTTAATCTGGATCTGATCCGGTCAAATATGAGATATCTATGATCTTCGGTGATCGTTGGGAGCGAGATAGGATGTGAGGGGTATGAGGTGAAGACTCCATGGGGTCTCTCCTCACAGCCCTCTCATCCTCATACATGGAGGTGATCACTGATGATCACTAGTAACGATCACTTGCGATCTCCATAAGCGATCACTAGGCATGATCGTCAATGGCTATCACCAATGAACATCTCCCCGTATGAGGATGTGAGGGGTGAGGAGAGGCCTCAGTGCGGCTAGTACTCATAGCCCTCTATCACATCTCGCTCCCAGCAATCATTATACATCGCCATAGACGATCACTAGCCATTTCCTGTCATCGCCACTATACTGATCACCAGTGGTCATCTCTGCACACAACACACATTGACAGCATTTGGTTGAGACATTCAGATACAATTTGCTATTAATAATTTAATAATACAGTGAATTAGTTTGATTGTTCGGCTTGAAAATATTTTATTACATATTGCAACGTTTTACCAGTCGATGTAGTTGCAGTTTGTAACATTTATTACATTACCAGGCCTCCTGTTCTTTGCAACATTTTTCCAGTCCATGTAGTTACATTTTGTAATAATTATTACATTTTGCAACGTTTTTCCAGTCCATGTAGTTACATTTTGTAATAATTATTACATTTTGCAACGTTTTTCCAGTCCAAGTAGTTGCATTTTGTAATAAAATTTCGAACAAATACGAAACTCGTTCAAATACACGTAGAAATGCGTATAACATACCCGAAGACAGTCGTAAAATCATAGAGACACAAATTTATTTTAATAACATGAATTAGTTTTTGATTTCCCCTTTGAAAAAAAAGTGTCCCTTTGAAAAAAAAGTTTATTACATATTGCAACTTTTTCCCGTCCAGGTAGTTGCATTTTGTAATAATTATTACATTTTGCAACTTTTATTACAAAGTGGGCTGTAACAGACATATCAATCAAAACCATATTGCGCGCGTTTTACGACGTAAAACGCGCGCAATATGGTTTTGATTGATACGTGCGTATTATAAATATATGTACTCCACTATATTCTTGTTGTGATTGACCTGCTTGCTTTTTTATTCAGACTCTTCCTACTTGAAAAAAATATTTTATGGATATTAACTATGTGACTGTAACTATGTCTTGTCACCTTTTAGTTTTTAGAATTCTAAGGTAGGGTGGGCCTCCTCTACAGAAGTCTGCCCAGGGGCCTCCACCTGTCTGAATCCGGTCCTGGGCCCCTTGATATCTTCTTCCATCATCAGGCCTCCTGTTCATTCTATTTCTACCCGTTGAAAGAAGAGTTCAAAGAGAAACGACTGGAATATTCGTCTATTTCGATTGACTTGCCAAAAGAGACGTGTTGTTGTTGAATGAAACACTCGCGAAGATTGACACTAGAGATCTTTCGCACAATGAACGGCGACTAATAAGAATTACGAATGGGCTACTGGAATATGTGTTCTTCCTATCAGTTGCAGTTTTCCCTATTCCGTACAATGCAAAAAATATAGGTTCTCTTTAGAACCAAAACTGGTTCTAATCTTGTCCCTGAGATGGAACCAGTTAAGTTTAAACAGTATTTATTTCAAATCAAATAAATTTACCAAGATTAGCATTCAGTTTTAACAGAATAATACATGAGTAGATTCAGCAGTAAACTTGGAGCTTATTCAACGCAGTCACCAAACATTTTGAAACAAAGCGAATATAAATACCTGCTATATTGGTTTTATACAGAACCAAACCTGGTTCGATATGCCAGCTGTTCATATCTCCTTTGCTTAATAATGATTTGAGACAACCTCGTATAAGCTCTAAACTTACGGCTGAAAACCCCTCAATTTATGTTTAATTTTGTTAATATTTAATGTTAATCTTTATAAATTTATTTGATTTGAAATAAATACTGTGTAAACAGAACTGGTTCCATCTCAGGGACAAGATTAGAACCAGTGTTGGTTCTAAAGAGAACCTATATTTTTTGCAGTGTAGTTACGATTACGGCTTCCCATCAACACTCACAGATATGTCGTGCAGCAAAATGTTTGAGAGCGTTTCTGGGCCCCTTAATGTGGGAGTTCGCTCTAAGATCGTGTCCTTACAGTGTAGTGTCCATAATCTCCTAGCGGTATTAAATTTGAACAGTACGATTTTCTCAAAAACGGACATATAGTCGTCAATTCTGCAAAAAGCTCTCTTGGCCGCCCGACAAATTTACGACCACTATTGGCTTTTTGTAATTTTTATCCGCCGTCGTTCGTTTTGAGAAAGGTCTGCAAAGTTTGCTTTATTCGACGGTTGTAAGAAGGTGCGATATTTACAACCTAAAAAGCGGTGAGATTCGACTCGATTCGATATCCTCTGCCTGATTCGATTTGATTCGATTCATCGTCTGAGATTTTCAGGGCCCTATGTTGAATCCATCCATCATTAATAATAGTAGAGGCGAAGGTCCCCTACCAAAAGTAGTTGTAGAACACATCAGCAGTAAATTGGTAACAAAAGATAGTAGTTGTAGTGAGTGCAGCTGGTTGAATGTGGTAGCGAGGGATGGCTGGATATACCTTTGGGAAGTTATAGTTACTACTGTTGGTATGGGAGCTGTTGTGATCCACAAATTATGCAACATTTATTTATTTATTTATTTATTGGTGTTTAAGGTCACATATTTATGCACAATGGCTAATCATGACCGGGACAGTTTTACGGATGGACGAAGCCGGAGTACCCGAAGAGAACCAGAGAACAACGGCGAACAACTGTCAGCTCCCCAACATACTAACTCCACACAAGCAGGGTTAGCATTGGTTGAAGACAAGTGCACCATCGACGTGCAGTACGCCTTAGTACACAACGCCACCGTGCCCCCACGCGGGCAATGGAGATGAAGTGTCTTGTCCAAGGACACAACGCGGTTGCTGCAGGGGGGATTCGAACCGAGGACCTCTCAGCTTGCAGCCTGCACCTCTACCTACTGAGCTACCGCGCTCCCAAATTATGCAACAACCAAAGCAGCTAGAAGAGAAGGACAGTATAACCGCCGTGGTCTGGTTACTTTCCACGGATGGGCAATATTTCCATGCACACAATAATATTAGATTCCAAACACTATTTATGGGAATAATCATCACAAATTTAATTAATGTAGCACTGTGTACAACCAGGTGCTTCGTTATTCAAAATTTTGCTGATGATAATTTGTATTACCTGGTAAACGCATGCGTGGACATCACTGCCCACGCGTGTATTACGACCAGTCCACGGAGACACTATTGTACACAATTTTTTTTTTTCAGGTAAAGCTTCTCTTGCCCCAGAAAATTCATACACAACGCGTTGTCTCGTTTTGAGCCAAGAAGCACGAAACAAGACTGCAAACATCGTCAACGTTTCTAGATGCACTTGCAAATGTGATGAGTATTCTCATTCCAAGAAATACGGAAGCAGGCCTCTTCCAATTCAACACAGTTTTTTAAAACTCTGTTTGACGATTCTTTTAAACCTTCAGAATGTAATATTGGTTTTCGCGGTTGTCGTTTTTGTGTTTTGATGTTATTGATGATCAGGGATGTGGCTAGAGGGTTACAGCTGGGGGGGGGGGGGGGGGGGTACCGGTGTAAATTCCAACTGTGAGTGGTTTCGATAGGTGGTTGCACTGCAGAGCTGGGTGATATCTTTTAACCCTTTATCCAACGAATCGCCCACATCCGCCCGCGTAATATGCAAATACAGCTGCTGAAAAAATATTATTTTTCGAAAAATTTCAACAAAACCATATCATATGACGAGCTCGTTCCAAAGTGGGGCCACATGATATGGTTTTGTTGACATTTTTTTAAAAAAATTTAAAAAAATGATATTTAAAATAATGAAATTTGAAATCGTCTGCGTTGGGTAAAGGGTTATGAACCCTTCTGAAAATTGTCACTAGTCCTGAGATGGAAAAAGCATCATTTATAATGTATCTGAGTCAGAAAATTTACCGGATTGATGTCAAGAGTCGACACTTTGAGGCCATGTCAGTTTTAGAGTAGGAAATTTGAAACTCAAGTTTCCAGTTGGAAATAAAAGATCAAAATATCTCATCATTAGTTGGAATTTTAATATTTTTCATGAACAATCAACTATTTGATTTTTGACCTCGGAATTTCCAACTATTGAAAAAAATACTCCTAGCAGGGGAGTGGGGGGGAGACACAGCCCCCCCCCCCCCTCCAGTCGCCACATCCCTGTTAATGATTGGAAAACACTTTAAAATGTTGTAGCAGTGGCGTAGATAGCTTTTCGCTGGCGGAGGGGCAAGCCCAAAATTTTCCGACAGACCGAAAATTTTCCGAGAGTAACAACAACAAAAACCCAAACAAACAGAAAGAATCTGTTGTTTACTGCAAATGTACTGAAAATTGGTCTTTTTTACCCAAAATTTACCCAAAATGGCATGTTTTTTATCCCCAAAGCCAGCATTTTAATGTTATTAGGCATAAATTCGCCAAAAAATGGTCCCAAAAAATTTCCGACAAAACTTCTGGTGGGGGGGTGGGGGGGGGGGATATCTACGCCACTGTATTGTAGTAACCTTTATGTGAGTATACTGGAAATTCGACGTGGAATCTTTCAGTTGAGAGATGCACAGGTTTGCAATATTTCTATGGACACAATAATATTAGATTCCAAACACTAATTATAGGAATAATCATCACAAATTTAATTAATGAAGCACCGGATACAACCCGGTGCTCCATTAATTAAAATCCTGCTGCTAATGATTTTTATTACCTGGTAAAGGCGTGCGTGGACATCACTTTCTCCCCCCACTGCATGTGTAACATACGTGTGTACCTGGTGAGATAGCAGGGAGAGACAGATGTTTCTCCCCCACTTCATGTGTAGCATACGTGTGTTCCGGTGTAAAAGGAATGGAAGTCCGTAGGAACGTTAGTCCCTCTGGACTATTATTCCGCGGAATTATAGTCCTAGGTCTATCATTTCTAGGAATAGTAGTCCGGACTACTATTCCTAGAAATGTTAGACCTAGGACTATAATTCCGCGGAATAATAGTCCAGAGGGACTAATTTTCCTATGGACTTCCATTCCTGTTACACCGAGTGAGATAGCAGGGAGAGACAGATGTATCCCACCCACCCACGTGACGTTATACATTTATAATGTTATTATGACGTTATGCATATGTATCAGTTTCTTGCTACCAACTAATTCATATTGACGTCATCGGAATGCAGTGTGATCAAAGTTCGATGTTCTAAAACTCTTCAACCCTCAAGCTGCCACCGTTCCTAATCGATTTCGTGGTATATACCTTTATTCTCAAAAATCGCCAATTAATTTTCATTAGATTTTCATTTTTTTTTTTGTCTCAAAAACATAGGTTATGACCCCTCGTTGGAACGATCTCGTCGAGCTCGTTCCAACGAGGGGTCATAACCTATGTTTTTGAGACCAAAAATGAAAAAAAATAGTTATTGGAGAATTTTTTTGGCAAACTTGTGTCGTCTGATTTTCATGTTAGGTAAAGGGTTAATCCTTTTTTGCCAGAATTGGGAAAAACTGTCAAAATTAGGGTTTATTGGTACTTTCTCCAAACGCGCCTTATAGATTTTTTTTAAACATTCATCATTGTTCGACCTGACTGTGACACGACTATTGATATACAAAATATGTTAGGCAATGCATTTGTTAACCCTCCACAGGCTGCCACACATAGAAATTTTGATGAAATGGGCTGTTTTCGGGCCCCCATAGCACACAAAGGATACACGAGAGATAAACAGAACTTTCTTTCTTGGAAGTGGGATTCACGCGGATAGTTTTTGAAATAAGGGTATTCAAAAAACCAAGCGCTTTCCAGTTTTGGGACGGCAAAACCGAAATACCCCTAAAAGGCTCAGAAGTTCATGTTTTCTGTGGATTTCTGTACAGTCTTGTAGATTTTCAAGAAAAATTGGCTACTCACAGGTTTGGTGTGACATTACAAGTCGCATTGACAAAATATTCCGGTAAGCATTTGTTAACCCACCACGGCTTGCCAAACGTTAAAACTGGGATAAAATGGGCTGTTTTTGGACACCAACAAAATCCAATCTGTATGCCACAGAGAAAGGTACCTTCTTTTATCGGACGCAAAATGTATAGGGAAACATTTTTGTAAGTAGTGAGGGTATTCGAAAGTCGAAGTTTTAACCCATTTTGGGCTTGTTAAAAAGAGATACCCCTTAAAAGCTTAAAATTGCCATTTTCTGTGGATTTCTCTAAAAACAACTTGTAGGTTTTCAAGAAAAATTGACTATTCGCAGCAGATCTTGGTGTGACATTACAAGATACATGGAGAAAATATTCCAGTCTGCGTTAACTTTCTCCATGCTGCCAAGCATCGTAATTTTGAGAAAATGAACTGGGGTTTTTTTTGCACCCAATGTGAACCTGAGAGGTAAACATAATATCCTTTGTTGCAGGTGGAATTTAACGAGGACCATTTTGTAATAAGGTTATTCATAGAAACCAAGCGTTAACCCATTTTGGTCTCGTTAAAGATCGATACCCCTCAAATGCTTAAAAAGTCATGTTTTACGTTGATTTCTCTTAAAATGCAGTGTAGATTTTCAAGAAAAACTGGTCTTTTGCAGGTGTTGGTGTAACATTACAAGTTGCAAGAACAAAATATTCTGATAAGCGTTTGTTAACCCTCCACAGGCTCTCAAACATCAAAACCTTGATTAAAGAGACTGTTTTCAGCCACCCACACCAACCAACGTGTAGCTGAGGAATAAACATAACTTCCTTTATTGGAAGTGGAATTCGCCGAAGATAATTTTTGTAAGTAATAATGGTAATTAGAAAACCAAGCCTTAACCCGTTTTGGACTGGTTGAACAGTGATACCCATCAAAAGCTTAAAAAATCATGTTTTCCCTGGATTTCTTTAAACACATCATGTAGATTTCAAGAAAATTTGCCATTCACCGGTCTTAGTGTGACATTACAAGTTGCATGGACAAAATATTCTGTAACCATTTGTTAACCCTCCACGGTCTGCTTAATATCAAAATTTTGATAAACTGAGCTGTTTTCGGATACCATCACATGATAGACAGAGCGATCTGGTTAAACTCACTAACCCTTTACCTAACGTAACTGCAAAAACCGGCCAGCGCTATTCTCAAAAAAATCGCCAATTAATTTTCATTATATTTTCATTTTTGTCTCAAAAACATAGGTTATGACCCTTCGACGAGAGGTCATAACCTATGTTTTTGAGACAAAAATGAAAAAAATTAGTTATTCAAGAATTGTTTTGGCAAGTGTCGTCTGCTTTTCATGTTAGGTAAACGGTTAAAAACTTAGTCGAGGGCAGAGATCGGAACAGGGTCAAATCATAGCTAGCAAACCCGTAGTAGTACCACAAGCCACCACAGGGCTGAAAGAGTCACCAAAGTTGAGCAACGTCAAGCCCGGTTAATCGCACGATGACGCCGTGTACTAAGGCGTACTGCACGTCGACGATACGCATGTCTTCAACCAATCTAACCCTGCCTGTGCTGCAGTGCGGAGTTACGATGTTGGGGAGCTGGCAGCTGCTCGTCGTTGCTCGGTGGTTCTCTCCGGGTACTCCGGCTTCCCCGACCCTTAAACTGTCACGGTCATGATTAGCTATTGTGCATAAGTATATGTCCTTAAACACCAATAAATAAATAAATAAATAAATAAATATAAAGCTGAAAGAGAGGTGGAAGACTACAGCATTGGGTAAATACAGTAGAAGCTGATCATAAGGAACGATGGTGATGACTATGGACAAGTGTGTAGTAGTGACCTTGGAGATATGAAGGCCTTTGGTGGTGTAGAAGTCAAGTGCCCAACTGGTGTTAGGGGCCGTAACAATCTCCATATAGATATCCTTCGATAAGTATCCTATAAATGGTATCCTCAAATAGAATCCTCAAGAAATATCTCCTAATAGTATGCCAGCATGCTATAGGTACCCTCAAATACCGAGGTAAGGATATGAGGGATAATAGATTATACCTCATCGGGGGATTTTCTTATGGCCCTCAAAATCTCATATTCTCCAGTGCCTGATGAGGATATGAGGAACTTGAAGTTAGATCTCAATGAGGGATTTCCTCATAGCCTCATATGATGGCAGATGAATTGACACACCTATATCTAGACACAATATGTAGGAATAGTGGGCGGCGTTTAAATGAATGGGGTGATCTGATTGGTTGAGGTCAGAGGTTGAGACCAGATACAGCAAGGAGCTGCTAGCGCTAGATCAAAGCTATGGTGCTAGTAGCCAAAATAGGGACTGGGATAAGCATAAACTGGGGATTCTTTAAGAATCTGATCCATCACAGATACTCGTATGCAACAGAACAGCACCCATTCAGTCCTATAACACTACTTTTATTATCACAAGATGGAGGAGGGTATTTCGCCAGGTCCGTTCCGGTGATTTTAGACTGTTTTGGTGAGTTTAGGTAGTTGTTGGGTTGCTTGTGGTAACTCGAGTTACTCCCCATTAATCGAACACAACCCACACCCCCCTCCTATTAGGTGTTTTGGGGTCTCATAGCAACCACGTGCTATCATAGCAACTAAGATGGCGGCACCAGTATACAAAATGGACAACGAAAACACGTGCTTATGTGCATTAACCCCACGTATCACTATGATAATGACGTCACAACATGACCGCTTTGGCGGGTTATCATGACAACTCAACATGACGTAACTGACGCACGTCCAGGTTCCCTGGTGGTGTCCGTCCAAAAGGGCTTAATTGTGCAAGATATATACTCATCATTTACAATGCATTAAGATTTCTTGCCTTCGGCGCGCTGAAACTTTTCATTCATTCATCATTCAATAAGAAATTGTAGTGGTCATTATGTGAGCACAAGTGAATTGGTTCCTGTCAAACATGCGGATTATGGCTGTCATTGACTATGGAAGGTACTTATTTGCAGCTGCTTATTTGATTTGCGCTTAGTTTTGGTTCATGGTCATAATTATTCATTTATTTATTGGTGTTTAAGATTTCATATATCTGCACAATGGCTAATCATGACCACCACATGGGTATCAAGTCATGTCCAGCCAATCATGTATACCCATGTTAGAGGACTTACACACCAGGTATTGGTTACCGAGTCCTATTTTACCAGGAGAACAGAGCTTGTTTAATACACCAAACAAGCACTGCTGTACTTCCCGTAATTTCCAAGGGGGTCTTGGTTATACTTTTTTCACGTCTGTTTGCAGGAAAAAGTTTTAACAGCATAATAAAATGAAATGGACAAACATACAACGCCAGTGAAAGAAAGCTGCAGAATAAACACTGGACCATTTCGATCCCATTTTGTCTTTTCTGTCAGAACCATCAGCTATTTTATTATGATAACCAAACTTAGTGTCTATTGATCCTGCAGATGAATTAATTTGATGTAACGTGCTTTATTACACGCATGTTCTATGTAATCCAGATCTAAATCGACACTAAACCATGCGGAAAATGATAATCTGTTCCACACATATGTGCGAAACGGAAATCGTTAACGGACTCGGGAGTACTTTTAAATAGAAGCGAAATTTCACTGGAATTTTCTAGAAATCGTGCAAGACAATTGCAATTTGAATCGTTAGCGATAGCTGACAATCGTCCTCTGAGTTCCAATGTGGAACTCGGGGAACGAAATAGTAACATGGGTTCCTCACGTAAGTTTGGCGATAAGATGTGTTGTTTTTGTTGATAGTTGTCAAATGAATTGCCGAGTGGTCTTCTAATAATTGTTTTTACAGACGTGAAGGCGTGTAATAAACACAGAACGACACGCCGATGTGAATGGGTTAATCGATATGGCACTTGTGCCATCGCGGAAGAATAAAACTCGAGGCCTGTGGCCTCTCTTTCTATCCTTCCTCAATGGCACTCGTACCATATCGATTACCCCATTAACACACGCGTGTCGTTCTGTGTATATCTGGACCCTTTTCAACAGTACAGTGCAGGAAACAATATCAAGCCAGTGACTAAAACTCAAAAAAAGAAAGTGTCAATGACACTGTAGTTAAAGTTGACAAACTTTTAAGTTATAAGTGAATGGCAACATTGAAGATCATTGGTTCCAATGTTATTTGGTGAAACTTCAGCATAACAGCACTGTGTGTGCACAACGTCAGAGAAATCCATGTATTTTTAAATGTAAACTGTAGGGTGCCTAAAGCAGAATGTTGATACACAATGGCAGTAAGTTTAAAGGTCATTGCAAACAGCAACTTTTTTCACAGGAATGACTGCTAATCGATAGCTCTTATCTAGAGGTCTCGCCAAATGAGCACACGGAGTTCTAAAACAATCCTATGATAACTGTGCCCTATAGGCAAATGTCAAAGACGAATGTTGATGCACAGATACACTAAATTCAAAGGTAGTTGCTAACAGCAACAGTTTTTGGCGGAAATGAAAGAAAATCAATAGCAGCCTCCCATCTAGAAGTCACCCCGAACACATACCTAGCTCCCATCTAGAAGTCACCCCGAACACACATACCAAATGTTCAAGAGCTCTCTGATGATAAATACGACCTGTGCAGTGTCCCAAAGCAAATTATTAGGTACAAAACAGATAAGTTGAACGTCGTTTCTAACAGCAGCGACGGAAATGAAAGAAAATCGATAGCTCCCATCTAGAGATCAAATAAGCATACCAAGTTTCAAAGAAATACATTCATTAATGTGCCCTGTATGGCGTACCAAAGGAATATATTGATGCCCAAAGTTCAAAGGGCGTTGCTAACGGCAACGTTTTTGCTGGAATGAAGAAAATCAATAGCTCCCATCCAGAGGTTATCTCGAAATACCACGTTTCAAAGTGACCTGATGATAAATGCGACCTGTGCGGTGTGCCAAAGGAAATTGTTGACGTACAAAATGGATAAGTTTATCGTCGTTGCTAACGGTAACGTTTCTCGACGGAAACGAAAGAAAATCGATAGCTCCCATTTACAGATTACCATAAACAAGCATACCAAGTTTCAAAGCAATCCATTCAAAATGTGCCCTGCCAAAGGAATATATTGATGCACAAATGCACTAAGTGCAGAGGTCATTGCTAACGTCGTTTTTAACGGGAATGAAAGAAAATAGCTCCCATCTAGAGGTCACCCCAAAAAAACGTACCAAGTTTCAAAACGATCTGATCATAAGAGCTCGTCCCAATGAGGGGTCATAAGCTATGTTTTTGAGACAAAAATTGAAAATTTTTAGTAATTCATGAATTTATTTTGCAAGTATCGTCTGCTACCCGCAATAGTTAAAGGGTTAAGAATGACCATTTCCAGCTACTGATACAGTATGATGATAATGCTAGTAAACAAGTAGGTCAGCAAGTAACTGGCATACTTTACTCTGTCTCATTTTATTAATGTGAGTCAGTGTAACAATGTTTGCCTGTTTTCAAGCAAGTTTGTTCCTCTGTTAATCCATATAATACAGTAGTCCAAAAGTAAAGCTTAATCGATCAATTACTTTTTGGATCGATCAAGATGTTGATCATTGATTAATCGATTGATCGGTTAGCGGTTTCAGCTCTAATTGTCTGTGTTATCCTGCAACTTATTTCACCTGGAACTGTGAATTTCTCTTTTAGTTTAAAAAAAGTACACTAAAGATTACAGACGCAAAAGGATGTTTTACTCAAATTTGCTTTCCTTAAAAAAGAATGGTTTCAAGAAATTGTTGTTCATCCATATTTGCAGATTTTATGGTCAAAGTCCAATTATATAAAGTCCAAAATATACGTAGGCCTATGTGGATGACTTATGCTGTCTTGCTAATGTTGGTTTTTTTCGGTCAAATCTAACATTTCTGATATTTTCAGTATATCAAAACTCTATTATCACTGAAAACATCCATACTGTTCGAATTTACCACCCAGGAAAACGCTCATATTTTGTGAAGTAGCTTTACACCCTCCACCTAACACGAAAGGCAGACGACACTTGCAAACAAAATTCTTGAATAACTGATTTGTTTTCATTTCTGAAGTAAAAACATAGCTTGTGACCCCTCATTCGAACGAGCTCGTCCCAATGAGAGTTAAAAACGATGTTTGCGGGGAAAAATAATGAAAAATGAATGGAAATGTTTTAGAATAAAGCTGGCCGGTTTTGGCCGTTACGATGTGTAAATGGTTCGAAATAACCAATGTCTGTGTTGAGGTCAAAAGTGCATTAGATGAGACTTTGAATGTGGTTACAGAGGTCTTTCACAAAATATGACTCTTTCGACCTTTACAATCAGGCGCATAGCCGGAGTAGAAAGGGTTAATATTGCTGTATCTAAGAGGATAACCTTAACTAACACCTTGTGAGTTGGTCCAGTTTCCCATTTTGAATTGCGAGGTTAAGGAGGGGATATTTCCTCAACCCCTACAAATGCCCTTTCCCGAGGAGTTTCCTTCAACACACACCCTCACATCTACACGCACATACTCAGTTGACCGTAATCAACCGTCAAGGTTTTTTTTCTGTCCAGTGGATCATAAAATGTTGTTACAGAAAAGACACTTTTGTCTTCTTCTAATCCGATAAAAAATTACCCTAAGGCGAAAAAATAAACTATTTGGGTTTTTTCTATTATATACTATTCAAAAAAGTAGGGGATATTTGACAAAAGTGAGATATATGAAGATATTTTATATCAAAAAGACAGTTGAGACATTGCACTGTGGCATCTGGTAAATGATTTCAGCGATAGTTGGGTGTCTGACAAGCACATATTCCACGCACTGAGTTGTAGAAGACATGGACGGTCAGTCAGAGAATTTACCACATTCAGTCCAAGACCTCAATACCTTGTAAATCCTCCTCGGTTCGTGAGACCAGCGCGGATCCGACGTGGCATACTCCTCATAAAACGTCCAATATCAGCTTGACTGATGTTATTCCATTCTTCCTGCAGTGCAGCGGCGAGTTCCTAGACACTGGTGGGGAGGAGGGGGGGGGGGGCTGTTGTCCCACACGTGCTCGATTGGTGAAAAGTCTGGACTTTGTGCTGGCCAAGGCAGTGTAGTGATGTTCTGCTCATGGAGGAACTCTGTAGCGACACGGGCCCTGTGTGGTCTTTCATCATCATCCTGGAAAATGAATCGACGGCCGTGATATCGCGCAAATTGCACCACATGGGCATGTTGTCTCGGTAGTACTGCCCTGTGACGACATGTAATGCTGTTTTGCTTGTCATGGTTATGCCTCCCCACACCATAACCGATCCACTACCAAAACGACCGTGTTGCCTAACGGTTACGTCATGGTATCGGTCGTTCCGCCGCCGCCACACTCTGTTTCGCATGTCGTGGAAGTCGAGAGTGAACCTCGATTCATCGGAAAACATGACGTTGCTCCACCGACGATTGTCCCAGCGCTGCCGGGCTCCTCACCAATTTACGCCTCGCTGTGACGTGACGTTCAGTCAAACGTGGAATTATTCGAGGTCGTCGAGCGTGCAAATTCCAGCTGTGTAGGCAATTTCGGATAGTCTGACCACTGATTCGCACATCTGTCGCTCGGTGCAGCTGCTGTCCAATTTCTGAGGCACTTTGATGGCGGTTACGTAATTCTGTGGTTTGGATGAAATTATCCTGGTTAGCAGTTTTCGCCCTTGGATGACCTGACCGACGTCTGTCATCAAGATTACCTGTCTGACGGTAGAGTGACCACAACCTGCTAATCACCGATTGAGTGACGTTGAGAATTTGAGCCACTGCAGTCTGTCTGTTGTCAGCTTCCAACATCACGTAAACGTTCGTCACGTGTCAATCTTCGCATACCTCAAAAGTTACGAACGAGTTTATACCAAGAAAAGAACGAGGAGACCTCCGAAAAAGCCCATCCAGGACAAATGAAAATTTCAAAACGTACCCTACGGACATTAACGCGGCGATCGTGCGAGAAACCTGAACGAAGTTTTCGTGGGCCGGTGAAATTCATGATCCACACTAAACTTGGTAACATATTGATGTGTCCAATCACGCGCATCCAATACCATTTTCCAAAAATATCAACAACAGTTTGGATATCCCCTACTTTTTTTAATAGTATATATTCGCTTAAACCTTTCTTTGTCCAAAGCACAGTATCGTCGCCGTGGAATGGTCGTCATCCACGCGCGGGTCGTGATGTCCACGCATTCGTTTCCCAAGTAATAAAAATCGTCAGCAGCAAAATGTTAATTAATGAAGCACCGGATTATATTTTTGATAATTATTCCTATTATTGCGTTCGTGGAAATATTGCCCATCCGTTGTAAGTAACCGGTCCCAGGCGGCCGTACTGAACAGCCGAAATCGATAAGTGCTATTTACAAAAATCGACATTTAAATTTTATTATTTTAGCATAGCTTATGACGTTTCACTGGAACAAGCACATTGAGCTTTTCCCAAATGGCGGATCATAAGCTATGTTTTTGAGAAAAGTGAAAGGTTTTAGTTATTTAAAAAAAATGTCAAGTTTCATCTGTTATTCAGCTAAGGCGAGGGGTAAAAATCTATGGCCTATATTCGCGGTGTGCATGTATTTGAATCCATGTCCGTTAGTATCTTCAGATTTCGTTCATAAAATGATTAAGCTTGGACATAAAAATTAGGATCGGTCGAGAACCCAGAATCATTTCATTTTTTTTTCTCAGCCTAACGAGTATTTCTGAATTTTAATTTATTCCGGACACGATATATTGCGTAAGGCCCCACAAAGTAGATCGTCTGTTTCTCAAGCCATTTTGTTTTTGTAAAATTGCATTCGGGTGAGCGGGGGTGTTTTTTTAATTTTTGTAATTATTTCTTTGCCATCAAAAGTTCATGTTCTTGTTTTATTTTACATTTTAGGCCTCATAATCTACAGAATATCATGGGTGGTGTATTTTCGTCCCTTGAGTGCAAGAAGGCTTTGCAGTGCTAAAGGATTGCAAAGCCTTGTTGCACTCAAGGGACAAATTTATCAATTTTATTAAAGTTGGATAAAATATCAGACATAAACCATTTAATTTTTATATTTTTTATGTTTGGATTGGTTATAAAGAGAAAGCATGCGGCAGCCAAAAGGACCATGCGGGAGGGCCTGAGAAACAGATTTTTAACTTTTTTAGGCCTAATGAGTAATTTGGAAGAGTTTGTTTTGGCGAGGCAACATGACTCGTAGTTTAATTTGAAGAAGAGGCCATTTGCATATATTCATTAATGATCTTCATGTTCCACTCCCAGTCGCTTGATGAAGTATCAGTAGCTTAAATGGTATATTTATTTGCACAGAATGTCGACATGACACGTGACTTTTTAATTAGTCTTTCAAAGCAGAGGTAAATATAGGGAGATGCACTTTTGAAAAAAATCGCATTTTATTATCAGAATCGAGATGATCAAAGTGAAAATTGTTGGTATCTTCCTTGCTTTGTTTGTTAGTGTAATGGGCAAAGGTGAGTATTTCTTATATATATAAGCCCCTCAAGAACCGCCATGGGCTGAGTCAGGAAGGAGTGGGGGCTCGGATGCTCTCCCCTTTTTTTGTAACTCAGTTCTTTTCACAAACCCTGAGACCGGAGGCTCGGCAATATACATTCAACACAAGGACATCAACTTCCTGAAGTAGAGTGCATGTCCATGCTGTCGCGGATATTACAGAATACCATGCACGCAAGCGATACTCTGCGTCGGTCTCCTGTAACCCTGATGTTAATACATTGGCCTCCCGTTTTTCAAAATTTGAATGAGTCTGCAAAAATTGCGAGAATAGCTTGGTTTGAAAATGCTGCCGTCATGTGCAAAGAAACTACTGCAGAAGACAAGGACACACTGACCTTCCATTTTCTAAAAATTTTCCCCAGGCATGCCCCTGTTTGGAATACCCTTCCTCTCTGCTTGCACCATCTGGCCACTACACGCGTCGTACGATGCTTCGCATAGCGACCAATGTCCAAACCCCAAATCCTGGTTCAGACGCTTTAGAGCGGCCATTGCTGCCTAGAAATTTGTCAAAATGTTCATTTAAAGCCCTTTTTCTGCGGGCGATGGCTCAGTGATTACGGTATTGGACTTCAAACCAAAAAAATCAGAGTTCGATCTCCGCCAGGGATAACTGCGCTGTATCCTTGGCCTAGGCACTTAATCCCAATTGCCGACGTGGTGGCATGGTGGCGCTGTGTACTAAGGCGCAAATTGATGGTACACTTGTCTTCAACCAATGCTAACCCTCCTTGCGTGGAGTTAGGACGTTAGGGAGTCTGACAGCTGCTCGCTGTTGCTCCGTGGTTTCTCCTCAGGGAGTCTGGCTTCTTAACCCTTTACCTAACATGAAAAGCAGACGACACTTGCAAAGAAAAATTCTTGAATAACTAATTTTTTTCATTTTTTGTCTCAAAAACATAGGTTATGACCCCTCATTGGAACGAGCTCGTCGAGCTCGTTCAAATGAGGAGTCATAACCTATGTTTTTGAGACAAAAAATGAAAAAAATAATGAAAACTAATTGGTGATTTTTGTGAATAGCGCTGGCCGGTTTTGGCCGTTACGTTGGGTAAAGGGTTAAAAGACTAAACATTTTCAGTTTGCTGCCCAAACTTAGGTTATGACCCCTTGTTGAAGTCAGTCAATAAGCTCTTTCCAATGAGGAAGTATAAGATATGTTTTGGAGACAGCAACAGAAAAGAAAAGAGAATTACCGCGGCGATTTTTGTGAATAGAGCTGACCGACTTTTCTCGTTACGTGAGGTAAAGGGTTTGTGACCAAAGCTGTTCAAAGAAGGATTTAATTATCATAAAGATTATTCCTCATATTGCTCTAAGGCAAAATTTGAGCTCCATAAGAGAGCCCAAATATTAACCCAGGCACTCGACTTGAACTGACCCCCAACGAAATGTTGTATACAAATATGAAGCATTCTGACTCGTGGATCTGAAGAAGATTTTTAAAGAAATTTCCTATCATAGGGATCCTAAATATTAACCCAGGGACCATATTCGAACAAACTTGAATCCCCCCCCCCCCCCCCCAAGCCCAAATATTCACCGAGGGACTTGATTTAACAATCTTGAATCTGACCCTCGTAACAATGGTGTATACCCAACGTTAAAAGATGCTCACTGATGACTCTGAAGAAGATTTTTCCCCATATTGCACCAAGTTAAAAATTCGGGCTCCTGTATTGACCTCAAAATATGAACAAGGGAAATTTGACTTCGTCAAAGTTGAGTTAAATAACCCAAATGAACCTGGTTGAGTGAATATGAACCCAATTAGGGTTCATATCCACCCAACCCAGTTGATTTGGGTTGATTTTTAACCCAACTGATTTTAGAGTGTAGAGAAATAAGCATAAACCATAATATAAAGCTTCATCACTACTTCGGGCTGAAGGGGTGGCGAGAAGCACATGCTATCCCCCATAGAAGTTGTAGAAGCTCACACGTGCCTTCATCTGCCTTGTATTCTGCACCCGTGATATCAGTTCTGTTAAGCGCTCCCATGTTTAAAAAAAGCACCGACAAAATACTAATAGGTTCTTTGAGCCTTAACTGAACCCAGGTGCGTCGCAAAGCGAGATTTAGGGAGTGCAACACCCCTATACTTTTTGCAAATGCCTTCGATGCATCGGACCTGTTATCAGCGACGTCGCGGGGGTAGGGGAGGTGTTAACTCTCCTCCCCCAATATTTATTCAGTCAGAACATTATCTCCAAGACTGGAGTCTTTAAGGTATATATTCATTCGATACTTGGGCTTCTGTGACATTGTGGTGTCGAGATGCGACACTCCAACAGACAGTTTACGTATTAACGGAAACAACTCTAATTCTTAATGTACAAGACTATTGTGTGATTATTGGGTCATGTGGGGTGTGGTGGCATACTAGGTGTGCAGGCTGCAAGCCGAGATGTCCCAGGTTCTAAGACCGCCTCCGGCAACTGTGTTGTGTCCCTGGGTAAGACGCTTCATCCCCACTGCCCATGTGGGGGCACGGTGGCGCTGAGTACTAAGGCGTACCACTCATCGATGGTGCACTTGTCTTCAACCAATGCTAACCCTGCCTGTGTGGAGCTGGTTTGTTGGGGAGTCTGACAGTTGCTCGACGTTGCTCTGTGGTTCGCTTCGGCTTCCTCCACCCGTAAAACTGTCAGACATGAGGTGACACTGGCTGCCGAAAGTGTCCTTAAACCCCAATAAATAAATTGGGCCATGTAACCGAGCACATTGCCATTTTTGTTTTTTTGTTCTGTTTTCAAACATGTTGGATGTGTGGGCGAATAAGCATCATCCATCCATCCATGATTTACAACATTATATTGTACCTAGTATTATGACCAAAGCAACTCATAAAGCATGATACAACACACACGTCACACAGTCGGTCATACACAAGGAGCTCTGTAGCAGTGGTCACGCTGTCCCAAATATTTTGGGTAATAAAATGGAATTTTGGTTCGCTGCAAAATGATTTTTTTTTCGTGCCAAATGAAAGATTTTACTGCCAAGAGGAATCTGAAAATAAATTAACCATGTATTGTCCTTTGAGTGCTACAAGACGCCATATAAACTAACCATGTATTGTGCTACAAGACGCCATCTGCCGTGCTAAAACATTGCAGCTGGCGCCTTGTACTCAAGTATGACATTTTAGTTTGATATTATCTGGCTCTTTTAAGTATTTTAGTTGTAAGAAAGCTCCACAAATGATAACAAGAGCACCGCTGGGCAGTGACATCAATATAGAGCCATTAACCCTTTACCTAACCTGAAAAGCAGACGACACTTTCAAAAATAATTCTTGAATAACTAATTTTTTTTCATTTTTTGTCTCAAAAACATAGGTTATGACCCCTCGTTGGAACGAGCTCGATGAGCTCGTTCCAACGAGGGGTCATAACCTATGTTTTTGAGACAAAAAATGAAAAAAATAATGAAAATTAATTGGCGATTTTTGAGAATAGCGCTGGCCGGTTTTGGCCGTTACGTTAGGTGAAGGGTTAAGTGTAAATTCAGTCATTTTGCATGAAATATGTACCTCGATCCCTTCATTTCAAACGCATCTTATGTACTAAGAGAACTAATAAAATGGGATACATTTTGGTCATTTAGTTTTTGGAGCTATTGTTGGGCCATGATAGCCATAATGCTGATTATTGAAAGGAACCTACCTAAGTCACTAGTAATGACGCAAGAGAAAAATTCGGATCCAGTGGTGATTATTTTTTAAAGTTATTGCACGGACAAACAAAAAACGCAAAAAATCGAAGATGGCTGCCATGGTGGGTATATTGGATAAGACAGAAAACTGATTATTGAAAGGGACTATCCTCAAGTCACCACCAAATCGTCACAAAAATAGGACACCTGTGGAGCATTTCATTTTCAAGTTATTCTGCAGTCAAACAAAAAATTACAAATGAAAGTGTCAATGACATTGTAGCTCACCCTGACAAACTTGAACTTGGTAAGTTACAAGTGAAATAACAAAATTGAAGATCACTGGTTCCAATGTTTTTTGGTGAAACTTCAACACAACAGCATTGTGTGTGCACAACGTCAGAGCAATCCATGTACGTAGTATGTCATGCACGTTTGAGGGAATAGTTGGGGGACCTCGGTGGGGGACCTCGGAAGTGACGTCATGTCACGTGACGTAGTGGCGCCATGTTGTGTTGTTATGGTAACCCGCGTGAGCGGCCATGTTGTGACGTCATCTCCATAGTGATACGTGGTGTGAGTGCGCATGCGCACCGCGTGTTGTTAGGGTGATACGAGCTTCCGTCGTCCATTTTGTATACTGGAAGCCGCAATCTTGGTTTCTATGGTAGCACGTGATTGCTATGTTACCTAAGGCCTACAATAGGATAGGAGTATGTTCGGTGGGTATGTTCGATTGAATCGGAGTAAATCTGATTACCACAAACAACCCGACAACCCCCCAAATCACCAAAATCCACCCAAAAGCACCGAAATTGACTTTATTTCCCCAATTGGTCGGCTTAGCACGTAGTGCTATAGTACCGAGAGGGTATCGGGGGTGCATTCGACTGAAGTGGAGTAATGTTCTGGCTTAGAATTCTCCCAGAATCCCTTTTTGGATCTCAATCCCATGACGTTTTTCCCCTATTAAGAATAGCATGTAGTGCTATAGGACAAATTTACCCAGAATCCTCTGCTTCTATCTATATATTCAATACTTTTCGTCTACCTGACCATGTTCCTTTATCCTGGAGTATACTCCAGTTGCGTAGAAGAGCCTATTATTTGGAACAGCTTTGCTTATTATTACTATATTTAGCTATTCTAGTCTATTCTTGTTAGTTCTGACCCTATTCCAAGTACTCTTGTTATTTCATTTATCTAGATCATTTATATAAATTATAACTAACCAATCAGATTGCTTGATTTCCAATAACCCGTATGCAGAGTTATCTCCCTTCTGTACAACAAAAGCCAATATCATTCCCAAAGCCAATATCATTCCCAAAGCCAATAAGCTATCGAGCAGTTACTGATAAGTCATTGCTCGAACGACTCGAAGCCCATCGACCAAATGAGCCTAAGAGCAATTGCTCCATGAGCAATTGCTCGAACGACTCGAAGCTCATCGAGCAAATGAGCTATGGAGTAATTGCTCGTTCGAGTGACTCCTCAAACGACTCTTAGACTCATTTCAGTATTTGAGGATACCTATGGCCCAGGTATTGTATTATTTGAGGATACCTTTTTGGAGGATACTTATCTGAGGATACTATTACCTATAATACCTATCCCCAATATCCCTTATAAGCCATCGAGCAGTTACTGAAAAGTCATTGCTCGAATGACTCGAAGCTCGTCGAGCAAATGAGCCTAAGAGCAATTGCTCCATGAGCAATTGCTCGAACGACTCGAAGCTCATCGAGCAAAAGAGCTATCGAGTAATTGCTCGTTCGAGTGACTCCTCGAACGACTCTTAGACTCATTTCAGTATTTGAGGATACCTATGGCCCGGGTATTGTATTATTTGAGGATACCTATCGAGGATACCTTTTAGAGGATACTTATCTGAGGATACAATTACCTGTACTACAAGACATACCTATCCCAAATATCCCTTATAAGCCATCAAGCAGTTACTGAAAAGTCATTGCTCGAACGACTCGAATCCCATCGAGCAAATGAGCCAACGAGCAATTGCTCGTTCGAGTGACTCCTCGAACGACTCTTCGACTCATTTCAGTATTTGAGGATACCTATGACATGGCTACGTATCAGTTGAGGATACCTTTTGGGGATACTAAATTGAGGATACCTTTGACCTGGTATTGTTGGAGGATACCTGTTGTAGAAACCTTTCATCTGTGTACTTCTGTTATTCGGCCCCATATTTCATCCATTACTTCCTAGCTATACCTATCTCAGTCTCGACTATAACATTGATCAAGGTTGAATCAGATGTCTCCTGTATACATATAAGACATTCCGTAATTGAGATTCCTAGCCGAGTCCGTAAAAGTTGGATTCCGTAATTTGTCATATACACTCGAGGGTATGGAAAGGGATTGATAACACCCAATTCAACAATGACTACAAGACTCTGAACAGAGACAACCAACCACTACTAAACAATAAAGGTACAACAGAACGAAGATCCAAAAGAACCAAGATCGAAGTGAACATAACAAAGTGAAAGAATGTCAAACTAGTCGGATTGATCGAACTAGTTGGACAGACTGAACAGCTCTGATCAAATATAATCAAGATGGAAGTGAATTGACCATAACAAAGTTTTCAACTGAATGAACTCAAATATAACCAAACTCGAAGTTAATTGACCATTACAAATTGAACAAAGTTCTGAACTATAACCCTAATGAAGGTATTAACACCCTTTGAACTGTTTTAATGTACTTTATGTAATTAAAACCCTTGAACTGTTTGAATGAACTTTATTTTTGAACTATAACCCAACTGAAGGTATTAACACCCTTTGAACTGTTTGATTGAACTATATATAATATAAATAAATATTAACACCCTTGAACTGAATAAATTTTAAAACTTAATGAAAATGTAACGAAAGGTGATCTGAATTTATAAACTACAACCCATTAAACTGAATTCTTCCAATAGGGAAGGGGAATACCCTCGTGTGTATATGACAAATTACGGAATCCAACTTTTACGGACTCGGCTAGGAATCTCAATTACGGAATGCCTTATATGTATACAGGAGACATCTGATTCAACCTTGATCAATGTTATAGTCGAGACTGAGATAGGTATAGCTAGGAAGTAATGGATGAGATATGGGGCCGAATAACAGAAGTACACAGATGAAAGGTTTCTACAACAGGTATCCTCCAACAATACCAGGTCAAAAGTATCCTCAATTTAGTATCCTCAAAAGGTATCCTCAACTGATACGTAGCCATGTCATAGGTATCCTCAAATACTGAAATGAGTCGAAGAGTCGTTCGAGGAGTCACTCGAACGAGCAGTTGCTCATTGGCTCATTTGCTCGATGGGATTCGAGTCGTTCGAGCAATGACTTTTCAGTAACTGCTCGATGGCTTATAAGGGATATTTGGGATAGGTATGTCTTGTGGTATAGGTAATAGTATCCTCAGATAAGTATCCTCTAAAAGGTATCCTCGATAGGTATCCTCAAATAATACAATACCTGGGCCATAGGTATCCTCAAATACTGAAATGAGTCTAAGAGTCGTTCGAGGAGTCACTCGAATGAGCAATTACTCGATAGCTCATTTGCTCGATGAGCTTCGAGTCGTTCGAGCAATTGCTCATGGAGCAATTGCTCTTAGGCTCATTTGGTCGATGGGCTTCGAGTCGTTCGAGCAATGACTTATCAGTAACTGCTCGATAGCTTATTGGCTTTGGGAATGATATTGGCTTTGGGAATGATATTGGCTTTTGTTGTACAGAAGGGAGATAACTCTGCATACAGGTTATTGGAAATCAAGCAATCTGATTGGTTAGTTATAATTTATATAAATGATCTAGATAAATGAAATAACAAGAGTACTTGGAATAGGGTCAGAACTAACAAGAATAGACTAGAATAGCTAAATATAGTAATAATAAGCAAAGCTGTTCCAAATAATAGGCTCTTCTACGCAACTGGAGTATACTCCAGGATAAAGGAACATGGTCAGGTAGACGAAATGTATTGCATATATAGATAGAAGCAGAGGATTCTGGGTAAATGTGTCCTATAGCACTACGTGCTATTCTTAATAGGGGAAAAACGTCATGGGATAGAGATCCAAAAAGGGATTCTGGGAGAATTCTAAGCCAGAACACTACTCCACTTCAGTCGAATGCACCCCCGATACCCTCTCGGTGCTATAGCACTACGTGCTAAGCCGATCAATTGGGGAAATAAAGTCAATTTCGGTGATTTTGGGTGGATTTTGGTTATTTGGGGGATTGTCGGGTTGTTTGTGGTAATCAGATTTGCTCCGCTTCAATCGAACATACCCACCGAACATACCCCTATCCTATTGTAGGCCTTAGGTAACATAGCAATCACGTGCTACCATAGAAACCAAGATGGCGGCTTCCAGTATACAAAATGGACGGCGGAAGCTCGTATCACCCTAACAACACGCGCTGCGCATGCGCACTCACACCACGTATCACTATGGAGATGACGTCACAACATGGCCCCTCACGCGGGTTACCATAACAACACAACATGGCGCCACTACGTCACGTGACATGACGTCACTTCCGAGGTCCCCCACCGAGGTCCCCCAACTATTCCCTCAAACGTGCATGACATACTACTCATGTATTTTTAAAAGTAAACTGTAAGACTGGCTAAAGGAAGAATTTTGATACAAAAATGCAATAAGTTCAGAGGTTATTGTACATGGCAACTTTTTTCACAGAAGTGAATGTTAATCAATAGCTTTTATCTAGAGGTCTCGGGGGGGGGGGGGGCGCGGTGGCTCAGTAGGTAGAGGTGCAGGCTGCAAGCCGAGAGGTCCTCGGTTCGAATCCCACCTGCGGCAACCGCGTTGTGTCCTTGGGCAACACACTTCACCCCCATTGCCCATGTGGGGGCACGATGACGCCGTGTACTAAGGCGTACTGCACGTCGATGGTACGCATGTCTTCAACCAATCTAACCCTGCCTGTGCTGCAGTGTGGAGTTACGATGTTAGGGAGCTGGCAGCTGCTCGTCGTTGCTCGGTGGTTCTCTCCGGGTACTCCGGCTTCCTCCACCTGTACAACTGTCACGGTCATGATTAGCCATTGTGCATAAATATGTGACCTTAAACATCAATAAATAAATAAATAAATAAATATCTAGAGGTCTCGCCTAATAAGCACACCAAGTTAAAAAAAAATCCTCCAATAAATGTGCCCTGTAGGTGCTTTTGCACTCTCTGCAGGGTATATTTATGAATTTCCATAAAAAAGAAAATAAAACAATTACCACCTATGACCTTCAAACTTAGTGCAGTTGTGCATTAACATCTACCTTTGGCACGCCTCGGATGGCGCATTCATTATTGGGTTGTTTTGAAACTTTGTTTGCTTATTCATGATGCCAAAGATAGGAGCTATCGATTTTCTTTTCATTTCCATCAAAAACTGTTGATGTTAGCAACAATCATTCAATTTATTGCATTTGTGGGATAAGTTGTTGCACAAATGCATTTAGTTCTAAGGCTGGTGCTAAAGACAATAATTATTTATGGAACTCAAATCAATAGCTCACATCTAGAGGTCACCCCGAACACATATACCAAGTTGCAAAGTGATCTGATCACAAATGTGCACTATAGGGCACGCCAGAGGAATATATTGATGCCTGGCTAAATTAAGTTCGAAGTTCGAAGGTTGCTGCCAACAGCAATGTTATTAGATGCAAATGTTAGAAAATTGATAACTCCCATCTAGAGGTCACCCTAAACAAGCACACCAAGTTTCCAAGCAATCCAATCATAAATGTGCCCAGTAGGGTGTGGCAAAGGGAAATATCGATGCCTAACTAAACTAAGTTCAAAGGTCGTTGTCAACGGCAACATTTTATGACGGACAAGAAAGAAAATCCATAGCTCCCATTTAGAAGTCACCCAAAGAAGCATACCAAGTTTCAAAGTGATCCAATAATAAATGTGCCCTGCAGGGTGTGCCAAAGGGAAATACTGAGGCCTGACTAAGTTCAAAGATCGGTGCCAGCGGCAACAGTTTTCGTCAGAAATGTAAGAAAATCACTAGCTCCTATATAGATGTCACCCCAAACAAGCACACCAAGTTTCCAAGCGATCCAATCATAAATATGCCCTGCAGAGTGTTTTCAATGGGAAATATTGATGCATAACATCACTAAGTTCATCAAAGGTCGTTGCAACGGCAACTAGTTTTGACGAAAATGGCAGAAAATCGATAGCTCCCATCTGATGACGCCGTGTACTAAGACGTACTGCACCTCGATGGTACGCATGTCTTCAACCTATCTAACCCTGCCTGTGCTGCAATGCGGAGTTACGATGTTGGGGAGATGGCAGCTGCTCGTCGTTGCTCGGTGGTTCTCTCCGGGTACTCCGGCTTCCTCCACCCGTAAAACTGTCACGGTCATGATTAGCCATTGTGCATAAATATGTGACCTTAAATAAATAAATAAATAAATAAATAAATAAATAAATAAATAAATAAATAAATATATATCAATACCCACTGACAGAGCTTAAATGTGTTATCCTCAAAAATGTGCAAAATAGTTCACTTACATGGAAAGAACCAACTTAATAATGATCAATCCATGTTGCTCTATGTCTAATTTTTATCAACCTTCTGGGAATGACAGGAAGACAACCCTAGTGGCTAGGTCATCTCCCTGTAGTGCAATCATGTCAATTAAAAAACCTGTTTTACCGTTTATGACTTTAAAGGTATCAGGACAACTCGTACCCACGGCAACTCGTACCAGTCAAGTCGTACCCAAAATTGGACGACTCGTACCCAATTTCGGCTAGACAACTCGTACCCACAGTTGGACAACTCGTACCCAAGGTTGGACAACTCGTACCTACAGTTGGTCAACATGTACCTGGTCTTTAATTGTATGGGCGAAGGCGAATATTGGCTGAAGGACTTGAGAAGATTTGTGTCTGCTTTCAATGGGTGTGCATAAAGGCAAAAACTTTCCATTTTTAGCATTTATCTCAGCAGAACAGTCTGAACAGACTTCGCCGAAAGTCAATTTCGCCGGTATGAACATTTCATCAAGAGAGCAATTCGAAGGAAACAGGAAATATTTAAAATATATATTAATACAGTGGTGTAAATTCGGGAGACGACCCCCCCCCCCCCCCACTCCCACCCACCGCCCCCCCCTCCCCAAAATCGGGTAATCTTTGGCTCTTCGTTAAACTTCTGAGGGCTTTTCTACTTAATATTTTGTTGTACTGGTAGTCATACCCAGCAGTTCACGTGTTGCAGGGTTAATGCAAAATCAGATGCGATCGGGGCTCATTCCCCCACCCTAACCCACCCTTCATTAGTTGAATGATTAACGCGATGTCAGACGCGATCGTGGCCATCAGAAGTCCTTTCCTGATCAAATTACATCTATACAGACCTGTGCCAATTTTTGTTTCGATCGGTCGAGACAAGAGAGTCAGGTGCCTAGAGAGAGAGAGAGAGAGAGAGAGAGAGAGAGAGAGAGAGAGAGATTCACTTTTATTTACATTTATAGTCTAATTGCAAACCTTACAAAAATGCTAATTATCATTTAATTTTCATGATTGTCATGGAAGATAATTGTTAGAAAACACACCTCCCAACTGGAAGATTAACTTAATTGGCGATAATAATATGCACAGATAATTGGAAGAAAATTAAACAGCAATCGACAAAAAGGTAATAGACGATAGAATATAATTCTTCGTGATCTCACACCTGTCACTGCCGGGTAAGTCTAAATTAAATTGACTGTCGAGTTTTCAGGTGTGTCGGTGTTGACCATAACATTTCCGACAGAAATCAGTTGATGCGAGCTGGTGGACTCATAGAGAGAGAGATGTATTAGAGGTTTTTAATTAGATTTTTTTAAATGAACATCATTTGTGATCTTTTTGATTCAGTCTATCACTGGTCATTGTTTGCCGTTTTTCTTCCCAGCGGGTAAATGTGCTACGCTTCAAGTACAAAATCCGGCTGGACTCTCAATTTACAATGAAATCCTTTGTCGCCTGACCGGAGTGGCGCCTCACCAGTGATGTAACTTTGCCACACGAAAAATAATCTAAAGGTGGAGAGTGGCATTATTAATTAGGAAAGGCAAGAGTTAATGCGACGAAGGCTATGGTTTTCACCCTGATAATTTGCAGAGCCTAGGCCTAGATGCAAGGCCTTTTATTTTTTCCAGTACTCTATTTCCCAATATTGAAGCGCAGAAAGCGGGTGTCGGGGTTGGAGGGGGGGGGGGGGGTGTCATTCACGCCAGTTCTAGTACGAATACGATTGCAGACTTTCAGGAACCACTGGTGCCTGCTATCAACAAAGTACGGTCAATGAATATATGTTTCCTGTTCTGTGTATCACAGCCGTCATTTAGACGTAAACTTTGTGTATATTTCAGTCATATTCATGGAATTTCTGACGAAGGAATTTCAAAGTAAACTGATTTCCATTACTATTATAGCACCTTGAACGGATGAAACAAAAGCAAAAACCCCGCTTCTATAGTTCTTAGGCCATTAACGGCCTTCGCCCATACAATTAAACACCAAGTACAAGTTGACCAGCCATGGGTACGAGTTGTCCAACCTTGGGTACGAGTTGTCCAATTGTGGGTACGAGTTGTCCAGCCGAAAATGGGTACGAGTCGTCCAATTTTGGGTACGACTTGACTGGTACGAGTTGCCGTGGGTACGAGTTGTCTAGAAACCACTTTAAAAAAGTATTTTACTGTTTATGACTGTGTAACCTTGTGCATGATGTTCTACAAAATAAATCATTCATTCTAAAATTGTCAGAAACAATTAAACTATTAAGATCTATAAAAAAAACAAACATAAATGTGACCTGTGCAGTGTGTCAAAGGAAATGGTGGACGTGCGTACGTACGTGCGCCGACGGACGAGAAGTGATGGCAATAGGTTAGAATGACTTTGTCAAATTGAGCTAAAAATCCAAGATGGCTGTCATACTGGATATGGCAGAAAACTGATTATCAAAAGGAACCTTCTTCTAGTTACCACTAAACCACCACAAAAAATAGTGTATTTCATTTCCAAGTTATTGCATGCACAAGAAAAATTCCATGATGGCTGCCACGGCGGCTCTTTTGGAAATAACAGAAAAATAATTATCGAACTCTAGTCGCCACTAATCCACCACAAAAGATAGGATACAAAGTGCGTTCCATTTTACAAGTTATTGTGCAGAAAAAAAAGAAAAAAAACTACCAGGGTGGCCATATACGGCAGAAAACTGATTATCAAAAAGAAACTTCTTCAAGTCACCACCAATCCATGAGAAAAAAATAACATACAAAGTGCATTTCATTTTCAAGTTATTGTATGGACAAGCAAAAATGACAAAACACTCAAGATGGCTGCTTCGGTGGCCATATTGGAAATGACACAAAACAGATTATCAAAAGCCACCTTCCCCTAGTCACCACTCAACAAATACAAAAATAGGATCCATGAAGCATTTAAATTTCAAGTGGTCTAGTAAAAATAACAAAAAATCCATGATGCATTTATATATTTATTGGAGTTAATGACACTTTCGACAGCTAGGGTCACCTCGTGTCAGACATTTTTGCAGGTGGAGAAAGCCGGAGTCCCCGAAGAGAACACCGAGCGACTTCCCAACGTAGTAACTCCACACAAGCAGGGTTAGCATTGGTTGAAGACTAGTGCACCATCGATGTGCATTTCGCCTTAGTACACGGCGCCACTGTGCCCCCACGTGGGCAATCGGGGATTAAGTGCCTTGCCCTAGGACACAATGCAGTTACCCCTGGCGGGGATCGAACCATGGATATCTAGGTCTGAAGATCAATGCCGTAACCACTGAGTCACTGTGCTCTCTAAAAAATCCATGATGGCTGCCATGGTGGCCATATTGGATATGGCAAAACACTGATTATCTAAAGAAACCTTCGTCTAGTTACTGCACGGACAAGTAAAAACGACAAAAAAATAAAAAAATAGGTTCACTGGAGCATTTCATTTTCAAGTTATCGCGTGGACAAGCAAAAAATTACAAAAAATTCAAGATATCTGCATGGCGACCATATCGGATATGGCAGAAAAGTAATTGTCAAAAGGAGCTTTCCTCTGGTCACCACAAATCCACTATAAGAAATAGGATCTCTGGTATTTCATTTTCTTCAAGTTATTGCGTGGACAAGCAAAAGTTAACGGACAGACAGACAGACAGACAGACAGACGTGGTCATACCATACATAATACAGCCCGCTCCAGAGGGCAGTTATATAAAAATGTAGATAATAGAATAGTAAAAGGTTATTATTGATGATTACAAAATTATTTTATGATTATCATTTACTAGTTGTTTATTCACTCCAATTAACCCTTTACCCAACGTAACGGCCAAAACCGGCCAGCGCCATTCTCAAAAATCGCCAATTAATTTTCATTATTTTTTCATTTTTTGTCTCAAAAACATAGGTTATGACACCTCATTGGAACGAGCTCGTCGAGCTCGTTCCAATGAGGGGTCATAACCTATGTTTTTGAGACAAAAAATGAAAAAAATTAGTTATTCAAGAATTATTTTTACAAGTGTCGTCTGCTTTTCATGTTAGGTAAAGGGTTAAAAAGTAGCAAATACTTTATCTCCAGAAGGATTACAAAAAATGATTAAGCAAAATAAAAAAAAGAAGAAATAATAAAGAAATATTTTGATAAGTGAGATTAAACATATAATCTGTTAATTCAGTTCACCCATACCAAAGAGCATTGAATTACACCCGTTGCCTATAGATTACGGGATGGGTGTGAATTCTGTCTCGCCTGTGTCGTCAGACAGAGACGGACTGAAATAATAAGCCACAAAATCTTGGAGATCAACCAAATGTATATTTTTGGTTCCAAATGCTATATTTTGGATGCCAAACAAATTTTTGAGTGCTACTGACACCTGACAGCATGACCAATATGGACTAACAAAACGGTTCGTGCTAATTAAATAAGGAATTGCGTCACGACTACAACATGTATATTTTATTTATTCACTAATAAAATATTTCGAAGAAGTCAATTTTTTCCGAACACAAGGCGGGGGTGAGTGTGTAGGTCAGAGGCTCTGAAAACATGTTTTTTCATTTCCTTGTAGAGAATCATGAGTTTTTTAATTATAATCTGATTGACCAATATTCCCACTGCAATGAAGGCTTACCAAAATGGTGCAGTGGGAATATTAATCAGGACTCGTGCCATCACAGTCGAGGCAAACTATGCTTACCCTCCTCTCCCCAAAGGACCAAATTGTAGTTATTCTACCTCTTAAGACTTCCTTAGGGATTATTTATTTATTTATTTATTTATTTATTTATTTATTTATTAAGGTTTAATGACACATTACCGGCCAGGGTCGTATCATGTCGGTGACAGTTTTACGGATGGAGGAAGCCGGAGAGAACCACCGAGCAATGACGAACAGTTGTCAGCTCTCCAACATTGTAACTCTGAACTCTGCACCGCAGCACAGCCAGGGTTAGATTTGTTAAAGACATGCGCACCATCGACGCACAGTACGCCTTAGTACTCAGCGTCATCGTACAATCGTGCAGCCGGGGTTAAGTGTTCCTTGCCCAAGGACACAAAGCGGGAGCACGAATCAGTTGCTGAAATGGTCACCCATCCAACTACTAACCGCGCTCGACGTTGCTTAACTTCGGAGATCTGACGAGAACCGGTTACCGCGACGCCACCTTAGGATTTATCACAGCCTGAACACTATATATATATTTATTATGCCAGTAATTGTTATTGACCAATCAGCTTCAATATCTAGTGACCGTATATGAGACTGTGTATCATCGAGCTGACCGTATATAGAGCTTATATACGGTCAGTTCCGACATTTTGTTTTTGACATCCAGCGCTCGCTTCGATGTTTTTCAACGAACAACAAATAATTTCGCGTGTGTGTCTGTTGAGCAACTTACAACTATAATACGTTTCTTCCAGTCTTTGAGAAATTTTAATAAACAAATGTAAATAAATACAATAAATAAACCACTAAAACTGGTACTGCCTGAGACGAACTCAAGCGAGAATCCTTACCCGAATAGTATGCCTTTCTCAGTTCATGCAAATATTTTCGAGTGATTTGGATAAAGATGACGGGGATTTTGACATTGAACAGTTATATTCATGCCCTTTGGAGATTCTGAAACTCGTGTGGTTAACCAAAAGAAATGACATGCGTAAACTTACTGGAAATATGCCTGTGTTTGCGAACTGCCGAGTCCGAGTCGGAAACATAAATATCACCATTAACAACAAATATTGAATGAAACTGTTCCCACTTACCTTCTTGAAAGAATTGTTAATCCATTTGCCCCAGTTGTTTTATTTTTCCAGTACTTAACACTGAATTAAAGTTGTGAATTGTTGATGTAAATTCCTGTTTATTGAGAAGAAAACTCCGTTGTTTCAGCGCCTGCTATTTGCGTGACCTTCACATGCCCTAAAACCGGGAAATTCCCAGATAGTGATAACTGAACATTTGGTTGAAATATAGTTAATATTTTCGAGGCTCTGTCGAGAAAATATAAGCTATATTTCAACGAGTTGTATATATAAAGCAGATATAAAAAAAACACTAAATGTATATTGTTTTTATCTGATACAAAACAGCAGTTTCACTCGTTGAGGCTTACATTCACTTTTATCCTGATTCCCATGGACTTCCGTAGAAAACAAGACAAAGCAAATGGGACGAGACAAACAGAGTTGCGCCCCTTATACCACAAATTCGATGACTGCGATTGATTCACACATTCTAGGATTTGTCACCACATTGAAACAAAAATGTTAACATGTTACATTTGCGTGAAATCTATGGCGTACGAACAGGTTCGAAAATAATTATTGAGGTACATACTATATTATTTGTGGTTCATCCTATATTATTTCAGGTTCATCCTATATTATTTGAGGTTCATCCTATATTATTTCAGGTTCATCCTATATTATTTCAGGTTCATCCTTTATTATTTCAGGTTCATCCTAAAATAATATTTATGACCCTCTCGTACGCGATCAATAATTTGTCCGACCCTGGATGGACTATAATTATTGTTTCATGTTGAACCAGGTTCGACATAAATATTTGAGGTTCATCCTATATTAATTGAGGATGAACCTAAAATAATTTGTCCGCCCCTGGATCGACCATAATTATTCAGGATGATGCTAAAATCCCACGATGCAATACGCTCCACGAGCCAATCAGTTGAGTCGTTACAAACGCGAACAATGGGACATAACTGGGGGAAAAAGCAAGATAAACTTGATGCAGACACACAGCTTCAGACAAAGAATCCCGCTGAGAGATTGTTTTGTATGCGCTTCACACGATTTTTTTTTGACCCTTTGTAATCACGCAAAATAAATAAGATTTTTTCCCATGAAAATGTCAAATGGGCAGTGTTGATTGTTTACTGTACTGTTACAAACAAGTTGTGTTTTAATATTGAAATATGACTCGCTAACCAATAGTGTTGCGGGCCGGACCGCAAACAAACGGTCCGGTACCGGTCCAGGCGTGGTCCGCGGTACGGTCCGATGAGGACCGGGCCGCCCCTGCTGTACCGGTACACAGGCACGCTGGACCGGTCCGGGGCGGTCCAAGGGACCGGTCCAGAGAGACGCAAAGGGAAGTTTTTCACTCTCCCAATTGATACACAAACTGATAATTTCATCTTGATAGACGGTGAATACATTGAAGTCGAGTAAGTTTGAAGTAACTGTCAACTATATTGAGCCAATCTGTCACCAATCAACCACCTGTATCCTGTGATTCCTGTCACGGGTGTCGGATGAAGGTATCAGCGATGAGCGGTTCTACAAAAAAGTTCCCAAAATAGCGAACGCTCAAATTTGGTGACAAGAAGCTGTCATTCAATTCCTTTGTCGGCAAAGAATTTCAATGTGTATTGTGTATCTATTTCTATAAACCCCGATCTGGATTATGTGCACGTGGAAACTATTTAGTTGGTAGTAACTTGGTCCCTGTATTTCATCTGGTAGGTTTGGTGCGGTGACCCTATTAAATTGGACCATGGGTGCAGATCGGGGGGGGGGGGGGGGACAAAGTTTTACATGGGGGGCATTACATGTTATGTCCCCCGCGCTCCTCCCACATATATAGGTCCGATAGCAGCTGATATTGTTCGAGCAATGCTGCAATAGGCGAAAATCGCGTATTTTCAGCTTACTTTTTCAAAATTTCCTCCCGCAGGGCCAAACCATGCTTGCTGGGAAGCAGTTTAGTATGCCAGAATGCTCGAAATGCATCCCCACCCCCTCCCCCCACCCACAGAATTTCAAATTGCTCTGCGGCTCCTGGGTCAGCATGTTTTCGGTGTCATTGTGGGGCATGTCACGGTGTTATGTTCATGGAAGCAGGTGTCTGTTTTGAACAAATCACGCGATAATGCCTCAGCTGTAGGGCCGTCGCTAGAGCCTTTTAATGGTGGGTGGGGGGGGGGGGTGAGAGCCCTCGAAATTCCAACTGGGTAGTGGGCGCGTTCTTGACAAACTATTAGAACTGTAGATCTTCCTAATTCGGCGAGCACGGTCGCGCTGGGCCGACCATGGTTCGGCCCGACGTGAGAAAATTGTTAAATTTGGCATTAAAGGAGCAATTTCCTGGCTTCTGGAGTGTCAATCCCCACTTCAGAATACCTCAAACAGTTTTATTTGGGCCGATTTAGGGCGGGAAAATGTCGAAATTTTCGACTATTATCCCGACAGATTCGTAGGCTAGCGAATATTTTTCGTCTTTTATTTTTGTAACTTGGGCACCCCGTTTATCGGCTTGAATTTGGTTTAATTTAAAGGCTTGGAAAATCGTTTTTAGGAAAAGTTTTCTTTTAGCATTTCACAGGCACAAATTATCTCCCCTAGACTCTCAGCGGCTGTTGAAAAAACGTGTAACGTGGAGACTGCATGTGTAGTTATATGTTCAGTTGGAATCCTTCGACCCGATTTTCACCCGAAGGTCTCGGTAGTCGGAATTTGTCCTCATTGTGGTCCTCCAGTCGGAAAAATATATGTTTGTTAGTTAATTGTACTATACATTCAGTAGTTTTAAATGTCCAACTGTTGATATTTTTGCCCTCCGATTTTCCAACTACTGATATTTTGACAAATATTGGGGGGGGGGGGGTAGAACCTCCCCCCCCCCCACACACACATACATC